>CM029501.1:42199752-43633354 GCA_017140595.1 Eucalyptus curtisii | reverse complement strand
TCTGTACCTTCGAAGTAATGAGGCTAAGCCCCTTGTTCGCTCAATTCTATCACTGCCTAAGCAACATTTTAGGTTATAAATTATGGGAAAATTCATAAAATTTGACCTTAGATTCACTTGAATGGATTAGATTGACTTGAATGGATTAACATATCGGGTTACAATAGCAGCTTAAATGTTTTCCTTATGATCTCAGTTGTATGCTCTACATCATTAATATGTAATCGCATGTGCACCTACCTAGTTCACATAAATTCTTAAATTAAGTTGGTCACGTGGGTGCATACGATGGTGATAGGTATATATTTTGAGGGTTCTATTTGCAATTGTCGAATATTACCAATATCATCTGGTTAATGAAATTGAAAGTTGTTATAATTAAAGCGATTTACAGGTGTGTGTCTTTGTATTGCCATGAGCATATAAGCTATCTTCATGTGGATAAGTGGGTGTTGCGGTGAGGAGTTCTCTTCAATTTTTCTCCTTACGTGGTAATGGCAGACTTGCTGCATGATACAGGGCTTGGAACCAGTAATTTGTCGTGGCAACGGACTCGATTTGGAGGAAGAGCCTAATGACGACGATGGCAATGAATTGCAATTGCCATCTCGGAGGGATGCCGTTTCTGCGCCATTCTAACTCGCTCTCGCCGGGCGGACACTTTGTACAGATGCTATTGAGCTTTTCTTCCCTGATAGCCTTACCACTATATTAATTCCATTCTTTTTTGCCAACGATCTAATCGTGTGATTAACTTGGGTATGGACATGAAAATGAGGATTATCATCGATCTAGCTGCCATTCCTTTCTCTTGCCTAATCCCTTCTGTTCTAGATTATACATACTATAGTCTCCAACTTTTGTTGCTGCCTTTGGTTCGGATTCAAAAGTAGTACACTTATACCATACCTCAAGGCTGTTAAAAATCGTGGGCATCTAATATTTTCCACAAATGTTAATGCGAGTTCTAAATAAGGGGAAAGTATACAAAAGTCTTGAATTTATTATATTACTATCAATTGAATTCTAAACATTTTGTATTTGTGTCAATTCTGTCAATCTAATTAATTTTGGACGAAAATTGTTGACATGGATGTCAACCGTCTATGTGGCACGACCAGCGTTGTCGTGGAGAAATTTCACAATTTTTTTCTTTTCCTTTTTCATTATGGCTAGCGCAGGCTTGTGGGCCATTGCTAGTTGCGGGTGGGGGATTGAAGGCTCTTGGTGACCATCTTCGGCCATAATGAAAAAGAAGAAGAAGAAAAAATCATCTAAAAATATTTAAAAAATTATGAATTTGCTCACATTAGCGTGGTCGTGTTATGTAGGACAACTGCATTCATGTCAGCGATTTTCGGTTAAAATTAATCAGATGGACTCCACTGGCACAAATTCATAAGTTTTAAGACTAAATTGATCTAATTGAAAGACTTATGACTGAAATGACACAAAATATAATAGATTTATGATTCCTTTAATACTTTTCCCATTTAAAAATTAAAAAAATTATTTATATCAATGTTGGTCATGCCAGTGTCCATGTGATCGATTTCTGGTCAAAATTAATCAAGTAGACTGAATTGGTAAATCATCAAAAAGTTTAGAACTAAATTGGTTAAATTGAAAGATTTATAACTGAATTAGTACAATTACAACACATTTATGACATTTTTGATCATTTTCCCGTTTTGACACTATCGGCTAATATATCGTAATTGTTTTACTTCACTTGCTTTAATTTATAACTTGGAAATGGACAGAAGTATGTCAATCAAATTGTACATAATGTTATGAAATATTTTCCATAGCCATCATGGAAAAATAAGAACTTCAGATTGTTCGAGTTGTCCAAGCATCCCCAAAGATAATTTATGACCTTTAGAGAGTGCAAACAGTAGATGCGTGACCATTGACCAGGATCCAATGGACCATCTACATAGCAAGCACTTCATTCCTCAAGCGAAAACAGGAACAACACAAAATGTAAAATGAATTGAGAGAGTATTCCGTATGTCGATTGTTTGATTTACATAGAATGATGAAGAATGGATTTTTATTTTATAACATAGAAATATATATACAGCAAGAAGTCGTACATAAGCTACTAAATCTATGGATATCATATAAATAATTCCACCTTTGCATAATTGAAAATTCCCCATCTGTTCATAAACTCCATAGTAAGTTCCCAAGCAAGCTTCAAATCAAGCCAAAACTCATTATCTAGATAAAACGACGCCGTTTAACCGCGTCACCTCCTCCAAAACCATTCCAAAGCCCGTCGTCGTTTCTCTCGCAAGAAGAGCTCAGCAGGATTCCTAGAGAGAGAGAGAGAGAGAGAGGGAGAGAGAAAGCTGCTGCTGCAGCATTTTCATCGTGGAGGGAGAGCGATGAGCTCTCGCGGCTTCGCACCTCTCGATTTCGTCCTCGTCCCTAGGCCGGCCTCCCTCTCCAGAGGAGCCTCCTCCGCTCGGTTATCCTTCTCCGCGTCTTGCCTCCGTCGCTCCAACCGCGTCGGTGGAGCCGCCGCCGCCGCTTCCCGGCCAATCCTCTTCGCCGGACGCCGAGGAGGGTACGGTCGCAGCATACGCAGCGCTTCCAATGCGGGTTCCGGTCCCGAGTCGGTTGCCACGTCGGCGGGCTCCGTTGAGGAAGACCCCGAGGCGGCCCAGCTCTTCGAGGTTCGGCTCGTGTTATCTTTCGGGTTTTTTCGGTTGATTGAGTTTGTTCTTTATGTAATTTGGATCGGCGTCGTGGGTGTTTTGGAAATCTGGGTTATGCTTTGCTCTGGTAAATGAGGCTGTTGAACGCTGAAAAAAGTTGAATTTCGGATGATGCATTGGTGGAATGGATTCAAGCGGAGTGCTCTTGGCGTTGTTGCCCCTGTGAGCTTGGGGGGCGGGTCTGCTTTTGTAGCCCTGCATTCTATGATAAAATTTTTTTTTTTTTTTTTTAAATGACCTGCATTTCTAGCTTCATCCATGAATTCTTGCTGTCTTGTCTAGATGAAGTAGAATCACCCTTGTGTTGTTCGGCTCGTGCAAAATGTTATTGGTTCTTCAGATTCTGTGTAGTGTAGTTACTCTACTGTTTCTTATCGGTACAGCAAACCTCTCGCCTCTCTCTCTCTCTCTCTCGCTTTTGCTGTCTCTAGATTCACATACAACTTAATATGGCTAGTGGGATGGTTTAAGGGCACATTGTATTTAGTACATTATTCTCTTATTTGAGCCTTTCGAATAAGATTAATATGGTAGAGAATGTCGTGAAAGACTCGAGGGCATCGGTCATTAAGTTTATGGACAGTTCCCCCACTAGGAGGCACATGTAGGGATGATCCTTCTGTTCTCTGTACTATTCAGATTTTGCTGCTAGGAAGCTACTTTGGCTGCAGGGTTTTGAGGTTCTTGTGGTTCATTGATGCTTGTCTTCAACTTCATAATTTAGCTGGTACTGATGCTGAATCCCTTTTGCTTCCTTAATTTCTTAAACACTCTAAATTTTTGAACTTTCAGAAACTGAAAGATGCCGAGAGACAACGGATAAGTAAGCTGGAAGAGAGGCAGCTGGTCATGGCTTCGAGTTGGAGCAGGGCCTTGCTGACTATGCGGGGAAAGTCAAAAGGAACGGAGTGGGATCCTGAGAATTCGCATAGGATTGATTACAGTGATTTTCTGGGTCTTCTTAACACCAATAATGTCCAGTTTGTTGAGTATTCGAATTATGGCCAGGCAATGTCAGGTTGGTTGATTTCTTGGCTACTATTATTTAAGAATAGAAAATTTCCACTATTTTGTACTATCGATCCCTAAGATCATGCCATTTCAACTAGTTTCAAATGCCTTCTTGTTTGAATATTTTGGTACCCATTTCATGAGTATGAAATATTGCAGTTTTGCTACATTAGGTTCTAACAATGGAACAGTTGGAACACATAGGATCATTTTCCCTCGCGATCCTGGTTTTCCATCTCATCTGAGCCTATCAAGGTGTATCATGAGCTAGTGCTATTGCAATAACTTGATATATTATATTGTTCCATATATACCATTTTAAGGCCTGTACCCCCCCAGGGGAAAGGAAGTAAAATAGAAAAGTAGGAAAAGGATAAACAACAAATAACCAGAAGAAAGAGAGAAAGGAAAAAGATCAAACTTATGAAGACAGTTACTGTGTATGACATGAGAATAAAGTCTTTTCTCCTACTAGGTGTGGCGGCTTCAGTTATATTGAATATAAACTTTGTGCTTATCATGTAGAATGCCTGTGTCCTGGTATTGATGCTGTGCAAGTGGCAGAGAATATATCTTTCGCTAGCTTACAATACTTCCCTTCTTGAATAGGCTAGAACACACGCTGCTATATCATGCTCCATGTGAATTCTGCTTCTTATCTGATAGATGGATTTTCACTTTTATGCAGTAATCTTACCTTACTATAAAGATGGACATAGACAAGAAACCCAAGGGAATTCACAGAAAGAGATAGTTTTCTGGCGCCATGTGGTTGACCGTATCGCGAGATTGCTGGAATGATGTCTGGCAAAAGTTGCATTAACAAATAGTGAATGTTGATGTAATTAATGCGGACAGTCCATGCTGAAGTTTACTGTAGCAACTGCAGTGATATGGGGTATGCGGCTTGCCTTGTCAATTCGCTTGTACTTTTGTAGTTAGCTCTTCTTTGTTCACTGCAAAAAATATGCTTATCCAGCTACAGAGAAGGCTATGGAAGAGCACTTAGAAGCTTGTTCCTGCATTTTGCTAAACTGATGTGCTTACATGCTGTATGTGAAATATTTGTAGATTTATTGTCAACTAGGCTAAAAGTTTAAATTGTTAGATTAAGACTTGATTTAACCTTTAAATGCTCCAACACTTCCCTTCATGTGGAGGCTGAAATATGACCTAAGACCGAAGCATGAAAATTTGTACTTGGGGAGGCAAATGTTGGACTTAAAGAGATTTGTACAAGGAATTTGCGGGACTACTGCCAATTAATCTGAATGCTAAAGTTATTGATGAAAACACAGTACAATATTTAGATGCTTATTATTTTTGGAGCATTTTCTTCATTCTTCATCATCCTTGAAGGCTTTCCACTGTTTGAAACTGTTTTTTAGTCTTAATAAAAGTGTAAAGATACTTCTTTGAACTTTTGAGTTGCTTGTACTTTATTCTCCTCAGCTTCAACTTGAGATCTTACTTAAGCCAGGCATTATGCATTTTATTTATTAAGTTTTCAGTTCTTGTTCTCTCTCTCTCTCTCTCTACCTGCTGCTATTATAGGATGGTGCAGAGAGGGAACAAGGTCTGCTTCAGATACTGACAGGAATGGATGGTTTTAAAGTCTCTACGTCACAGATTGCTTCCATATATTGCAAACATTGGTGCCTCTTAACGAAAATTTGAACTATGTAAAAAGAAAACTTAACCAAAAGATCCCTAAACTGCTAATCATTACAGCTCTTAGTCATAGGTGCTACTAATAGGCTGGATATTGTCAATCCAGTTTCTGAGAAAGGATTGATTCAACAAGATTATACGAGTTGGTTTGCCATCTATAGATGGTAGATTGGCCATATTGAAGGTATTTTAGTTGCTATTTTGGCTTGCATATTCTTGCGTTGAGATGTTTGCATGGTTTGATGTTTCAGATATTCTCTGATGTTTACAGGTGCATGCTAGAAACAAGTTTTTCGCTCAGAAAAAGAAAAGGAGGTGCTGCTAAAAGAGATTGCTGAGCTTGCGGAAGATTTTACTAGAGCAGAGCTGCAAAATATATTGTAAACATAATTTAATTATCATTTCTAACAGTAAAGGATAAGTGCACAGAGAGGAGAGAGAGAGAGAGAGAGATGAAGCTGGAATTTTGACTGCCAGAAAAGATCATCATGTCATATGGCTTTGGAGCAAAAAGGAACATTTGAAACAGGCCAAGAAGATAGCACTGAGATTCCAGAGAAATTAAAATTAAGGTTGGCATACCAAGAGGCTGTTGTTGCTGTTAGCTCATGCTACTTTCCAGATCCCCACTGTCCTTTTACTGAGGTCCAGGGACTATGCTATCTGGTTCATGCTGTTTGGTGTTTTAAACTATTCTTATGCTCACAAAAAGTGTCTCATCTGCTTTTGACTTCAGCGAATAGATATTGATTCAATGTGGAGCCAGCCAAATATGCACTATAAGGACATCTCAGGCCAAGTCTATGCTTGGAAATCTGAATATGTGGACTCCATAATCTGAGCTCTTGCTCGTAAGTTACTGATGTTTAAATATGATTTGTTACTGCCATTTTTCTTGTCAATTAGCCATGCTCATTCTTCTGTTTGACAATAGTATCTTTTTTTTTTTTTTTAAATTCTATCTACTGTTTTTTTTTTTTTTTTTTGGCTGGGGTGGGGCAGTTGCATTGGTGGTTGGAATGGTGAGGCCCTGACTATAAATAATTTTTGAAGCACTTGGACTTGCCTGCAAAACTTCATTTTATATTTTCAATGTCTTTCAAACTTTGAATAAGGCAACGAGATACAAACCCCTAAGCAATTTAACTGCTGTTTTGTGTTTCCATCATGGGTGTACCACTTTCTTTTTTTACAAACCATCTTCCTTAGATTTCCTTGTGGCCTTCATTTGCAATTGTTTTGGTTTGTTGACTCTATCCTGCAGCTAGGGTAATAGAAGAGGAAATGTTTGGGGTCGATAACGTGTGCTGGATATTGTCTAAGGCAACGCTGGAAGCTTCCAGACTTGCAGAGTTTCGAATTCTGCAGACAGGGATGACTGCATTTGGAAAAGCATACCATAGAAATCAGGGCGGTCTTGTGCCAAATGTATGTATGGCTAATCCAAGTATGACAACATTGTATTTTGCCCCGTAAAAGAGCTACTTTTTGAAACAATTGTCCAAATATATTGAAATAAATATAAGAACGTGAATAGTTTTAACAGCTAGCAGAAAAAATGGAAGCTCTTGGAGATGAATTCATGTGGATTTCTGTGGAAAAATGCCCCTTGGTATTTCGGGAATACCAGTCAGCTGTAGGGACAATCACAGGTCCTGTTTCTTATTTAACAAGTCATTTAATTTTGAGTCATTTAATGTTGCAGATAAATGTTAGTGCACTCAAAGATTTTATTATAAAATGGGTTTTATGCCTTCTTAGTGATACTAAATTCTCTTTCCTAGTTCCTTATTGTGGTTATGCTTCAGAGGTATTTTATTGGAAAAAGGAGATATAAAAGCCGATACCTCAGGATTTATTTCATGAGATATTAAAAATATTTTCTTTGGTTGTTTAGTGGTCACCGTCCTGCAATTGGATTGGTTAGTTATTCTGTGACGAACCAGTAGGCATGTGATCTGTTCTTGCTTAAGCTATGCCACGTGCAATCACTTAGGCGAGCCTTGTTGGAAGCAAGCTAACATAATAAGAATCTTCATTATCTAACTCCACCTCCAATTTGGAGGATTGGAGAATCATAGTAGAGGAAAAGGACTTACGAGAGCTAGCATAGACTTTTTTATTGGACCACATCTTCATTTAATAGTTTAAAATTTGAAAATAGTTGACCAATCCATAAAACTCTACACATCGTAGTTGGCTATTACTTGGATGTCTTCAACACTGTCCTAACCCAGAATGGGATTAAAAAAAAAAAAAAAAACTGGTGATGCACACTAAAGAGGAAAAAAGGAATAGGAAATTTGGCAATCGGTACATGTTCATCACAAAAAGTAGAAAGAATTGTTTGTTGCTTCATGACTCGGAGGAATGTGTGAAGTATGATTTTTGAACTATGTGGTTTCATCATGTAACACTGATGTCAATGACCACATGGACCTGCTAAAAGCACTATTCTATTGGTCCTTGTTCAGCCGTCTGCGAGTCTTGTAGACGAGTGTAGAGCTCTCGTTCAGGCTGGATGATGGGGAGTGTAACACTACGGTAATGCTACCAGGGAGGGTTACTTTTGCACCTGGAAATGTTGGACTTTCCACATTTGGTGCACCTGTAAATGTGATTTAGCGAGTTTTAGCTACTATATTTGTTCCCAAGCGAAATGATGTTGCCTTGCCCATCTTTTTCCATTTATGTGCAGGCTCAAGTTATTAGTGATGAAACTTGGAAGCTGATTGACGGTGTACAGGATAAAAGGGTTTCAGGAAATCAAAGCTGAAGCTGCCATAGAGATGGAAGAAGAAAATGAAAAACCTCAGCTTCTTATGGCAAGCCATTTCTTTTGAAACTACGGCACATCAGAAAAATCTTTGGGGTTTGTCCATAATCATGCATTGCCTTTCTCCATATCAACTGTTATTGATCAATTTTATAAAATTGAGCATTTGATAAGAGTACGTATTTGACATGTATGTAAGCAATACAGGACAGCTCGATCTTTTAGGGGAAGCCATTATGTCCCATCAAAGCTGGTAGGGAAACTGATAGCATTATACTCATATGTGCCTTCTCCGTAGATTTTCCAGTTCACGTGATACGTATTGCATGATATTGTTATGGTTGAATGCTGCGGTAAGGTTTTTTGGGCATCTTCAAAGGATAATATGCCTGGTGTAAGGGAGCCTATGTGCATAGTTAAAAGCCTGTTTGGTCCTTGGATGTGTTTCAGTGTCCACTGTGCCGGCGAGCATGAAAGCCTTGTACACAACGCACCCGACCAAATCAGGACCAACCCATGCATCCTGAAGTCCTCTTTCCACGCCTTTGGATAACTAATCAACACCCTGTTCCTTAGCTGTAGTAACTGCGGACCATGACCTTAACATCCTCAAAATCCTTTTTGAAAGAGAGCTCCTTCGGTAAATCCAGTGGCAATGGGCTCACCTTCGCATCCCGACACCACACTCTCAAATGGGAAACGGAGTCTCTTGTTACCATCTATTAAGTACTTTATGTTGGAGTCCCAGAAGGGCAGCGTAGCGTCATGGAAGCGATTCATGACCATATCGAATGTAGGGCTCGCTTCAAGATCATTGTAGTACCACACTGCAGTCACGCCTCCCAGCTTCCGGATCGCATGTAGGTTTGTCGATGGTGCTGGTGAAGGCCCTTATCCATCCCCTTTAAGTTGTTGACTGCTTTATCCGTTGGTGACTTATGTTTTGATCAATCTTTATTCTCAACTGATTTCAACGAAGAAGCAAGTTGAATCTCCAGTTGCTGTAGGCACCCCGACAGCAGGGGTTCTTTGAAGCATCTTTAGGGGGCTTGAGACGAGGGAACTCTCATCTCATCCCACCATAAGTCAATTCGGGAGCTTTTAGCCCCGATAGACAAACCCACCTCTCAACAATACATAAGCTGAAAAAAAATAGGGATATGTGCAACACAAGTCCTAAAACTTACAAGGAGAGTGCAATTGAATCCTAAAACTTACAAAAAGTGCAATCAAGTCATAAAACTTGTCAACTTTGTTCAATTGAGTCCTAAAGTTAACACCGTTAGATTTACTAACGGAAAATGCTGACGTGGCACCGACGTCATATTTTAAATGATTTTTATTATACACGTGGCTTTTTAAAATTATTTTTTATTCAAAATTTTTAAAAATTAGATTTAAAATCTTAAAATGAAAAACTAAAATTTATTTAAAAAACAAAACTGTTAAAAAAAAAAAATGGCACCGGCGGGCATTTCCGCCGCAGCCACCGCCCATCGCCGGAGTGACCGGCGACGGTCGCTGGCCCCGGGCGGGGTGGCCGGCCCTCGCTCGGCGAGGCCTTGCCGGCCCCAGGCGAGGCCTTGTCGGCCCCAGGCGAGGCTCGACAACCCCCGCCAGGTCGGGCGAGGACGCCCAAATCTGGGCACGCCGGCCCTCACGGGGGGCCGACGACCCTCGCCCTCCCTGCGGGAGGCCTCGCCGGCCCTCGCTTGGGGTCGGCAATGCTTGCCCAGATCTGGGCTTTTCGATTCAGCTCCGTCGCACTCCCGATGCCGTGTCCCGACGCTATCTAGATCTGAGTGAGTGGGTTCCGGAGGGCAGGGGTTCCGTTGCCGTCGCTGCACCGGACTGTTGCCGAGCCGTGCCGCTGTAGCCCCGACGCCGTCCCCAGCAAACCAGCCGTGAAACTTTGCGGTGTTGGGCTGTTATCGTTCCCCAACGTCCTACCGCCGACCCCCCTGACGACCGGACTACGTCGTCGCCCAGCCGCCACCGACGATTCCATCCGATCCCGCGTCGGGGACGCCCAGATCTGGGCTGTGGCATCCGAAATTTTAGGTGACCCTCAATTAGGTGGCAGTCACCAAGCCGTGACTTTGTTTGTATTTTTCAATTATGAATTTGTATTTGTCCATTTGAATTTTGTATTTCAATTTTGTTCTTTTAAACTAAAAGGATGGGATTTGATCTCACCTAAATAATATTGGACGAGCCGCGCTATTTTGGAATATATACATATTTATAAAGTAATCTGAAATTTTGCTATTTAATCAAATTAGGTAGAAATTATATGATAATAAAAAAAAAGGGGGGGATTAGGGCCCCAATTCTTTTGGACTCTTGGGCCCAAGAATTCGGGCCCAAGCAAGGCCCAAAAAGCACCCCGCGGGTGCCGCACGAAGCAAAGGGGGAGGGGGAAAATTCTTGCATGTTTAGTCCACTTGTCCCACCTCCTTTGCCATCTGTCCATTTTAATTTATTGATTAATTAAGAAAAACAAAACCAAGGGGGAAAGGGGGGGCTTCGCACGGGAGGAAGGAGAGACCGAGAGAGAGTGAGAGAAAGAGAGGGAAACCAGAGAGAGGTCGTGCGAGCAAGCGAAGGGAGAGGAGGAAGAGCCGTGTCCCGCCTTGCCCGTGTAGTCGCCGTCGACGTCACCGGACCCCGTCGCCGACCGGCCAAGCCGTGACCGCCGGACCTCCAAATTTCGGACACCTCTTGTGTGAGAGACTTCAAGGCAAGCATTTGTTCTTCAATCTATGTTGTAGCAAGCTATTTTGCCTAGAAAAGAAGTGAAATAGGTGAGGAGAATGGAGTATATGAGCTGCATGTGGAGCCTTTGATGTGTAGGAGGGTATTTGATCAAGAAGATTGGCTGTGGAAGGGGTGCATGTGCTGGATTTCGAATTTCATGAAGTGTGGGTGCTGGATTTTTGAACTTGCAAGTGAAATAAAGTGAATTTGAGGTTCTGACCATGAGAAATCTTAGTGATAATCATGCTGTGATGAAGTGCATTGTGTGTATAGACAAAGAGTATAATGATGGGAGGTCGAAATTTAAGGTATAGGAAGAGTGATGTGGGCTGGTGAACTGTTTTCGTGAAAAACAGTGTGACCTCCGGCGACGTTTTAATTTTTCTGTAATTATCTGGCCATAATTTGAGTTCGAGCCCTTAATGAAAGTTTTAGAGCACATCTTCATGAATAACATATACAAAATTCATAGAAAACGAACAAAGAATGACCCTTGAAATAATTTTCCTACAAAAATATGGAATCTGGAATTTTACAGAATGTTGGGTAGGAAGAAAATCGAAGTTTTACCCTCGGTGCCTATGGAATCTGACCTAGTGGCCTTCTTGAGATATGTTTCTCTAGATCTTATTGATAACGTGTCAAAATTTTGTAATTTTCTGAGTCCGTTTAGTAATTAATTTGGAATTATTGCTAAAACTGCGCAATTGTAGAAATTAAGTTACTGTTTCGAGATTTTTATAAGATTGTCCTATATGAAGTATAGTTCTCGAATTGCCATGTGACTTAATGATGCTGATGACGGGAGGTTTGTGACTTGATGATGCTAATAGTGGAATATTGTGATTGATAAAAAGTATGTGAGATATCTTGTTTGGCATATGATGATGCATTTGTGAAATAAAACATGAATTGTTATCCATTGAACCCTCGGGTTGATGATGCCCCGGGAGTCGGGAAGTCCAAAGGATCGAAAGAGTCGATACCTTGTGGATGCCCAGTGGCCCTATGTGGCTGAATGCTGGAGGTATGCCCCGGGAGCTTCGGGATGCCCAGTTGTATGCCTGTCGGTACGTAAACCTGGATGGCCGAGCAACCATTCTCATGGTAAGCTTCGGAAGTTTTCCTCATGATGCCAGGTGGGGTACGAGATGCCTGGAGGCGTGATTCACTCCAGATGCCCGGTGGCCCTATGTGGCTGAATGCCGGAGGTATTCGTGATGCCAGGGTGGATGCGAAGGTTCAGAGGGACGCAAACATTGGTCCTCTGAGGAATGAAATACTGTGATGGCTATATAAATGACATATGATCTGATTATGTGGTATATGATATTAGTAGAATTGCAATTGCTTGTAAATGATATGAAATCTGATTATATGGCATGTGGTGCTTGTAGATTTGCAATTGCTTATAATATTGAAGAATTCCATGATATGGATACTCATATGTTCCTTGATTTCTCGCTTCGTCTATCTTGTATGAAACTATGTATTGATAGTCATGCTTGATATAGCTTGTTGAATCTCTTGCTGCTGAGTGGTTGTACTCACCCCGTTTGGGGACTAACATTTCAGATTAAGATGCCTCTGCTACCTGTCTCTCGTGGCACGTTTTACGGCGTACCGGTCGATGTGGAGTGCTCGTGTTCGGAGCACATATGCGTCGATGTGCGAGGGCTAGTGTTTGTTCGGCTCCGAGTCCTGGTTATGTACGATGTTGGCCTACCTGGAGGCCCTGTTGTGTAGGAGTTCTTGTCTGTGCACATCCGCCGTGACGGTGTTATGATGGGGATGCTGCTGCCGCCGCCAGCCGATGGAGCGGGCTGGGTGTGATCGACCCCCGTGCGATGGGTAGCAAATGAAGCTTTTTGACTGCTGACACTTTCTGATGGATCAAAGTTGCTGGTCGTTGTAGAGTTGGTCGCTTTTGGGTCTAGCCGAGTTTTAGTAAAGCCTTGGCCTTTTGATTGTACCAACTCGTGTAATTCATCAAGTTAGATAAATAAAAAGTGTTCGGTTTAATTTATAAAAATATTTAATAAGTGTGCATCATTCCGAAAATTTTGAGTTGGGGAGATGTGAAATCGCTTCCGCTATACTTTTCTGTTGCGCCGGGACCGTTAAAAAAAAAAAATTGTCGAACTCTCAGGACGTATAGACCTTCAAGCCAAGGAAACCGAGTGGAAAGCGCACTGTGGCGGCCCTATCGGTTCGGGGTGCCACATGGGCGAGCATCACCGACCCTAGGTGAGGGCCGGCGAGGCCTCGTCCGGGCGGGCGATGGTCGCCAGCCCCTCGTGAGGGCCGGCGAGGCCTCCCGCAGGAGGGCGATGGTCGCCGGCCCCTCATGAGGGCCGGCGTGCCCAGATCTAGGCTTCCTTGCCCGACCTGGCAAGGGTGGCCGGTCCTCGCCTAGGGCCGGCAAGGCCTCGCCCGGGCGAGGGCCGGCCACCCCGCCCAGGGCCGGCGACCGTCACCGGCCACTCCAGCGATGGGCGGCGGCGGAAGCACTACCAGTGCCTTTTTTTTTTTTTTTTTTGCACAGTTTTGTTTTTTTAAATAAATTTAGCTTTTCCTTTTCTGTTTTAAATCTAATTTAAACAATAATAAAAATAATGTTAAAAGCCACGTGTATAATAAAAAATCATTTAAAATGTCACGTTAGCGCTTTCCGTTAATAAGTTTGACGGTGTTAACTTTAGGACTCAATTGAACCAATTTGACAAGTTTTCGGACTTGATTGCACTTTTTGAAAGTTTTAGGACTCAATTGCACTTTTCTTGTAAGTTTTAGGACTTGTGTTGCACATATCCCAAAAAATAAAAATAAAAATAAAAATACATAAGCTCTCCATCGATTTTAAAACACCGAGAAATTAAACTTCAATTATTTCTGTGCAAGAAGACACCTCGCTTGGCTCAGTTTACTCAAACATGATGTAATGGATAATCTCTCGAGGAGTTCATACCCAAACATAGACACCAAATTTTAAACATGAAAACCCAAACATTTAACAAATCAGGAGTTCCTACCCAGGTTTTGGACATGCATGTGATGGCCTCGCAGGGTTAGCTTTGATCCAAATGGTTCGCACCGCTGCCCTCCTTCCACGCCACACTGTCGATCCTCCATTTCCAATCGAGGGAAGCAAACAACCTTTAGCTCTGCTGGTGCTGACTCGAACAACCTAGCTTTCATTTTTTTTTTCCAATTTTGGCAATTTAATTTTAACCCAGTTGCACATGAGGAGTGGCACGTGCAATTGGGTATCTCAGAAAAATGGAGACGAAAATGTCCTGGCCATGCTACGGAAAACGGCACCTAGGACGCAAGTGCTCGCTGGTCGACAAAGATAGAAGCTGCTGGTAAGCAGGTAGCGGAATTGCTTCTTTACTTCACGGATTTCTTCGACACAAACACGTTGGTAAGAACTTTTTCGAGAGAGCGAACCGCTTCAGAAGACTTTTTGGAATTTTCCCTCCTGCTTTTGCCGACTCTAATTTTCCCTCCCTCTTCTCCTCTTTATTTTCCTGCATAAGGAAATGATAAGATGGGCTACGGTCTCTCGCGCCTAGATTCTATTTAGGAAAGGCCTTTTTGTTAAAGAAAGAGAAAGCAAATAGAGAAGAACAAACGGCGATGATCTATGAATTAAGAGAAGGTCACCTTGTCCGGTAGAGGATCCCCTGTTTCTATTTCGCAGCTGTAAAAAGTTGTATCAATGTTAGAGTCCGACGCTTGTATTGGTCCATGCAGAATCTTCTCTCTGTAAGACTCGCAAGTGATGCTTGAACCATATGTACCAGTGCTGACTAACTTACTACAATCCCTTATTTCTATTCGGCACTCATTTGGTATTTTTGAGCTCGATGTATCGATAATCCTTTCCAGTAATCTGCACCCATAAACTTCCAACCACTGCAAACTCTCTAACTCGTCAATGCCCTCGACATCCTGCAGGTTCTTACACCGTCCAATTATTAAATGCTCCAAGTTGTTCAAGTTTGACAAGCCGCGTAACTTTTTTAACGAAACGCACTCTAGGATGAAAAAGCCTTCCAGTGATTCCAAGGTTGAAACAAATTGAATCTCCCGTAGCGCTCGGCACCTCCGCAGCTGGAATTGTTTAAGCATCTTTAGGGAGCTTGAGACAAGGGACACTCTCCTCTTCCCACCAGTCAACTCGAGAGCTTGTGGCTCATCACACTCTGGTTCTTCCGACAGACAAACCAACCTCTCGAGATATTTGCATCCCTCAACCTGCAATATCTCCAGTGAATTTAAGGCACCGAGAAATTGAACTTCGACTAGCTCTTTGCACCGATACACTTCGATTCCTCTCACTTTTCTCAAACTTGATGGAACGGCTAATCTCTTGAGGAGTACACAACTTCTGACAGTCAACTCTTCTAACTGAGGAAGCCCATCAAGATGTACTTGCGTCACTTGAGTGCGGTGGAGCTCTAAAACTGTCAAGTTTGACGGAAGTTGTTTGAGTGTATGCAAGTTTAGTCCATATAGAGTAAGTTCTTTCAGCAGAGAAAAGGAACTCCACTCAGTAGATGTCGCTTGGACATTTGAAAGGCACAAGTGCTGCTTGCTCAATTTGGATAAACTCTCAATCCACGACAAGTCACAAGTTTGACTTATATTTGATCTCTTTCTAGAATCAGAGGCATCAGATAGGATCAGCTCAACAAGGTTAGTAAGGTTGGCAAGGTTAGGAACAGTCTGCAATGACATAGATCTAAGCCGTAGAGTGGTCAAACTTTCGGGGAATTTCAGCAACTCTTGGATCTTATGGCAACCATATAGGTTCAGTGTTTGCAGGTGACTGAGCTTGCTCATCGTCCTAGGCAATTTCACAATTTTTGTGTGTGATACATTGAGAAATGACAGGCTTTGTAATTTACCGATGGAATCCGGTAATCTTGTAATACTCGTGGAAGACATATCCAGCTTTGTCAATGACTTTAAATACGAAACTGAGTCGGGGAGTTCCTTTAAGCCACCACATTTCCTAAGGGAGAGGTGCTGAAGATTCTGTAGTTCGCCAATTTGTTCCGGTAATTTTCCAAGTGCTGAACATGACTCAACACTCAAGTTAGTCAGCCACATCAGTTTCCCAATAGAGCAACCAATTTCCTTCAGAAAATGACAATCGGAGATAGTCAACTTCTCTAAATACCCGGAAAAGGTTGGTGTCCTGTGCAACGACTGAACTTTTTGAAGAGTGAGAACCTTCAATTTCCTTGCCCCCTATAGAAGCCAATGAAATATCAAGAAAGAAAAGTAGAATAATCATGGATTTAGGCTCCCAACTTGTATCATCTGTCATTTGATCCTCTCACTAAGTGAGAATGTGAAACTATAAATCCATCAATTTTTGTCCTTTATTGAATGAGAGAATTACACTTAATCAAGAGGGAGACTGACATACCTCGATTAAGCTCCTGACTGCATCTTCTGGGAACTCATCGCCAAAAAGACTCATCACAACGACGTTTTCAAGATGCAAATTAGTTGCCATAAATTGTGGATGGCGGTCCATGAAAGGAATTTGATGAGGGTAATGCAAAATGATGCATTTCAACTCAGAAAGACAGCCCGCAAAGTCGCCTTGGCAGGCTACATCACACAACCGAAAATACCGTAGATGTGGGAACCGTTTAATTTGCTCCGAAGTGACAGTTATAGGATGTTTAATCCCCAAAGATGACAAATGGATTGCTTGAGTGTTTTCCTTGATCTGCCAATGACATTGAGGAGCAGGAATTTGTCAATATCCCACGATGTCAAGAGAAGAAAAAAATGAAACGGAAGAGTAGCTCCCAATTTAGAAAAGTGAATCCTCAATTAAGAACATGATAAGTAATTTTCTATTCAAATTAAGTTTGGTCATACTTTACCTCTGTTGATCTTAACTTGCAAATGATGTCGTCTGTAGCCCACAACCTGGTATGGTCTTGATTAGCAATTGCCCTTCCAAGATCTTTAAATTGATCATGCATCCAAAACCTATTATTGTCTATAACCTTTATCATGCACCTATTAATCAAGACATCAATAGCATACTCTGGGCTAAAGCCACAATCCTTCCACATGTAGATTGGATAAGTCTTATCTACATCAATGAAAAAGCATGAAATATCGAGAAATATCTGTTGTTGATCCATTTCTAAGGCATCATAGCTAATCTTTAGCTTTCCCAAGACATCCCTATTTAGTGTTTTCCTTAATTGCTCTAGCATCTCTTCCCATATTTTTTTCTTTTTCTGAACAAAAAGTGATGAACCTATTGCTTGAAGAGCTAAAGGTAGTCCACCTGCAGTAGACACAATGTCTTTTGAAAGCTTGTAGTAAGCGGTGAGAGGAGAGTTGTCATTGAAGGCATGCCTACTAAAAAGTTGAAGTGCGTCTTCATTGCTTAAACCCTTCATTTCATAAGGCACGATTTCATAGTGAAATCCCCTGATTTTCATCACACTTTTGTCCCTAGTGGTAACAAGTATCCTAGAACCAGGATACAAAGAATTCATTCCGATTAGTTCTTTGATTTGGTTGCCATCATCGACATCATCCAAAACAATCAATACCTTCTTGCTGTGAATTGTTTCTCCAATCCTATTAATCCCATGATGAGTGTTACAAATGCTGCGAGCCACTCTAGAATTTGAGGTATCAGACAATAATCGTTCTTGTAGCTTCACTAAGCCCTTGGTTTTTGCCATTTCTCTTACATTGTCAAGAAAGCTGCAGTTTTTCCCAAAGAGATGACATAGCTGGTTGAAGATAATTTTGGCAAGTGTAGTTTTACCGATGCCACCCATCCCATAAATACCAATAAGCTGCACACCATTAGAGTCGATGTGCAATAAACTGTTTATGGCTTCTATTCGATCCTCCATTCCAATTAAATCTCCAGTCACTTCTCTTTGTCTTGTCATGAGCCTATCCATAACTTCGTCAACAATCAACTCGATAAGATCCCCATGGCTGCCATAAAGTCAAGTAGTTTCAAATGAGAAAAGACAACAAATTCATTTCCCTGCATGTTGACCAACGATATACTAAGGAACCGGATGGGAGCGCGAGGTCAAAACTTTTTCGGGGGGAAAAACTCATTATCTAACTGTCAACAATTTTCAATCTGATTATCTTAAATACTGTTAGCATGTTGGAAAGATTTCAGATAATGATCAAGTTTGTAAGAAAAGTTGCTCTTATGAACGTATACCATAATCAGAATATGTTATTTTCATATTACGAGATCGACAATACTTGTGCAAAAAGAATTAAAAAGAACAGAAAAAGGAGTATATAACTAAGTGGTTCTTATTCATATATACAACAAGCTTTTGTCATTTCTCTTTTGTAATCGATTTCATAAACTCATCAATAAATAGATTTCTATTCAGTGAAAGTGATAGAGCCAGGAATCTACGTTGATACTTTATTATTGCAAGTAAGAATGAACCCCAATTAAAAATATAATACAAAAGCAGTGTAAGAAAAGGTGTTTTTTTATCTTACCGAAATAAATATACTAAATAGCATAAAGTTGTGTAAGTACATTTTTTTGAATATTAGTCGTGCTCAAAGACACTAAAATCTATCACTGCATTATTATTTCACTTAAAAGACGAAAAATTATTTACATCAAATGTCTTGAGTTTTAACTTCTATAAACTATAAAATTATCATATATACAAGTAAGCAAAGGTTTTGAGAGTAAGCACTAAAATTTATCACTGCATTATTATTTCACTTAAAAGATGAAAAATTATTTACATCAAATGTCTTGAGTTTTCACTTCTATAAACTATAAAATTATCATATATACAATTATCATATGACATGCTCATGTCCGAGATTCACCCTTTAGTTTACATTTCATAGTTACTTTACCAAATCTCCAATGTCATAGGTCGGTTCTACTCTATTCATGCCTCTTTGCAAGGCGTGGAAGTTGAAACTCACACTTGAAACTAATTCATCCCCACCCCAACTCCCTCGAGAATGTGTGGATTCGAACCCCCCACATTCCCCTTCTATATTGGAAATGTGGCCACTGAGGCAAACCTCAGTGGTTTATTCTTGTAAATATTTAAATTGTTATTAAATGTGCGCACACCCGAGAGAGAAATGGTTTGACCAACTTTCTCTCTTTTTGAGCAAACTATACACCAGTTTTTGCTTCTACAAAAAAACTGAATTACATGAGTAACTAACTGATTTTTTAATCAACGGAACTATTGGTGGCGATGATAAATAAGACTCCATATAAATAAGATAAGTTCATATATGTTTAGATTCACTGAAGAAAAAAAAAAGGCAAGTTTAATGAATTCTATAAAGCGATCAAGACAATACTTATCAAAATTTAAGCTCCGTTTGTTTCATAAAAAATAATTTCTGGTAAAAGGTTTTTCGGATTTTTTTAGGTTTGGTTCATAGGAAATGAAAAAGTTAAGGAAAATATTTTCCTTCCATAAAAGAATTCCTTCAAAAATGGGGAGAATGATTTCCCTTTTTGAGAGGAGGAAATCGTTTTTCTTTCACTTAAGCCAAACATGTTCTCCTCTTTAAACTCATTTATGATAATTTTTTATTTTTATTTTGTATTTTGTTTTATTATATTTTAAAAATTGGAAATTTAAACTTTTTATCTTAAAAAATTATTATTTTCTTTATTTTCCTTCCTCCTCCTTTCTCCGTCGGCTATGTGCCTCGGTGATGATTGGCAGCCCACCGATTGGCCAAGACGCGAGTCGGCGAGCTCGAGGCTCGGCCAATCCTAGTGAGCTTGCGGCTCACTTGTGGCTGTTGCCGCCAATGGAAGAAGACGGGATGGTGGTGAGGAAGCAAAGGAGCGATGGAGGGGAGAACCAAAAAAAAAAAAAAATACAAGAAAAAAGAAAATAAAAATTAATCTAAAAATAAAAATAACTTAAAAGATCTGCATTTTTTCGGTAATTTTCCCTTGGAAAATCAAATCAGATCTCCACACCAAACGGCAGAAAATATTTTCTGATTGATTTTCATATTTTACCCAAACATCGGAAAATAAAGTCATTTTCCTGAGAAATGACTTCCTAAAAATATTTTTCAGAATTGGAGCATTTTCCTTGAAACAAACAAATCTAAGGGTGAATCCAACAGAGTTCATCAACACAATAGAAATACTTTTAATCATCTGTTGGCATTGTGGTGATCTATTTTTCATTTAACTAATCTTACTACTCAAAACATATTTTTATAGCAACAACAAATTCAAAGTGTACTCTGTGTCGCACTTTAAGTTATATCTGATTGAAATTTCATTGGAACTTAAAAATAATAACTCATGCATCTTCTAATTTGATATCAATTAATTCTCATAAAGTTGTTGTATGGAACTCCTAATATTTCACTTTTGATGGGAATGTATTTATTGCATGAGAAATATTGTAACGTAAGTAAAAAGTATTAACTAATAATCATGATACAACTAAACTAAAATTAACAAAGTTGGGAAACAAGACGGAAATAAACAATCTAAATGCAGACATGGATCAAATTAGTATAAAAAGGATGAAGCAAAACCAAAATTTATACAATGGAGATTAGGTCAAAAATGAAATTATAATAATTGTATTTGATTAGAAAAAATCGGATATCTCCCAATTTGAGAAAAATAATAAAGAAGAATTTGAGGCATTCATTTAAATCTATGAAAATTAACTGGGAATACAATTAATGAATTATTATTAGATCTACAGTCTAACTTTAAAAAATATCTTTCACAATCGCAGCTAGATAATTACCCTGCATATTTCTCTAGCTCCCACCCCTTGGTGCCATCAACTTCTCTGAGAGCTTGCCGCCACGTTTCTACATCCTTAGAGCTCCACTTCATCTTTTGATTCACCATCTTTCGCTCCAAATTCAGTATGGCATCGCAATATAACAAGGTTTTTAGTTGCACATCATCAGGTTTCACGTCATAGAAGACCGGCAATATCACCTTCTTATTGCCATCTTCTTTAGATTTAGAGGTGTTCTCCACCATCTTCGCAAGCTCACGAAGGCACCAATGACTCGAAGCATAATTTGTGGAGAAAATGGGTATGTAGAGCTTGGAGTTGTCAATTGCCTGCAAAAGGCTGCTAATTTTTTCACCTGGTCGAAGCTCTTCGTCATCGAAGAAAACACAAATCCCAGCATCTACCAAGGCGTGATAGAGGCAATTGGTAAATCCACGACGAGTATCCGACCCTCTAAAATTCAAGAACACCTGATATTCACCTCCTAATGTATTGTTGGTGCTTGTTCCTGCCTTTGAGTTCGCCATCGGAGCTCACTTCGCAATAAACAGTGACGTCTTCCTCCTCTCTCTCTCTCTCTCATGGGCACGGTCAAAGTACTTTACCATCTTAGCACATTCTACTGACAGGTGACTTTATATCAAGTCACTTTCGTCTTTCAAACTTTTAATGGACCGTTACAATATTACTAATTTACTAATTTCACAAAGACTCAACATATGAGCCCACCATTACAAATTGATTGGGCAAATTTAAATCAACTTAGCCGACCAACAGATCCTAAGAGTGTGTTTATTTCATAAAAAAATTAAGATTTAATAGTTAGTTATATCACTTGGAAAAGTTAATCAATCCAAAATATTTTCATTATTAACATTAGTTTATCTATTTCAGTGAATAATGGAAATTTTTTTTATTCATTCATTTTTGTAAGCGATATAATCAATCATTTTGGAAGACATTTTCCAATTCTTTCAAAGAGAAAATCATTTTCGATAATTTAAATTTTGGTAGGAAAATCTTTTCCTAAAAAAATTTCCGTGAAACAAACAAATTCTAAAAGTTTTCAGGTATTCATATCTAATCAAGACAGCGTAGAAATTGGTTCGAACACCAACAGCCATGGCAAAACATTGTTTCCAACTTAGAGAGTAAGTGGCCTTACAAGAAAATTTTTGAAACATTTGCTTCCGAATAATGAATAGGACATGCTATGGGGACGTCAAGGATTATTATTAGAAAGACTTTGTTAAAAAGTGCCCAAAATGCACTTGTTAGCCCTACCTAATAAAAAATGTTTTCATTTTAATATATTGATTATGCATAAAATAATAGAAACAATATTTAATAAAATTTCTTTGTATGTCTCTAGGGCATTAGTTTGTAAAATCCTCATTAAAAAATATTACACTTCATACAGTTGAATTTGACCCCACTTGCCATAAAAACGCGTATAGGCAACTTTGCCAAGTTACAACGAATAAAGTTGACAGCTTTAAAAATACGGTGGAGGACATTATCATTACGCAAAAAAAAAAAAAAAAAGGTATACCTTTTCTTTTTTTTTGGTATACCTTTTCGCAGGCCTAATTTCTTTCTATATTTTATTCGTGCTTGTCATATGGCTCTGGCTATGTAGACAACATCTATCTGAGTTCACTTTTGAACTTTTGCATTAAAGAAGATTCTCTTTAAATCATATGTGATTATTGTGTACCTAAATCTATAGTTAAACATATATCATCATGGCTCTAGCTATTTAGACAACATCGTGCTTGTCATATGACCCCATTTGCCATAAAAACGTGTACAGGCAACTTCGCAGCAGCTGCAGCTTCCAAGTTACACTGAACAAAGTGGATAGCTTTAAAAATACTGTGGAGGACATTATCATTACAAAACAGAAGCACAAAGGTATACCCTTTCCCCGGCCCAATTTCTTTCCAGTTTCTTTTTCGTGCTTGTCATATGGCTCTGGCTATGTAGACAACATATATCTAAGTTCAGTTTTGAACTTTTGCATTAAAAAAGATTCTCTTTAAATCATATATGATTGTTGTGTAGCTAAATCTATTGTTAAACATATATAAAATCACAGTCTAATACTGTGAATTCACAATTGATCTATATAAATATATAATAATAAAAAATCCCTAAAGAAATACTTCTCATGAGGACACATGAGACTTTAGATAACTAAAAAAATCTCTTTCATATCACAAAATTGAATTTGCTGCATTTTCCGCAAAAAGTACTCCACCGAGAACCTCCTAAGAGTGCATTTGGTAAATATTATGTTCTCGAAAACAATTTCTGCTTAGAAATAATTTTTTCTAATTCTGTTTCTTGTACAAGTTTATGAGCATTCGAAAGCATTTGGTAACTGGATAAAATTTGAATTTTCAAAACAAAAAAGGATAGGAATGTGTTTTATATGACACTCAAATTTTTTTGTGACGTAGAATTTTTTTTTAATTTTTTTAATAATTTTTTGAGATTTTACATTTTTTTTCCTTTTCTTTTTTCCTTCTTTTCTCTTCCTCTTCTAGCCAATCGGTGGGTCTAGGTGATGGCTGGCGATCTTGCTGGCCTTGGGGGGAGCCTTGCTGGACCTTGGCAAGGTCGGCCTTGACCTAGCCTAGATCTAGCGAGGTCGTTAGACCTTAATGAGAGTCGGTGAGGCTCTAGCAAGTTTGCTAGACCTCTTTGGCCAATTGTTGGCCATCGTCGAGCCCATTGCCACGCTTGGTGATTGGCTAGAGAAGGAAGAAGAAGCAAAGGGAAAAAAAAAAAAAGAGAAGAGAAAAGAAAAGAAATAATTTAATTCTAGAATTGTTTTTGGGAATAAAGAAGTAATTTTTTTCTATTTTTTGATTTTGTTCTAAATCTATTTTCTGATCACTGATCTATTCCTAAGAATAGAAAAATAGCTGACGTTACCAAATGATTTTTTTTTTTTAATTCCAAGAAACAAAATAATAAAAATAGTGAAGAATTAGAGAGTTACCAATCAGGCCTCAAGCATATCGGTACCATTCATCATGGAATATTTGCTTTGATCTTTTCACTTTAATGACTTGACTTCGTGTTTTTATTTGGTCAAATATTTTGTGCCTTTATGTTGAAAAGCAAATGATTGCATGGATCTTTAGGATTGGTTCAAACCAATGCGCAGGAACGCTTTTCCATGTCTTTTTCTAATATTTTTTTCTCTAGACCCTCGCTCCCTAGAAAGCTAGGTTGGATTAGTGCTGCATTGATTCCTAATTAAAGATGCCACGCATCATGATTAATTAGCTAAACTCATAATAATAAATGTATCTAGAAACAGTGGGACCCACTTCGAGGTTCCATTTTATCGCGTAATGAGTTCTATCACTGCGGGGGTTATAATCATGGCAAATCCTAAACTGATACACCTATGATAAATTCATCCCCGTTAGTTATTGTTAAATTGGATTTCGCACAAACCAAAACACTTGCGATAAATATAAGGTAAAACCTTAAATTATTATACCTGTCAATTTCCATGTGTTATCTAGTTCAACAATTTGACAATAAAACTTATGAAAAATAATAAAGGGTAAATTTCTCACACAAGTCTACCAATTTGAAGTTTTCCGTAGTATTAACCTTTCATAGAATGAGCATTCTATCAATTACTTTTTTTTCCACTATGGGATTGGCCTCGTATTACAATCATCACGCACTCCGTAACAAAGCATTTGGCTTACAAGACTCTACATGAATGAGCACCGTTAAAGTTGCGTGATTTGTATGTTTAGATTTCACCGATGTACAATGTTAGCTGATGGGATGTTGGCTTGATTTCTTTGTCAATAGAATGACCGAAGAAATTGTCCAAAATGTTCCTGACCTATTGTTTGGTGATCAATTTAGACCTAAACCTTTCAATTGTGCCAATTTAGTTCTAAATTTTTTGATGATTTGTTAAGTTAGTCTTAAAATTTTTCAATTGCGTCAATTTAATTTTAAATATTTTGACGATTTGTTAATATAGTTCTTTCGGCCAATGTAACATTCACGGTTGTGGCCCTTGTCTCAATCATGGGAGATGGCTAAGGGATTGGTACGCTGATAATGAGGATTGGCCATAGATCAGTCCAAGGATCGGTCATGGACCAATTGGGTCGATTAGGAAAGCTAACTAAGGATCAACTATGGTTTGATCGAAGGATTGGCCATGGATAGGCCAAGGGATTGGCAGTGAAACAATCCACCGATCACGTAAATTGATTAGAGTTATTCGACCATGGATTAGCTGCTCGACCATGAGGGTCGGTCGTGGGACGATCATGCACCATCATGAATCGATCAATGGACGGTCATGGATTGATGCCACATGATTAGGTATCGGTTGTGGGTGATTCCACATGGTCATGCATTAGCCATGGACGACCATGGGCTGATTTTGTGCGACCATGTATAGTTCCCAGATTGATCAATGCCACATAACCGCATGACAATCGAGGGTCGATTATGAACCGGCTATACTTAAACATGGATCAGTCATGGATTGACCATGAACCATTTGCAAAATATCATGGATTAGCCATGGATCCAATCATGAACTTGGTCAGTCCAGCCATGGATTCGATCTTGAGCCCAGTTAACCATGCCATGAGTTCGGCCTTTTGCCAAGCCATAAGCTAGCTTTGAGCCTAGTCACTTGAACTTTGAGCTTGGTTAGCCAACCCGAGCTCGATCAGCTAGTCCCAACCCTAGTCAGCTCGGCACTGAGCTCGAGCAACTCAGCTATGAGGCTTTGAGCCCAGTTGATCTTGGCGATGCGTTAGTTAGGATAGGCCACCAACTTAGTCATGTGGGCTAGGGTTGGCTACGTCCAACCTCGTCCGATTGTGAATTAGCCACGAACCTCGGTTTGAATAGGGTAACCGATCATGGATGTTAACAAGAAACTCTCATCCAATAATGATGGTGCTTAAATTGGCTTCCTTCTCATGCTTGCAATTATGTTCTTTGGTAGTTAGTAATTCAATGAGGGGGATGACTTACATGCCCAAGTGGCAAGATAGGAGTTTAACTTAGAGAACAAGTAGCTTAACATGTGACAAAAATCCAAGTCTCATGATGACACTAAAACTAAGCAATTAATGAAGAGGATGATTCATAAGTTTAGGTGTTTCTATAGAGATTTGGTCATCATTACGCTAAGATAAGCCTTGGAGAGCAAGCTTAGCCAAATTATCATTTTTATTAGGGCTAGATCTATCATCTAGAGAGGGCAAATAGGTGATACTGCAGAAATTAGAAAAATTTAAAACTAATATTGCAAAAGTACAACGTGTGATAGGATGTGTAGCAATTAGATCTTGCTAGTGTACAATTAAATCTATCACAAGTAAAATAAAGAGAGAAAGGCATAGAAAATTACACACAAAAAACTATAGTAGTCCGGCTTTTGCAAGTCTACGCCTTTTCTTCCGCGCTAATAGCTTATTGGCTATATTTCGTTACACGAACCAATAAGAGGTTACAAGACCTGAGAAATGATTACTCAAGCTTGTGTGAACAACTCCTTACACACTCTCCATCTCTAAGTGATTACACAATATTGCTCACAGAGACGAATGTATTGGATTGGAAATACTCTTCAGATTTTGGAATTATAAGCTTCGATTATCTCTTGTTGTATATTCCTTTCAGCTTCGAGACCTCTTTTTATATTCCTCCCTACCGTTGGACATATTTCTAGGAGAATTATTCAGCTAATCTATGCGTTGGTTTGGATCTTAATTAGAATATTTGATCACGTCAAGGTTACCGAGGATAAAACTTCCCATAATTCTACCACCCATATAGGAGTTTGGATTTCCATAAGTTGAGTACTTTAATTTGGAAAGATTGGTTCGCTTCAGGTCTAACGTTCAAAGAAATCTAAATCTTCGAGAGATTGTTTTTGGAAAACTTTCCTTTGGAACTCCTTATCTATAAGGCGAGGACTCCAATTAATCGCTAGTAGCCATTGCACGAGTGTATTGTCTCCATCCTAACCGTTTGACAGAGCATATATGGAATGAAGTACTTAAGCCATAACTTTGGTTCTGATTGATAACATCTGATCACACCCCATCAAACTTCCACCTGAAAAATACTTATTATCGGAATCAAAGTCTTTACTCCGGATAAGTTTTGCAAATCTTCAAAATTGCTTAGAGAATGTTTTCTCAACAATTTCAGGATCATCAATGATATAGGTGGCCCAATAAGAAGATTGGCAAGAGTTCTTCTACGGCCTTAGGACATCACTACATCAAGGTAGGTGTGCCGCCTCTTCAAGATAGGTTCTTCATTAGGTGATGACTCATGGCTAAGTGGACCAATAAGAAAGACACATTCAAGGCTCTAATCATTTTTCTAAGGCATTAGGGCACCACCTCTCCTAATTAGGCTTGCCACCCAAAAAAGTTATTAGACCAATTGGAAAGGCCATCATTGACGTTTAGCCTATAAATAGAAGTACCAGCCCTTCATTTCCCCAACCTTGGCTCATTTCTCCCACTTCTCCTCTCTTGCACGCCTCGCCCTCTCTCGACCATTTCCTCTCTCGCCCTTGCCATTTAGCCACTGCTCGGCCATGGGCCATCGCTTGGTCAAGTAGTAAGTGAATTTTCTAATCCTTGGTTAGGGTGTTGCCCTATGTAGTTTAGACTTGGATGTGTTCTCACTTGTGCTTGTATTTGTATGTTGATGGTTGTTTTTCTATGATTTGCTCATGTACTAGTGTCCATAAGCTTATCATGCTTCAGGCCACGGGAGGGTCTCACTTGGTCTTCAATAGGCATTGAGGCACGATGGACTGAACCTCGCTTGGCCTTGGGTCGATATTGAGGCGTGTTGATCCAAACCTTGCTTGGTTTTAGGTCGGCACTTAGGAATATTGGTTCGAGGCACAAACCTTGTACCGCGCTTAGCATATTGTATAGTTATGGTTTTGTAGGTCATGACATGTACATGCATGTTCATGCCTTCGGGCCTTGTTGCATTGGCTAAGAAAACAAAGATAAGAAGCCGGATTGTGTGATGTTTGTTGCATGGTCTCATGATGGAAAAACTATAGCTGTCATCAATGGATTTTGGTGACGTTATCAGATGGATTTCAGATGGCCGGTGGATTTTAGATGCCCGATGGATTTCAGATGCCTAGTGAATTTCGGATGAACCGATGGATTTTGGTTAAGTTAATAAATGAAATTCCATGTGCATGTTTCTATGTTCCCTTTTGATGATTTTGGGTAATTCGTGCATTAAAGGTAAGTTGAACCATTCTCGTGCATATAGACAAGATTATCGGAATGGTTTGCTATTGATTTGCCATTGACACTTGATACGGTGATATTTACATGCTTTGTTCAACGGTAAGGCGTCCTCCTAACCAAGGTTTAATAAGTAAATACTTACTAAGATTTGCAGGTATGGACTCCCCTCCTGTTCGTCATGGCTTACTTGTTGATATGGAGGTGACTATCACCGATATTATAGACAAAGGAGTCAGCATCACCTATCGTATATGCACTACTATCGTGTGGGTTGAAGAGGGTTTCGACGATGTGGTTCCCTATGATTATGTGGCATGGTACATTTGGTTCAACAACGACCTCATCGGACACCTTCATGGATTTGATGGGCCGCTAGGGCCAACCGACGAGTCCACGTCCGGTGGGATCGTTACTAGTACCTAAAGAGCTGGCCTAACAAGGGGAACCAATTTTGGAAGTGCAACCTCGTTAAAGGAGTTAGCAACCTTCGCGGATAAATACGTAGCTGAATGTAAAAAGAAAAAAGGCCCAGTCGACTTCGAAAGGAAAGTCGAAGCAAGGCCCCTGATTGAATGGAATTCTATAAGCCCTTACAACCATTGAAAGTTTAATGGAGCAGCAAGCTTAGTGACAAGTAGCCATTACTTCTGGAAATGCTTATGTAATTGGAAATAGGAATGGAAGTGAAACGTCCTATGTAGGGACTGGTGGAACAGTTCCTGAAGTTATAGTCCCCAAAATTCGCTGGGATACAATATCTTGAAGAAGCTGGAGCGTGGATCAATGAGTTGGAGAAAATATTTGCACTCCTGAGGTGTTCTGATGAGGACAAAATGACGTTGGTAGTATACCAGCTACGAGGTAATGCCCGTCATTGGTGGAAAGCAACAGAAGGAAGGATATTCCCTGATGATACCGCTCTGACATGGAATGCCTTTGTCAGGGCGTCCAACAATGCTTTTCCTAATGTGCTCGAGATAAGAAGATGATAGAGTTTATGTTGCTCAAACAAGGTAACATGACAATTGATCAATATGAGGCAAAGTTTGTTGAATTGTCAAGATACGCCCCCAACTTGGTTGAAGATCCAGTGGATAGGGCAAAAAGATCCTAAGATGGCCTAAAACCCGACATCCAGAGCCAATTAGTGTAGCCGAATCTCAAAGATGCCAACGAGTTATATGAACAAGCTCAACCGGTAGAGAAAGATTCGCTGGATCGGGCAAACATAGCAAGATCATACTATTCAGCTTCTCGAACCAACCAATGTCTTGGTAAGAGGCTGATGTCGGGAGGAAAACGTTCCTTTTTCTCCCAACAAGAAGAACAATAATTACAAACTGACCTTCACTTCATGTGACCAATGCCGCATCTGCGGAAGGCAGCATGGCAATGCTTTGTGCCAAGTTCGGATAGGAAAATGTTTTGGCCATGGTTAGCAAGCTTACGCTATAAGGGATCGCCTATAATGGCGGCAAATGATGCAGCCGTAGCACCCACAAATGAGGTTACAAAACAGAGATTTGCCACACGATAATTCCAATTGTCCCCCACCTCAGGGAAGAATATATGCAGTTCAAGAGAAAGCCGAGAACTCCAAGACCGTTATTATAGATACGGTCTCTCTACATAATCATGCCGCATGCACGTTGTTTGATACGAGTGCCACTCTTTCATTTGTATCCAAGCAATTCGTATGGTTAGTGGGGTTAGAACATAAATCGTTGGAAATCACACTTAGTATCTCCATCCCAATGAAAAATGAGGTGCTATCCATAGTAGGATGCCGAGGATCTAAGATTGGTTGACTCGGGGTTGACTTTTCAGGTTTTTGTTGGAAATGAGTAGAAAATTATTAAAAAATGACCAAAAAAAGAAAGAAATGAAAAACAACATTTTTTCGATTGAGAAATGGGTTCTGTTGCGGTCAAAAACCCTAAACTCGATTTCTTTTACTTTTTATGACGTGTTAACTAAAAATCAGATGTCAACGCATCTATGATAAATTTATGGTAAAACCACAAACTAAGACACTTGTTAATTGCCGCATGTTATCCAACTCAGCAATTTAACGGCAAAATTTAATGGAAATTAATAGAGAGTAAATTTATCACATGTGTATCAATTTATAATTTTTGTGACTAGTTTAGGGTATATTTGTCACACGTATATTAGATTATGACTTTTTGTGGTATTAACTCAATAACTAGACCTAATTGGACGTATTATCATATAATCACTTAATATTGCTATTTTACTTTATTAATAACCCATTTCAAGTGCATCCGAATCCAATAACGGCATGGGAGAATGTATTAAGCTTTGCAACATCGAGGGAAATAAAAAGAAAACTTGGCTTCCATTTCTTTGAAGAAAAACTATTTCCGAGAAATTGTTTTTCGACCTTCCGATGTAGGGATAGCGAAAAACTGGTCGTTCTACAGAAATAATTTTCCACGAGCTGAAAATAAATAAAATAAAAATTGGTGGAAAACGATTATCCGTCCTTATAAGAAGGAAGTCACTTTTGTTAAACAACCAAACAAATTAAAATTTGTCATTTTTCTCATGAATGATTTTCATGTAAAACATTTTTTTTTTTTTGTCATGGAATTTTTAGCAAAACAAGCGCACCCTTGATTGACTCTGATTCATGTGCAGCATTGCGATTTACTGATATCAGACTACAATCAAGTACATATGCTTTGTAATTGTACCGTAATTATAAAGTTCTTACAAGGTTTCAAACTTTCAAGTCGGGATCCAGATTGTAAGGACATATGCAGACGGAATGATCGGTTGGGTCGACAACTGCAATACGGTATCGCGCTTCCGTGAATAAAGCTTGGAAGTCCTTTTTCTCGTAAGCTTATGGCGGCGCACATGATTGGGCATTTTATGCACCTGTCCCCGTTCCCCCACCTTCTATGCGGGACTAACAAGCGGTTATGGATGCCACAGAGGCTTATTATATGGTGAAGGTTGGAAAGGATCGATTCCAACAAAGATAAAAAATTCAGTACATCGGCCCAAATACACAAAATATACACCCTGATATTAAGTATTTGCACGTAAGTATGACCTACGTAATTTATTAAACACGTGATATGCTTATAAATAAAGAGAGTAGTGGTAGGGAATTGCTTGGCCAATTTATAATGGTTAGTCAACATCGGATCTTGCTCGGACTTCCAACTTTTGCAATTTTCAATTTAAGAACTACTCGGGAGAAGTGCCTAAAAAAGTCATAAACCTTTTGTGTTTATGTCAGTTTAGTCCTAAATCTTTTTTTGGTGCCAATTTAGTCCTAAGCCTTTTTACTTAGTGCTGATTCAGTCCTTTTGGCCGGATTTTGCTTATTGGACACCAGTCGGCTGACGTGACCTAATCGGTGCTGACGTGGATGATTTTTAATAATATTTTAATATTTTTGAATATTTTTTCTCTTTTTTCTTTATTCTATTTTTTTTATTTTTTATTTATTTTTTTTTTTTTCTTCTCTCCTCCTCCTCCGGCCGCTGGCCGGCGAGGCTTGCTGGCCACTTCGCCAGTGGCCGCGAGGGCGGCCTCGCGGTGGGTGGCGAGGGTTGAGCCTCGCCTATGGCCGGCGAGGCTTGACCTCGCCGATCCGATGAGGGCGAGCCTCCTCGCGCGCCCAGCCGCGATTCGGCGAGGTCGAGCCTCGCCGGCCATGGGCGAGGCTCGACCCTCGCGATTCGGCGCAAGGCGGCCTCCGCCATGGCCGCCCAGCTCGACCTCGCCGATCGCGGCCGGGCGGCGCCGGCGAGGTGGCCGGCGAGCCTCGTTGGCCGGCGATTCTTTGTGGTCCGGCCAACGGCGGAGGGAGGAGAGAGAAAAAAAGAAAAAAAGAAAAAAGAAAAAAGAGAAAAAAGAAAAAGAATAAAAAAAGAATAAAAAATTCAAAAAATAAAATATTATTAAAATTATCCACATCAGCATCGATTAAGCCATGTCATGTCAGGCCGGTCCCGTCCGTCAAGCAAAATCCCGCCAAAATTGGCCGGAAAGGATTGAATCGGCACTAAGTAAAAATGTTTAGGACTAAATTGATACCAAAAAAAAAAGGTTTAGGACTAAATTGGCATAAACACAAAAGGTTTATGACTTTTTTGGCACTTTTCCCAGAACTACTCAGTATAATCAAATGAATCATACAAAATAACAAAATAAAGTAGTCATCCGATTCTGGGATAATATTGTGACAGTCAAAATTAATTTAGGGTCAAAGTCAACAAAAACTATATTAATCGTTTGGCATTTGGATGAGGCATGCGACACACTTAGGCTATTCATTGAGTTTCAGCTTGTGTTTTGAGGTTATTATAATTGTTAAATATATTTAGGATAATTCTGATGATTTTATATATCTCTCAAAATTATGCGAATATTTCTTTTTGGTTGTTCATATTTTGATTGATATATTATGTTATTTAGTCATTTTGTAAGGCTTATAAATATGTTGAAATACTCTTCATTGTGAAATATCAACATATACAAATACTCTCTTCCATATATCTTTTTATTTTATTTTATTTTTTATTTCTCAACTATTAGGGTTTTCGGTAAGTTCGAAATCTGTTTTCTCAATGTGGGTTTTTTAGTCACAAGAAAAGTATACGAATTATACAATTAATAATGAGTGGCGAATCTGAAGCAATCATTTCTCGGGAGCCGATACCAGTCAGATAAATAGAAAATAGATCTTGGCTATATGTCGATGAACTCCAAGCAATCTGTACACGATTGCCCTGTAATTACGACAAAAAGTACGACGGTACGTCCCATGGGGACGACAGTATTTTATGTAATCCAGGAGAACATAGGATGCTGCGTCAAGAGCAGGAAGGCGTCCCCATCACTTAATCACTCTCCGATTCACTCCGGAAAGATTTGCCGGTGTTTCAGTGTTGGATATCCATTGGCGCAAGCGCTCTCCAAGCACGCGTACATAGCGCTTTAGAAACGATACCCGCCATTGCCAAACCCCCATGTCACCCGCCTCACCGCCTGGCTCCTCCCCCTACAATTCGTGACCACCTGATCGTGGCCGTCCACGTGGTTTGTTACCGCCATCCCCACACGTGGCTACACGTCGGCTTCCGGAGCGCATTGGCTCCCTTTGGCTGGCGACATTTGCAGATATAAGGAGAAGGAGAAAGAAGGTGACGTCTCTCATTCCCACCTCGAGAAACCTACGTTCATATCAATCACAACTCGAGACTCTCTCTCTCTCTATAAAATGATGGAAGAAGGAGAAGGAGCAGCGATGGTGCATGGAGGGTAGGGCGTCCATTGACAGCGAGCCTAAGATGCTCAGCTTCCATCATCCAAAACTTTGCCAGGATATATTAGGATGCACGTATAAGTTGTGTTAACGAAATATCGCATAAGAGAATTGATGTCGTGTTAAGTAGTTAATATATTTTAGTTAGCTTATAACTCATTAGCTTTAGTTAACCCATAATTTATTAGCTTAAGTTTTTGAGTGAATGTAGATTCAACTAAATATATTGTTAGGCTCGGATTTGGATTCTCTCTTGATGATTTCCCAATGTGAAAGTATCGGAGACTTCCGTTATGCACTCCCAATGGTAGAGCTGGCAAAATGGGTTATAAACCTATATTATAACTCATTTTAGTTAAATGGGTTATATATGAGTCAAGTGAAAATTAAATATTGGTCACAAATGGGTCTTAGAAAGTAAAGCAAAAAAAGAAATGGGTTTGAATGGGTTATTAGGAAACTCACTTTGAACCCATGACCTTGCTCCTCTACCTCCTCTGCCTCCTCAATTCTCTCTTCCTTCCATCGATTGCAAATCTTTGGATGAGCAAAGCACCCCATTTCCTTTCCGATCCCAACCGATTACAACCACCACCTACCCCGCCGTCATGCCACCATCTTTGTCGACGATCCCAAGCTTGTCGGCCTTAGGCGAGCTGCGAGCTCGCCGGCCTTGACGGAGCTCGAGCTTGCTTGGATCGGCGCAGCCACGAGCTTGCCGGCCTTGGTCGAGCTCGTGCTCGCTTGGATCCGGCGAGTTGCAAGCTCGCCGGCCTTGACGGAGGTCCGGCTCGCCTAGATCGGGCCGAGCCACGAGCTTGTCGGCCATGGCCGAGCTCGGGCTCGCCTAGATCTGGCGAGCCACGAGCTCGCCGGCTGCGACGGAGCTTGGGCTTGCTTGGATCAGTCGAGCCCTAAGCTCACCGGCCGCAGCAGAGCTCAGCAGCTTGGGCTCGCCTGGACGGGCGAAGCCTTGATCTCGCCGGACCGCGGCTTGGTCGGTCACCGTTGGTAGATTAACAAGGGAGAAGAAGGAGGAGGAAAAAGAAAGAAAAGAGAAAAGAAGAAAATAAAATAAATAATAATAATTTCAAAAAATTTTAAAATAATAAAAAATTTGATTTTTTTTAATGATATTTGGTAGATAGATATCCATATACATACCGGAGAAGTACTTTTAGAGGAAGCTCGATGCTGTTTAGATTGATAAATAGAAATTCTAAACATCATAATGTAATTTTTAACTTGGTGAATTAAAATCAAGAAATCAACCAAAATAAATAAGAATTACAATTAAAAAGCCATGAATTCTCGCATTCAAGAAGATTTGTTATAAGCAAATATTATTTTCATGTCAATTATTAGCTCATCAAACTTTTCTTATCAAGAGTTCTTCAAAAGTATTTCAATTTAAAGGTTTTTCACATTTTTTTTATTTTATTTACTTTTTAAATTTGGCGTGAAGTTTTTATTTAAGTAACTAAATTGAGTTAAATATACATGTGTTTCGATAATATGAGTCGGATATGGGTCGGGTTAGGTATGGATAATAAAATTTACATTGCATGAAGATGAATTAAAACGGGTTAAATGGGTCAATATGGATCGGACCATTTTCGACTCGATCCACTCATTTGACGGTCCTACCCAACGGGGTAAGGATCGCTTGTATAGTCAGAAACATCTCTCTTCATGTTATTTTTCAGTATGAGCGAATGGTTTTTTGATGGAGAACTAATCAACTTTAGTTTTGGATGGTGATCGACACCAACATTAATGGCGGGCGCATGGATAGCAGGAGGCGGCTCCGTACATGGTGAATACCTGCACCATGGAAGAGGCCCTGAGCATCTTCATGTTGGGTATTTTAGCAATTTTGAAATATATGACCCTATAAAATCATCATTTTTGTAACAATTTTGTCATGGCTATATAACGATTTTCTAACGGCTTTTTAACGGTTTTATAATGTTTTGTTACGTATTTTTCTTTTCATTGCTGAGATAAGCACATAATGTTGTTCTGATTTCTTATGTTATTTAGTACGAAATAAAGAAGAATGTTTGTTGTATTTTGAGAAGATAGCCGCTAGAGTCTTGCGGATTGAGTTTCATGCTCTGAGAGGAAAATTATCCTTATGGACAATGCATACACGCTTCAGTTTTTTATCTTCTAATCCTTTTTGGTGTGTTTCCAACGACTATTATTATTTTCATGTAATCTAATATTTTTCCAACACTTCACTGAGGTAGCGTGTTCATCTTGAAGCATCCTCACCTCTTTATCTACACTTTCTCCTTGATGTTTATGCGCGATTTGCATGTGTGATCAAAAGGATATTCAAATCGAAGCAGCCCATAATAATGAAACTAGAGGAGTCGATGATAGCTTTCTTCTCCTGAATTCTCAGTTCTCGCCCTTGGTTGATCCGTATCTCCGAAGTAACGAGATGACGCCCCTTGTTGGTTCAAGTTTATCATCGCTCGAGCAACATTATATATTATAAGTGATGGGAAAATTCATCAAACTTGACATGTGATGATTGATTTAAATGGTTAGAAACGTCATGTTTTGAGAGTACCTAAAATTTTCTTGATATGATCTTGATACATCGTTTACATGCTACTGCACATGCGCTACCTAGCACCCATGGATTCTTCAATCAAGTTGGTCACATGAGTGCTTGCGATAATAGGTCGGAACTAGGTCTACACTAACTATTTGGGCACACATAGAAACATTCTCCACAGATAATCAATCGCATGCATGTTGCAATTGTCAAATGTTATCGATATTATTGGGTTGATGAAGTTAGAAGTTGTTATAATTAAAGCGATTTGCTGGTCTGTATCTTTGTCTTCCCATGAGCATAAACGTTTTCTTCGTGTGTGTAAAAGTGTGTATTGTGGTGAAGAGTTTTCTTCAGTCTTTCACCTGATGTGGTGATGGCGGGCTTACTGCATAATGCAAGGCTTGGAACCAGTAATTTGTCTTGGTAACAGACTAAATCTAAAGGAAGAGCCTAATGACAACGATGGCGATGAATTGCGACTGCCATCTCCAAGGGACACCGTTTCCACGCCATTCGAGCTCTCTCTTGCCAGCGGACACTTTGTACACATGCTATTGGACTTCTCTTCTTCAATACCCTTACCAATAATTTTGTTTCATTCATTTTCGTCCACAATCTAATCATGTGATTAACTTAGGTAGGGAAATAAAATTAAGCATTATCATTAATCTAGGTGCCAATTTCTTCCTCTCGCCAGATCCTTTCTGTTCAAGTTTATACATACTGTAGTCTCCAGCTTTTGTTGCTGTCCTTGGCTCGGATTCACAAGGAATACACTTATATATACATCAAGACTGTTCAAAATCTTGGGCATCTAATATTTTCCACGGATGTTAATGTAGGTTCCAAATGTGAGGAAAGTACAAAAAAAGTCATAAACCTATTTTGTCAGTACCAAGTTAGTCCTAAACCTTTTATATTTGTACTAATTGAGTCCATTTGATCGATTTTGGTTGAAAATCACCCACATGAATTTTGGGGCCGTCTTATCTGGCATGACTAGCGCTATCATGGATAATTTTTTTTTTCATTATGACCGACGATTACTTGTTGGCCACCGTTGGTCACAGGTGAGGGCTGCCAAGCCCTTGCATATGGCCGGTGATGGTCTGGCAAGGGCCACGACCCTTGCAAGTAGCCAGTGAGGGCTTGCAAGCCCTTGACAACTTTTGCACCGCCATAATGAAAAAAAAAAAAAGAATAAGAAAAAACAGAAAAAATACTAAAAAAAATTGTATAATTTGTTCATATTAGTGTCAGGCGTGTCACATAGGCCGACCGATATTCATGTCAGCAATTTTTTTATCAAAGTTGGTCGGATGGACTCAACTAATATAAATGCAAAAGGTTGATGACTAAATTAGTCCAATTAAAATATTTAAGATTGAATTAATATCAATATAATATGTTTAGGATTGTTTAAGTGCTTTTCCCTCCAAATGATATCTATCACTTCATGGATTCAAATGATCGGTAAAAGTTAAATATATGTGAAACCACAAAGAGACAATTTCTCCCTCCTATCTGCATTAAATCTCTTTAAGATGTTGTGCGTGGCGTCTCATCTGAAAGTTCAAAATTAGTCAGAGTGGGACATAAATTGTATTTTATAAATTGGCGGAATAAGAGTCCAAGGGATCAAATTCAAAACTCCTGCCTCCAGTGTTACCATGTAAAGTTTAGCTCAAACCGTGTTCGCTCTAAAAGCCTAAGCTTGTTTGAGAATGATACATATGTCGATCATTTTGCAATGAAAATCTGAAGCTCTGTCCATGTCACATGTACATAAATGAAAGATATGTTATATAACAACGATTCACGATAAAGATCCCGATTATTATTATTATTTTTTGGGACCGGATGAAATAAATTATTTAATAACTCGTGCTATTTCTATTATATAGATAAACATACATTTTCGTATATAATCGATTTTATATACGATTTCACACATACGTTTAGATTAGAAATAGATGGACCTAACATTTTGAGATATAATCAATCTTTACTTCTAGTTAGAGCCATGCTATAATGATTAGGTCCAACGAGGGCGGGGAGTGGTTACTAAGGTCAAAGAGGGCCTGGACAAGGAACTACTTCTGACAGGTTTCTAGGATGGTGAAGTGGGTAGGAACGAACTAAATTGTGCATCGAACGAGGGAGAGCGATTTTGGAATACATACATGCATACATACATACATACATACATATGAAAATTGGAATTTACTTACGAATGCACCTTTTGGCATGCTTAGTTTTGGAACTCAAAAGTTAAGTATGCTCAGGTGAGAACACTCATAAGATGGATGACCTCTTGGAGCGGGTGTATGGTTTGGGGACAAACCATGCAAAAGTTGGTGGCCCCATAACGATCCAATTCGATGAGGGTAAGGAGTGGTCGTCGGGGTTAATGAGAGCTTGGACAAGAAGCATCTCCAAATAAGCTTCTAGGAATGGTAAAATGGAATAGAAATTGATTAAACAGTGCACTGAGCAAGAGGAATGACAATAACTATTTTTGGAATTCTGAAGTTAAGTGTGCTTAGATGGGAGCACTCTTGGGATTTGATAACCTCCTAAAAAGGTGCTCGCCTGTATGTCAAAGGACAAAAAGGCTCAATATGAGTTGGGGCAAAGCGAACGATACCTCAATATGTTAATATAAGGATGTTGTAAATGTCATGCGGGATTAATAAGATAATATAGAGAGGGAGATTTTCAAAGAAAGTAAATTGAGTATCCTCAAAAATTAAATTGAAATGAGCTTCACTTGGATTATTTTTTGGGTTCGTTTGAATCATTTAATCCTAAACCACAATGAAATTTATAGCAAAAAATGTAGACACTATTGGATAATATATCATAATCGCTGTACTTTACTTACATTAATTTTTAACTCGGAAATGGATAGAAGTATGTCAACGAAATTCTACTTAATGTTGCCAAATTTTTTCGACAGCCATCGATGGAAAAATAAGATGTGAAGATCGCTTTGAGTTGTCAAAAGGTAGATGCGTGATCATCGACCAGGATCCAATAGACCACTTGATTAGCGCGCACTTCATTGTTCGGGTAATAGGAGAAGAGAGTGCTCTGCGCGTAAGTTCTTCGATATATGTAGAACGATGGGGGAACAGGAAAAATATTTATACAGCAAGAAGTCGAACATAAGCTACTAAATCTATGGAGAAGTGGAGATCCTATAAATAATTCCATCGTGAGTTTCCAAGTCAACTTCAAATCAAGTAAAAACTCCACATTTTGGATTGAAACGACGTCGTTTAACCGCGTCGCCACCTCAAAAACCAATCTAAAACCCGCAGCAGAAAACTCCGCCAGCACCGTCGTCGTTTCTCTCTCGCGAGAAGAGCTCAGCAGGATTCCTAGAGAGAGAGAGAGAGAGAGAGAGAGAAAGCTGCTGCTGCATTTTCATGGTGGAGCGAGAGAGATGAGCTCTCGCGGCTTCGCACCTCTCGATTTCGCCGCCCTCCTCCCGAGGCCGGCCTCCCTCTCCAGAGGAGCCTCGTCCGCGCGGTTATCCTTCTCCGCGTCTTGCCTCCGTCGCTCCAACCGCAGCGGTGGAGCCGCCGCCGCCGCTTCCCGGCCAATCCTCTTCGCCGGACGCCGAGGAGGCTTCGGTCGCGGCATACGCAGCGCTTCCAATGCGGGTTCCGGTCCCGAGTCGGTCGCCACGTCGGCGGGCTCCGTGGAGGAAGACGCCGAGGCGGCCCAGCTCTTTGAGGTTCGGCTGGTGTTGTCTTTCGGGTTTTTCGGTTAATTGGGTTTGTTGTTTATGTAATTTGGATCGGCGTCGTGGGTGTTTTGGAATTCTGGGTTATGCTTTGCTCTGATAAATGAGGCTGTTGAACGCTGAAAAAAGTTGAATTTCGGATGATGCATTGGTGGAATGGAGTCGAGCGGAATGCTCTTGGCGTTGTTGCCCGAGTGAGCTTGTGGGGCGGGTCTGCTTTTGTAGCCCTGCATTCTATGATAAAATTTGTTTTTTTTTTTTTTTTTTTTTTCCTAATTGACCTGCATTTCTAGCTTCATCCATGAATTCTTGCCGTCTTGTCTAGATAAAGTAGAATCACCCTTGTGTTGTTCGGCTCGTGCAAAATGTAACCGGTTCTTCAGATTCTGTGCAGTGTAGCTGCTCTACCGTTTCTTATCGGTACAGCACACCTCTCGTCTCTCTCTCTCTCTCTCTCTCTCTCTCTTGCTGTCTCTTGATTCACATACAACTTAATATGGCTAGTGCCATGGTTTAAGGGCATATTGTATTTAGTACATTATTTTCTTATTTGAGCCTTTTAAATAAGATTAGTATGGTAGAGAATGTCGTGAAAGACTCGAGGGCATCGCTCATTAAGTCTATGGACAGTTCCCCCACTAGGAGGCACATGAAGGGATGATCCTTCTGTTCTTTTTACTATTCAGATTTTGCTGCTAGGAGGCTGCTTTGGCTGCAGGGTTTTGAGGTTCTTGTGGTTCATTGATGCTTGTCTTCAACTTCATAATTTAGCTGGTACCGATGCTGAATCCCTCTTGCTTCCTTAATTTCTTAAACGCTCTAAATTTTTGAACTTTCAGAAACTGAAAGATGCGGAGAGACAACGGATAAGTAAGCTGGAAGAGCTTGAACGGAAGGCAAATGTCCAATTAGAGAGGCAGCTGGTCATGGCTTCGAGTTGGAGCAGGGCCTTGCTGACTGTGCGGGGAAAGTTGAAAGGAACAGAGTGGGATCCTGAGAATTCGCATAGGATTGATTACAGTGATTTTCTGGGTCTTCTTAACACCAATAATGTCCAGTTTGTTGAGTATTCGAATTATGGCCAGACAATGTCAGGTTGGTTGATTTCTTGGCTACTATTATTTAAAGATAGAAAATTTCCACTATTTTGTACTATCGATCCCTAAGATCATGCCATTTCAACTAGTTTCAAATGCCTTCTTGTTTAGATATTTTGGTACCCATTTTATGAGTATGAAACATTGCAATTTTTGCTACATTAGGTTCTAACAATGGAACAGTTGTAACACATAGGATCATTTTCCCTTGCGATCCTGGTTTTCCATCTCATCTGAGCCTATCAAGGTGTATCATGAGCTAGTGCTATTGCAATAACTTGATATGTTATATTGTTCCATAAATACCATTTTAAGGCCCGTACCCCCACAGGGGAAAGAAAGTAAAATAGAAAAGTAGGAAAAAAATAAACAACAAATAACCAGAAGAAAGAGAGAAAGGAAAAAGATCAAACTTATGAAGACAGTTACTGTGTATGACATGAGAATAAAGTCTTTTCTCCTACTAGGCGTGGCTGCTTCAGTTATTTTGAATTCAAACTTTGTGCTTATCATCTAGAATGCCTGTGTCCTTGTATTGATGCTGTGCAAGTGGCAGAGAATATATCTTTCGCTAGCTTACAATATTTCCCTTCTTGAATGGGCTAGAACACACGCCCCTATATCATGCTTCGTGTGAATTCTGCCTCTTATCTAATAGACGAATTTTCAATTTTATGCAGTAATCTTACCATACTATAAAGATGGACATAGACAACAAACCCAAGGGAATTCACAGAAAGAAATAGTTTTCCGGCGCCATGTGGTTGACCGTATGCCGATTGATTGCTGGAATGATGTTTGGCAAAAGTTGCATCAACAAATAGTGAATGTTGATGTAATTAATGAGAACACAGTCCATGCTGAAGTTTACTCTACTGTAGCGACTGCAGCGATATGGGGTATGCGGCTTGCCTTGTCGGTTGGCTTGTACCTTTGGATTGATAACATGATGAGACCAATTTATGCAAAATTGATACCTTGTGATTTGGGAAAACCAAGTGAGAAAATACCACAGCCAATTAAGCGGCAAGCGCTTGGATCATTAGGAAAAAGTCGGTAAGTAAATAATAGCTTGCAAGTTCTGATAATTGAACTTCCTGTTTGGTTCTCTATGCTACTCACTATCAGTTGTTTGGCTTGTTCTTGCTATTTAATTCCGTGTGGGAACTTTTACCTCCCTTGTTGATTACACATTTTACTTTCTTTTGCCAAGTCCATCATTTGGTTACTCAATTATAAGCAAGTTCCACTGTTGGGTGCAGATCGATAATCTTGATCTTACTTTGATCTCAAATTCCTAACTAATTTGGAACATAAATAATCTGATTACATCTTTGAGATGAAGTCTTCTATTACTCAGTCCACTGCAAAATTATAGTGATTTACTGGTTATGCCAGTTTGATATCTATCTGAAATTTTTAACTGGCATGATGTTCCTTTTTTTCAATAAGAAAGTTCAGGTACTTGATAAAGCAAAGTTTCATGCGTGAGAGGATATAGTCATTCTTTCAGAAAGGGCTTTTGGGATCTTACGTCCAAAAAGCTTGAATCCTAATTGACGTGTCTTCAGGGGATGATTAGTTTATGAAGGGAGAAAATATTTAATTTTGGTTCTAGTTATTCAGTGAATCCCTATGTGAAGTCTGAGCAATGCACACACATCTACAAGGAGAGAATCCTTTCTTTAACCTTTGTCAATCTCTTTAGATATGGACGCTTTATGCTGAAGAGCAATGCCTTAGGGGAATGGTATCAGAAGATTGTGATGTCCATTTGCCATTCATTTTGAATTAGTTGATTACTTTCGTCTTAACCAAGTTAAATTCCAGCAAAAACACTTACAGAGAAGAGTTATTGTCATTTATTTATTACAATTTTTGTTTTTTCCCTAACATGGAAGAGTTACATTCCTAGATGTACTTACCTAACTCTTGGTATTTCTCTCTTTTTTCCTTCTTTGACCTTGGAGCAACATCTTCTGCATGCAATTGTGAAGCAGAAAATGTTTTGAGCAATATACTTTTGCTGCCAATAACCTGTAGTTTGTGCTGATGACAGTTGACTAGAATCTAACCTTTTTACTGCTATTACCCAGGGCAAAATTTATTTCTGCAGAAGAAAAAACTGGTGTTACTTTTGATGATTTTGCTGGTCAGGAATACATCAAGCGGGAACTACAGGAGATTGTAAGAATCCTTAAAAATGAGGAGGAGTTTCAAAACAAAGGAATCTATTGTCCCAAAGGTGTGCTTCTCCATGGGCCCCCTGGAACTGGAAAAACATTGTTGGCTAAGGCCATTGCCGGTGAAGCAGGGCTACCTTTCTTTGCAGCTAATGGAACGGACTTTGTGGAGGTAAGGCATTAGTTCCTATCTGGAATGGTTAAGCTAGAGGATGGCTACTGACAGGTCTTTATATGGAACATCTTGCTTTCTTAGATACCACCCCCCCCCCCCCAAAAAAAAAAAAAAAAAAAAAAAAAAAAAAAAAAAAAAAAAAGAGGCTTCCACATGATGATCTGTCTCATTTAAGAAATCAGGCTTTCGAAGCATTTGAGAGTATTTGTGTGGGAAGGTTCTTATTGTGTTAAACCATGTACACAAACCATTGGGATGAACAATCCTGAAATGGTATGGTGCAATAGAAAGCTGTACTCACGTGTTAACGCATGTAATATTGAGTTACATATCACATTGTGGAATGGTTAGCAATTTGTTTTGATAACATGTGGCAAGTTGATTGGGCAAATGCGCCCACAATAATTATGGTGGAAGTCTTGTATTGGAAAAGCAGCGGTTCCTCTGTTAATTGGCCCAAATAACTCAATTTTTAGCACTTGTGAGGATGCATGGAGTATTTGAAATATTTGACTTCTGCACTGTAAGTTTCTATGGACTTCTTTCTGCGGTTCACCACCTGGGTTGTATGCTGACCACTCCTAGAAGGGAAAAACTCCACTGTGTTTTAGTGGTTGAGATCAGCGGTTGTGCACTCACACTCTATTTGACATGTCCATTCTAGAGTTGTGGGGTCTCTGATTTTGGCGACTCACTTCTTACTGTCCTTGGGGTTAGTGGGGTGTTTTGTGGACCCATGATTTACCCTTTTTTGTCTTTTCTCATTAAATATTCACTTCCTTTATTTTTGTAAACTAAAGTTGATTGACTTGCAGATGGTATTCATTATCTTCACTTGGTAGTTGGTACAGCTGCTGGCAAAATCGCATTATCTTTGTCATTGTTTTGTTATTGGAATGGAATAAATGCTCGACTTTATATATTGTTCCTGAGGTATCATAAATAAATTCCTAACTTCTATTTCTTTTTCTCCAGATGTTTGTAGGCGTGGCCGCATCTCGAGTGAAGGACCTTTTTGCTAGTGCCAGATCATTTGCACCTTCCATTATCTTCATTGATGAGATAGATGCTATTGGTAGCAAAAGGGGTGGACCTGATATTGGAGGGGTGAGACAGCACATTAAGATTTCATGCTCCATCCTTGATAATAATCTGCCATTTCTGTAATGTGAGAAGTTGGCGTGTTCTTCTATGGTATCTTGGTCAAAAAGCTCCTTGCATTTAAAGGATTTCAAAGTATCATGTGAGGAATTGATTGATCCCAATCTGTCCAAGAAAACCAATGCATTTACTGACAACAAATTCTTACTTTTGTCATCTGGTAGCATCTCTCAGAGTAGAAATTTCTAGCTTTCTGTCAGTAGCTGTATGCACATTTGCATAATTTGGGTGTCTTGTGATATTCTAAGGCTTCTATCTTTGTTCAGATATGAAATTCAATGGGGGTAATTCTGGATTGATGTCCAGAATTTGTTTGAATGAATGTGGGATCAAGGTACCTTGAACGTTGCATTTGCATATATTTGACATTATTTTTGTTAGGTTTACCCTTAAGATTAGGCTGCCTCTTTGGATCAAAATTTGGAATTGGTCTATGAATTTTATCGTCGACGCTATTATGGGAATTTCAATCATTCAAAAGCATCTATCTAAATGAAGCTTTTGAAGTTGAATCCTTTTTGTTCACTGCAAAAAATGTGCTGATCCAGCTACAGTGGAGGCTGTGAGAGCACTTAGAAGCCAATTCCTGTATTTTGCTAAACTGATGTGCTCACATGCTATCTGTGAATTCTTTGTGGGATTGTCGCCAACTAAGCTAAAATTTTAAACTGTTAGATCAAGACTTGATTTAACATTTAAATTCCCCAACACTTCCTTCATGTGGACGCTAAAAGTTAACCTAAGATCAGGAATTTGTGGGACCACTGTCAATTAATCTGAATGCTGAAGTTATTGATAAGAAACACAGTACAATATTGATGGAACAATTTCTTCATTCTTCATCATCCTTGGAGGCTTTCCATTGCCTGAAGCTGTTATTTAGTCTTAATAACGGTGTAAAGATCCGTTCTTTGAACTTTTCAGTTGCTTGTACTTTATTCTCCTCAGCTTCAATTTGAGATCTTACTAAAGCCTGGCATGTATGCGTTATTTATTCAGCTCTTATCATCTCTCTCTCTCTCTCTCTCTCTCACATCTCTAGCTGCTGCTTTTACAGGGTGGTGCAGAGAGGGAACAAGGTCTGCTTCAGATACTGACAGAACTGGATGGTTTTAAAGTCTCTACGTCTCAGGTTGCTTCCTATTTGTATAGATAAATGTGTACTTGCATGAAGTAATTTCGATACCTCTCAAGAAAATGTGAACTACTGAAAAAAGAAAACTGAACCCTAATATCACTAAACTGCTGATCATTTCAGGTTTTAGTCATAGGTGCTACAAATAGGCTGGATATTCTCGATCCAGCTCTCCTGAGAAAGGGTCGATTCGACAAGATTATACGAGTTGGTTTGCCATCTAAGGATGGTAGACTGGCCATATTAAAGGTATTTTAGTTGTATTTTGGCTCGCGAAATCTTGCATTCCGTGGTTTAGTGTTTCAAATAGTCTCTGCCGATTGCAGGTGCATGCTAGAAATAAGTTTTTTCGCTCAGAAAAAGAAAAGGAGGTGCTACTGGAAGAGATTGCTGAACTTGCAGAAGATTTTACTGGAGCGGAGCTGCAAAATATATTGTAAACATAATTTTACTGTCACAGTAAAGGATAAGTGCACACAGAGAGTCTAATATTTGTTTATTTCTATGACAGGAATGAAGCTGGAATTTTGACTGCCAGAAAAGACTTGGACCACATTGGGCGAGATGAACTTCTGGAGGCCTTGAAGAGGGTAAGTGGTGGCTCTCACCCTTCTGCGTCCCTTTGTCACAACCCTTACATGACTTTGATGTTGTATGACTTTGCAGCAAAAAGGAACATTTGAAACTGGCCAAGAAGATAGTACTGAGATTCCAGAGGAATTAAAATTAAGGTTGGCATACCGAGAGGCTGCTGTTGCTGTTATCTCATGCTACTTTCCCGATCCCCACCGTCCTTTTACTGAGGTGCAGGGAGTATCCTATCTGGCTCATGCTGTTTGGTGTTTTAAATTATTCTTATGCTTACAAAAAGTTTCTCATTTGCTTTTGACTTCTGCAGACAGATATTAATTCAATACGGAGCCAGCCAAATATGCGCTATAAGGATATCTCAGGCCAAGTCTATGCAAGGAAATCAGATTATGTGAACTCAATAATCCGAGCTTGTGCTCGTAAGTTATGAATGTATAAAGATGATTTCTTATTGCCATTTTTCTTGCCAATTAGGGAAGCAATACTCTCATTCTTCTCTTTGACAATAGTAGCTTTTTCTTTCTTCTATCTACTGTTCCTGTTGTTTTGCTGGGGGTGGGGCAGTTGCATTGGTGGTTGGATGGTGAGGCCCTGGCTATAAATAATTTTTAAAACACTTGGACTTGCCTGCAATACTCCATCGTATATTTTTGATGTCTCTCATACTTTGAATGAGAAAGATGGGATATAAACCTCAAAGCAATTTAAATGCTGTTTTGTGTTTCCATCATGGATGTATTTTCAACTTTCTTGATTTACAAACCATCTTCCTTTACCTTGCTTGTGGCCTTAATGTGCATTTTTATGGTTTCTTGACTCTATGCTGCAGCTAGGGTAATAGAAGAGGAAATGTTTGGGATTGATAACATGTGCTGGATATCGTCTAAGGCAACACTGGAAGCTTCCAGACTTGCAGAGTTTCTGATTCTCCAGACAGGGATGACTGCATTTGGAAAAGCATACTATAGAAATCAGGGCGATCTTGTGCCAAATGTATGTATGGCTGATCCAAGTATGACAATATTGTATTTTAATCGTTAAAGAGCTACTTTTTGAAACAGTTGTCCAAATATAGTGAAACAAATATAAGAACTTGATTAATTTCAACAGTTAGCAGCAAAACTGGAAGCTCTTAGAGATGAATACATGCGGTTTGCTGTGGAAAAATGCACCTCAGTGTTTCGGGAATACCAGTCAGCTGTAGAAACAATCACAGGTCAGAATTCTTATGTAACAAGTCATTTAATGTTGAGTCATCTAATGCGGAAGAGAAATGTTAGTGTATTTAATATTTGATTATTAAACAGGTTTTATGTGCCTTCTTAGCCATGCTTAATTCTCTTTCCCAGTTCCTTAATGTGGTTATGCTTCACAGATATTTTATTGGAAAAAGAAGAGATCAAAGCCGAAGAAATTTGGGCTGTTTATAATGGCGCCCCTCGGATACCTCAGGTAATTTTCGGGTTCATGAGATATTGAAAATATTTACTTAGGTTGTTTTCTAGACACGTTCCTGCAATTGGCTTGGTTAGTTATTCAGTGATGAACCAATAGGCATGTGATCCATTCTCTGCTTAAGCTATGCCACATGCAGTCACTTATGAGAATCATAGTAAAGGGACTTGTGGGAGCTAGCATAAACTTTTTTATTGAACCATATCTTCATTCAATAGTTTAAAATTTTAAAATATTTGACCAGTCCATAAAACTCCCCAAATCGTAATTGGCTTCAACCTCCGTCCTAATCTGTAATGGAATTTAAAAAAAAAATAGAAAATAAAAAAATAAAAAAAAGAAGCTGGTGATACACACTAAAAAGAAAAATAGGGATAGGTTATTTGGCAATAGCGTGAGAACAGAAAGTGGTACATGTTCATCACAAAAAGTGGATAGGATTGTTTGTTGCTCCATGACACGAGGAATTGGTGAAGTATAATTTTTGAACTATATGGTTTCATCATGTAACACTGATGTCAATGACCACAAGGACCTGCTAAAAGCACTATTCTATTGGTCCTTGTTCAGCCATCCGTGAGTCCTGTAGACGAGTATGGAGCTCTCATTTATGCTGGACGATGGGGAATTCATGGGGTGACACTACCAGGGAGGGTTACTTTTGCACCTGGAAATGTTGGATTTGCCACATTTGGTGCACCTCGTCCGATGGAGGTATGTGAAATGTGGTTTAGCGAGGGTTTATGCTACTATATTTGTTCCCAAGTGAAATAATGTTGCCTTGCCTTTCTGTCCTCATTTATGTGCAGACTCAAGAAGTTAGTGATGAAACTTGGAAGCTGATTGACGGTATATGGGATAAAAGGGTTCAGGAAATCAAAGCTGAAGCTGCCATGGAGATAGAAGAAGACAATGAAAAACCTCAACTTCTTATGGCGAGCCATTTCTTTTGAAACTACAGCACATGAGGATATCTTTGAGGTTTGTCCATAATCAGGATTCCCTTTCCCCATATCAATTGTGATCGATCAATTTTGTAAAATTGAGCATTTTTCGAGAGAATGTACTTGACATGTACATAAGCAAGATGAGACAGCTCGGTCTTTTTACAGGAAGCCATTATGTCCCACCAAAGCTAGTGGAGAAACTGATAGCAGTAGACTCATATGGATCTTTTTCTTACGTTTTCCAGTTCATGTGATACGTATTGCATGATTTTGTTATGGTTGAATGCTGCAATGAGGTTTTTTTGCATCTTCAAAGGATAATATATGGGGTGTGAGGGAGTCTATGTGCATAGTCAAAAGCTTGCTTAGTCCTCAAATGTGTTTCAGAGCCCATTTTGAGCTGTGCATACATGAAAATGACATGTGATGTCTTCTGTGATGATCTGCAGGAGATAAGTGGAGAGTTGCTCTGGTTATTCTGTCATCAGTTGTTTTTAGTCTTAAACAATGAGCAAATTTTAACCATTTCCATTGAGCACTGAATAAGAGGAACTGCTGAATGGATGCTACTGTGCATAAGTACACATTCCATTTTATCATTCCTGCTCTTATTTGGTAATTTTTTTTTCTTTTTGTTTTTGGCAAGGCTCTTATCTGCAACTTGACTAACAAGGTGCCCAGTGAGCAGCTAGGTATATCTTCAGGGTAAGCAGCATTACTTATTGCAAGGCTTCTACTTCACAAGAAGTTTGTAATGAATCCCATGGAATCTGAATACTCTGAGGTCTGATCCATCTGAGAGGTGCTCTCGAGTGACTGACATCCGTCTGTGGACAGCATGATCTCTGAGAATCCTCATCTTGACGGGCAAAACTACAAGCTCAAGCATGAAAGAGAGCAGGGAAAATTTAAAAACTATGATGGCAGAGTGAATGGTCTCGAAATTCATCTAATGTAGTTCAGTGTATAGAATTTTTTACATGTTTTCAGTTTTGCAATCATAGGTGGTTTCGGGTGGTCATTTTTGGTTTTATTTTTAGGAACAGCATGGCTGATAGATAAGAGATGCAGTTTCTTTATACACTTCAGAATGAAAAAGAATAAGCAGATCGTGTCATATCAATTCATTTTTCAGTCAAGATCTCTATCTCCCTGCGATATTAACATGCAGGATTCTACGATGAGTCTGGATCCAGATCAACCAGGTTTGGAAGCACCCACGGCTGGAAGGAGGTCTGTGATATCTCTCGTGCTCTTCGATTGTGATGCGTTCTTCCATCCTCTGCGGAGTTTGGGCTTTCGCTAGCCTTGCCATGATTCGGAAGCTGCACCAGCAGATGGTACGATACGAATGTCAGGACTCATTTATTTTCACAGAATTTTCACGAGCGCCTTCTTCTTTTGAAGTGGTCCCGTCGCAGTTTTTGGATTGAAATTGTAAAGTGGAATGGAGCTCTGGCTCAAGAAGCTCATACGTTCTCACCTCTCACTAGAATGAATCAGTTGTAATCTTGTATGGTAACTAGGATTATGAGGAGCAATTAATAAGGAATCAAGAGGCACGCCCTTGTGGAGGGCCATGATCTTTCACCAAAAGACGCCATTAAATCAATGATGAGGATGATGGATATATGAATATATACATAATCAAATAAATAACTAAATGAATTTCTCATTATACTTTACATAATACTCCAATCTAAGCATAATTTTACTCTTTAAACTAAATCAAGAAGAAAGGATTGGAAATTAATAATAAATAAAAAAAGTGAAATAAACAATTGGGTATCTGTTCAGCGCATAGCACAGTGGAATCTCCTTGAATCTTTTGCTCGAGCAGAAGTATGACAAAATCTTTGTCTTAGAATATTAAAAATTATTCATCTTAAGGGATAATTTCACTACTTTTCAAAGCAAAGGTGTCAACACGTCATGTGATTGTACTTATCCTGGCCGAGAAGCGCTTTAGATTATCTACCACGGCTCATCGGAAGCAACCCCTCTTTCCACACCTCTAAAGGCAAATCCCAGTAAGAGCGTACACGACCACATTCGCTCCAATGATGCTATGGGTTCGTCAATAACGATTATACTAAGCCGTTAATGAAACCAAACAGACGCGCCCAAGATGGATTTTCTTTTTCCTTTTTTCCAAACGATATTGCCTCACTGATTCCTAAATTACGTGCACGAGAAATGTAGCCTAGCGTCAGCATTTCTCTAGATCTCAAGCTGGTCGAATTTCCATAAACCTCAAACTCTAACAAATGGTATCATTGATTTGCAAATTGCTCAGTTTCCTTTTCTCTAGTCTTCATGATTTTAATCACTTCTATTCATATGTCTCCAGTAGTTAGGATCACATTGGGGTCGTTTTGGGTCTCTTAATATTTAGGTGCTTCTGTAATTGATAAGCTTTTGTTTCATGCCATTTAGATCTTTTAAGTCGCTTGTATTGTGCAATCAAGGCTTTCCTTATGTTTTAGCTAATTCTTTATATTAAAAGGAGAAAAAGGGTAAATTAACATTTACAAATACTGAGAGATCATTTTACAAACAAAATTAATAATTTGAAAAATATATTTCAAAAAATGATTTCTGATATCCTTTACAAAAATTAGTCAACGAAAGATATTTTCATCTTCGATGATAATCAATATCTAACTATTTTGTGGCGATTAAGATTTTTTTTATTCACTTATCTTTTAAAATAATATAAGTGATTATTTTTTTTTAAAAATATTTTTTAAATCATTCATATTTTTCGTAAAATTAAGGCATTGAAATATGGTTTTGAGGGCTCCCCATGTAAAGAAAGCCTTCCCTCCACTTCAAAACTTCAGAGTCTCGAACTGGAAAAACCTCAGAAGTAAGAGGCAAAACCCTACACCAAAACCACACTCCTTCCTCCCTCTCCATCTCCCCTCTTCCCTGCAAGGGCCACAGCAGCACCGCGCCGAGCTCGAGACGCACGAACCGAGACCCGAAGGCGGGTCCTTGCAGCTTCAGCAGCAGACCCAGGAGCAGACGCGGCCGGCGGGGCGCTGCCGCGTCGGGTGCGCCACCCTTTTCGCCGCCGTGGCGACGGCGACCGGGGCCGTTGCCTGATGGTAACGGCCGCTAATGTCGCCAAGCGCCTGTCTTTCTCCCGACCCATGATTCTCGCGTTAACTTTCCCTCGTGGGGTCCGAATTCCGGGAGGCCTCGTGTTCTTCGCGGGCTCCTCCACTTCTTGCGCTCGGCTCGACGAAGCGAGCGAGTCTGGCGACGATCGTGACTATGCCGAGTCGAAGTGGAGGATGGAGCGTTTTGCCTCCCAGGGCCAGCTGGGGAGAGCGCTCGAGGCGTTGAGTTCGATGGGCTGTGTGCCCGGGAAGCCGACGGCGTACGATTACAATGCCTTGATGTACCGTTACCTGAAATCGGGAGATGTAGTTCTGGAGGAGTTGGCTGGAGTGTATCATGGAATGAAGAGGTTCGGCCCCGCACCAAATGCCCTGACTTTCAATACGCTTCTGAATGGGATGTTGTCTCTTGGGCACTTGAAAGATGCGTGCTTCATTGCTCAGGAGATGAGGGAGTGGGGCTTCTTGCCCTCCTTCAGTTGTTCGTCGAAACTGTTGAAGAAATCGCTGGGATTGGGGAGCTTGGCTGATGCACTCGAAGTGTTTGAATTAATGCTCAAGTGTGAGTATCACCCCACGGAACCGATGTTGAGATCCTTGATCTCTATGCTTTGCAAAAGAGGGATGGTCCTGGAGGCCCATCAAGTTGTGTCCACTCTTTTCGACAGAGGTTATGTTTGTTGTATCTACAGTTGTAATCCGATTGTCTGGGCTTTGTGCAAGTCTGGCCACAGTTATCGTGCTCTGGCGTTGTTATACTGGCTGAAGAAGAGAGGTATTCATCCTAACGTTTGCTCGTACACGGCTTTGGTTTATGGATTTAGCAGGGAAGGGTCGTGGGAGGAAGCTTTTCAATGCTTTGATGTCATGAAACACGATAGATGCAAAGCTAATGTGATAACTTACACTGCTTTTATGAAGTTTCTCTGTGATGATAAGCGGATTGAAGAGGCATTAGCGCTTTTGTCCAAGATGGATAAGGAAGGATATTGTCCAGATTTGTATGCATACAATATCATTCTCCGGGAATTGTGTCGTCTGAATAGACTCAGCGATGTTAAAGAAGTTCTTGGGATGATTGATGAAAACGGTCTTTCACCTGACCCGTACACATATTCTGCTTTGGCTGGAGGCCTACTAAAAGTCGGCAGAGTAAGGATTGCATGCGATCTGTTATGTGATGCAATTTCTACGGGCTGTAGCCTGGATATTTGTGCATATAATATATACTTGTTGTGTCTATGTCGCACTAACAAAGCCAAGGAAGCTATGTCTGTCCTGGAACGTATGATAAGAGGGGGGGTTGTTCCAAATACTGTTTCGTTCAACACAATTTTGAGTGGTTTTTGTAACGAAAACAGTATTGATGAGGCTTTACAGATTTTGGACTGTTTTAAATGGAATGGCAGTGGACCAGATGTAGTTTCTTTCAATACAATTTTGTCTAAAGCATGCAGAGAGGGAAACTCTGCAATGATTAGAAGGGTCTTGTACCGTATGGAGTACGAAGGCATTAAGCTTAATGTTATTGGTTCGACTTGCTTGATTAAATATTTTTGTACAGTCGGAAAATTTTCAGAGTCTTTTAAGCTATTGAAATCCATGATGTGTACTGGACCCAGACCGACAATTGTTACCTTAAATGTGCTTTTGGATAAACTTTGCAAGAATAAGCTACTTGCAACTGCTCACTGGATCTTCTGCTGCAGTAGTCATGGAATTCTTCCTGATATTACCTCATACAATATTCTCCTAAATGCAAACGTGGAAATGAAAAATTATGCAATGACTGGTAAGCTTCTCATGGATATGCATAAACAGAAACTAAATCCCAATGTTGTCACATATGCTACCGTGATTAAGCAACTCTGTGAGGAAGGAAAGATTTCGGCTGCTCTTCAACTCAGAGATCAAATGATGAAAAATGGGCTTACTCCAAGTATTGCAATCTACAACACCATATTAGCTGCCATGTTTCGGAGAGGGAAGTTCTCAGATGCTAACAGATTATTAACCACGATGATCATGGAAGGGTGTGAGCCTAGTGAAATTACATTCAGAATTCTTAATCGAACCACATCCAAGGGTTTTTTGAAGAGGTTTCCAAAGATTGCCAAACTTCTTGAGTTTGCCATCTCTGATCATTGTAAAAGTGAATGCCATGGATAATTATTGGCATAGTTTCTTCACATTAAGAATCCGGCTGAAGTGTGGAAGAAGTTGCACTTGCAAGTCGTGTCCTTTACCTGCTTTGAGGGTGTCCATAACCTGCATTTGCTTCTTCAGGTCATGTTATCTTTACCATCTTGTCAGTGGTTAATTGTGTGGATGCTGACTTTAAATATGAAATATGATAAATTATGCTCCTGGAACTGCCTGATGTTGTCTTGGCTAGAGTTAAAATTATTTCAAAGTGGGTTTTGCGAGAAATTGTGAATGGTGGTGAGCTAGTGGATCTCTTCATAGAATGTCGGTGTAGAAACAGTTAACAGACAGGGAAGAGAAGGTATAGGCTGCAGATAAACTCAAGGCACAAAATACTTTTCTATTAGCTCAATCCAGTCATGGATGTTTTTCCATTATATTTGTTCTACTTTGTTAGGTTAAAGTCATAACAGTTATATAGAAGAGAATGGAAAAGACATGGGCAAACACTTTGTAGAAAGTTATCAAGTACTTTGTTAATATGGACGATATGGTGCAGCACAGAGCACAGTGGTATAAGAGGACTCATATAGCTGACCTCACTTATTGAAGGGGAAAAAAAAGCCTATGTTACTGGCTAGTTATCTTGGACTGTGATATGTGATTGGAACCAGGATTGAGTTAGTATGTTTTCAACCCAGTCTCAAACTTAAAAGGAATTAGAAAGGGGGAAGAAGGCAACCGGCACGATTGATATACATAAAAAGAAGAAATAGGAAGAGAAGCTTAGAGAATATGTGAGAGTATTTAGCTATAAATTTGATGTGCCTATAGTCAACTTCATTAAAAACGTGAAGAGAACTGTATGTTGCTTATGAGTTAAAGAATATAAGGAGAATGAAGCATCTCTGACTTGTCAACTGTGGTTTCGTTAAAACTCTATTTTTCTTGGTCCTTTTTCAGCTGGCTGTGAGCCCCACAGATAAGTTTGGACCCATCATTTATACCAAAGATGAAAAATTGGTGAGCAACTCTGCCAGATTGGGTTACACTAGCACCTGGAGATGTTGGATCCTTTACATTTCTCGCACCTTGTCTGATGGAGGTATGGAAGTATGCCTAGATGTGGTTTAGCCAGGTTTTTACTGCTACTATTTCTTCCCATTGCCAGATAATGCCTGCAGTTTTGCCCCATTCATTTGCAGACCCATGTCCGTAGTGATGAAGCATGAAAGTTGACTTATGGCATATGGGATGAAAAGGGTCTGTGAAATGAACTGAAGCTTCAAGGGATATAAGAAGATGACAATGGAAACCCTCAACTTATTTTGGCAAGCAATTTTTTCTGATAGTACCAGCATGTATTAACACCATCTTTAAGGTTTGTCTGCATTCTTTCCTTCCTGTATCATTTCTTCCTTTGGATTTTACTTTATCAGTTTGTATGATTGAGCCTTTTTTTCTTTTGAAAGAGAATAGAGCTAATATGTTCTAAGCAAAAGATGATGCAGATATATCTCTAGGGAGGAAACCTTCTGTTCCTTTGAGGCTGGCAGAAAAACTGATAATAGTGGATTCCTTTTTTTTTTTTGGGTTTGATTTTCAAAATATCATATTGTGCTTTATTGCATGTTTCTGTGGTGGTTAGAGGCTGCATAAGGCTTGTTGATTCTTTAAGGAAGTTGAGTCTACTTGATAGTCCAAGGGATAGTTTAAGTGAGTTCACATATGGTGTTAAAAGCTTGTTAGTGGTAAGTGTTGTTTTAGAGACTATTTCTGACCACTGCATGTTTAAGATTAATATGTTTCATTTTGTAATGATATTTAGCAGTTGCATTGAAAGTCAATCTTGGTTATTTAGGGCGCGTATGGTAACCATTCTATTTCTATGTAAGAACTATTTTTCTGTTTGGAGTAGAAATTCATTTGATAACACAATGTCATTTTTTTTTGGGAATAAATGTTTTGTTCAGAAATAGGTTTGAAACAGAAATGACTTCTTTATTTCTGGAATATAAATGAGAAACAAAAACTCTTTTTATTGCTCATCCTCGCTACCTGCCGTCCGCCTATCTGTCGCTGCCGCCCATCGTCTATTGTCTACCGCCTGTAGCCCACTTGCCAGCCCACCGTCCATCATCGTTGGCCATCCATGGCCGTCTGCCGCCGATTGTCTACCTTTTTGTCTGTTGGCCCCCTCGCAGCTGCCCACCTGCCACTAACCCCCTTGCCGCTAGCAATTGTTGCCTGATGCTGCCATCCGCTGGCATCCAAGAGGGAGAAATTTTGCGTCATTATCAAACAATTTTCTATGTCGAGAACAGAAATTTTGTATCGTTATCAAACATGTTTTTTTGCTTAGAAACTAATCTAGGAATAGAAATAGAAAAATCTATTTTTATTCCGGAGATCAATTTCTGACCAGAATAGTTATTATTTGTGCCCTAATTATCAGTAATTTCTAACCATTCTTGACGTATTTGATTTGAATATCCAATTAAAATAACTGCTGACATATTGAACTGTTTACAGTTACATATAGGATTAGTGAACATGGTTTAGGCTCATATCTGTGCCTTGACCTCATTGTATCGATAAACAGCTGGATATGTATTCATGCGAATGTAGTTAGATAGTAAGTGTTATAACTTATTGCGGGGTTCCTCTTTCACTATCAATCTGTCATCATGATGCACATGGTGAGTGCTCCGATCTTTGTGAAGGCCCATTTCAGGGATGCTAAAACACTTGCCATTTAAGCATTGGGATTGATTGAAAACATTGATGATGGCAGAGAGAATGTTCCCACAATTCATGAATATGTCATTTTGAGCTGTTTCATATATATGCAGTTGGCTGTAAGAATCAGCTTGGTTTATCATCTTTAGATGACTCATGGTGACACAGTATTTGAAAAATTGCATAGTCTATTAGAATAGACTTTGTACATGCCTTTATTCAATCTAATTTTCTTTCAGAAATCTTCTACTAGAGGCGGAAGTATAGCAGCTCTGGATCAATATCCGCCTGGAGCCTGGGCAGGGAGGGAAATTTGGGGAGGAGACCTGCAGTATGTTTTGCACTTTCCCAATATGACGTATACTTGGCAATGAGGCTCTCATGTTTAGCATCTCCATTGAGATTTTTTCCAGTCTTGTTGTCATTTAAGATAAAAATTTTGCCCTTTCTTTCTTTCCCTACAATCTCCATGAATGCCTTCTTTTTGAAGGTCCAATTTCCAGTTTTCAGGTTGAAATGATAGAGCGGAAGGAACCTCTGGCCAAAAGAGGCTACAAACTCCAGTGCAGCAATAATGTACTCAAACTCCTCCTCCGAAAGGTAGTAGGGAAAGCTGACTCTGGTCCATCCAAGCTTCACTCCAGCAAAACCCTGTTATAAAGGTAAACTCACAGAAGATTAGTCAAATGCTTAATCTTATATGTCCCTAATAAATTATCTCATTGGTTGAGGGGTACTGCCTAATAGATCCTTCGCTTGTATGGCTATTACAGTTTGAAAACCTTCAAGGTTTTATGTAACTGTCTTACAGGAAAGAGAACAAGCATCTTACCTTTTGAATGGCACATCTAGATGCATGGGACTGAGCTTCACTGATGCCAAGTAGGGCATGACCATATGGACTGGCACAAGCGCACCCGCCTCTCGCTTGAATGCCAAAGAGGTCATTGAGGAGAGTGGCAACAAAAGGTCCGTGGAGAGGCTTGTCTCTTTCGTTCCCCATTTCTCCCCACAGGTAAAGCCCTCTCTCTCTTCCCTTCTTATTACAATCTGGTGGGGAATTAGTAGTTGAGTATATCAGGAAAGACAATATAGCTTGTCTCTTAGCTGTCTTGTTCCCGAGAATCTCTATGTTCTGGTTTTTGGAGAGCCTTTCGATTGCTTCTTTAATGTACTTGTGCTCCAGTTTCTCGATCACTTCATTTCCCACGTAATCTTTCAACCAAAATGCCAATGCTGCTCTTGTGATCTGAATAATTTGTGGAGTCCCAGCATTCTCTCTTTCTTCAATGTCTTCCACGTACAATGTATCCTGCTAGGCAAGTTATTTAACAAGTTACTTGACTGATGAAAATTAGAATGGTTTTTTGGCAATTGCTTTATCTTTTGTAACAGATCAATGCTTTTACCTTTTCATTGAAGCCATTCACATAATCAACAGTTCCTCCTCCACAGGTTGATGGGGGAAATGATCCAAGCCGATAGAGAGCCTTGCTCATGAGCAGGATTCCTGGAGACCCAGGTCCACCGAGGAACTTGTGCACACTCAGGAAGATAGCATCATAACCGTCGACTTCCCCTGATCTCATGTCGATTTCCACATAAGGTGTACTGTTCAAAATTGTATAGTCTTGTAACATTTCCTCAGTTAAGTGCAAACGGTTTGTTATTATTGGATTATCTATTTGAATAAAGAGTTCTCCGATTGAGTTAGAAATTCCATGAAACTGAAGGCTCACCTAGCTGCAAAATCAAAGCAAGTAAAGGCACCAAATTGGTGAAGCAGCTTCGCGACAGCTCTTGTGTCAGTGCAAATCCCGGTAACATTACTACAGGCTGAGAAAGAACCCAGAATTGGCCTGTTTGCATCTCGATAAGACTCAAGCTTTTGCCTTAAATCTTCCATGTCTATCGACCCATCTTCATCTAGTCCGATCTCTATGACCTCTGCTAGACTTTGCCTCCATGAGAGAAGGTTTGAGTGGTGCTCATAAGGCCCAACTAGGACCACCCATCTCTCTTCGCTTGGCATGCACTTAACAATCCTCTCTCTTAGGATCGATGGCACTGCAATGCCCATGACTTCTTGGAGCCGCTTGATCGACCCAGTGGATCCTGATCCGCAGAACAAAATCACGTCCTCAGGTCCACCTCCTAAGCACCGTTTGATGTAGCTCGAGGCCTCGTGCACCGTCTTGGTGGTCCGGTAACCTACGTGGCTATTCGACGTGTGCGAGTTACCTATATGCACATGCGTAAAGAGTAACCTCCAATTCAGTGGTTCTTCCTATATAGGATTGACATTAAGGATGGTCTGCGCACAATTAATCTTGTAGAATGTGTACCGTAGGATTTTGATTATCATAGGATGAAAATGTTTGTAAAAAACGTGAAATGACGATAAATTTGGGTCGGACACCCTCTTTTACACGCCTAGAGTCATCAGCTTTATGCATTCGGACAAAACATTTGAAATATTTGACAAAGCACAGGATATAGAAAAGAGGGTTGTGTGGAGAATTGCAACTTCTCGTCTTATAAGCATCGACTTTTTGCCTTGTCTTGTCATAGATTGACCTACTGTTTATTAGACAAAGTCAATTGGAATGAAATAGGCGAAAGTCTGAGAGGATTCTTCCCTGTTTTGGTCTGCCCACTGAAAATTACTTTATTGTCCACGGGCAGGAATGAGAAAAAAAGAGAGGCTAAACTAAGGAAGTATGGAAAAATACACGACACTGAGATGACTTTAAATATTTGTATCTATTATATTTCAATTTCGTACCGATTTGAGCATGTCTTTAAAAGGCTTCATCTAAATTCTAGGACGTGAAACTTTGAAGGTATTCCCTCTTAGGTGTAGAAAAGAAATATTTGCCTAGGAACTTGGAAGCCCGGGGGAAGAGGAGGTAGATTCCCCGTTACTTCTTCGGAAGTGGCTATCACCGGGTAGGCAGGTATAGCAGTTTTCCATGTCTAGGGTGAGGTGATAGAACACTCTAATGTTCCTACTAAATTGACCCGTGCTTCGCATAGTATCTTGTAACCAAGTTGTCGACTTGGTACCCCCGGTTTACAAGATACCACGCAAGGCATTTGATACTAAATATAATTCAAATGTTGGATGATAAAGTCAAATAATAAAAATCAAAAGTAAAAAATAAAAGTCACCGACATAAGCCCTCGTATGATATATATCGTCGAGAGTGACATTGCCTGTACACATATAAGAGCGCAAGTTTCGGTACATGAGTGATTGAAATGTTATTACAAAGATCATAAAATGATTTCATATGTTCGGAGAATGTCAACCCTTCGACAAAGCGTACGCACTCCAATAATGCATTTGACTTGCAAAGAATTGACTAGCGGAGGAGTTTCCCTTTTTAGGAAAATGACGTATTAGCTTAGGAAATGCAACTGTAGATGAATTGTGTCTATGGCCGTCCGTGTGCGAAATTAGAATAAAAATCTCTTAGACACTTGACACACGTACCGTAAAACGGAAGGATGTTGTCGACGATGAAGTCCTCAACGTAGCGGATGCAGCGGCCAGAGGCGGTGCTGTCAGCGTATGTGAGCCTTCGCCTGCCGAACGGTGAGTCAAACTCGGTGTCGCCGCCGATGATCTGAGAGCGGAGCCATGAGACCTTCTCCACGTCGGAGATGCCGCCCATCGCTGCTGGGACTCCCACTCCAAGCTTCCGAAAGGATGCTGAGTGCTTGCACAGATCACTCCTTGATGGTAATGGCGATGGTGAGGGACTACCCTTGCCATTTCTTGGGTTGATGTACTTGTTAATGTTGTTGAGATGGGGTTGCCTGGGTTGCTTTAGTTCCATCTGCCAAGCGAAGAAGAAATTAACAGGAGATCAAAATGGAAGCAGAATATTTCCGAAATTATTTTTGAGGGTATGGGAAGGAATGACTCATCCCCTGGACTTAAATAGAGAGGGTTTGGCGTGAGAAGTCAAAATGGAAGCAGAATAATTAATTAAGTAATTATATATAGATTCTGGTGGGCGTGAAGTATATAGCATGTGACTCTGGGTTGGCGTCTTGGATTAGAACGCCCATTGGCTCTCTGCTCACTGACAGACTTGATACTTCTTTCCGCTGGACACCGCGCATTGCCATATTCTTTTTTTGAGGGGCCCTCGCCGGAAACGAATGAAGTCTGCAACGCCCTTGTTAGAGGCTATGAGGTCAAAGGCCACCCTCGCCCCTGTGGTCAGGTGAGGCTTGGTGGTCCTCACCCACACTTGGCGATGGCCTGCACGAGGGCCGCGACCCTCGCTAGCTGTGACATCTGGATTTTGTTAGACCTCGAGTACGTAACTGTCCGAGACGAGTCGACAAGTATGTCGTCGGACTACGTCATTGGCACCACTTGTGGATGCCATTTCATCATTTTCATCACCAGACCGAGACGTAACGTTTCGTGATGATCTTACAATGTACCCTCGTGGTCGCGTCTTTGTCGCGTCGAGATGATCCGATTTTCATATATCTTATCGTCTCATCGAAAATCTTCTTACGTAACACCACCCACGAGACCGAGATTCTTTCCAACTAACACATTGCCAAGCCATTTTTCGTGAAGACGTCCGTTGTCCCTCACGCGTGCGTGCACAAGGCAAGGGACCGAGAATTCTTCAGTCCATGCGCATGCAGAAAGCAAGGAACGTAAACCCCAAAATTCGGCAGCTACGCACCTTCTCCTATTGACTCGACCAGCAGCCACGTGAGTTCACGTATTTGCATGCAAGGGGGCGAAGACTTTGACCACCTCAAGTGATGCCACGTTTATTCCTTTTTCTTGGACAGAAATGAAGGACATGGGCGCACGAAGGGACACGTTCAATTCCATGAGATTTTAGGTGGCAGCCCTCGTCTTCCCCAGCAATTGTCGCCCCCTTGCTGCCACCAAACCATCTTCAGTTGACTATGAAAGTCAACTAATGCAGACACGTCTCTGCATGGAGAGACAAGTTGTCTCGGCGAGAGAGAGCCCAGCATGCAGAAGCCACGTTTTCTCCCCAGCTGTTGTCCGTCCATCTTGCCACCAAAGCACGCTGAGAGAGATGGCCTCCACTTCCCCTCTCGACGCCCGTTTTCCCTCCCTCTCGGTGCTCATTTCTCGGTCAACCTCAGCAGAAATTGCATCAAGAATCCAGAAACTTTCACACCCTCTTTCTCGCCCGCATTTTTGTCCCCGTCCAGCTGCGTTTCTGCCCCACCATTTTCATTGTCCAGCTCGCCTTAGTGGCACGTGTGACCAGCGAGCTCCTGGATTTCCCCTCGCCGTCTCACCGCACCACTTCGCAACCCCATCACGCCACCGGCTTCCTCACCACCGTTCCCCAAACGCCACTGACCCGAAGAGACCCCAACTTACAGCTCGTCGTCCAGTTCGTCTCGACTATGCTCGTGATCCATAGCTCCTGGATTCGCCTTGCCGTTGACGCCCTAAATAAAAGGAAAGTCGATATCTACTAACCTATAAGACGTGAATGCTGTCGTTGCTTGGTGAAACCGTCCCGTATATTAAGATTATTTTGGTATACTCGTGCTGAATTGTGAACTCGGAGGTTATCGGGTTGATTCTGAGCTATAAGGGAAAGGATTTTATAACTATTGTGGTCGAGTCCGAATTGGAGGCCATGTGCGTGCTGATTTCCGATATTTCGAAGCTCTAAGATTTTATGTGTGTGAACTATTTTGAAAACTTTAGGGTTGAAATTGAGATTATCGACCGCCGATGTGTTAATTCCAATATTTTGAGAAATGTTCATGGTTTTGATGAAAATTATTATGTATGAATGTTAAATCTTGAGGCACGAGTATGTCTTGAGTTTATACTTGTGAATTTCAAAAAACATTTGAGATTTCAACGTGAAAATGAATTTTATGGATTCGGTATCAAGCTTTTGATTTCGTGAATTGATTTCATCGATATGAGATTAACCTATTTTTAAAGACTATTATGGTTGTATTGCCGTGTCTTTGAAATCCCTATTTTGCAATACTTGATACCATAAATTATGATTTTTGAAAACCCAAAGGATTTTCCATGTTGGTGATTCGAAAACGTTTTGGCATTAAATTGATTTGATTACTACACCATGGTTGAAATGTTATCGATGCCGTCAGACCCTCGGGTCAACGATGCCCCGGGCGTCGGGTTGCCTAGAGGATCGTAGTGGCGATGCCTCTGGAAGTCTAGGGACTGGTGAGCCCTAGAGGTTCCCCGGGTGTCGGGATGCCTAGAAGTATGACAATACACGTTCCAGAGGGCTGGGGACATCATTGACATGGTGAGCCCTGGAGGTTCCTTGTGATGCCAGGTGGGGTGCAAGATGCCTGGAGGTGTAATATAACATGCTCTGGATGCTCGGTGACTGAAATATGGAACCGGAGGACTTCGTGATGCTAGGTTAGGTGCGATATGCCTGGAGGGACGCAAACACTGGTCCTCCGGAAGATGGTGTTAGTAGACTGAGATAAAATGAATTTCTGAATTCTCATTGTTTTCGATATGCCACTCCATTTTTATATCTTCCTGAATTGATGCATGTTTATTACTACTATTATGCGTACTGATTTGGATTGCGTGGAATTGGGTGACGATAGGCTCCGTAATATAGTTTAGTAGAATTTTGACTGCTGAGTAGTCGTACTCACCCCTCATGGGGGCTAACATATTACAGAGTGATAAAGATGCAACCGCCGCCAGAGGACGATGATGGATGCTCGAGTGGGATAGAGTAGCGGGGGATGGGAAGACAGCAGTGAATTTTTGGACACCGGCACTTGAAGACAGATGGCGTTGTAGATGACTAAAGGAAATGTCGGTCATTTTTGGATATAGCCAAGTATAGGAAACTTTGGCTTTTGATGTACCGACGAACAATGTCCATCTAGTATATGTAAATAAAAAGTACCTGGTTATTATCTATGTGTATGTAGTGTGCATCATTTCAGTGTTTAGGTAGGGAGTTGTTGGATCTGCTTCCGCCATGTAAATTGCGCGTGGACCAATGAAAAAAAAATGTGATAGACCCCTAGACTCACGGATTCACTGATATCTAATGGTATCAGAATAAAGGACATCTAGGACAAGGAAATAAGTGTGGCGACCCTAACGGATCGGGGGCCGTCGGGGGGCGTCACACTAGCAGCCGGTAGGGCTCGGATGCCCTCACCTAGTGGCCGACAAGAGTCACCATGACCTGGGCAAAGGCTGCCCTCGCGGCCTCTTGCGAGGGCTTGGCAGCCCTTGCCTGCGACCGGTGATGGCTTGTGCGAGGGCTATGACCCTTGCCGGCTACAATTAAAAGAAAAAAAGAAAGAAGAAAAGAAAGAAGAAAAGAAAAGATACTACAATATTCAAAATAAATATTGGAAAGTTATAAATTTATTTACATTGATGCCGGTTGTGTTAAGTAGGATAGCCACATTCATATCAATGATTTCCAGCGAAACTGGCTGGATAAATTTAATTGACACAAATGCAAAATATTTAAGATTAAAGTAGTCCGATAGAAATATTTATAACTAAATTGGTACTAATGGAATATCTATAAGACTTTTTTTGATGCTTTTCCCTATAATGATACGCTTGATTCTATGCATGTTATAACGCTTTGTCTAAAACTAAAAATCCCATGCCGGACGCGGAACTCTTGTAACTACGGTGAACGAGACTGCTATGGTCGCTCGTTTCTACCTTTTTCTCCTTGACTACCTGACTTTTGTCAGTCTATTCCAGGATGATAATGGACCACTTATGGAGTGCACCCTAACCAGCTGTCTATATCTTTGAACTCAAAGTCGATCCTTACCTAATCAATAAAAGAATAGAAATATAAATTTTTACGGCTGGCAAGTGGTCCATTATCGTCCTCTGTTCCAGCTCACGATACCTAATCCCATAAAAATCATGGGGCTCGCCGATTCTGGGGATTCAGCTTCTGCCTTTGCTGCTTCTGATTGGTGCATTGACGTCAATTTAAGTAATTCATTTCCCACACGGTCGTGCCCCATTCCATTTGCTCAATTCCACGAGAATCGCACTTTTTAGAGAGAGAGAGAGAGAGAGAGAGAGACTTCCTTGGAAACTATACCTCATAGCTTGTTTTATTCCATATCAACTAATAAATAAACAAACGTATGTAGCATCAATAAACCTCTTCCATCTTCTCTGTCATGAGAACATTTGTATGGATGAGGTGGACAGGACAAACTAATCTTTTTTTTAATGAGTAGCATAAACTATTTGTGTCTGCGCACGCCAACAACAAAAAGAAATCAAGAAAACGGGAGTTAGGGTTATTTTGGGGAACAATTAAGATGTGTTTTGGTAACATTTTCGTTCTCAAGAATAATTTCTGTTTGAAAATATTTTTTTCTATTTCTGTTTTTAGACGAGTTTCTGAGTTGAATAATGCATTTGAGACTATACATAATTTCTATTTTTGGAATATAAAAATAATAGAAATGCGTTTGGTATGATCGTAAAAATTTCTATTCCCATTTTTTTCTTATAATTATAAAAATGTTAGTGAAGATTTAATAATTTATATTTGAATAAAACTGAACTTCTATAAAGATTTAATTGATTGAGATAATCTACGATGGCCTTAGAAAATCCGAAGTGCATAGATCTTATGCGCTTTTTAAGTTGCAAGAAGAATGGCAAACATTGCTTGGTAGAATGAGCAATGGCAAAACAATTGATTATAGAAGCAATTTTTGGTGTCTTTGCACAAATTCATCAAACCTTCAAGCAAATGACATAAAAAATCTATGGAACATAGGCTTATTCAACTGTTATAAACACAAGACAAATGGTAATGCAAAACACTTGTTCAGAGCTATATAATTTTCTTTTAAAACAGAATTGTAGATGGTTTTAAAGGATGTTTTTAGTAGAATCTTAAGGGAAGAAAATCGGAGTCGCTAAATTTTCGCGACCTAGCATTGTTTCTAAAAGAAAATGGCATTCAAAAATCCATATTGTAAATCCTTAAAAACTTATTCAATTTTGAATCTAATTTTCAATTTTTTTTTTGCATTTTTATGCTAAATTAATTCTAAACTACAATTAACACTAAAATATAATAAAACAACTCAAAATCTAATTTCTAAATTTATGATTTTATTTTTTATTTTTTTATTCCGAAAAATAAGGACTTGGATTGGGTTAGGAGACTAGACCTTTTGTCAATTCTGTAAAGACAAGCATGAGGTTACATTGAGCTTGTTTTTTTTTTTTTTCCTTTTCTAAAATGGCGTTACTTTTCTTTTTATTCCTAAGAATAAAGAAGTAGGCTTTTTCTACTTCTTGTTTCTGTTCCAAATTTATTCTTGGCTATTAATTTGTTCTGAGGAATAAAAAATTAGTTGACACCATCAATCTGAATTCTGTTCTTTTTTTTTTTTTTTTTTTGTTTCGAGAGAACAAAAGAACAGAAAAAAAGAAAAATAAAATGATTACCAAACAAGGCCTTAGTTTTTTCATTGATCTTCATCTTACAATCAATGAGGCCATTATAGGTTAGACAAGATTTAAGGGAAAATTCCAACTAAGGGCTTGAAGTGCCCTTATTTTCTTTAAAAAAAAGGTTTAAGGTGGACATTGTGTTAAATAAGGACCTAAAGTGGTCATATTAATCTCAAATAAGGGCCTAAAGTGACTATGGTAGTTTCAAGTAAAGGCTCGACCTTGTTGGTCGTTGGCTGGCTAAATATTCCGATCAGTCAAAGGGTATTTTCATTGAAAGGCTATTTTTACTTTAAATTATTATTGTCTTTCTCTCTCTCTCTCTCTCTCTCTCTCTCTCTCTCTCTCTCTCTCTCTCTTGTTTTTTTTTTTTTTTTTTTTTTTTTGGGAAAAGGCTTAGCGATCTTGCTAGTTGTTGGCTAGGGTTGCGACCCTTGCTGGCCGTGGGTAAGGGCCGGTCTTGCCTGTTGCTTTCTACGGCGGCCTTGCTGAGGCAAGGCCATCCTTTGCTTGGCTTGGTAAGGTGACCCTCGTGCAGATTTGGCGAGGCTAATCTCACCTATGATCGGGGAGGGTGACCCTCGTCCAACCATCTCTGGGTATCGCGGTCGTCGATCGGCCACTGGCAAAGAAGAAGAGAAAACCAGAAAAAAAGGAAAAAGAAAGGAAAAAAGGAAAAATGAAAAAAAATGTAAAGGATGAAAATACCCTTGACTAACTAGAAAGCCAAGCTTTTATTTGAAATTGATATAGCCACTTTAAATCCTTATTTGAAACAATTTCACTTCATACCTTTATTCAAAATAAGATCTACTCCAAACTCTTATTTAAAAAAATGAGAGCACTTTAAACTCTTATTTGATATTCTCTCCAAAATATTACATACGTACATATTGTTATGAAATACATGAATGAATGAGATACATGAATGAATATTCATTATATTCATTTTATCTAATGTACTTATTATGGTACATTTGTATCATACTTTCTAAGTACATCTCCCTATACAATGAACGTTCATCTCCCTTATCCAGTACATGTATCATTTGGTACATTGATATTAATGATAAGTACATTCTTGTTCTCCTATAAATAGGAGTTTAGTTTTGATGTACAATAACAACTATCGGAATAACAATCACAATACAGTGAAATATCTTGCTTTTCTCTACTATCTCTGGTGTTCACTTGCTTTCTCTTCTCAATCTCTTCTCTATTATATATTCGTAACATAATATTTTACAACACGTTATCAGCATGAAGATCTACCGATTGAGTAAGTAATTTTTACAAGTTGTCAATATAAATGCAAATGGAAAATACAGAGAAAAAGGAAGATGTTTGTTTGCTTGATAGTGCAACAACATATACTATATTTCGTAATAGACACTTTTTCTCGAGTATGACATTACAGAAGGCACAAATCCATACAATATCAGGTCCTGTTCTGATTATTGATGGTTTTGGAAATGCCACAATTATTTTGCCAAATGGCACCATCCTGCATATTGAAAATGCATTTCTAAGCATTAGATCCAAAAGGAATCTGCTCAGTTTCAAAGATGTACGCCGTAATGGGTACCATATCGAGACTATTTATGAGCAAGATAAAGAATATATTGGCATTTCCTCTTATAAAATGGGCTTGAAGACCATCCATGAGAAGCTAGAAGCTTCTTCTATGGGTTTGTATTGTGTCATGATTAAGGCTGTTGAAACCTACGCCACCACATCGTGGAGATTGGTAAGCCCTGATCAGTTTGGACTGTGGCATGATCGCCTTGGTCATCCTGACGCTTCAATGATGCGTAGGATAATTCAAAATACAAAAGGGCACCCTTTAAAAGATATAAAGGTATTGTTGTCCAAAGATTATAATTGTGAGGCTTGCTCACAAGGAAAGTTCATTAGCAAACTTTCTATAACAAAGGTTAATCTTGAATCTTTTTTATTCTTGCAAAGAATTCAGGGTGATATTTGTGGACCAATACAACCACCAAGTGGACCATTTCGATATTTTATGGTACTAGTGGACGCATCCTGTAGATGGTCCCATGTTTGCCTATTATCTACGCGCAATGTCGCATTTGCACGTTTACTTGCGCATATTATAAAGCTCCGGGCACAATTCCTTGATTATCTAATTAAGAGCATAAGGATGGATAATGCTGGTGAATTTACATCAAAGAGTTTTGATACATATTGTGCTTCACTCGGAATCGAGGTTGAGCACCCAGTTGCATATGTTCATACTCAAAATGGATTGGCAGAATCCTTGATTAAACGTATCCAAATCATTGCCCGCATTCTATTATTGAGAATGAATCTCAACGATACAGCATGGGGTCATGCAGTTTTGCATGCGGCAGCTCTAATAAGATTACGCCCCACTGCTAATCTTTTACAATCTCCTCTTCAAATGGTTCTTGGTTATGAACCAGATATTTCACATCTACGCACATTTGGTTGTGTAGTATAGGTGCCTGTAGCACCGCCAAAAAGGACAAAAATGGGTCCCCAACGCCGTTTGGGCATTTATGTTGGGTTTAATTCACCGTCTATCATTAGGTTCTTGGAACCAACTGCGGTGATCTTTTTTTCGCGCATTTGCAGATTGTCATTTTGATGAGACTAGGTTTCCATCAATTGGGATACCTACAATTTCAATGACGGCAAAACAAGAACCAGTTAAGGTTTTCTCTTGGAATGAGAAAAATTTATCTCAATTAGACCCAAGGAATCCTGAATGTGAAAACGAGGTGCAACGCATAATCCATTTACAGGCTATGGCCAATAGACTTCCTGATGCATTTAATGATGCTATTAAGGTGACGAATTCTCATATTCCAGCTGCAAATGCTCCAGCTAGGATAGCTATTCCCGAAGGACATGCTAAAATGGATCAAAATCCCCCGCACTTGAAGTGTGGTAGACCGATAGGATCAAAAGATATTGCTCCTCGAAAACGAAGGGGAAAGAATCAGGAATCCGCTCCAGAAGAGCCTGGCGTTGTGCTTGCTCCCAAAGAGCTTATTGCCCCTGAAGAGGCACAAACCCATGAAAGGAACACTAGCCACGGGACTACCGAGAATTCCATTACATATTGTAATGAAATTTGGGATCGAAATGAAATCATCATTGATGATGCTTTTGTATTCTCAGTTGCTCATAAAATTATGGATGATGATTGTGAGCTGCAATCTATTATTGAATGTCGTCAAAGGCAAGATTGGCCTAAGTGGGAGGAAGCAATTAAAGCTGAATTAGCTTCCCTAACTAAACGAGAGGTTTTTGGACCTGTAACTTGTATCCTCGATAATGTAAAGCCCGTTGGTTATAAATGGGTATTTATCCGAAAACGAAATGAGAAAAACGAGGTTGTCAGGTATAAAACCCGACTCGTTGCCCAAGGATTCTCCTAGAGACTGGGATTGATTATAATGAGACATATTCACCTGTGATGGATATGATTACATTTCGTTTTCTCATTAGCCTAGCAATCTTTGAAAGATTGGAAATGCGTTTATGGATGAATATTTATATGGCTCATTAGACTCTGATATTTATATGAAAATGCCCGAGGGAGTCAAAATGCCAGAAGCATGTACTCCCGGCAATTTATTCTCAATAAAATTGCAAAGATCTTTATACGGGTTAAAGCAATCCGGTTGCATGTGGTATCAATGCCTAAGTGAGTACCTAATCAAGGGAAAGGTACAAGAATGATCCTATCGCCCATGCGTGTTTATTAAGAAATCGAAACCGGATTTGCTATTGCGGTTTATGTCGACGATATAAATTTAATTGGAACTCCGAAGAGTTAGCTGAAAGCCGCTGAGTATTTGAAAAAGGAGTTTGAAGTTAAAGATTTGGGTAAAACCAAACTTTGTCTTGGTCTAGAGCTTGAGCATAAAGCAAATGGAATAATCGTCCATCAATCAAAGCATACGTTGAAAGATTGCTTAAACGTTTCAACATGGACAAAGCTCACCCATTGAGCACCCCTATGGTTGTAAGGTCTCTAGATCCCCAAAAGGACCCATTTCGTCCTAGAGAATATGATGAAGAGATACTTGGTCCTGAAGTACCATATCTCAATGCAATTGGGGCTTTGATGTACTTGGCACAATGTACGAGACCAGATATCGCTTTTACGGTAAATTTATTGGCACGTTTTAGTTCTAAGCCAACTCGGAGACACTGGAATGGAGTTACACATATTTTCCGTTATCTTCGAGGAACCATAGATTTGGGATTATATTATTCCAAGGATTCCACTGACTCTGGTTTAGTTGGATATGCTGATGTTGGATATAGATCCGATCCACATAAGGCTCGCTCTCAAACCGGGTATTTATTTTGTTATAACGGCACCGCTATTTCTTGGCGTTCTACGAAGCAATTGCTAGTAGCTACATTTTCTAACCACTCTGAGATTATTGCTTTATATGAAGCTGGAAGAGAGTGTGTTTGGTTAAGATCCGTTATAACACATATTCATAATTCTTGTTACTTAATACCTGTTACAAATTCTCCCACTATAATTTATGAAGATAATGTTGCTTGTGTTGCACAAGTTAGGGGAGGATATATCAAAGGTGATAGGACCAAGCATATCTCGCCGAAATTTTTCTATACTCATGAACTCCAAGAAAGTCGACAAATTGATGCTAAACAGATTCAATCCATAAATAATCTTGTAGATCTTTTTACCAAATCATTGCCAACATCAAGTTTTGAGAAATTAGTATATGGCATTGGTATGCGGCGAGTTCACAAGATGCAAGATTGATTAGCCCCAGCAGTGGCTACATGGCTCAATTGAGGGGGAGATATTATGAACTATGCATTGCAGCATTGATATGCGGCGAGTTCACAAGATGCAAGAATGATTAGCCCCTTGTAGTGGCTATATATGCATTGCACTCTTTTTTCTTTTTGTCGGTTTTTTCCCACAGGGTTTTTCCGGCTTAAAGTTTTTAACGAGGCAATTAATGCATCCATAAAAGGGAGAGATCATAACATTTGTGCTCTGCACTCTTTTTCCCTTTTGTCCGGTTTTTATCCCCTTTGAGTTTTTCCGGCTTAAGGTTTTTAATGAGGCAAAGTATCATTCGATGCACAATTCATAATGAATACAATGAATATTCAAGGGGGTGTTATGAAATACATGAATGAATGAGATACATGAATGAATATTCTTTATATTCATATTATCTAATGTACTTATTATGGTACATTTGTATCATACTTTCTAAGTACATCTCCCTATATAATGAACGTTCATCTCCCTTATCCAGTACATGTATCATTCGATACATTGATATTAATGATAAGTACATTCTTGTTCTCCTATAAATAGGAGTTCAGTTTTGATGTATAATAACAACTATCAGAACAACAATCACAATACAGTGAAATATCTTGCTTTTCTCTACTATCTCTGGTGTTCACTTGCTTTCTCTTCTCAATTTCTTCTCTATTATATATTCGTAACATAATATTTTACAACACACACACACACACACACACACACACATATATATATATATATATATATATATATATATATGTATATGATTTTTCGGGTTGCGTGCTAAATTAACGCAATTACATAATTTGGATTATTCTATTGTTTCGTTAAAATAAAGGATTTTTGTCCATGAAGGTAGATTTTGGAAAAAAATTGGTAAGTGTTAAAAAATCTTAGTAAAAAATTATAGGCTATCTGATTATTCAATAATTTGTTATTAATTTACCGGAATTTCTATGAAATACCAGATTTGAATAGCCTGCAAAATACCAATTTTTTGTAATTATGTAATTTACACAATTCTACTGTTTTGTTATAATTTCTTAAAAAGTTCGTAAGTGCTAATAAAATGCTGTTAAAAAATTATGTTTCACCTGACTTCTAAGTAACATGTTGATTATTTATTTTCATCTTTACAAAATTATTTTCTTTTTTTGCAGTTGGCTAATTAACCTGTTTCTATGTTTTTATAAGCATTTATACACTTTCTTCCTAATACTCGAGATTTACTAACTTTTATATGAATTTGTTGATCTTTATTTCTGTGTCTTACAATTTTTCTCCCATTATGTTACTAGCTAGTTTCGGTTATCCAACTCTCATCTAAGTTGCTTATGGATGCATTATTTATTTATTTTTATTTTACCAAATTTTCTATTAAGTTACCTCTTTTATTTGTCTTGCTTACCAATGCATTGAATTTACCAACTCTTTTTAGAACCTACCAATAGTAATAAGGGCAATTATGAACTTTTCTTCAATTGGAATATCAACTAGTTATGTGTTACTGCCTCTTTTTTGAGTTGGCTATCAATAATTATTTATCTATTTTAATTACCAATTTCTCTTTATCTCTAAGAAAAAATTAAATATAAGTAAGGAATTCAAATGAGAGATGGTAAATCGAAACTAGTTGGTAATTTAGTATAATAAAAGTTGTTCGGTCTAATTTAGATTGGTGATTTCACATTAAAATTGAAAAAAAATGTAGCAAACGTAGTTTATGCAAACGAATATTAGTAATTTCATACGAAAATGTATAATTTGCAAATTGTAAAAAATATAGAAATTTTCTAAAAGTGTTGGTAAGTTACCAAAAAGTTGTAAGAAAAAAAAATTGACCATTTTTCTTACCTAATGGTTGTTTGACACTTATTAAAACTTATTGAAATTTATTGGTACGATAAAGGTTAGTACTTCTTGGCACGGAGTAATATATTATCCATCTCATAATGCATGAGAATATTATTATTGAATTTATTATTATATATTTTGACTGTTTGTTGGATGTAATATGTAGCTTTCACTTCCAGAAGAAGCAAAGTTGTTTCCGGTCTATGCAGTTTCCGATGCCGGATGAAATCGGACTACAGAACAACATATTCCTTTATACGTCAAATGCATTAGTTTAGTGCATAAACATATTATGAAATCATTGTATACTGTTTATAAGCTCTTTACAATGACTTTATAAGCCTTCCCTTTAGCATTTGGTGTTTTGTTGCGTGTTTCTTGGGGTTGGATGTTTCTTTAAGGAACTCAAGACCACTTGATAGTTCTAGAGATAGTTTAATTATTTATTATTATTATTTTTAAATCTTACTCTTCTTTTCTATATAAATGTGTGTGCGATGCTCACGAGAATTGAATCTCAGATCTGGTACTCTCCGGCCCTACCCCTCAATCCCTTTACTAGAAGGGCTGCATGCTTGTTGGCACTCGAGGGATGTTTTGAGTTATCTTACAGCATTAAAAGCTTGTGCAGTGGTAAGCCTTGTTTCAGAGACGGTTTCTAACAGCTTCTTGGCTAAAATCAATAGAAGAAGTAGTATTACTTATTTAGGTTTCCTCTTTCACCATCAATCCGTCACCATGATTCACATGGTGAGAGTGCTCCTGAGGTCTGATCAATATTTATAGGTGCTCTCAAGTTATTGGCATCAGCTTGGACATAGAAGTTGATCTTGGCGAGCGCTATTGTTAACCGCGCTAAAGCACTCAGCACGTAAGCGCTAGGATTGAGGAGGGAAACAAATGACAATGGTGCAATGGAGAGATGTTGGAGAGAACCCGGGCAACAATTCACCGTGAGCAAACTCAATCCAGGATCAATTTCTCTCTCGAAATTAAACCAACCAAAATCAATTTAGCGCTGACAACAACCAGCCAATATAATCTCAGAATAAGTAATTGTTGACACTCAAAATTACCCCTATTGTTATGTGCTGGCCATGAGGGAAATAATAAGGGTGATATTCTCCGTTTTGCTCATGAAAATATCTTTTTCCAGTGTTCGTGAAGGGAATTTGAGCTAAGTGTTGGCAGATTCTAGACACAAATACCAGAGTCGACATCCAAATAGTTAATTGCCACGTGTTAGGCTATAGGAACAATACATCAGACTTGGAGTTTAAGTGAGATTAGTATTAGAGCTTAGCGAGAATAACTGCTGCGTGAAATGCGCATAAAAATAGGGAAGCCGTTATTTACTTGATAAGCAAGTCATGCGAGCATCGTCGACAAATTAGGAGACGGTTGCTTATGGGTAAAGTTGCCAAGAAGAAAAAGAAAACATGGAGAGTGTGAAGAGTGGCGCCTGAGAAGAAATAACCAACCGATGGCTACTAGCTCACTTTATAAATACCGCAACACGTTCAACGAGAAATCCCCCGTACAACACAACAACTATTTTTACTTTATCGCATTTTAGCTGTGGTTTTCAAGATTCCTGTCGTAGATTAAATTCCAGTGTGTGTCTTCATTTGGTTTAGCATCGTCGATTAAATTTTGGTGCTGTTCCACAAGCCTAGCATCATTGATTAAATTCGGGCGTTGTGTTTTTTATCCAACGGTATCGCTGTGGAATAAATTTCAGCTATACACCTAAAACAAGCTATGTCGTAGATTCAATTCCAATATAGTTTGAATCTGAAGCGTAGGCTACCTAGCTATTTGTGTTCAAATTACATCATTGATTAAATTCTAGTGTAATTTGTACTTAGAAGCTATTGATCTTTGAGTATCAATTGTGAGAGTTGTACATACAAGTTGAGAATAAGATTTACCCTTGCATTTGACATTTGTTTTCTGGATTCGGCATGGAATTTAAGTCTCCTACAATAAAACCAAAATGCAAACTTTGGTAAAAGATTTTTCATGGGAAACAAAACTAGCAAAAAAACAAATATAACGCCAAATTGATAAAGAAATAAAGCCAACAATAACACCAATGACTTAACGTTAAAATCAAATGTGGAAAAAATCACGAATCACCCAAAACTTCCACTAATTATTAAGAATAGTGGGATACACAAAGTGATTTTTTCTAGTCACACACTAGAGGCTCAATATAAGCATCACAATCATATTTTCTCATTACAAAGGTGAATCAATAAATTCAGAGTAAGAAAACTCTAATCGCGATTAGAAAATTTGGAGGAGATTCCCAATGAATGAAATTGATCAACTCGTAGCCTTTAATCTGAGAGACTGTTCTCACAATTCACGAGTAGGTCATTTTGAGTTGGTACATGTATCTATAGATGGCTGTGACGATCCGCTTGGCTATTATCTTCAGATGACTCTTGGTGACATAGTACTTGAAGTTGCATAATCTATTCGTATGGACTTTGGATATAACTTTGAATCAATTTAATTATTTTTTTCAAATCTTCTACAACATGCGGAAATACAGTAGCTCTGGCTCGATTTCTACCGTAAGCCTGCGTGGGGAGGGAAATTTGGGGAGGAGACCTGCAAGATGTTTTGCACTCTCCCAATATGACGCATACCTGGCAATAAGGCTCTCATGTTTAGCATCTCCATTGTGATCTTTGCCTGCCCGGTTGTCATTTAAGATAGCAATTTTGCCCTTTCTTTCTTTCCCTACAATCTCCATGAATGCCTTCTTTTGAAAGGTCCAGTTTCCATTTTTCAGGTTGAAATGATAGAGCGGAAGGAACCTCTGGCCAAAAGAGGCTACAAACTCCAGTGCAGCAATAATGTACTCAAACTCCTCCTCCGAAAGGTAGTAGGGAAAGCTGACTCTGGTCCATCCAAGCTTCACTCCAGCAAAACCCTGTTATAAAGGTAAACTCACAGAAGATTAGTCAAATGCTTAATCTTATATGTCCCTAAGAAATCATCGCATTGGTTGAGGGGTAGTGCCTAATAGACCCTTCCCCTGTATGGCTATTACGGTTTGAAAACCTTCAAGGTTTTACATGTCATTGTCTTACAGGAAAGAAAACAAGCATCTTACCTTTTGAATGGCACATCTGAATGCACGAGACTGAGCTTCACTGATGCCAAGTAGGGCATGACCATATGGACTGGCACAAGCGCACCCACCTCTTGCTTGAATGCCAAAGAGGTCATTGAGGAGAGTGGCAACAAAAGGTCCGTGGAGAGGCTTGTCTCTTTCGTTCCCCGTTTCTTCCCACAGGTAAAGCCCTCTCTCTCTTCCCTTCTTATCACGATCTGGTGGTGAATTAGTTGTTGAGTATATCAGGAAAGACAATATAGCCTATCTCTTAGCTGTTCTGCTCCTGAGAATCTCTATGTTCTGGTTTTTGGAGAGCCTTTCGATTGCTTCTTTAATATACTCGTGCTCCACTTTCTCAATTACTTCATATCCCAAGTAATCTTTCAACCAAAATGCCAATGCTGCTCTTGTGATCTGAATAATCTGCAGAGTCCCAGCATTCTCTCTTTCTTCAATGTCTTCCACATATAACGTATCCTGCTAGGCAAGTAAATTGACAAGTCACCAACTGATGAAAATCAGAATGCTTTGATGGTAATTGCTTTAGCTTTTGAATTTGCTCTATCATTTTCAACCAAAAAAGAAAAAAAAAAGAAAAAAGAATTTGCTCTATCATTTGCAAAAGATCAATGCTTTTACCTTTTCATTGAAACCATTCACATAATCAACAGTTCCCCCTCCACAGGTTGATGGGGGAGATGATCTGAACCGATAGAGAGCCTTGCTCAAGAGCAGGATTCCTGGAGACCCTGGTCCACCAAGGAACTTGTGCACACTCAAGAAGATAGCATCATAGCTGTCGAATTTCCCCGACCTCATGTCGATTTCCATATAAGGTGCACTGTTCAAAATTAAGCAATTCAAGGCCAGTCAGATTAGTCGCTTCATTATGTTACCATGGAATTATATAGTCTTGAACCATATTCTCAGTAAATGCAAATGAAGAGTTCTCCAATTGAGTTAGAAAATGCAGAAAAATGAAGGCTCACCTAGCTGCAAAATCAAAGCAAGCAAAGGCACCAAATTGGTGAAGCAGCTTCGCGACAGCTCGTGTCGGTACAAATCCCGGTGACATTACTGAAAGCAGAGAAAGAACCCAGAATTGGCCTGTCTGCATCTCGATAAGACTCGAGCTTTTGCCTTAAATCTTCCATGTCTATCGACCCATCTTCATCTAGTCCGATCTCTATGACCTCCGCTAGACTTTGCCTCCGTGAGAGAAGGTTTGAGTGGTGCTCATTGTTAAGGACTATATAATGGACACACACTCTGTTGCTGGTTCAATCATTGCGGCTTCAACAAAGAAAGGAAACAAAGATGCTGCTGAGAACAGAGGAAGTAAAATGAGCAAGTCTGGTGCTGCTGATTCAACCAGGAAGGAAATGAATGAAGTCAATAGCGAAGCAGCTCCACGTGTCCTCTGCAGAATCGTTATTCTGTTTTAAGCGTGTAACAATTTACTTTCTTCTGTTAGTTAGTTAGTTGAACTGTGAAACCGCATCTTGGCGGTTCGTTAGACAATCGGCTTGTAATAGAAGAAAAGCAAAGACGTAAAAAAAAAGCTCTCAAATGAAAATTCTTCCTTGAATACAGAGAAAATGAATCCAAAATCCTTCATCCATTCTCATCTCTTTTTCTCTCGTTTTGTTTGTAAGTCTTCACATGGTATCAGAGCCCCTCTGAGAGCACGAAATGGCAGCAAGAACACATAAATACCCCTTTCCAATCCATGTTAACATCTCCAACTTCGTCACGATCAAGCTAGCTGAAGACAATTTTGTTCTTTGGCAAGCACAATTCCACAGAATCTTGCGAAGCCAAGAGCTATTCGGATTCATCAGTGGTGAAACTTCATCACCTACTCAATCATTAAAGGTTAAGGTTGAAGGACATGAAGCAGAAGTTGTGAATCCTGATCATATGGATTGGGTAAGTACTGATCAACTTGTATCTTCATGGATCATCGGAGTTGTATCCAAGAATATCCTGAGTCTAATCATTGGTTTGGAAACTTCATATGAGGTATGGCAAACCCTACTTAATCGATTCACATAGAAATTTGTAGCTAGAGAGTTTGAAATAAGAGGGAAGTTACAAGCATGCCAGCATCGAGATCGAGCATTATCCGTGTATCTCAGGGAATACAAATCAATTTGTGATAAGCTAAATGCAATTGGGAAGCCAATAGATGAGATACCGAAGATGTTTGGTGTTCTGGAGGGATTAGGATATGAATATGAGAACTTTAGAACTACCATATATTGCTTGAAACCTCAACCAGAGTATGATGAAGTAATATCACAATTAGAGAGGTTCGAAGCAAGATTACAAAACTACCCTCAAACCAGTACGATCCTAATTTAGCTTATTATGGACAAAGAAAATATGAAGTCCAGCAGAAGGAGGAGTTTGACAGAGAACTTGTTCAGCAAGACTTTGGTTTTGGAGGTTCAAGAGGTAGTAACTGCAGAGGACGTAGTTATGATAGAGGACGTCCTTTTAACGATAGAAATCGTAGCTATGGATATCCTAGAACAAATCTAAGTTACAGGCCAAATAACTTGAATCATGAATAGAAGGGTCAATGCTTTAAGTAGTTCAATAACTTCTCTGGTTTTGGCTCTAGTCAATGATTTCGACCATATGTTGGTTCTTCACAAATGTATCAATATACCAAATCATATCCTTCCTCAAATTTAACATTTAACAAACATTTGCAGGATGAGAAAACAACAGATAATATCCGATTGGAGTGTCAAATCTGTAAACGTCCAGGACATGATGCACTTATTGTTGGTATCGATTCGACAACTCATATAAAGCTGAGGAAATTCCAACAGCCTTAGTAGCAATGCATCTTGAAGATTCTAAAGGCAATGAGTGGTATGTAGACACTGGTGCGACCGCCCATATCATTGCAGATTCGGGTATTCTTCATAACCCCTCTATATACAATGGGACTGATACAGTTATGATCGAGAATGGCTCATGCCTACCTATTGCTTATATTGGTGATGCTTTGTTACATACTGAAATTGATTCATTACCTCTAAATGATGTGCTGATTGTTCCTGAAATCAAGAAAAATCTTCTGTCAGTATCAAAACTAACAGATGATTATCCCTGTTCATTTGTTTTTGACAAAAATGGGGTCTCTATAAAGGACAATCACACCAACACAACCATGATGCTCGGAAAGAAAGTTAAAGGACTCTACCGAGTGGATCCACAAACCACAGAGGTCTTCTTCACTTAGAGACACAAAGTTGTAGGAGAAGATGTGTGGCACCATCGATTAGCACACACCAACTTGAAATCCTTGAAGTATTTGCAGAATCAACAGTTGATTCACCGTAATACAAGAATACAAACTATGCGTAGAAGCTGCCAAGTTGCCAAAAGTACTGCTTTGCCATTTTCTCTATCAGATTCTACATCATCTCTTGCTTTAGAAAAGATTCACTATGATATCCGGGGTCCTTCACTAGTCAATTATTTTTAGGATTTCAAATACTATGTCATCTTTGTGGACAACTTTTCCCGTTATAGTTGGATTTATCCAATGAAATTGAAGTCAGACTTCTATGACATCTTTGTCATGTTTTAGAAACAAGTAGAGAATCAACTTGATTGTAGAATCAAAATCTTTCAATGTGATGGTGGAGGAGAATTCATCAGCAACAAATTTCAGACTCATTTATAGAATTGTGGCATTACACAATGTGTTTCTTGTCCTTACACACCATAATAGAATGGGATTCCTGAAAGAAAACATCGCCATGTTGTTGAACTGGGCCTAGCTATGCTCTATCATGCTAGAATTCCATTGAAATATTGGGTTGATGCATTCATGACAGCCAATTATATTGTCAATATACTTCCCACACCAAAGTTACAAATGCAATCACCTTACAGCAAAATTTATCAACAAGAGCCAAGCTATGAACATCTAAGAGTCTTTGGATGTGCATGTTACCCCTGTCTCAGACCATAAGCACAACACAAATTTGATCCACGATCACTCACATATGTATTTTTGGGATATAATGAACGCCATAAGGGATGTCGATGTCTTGTCCTGCTAATGGTCATATATACATTAGTCGACATGTGATGTTCGACGAAAATTTCTTTCCTTTCACTAAGAAACTAACAATAGAGTATAATCAATATACTACTTTGTATCAGCTATGGGCAGAAGAAGTTAACTTTCTGGATTCTACAAGTGTAGACCAAGTGAAATCTCACTCAAATGCTCATACACGATACTTACAAGATAGTGGAATTGTGGAAGCAGAGAACCTCAATACTATACATCCTATTACAGTGCCATCAAATTCATCTCACCTACAACTGCAATCTGCAGAACACGAAGTTCCTACTCACACAACTGAGACACCAGCTGAAATTATTATCGACCAACCTCATCAAAATCCTCAACGTACTTCACAAGGTACACTTTTTACTCACTCTATGCAAACTTGATTAAAATCTAGCATTGTAAAGCCAAATCCCAGATATGCATGTCTAGCTGAATATAAAGTTCCTCCTGAACCACGATAAGTGAAATCAGCTTTAGCAGATGAAGGATGGTATATAGCAATGAAGGATGAAATGGATGCTCTATATAAATATTAGACATGGGTATTAGTTCCTCGAACTAACCAAATGAATGTCATAGGGTATAAGTGGGTGTTTAAAACGAAACTAGCCTTTGATGGAAGTCTTGATAGATTGAAGGCCCGGTTAGTGGCTAAAGGATTTCACCAAGAGGAAGGAGTTGATTTTACAGAAACATTTAATCCTATTGTCAAACATGCCACCATTCGAATAGTACTCTCTGTGGCAATGATGAAGAAATGGACAATCCATCAACTTGATGTTAAAAATGCTTTTTTACATGGAACATTGAATGAAACAGTCTACATGGAGCAGCCACCTAGTTTTACACATCCTCAGAAGTCTCAATATGTGTGTCTTCTTAAGAAGTCTTTATATGGTCTTCGTCAAGCACCGCGTGCTTGGTTTGACAAGTTCAGCAATTTTCTTCTTGAAGCTGGTTTCTTCTGTAGCATGACTGATCCTTGACCCTTTGTACTTCATGATGGACTAGAAACAGTCCTTTTGTTACTCTATGTCGATGACATTGTGCTGACTGGCAGCTCATATCAGTTACTGGCTAAACTGATTAAATCTCTAAGTCTTCACTTTCACATGAAAGATCTCGGATATCTTCATTAATTTCTAGGTATTGAAGCCACATGCACCACTAATGATCTGTTCCTATGTCAAACCAAGTATGATCTTGATCTTCTTACAAGAGCCCATATGGCGGAATGTAAACCTATCTCAACTCCTCTGTCATTGAGACCAATCATCATGAAAAGCGATGAAATCCTACTTACCAATCCACTTGAATACATGAGTCTAGTTGGTGGACTCCAATATTTAACCATCACTCGTCCTGATCTTGCTTATGCAACAAACTTGTTATGTCAGAAAATGCAGCAACCGATAGTTGGAGACTTTCATAGGTTGAAAAGAGTTCTTCACTATGTTAAAGGCACTGTTCATCTTGGTATATTTCTTCACTCTCACACTTCCATGACTTTATATGAATTCTCCGATGTTGATTGGGCTGGTTGTGTTGAAACTAGACGCTCAACCACTGGCTTCTACACCCATCTTGGTTCTAATCTCATTTCATGGCAGCTAAGAAGCAACCTACTATCTCTCGTTCTTCCACATAAGCAGAGTATTGAGCACTTGCATCTACTACTGCTGATCTTACATGGATCGGCTTTGTTCTGCATGACATTGGTCTATGTCTCTCCTGACGAACACTTTTATTTTGTGATAATCGGTCTGCTATTTCACTTACCGCCAATCCTATTCTACTTGCTCGCACCAAACACATTGAAGTCGATTTCCATTTCGTTTAGGAAAAAAGTGTCCTCAGGTTCTCTCAGTGTGTGTTATGTTCCCAACACTCATTAGCTTGCTGATATTTTTACTAAACCCCTATCACGACTGTCACATTTTACTATCAGAACCAAATTGGGCATGGGCTCTCAACCCCTTCCCAATTTGCGGGGGGATGTTAAGGACTATATAATGGACACACTCTGTTGATGGTTCAATCATTGCGGCTTCAACAAAGAAAGGAAACGAAGATGCTGCTGAGAACAGAGGAAGTAAAATGAGCAAGTCTGGTGCTGCTGATTCAACCAGGAAGGAAAGGAATGAAGTCAATAGCGAAGCTTTCAGTTCCACGTGTCCTCTGCAGAATCGTTATTCTGTTTTAAGCGTGTAACAATTTACTTTCTTCTGTTAGTTAGTTAGTTGAACTGTGAAACCGCATCTTGGCGGTTCGTTAGACAAACAGTTTGTAATATAAATACGATAGAAGAAAAGCAAAGACGTAAAAAAAAAAAAGCTCTCAGATGAAAATTCTTCCTTGAATACAGAGAAAACGAATCCAAAATCCTTCATCCATTCTCATCTCTTTTTCTCTCGTTCTGTTCGTAAGTCTTCACACTCATAAGGCCCGACTAGGACCACCCATCTCTCTTCGCTTGGCATGCATTTAATCATCCTCTCTCTTAGGATCGATGGCACTGCAATGCCCATGACTTCTTGGAGTCGCTTGATCGACCCAGTGGATCCTGATCCGCAGAACAAGATCGCGTCCTCGGGTCCACCTCCTAAGCACCGTTTGATGTAGTTCGAGGCCTCGTGCACCGTTTTGGTGGTCTGGCGACCCACGTGGCTATCAGACGTGTGTGAATTACCTATATGCACATCCATAAAAGTACCATTCAATACAGTGGTTTCATCTAATATACGATAAGACACTAAAGATGGTTGGCATAATATTAATATTGTATATAACGTGTATCATGGGATTTTGACTATTACAGGATTAAAAGGTCAGAGATAAAAGTCAAACAGGGATAAACCGGAGTCGTACACGCACGTGTACACACCATGGACAGTGATGTGGCTATATTAATTTAAACTTCGTAGCATGAGTCATTCAATACTAAATGAAACTCAAACGTTTGATTTTAAAAAATTGAAAGTGAAAAAATAGAAGTCGTCGACTTATATTCTTGGATGATATACCATGACATATGATCTTATCCATATATATATATATATATATATATATATATTTCTTATCACGTCCGTAGCACGACGTTGAGTACGTAAGTGATTGAATCATAGCTGCTAAGGACATAATAATAATTTCGAAAGTGTGAAACGCTAAAAGTAATAAACCATCACAACCGCAAAGAATTAAAATTATTATAAATGCGCACTCCAAAAATGCGCACTCCGACAATGATACTTGCAACCCTTCAATGATTCGCGCGCTCACCAACAATGCATTTGACTTGTAAAGAAAAATTAATACTATCATATAGTTCGATTATCGGCATAGGAAACATATGAAAAGTTGCGTTCATACTGAGCCCCACAGATAAGTTTGGACTTATCATTTATGGACCAAAGATGAAGAATTGCGTTCATACTGAGCCCCACAGATAAACTTATCATTTATGCCAAAGATGAAGAATTGGTGAGCAACTTGCCAGACAATAGCACCTGGAGATGTTGGATCCTTTACATTTCTTGTACCTTGTCTGATGGAGGTATGGAGGTATGCCTAGATGTGGTTTAGCCAGTTTTTTACTGCTACTATTTCTTCCCATTGCCAGATAATGCCTGCAATTTTGCGCCATTCATTTGCAGACCCATGTCCGTAGTGATGAAGCTTGAAAGTTGACTTACGGCATATTGGATGAAAAGGGTCTGTAAAATCAAAGGAAGCTTCAGGGAATATAAGAAGGTGACAATGGAAAGCCTCAACTTCTTTTGGCTAGCTATTTATTCTGAAAGTACCGCACGTATTAACGCCATCTTTAAGGTTTGTCTGCATTCTTTCCTTCCTGTATCATTTCTTCCTTTGGATTTTACTTTATCAGTTTGTATGATTGAGCCTTTTTTTTTTCTTTTGAAAGAGAATAGAGCTAATATGCACATAAGCAAAAGATGATGCAGATATATCTCTAGGGAGGAAACCTTCTGTTCCTTTGAAGCTGGCAGAAAAACTGATAATAGTGGATTCCATTTTTTTTTTTTTTAATTTCTGGTTTGATTTTCAAAATATCATAGTGCTTTATTGCATGTTTCTGCGGTGGTTAGAGGCTGCATAAGGCTTGTTGATTCTTTAAGGAAGTTGAGTCTACCTGATAGTCCAAGGGATAGTTTAAGTGAGTTCACGTATAGTGTGAAAAGCTTGTGTAGTGGTAAGCGTTGTTTTAGAGACTATTTCTGACCACCGCACGTTTAAGATTAATATGTTATTCATTTTGTAATGATATTTAGCAGTTGAATTGAAAGTCAATCTTGGTCATTTAGGGCGTTTATAATAACCATTTTATTTCTGTTCTAAAACAATTTTTCTATTTGGAATAAAAATTCATTTGATAACACAATGTCATTTTTTTTTTTGTGAATAAATTTTTTATTTAGAAATAGGTTTGAAACAGAAATGACTTCTTTATTTCTAGAATAAAAATGAGAAATAAAAACTCTTTTTATTGCTCATCCTCGCTACCTGCCGTCCCCCTACCGTTGCTGCCGTCCATCGTCTATCGTTTGCCGCTCATAGCCCACTCACCAGCCAGCCAACTATTTGTCACCACTGGTCGTCCGTGGCCATCCGCCGCCAATTGTCTGCCTTGTCTGTTGGCCCCCTCGCCACTGCCCGCCTGCCACTAGCCCCCTTGCCGATGGCAATTGTTGCCCGACGCCGCCATCCGCTGGCCTCTGGGAGGGAGAAATTTTATATCGTTATCAAGCGATTTTCTATGACGAGAACATAAATTTTGTATCTTTATCAAACGCGTTTTTGTTGCTCAGAAACTCATCTAGGAATAGAAATAGAAAAATCTATTTCTGTTTAGGAGATCAATTTCTGACCAGATGTGGCATCCAAAGATTTCAACGACCCTTGGGTATGCGACGGTCGTGACCGATCGACGGAAGTATCATCGGACCGTGGCATTGATATCATTTACGAGCATTGATTCGTATTATAGTTGGACTGATCAACCGTGCAACAAGAGAAGTCTTTGGACTTTGATCGATTGATAAAATTCGGCCGTGCATGAAGAATCTACATGCCGAATTTAAGAATAAAATTTTGAGGAGATGGACCGCGCATGAGGACCTTGCACGTCTTTTCTTTTTGCAATTTGGCAAGTGAGGAAATGAAATATTGTCACCATGCCGCTTGGTCGAATCCCTTCTCCATGTGAAGACGTTGGTCGTGTACTTGTACATGAAGCAAATTGATAATGGAGATATTAGTTGATTTCTATAAAAACCGAAATGCCTCATTTTGTGCAGAAATTTAAGGGCTTATTTTTGAAAAAATTGGGCCATTTAATTAGGACCTTTTGGCCACAAATTTCAGGCCCAAAAAGCCCAAGAAGCCCCCTTAATTGTCGACAAAGGGGAGGGAAACTGGATAAGGGAGACATGCCACTCTCCACCTGTCCTTTGCAGCTTCAGCCACCAGTTAATCTGCATGCAAAGAGTTGTAAATTTATTAGTTAATTGAGGGACAAATGGGTCGATTAGTCAAGAAGGAAGAGAGGGTGTGAAACCGAGAGAGAGAGAGAGAGAGAGAGAGAGAGAGAGAGAGAGCGGTCCGAGCGAGTGAGGGCAGCAAAGGAAGACCGCCCTCCATCCGTGTCCGTGATTGAGCTGCCGTCGTCGACGCCGCTAGCATTCGTCGCCGTTGAGCCAAGCCCGAGACCCCCCGAGCCCTTGTTTTGCTTGCAACCGAGTAGAAGAGTTAGAGGCAAGTAGAAGTTCATTGATCTATGTCTTGCATGCTGCAATTATCTGGTGAAATGCTGGTAGATGTGAGAAAATGCAGAATTGGGAGCTGCATGTGGATTTTGGGATGATTGAGGTGAAGTTGGATTAAGAGATTGCGTAAAAACAGAGTTGGTTTTGTGTAGTTTCGGTTTTCGGTTAAAATAAGATTGAAAGGTCTAACTAAAGTGGATTCTTGAAGTGAAGTAGTTATAATATAGTGCAATAGACTTGTAAGTGTTTGGTTATAGACGTTGGATGCTGGGATTCAAACGAATTGGAGTAGTTCTCTTTGAATTAGTAAACTGTTTTCGCAGAAAACAGCATGACCTTCGGTGGTTCTATGAATTTTCTGTAATTATCTAGCCAGAATTTGACTTCAAACCCTTAATGAAAGTTGTAGGGAATATCTTCAGGAATAACATATTAAAAATTTAGAAAAAATGAACAAGTTTTGATCGATAAAACGAATTTCTATCAAAATGTTAAATCTTGAAGTCATTACAGAACGTTAGCAAAGAATATAGCAATTTCTGCTCTTGTTATATAAGGAATTTTACTTGGTGTTCTTCATGAAAATTTTTCCTTTAGGTCTTATTTATAACATGTCAAAATTTCAGAATTTTCTGAGTTCATTTAGGGGTTATTCCGAAATTGTTACCAAAACTGTGCATTGTGATGTTTGAATTGTTTTGTTCCGAATTTGCTCAAATTGTCCCAAAAAGGTGAATGCATCTTGAGTTGTTATTTGACATGATGATATTGGCATTCAGCATATTATGCAATATTGAGATTTGATGAAGGATTCATGGGACATCTTGTCATTGCATTTGAAAGTATTTTTGAAAATTAAGATGCTAATTGATATCGTTGGACCCTCGGGTCAACGATGCCCCCGGAGTCGGGAGGCCCAAAGGTCGAATGAGTTGATGCTTTGTGGATGCCCAGTGGCCCTAGTGGCTGAATGCCGGAGGTTTTTCCCCGGGAGCTTCGGGATGCCCGGTTGTATGCTAGTCGGTACGTAAATCCAGAGGGCCGGGGTAACCATTCTCATGGTGAGCCTCGGAGGTTTCCTCGTGATGCCAGATGGGGTGCGAGATGCCTGGAGGTGTGATGCGCTTCGGATGCCCGGTGGCCCTAGTGGCTGAATGCTGGAGGCTTTCGCGATGCCAGGGTGGATGCGAATGCCTGGAGGGACGCAAACATTGGTCCTCCGGGGGGATGAAATTTTTTGAATGATTAAACGGATGATTCTGCTAAGTGTGTGTGTGGTTTGGTTATAGGACTAAATTGTATGACATTGAATGGGACGTGTCATTACAGTTTGGCCCTATGTTCGGGACTTGGGTAACTAGACATGATGCATATTTATCCTTTGATTACCTGTTTTTGTCTATCCTGCTTGAGTCTAGATATTGATGGTACTGCTTGACATAGCTTGATGAATCTTTTACTGCTGAGTGGCTGTACTCACCCCGTTTGGGGACTAACATTTCAGATTAGAAGATATGTCTTCGCTACCAGTCACCCCCGGCACATTTTACGGTGTCCCAGTTGACGTTGAGTGCGAGTGTTCGGAGCACCCTCATCCTGTTATACAGGGGTTGGTTTTTATTCGAGTGCGGGTTCTAGTCATATATGACATCGGTTTACCTGATGGCCCAGTGATTCAGAAGTTTCTGTCGGTGCACGTTCGTCGTGATGGTTTCATGCTAGGGATGTTGCCGCCGCCGCCAGTTGACGAACCGGGCTGGGTGTGACCGAGAGGGACGGGTAGCAGATGAAGCATTTTTGGACCACCGACACTGAGTGATAGACTTTTGTATAGGACTGTATGGAAAGGAAAGTAAAAGGGAAGTCGGGTTATCTTTTGATATGAAGCCGGGTATAGAAAACCACGGCAAATTTTGATGTACCGACCGATGTTGTTTATCGGACCTATGTAAATAAAGGTGTTCGGCTTGACTTATAAACCTGCTTAGTAGGTGTACATCGTTTCTAATTTTGGGATAGGGAGATGTGATTTTGCTTCCGCTATATATTTATATATTGCGCAGGGACCGATCTAAAAGATATAAACCCCCAGGATTGATAGACATTTAGGTCAAGAAAGAGAGAGGTAAGCGAACTGTGGCGACCTCAACGGATTGGGGGCCGTTTTGATATAGATGAAGCCAAATATTTGTTTTTACGGGCTTTTTTGTCTTTTCTATTAGATTTGCTTTTAGGTTAAAAGTGATACCTTTATATTAGCGATGGCAAGACCCTGGCCGTCAAGACGTTGAAAAAGGAAATAGAGAGGCAAGAAAAAGAGAGAAGAAAAAAGTGAGTTTTTTTTTTTTCTTTACGAGGGTTCTCAATCTCTTTGTGCCATGATCTTGAGAGAAGATTATCGTTGTATTCCAACTTTTTCCGAAGTCTAGTGGATTTGCAGAGTGCCTCTGCGTGGAGATGTAGCCCAGGTTTGGGTGAACTTCGATAACAAATTTACTGGCGTGTTCTTCTGATTCCGTTCTTTTATTATTATATTCTGTCTAGTGAATTGTTTGCGAGCATTATTTTTCTGGAATTGACGTGCGATTTCGTAACGACTGGTATCAGAGCCAGGTAGGCTAATCGAGAACATCGAGGGTTTTTTGGTGACGTTCGATTGAAAGCAGATAGGATGGCAAAAGATAAAATCAGAATCGATAAGTTTGATGGGCAGGATTTTGGATGGTGGAAACAACAAATCGAGGATTATCTTTATCAAAAAAAAATCTCTATGCACCACTTGAGGGTTGGAAACCCGAGATGGCGAAAGTGGATCCGACAACAGAAGCCGTATGGAAAATTCTTGATCGAAAGGCATTAGGTGCGATTCGTCTAGGGTTGACGAAAAAGACAGGGTACCACATCGCGAAAGAAAAAACTGCAAAAGAAGCCATGGATATTCTAACGAATATTTATGAGAAGCCGTCCACATCAAATCAGGTATTTTTGCTGAAGAAACTGGTTAATATGAAGTTATCTGATGGAGGTTCTGTGGCAGAGCATATTAATAGTTTCACGCAGGTCACGGGTCAATTGGAATCCACAGGCATAAATTTAGGTATGAAGCTTCAAGTTTTATTATTTTTATGTTCTCTTCCAGAAAGCTACAATACCGCAGTGCAGGGAATTTCGAGCACCATGAAGGATGATTTAACTCTTGATGATGCTGTGAGTAGTATCATGGATGAAGAGATGCAAAGGAAAGTCTCAGGTCGAGATAATTTTTCTGCATCTACATCTTCAACGGCACTCACAGTGGAGAATCGTGGAAGAAGTAAAAGTAGAGGAAAATTCAATGGGCGTGGCAGATCACTATCATGGGGTAAGAGACAGGTTGCAAAAGATGAGTGTTGGTTTTGTCATAAAACCAGACACCGGAGCTTTCAATGTGAAGCCTACAAAAAGAAGCAGTAGCAGGATGAGAATCAAAGAGCTAATGTGGTTAGTGATGAATCTTTGCTAGATAATTTGTGTTTGTCTGCGGGGTTTGACTTGACAAAGATAAATGGTTTATTGATTCTCGGGTGCTTCTTTTCATTGCACATCGCAAAGAGACATATTTGATGATTATGCCGGTGGAGTTTTTGGACAAGTGGTTGTGGGAAACGGCCACATGTGTCCCATTGTTGGGAAATGAACCGTGATGTGAACATCTCGGGTGGAGGACGTCTAGTTTTGCGTGAAACTAGACATATTCCGGAATTAAAGAAAAATATGATTTCAACCAGTAAACTTGACGAAAAAGGTTTGGTAATAACCTTTGGATGCGGAGAGTGGAAGATAACCTCAGGGGCAAGAGTAGTAGCAAAGAGAAAGTGTACAGATACACTTTACCTTCTCCAAGGAGACAATATCGTGATATGGTTGCAACTACAATGGCAATAGGTAATTTGTCTACTCTTTGGCATTATCGTTTGGGACATCTTGGTGAAAAAGGTGTAAAGCAGTTACACTCAAAGAAATTACTTCCGGATTTACAAAATGTTTTGTTAGATTTTTGTGAGAGTTGTATTTATGGAAAATAGAAGGCTGTTAGTTTTCAATTGAATGGGCGACAAAATAAAGGCCAGAAGCTAGAGTTGGTTCATACGGATGTATGGGGACCTGCTCAAGAACTCTCTTATGGTGGTAAGAGATATTTTGTCACATTCATTGATGATGCAATAAGGAAGACTTGGGTCTATGCTCTTAGAGAAAAATTAGAAGTTTTCGGGATGTTCAGAATGTGGAAAACCATGGTAGAAAAAGAGACAGTTTATCAGATTAAAGCTCTGAAGTCTGATAATGGTGGTGAATACACAAGTAAGGAATTTGCAGAATATTTGAGTCGAGAAGGCATACATGGGTTAAAGACTATTCCTAAAACTCCTCAAGAGAACGGTGTAGCTGAAAGGATGAACATGACTATTCTAGAACGTGCAAGATGCATGAGGCTACATGCAGGTCTCCCGGTACACTTATGGGTGGCCACAGTCGATGCAACTGTTTATCTTATCAACAGAAGTCCATCTAGTGCGTTGGATGGAGAAATACCACAAGAGCGGTGGTCAGGTAAAAAGATTAATTATTCACATCTAAAAGTGTTTGGTTGTATTGCATATGCTTTGATTGATAGGGGGGATAGGAAAAAGCTTGATGCTAAGTCCCAGAAGTGCGTCTTTATCGGATACAGTGGCGACGAGTATGGCTATAGGCTTTGGGATTATGAGAATAACAAAGTCATCCGCAGTCGGAATGTGGTATTCTATGAAGAAAAGATGTGCAAGGATAGTCAGACAGAGTATGAGAATGCAGTACAACCGGAATATGTTGAATTAGACACAATGCCCGTGAAGATGTTTCCGGTAGATCAAAGTGCACTTGAAAGAGAGGTTCAAGATGATCCTATTATCGGTGAAGAGGTAGTTCAAGAGGAGCGCAGTGATTCGGAGCAAACTAACGACCCTGAAGTACCTGTATTGAGGAGGTCTACACGTGTGAGAAAGACAAAGGTAATTTTTGATCCATCAGCTTATATACAGATTTGGGGGAACCGGAGACTTACAATGAGGCAAAGGCAGACACGTCTCACTTGCAGTGAGAGTGTGCTATGAAAGACGAGATGAGCTCATTACTTCAGAACAAAACTTGGGAGTTGACCAAGTTGCCCACAAGTAAAAAAACTTTATTAAATAAATGGGTGTACAAGATTAAGAATGAAGCAGATGGTACTATTAGATACAAGGCGAGGCTTGTAGTCAAGGGCTTTTCTCAAAAAGAAGTGATCGACTACTCCGAGATATTTTCACCTGTAGTGAAAATGACATCAATTAGAGTTCTGCTGAGTATAGTTGCAGTGGAGGATCTTCATCTCGAGTAGTTAGACGTAAAAACAGCGTTTTTACATGGTGACTTAGATGAAGAATTATACATGACACAACCTAAGGGTTTTGAAGTCAAAGGTAAGGAACACATGATATGTTGTTTGAAGAAAAGCTTGTATGGCTTGAAATATGCTCCGCGGCAATGGTACCTAAAATTTGATGGTTTCATGAAAGAAAAAGGATTTGCACACTGTGAGTCTGATCACTGTGTTTATTTTCGCAAGTATGATAATGGTAACATTGTGTATCTCTCTTTATATGTGGATGACATGCTAGTGGCTAGTCCCAATATGAAAAGAACCGTAGAAGTGAAGAAGATGTTATCATCACAGTTTGCTATGAAAGAATTGGGAGAGGTCAAGAATATTTTAGGCATGAAAATCATCAGGGACAGGAAAAATAAGAGATTATGGTTGTCGCAGGAAGACCATGTGAAAAAGGTGTTAAAGAGATTTAACATGGACAAGGCAAAACCAGTTGCAACTCCTCTAGCAAATCACTTCAAACTTTCAAAAGATATGTGTCCGAGCACTCAGGCTTTGAAGGATGAGATGGCGGTAGTTCCATATGCATCAGCAGTGGGGAGTTTGATGTATGCCATGGTGAGCACGAGACCAGACATTGCATAGGTAGTGGGAGTTGTGAGTCGATATATGCCAGGTAGAGAGCATTGGAATGCAGTGAAATGGATATTGAGATATCTAGCAGGTACTTCCAATTACTCACTTTGTTATGGTGGTACATCTATAGAGTTGCAGGGTTAGGTAGATGCAGATTATTCGGGTGATCGAGATAGTGGTAAGAGTACCATTGGATATGTCTTTACAGTTGTAGGTATAGCAGTGAGTTGGGTATCTCAACTACAAAAAGTAGTGGCTTTATTAACGACAGAGGCAGAATACGTGACGATCACAGAAGCCTCCAAGGAAATCATGTGGTTACAAGATTATATGGAGGAGCTACATCGAAAATAGCCAGTCAGTACACTGTGGAGTGATAGTCAAAGTGCAGTGCACTTAGCAAAGAATGCAGCTTATCACTCAAGGACTAGACATATTAAGAAGCGTTATCACTTTATCAGAGTAGCTTTGAAAGATAATGAGTGAAAGTTACAGAAGATTGATGGCTCGAAGAATCCAGCTGACATGTTAACCAAGGTAGTAGACAGAGAGAAGCATATTTTATGTACTACTACCATTGGTATTACTCCATGTTGATTGATGAGGAGTATCGCGAGAGGCACAAGTTTTTTCAACTGCTAGTTTTTTTAAAGAAGATGGATGCAAAGTTGCTTGGTGCTTGGGTATATTTGTCTTCAAGTGAGAGATTGATATAGATGAAGCCAAATATTTGTTTTTACGGGCTTTTTTTGTCTTTTCTATTAGATTTGCTTTTAGGTTAAAAGTGATACATTTATATTAGCGATGGCAAGACCCTAGCCGTCAAGACGCTGAAAAAGGAAATAGAGAGGCAAGAAAAAGAGAGAAGAAAAAAGTGAGTTTTTTTTTTTTTTCTTTACGAGGGTTCTCAATCTCTTTGTGCCCTAATATTGAGAGAAGATCATCGTTGTATTCCAACTTTTTCCGAAGTCTAGTGGATTCGTAGAGTGCCTCTGCGCGGAGACGTAGCCCAGGTTTGGGTGAATTTCGATAACAAATTTGCTGGCTGTTCTTCTGATTCTGTTCTTTTATTATTATATTCTGTCTGGTGAATTGTTTGCGAGCGTTATTTTTTTGGAATCGACTTGCGATTTCGTAACACGTTTTGGGGTGCCACACCAGAATAGTTATTATTCATGTCCTAAGCGATCAGTAATTTCTAACCATTCTTGACATATTTGATTTGAATATCCAATTAAAATAACTGCTGACATATTGAACTTTTTACAGTTACGTATAGGATTAGTGAACATAGTTTAGGCTTATATATGTGCCTTGACCTCATTGTATCGATAAGTGGCTGGATATGTATTCATGCGAATGTAGTTATATAGTAAGTGTTATAACTTATTGCGGGGTTCCTCTTTCACTATCAATTTGTCATCATGATGCGCATGGTGAGTGCTCCGAACTCGGTGAAGGCCCATTTCAAGGATGCTAAAACACTTTCCATTTAAGCATTGGGATTGATTGAAAACATTGATGATGGCGGAGAGAATGTTCCCACAATTCATGAATATGTCATTTTGAGCTGTTTCATATATATGCAGTTGGCTGTAAGAATCAGCTTGGTTATCATCTTTAGATGACTCATGGTGACATAGTATTTGAAAAATCGCATAGTCTATTAGAATAGATTTTGTACACGCTTTTATTCAATTTAATTTTCTTTCACAAATCTTCTACTAGAGGCGGAAGTATAGCAGCTTTGGATCAATATCTACCTGTAGCCTGGGCGGGGAGGGAAATTCGGGGAGGAGACCTGCAATATGTTTTGCACTTTCCCAATATGACGTATACTTGGCAAAGAGGCTCTCATGTTTAGCATCACCATTGAGATTTTTACCAGCCTTGTTGTCATTTAAGATAAAAATTTTGCCCTTTTTTTCTTTCCCTATAATCTCCATGAATGCCTTAAGGTCCAATTTCCAGTTTTCAGGTTGAAATGATAGAGCAGAAGGAACCTCTGGCCAAAAGAGGCTACAAACTCCAGTGCAGCAATAATGTACTCGAACTCCTCCTCCGAAAGGTACTAGGGAAAGTTGACTCTGGTCCATCCAAGCTTCACTCCAGCAAAACCTTGTTATAAAGGTAAACTCACAGAAGATTAGTCAAATGCTTAATCTTATATGTCACTAAGAAATTATCTCATTGGTTGATGGGTATTGCATAATAGATCCTTCGCTTGTATGGCTATTACAATTTGAAAACCTTCAAGGTTTTATGTAACTGTCTTACATGAAAGAGAACAAGCTGTTGGATGCTAATTACACAATCCCAAGATCTCCATAACCAGAACAAGAACATGCATAATTGAGTAGAAAGATTAACACACTTGTTTTGGGATCTATCGAACATAAAGCGGAAGTAGAAAATGGATTACCCACTCATCAAGGGGATCCATGCATCAAATCCTTCTCCTCTATTGCCCTCCGTATCACTGGCTCAATGAGGCGGCCCCCTCACGTTTAGCGTTAGGTAAACGCTCCTTCGGTGAGGATACTTGTGAGAATTAGGGTTAGAGGAGAGACTTGAGCACTATTTATAGAGTTTCCAGCAAGGCCCTCTCATTACGGGCCAGGCTCAACTCGGCCCACACTAGCCAGCCCCATATTAGATTAATTAAGAAACCTTCTATCTCACCTTAGACCAAACCCCGTAAAATGGTAACCGTTAAACGGTAAATTACAATAACAATTAATGTAGTCCATATTAGGAAAACTCTTACATTCTCCCACTTGGACTATGTTAATTGAAATCGTACTATATGTGCGCACTTTGGTCTAGAGATAATCTTAATAGTCAATCCTATCCTATAAAGTCTTAAACACCGAATCATGGCGGTAACTGCATGTATACACACAGAGCCTTCCATGGTCACGAATGTTCTCAACTTTATTGATATGGATTCAATATGGTAGTGTGGCAAATGGATAATATCTCTCATAGAGAGATCCCATTTGTCAGTCACCATTCTCTTACTTTAAGCGCCACAAAAATTTGCGGCACGAGAGAATGCCCATTCTCTTACCTTAAGTATTACAAAAAACTTGTGCCACTAGAGAATATCTTTATGGTTCCAACGAATCCATATATGCCTTGTCCTCACGGTTAACCTTTCTTTATGTATAACAAGGCATATGCACAAGGCTAATAACCGGATGCCTGTCGCGACCTCTCTTTTTTTTCTCGGCGCCCGCAATCGGGTACGAGCGCCTAAGGAGGCTAATGGCTCGGCTGAAATTAGTTATGCCCGGACTCTCCCAAGTCCACCAATTCACGACTTAATGGTTCAAGTTTTTAACCTATAAATCAATTTTTAAAATGGAGTCGCCACTAATCGATTTGGGGTGGGTTGATTAGAAACCCAAGCGAAGTATTGGGAGAAATACTCACTCCTGCGCAACCAGAGAAATTAGGATCGGGGACTTGATTACACTAGTTAATCACTAATGCCCTTTCGGTACCTAATCTTGTTTAAACCTTGAGATTTTTTGGATGCTCGAGAGATTTTCCATGCATTTTTGGGAGGAAAAACATTTCTTGAGTCTTTTTCTAATTTTTGGACATAACGGGGATTTTTGGGATTTTTGGTATTTTTTGGAAAATACAAGTCTTTTTGGCTTTTTTTTTGAATTTTTTTGGCTTTTTCTTGAATTTTTGGCTTTTTTTGGATTTTTGGCATTTTTTGGAAAATATGGAATATTTTTGATTTTTTGATTTTTCGGAAAATAAAATATTATTATTTTTTTATATTTTTCAAAATATTTTTGGAAAATAAATTATTTTTGACTTTTCTCGATTTTTTAGAAAATAAAACATTTTTTAACATTTTTTTAAATATTTTTCGATTTTTGGAAATTAAAATAATTTTAATATTTTTTTTCGAAAATAAATTATTTTTGATTTTTTTTTTTGAAATATTATTTATTATTTATTATTAAAAATATTATAAAAACTGACCCGGGTCGGATCCGCGGGTTGGGTCCGACCGGCCGACGACCCACGCGGACGGGCCCGCGTTGCGGGCCCGACTCAATTTTTTTCTTTTTTTTTTTTTTTTTTTTTTTTTTTTTTAAAAACGGCGTCGTGGCCGAGCGTTGGGAGACGCCCGGCCCGGCCCGACGACCCGCTACCCCGGCGAAACCCTACCCGGATCCGACCCGAAATCCGGCGATGACCCGGTTCCTACCGCCCCAAATCGCGCAAAACCCTACCCGCTTCTCGGGCCCGGATTCGACCCGACGACCGGGACCGCGACCCGGGAAATCGAGAAACCTAGGGTTTCTGATTCGCGGCGCCGAAGGGGGGGCGAAGTGTCGCCGGGGCAACGGCGGCGACGACTGCGATGGAGGAGGCGGTGACGATGGCGACGGCGGCGACGGTGATGACGGCGGCGCTTATTGCCTGTGGCGAGGAGGCAAACGGTGCGGCGGCGGAGGGCTAACGACGGTCGCGACGGCGGGCCTCGGCTCCTCAGATCTGGTCCTTCTCCCTCAGATCTGAGCTTGCGAGCACTCGGGCCTCCCCTGAAGTCTCTCGGGGGAAGCTCGCGACGCTCGCTCGCTTTCGATCGCTCACTCTCTCAGCCTCCACCCGCTCGGATCTCTCCCCCCGGGCTCGCTTGCCACCCGCCTCCCCCAAAGTCTCTCGGAGGGAGGTCGGCAAGCCCGCGACCCGATCTCTCGCGTGCTCGCTCGTTGATTCTCCCCGAAGTCTCTCGGGAAGATCTCCGAGTTCGCCGTGCCCTCGGCCTTCCCCCGACACCCTATTTATAGGCGCGGGGTGCCGATCGACGGAGGCTAGGCCGGCGGTCCTTGGTGCGTCGACCGGCCTTCCTTCGCCGGCCGAACCGGCGTCAGATCCTCCCCCTCCACGGAGGCTCGCTCGTCATCAATGCCCCGTCCTCTCAGCCACCGGCCTATGCTTCTCTCTCTGCCCTAGCTTGTCCTTCGCGCGTCGGCACCCTCTACGCGCGTGAGTTGCAGAGACGTAGGGGAAGAAGAGGGAAGAAGGAAGAAGAGGAAGAAGAAGAGGGGGCCGGGTGGGAGAAAAGGAGGATTGGGCTTTGGCCCGTGCGGGAGGGAGAAGGGGAAGGAAAAGGGGCTGCTTTTTTTTGTTTTATTTTTGTTTTTGTTTTTGTTTTTGTTTTGTTTTTATTATTTATTATCCGAAAACGGTAAAATTGATAATTAAAAAAAACCTAATTTAAAAAAAACGAAATTTAGGCGTCAACAGCTGCCCCTCTTTGAATGTGAGTTCGCAGAGGTTGCGTTCAAAGACAAACCGATGCCTAAATTTTATCTATGCATGCGTAGCAGATTTTATTTGGGGACCTATCATTCTATGCAGAAAAAGAGCAACATAACTTTACATATACTAAGACGAGATAAGAAAATACCCGTAGTTACTTACCGGGAGTGAGTGAGATAGGGTGTGAACCCCGAGTTTGGTAAGTATCAAGGTGTCATCTTACCTGGTGATATGAGCAGGTTGCTTTTCCAGGACTCGAACCATTCTTCGGTCGCCTGTTAAAACAATTAATAATTTGTCTAGGACTCAAACCTCTCTTCGGTCGCCTTGACGGGAAATTGCCTTTCCAGGACCCGAACCATTCTTCGGTCGCCTGTTAGAGCAATAAGTGGTTTGTCGAGGACCCGAACCTTTCTTCGGTCGCCTTAACGGGAGATGCGCCGACCTTTCTCGGGGCATCTGTTTGTGGGTGCACGATCTTTATCAAGGACACGAGTTGGTACCCGACCTTTCTCGGGAGATGCGCCGACCTTTCTCGGGGCATCGATTTGTGGGGTGCGACCTCGTCATGGACACCGACCGGTACCCGACCTTTCTCGGGGGATGCGCCGACCTTTCTCAGGGCATCGGTTTTGGGGTGTCTGACCTCAGTCGAGGACACCAATTGGTACCCGACCTTTCTCGGGAGATGCACCGACTTTTCTCAGGGCATCGGTTTTGGAAGATACCTGGACATTTATAGGTATTTGAAAGAGTACCTGGATATTCACAAGTACTAACCTGGAGGATATTTAGGCCTTTGCAAGCGTTGAAGGGGTACTTGGATGATCACAAGTGCGATTCGAAGGGTGCTTGGACATTCGCGGGCGTTGAAGGGGTACTTGGATGATGACAAGTACAAATTCTTGAAGAATACCTGGTCATTTTCGAAGGTCTCTTGGTAGACGGAATATCGAGGACGACGTACCTGAGATATTCTTGAAGGTCTCTCGCCTCCTGGTAGTCGGAATATTGAGGACGTGCCTCGGCTATTCATGAAGGTCTCTCACCTCCTAGTAACTGGGAATATCGAGGACATGCCTCACATATTCGTGAAGGTCTCTCATCTCATGGTAATTGGGAATATCGAGGGCGTACACGAGATATTCGTGAAGGTCTCTCAACTCCCGGTAAATGGGAATATTGAGGACGTGCCTCGCATACTCATGAAGGTTTCTCACCTCCTGGTAATTGGGAATATTGAGGACGTGCCTCGCATATTCATGAAGGTCTCTCACCTCCTGGTAAATGGGGAATATCGAGGACGTACCTGGGATATTCATGAAGGTCTCTCACCTCCTGGTAATTGGGAATATTGAGGGCATGCCTCGCATATTCATGAAGGTCTCTCACCTCCTGGTAATTGGGAATATCGAGGGCGTGCCTCGCATATTCATGAAGGTCTCTCACCTCCTGGTAAATGGGGAATATCGAGGACGTACCTGGGATATTCATGAAGGTCTCTCACCTCCTGGTAATTGGGAATATTGAGGGCATGCCTCGCATATTCATGAAGGTCTCTCACCTCCTGGTAATTGGGAATATCGAGGGCGTACACGAGATATTCGTGAAGGTCTCTCACCTCGCGGATGGGAATATCGAGGGCGTACTCGAGATATTCGTGAAGGTCTCTCACCTCCGGTAATTGGGAATATTGAGGGCATGCCTCGCATATTCATGAAGGTCTCTCACCTCCCGGGATATTCGTGAAGGTCTCTCACCTCCGGGAATATCGAGGACGTACCTTGGATATTCGTGAAGGTCTCTCACCTCTGGCGGTTGGGAATATCGAGGACGTACCTTGGATATTCGTGAAGGTCTCTCACCTCCTGGTAAATGGGAATATCGAGGACGTGCCTTGGATATTCGTGAAGGTCTCTCACCTCCTAGCGAGATGGGAATATCGAGGACGTACAGGATATTCATGAAGGTCTCTCACCTCCCGGGTTGGGAATATCGAGGACGCACGGGATATTCATGAAGGTCTCTCACCTCCCGGTAATTGGGAATATCGAGGACATACCTGAGATATTCGTGAAGGTCTCTCACCTCCTGGTAAATGGGAATATCGAGGACGTACCTTGGATATTCGTGAAGGTCTCTCACCTCCTGGTAAATGGGAATATCAAGGACGTACCTTGGATATTCGTGAAGGTCTCTCACCTCCGGTAAATGGGAATATCGAGGACGTACCTTGGATATTCGTGAAGGTCTCTCACCTCCTGGTAAATGGGAATATCGAGGACGTACCTTGGATATTCGTGAAGGTCTCTCACCTCCTGGTAAATGGGAATATCGAGGACGTACCTTGGATATTCGTGAAGGTCTCTCACCTCCTGGCAGTTGGGAATATCGAGGACGTACCTTGGATATTCGTGAAGGTCTCTCACCTCGGCGAGATGGGAATATCGAGGACGTGCACAGGATATTCATGAAGGTCTCTCACCTCCTGGTAAATGGGAATATCGAGGACGTACCTTGGATATTCGTGAAGGTCTCTCACCTCCTGGTAAATGGGAATATCGAGGACGTACCTTGGATATTCGTGAAGGTCTCTCACCTCCTGGTAAATGGGAATATCGAGGACGTACCTTGGATATTCGTGAAGGTCTCTCACCTCCTGGTAAATGGGAATATCGAGGACGTACCTTGGATATTCGTGAAGGTCTCTCACCTCCTGGTAAATGGGAATATCGAGGACGTACCTTGGATATTCGTGAAGGTCTCTCACCTCCTGGGAGTTGGGAATATCGAGGACGTACCTTGGATATTCGTGAAGGTCTCTCACCTCCTGGCAGTTGGGAATATCGAGGACGTACCCGGGATATTCGTGAAGGTCTCTCACCTCCTGGGAGTTGGGAATATCGAGGACGTACCTTGGATATTCGTGAAGGTCTCTCACCTCCTAGCAGTTGGGAATATCGAGGACGTACCTTGGATATTCGTGAAGGTCTCTCACCTCCTGGTAAAATAAACTTGAATGTAGCACAGGGCTTACCGGAAGGCGCGCGGGCACTTTAAAAGGGCTGGAACACCTGGGTAGCCGCGGGTGTACAAATCTTGGGATACTTGGATGAATACAAGTATTTAATGATATGATCAGGGACCACTCAAGCTGGTCCAAGTGTAAGAAAGCATACCTAGGTAACCACAGGCGCACAAAGCGATGGAATACTTGAATGGCTGCTAGTATTCAATGGTATAATTTTGAGGACAATTTGGAGAGGTCAAGTGTCACGAAAAGGGAGTACCTAGACAATGAAAGGCACTCAAAGGTAATGGGATACTTGGTCAGTTGCAGGCATCCTAGCTATGAAGACAACTCGAACGAGTCGAGTGTCAAGAAAAGGAGTATCCGAACGGTGGCTGGTACTCAAAGACAAGGGGATACTTGGACAATCACAAGCATCCAAACTTAAAAGACAACTCGAACAGGTCGAGTGTCAACAGAGGGAGCACCTGAGTAGCGGCAGGCACTCAAAAACATGGGGATACCTGGACAGTCGCAAATATCAATACTCTGGGGACGACTCGAATAGGTTGAGTGTCGGGGAAAGGAGTATCCGAACGATGGCCGGTACTCAAAGACAATGGGGATATCTAGACAGCAAAAGTAGGTATTCAACGATAAAGGGATACTTGGTCGAGTCACAAGTATCAATACTCGGGGACAACTCGAATAGGTCGAGTGTCGGGGAAGGAGTATCCAAACGTTGGCCGATACTCAAAGACAATGGGGATACCTAGACAGAGTAGGTATTCAACGATAAAGGGATACTTGGTCAGTCACAAGTATCAATACTGGGGACAACTCGAATAGGTCGAGTGTCAGGGGAAGGAGTATCCGAACGATGGCCGGTACTCAAAGACAATGGGGATACCTAGAAAGCAGTAGGTATTCAACGATAAAGGGATACTTGGTCAGTCACAAGTATCAATATTCTGGGGACAACTCGAATAGGTCGAGTGTCAATAAGAGGGAGTACCCGGCAAGTGGTGGGTACTCACGAGACAAAGGATACCGAGACAATTGCAAGCACCCAAACTCAAGGGACGACTCGAATAGGTCGAGTGTCAAGAAGAGTACCTAGACAAAGTGGTAGGTACTTTAAGACAAATGGGATAGGGATATGTTTACCCGGTAATATCTCTGATTTCTGAGAGTATGTCTATTATTTGCACAATACGCACACATGATTGTATATGCTGTAAATTTATGAGTTTAAATGTGATTTATGCATGACAATTTTGTCAGTTTTACATCATTTGAGTTCCACTGGGGAAGATTTTGAAAGACAACCTTTATTCGGAATATAGATGTCTTGAGCATGCCAGATGAGGGACTTTCAGTTTGAAAGGACTTTTCACTCACTCTCATGGAAAAGGCTATCCCGACCATTGATGCGGGATTTATAAGGACCACACATCTCACCGTCATCATGTCGCTAGGGTCCGAGTATTCTCGCAAGTGGTACGATTTTACCAGTGTGAGAGGTTTTTGTTGAGACCGTAATGTAGGCTTGGTTGTTGGCTCGTCAATGGGGACCATCACGGTCAAGGCTTATGAATAGAACACTGCACGATCATCTCTGGGTTTGCAAGCTTAGGAATCCTGCAAAAAGAGATAGAATAGTCTTGCTCGTACTTCTTCGAGCGATGTTTATAAACATATGAAATCCTACGTTAATTGAAGAGCCCTAGTCTGAAGAGACTTTTACAATGGGACGCAATGTAGGCTTGATCGATGTGTAAAAAGGTGAGAGCTGGTGGTTGCCTTGGCATTTGTCACTTTGGTTTTCCTTCTCACCGTCGGATAGAGGCTCTATCAATTGAATCACAACATCAACTTTTCTTGAGAATACAATGTTTGTATTCTTTAGTTGGGGGCATTGGCCTTGCTTTTACCAGGCACACTTTGCTTTTTTTTTTTTTATGCCCCTATTTTTATTCCAGTTCTTCATTTATGGGCATTGACCTTGCTTTTACCAGGTACACTGCTTTTTTATGCCCCTAGTTTTTTTATTGCTTGAGGAACTAATCTAGACAAGCTCAAGCAAACGCCGTTGTTCATCTTTTGTCGGCGCTCCTGATTATGCTGCTCGAATGGCAATAACTTCTGCTTTGCCTCCATGTGAGGGTAAACTTACAGACTCAATTGAGTTGTACAATGGATACAAGTGCGTAAAGAAAGAATTGCTCTTCATGAGTCTATGGCACTTAAATTAACGCGAGTGTTCATATGCAATAAAGACACTCGAAGATTGATGCGAGTGCAAGCAAGAGAAATACTATCCCTTTTCTTACCTCGTGATGTTGACTTACCTTCGACTTGCCCCAGTGTGGGGTGGTTTTTTTTTTTTTTTTTTTTTTTTTTTTTTTACGGGGATATGAGAGAAGCTTCACCAGTGTATGAGGCTCAAGAGGGGTGAGCAATGAAATGCCTCTCACTGTTTTGGTTATCGTACCATTCGCGAGAGAACTCTTTACCCTGCAGCCATGGAATCCTCTGCACTCATCTCACGAGTGTATAGATAGGGGACTGTGTGTAGGATATGGCTTGCCTGTCATCATTCGACGCGCCTCATCCAGCATGCTCAATTAATCTTGTATTCTTCACTTAGCTGTCTATTCTAATAATCCTTAATAGAATCAAAGATTTAGACAGAGACAAAATCATCATGTAAAATTCACCTGGAAAAATGCATGTGTATGATGTGATAGAGTTTGTACTCTCAAAATAAATGAATGGTTTTCTACTCAAGAAAAACTTATTAACAGCTTTAGGAGTGTTTACTTGGTGGAACAGTATTCACAAATGTGTTGAAATTTGAACATTAAAAGAGTTATTCACAAATGGTTATTTACAAATGAGTGTTGATGGGTTGCTTCTGTTGAATAAGGGGATGACACACGAATGATCAGCTAAGGGTTGAGAATCGACCGGGCATCTCCGCTTTTGCCTCGGGTTAAGCAAATTGATCTGGACCACTTGATTTGCCACTTTTTAACCATTAAGCTTGGTTCTCGAATCCCAACGCTTTCTGTTAATATGAGTTCGGAGAGTGAGCTTAGAAATGCTGCCAAGTTACCTTTCCCTCGAGTTTATTTGTGTTGGCTCTTAGGGAAGTTTGAATGTCGATGACGGCCTCTTTGTCTCAACACAATTCAACGTTTCGATTGGCCTTTCCCATTTGTGGCCATGTATGCATGATTGCTGGTCGTTGAATCCTCTTCAACGCCTTCCTTCTGTGGAATTTCTCCTTCTGTCTTTGACTATAGCATCATTGATCATGTACCTCAAGCTTTTATGAAATCTGAGATGGACAATCAAAAATCTCCAGTCTCCTGAAGGCAATTATTTCTTGGAAGAATATGCGTCTGGAACACGGAGTGAAGCCTCCGGATTCTAAAGTCGTTGTCAGGAGTGGGAGGGCTATAGATCGCCATGACTGTCTGGATTTTCTCCCATTGTGAGTAATGAATTTAAAGGAAGAGAATAAATTTCTTCCTTGTGCTTCTTGGCTTGTCGAAGCTGGAAATCCCTTCAATGAAACGCACCGTCTAATTGTTCGGGCATGTCGGGGGAGAAGATAATGCTCCGTCTTGAGAAGGAGTTGGATACGAGTGAGGTGGAGTGCACAGAGCTCCTGAGGACGGCTTGCAAAAGCAGCATGGGGGAGGTTATCCTGCCTCGAGCTATCATGGTGTGCATGCTTCGAGTTTAACCGTATGCCTATGCCTATTACCTCCTATTTTTGTTTCCTGTACATAGAAGAGGGGACGTTATTTTCAAAATTTTGTTTAGGGAATAAAACTTACCCTTTTTTAAACAGGATGATCCTTTTTGTTTGCCCCCGCTTTCTTGAAAGGATGTCTTTGAATTCGGCGAGTTCACATGATGTGCCAGCTTCAAATGCTTCCTGTCATACTAAGTCAAAAGGGATGATGTTCTGAAACATAAAGTGAGAGGGTCAAAAAACAAACATGATTAAAATTAACATTTTGTTTTGACAAAAGCTTTTGGTGATGAGATACTTCTTATTTTCAAAGTATGTCTTTGGGGGAAAAAGCATGAGGAAGCCCAGCCCTCAGTATTCTCCTCGGATAATATTTTCTTTTCATGGTTGGATAGCATCACCGGGCTGGTTTGGAATACCACCTCATGCCTTCAAAATACTAGAATTATACATTAGAGTACTTGGAATGGAAAATACAACAGTAGCACACTAGACAAGATAAAAAACATGAAATCATAAAAACAAGTAAAACCCATGAAAACTCCCCGTGTAAAGGAGCGCTTTGATAGTGCTGGTCTTGAAGCTAAACATCTTTGAATTCCTCGCCTTCGTAGATTCGAAGTATTCGCATGCGATGACTACCTCGTTGAAGCTACGGAAGTGTAACCCATGCAGCCAACAGCGATGCTTGCGGGACAAAGCTTCTATGAACCACTTCATTAACTCCTCTTCAGCCGAGTTCAGGGGTGGATTTGCATCATGAAAGCCCTCCACCTCCCTGCATATGTTCGGAAATCCTCCATCGGTCTTCTTCTGAAGTGGGCCAAATTCTCGCAAGGCAGTTCAGTTCCAATCTGGTTTTGGTACTGATGCAAGAATGTGGAAGTCAACTTGCTCCAATCCTTTATGAGGTAAATATTTGCTGTGAAGAACCATTGTAATGCAGACCCCGTAAGAGTTTCTTGGAACGCCTGAGTTGTAAATAACATCGGGCTGTAGTACTGACTTATTTCAGCATGAAGATATTGCAAATGGGCCACGGGGCAAGTCGTGCCATTATACTTGCGGAGATTAGGTATCCACATATTTTCAGGGGTCATGATCCTATGAGCGCGGGACGAGCTTGATGTATCTTGGTTAGGCCCCTTTGGTTTTCCCACCGCATATCTGTTGTAGTGATGAATTTTTCTGCTTCGGGAAGTTGGATTCTACCGAGATTACCCCATTGCTTTCTTCTTGGTCGAAATTTCCGAATGAGGATAAAGTATTGAAGCTATCCTCATGGTCGAGGACAAGCTTAGTACTTCGTTAGGATCGTAGCGGATAAAGACGTATGCTTCCTCTTCGACGGGCCTTCATCCCCGGATGAGAGTAGGAAAAGCGGTTATACGATGAATCGTCGTTTCATTGTTGAAATAACGTTGGAAGTCCTTGAGATTGTATTCGGAGCCGGGAAGTCTTCGGGGTTGTACTCTAGGGGATGGTAGCCTTCAAAGCTGTATTCTTGGGAATGCTCGAAGCTCGGTGCGGTAGCTCGTTGGCGAATCTTTGAATTGATCTGTTTAGGCTTTCTTTTCTTGGCCTCCGGTCCAGATCTTTTGAGTAAGGCCCGCGTTTCGCCGGCCTTGATTTTGTCAAGGGAAGTGAGAGACATTAGAGTTTCACTGTCATCGATTCGCTTTCTAGGTTGATAGGGGTCGGTATTCTTTGGACCCTAGCTCTTGGAGTAAGCTTGGGGAGTCCTCCAGTCGTGCCCCACTCTTGAACAGGCTCTGTGTCTTTGATCTCGTACAAAGGCTCCTTGCCTTTCCTAGTAGGAAATTTTCCAGCAACAAGATGTTGCTCGGCTGCCCATTTATCATGCAAGGCTTGATTCACATGCTCTTTTCCTATCTCAGCGATTAACGGTTCCTCGTGCTCCGTGATCATAAGTTCTTCGGCTATGTCAAGGCTGATGTCAATATCATATTCTTGGTGAAAAACATGAATTAGTTCCCTCCAGGTTTTAAGGGGACTAATCTTCCTGACAATGTACCATCGCAAGGCAGGGCCGGTCAAGCTTGATTGGTACGATTGAATCATCCTTCGAACCAGGTAGGCCTGCAAGTAGGTCTCTAGGCGGGAGGTATCATCATACCTTTCGCATTCAGGTGCTTTGAGTTTTTCAGGGATCTTAATGCCGGTGTAATTGGACATGTCCATGGGATTCTGTTCTTGCAGCTGGCTTAACTTTTTCATGATCTTTTCAAACTGTCTATGGTACTGGCTATTTTTTGGCGAATATGTGGGTGTCATGATGGTGTTTAAGGCAACTGTAGAGTTGGGCTCAGCTTGAGTAGATTTCATTTGTCTTGAGAGTTGTTGAAGGACAATGGATATCTGTCCTACGCCGTCTTCAATGTTAATGAGGCAATTTTGTACATCATTCTGATCGGGCCCTAGTGCATGAGGCCATTCGCGAGCTATTGGTGGCCAGCGATTCATAATTACCTGTTGTCGCGAAAATGATGAATGAGCACGAAAGTAAACAAAGATTGACCCATGGCAATGGTCTAACTGCTTTTTATTTATCAAAAGAGGATTTTATAGACCGCAGACTTCTGACATCTAAAACTTGAAATTGAAATGACAGAAGGAAATACTAGATATTAAACAAAAGTCCCTAAACAATGGGACAAAACTTTTACAAGATTAACACTAAGGGGCACATGATTGCCAATTTATATGCGACGGGGAGCTTTGTTCTTGCGAGGATGCCTGCTTCCTTGGGCTGGCTCTGAGATATGCATCCAGTCTATTCCCAAATCCCTTTGCATAAACTCGCTTGCTCATGCTGGTTGCTCTCGCCGATTGAGTGAGGGACCAATGGCTTCCATTTTGTCGGGATACGATGGTTGTGGATGTAGGACGTAGAGGCGTGGTGGGCTTTTTCTTCTCCTCAAGCCCTTCGGGTACCACAATCCTTTTGCGATGGCACTTGTTCCATGTTTCCTCGATAATGTCAATCTCGAATGTGTATTCACGGCTTTGATGGGTGAAAAAGAGTGGAGGGGCCTTCCTCTTGAAAAGTGGCGGGATCTCCGAAGGGCTCCATATTGTCGTGCCACCCGATATGGGAAATAGGAAACGGCGCCGGTGAGGCCGAGCAACGGAATTGGATGGCAGCGTCTATAAGCAAAGTGAGCTCTCTTTTCATGGAACCAACCAGCACACCATTGGAATACCTCGGGAGTCGGGTCTCTTAGGAAGTTTATCCAGTTTAAACAGCTTTGGTTAGGAATGTATGGTCCTAAAACCATAAATTTCTGCAATGGATTTTCAAAATTATTTGCTTCAGATGATTGCATGAAGCGTCGATATTCACTTAGGTGAGAAAAGAACCAGACTTGTAAAATTTCCGGGAGATCCGCATGACTTTTTCCGTGTTTCCTTTAAAACGATTGAGGGACAAGAATGTTTCGGTTAAAATCATGTTGACATAATTTTGCCCTCTTGAGATTTGATCAACTATCCATGCCATTTTTGGACTTATGACGTTTCTTTGGTGGGGAAAATGATGAACCCGAAAAAGGCCAGGAGAAAAATCTCACTTTTTTGGGTCATGGGTTGGTTTTCAAAACAAGCGAGTCAAAAATGCTAGTGGGCAAGTATTATGGTTGTTTTCAAGAATTTGCCTCATGACATGGACTTCAGTTCTTAAAATTCGTGCTAACCCACGCAACGGGATAATGCCTGTTGATGGCCTAACAAGCTTTTTCTCGAGAGGCATTCCAGTGATGATGCTGTATTCTTCCGAGTCGGGGTTAGCTCGAACTTACCGAACATAAAAGTAGTCGTCTTCGGGCACCGAAATGTGTCATGGCCTGTATGACTTCAGCTGAACACGGATTTGGATCAACGATAGAAGATGACCGACTTTGGCTTTCACATGGTCTTGGGCATACCGGTCCAAATGACCCCACCATCTCGAAGAGTTCTCGCTTTGGGAGCGGGAATGAACTGGATATCATCTTCTCCCATTGCATATAAACCGGGACTCGAAAAACCTACCCTAAATTGCCATGGGCCAATAAAAGATTGAGTAAAAGTAAATAAATTACTTCTGCTTTTAAAGAAAATGGCAAGCACAAAGACATGCACATGGAACGTGCGGCTCGATTTCTAACTATGAAGGCTTGGTGAGATTAAAAGGATATCCGCCCGTCGCAGTCTCGCGTTAGCAAAGATATCCTCCTAACCTCGGCTAAGAAATTCAGGGAAAAGAAAGGCAACCTCTACATCGCAGTCTCGCGTTCGAGGTCGTATCTTTCTTAACACCATCCTAGAAATCCTATGGCGGCCCAGGTCCGGCGGCCGGGTTGTGTGTGCCATGTGTAGTGTTAAAACAAGTAAAGCATGCACAACAGTTTATAATCACAAGATAATCTATTTTAAGCAAACTTAAAATAAATTTCTAAGCTTTTGACCGCATAGAGAAAAAAACCTAAGTCGTAAAGAATTTAAACAAGACAAAAATGGCCTAAGTCTTCAAGTCCCAAAGGAGTCGCCAAGCCTGTCGCGACCTCTCTTTTTTTCTCGGCGCCCGCAATCGGGTACGAGCGCCTAAGGAGGCTAATGGCTCGGCTGAAATTAGTTATGCCCGGACTCTCCCAAGTCCACCAATTCACGACTTAATGGTTCAAGTTTTTAACCTATAAATCAATTTTTAAAATGGAGTCGCCACTAATCGATTTGGGGTGGGTTGATTAGAAACCCAAGCGAAGTATTGGGAGAAATACTCACTCTGCGCAACCGAGAGAAATTAGGATCGGGGACTTGATTACACTAGTTAATCACTAATGCCCTTTCGGTACCTAATCTTGTTTAAACCTTGAGATTTTTTGGATGCTCGAGAGATTTTCCATGCATTTTTGGGAGGAAAAACATTTCTTGAGTCTTTTTTCTAATTTTTGGACATAACAGAGATTTTTGGGATTTTTGGTATTTTTTGGAAAATACAAGTCTTTTTGGCTTTTTTTTTTTTTTTGAATTTTTTTGGCTTTTTCATGAATTTTTGGCTTTTTTTGGATTTTTGGCATTTTTTGGAAAATATGGAATATTTTTGATTTTTTGATTTTTCGGAAAATAAAATATTATTATTTTTTTATATTTTTCAAAATATTTTTGGAAAATAAATTATTTTTGACTTTTCTCGATTTTTTAGAAAATAAAACATTTTTTAACATTTTTTTAAATATTTTTCGATTTTCTGGAAATTAAAATAATTTTAATATTTTTTTTCGAAAATAAATTATTTTTGATTTTTTTTTGAAATATTATTTATTATTTATTATTAAAAATATTATAAAAACTGACCCGGGTCGGATCCGCGGGTTGGGTCCGACCCGGCCGACGACCAAGACGCGGACGGGCCCGCAACGCGGGCCCGACTCAGATTTTTTTCTCTCTTTTTTTTTTTTTTTTTTTTTTTTTTTTTTTTTAAAAACGGCGTCGTGGCCGAGCGTTGGGAGACGCCGGCCCGGCCCGACGACCCGCTACCCCGGCGAAACCCTACCCGGATCCGACCCGAAATCCGGCGATGACCGGATTCCAGCCGCCCCAAATCGCGCAAAACCCTACCCGCTTCCCCGGCCGGATTCGACCCGACGACCCGGGACCGCGACCCGGAAATCGAGAAACCTAGGGTTTCGATTCGCGGCGCCGAAGGGCGAAGTGTCCGGGGCAACGGCGGCGACGCGCGATGGAGGAGGCGGTGACGATGGCGACGGCGGCGACGGTGATGACGGCGGCGCTTATTACCTGTGGCGAGGAGGCAAACGGTGAGCGGCGGCAGAGGGCTAACGACGGTCGCGACGGCGGGCCTCGGCTCCTCAGATCTGGTCCTTCTCCCTCAGATCTGAGCTTGCGAGCACTCGGGCCTCCCCTGAAGTCTCTCGGGGAAGCTCGCGACGCTCGCTCGATTTCGATCGCTCACTCTCTCGGCCTCCACCCGCTCGGATCTCTCCCCTTCGGGCTCGCTTGCCACCCGCCTCCCCAAAGTCTCTCGGAGGGAGGTCGGCAAGCTTCGCGACCCGATCTCTCGCGTGCTCGCTCGTTGATTCTCCCCGAAGTCTCTCAAGGGAAGATCTCCGAGTTCGCCGTGCCCTCCGCCTTCCCCCCCGACACCCTATTTATAGGCGCGGGGTGCCGATCGACGGAGGCTAGGCCGACGGTCCTTGGTGCGTCGACCGGCCTTCCTTCGCCGGCCGAACCGGCGTCGAGATCCTCCCCCTCCACGGAGGCTCGCTCGTCATCAATGCCCCGTCCTCTCAGCCACCGGCCTATGCTTCTCTCTCTGCCCTAGCTTGTCCTTCGCGCGTCGGCACCCTCTACGCGCGTGAGTTGCAGAAACGTAGGGGAAGAAGAGGGAAGAAGGAAGAAGAGGAAGAAGAAGAGGGGGCCGGGCTGGGAGAAAAGGAGGATTGGGCTTTGGCCCGTGCGGGAGGGAGAAGGGGAAGGAAAAGGGGCTGCTTTTTTTTGTTTTATTTTTGTTTTTGTTTTTGTTTTTGTTTTGTTTTTATTATTTATTATCCGAAAATGGCAAAATTGATAATTAAAAAAAACATAATTTAAAAAAAACGAAATTTAGGCGTCAACAATGCCCCTAGCCTTCACTCAAGGTTTATACAATACCTTGAGACTTTATCAATATGTATTCAACATAATAACAACACATTCAAAAATATTTTATTGAATGCAAAAGTTGATACATATCAAACCGTTACTAAATATAACGAACACATATGTAAAATTTATCAGAGTAAAGCCAAAATAGCTCCCACTAAACAATAGCATCTCATGATGCTCCTAGGTTCATGCTAATGACATGTCGCTCAAATACACATGGGCGTAGGCCTTTAGTTAATGGATCTGCAACCATATCATCTATGAAAATATATTATATTATGACGTCATCTTTCTGTACCGTTTCTTTTTGGTCAAAAATTTTGACCAACATATATAGACCCCTTGAGACCTCTGTAGTTAATAAATAATACTACAAATTTATTTTCTCAATACAGCCGTATGGGTCATTCCATAAAATTAAAAACGGTCAACTTCTTAATGAGATTCCGGAGCCTAATAACCCAAGTAACAATCTAAAAGAATGTTACAAACTCTACTTCCATAGTAGAAGATGACATAAAACTTTATTTACTGCACTTCCTACTAACATAAATATGTATTTTGTTATTGATCTCATGTCATCATAACAGTCAGCAAAGTTTACATCTAAATACCATATTAACTGCAAGAACTGAACATGTCTGTAAATTAACATATAATCTCTTGTCCTCTTTAAGTACCTTAAAACTTTCTTGGCAGCAACCCAGTGATCCTGTCCTGGATATAACTGATATCTGCCTAGAAGTCTCGTCACAAAGACGATATTTAGTTTAGTGCAAATTCGAACATACATTATACTTTTAAGTGCACTGACGTAAGGTATACCCTTTAATTGGATTTTCTCAATATCTGAATAATGACAATGTAATGGATTCGGTCCATCACCCTTAACAACAGGAGCAATTCCTGGCTTGAAATGATGTATATTGAATATTTCCAAAATACGATCAGCAAATGTCCTCTAAGATAATCTAATAAAATATAGCGAGAACAATCCTTACGGACCTCAGTACAAAGGACAAAAGATACCTCAAAGTCACTACTTGTAAGCAAAATATCATGTACATAGAGTATGAGAAAAATAAATTTCCTCCCACTGACTTTGCAATATATATTGAATTATTTTGTTCACAATTGAACAAGATAACAACACTATGAAACTTTACTAATATTTTCTTGAAACTTGCTTAAAACTATGAATAAGACTTTTCAGCGTACACACAAGTTTACTTAAAACATGTACTGCAAAATCTTCCGATTGCACTATATAGATTTTGTATTTATTTAGCGTAATTCCATATAAAAAATAAACTATTAATGACACGTTCACCCTGAAAGAATCTTTAAAAATACTATAAAGAAATAATTATTTCTTCACTATTAACTATTCACCCATCTTTCAAAGTAAAAACTTTATTATCTTTTATGACATCTAATCACATACTTGATTGAGAACAAGAAACGACATTTATATATATATTGCTAAATCAACCATGTAGTGGATATTGTAATCATGCTCTCACAAATAGCTATATATTCTGATGGTATAACTGATCGTCTTTCCCTAACAAATCTCCTAATACAACCACTTCATTCTACACTTGAGAGGTTTGAGAAATTTCATCATAAACTATATCAAGAATAGTACCTTGAACCTCTATAAGTTTAGTCTATGGTATAGAAGATTCCACAATTGTCTGTACCACAATTGTCTGTATAGGCAAAGACAAAGACACAGTAACCTTCATCGTACTATTATCTTTAATAGTGTGAGAGTAGCTATCCTCTATAACTACGTCGAACTCTAGAAACTTTACTGTATGTGATTCCATAATTCTTATACCTTTATTGGGTTATAAAATCAATACCCCTTTGAACAATTTGAGTAAGATACAAAATAATTTCGAGTGGATCTAAATTCCAACATACTTAATATTGGATTATATAACTTCACTTCTGCATGACACCTCTAAATTTAATATGCTTGAAGTAATTTATGTCTTGTCCATAACTCAAAAGACGTTTATAAAACAACTTTGGTAAGAAACATCTTTTGTATATGTGAAAAAATTGCTTTCATATATCAGCCCACAGAAGATTGGATAAATTAGTCTTATTAATCATACTCATCACCATGTTTATTATGGTGCAATTATGTCTTTTGACCAAATCTTCTTGTCAGGATTTTCAGGCATAGTAATTAAATTATCACCCCAGAATTTACCAAGTATTTGACAAATGACCCTTTAAGCAATTCAATATTGTCATACTTGCCAAAATACTTACCGCTAATATTAGGCCTAACAACCTTCAAGACTAATTTTAACCAATTTATTCTTTATCTCGGTCATTTTCCTTAAATAGAAAACTTTTGGAAACAACCTTTTAACCATATACGAGATGTATATGTCATTAGGACTTAAACACAATCTTTGCAGATGTGTCCTAATTTCGATATTAGACAAGACATAATTTCAAGCAACTAAGGCTTCCATCATCTTATAGCAGTGCATTCCACAGGCAAACCTCTTTTCAAGTGTTCTAGAATGGAATGCTTCATGGACAGTAAGCAAATTTTATTGCTCTTTTCTCAAGCAACAAATCATATGTCCACAACTTAAAATTTGAAACGGTAAAAACCTCAATAATAATGGAGTTATTAATTACAGAAAAGTGACCGAAAAACAAGCAATGTATATAATTAGTATCATGTGAGCATTGTGTAACTTGACATACAAGTACACATCCAGAGAGTTACACGCATAATCATATAATCACATTTGGGTAAAATACATGACATGCGGTTGTACACTCCCCACATGATAGCGGTTATGAGAATATATTCCTATCTTTGTGAATTCATCACCTTTGGGCATATGAACCACTAGGATCAATCACTCCTCTACCACACTATCATGTATCCCTCCATGAACTAATACATAATCACCTCCTTTGGGAGTATGACCACGCATTAGACCAGGAGACATCCCAATCAGCATATGAGATTGTAATTTCTCAAACCCAATCAAGCGTGCCACTTTAGCGGTCACTACTCAATTGAATCCTTGAAACTCTCTCATACCATGGATATAAAGCTTACTGATCACATAACAACCAATGTATGTAATTAGCATCATGTGAGCACTGTGTAACTTGACGTACAAGTACACATCTAGAGAGTTACATGCAAAAATCATATAATCACCTTTGGGCAGAATATATGACATGTAATTATATATTCCCCACATGATAGCGGTCATGAGAATATATTCCAATCTTCGTAAATTCATCACCTCTAGGCATATGAACTATTAAGATCAGTCACTCCTCCACCATATCATCATGTATCCCTCCATAAACTAATACACAATCACCTCCTTTGGGAGTATGACTACGCATTAGACCATGAGACATCTCAATCAATATACGAGACCGAAATTTCTCAAATCCAATCAAGCGTGCTACTTTGGCGGTCACTACTCAATTGAATCCTTGAAACTCTCTCATATCAGGAATATAAACCTTACTGCTCACATACACCTTATATATGCAATTTTAACTTTAGTGACAGGGGCAGTAAATCACTAAAATCACATATCATGCTAATTACACTGCTTTATTCATTAATAAAAACTTTAATCATACATATGTATATATAGTGAACCTGAAAGACAGATTCCAATGAGATCACCGATCACAGTAATGCAAGAAACTTCTCATAACGGAGAAGAAATCATCTCTTATACACCCCGATTACATATTACCAGAACAACATAAAAAGAATGCTGATCTAGAAGATCTCTCACAAATTAACATCAATAGTAATACATGGTACACCAAATCGACAAGCCTGATAGCTGATCCATTATCACTCATGAGTTTCATAAGGCAAAACATGACTCCAAGGTTAATAGTTGATTTTAAGTAACAAATTATCATTGTAATCAACCAATGACCTATTAATTGAGTCAAACCAGAGAACCAAATATCTAAACTTTAACAATAGATAGTATTGCTCTGCATAAATGTTGTCAAACTCCTTAACCATAAAAAATATTCAACTTAATGGACATTAACCAGTGACCAGATGAGTTTAGGTACAATATACAATGAATTAACTGACATGCATTACCTACATTCAGCAGATGTATTAATTAGTACAATAAGTTTGGTCACAGGTTCTTAAGACGTCCATCATTCAAAAGTTACCAACATGTAAAGGAGTATGTATGAGCAACAAAAGTTTCATAACCTTTTACTGTTTCTCATCATCTCAAGATGATCGTATCTCATTAAGCCAGCTTCAGTTCACAATAAAATTTAATTTTTTTATTAATTAATCACACTTTTATAAAATTTATATGATCACATACTTGTAACCCAACATCTGTATTTCCAAAATCACAGAAAATACAAGAAAAATACGCAAAAATACACTAAAAATACACGTATTTAGAGTTTCGTATGTATTTTCACATCCATAAAATGATCAAACATGTAAAATAAATACACCACAAGATAGAGGACAGTCTTACGGATCCAACGCTCGCCGGTCACGCGCCGATCCGTTGCTCCATGTGCCCGCACGCGCCGCCTAAGTGCGCGGAGCGTGGAGCGCACGCGTGAGCCGCGCCCCGCGCGTGGGAGCGCGTGAGGGCGCGTGACAGTGCGTAGGGCACATCTCCGACACCCTGGTGGCGCGTGGCCGCACGTGGGGGCGTGTGAGACCTCCCCCGGCGACACGCCGCCAACCTTCTTGCTCGTCTCATCGAGCCCAATCCGAATTTGTGATTTAATTTTATTTTTATTGAACAAAAAATTTCAAAAATCACAAATTAAGGCAAAAACTTTATGCGTTCAAGTTCTAGGGTTATGGTTGCTTTGATACCACATGTTGGATGCTAATTACACAATCCCAAGATCTCCATAACCAGAATAAGAACATGCATAATTGAGTAGAAAAATTAACACATCTGTTTTGGGATTCATCGAACATAAAGCAGAAGCAGAAAAGGGATTACCCACTCATCAAGGGGATCCACGCATCAAATCATTCTCCTCTATTGCCCTCCGTATCACTGGCTCAATGAGGCGGCCCCCTCACGTTTAACGTTAGGTAAACGCTCATTAAGTGAGGATACATGTGAGAATTAGGATTAGAGGAAAGACTTGAGCACTATTTATAGAGTTTCCAGCAAGGCCCCCTTATTACGGGCCAGGCTCAACTCGGCCCACACTAGCCAGCCCCATATTAGACTAATTAAGAAACCTTCTATCCCACCTTAGACCAAATCCCGTAAAACGGTAACCGTTAAATGGTAAATTACAATATCAATTAATGTAGTCCATATTAGGAAAACTCTTACACAAGCATCTTACCTTTTGAATGGCACATCTAAATGCATGGGACTGAGCTTCATTGATGCCAAGTAGGGCATGACCATATGGACTGGCACAAGCGCACCCGCCTCTCGCTTGAATGCCAAAGAGGTCATTGAGGAGAGTGGCAACAAAAGGTCCGTGGAGAGGCTTGTCTCTTTCGTTCCCCATTTCTCCCCACAGGTAAAGCCCTCTCTCTCTTCCCTTCTTATTACAATCTGGTGGGGAATTAGTAGATGAGTATATCAGGAAAGACAATATAGCTTGTCTCTTAGCTGTCTTGTTCCCGACAATCTCTATGTTCTGGTTTTTGGAGAGCCTTTCGATTGCTTCTTTAATGTACTTGTGCTCCAGTTTCTCGATCACTTCATTTCCCACGTAATCTCTCAACCAAAATGCCAATGCTGCTCTTGTGATCTGAAATAATTTGTGGAGTCCCAGCATTCTTTCTTTCTTCAATGTCTTCCACGTATAATGTATCCTGCTGGGCAAGTAATTTAACAACTTACTTGACTGATGAAAATTAGAATGGTTTTTTTTGGCAATTGCTTTATCTTTTGAATTTGCTCTTCTCTTTTGTAACAGATCAATGCTTTACCTTTTCATTGAAGCCATTCACATAATCAACAGTTCCTCCTTCCTTTTTCTTGTCCGCTTGCTCTCGGTGAGACCACCCTGTCCCGCGCCTTCTCTCTATTTTTCTCTCTTCTTGGGCTCACACCTTGCACGAACTCTTCTCTTTCTTTCACTTGCTTTTTGACTTTTCTTCTCTTCTTTTTGTTTTTTTTGTTTTAATGTTAGCTTGGCCCACCTCTTTAGCTTGGCCCCACAAGAGGTGGGCCCAGCCAACAAGAGAGTGTTCTCACAATTCATGAGTAGCTCATTTTGAGTTGGTAAATGTATCTATAGGTGCCTGTGACAGTCAGCTTGGCTATTATCTTCAGATGACTCTCGGTGACATAGTAATTGAAGTTGCATAGTCTATTTGTATGGACTTTGGACATAACTTGTATTCAATTTAATTTCTTTTTTCAAATCTTCTACTAGATGCGGAAGTACAGTAGCTCTGGATCAATTTCTACATGGAGCCTGCGCGGGGAGGGAAATTTGGGGAGGAGACCTGCAATATGTTTTGCACTCTCCCAATACGACGTATACCTGGCAATGAGGCTCTCATGTTTAGCATCTCCATTGAGATCTTTACCAGCCCGGTTGTCATTTAAGATAGAAATTTTGCCATTTCTTTCTTTCCCTACAATCTCCATGAATGCCTTCTTTTGGAAGGTCCAGTTTCCAGTTTTCAGGTTGAAATGATAGAGCGGCAGGAACCTCTGGCCATAAGAGGCTACAAACTCCAGTGCAACAATAATGTACTCGAACTCCTTCTCTGAAAGGTAGTAGGGAAAGCTGACTCTGGTCCATCCAGGCTTCGCTCCAGCAAATCCCTGTTATAAAGGTAATTTCACAGAAGATTAGTAAAATGCTTGCTCTTATATGTCTCTAAGAAATGATCACATTGGTTGAGGGGTAGTGCCTAATAGACCCTTCGCCTGTATGGCAATTATTGTTTGAAAACCTTTAAGGTTTTACATGTTATGTCTTACAGGAAAGAAAAGAAGCATCTTACCTCCTGAATGGCACATCTAAATGCACGGGATTGAGCTTCACTAATGCCAAGTAGGGCATGACCGTATGGACTGGCGCAAGCACACCCGCCTCTCGCTTGAATGTCAAAGAGGTCATTGAGGAGAGTGGCGACAAAAGGTCCGTGGAGAGGCTTGGTTGTTTCGTTCCCCGTTTCTCTCCACAGGTAAAGCCCTCTCTCTTCCATTCTTGTCACAATCTGGTGGTGAATTAGTTGTTGAGTATATCAGGAAAGACAATATAGCCTGTCTCTTAGCTGCTGTGTTCCCAAGAATCTTTATGTTCTGGTTTTTGAGAGCCTTTCGATTGCTTCTTTAATGTACTTGTGCTCCAGTTTCTCAATTACTTCATATCCCACGTAATCTTTCAACCAAAATGCCAAAGCTGCTCTTGTGATCTGAATAATCTGTGGAGTCCCAGCATTCTCTCTTTCTTCAATGTCTTCCACGTATAATGTATCCTGCTAGGCTAGTAATTTAACAAGTTACTTGACTGATGAAAATTAGAATGGTTTTTTTGGCAATTGCTTTATCTTTTGAATTTTCTCTTATCTTTTGTAACAGATCAATGCTTTACCTTTTCATTGAAGCCATTCACATAATCAATAGTTCCTCCTCCACAGGTTGATGGGGAAAATGATCCAAGCCGATAGAGAGCCTTGCTCATGAGCAGGATTCCTGGAGACCCAGGTCCACCAAGGAACTTGTGCACACTCAGGAAGATAGCATCATAACCATCGACTGCCCCCAATCTCATGTCGATTTCCACATAAGGTGCACTGTTCAAAATTGTATAGTCTTGTAACATTTCCTCAGTTAAGTGCAAACGGTTTGTTATTATTGGATTATGTATTTGAATAAAGAGTTCTCCGATTGAGTTACAAATTCCATGAAACTGAAGGCTCACCTAGCTGCAAAATCAAAGCAAGCAAAGGCACCGAATTGGTGAAGCAGCTTCGTGACAGCTCTTGTGTGGGTACAAATCCCGGTTACATTACTGCAGGCTGAGAAAGAACCCAGAATTGGCCTGTTAGCATCTCGATAGACTCAAGCTTTTGCCTTAAATCTTCCATGTCTATTGACCCATCTTCATCTAGTCCGATCTCTATGACCTCCGCTAGACTTTGCCTCCAGGAAAGAAGGTTTGAGTGGTGCTCATAAGGCCCGACTAGGACCACCCATCTCTCTTCGCTTGGCATTCACTTAATCATCCTCTCTCTTAGGAGCGATGGCACTGCAATGCCCATGACTTCTTGGAGCCGCTTGATCGACCCAGTGGATCCTGATCCGCAGAACAAAATCACGTCCTCAGGTCCCCCTCCTAGGCACCGTTTGATGTAGCTCGAGGCCTCGTGCACGGTCTTGGTGGTCCGGTGACCTACGTGGCTGTTCGACGTGTGTGAGTTACCTATATGCGCATACATGAAGAGTAACCTCCAGTTCAGTGATTCTTCCTATATAGGATTGACATTGAAGATAGTCAGCGCACAACTAATCTTGTAGAATGTGTACCGTAGGATCTTGACTATCATAGGATGAAAATATTCGGGAAAAACGTGAAATGACGATAAATTTGAGTAGGACGCCCTCTTTTACACACCTAGAGTTATCAGCTTTATGCATACGGACAAAACATTGGAAATTATTTGACAGGGCACAGGATATAGAAAAGAGGGTTCTGTCGAGAATTGCAACTTCTCGTCTTATAAACATCGACTTTTTGCCTCGTCTTGTCATACATTGACTTACTGTTTATTAGACAATGTCCATTGGAATGAAATAGGCGAAAGTCGGAGTGGATTGTTCCCTGTTTTGGTCTGCCCACTGAAAATTACTTTATTGTCCAAGGGCAGGAATGAGAAAAAAGAGAGGCTAAACTAAGAAATTATGGAATAATACATGACACTGAGATGACTTTAAATATTTGTATCTATTATATGTCAAATATTTGAGGCATTTGACACTAAATGTAACTCAAACGTCGGATGATAAAGTTAAATAATATAAATCAAAAGTAAAAGGAAAAAGTCACCGACATAGGCCCTCATATTGTACTTGAGTAATTCTTTAAATTATTTCATCTGAATTTTGGTATGTGAAATTCAGTAATATTTCCACCTGAGTAGAGAAGGAAAAAGTAAAATTGCTCCGAAGCTAAGGAGCTCTTTTAGGTGGGGAGGGTAGACTCCACTGCAACTTCTTTGGAAGTTGTCTAAAGAACAACTGCCTGCGCTGGTGAAGGTAAGAGATGACAGGTGAAAATCCTTTTGCTAGGTTGACTTCAATATTTCTTAACCGACTTGTTAACTTAGTACCATTTGTTAAGAGACAATGTGTGAAATAAATAATAGAAATCAAAAGTAAAAAGTCAAAGTCATCACATAGACTCTCATGTGATATATACATCGTCAAGAGTGACATTACCTATACACATAAAGCGCACAAGTTTCGAAACATGTATGATTGAAATGTAATTACAAATCATAAAATGATTTAATAAGTTCGCAGAATGTCAACCCTGCCACAAAACGTACCCGCTCCAATAATGCATTTGGCTTGCAAAGAATTAACTAAAGAAGGAATATTTCTTTTTAGAAAAATGACCTAATGCAAAAAAATATTGGGTGCCTCTAATTTGCATGGCAAATAAGAAGGCCTTTAAAAACGAGACGCGTGATAGGTGTCATGTGTGGGGCCTAAATTTTAAGGCTCTCTCTCCTCGCTGCACGCTCTTTTCTTAGGGGTGAGCGGTTCTAGGTTCCTTACAGATTCCGCTAGAACCTAAAACCTATCATTGGGTATAAGTTCCTTATTTTTTGGAATTTGGAACCTACTCATCGGAACCTGGAAGATAGAACCTACTCCGTCATAAGTTCCAGGGTCCAACAGGTTCTTTTTTCTTTTGTTTCATTTTTAGTTAAACAAAACGAAAATGAATGTAATAATAATAAACAAGCTTGTCATTCATAAAAGAGAATACAAAATAAATAAAACTATCAACAAAAGAAAAGGAATTGTTGGAAAGGAATTCAACTAAATAAAAGTAGGGGTGAACGGTTCCAAGTTCCATACAGGTTCCAACTGAAACTTGGAACCTACCCATTGAAACAATTTTCTCATTTTTTTGGAACTTGAAACCCTCCTTACATACCCTAAAACTTGGAATCTATCTTGTCATAGGTTCCAAAGTCTACCTAGGTCCCACTTATATTATTCTTTGAACGATTACAATTAACTAATCATAACTTATATTTAAATACACGAAAAAATGAACATTAATAAAGTAAAAATCTTAGCCATAAAATGGAAACTCAGATTAGTGCTTCTAGATTATACATTCATCATCAAACATCATGGAATATTAGAAGATCGCACGGAGACATGGATTAAGAAAAATATTAAAATTTATTTCAAGTTCTAGGTTACAGGTTCCAAGTTCTAGGTTCATCCAACTAAGAACCTGGAACCTACCTGTTGAAATAGGTTTATCATTTTTTGGAACCTGAAACTTACCCTACATATCTTGGAATTTGGAACCTATAGATTTCTACCGTTCAGTTCTCAAGTTCTAAGTTCTACCCTAGAACCATGCTCACCCCTACTCTTCCTGCACGCGCCCTCTCGCTTGACTCTCTCTCTTTGCCACCCCCTCTCTCATTGAGCCCCGGTGGAGATGGAGGCCACGTAGTGGTTCGTCGGATGAGGGCTCGGTTGGGACTCGGACGGAGAGAGAGAGGGCGGATCCCAAAGTGGGCAGCGATTTGGCTATGGTGGAGCCAGAGATGTGGTGGCTCGTCAATCGGATGCTGAGGATGATGAGGATGCCGAGGGTCTCGCGGTCCGAGTAGGTGCGGCCGAAGATGACCCAGGGGGGTCGGCGGGGTGGAAGAGGCAGAGCAAGATCTAGGTGATGAGGAGGGCCGCCAAGAAGACGCGAGGCCAGGAAGACTAGGGAGACGGGGTTGGTGATGAGGAAACTCAGGGCGGTGCTAGGAGAGGCCATGGTTGAGGGAGTTGCAGAGGTGGTTGATGAAGGCGCGGAAGGAAGAGGAGAGAGGAGAGAGAGCAAGCGCGTGCAGGGGAGGCAGAAGAGGTGGAGAAAATATTGGGTGCGCGCACGGCGGAGCGTAAGTGTATAGGAGAGAAGAGTTTTCAAAAAATGTCTGACATTGGCCATATTTTGAATATGTGTCACAATCTCATAGCCATCTTATTCATTGTGCTGGCATATATTATGCATCAAATATTTTCTCATTACCTTAGGAAATGCAACTGTAGATGAATTGTGTCTATGGCCATCCGTGTGCGAAATTAGAAGAAAAATCTCTTAGACACTTGACACATGTACCATAAAACGGAAGGATGTTGTTGACGATGAAATCCTCGACGTAGCGGATGCAGCGGTCGGAGGCAGTGCTATCGGCGTACGTGAGCCATCGCCTGCCGAATGGTGAGTCAAACTCGGCGTCGCCACCAATGATTTGAGAGCGGAGCCATAAGAGCTTCTTCTCCACGTCAGAGATGCCGCCCGCCGCCGCTAGGACTCCCACTCCGAGCTTCCGAAAGGATCCGGAGTGCTTGCACAAATCATTCCTTGATGGCAATGGCGATGGTGACGGATCACTCTTGCCATTTCTTGGGTTGATGCACTTGTTAATGATGTTGAGGGGGTTGCCTGGGCTGCCCTAGTTCCATTTGTCTAGCGAAGAAGAAATTAACAAGAGATCAATGCACGTTCTCTGTCCCCTGGGTGACGAGTGTTGTTTAGGGCATGAGGGAAGGAATGACTCATCCTATGGACTTAAATAGAGAGGGTTTGGCATGAGAAGTCAAAATGGAAGCAGAATCTTTTTGAAATTATTATTTTTATAATTTGCTTTTTTTATTAATTAATTATATGGTGGGTGTGTGACCCTGTGGTTTGTCATGGATTAGAACGCCCATTGGCTCTCTGCTTACAGACATAGACTTGATGCTTCTTTCCGCTGGACGCCGCACATCGCCATATTCTTTTTTGTCGTTGGGGCCGGTGAGGTCCTGGCGAGGGCTGCTAACAGGCCCTCGCCGGCCGCGAAAGAAGGCTGCGAAGCTCTTGTTAGAGGCTATAAGGTCAAAGGCCACCCTCGCCTTTGTAGTTGGGTGAGGGCTTGGCAGCCCCCGCTGGCGCCGAGTGATGGCTTGGATGAGAGCCATGACCCTCGCTAGCGGCTGGCGAGGCTCACATGCCCTCACCTAGTGGCCTATGAGAGTCACCGTGGCCTGGGCGAAGGTTACCCTTGCAGCCTCTTGCAAGGACTTGGTGGCCCTCGCCTATGGCTGACAACGGCTTGTGTGAGGGCTATGACCCTTGCCGGCTACAATTAAAATAAAATAAAAATGAAAGAAGAAAAGAAAAGATAATAAAAAATTCTGAAAAATATTAAAATTAGTGCCAGCCGAGTCAAGTAGGATAGCCACGTTCATAAGTAATTTCTGGCGAAATTGTCCGGATAAATTTAATTGATACAAATACAAAATGTTTAAGATTAAATTGATTCGAGTGAAATACTTAGAACTGAATGGTACTAGTAGATTATGTGTAAGACTTTTTTGATACTTTCTCCTATAATAATCTACTTGATTCTATGCACGTTATGACGCTTTGTCTAAAGCTAAACATCCCATGCCGGATGCGAAACTCTTGTAACAACGGTGAACGAGACTGCTATGGTCGCTCATTTCTACTTTTTTCTCGTTAACTGCCTGATTTTATCAGTATTCCAGGATGATAATGGACCACTTATGGAGGGCACCCCACCCAGCTGTCTATATCTTTGAATTCAAAGTCGATCCCAACCTAATCAATAAAGAGAACTTTATCCCTCTGTTCCAGCTCATGATGCGTAATCCCATAAAAATCATTGGGCTCACCGATTCTGGGGATTCATCTTCTGCCTTTGCTGCTTCTGATCGGTGCATTGATGTCAATTTGAGTAATTCATTTCCCACACGGTCGTGCCCCATACCATTTGCTCAATTCCACGAGAATCGCACATTTAGAGAGAGAGAGAGAGAGAGAGAGAGAGAGAGAGAGAGAGAGAGAGTTCCTTGGAAACTATACCTTATAGCTTGTTCTATTCCATATCAACTAATACGAAAAACAAATGTATGTAGCATCAATAAACGTTTTCCATCTTCTCTGTCATGAGAACATTTGTATGGATGAGGTGAACCAGACAAACTCATCTTTATTTTAATGAGCAGCATAAACTATTCTTGCACGCGCGCCGACTAGGGAATCAAGAAACTGGGAGTTAGGGTTATTTTAGGGAATAATTAGGGTGTGATTAATAATGTTTCTATTTTCGAGGATAATATTTGTTCAATTTTTTTTTCTATTTTTATTCCCTGGATGAGTTTCTAAGTAGAACAATACATTTAGTAACCGTATAAAATTTATATTTTCATAATAGAAAAAGAATAGAAATGCGTTTGGTATGACTCTAAAAATTTATGTTCTCATTTTTTTCTTTTAATTATAAAAAGTAATTCTCCCATATGTTGCTAGCTAGTTTAGGTTTAACAACTCTCATTTGAGTTGCTTACGGACGCTTATTAATTTATTTTTAACTTACCAACTTTTCTATAAAGTTACCTCTTTATTTGTCTTGCTTACCAATGCATTGAATTTACCAACTCTTTTTAGAATCTACCAATATTAATAGGAGCAATTATCAACCTTTCTTCAACTGGATTATTAACTAGTTATGTGTTGCCGCCTCTTATTTGAGTTGGTTATCAATGTTAATTGTTTATTTTAATTACCAATTTCTCTTTATCTCTAAGACAAGAATTAACTATAAGTAAGTAATTCAAATGAGAGATGGTAAATTGAAACTAGTTGATAATTTAGTCCAACAAAAGTTGTTTGGTCTAATTTAAAATGGTGATTTCAATTTCGAATTGATAAATTTGAAGCAATCGCAATTATGCATATGATATTAGTAAGTTAATATAAAAACTTATAATTTGCAAATTGTAAAAAATGTAGAAATTTTCTAAAATGTTGGTAAGTTACCAAAAAGTTGTATGAAAAAAAAAATGACCATTTTTCTTACCTAATAATTTTTTGACTCTTATCAACACTTATTGCAATCTATTGGTATGGATAAAGGTCCGTACTTCTTAGCAAGGAATAATAGATTAACCATCTTAATGCATGAGAATACTTTTATTGAAATCTTTATTATATATTTTGACTGTTTGTTGGATGTAATTTGTAGCCTTCACTTCCAGAAGAAGCAAAGTTGTTTCCGGTCTATGCATTTACCTATTTCGAATAAAATCTGACTACAGAACAACATATTCCTTTATACGTCAAATGCAATAGTTTAGTGCATAAACATTTTTTGAAATAATTGTATACGGTTTATAAGCTCTTTTCAATGACTTTGGCATTTGGTGTTTTGTTGCGTGTTTTTGTGGGGGTTGGATGCTTCTCTAAAGAACTCAAGACTACCTGATAGTTCCAGATATTGTTTTTTCATTTTTTCTTGTGGTCTCACTTCTCTCTTCTATGTACAAATGTGTGCGATGCTCAGGTGCATTTGGGAAGACTTTTGGGGAAAGTCTTTAGGAAAATGTAAAGACCTTTGAGTCAAATGTGTTTTCTAAAATGCAAACTGTGTTTAGTAAATTGTAGTTTGAAAGCCCTTTGTGAAGTATCTTTGAGCAAAATGGTATTTGGGGGACAAATGATTTTTGTGATAAAAAAAATATCAAAAAGAAAAATAAAAAAATTTGATTGGTAAGGGCAGGTGGCCGCCGGCGACCTTCGGCGACCTCAGATCTGGGGCGGTGAGGTCGCGCGACGCCGCCTTGACCTCCGGCGACCTAGATTCGGGGCGTCGAGGTCGTGGGAGGACCTCGCCACCCCGGATCTAGGTCGCGGCGGGGTCGCGCGACCCGCCGCCCCCGGATCGGGGGGCGGCGAGGTCGCGGAGGTCGCGTGACGCCGCCGTGACCCGGATCCGGGGCGGCGAGGTCGCGCGACCCGGATCTGGTCGCCGCTCGAGCCTCCGGCACCATATCTGGTTGCGACTAGACCTGTGACCAAATGGGTCACGTGGCCCCGGCGAGCACCATGTGGAGGTCGCGGTGCTGCAGGCAATAGTCGTCGGCAACGCTGCAACTCGCGAAGGTCGCCCGACTCTCCGATGACAATCGCCTAGGTTGTCGCGACCATGCCGGCGTCCCTCTAGCAATCACCGGCCCGGAGAAGATGAACAATGTCTCATACAAGGGCAAAAAACGGAAAAACAAAAAATTCGTGAGGACAATTTCTAGAAAAAAAAAAGAATGAACAATGACGCGTGGGCATGCCGAGAAAGCTGAAAGCCCAAGCAGGTCCTCACCTTGGGCTTTCAACCTTCACAAGGCTGGCATTTTCCAAATGGGAGTTAAAATTTTTTTGCCAAACACCCCTATACTTGGCTTAAAGGACTTTAGGTGTCCAAAGCCCGTAATTTCCAAACGCAGCCCTAGTACTCTTGGCCCCACCTCCCAATCCCTTTACCAGCAGGGCTACATGCCTATTGACGTTCAAGGGATAGTTTGAGTGGATTATTTTACAGCGTTAAAAGCTTGTGTTGTTTAAGCCTTGTTTCAGAGGCGATTTCTGATCACTGCTTAGATAAAATCAATAGAAGAGGCGGCATTACTAATTGCAGGGTTCCTCTTTCACTGTCAATACATCACTATTATTCACATGGCGAGAGTACTCCTAAGGTCCGATCAATCTTTTATAGGTGCTCTCAAGTTATTGGCATCAGCTTGTACATAGAAGTTAATCTCGGCGATCGCTTCTGTTAACCACGCTAAAACACTCAGCATATAAGCGCTAGGATTGAGGAGGGAAATAATTGATGATGGTGGATTGGAGAGGTGTTGGGGAGAACTCGAGTAACAATTTGCCGCGAACTAAATTCAATCCATGATCAATTTCTCCCCCAAAACTAAATAGACCAAAATCAAACTTAGCATGAACAATAGCCTGCCAATATAACCTCGAAATAAGCAAATATAACGCCAAATTGATGAGGAAATAAAGCCAACAACAACTTTAAGGATTTAACATGGAAAACCAATGGGGGAAAAATCATGGACAGCCCAAAACTTCCATTACTTAGAATTCATAAAGTAGTCTTATCTAGTCACACATTAAAGGTTCAACATAAGTATTACAACCCTATTTGCTCACAACAAAGGGGAATTAACAAATTCGGAGTAAGAAATCCTAATCACGATTAGAGAATTTAGAAGAAATTCTCAATGAATGAAACCAATCAACTTGTAGTCCTCACCTTACGAATAATATATTCAAATTTGAGCTAATTCTGTTATCGTCTGGCCACCGCAAAGATTCAGCCCTCTTTCCTTTTTCTTGTCCGCTTGCTCTCGGTGAGACCACCCTGTCCCGCGCCTTCTCTCTATTTTTCTCTCTTCTTGGGCTCACACCTTGCACGAACTGTTCTCTTTTTTTCACTTGCTTTTTGACTTTTCTCCTCTTCTTTTTGTTTCTTTTGTTTTAATGTTAGCTTGGCCCCACAAGAGGTGGGCCCAGCCAACAAAAGAGTGTTCTCACAATTCATGAGTAGCTCATTTTGAGTTGGTACATGTGTCTATAGGTGCCTGGGACAGTCACCTTGGCTATTATCTTCAGATGACTCTCGGTGACATAGTAATTGAAGTTGCATGGTCAATTTGTATGGACTTTGGACATAACTTGTATTCAATTTAATTTCTTTTTTCAAATCTTCTACTAGATGCGGAAGTACAGCAGCTCTGGATCAATTTCTACATGGAGCCTGCGCGGGGAGGGAAATTTGGGGAGGAGACCTGCAATATGTTTTGCACTCTCCCAATATGACGTATACCTGGCAATGAGGCTCTCATGTTTAGCATGTCCATTGAGATCTTTACCGGCCCGGTTGTCATTTAAGATAGAAATTTTGCCATTTCTTTCTTTCCCTACAATCTCCATGAATGCCTTCTTTTGGAAGGTCCAGTTTCCAGTTTTTAGGTTGAAATGATAGAGCGGCAGGAACCTCTGGCCATAAGAGGCTACAAACTCCAGTGCAGAAATAATGTACTCGAACTCCTCCTCTGAAAGGTAGTAGGGAAAGCTGACTCTGGTCCATCCAGGCTTCACTCCAGCAAATCCCTGTTATAAAGGTAAATTCACAGAAGATTAGTAAAATGCTTGCTCTTATATGTTTCTAAGAAATGATCGCATTGGTTGAGGGGTAGTGCCTAATAGACCCTTCGCCTGTATGGCAATTACGGTTTGAAAACCTTTGAGGTTTTGCATGTTATGTCTTACAGGAAAGAAAACAAGCATTTTACCTCCTGAATGGCACATCTAAATGCACGGGATTGAGCTTCACTAATGCCAAGTAGGGCATGACCGTATGGACTGGCACAGGCACACCCGCCTCTCGCTTGAATGCCAAAGAGGTCATTGAGGAGAGTGGCGACAAAAGGTCCGTGGAGAGGCTTGGCTCTTTCGTTCCCCGTTTCTCCCCACAGGTAAAGCCCTCTCTCTCTTCCCTTCTTGTCACAATCTGGTGGTGAATTAGTTGTTGAGTATATCAGGAAAGACAATATGGCTTGTCTCTTAGCTGCTTTGTTCCCGAGAATCTCTATGTTCTTGTTTTTGGAGAGCCTTTCGATTGCTTCTTTAATGTACTTGTGCTCCAATTTTTCAATTACTTCAAATCCCACGTAATCTTTCAACCAAAATGCCAAAGCTGCTCTTGTGATCTGAATAATCTGTGGAGTCCCAGCATTCTCTCTTTCTTCAATGTCTTCCACATATAATGTATCCTGCTAGGCAAGTAAATCAACAAGTCACCAACTGATGAAAATCATAAGGCTTTGATGGTAATTGCCTTAGCTTTTGAATTTGCTCTGTCGTTTGCAAAAGATCAATGCTTTTACCTTTTCATTGAAACCATTCACATAATCAACAGTTCCTCCTCCACAGGTTGATGGGGGAGATGATCCAAGCCGATAGAGAGCCTTGCTCATGAGCAGGATTCCTGGAGACCCAGGTCCACCAAGGAACTTGTGCACACTAAGGAAGATAGCATCATAACCGTCGACTTCCCCTGATCTCATGTCTATTTCCACATAAGGTGCACTGTTCAAAATTAAGCAATTCAAGGCCAGTCAGATTAGTCGCTTCATTATGTTACCATGGAATCATATAGTCGTGGAACATATTCTCAGTAAATGCAAATGAAGAGTTCTCCAATTGAGTTAGAAAATGCAGGAAAATGAAGGTTCACCTAGCTGCAAAATCAAAGCAAGCAAAGGCACCAAATTGGTGAAGCAGCTTCGCGACAGCTCTTGTGTCGGTACAAATCCCGGTGACATTACTGCAAGCAGAGAATGAACCCAGAATTGGCCTGTTTCCATCTCGATAAGACTCAAGCTTTTGCCTTAAATCTTCCATGTCTATCGACCCATCTTCATCTAGTCCGATCTCTATGACCTCTGCTAGGCTTTGCCTCCATGAGAGAAGGTTTGAGTGGTGCTCATAAGGCCCGACTAGGACCACCCATCTCTCTTCGCTTGGCATGCATTTAATCATCCTCTCTCTTAGGATCGATGGCACTGCAATGCCCATGACTTCTTGGAGTCGCTTGATTGACGCGGTGGATCCTGATCCGCAGAACAAGATCGCATCCTCGGGTCCACCTCCTAAGCACCGTTTGATGTAGGTCGAGGCCTCGTGCACCATCTTGGTGGTCCGGCCACCCACGTGGCTATCAGACGTGTGCGAGTTACCTATATGCACATCCATAAAAGTACCATTCAATTTAGCGGTTTTATCTAATATACAATAGAAGCTAAGGATGGTCAGGATAAAATTAATCGTGTATGTAACTTGTACCATAGGATTTTGACTATTATAGGATTAAAAGGTTAGAGATAAAAAAAAGTCAAACAAGGATAAACCGGAGTTGTACACGCACTTGTACACACCATGGAGATTGATATGGCCTATATTAATTTAACGCACGAGTCATTCACTACTAAATGAACCTAAAACGTTTGATTTTAAAAATTTGAAAGTAAAAAAATAGAAGTAATCGACTTATATCCTTGTATAATATATCATGACATATGTCTATATATATATTTCTGGTCACGTCCGTAGCACAACGCTTGAGTACGTAAGTGATTGAATCCTAGCTGCTGAGGGCATGGTAATAATTTCGAAAGTGCGAAACGCTAAAAGTAATAAACCATCACAACCGCAAAGAATTAATATTATTAAACGTGCGCACTCAATGATACGTAAAAAACCCTTCAATGATACGTGCGCCCTCCGACAGTGATACTTGTAGGGAAAAATTAATACTATCATATAGTCCGATTATCGGCATAGGAAACATGGACCAGAAGCGTGAAAAGCTACGTGCGTTCATGCTGATGTCAACAGCTATAAAACAAGGTGCTCTTGCCAAGCAATCTGATACATAAGGGTCAGTTTGTTTTTACTCCAAATAGTGTTTGATTCTATTCTTTTATTCCCCAAAAAAAAAAGAATAGAAATCTGTTTAGCAAAATTTTTGTTTCCAGAAACAAAAATCTATTTTTTTATTCCCGGAAATAGATTTGGAGCATAATCAAGAATTAGAAAAAAAAATAGCTTATTATTCCTTGGAACAATTCCTAGAATCGGTTCATATTTTTTTTTCTTTTCTTCTATTTTTTTTTCTCTTCTTTCTTCCTTTTTCTTCTTCTTCTTTTTGGCCGGTCGTCGGAGCCGAGCCTTGCTAGTGGCTTGGTGAGGCTAGGCCTCGCCTTGGCTGGGCGAGGTCAACCTTGCTTAGATCCGGTGAGGCCGAGCTCGCCTAGCCAGGCCCGGCCTCGCCTAGATTTGGCGAGGCCAAGGCTCACCTTGGCTAGGCGAGCCTTCGGCAAGCTTGCCTTTCCTCGCTGTGGCCTGGCGAGGCTTCGGCGAGCTCACCGGACCTTGCCTAGCAGGTCGCCGACCATAGGTGGCCGGCGACCGGCTAGAAAGAGGAAGGAGGAAGAAGAGAAAAAGAAAAAAAGAAGAAAAATATTAAAAAATTAAAAGAAACAAAAAATTTAAGAATTTTACCAAACTCATTTTTATCTTGAGAATATAAATTTTGGATAGTTACCAAGTGCTTTCTTTTTCTAATAAATTGTTCTCGAGAGCAGAATCAGAAAAAAAAATCATTTCTGATTAAAAATTATTCCCCGGAGCAGAATGGTTACCAAATGCGCCCTAAGTCTACACGCAAGGAATTAAACTAGAGAGAGTGGATCTATTTAGACATTGACCAAAAGAAAAATCTCGTAGAGGCCTAGGCACGTGTACCGTAAAACGGGAGGACGTTGTTGGCGATGAAGTCCTCGACGTAGCGGACGCAGCGACCAGAGGCGGTGCTGTCGGCGTACGTGACCCCCCGCCTGCCGAACGGTGAGTCAAACTCAGCGTCCCCACCGATGATTTGAGAGCGGAGCCACGCGAGCTTCTTCTCCGCGTCACTGCTGCCCGCTGCCGGGACTCCTGCTCCGAGCCTCCGAAAGGATGCAGAGTGCTTGCGCAGATCATTCCTCGAGGATGGGGAAGGTGGCGATGGACTCCCCTTGGCATTTCTCTGGTTGATGTTCTTGTTCATGATGTTGAGATGAGATTGCCTTGTCAAGCCGGGATGCTCTAGTTCCATTTTCTAATGAAGAAGGAATCAACAAGAGATCAATGCCTTCTCTTTCATTCTTTCATTCGGGAGACGAGGGCTTTTTGAAGGGTATGAGGGGAAAGAATGAATGATTCCGTGGGCTATAAATACGATGGTTTTGGCATGAGGAAGTCTAAGATGGAAGAAGCTTCTTATACAATTAAATTTTTTCAGCTTGCTTTCCCTTTTCATGATGGGATTCTGCTGGTCGCTATGACTCTGTGGTTTGGCGGCTGAGATTAGAACGCCAATTGGTTCTCTGCCCAGTGCCTACACACACAGACTTTGATAATTTCTCAATCCATGCGGCGCTTTTGTTATTGGTTAGGCAGAGGGACGAGTTTGAATTCAAAGCGCACGACTCTTTCTCCCTAAACATCCCTAACTAGTCCATCCCTCTGTCCCTCCCTCAATAGTGAATTTCCTAACATGCACTACAAAAAATTTGTTGGTGGCCTCGCGGCCTGTGAAAGAGATCATACAAAAGGAAATTCTTGGTCTTGAAAGTATCTCAATCTATAACACAGAAAATAATTAATCTCGGACATGAATTCCACTGGGTGTAATGACAGTTTTGGTTCATTATGCTATGTGTAGTAAGTCCATTGAATAATTTATCCTTCCCTAATCGAACTATAGGCGCGTTCATTAAATGAAAAATGATTCGACCTGTTAGAGCTTATATCATTTGCTTGTCCCACAATGAGTAGTATGATGCGTTGTCTCCACCATGAATGTCTTCCGTCTTGATTATAAATGTATCTAAAACTTGCGTTTTCATCTATGAAAATGTGTTCGCAAAAACAATTTATGTTCATCTGCATTTCATTGAGAAAATTATCAAAATAATTTTAAAATTATTGTATAGATACTAATTTAGCCTTAATGTTCGACTAGGGAGAATTTGTATTTTTAGCGATGAATTTCATGTCGGTGCGCAGTGCCCGCAACTTTTGCCACGCTGTAGCAACAAATTTAGTAAATGAGGATTATTGAGTGCGCTTATTTTAATCTTATCCCTCTGTTCCATCTCGCGATGCCAAATCTCATAAAAATCATGGGCCCACGGATTCTGGGGATTCATCTTCTTCCTTTTGCTGCTTTCTGATTGGTGCATTGACGTCAATTTGAATAAATCATTTTCCACACGGTCTTGGCCCATACCATTTGCTCGATTCCACGGGAATCACACTTGTCCCCCTTGGAAACTATAGCATAGCTCATAGCTTTTCTTAGTTCGTGTCAATTAGTACGAAGAACAGACATGTAGCATCCATGTATGTTCTTCCATCTTCTTTATCATGAAAAAAATTGAAAAATTATCAAAAAAAAAAAAAAATCCTAAATTTATTGTATTTATGCTAATTTAATAAAAAAATTCAATTTAGCTAATTTTATCCTAAATCTTTTGAAAATTTACCAAGATAGTCCATTTGGCTAATTTTAGATATAAATTGCTGACAGGGATGCTGATTTTACATGATATGATCAACGCTAATGTGAACAATTTTGTAATATTTTTTTTTCATATACTTTTTTGGGTTAATACCTTGAAAAACCCTAAACTGGTACACCCGTGACAAATTTACCCGACCGACCATAAAAAATTATAAACTGGTACATTTATGACAAATTTATCCCAAATTAATTTATTTAACCGGCAAAAACCCAAAACTAGAAATTGGATTAATACTGCAAAAAAATCACAAAAATTGTAAACCGTGACAAACGGAGAGTAAATCCCAAACTGGTATACTAATTGACTCTCACGTGTCATTCAACTTAATAATTTGACAATACAATTTAATGGAAATTAACATGGGGTAAATTTGTCACAAGTATACCAATTTGGGGTTTAAATTAGTTTGAGGTAAATCTGTCACAGGTGTACTAGTTTGGGGTTTTCAAAGTATTAACCCTTTTTTTTTTTTCTTTTTGATTCTCTAATGTGACAACTAGTGAGGTCACCCCTTGCCAACCTCGCCAACTTTGGGTGAGGTTCGCCATTATTGGGATGTAGTGAAGCGAGCCTTGCCTAAGGCTACTGAGGTTGCCCCTTGCTAGATTGGGCAAGGTCGAGCCTTGCTTGAAGTTGGCAAGGCTAGCTACCTCTCGCAAGCCTCGCATGAGGTTGGCAAGGTCGCCCCTTGCTAGATCTCGATGAGGGTGACCTTGCCTAAGGTCAGCAAGGGCGACCCTCGCCAATTGTCGCCGAGGCCTGATAATTGAAAAAACATGAAAGAAAAGAAAATTATAACAAAAAAATATAATAAAAATAAATTTTAAAATGCAAAAATTATTCAGGTTAGCGCGCCAACCGTCTCAACATCAGTTGTGTCACGTAAGATGACTGATGTTCATGTTAGCAATTTCCGACAAAAATTGACCGGATGGACTACATTGGTAAAATATCAAAAGAACTAAGACTCAATAGGCCAAATTGAAATATTTATAATTGAATTAGCACAACTTCAATATGTTTAGGACTTTAGGTAAATTTCCCATAGAAATTTTTATAGATGAGATGGATAAGACAAACTAATCTTTATTTTATAAACTATCATAAATTGTTCATGTGTGTGCCTACGGCGTAAGTAAAAAAAGAGGGAAAATTCCAAATAAACATCTAAAGTGTCTTTATTTTCTTAGATAAGAGTTTGAAGTAGATTTTGTTTTAAATAAAGACCTGAACTACTATCATTTTTTCAAATACGGGTCTAAAGAGGATTTTGTTTCAAAGAAGGGCTGAAGTGACTATGTTTATTTAAAATAGGGGGTTAACTGTTCGGTTGATCAAGGGCATTTTAGTCCTTTACCTTTTTTCTTTCCTTTATTTTTTTTTCCGATTTATGGTTTTTCTTTCTTTTGCATTAGTGGCTGCCTAGCCACCGGTGATGTCGAAAAGGCTAGGTGAAGGTTGCCTTCCTCGGTGCCTACGAGGGGACCCCCTTCCTTGCAGCCATTGGCGAGGCCGACCCTCGCTAGGTCTGGGCGAGGGTTGCCTTGCTAGAGGTTGGTGAGGGATGGCTTTGCCTTGGGACAGGCCGCCCTTGTGGCCATCGGTCCTCGCTAGATCCAGGTGAGGGTTGGGGAAGGTTGCCCTCACGGCCATTGGCGAGGTTGGTCCTGGCTAGATCCAAGTGAGGGTTAAGGTAGGCCTCCCATGCACCAATTGGTTAGGTTGGCCCTCGCCAGCAACCAACGAGGGTTGCTGAGCCCTTGCCGGCCCCAAGTGAGGCCGACCCTTAGGGTGGCTTCGCTTGCAATCGATGAAGATCGCTGAACCCTTACCGATCCTTACCGGTAGTTGGTGAGGGTCACCGAACCCTCGTCGACGGACATCGGCCCTCATCGAAAAGAAAAAAAAAAAAAGAGAAGTGAAAAATTATAATTGGGCAAAAAAGCCCTTGATCAATCAGAATATTTAACCAATTGGCAACCGGCGAGGTTAGGCCATTATTTGAAACAATCATGGCCACTTTAAGCACTTATTTATAATAACCATGACTACTTCAAGCCCTTATTTGAAACGAAGTCCATTTTGAACTCTTATTTATAAAAACGAGAGCACTTCAGGCTCTTATTTGGAATTATCCTAGAAAAAGAAAGTGTGAGTTGGGTTATTTTGATTCATTTTAGTATCTCAATGATTGCCTTGACCTCTTGGGAAGGGAAAGTAAGGAGTTCGATTCTCCATTTTCTCGAGATTTGGGGTGAGAACATGTGTGAGAGAGCATGAATTTTCTAGTTGTGTGCAACATATGGCACACACAATTGTCTATAAAATAGATATAGGATGGGACTAGACCAAAAAAGAAGAAGAAGGAACTCACAGTCAATGAGACCATTATTGGGTATACAAGAGAAATTTATAAGGAAAAAATGTAAATCGCTATTTTTATTTATTTATTTATTATGTGGTAGTATACTATTATTTCATAATCGGGGTGATTTTATTGTTCGTTCCAAAAAAAATGGATTTTCTGATGACGTTACATTTAAAAAAAAAAGTCGATGCTTGTTAAACGGCATTGGTAGAAAAGTTATAGATCACTTGATTTTTCAGTTAATTATTGTTAATTTATGGTAATTTTTTTTGAAAGAATTGGCAAGTGCTAAAATATGCTGTTGAAAAAAAAATTACATTTCATTCTATTCCTTAGTAACCTGTTGATAATTTACTATCATTTTTATGAAATTACTAACTCTTTTTTACTGTTTACAAATAAAAAATTTCCTATATTTTATCAACCTTTGTTTGCTTTCTTACAACATTTAGAATTTACCAACTCTTATATGAATTTGCAGTCTTTATTTACTTACTAGCTTTTCTCCCATTAAGTTACTTGCTAGTTTTGGTTTATCAATTCTCAATGGAGTTGTTTATGAACACTTATTTGTTTTCCTTTTTTAATTTATCAACTTTTCTTAAGTTATCACTTTTACATGTTGTACTTACCAACTCTTTTTAGAATATGTTAACCTTAGTAAGAGTGATTTTTAACTTTTCTCTGATTAAATTATGGGTTAATACTTTGAAAAATCTCAAACTGGATACATATATGACAAATTTATCCCAAACTATTTTTTGACCATCAAAAATCTCAAACTAGTATAATGACAAATTTATCCAAAACTGGTACACTTGTGACAAATTTACTATCTATTAGTTTTCGTTAAATTTTACTGTCAAATTATTAAGTTAAATGACACGTGACAGTTGACTGGTATACCAATTTGGGATTTTACGCTCTGTTTGTCACACTTTACAATTTTTGTGATTTTTTTTTTGGTATTGATTCAATTTAGCGGAGGATATATTTGTCACAAATTTACCAATTTTGGGTTTTTTTGCACTCGAATAAATTAGTTTGTTGTAAATTTGTCATAAATGTATAAATTTAGAGTTTTTTTATGGTCAGTCAAGGTAAATTTGTCATAGGTGTACCGGTTTAGAGTTTTTCATGGTCAAAAAAATAGTTTAAGATAAATTTGTCACATGTATACTAGTTTGGGGTTTTTCAGAGTATTAACCCTTAAATTATCCATTAGTTAAGTGTTAGTATCTCTCATTTGAGTTGTTTCCTGATGTTTATTTTTTAAAATATCAATTTTTATTATTTCTAAGAAAAAAGAAAAATAATGTTATCTTTTTGTACTTTCATCAACCTTGCTTACTGATACCTTAGAATTACCAATTTTCACAAGATATTATCAATTTATTTGAGTGAATTGCCAATTTCTCCTCGATTACGTCACTAGCTAGTGTTGAATGGCCAATTTTCATGTAAATTACTGACCAATGTTTTTTTATTTTTTTAAATTTAACGATTATTCCTATTGTTTAACAACGTTTGGCCTTGTCAATTACTAAATTTTTCTAAAACTTATCTATTCCTTTTTAGAAATTACTAACCTCAACTAGAGAGATCACCAATTTTTTTTATTAAATTACTAAATAATTTTGCATTACCCACTCTTTTAAATTAGTTACCAATATTTATTAGAACACTTCATTTATCTTTTACCAAATTTTGTTTACCTTTCACATCACTAACTTAAATTTATGAACTATTATATGAAATTAGCAACTTTTATATGTACCATTACTTTTTAACAATTTTTATCAGATTAAGTTTTGTAAATTACCAACTTTCATTTGAGTTGCTTGCATTATTTAAGTTAGTTACTAATATTTATTTTGTTATCCAAATCAACTTCTCTTATCTATGACCAAAAAAGAGAAGAAAAAAAACTATTCCTATAGTTAGCAACTTTTTTTTAGCTTTCTTTCCAAACGGCTTAACTTTGCCAACTATTATATGAAAATACAAACTTTTTTAGTTGGACTTACCAATTTTTCCAACTAAGTGACTAATTGTTTATTTGCCTTACTTGCAGACTTTTCAGAATTATAAACTATCTTTAGAAATTACCAACCTAGTTTAAAGTGATTATAGAATATTCTCCGATTTAGTTACCAACAAATTTGTGTAACTCTTATTTGATTTAGTTACCACCATTTATTTAATTATTTTTTCTAACTACCTGTTGACACCTAAATTTAACATAAATTAATTAGTTAAAAATAACATTAGAGGTTAAAAATTAGCCAAAAAAAAAAAAAAAAAAGACGAAGACGAAAAAAATCGGGTTGGGCCGGACTTGGCTTTGGCCCGGCCCACGCCCCTTTTCTTTTCTCTTCCCCACTCCCGCGCTGGGTCCGGCCCAACCCGTTTTCCCTTTTAGCCCAGCTCATCAACGAGGGTCTTCTCCCTCCGGTTGGTCTTCGCTGCAGCACTTGCATAGGCAGAAGACAAAGAACAGACGGGGGCAGCGATGGAGGAGCAGGGGGATCAGGATGGCAGGCGGCCAGCGCGATCCACGGGTCGGGATCAGCCTGGCCGGCAGCTGGCATGGCAGGACAACGACCTGCAAAAGGGAAAACATAAGCATAAAACGGGGAAAGAACAGACGCACGCGAGGGATGAGAACACACGCATCACCAAAAACACAGGGAGAGCGAGAGGCGAGGGGGGGGGGGGGAAGAGTGTTAAAAGGAGGGACCGCCGGCCACCACATGGCCGAGAACCCGCCGCCACGCCTCCTTTCCCGCTCCAAAACTCCGACCAGAGGCGACACAGAAGGGACCCGAGAGAGCCGAGGAGAGAAAGGACTGAAAAAGGGAGAAGCAGAGGATATCGCGCCGCCTAACCGCTGCCAAGGTGTCTCCGAGCCACCGCCACCACCAGTGAACCTTCCCGACCGACGCCGGCCGCTGCAACCGCTTTGGAGCCCAGGTAGGCATTTCGCCGAATATCTGGTGTGCGTAGTTAGTACCAAGCCGGCCGGAGCTCCTCCGACCATTTCGAAAGAGCTCCGGCCACCACCCGTGCCCTTGTTGTATTTCCCGTTGTCCTGGCTCGTTTCCTTAGACCCTAGACTCGCGTGTGAGCCTCGGCCGAGCTCGAGGTTTCCGGATCCGCCGTGCATGCTACTTGTTCGATGAAATTTTCTAGTGAAGGCGCCCCTATTTTCTAGTTGTTTACGGCCCTTTCGTGTCTCTTTCTCTCTATCTCCTACTCCTCTCTCATCTGCGTTGATTAGATCGGGTTATTGGAAGCAAGTCACCGGAGTCAAGGGAGGTCAAGGTTGAATCAGAACGCACACGCGTCCCCACCAGAGATCACCCCGAGGTGGCCTTCGCCGCCGCCGCCAAAACCCCGAACACAGAGATCTCGGCTCGACCCCCACCTGCCTAGTCGGAGAGCCACCGTCTCACCGTCGCCGGAGAACCCCTCCCCGGCTACGTGCCGCCGAGGCGTCCCTCGGTCGAGGCCGAGTGGTCGCAGACCAAAGGGTAGGCCGAGTGGGCCGACTGCGAATCTGGCCCACTCGGCCTTGGTTATGCTTGGGCCCCTGATCGGGCCCAATTCGAATTTAATGAAGGCCCGATCAGGGTGGTCGGGCCTAAGCCAAATGGGCCTGACTCGCCCTAACCGAGCCGATCTCGGGTCCGGTCTCCGATCGGACCCGATTTCCACAAATCGGTTCGAACCGGGTTAGGTTGGACTTGACCCAACCCGGTTCACCCAAAAAAAATTATAATTTTACTATTTTTTTAAAAAATTAAAATTTTTTTTAAAAAATTAAAAAATTTAAAAAATTAAAATTTAAAAATTTCTAAAATTAAAAAAAATGTGGGATTTGGTTAGGAATTGTCATGTCTTGCATTCTTAGTGTAATTAGACCTTTACGTGCTCATATATTGATTATATTGCATGCTTAATTTACCTATTTAATTATGTTTGCAATTGTTTAGTGACATGTGTTAATTTTATTGCAATTAAGATCTTGGTAGCATGATTGTTACTTTAATGATTGTACACATGCATGATTACCTCACATGTTAGTGGATATGTATAAAATCAATCCAAATTGCTGGCCAAAAATCATTTTGTTGAAATGAACAAGATTAGGTACCGAAATTGCACTAATTGGTCAATTAGTGTAATTAAGTCCCTGACCCTAAATTCTCTGGTTGCGTAGGAAGTGTGGCATACTCCCGTGCCTCACTTGGTTTCTAGCCGACCCCAATAGGCTAGTGACGACTCATTTTGTGCAAAATTCTTAAAAAAAAAATCCCAATATCACGCGGGTATGGACTTGGGAGAGCCCGTGCCTAATCATGGGTCTTAGGCCCGTCCTTTAGGCAATACCCCTAAACCTGTTCCCTCCCCCCGAGGGTAGGTCGAGACACTACCGATTTCTTTTTCTTTTTTAACAAAAGAAAAACTTTTCTTTGCTTTTACCAAAATTATTCACTTTTCTTACCAACATCTTAAATTTACCAATTACTATTTGAATGTGACTCATTAATTTTCTCCTGTTAAGTTACAAACGAATTCTTGATTAAAAGCTCTCTTTTGAGTTACTTTAGCAACGTTTATTTTATTTTATTTTAAATTTACCCATTTCTCTTATCTTCGATTAAAAAAATCTCTTACCCTTTGCAAAAAATTATTTATATTTATTATTGCCTTAAATAATCAACCGTAACATTAATTTACGATCCTTTATTTGAGTGGCTTATTTATCTTTCTCCTGATTAAGTAACTCAATAGGAAAATTTTCAAATATTTTTACAAAATTCTAAAAAATGCCGGTGATTGACAAAAATTAGGGTTGGTAACCCGGAATTAGTTGATACCTTAATCAAAGAAAAATTAATAAAGCAATCATATGTTAAAGTTAGTAATTTTATATAAGAATTGATAAATTTAAAGCGTAGTTATGAAAGGTAAATAAAAGTTAGTGCATATACATTTTTTGAAATCATTGCATATTCTTGATAGGCTCTTTTCAATCACCTCATAAGCCTTCGCTTTAGATGTTGTGTTTCATTGCATGTTTCTGTGGTGGTTGGATGCTGTATAAGGTTTGTTGTTTCTTTAAGGAACTCAAGTCTAGGCGAGGCTCAATGAATGGTTTAAGTGAGTCGTTGTACAATGTTAAAAGCTCGTGTAGTGCTAAACCTTTGTTTCAGAGACTTATTTCTAACAGCCACTTGTGCGAAAATTAGTATGTCATTCACTTGGTAAGGATACTCTGCAGTTGAATAAAAAAGTCAATCAAACACTAGTGGCCATCTTTCCCACATGGAAAGATGGTGGTTGGGGGTTCAAATCCCCACATTCTCATATAGGGTTGGATGGGGACAATTTAGTTTCAGGTGTGAATTTCAACTTCCATACTTTGCAAGGAGGCAATACAAAAATCTAAGAGTGAGAGTTAAAACAAAAATAGAGTAGGATCTTACAAGTACATGGTGGATTAGTGAACATGGTTAAGGCTCATACCTGGACTGTGGCCTCATCAAATCCAATGAACAATTAGAATTCAAAACGAGCAATTGGATCGGGTCCCCCAAGTTACTCCCTAGATATCCCTCACTAATCAATCCCATCATCCCTCAATAAATAGAAAATTTCTAACATGTACTTCAAAACATTTATTGGGGGTCTCGCGGCTTGTGAAAGAGACCATACAAAATAATATTCTTGGTCTTGAAAGTATATTATATATACCACAAAAAATAATTAATGTCGGATGTGAATCCCACCAAATGTAATGACGGATTAGATTCATTATTCTACATGTAGTAAGTTTATTGAATAATTTATCCTTCTCCAATTCAACTATATACACATCTATCAAGAAAAAATGTCTCGTCCCCACTAGGGCTACGCCATTTGATTGTCCTAGAAATAAACACATAAGTAGTTTAATGTGTTGTCATGACCATGAATGCCTTCTGTCTCGATTATAAATGTATGCAAAACTTGTGTCTTCATTTATGAAGTTTGAATATGTTCAAGAAACCAATTTATGTTTGTCAGCATTTCGATGGGGAAATCATCCAAAAAGTTTTAAAATTATTGTATGTATGCTAATTCAGTTTTAAACTTTTCAATTTGGCTAATTTAGTCTTAAATCATATGATGATTTGTCAATATAATCTTTTCAGCAAATTTTGGCAACTAACTACTGACTTTGATACCGATCATTCTACGTGACATGACTAGTGCTGATATGGATATTTTTTGCAATTTTAAAAAAGTTTTGAATTTTTTTTTTTTGCTTTTCTGTTCATTTTTTTATTTTATTTTTCCTTCTTCCTCATGCGTCTCAATAGTGGCTGGCAAAGGGTGGCCGCAAGCAAGGTTTGACCTTGCCAACCTTTGGCAAGGGTGTTGTGGCGGTAAGCCTCTCCTGAGGCCTATAAGGTTGACTATTGGGCAAGGGCATCGCGACCCTCACTTGGAGCCAGCAAGCGTTTGGATAAAAAAGAAAAGAAAAGAAAAAGTAAAAAAAAAAAAAAAATGAGAATTTTTTTTTTTTTAAAAAAAATGTAATAATCGTTCATGTTAACATTGAGCATACTACGTAAAAAGACCAATGTCTACGCCGAGAGATTAACATTGGCAAATTATCAAATGATTTAGGACTAAATTGGTCAAATTAAAAAAATTATAACCGAATTGACACCTATATAATAAAGTTAGGATTTTATTTTATTTTGTGATTATCCAACATTTCATTCCTAGAAGGTGGAACACATTCAACCGCTTAGCTAGGGAAATTCGTCTTTTTAGCGATGAAATTGATGTTGGGCGCTTATTTCCACAACTTTTGCCACGCTCTAACGACAAATTTAATAAATATCGTTGCTGCAAATTCATGTGACAAGGTTGTAGCGAAGAACGTGGCGACGGAGTATCTCGTACTCTATTATTAACAATGACGAGCATCACCCAAGCGGTGCAATCTATTGAAAAAAAAAAAAATTAAAAGGGAACGACTAATGTTGAACACGCATAAAATCAAGGAAATCTCAATTTAAGCAAATTTCTTTGATAAGGATTTATGTATTAACCCAATTATTAAGTGCGCTTATTTTAAATATCATAAAATCACGGGGCTCTGGGGATTGATCTTCTGCCTTTGCTTCTGATTGGTGCATTGACGTCAATTTGAGTAGATCGTTTCCCACACGGTCTTCCCCCACACCTTTTGCTCAATTCCACGTGAATCGCACTTTTTCACTCTTTTTTTTTTTTTTTTTTTAATAGAGAGAGAGAGAGAGAGAGAGTGTGTGTGTGTGTGTGTGTGTGTGTGTCCTCCTTGAAAACTACAATGGAAACTAAAGCGTGTAACTTGTCTTAATCCTATATCAACTAATGCAAAAGACAGATGTGGCGTCAATGTACATTTTCCATCTCCTCTGTCATGAGAACATTTGTATGGATGACGTGGACCGGATAAACTAATCTTTATTTTAAGCGTAGCCTGAAACTATTCATGTGTGTAAGGAATCAAGAAAGTGGAAGCTAGGGCTATTTTGGGGAATAATTAGTATTACCACTGAACTTAATCTTACAATCAATGAGGCCATTATGGGTTGTGGTTTTACCGGGTTATGCGCTAATTTACTGTTATTACTTAATTCGGATTATTCCATTGTTTTTGAAAAAAAAAAGTCATGATGGTAAATTTCTGAAAAGAATTGGTAAGTGTTAAAAATCTTTAAACAAAGTTATAGGTTATATGATTTTTCAGTAATTTGGCCTATAATTTTTCATTAATTTGCCGGCATTTCTATGAAAATACCAATTCGAACAGTTTGTAAAATACCAACGTTTTTCTTTAATTCCATAATTTAGACAATTCTATTGTTCTATTAAAAAATTTCTTAAAGAGTTGGTAAGGCCAAAAAAATTGCTGTTGAAAAACTACATTTCTCCTGATTTCTGAGTAAGCCGTTGAGTATTTATTATCATCTTTATGAAATCACCGTCTTTTTTTTTTTTTTTTTTTTAACAGTTAGCCAATTAACAACATCTTTCTATGTTTTTATAAGCATTTATTTACTTTCTTACTAACGCTTGAGATTTACCAACTTTTATATGAATCTGTCGATCTTTATTTTTGTGTCTTACTAGCTTTTCTTCTCCTATTAGGCTACTAGCAAGTTTAGATTTACCAACTCTCATGTGAGTTGATTACGGACTCTTATTTGTTTATTTTTCAGTTTACCAACTTTCCTATCAAGTTATCTCTTTTATTTGTCTTGCTTACCAATGCATTGAATTTACCAACTCTTTTTAGAATCTACCAATATCAATAAGAGCAATTATCAACCTTTCCTCAATTAGATTATCAACTAGTTATGTGTTACCGCCTCTTATTTGAGTTGATCATCAATGTTTATTTATTTATTTATTTTAATTACCAATTTCTATTTATCTCTAAGAAATAAAATTAAGCGTAGATAAGTAATTCAAACGAGAGATGGAAAATTGAAACTAGTTGGTAATTTAGTCTAATGAAACTTGTTGGTCTAATTTAGATTGGTAATTTCACATTAAAATTGATAAATTTGAAACAATCGTAATATATGCAAAAGAATATTAGTAAGTTAACACAAAAACTTATAATTTGCAAATTGTAAAAAATATAGAAAATTTCTAAAAGTGTTGGTAAATTATCAAAAATTTTATAAAAAAAAATGACCATTTTTCTTACCTAAAAGTTTTTTGACCCTTATCAACACTTAATGAAATCTATTAATATGGATAAAGGTGCGTACTTCTTGGCACGGAATCCATCTTATAATGCTTGAGCATATTTTTATTGAAATCTTTATCATATATTCCGACTTTATACATCAAATGCATTATTTTAGTGAATAAACATTTTTTTTTTGAATCATTGTATATTTGTTTTTAAGCTCTTTTCAATCACCTTATAAGCCTTCACTTGAGCATTTGGCATTTTGTTGCGTGTCTCCGTGGGAGTTGGATGCTTCTTTAAAGAACTCAAGACTACCTGATAGTTCAAGGGATAGATTTTCTTTTGGGGGGTCTCACTCCTCTTTTCTATGAACACGTGGCGCGATGGGATCGAACCTCGGATTTGGTACTCTAAGCCCAACCCTAATCCCTTTACCAGCAGGGCTGCATGCCTGCTGGCATTCAAGGAATAGTTTGAGTGGGCTATTTTACAGCGTTAAAAGCTTGTGCAGTGGTCAACCTTGTTTCAGAGGTGATTTCTAATCGCTGCTTGGATAAAATCAATAGAATATGCTAATTACTAATTGCAGGGTTCCTCTTTCATTGTCAATCCGTCACTATGATTCACATGGTGAGAGTGCTCATGAGGTCTGATCAATCTTTACAAGTGCTCTCACGTTGTTGGCATTAGCTTGTACATAGAAGTTGATCTCGGCAAGTGCTCTTGTTAACCACGCTAAAACGCTCTGCATGTAAGCGCTAGGATTGAAGAGGGAAATAATTGATGATGGTGGAGTGGAGAGAATTTTCTCACGATTCATGAGCAAGTCATTTTGACTTGGTACATATATCTATAGATGCCTGTAACAATCAGCTTGGCTATTATCTTCAGATGACTCTTGGTGTCACACCCCAAACCATCAAAACAATGGCCATCTTTCTACTTGAAGGACGCAGTCTCAAACCACCAAATCCAACTCCCAAAAGTTTCTATCGATATCGCTCTTACTCTATAGACCACAAACTGAGAATTCAAAAAGATTTGGATGTGTGTGTATATATTTTATACTAATAAAAAAACTCATTTAAACCATCATCATAGTTTGAACATCAATGATCAAGTCCATTGATTGATGTAATTCATAACAATGTCAATGGTCCATTTTATTGATCCATCTTCTATCAAAACACACGTCAATAATTCATCCATCGATTAATCTTTTCTTTAATATCAAACTATGGTCATGACAAAATTCCTCCTTGGCAAGGTTTCCACCTAGGAAGTCAGTGGCTTGGCTCAAAAGGATATCTTAAATCCAGTATACATATTCATATGTCCCTCAATAGGCTCACAACAATATTAAGTATAAACAACCATCTTTTCATAGTAGAATTCCAATTCAGAAATCAATATCATAAACCAAGTAAATAACTTTTTGCAATATAGCCATTCGTCATTTCTCAAATCATTTATAAACCTATAATAAACCAATAGCAAAGCAATCGCGTGCGTGCACGCGTACACACACATTATTTCACAAAACCTTGTATAACACGCTTTCAAAACATTCATAAACAACTAAAGATTAGTAAATGTTGGACCCAACTTTTATTAATAACAATGCCCTTTCATAATTCATAATATATATATATAATTCGTAGCATTTTCAGAATAAGATTTTTACAAATTCAAAGAAGATATAGTACACTCACCTCAAAATGCCCATGAGGAAATAACAAACGTTACTCGAATCATCAAACTCATGATCCTATCAAGTAACCGAGAAACAATATCAAATTTGAGTAAAACAATACGTCAATGACCAATTGGCTAAACTAAAATTAAATGCTAACAAAACGACTCATACGTGATAAAAAACCGCTACCTCGAGGCGATTTTTAAGTCGTTGGCAATGCGAAACTCGAACACAAAATCTTAAAATTCTCACTTCGACCAAACCTTTTGCCAAAATAACCCCCATCAAACCCATGGCTCCACAACGCCATAATCCACTATTCCCATGAAATTACATAGCTCGACAATTCAAAAATCAAACTCCATGGCTCTATTTTTACATAAATCCGAATTTAAGCCCTAACTTTGAAAACTAATCTAATTGAAAGAACAAGGGGTGCGAACACTTGTTGAACGTTGTGATATGAAATTGACTTGGCTTGGCGAGGTCCCTGTGGTGTGTGCACGCAAAACCTCCTCTCTTTTTCCTTCCTCCTTTCTTTTCCTTTATTTTCTTACTTTCCTCCCTTTCCTTTTGAAAAAGGTGTAGAGAGGCAAGAACAGAGCAAGAGGCGTAGGAATTTTTGGGAGAAAATTCTTTCTGTATTTCTCTACAATATTCAATGTACAACACTTTGTAATTATAGTACAAGAGATATATGAATAAAAGAAAAGAGATATTCTACAAATCAATTTAATATCTCAATCTAATCCCTAATTGATTTAATGCATGATTATAATCAAATCAGATTCCAACATATCTTCCAAATCTTCAAGCATATCTTCCAACACTCCCTCTCAAGCTGGTGGCTTGTAGATATCTAAGACTCCTAGCTTACTTAGTAGATATGCGTGTTGTCTTTGACATAGAGGTTTGGTGAAGATGTCTGTAGGTTGTTTTGCGGTTCCAATTCCTCTTATCTCAATAATTCCTTCTTGAATCTTCTCTCGAGTGAAGTGATAATCCACTTCTATATGCTTTGTTCTTTCATGCATTACAAGATTTGCTGCAAGCTTGAGAGCCGCATCATTGTCACAAAACAGCTTTGTTGGCCCTTTCAGTTTTATCCCAAGATCCCCAAGCAACCCTCGTATCCATACAATCTCACATGTAGTTTTCGCCATAGCCCGATATTCTGCTTCGGCTGAAGATAAAGAGACCGTTGCCTGTTTCTTGGTTTTCCATGGAAGAAGAGATTCTCCCAATTTAATGTAAAAGCCAGTAATTGATCTTCGACTCATCGGAAAAGTCACATAATCTGCATCATAGTATGCCGTCAATTCCATGTTACATTTTTAAGATAGAAGTATTCCGAGTCTTAGGCACTTCTTCAAATACTTCACGACTTTCAAAGCAGCATTCATGTGAGACTCCTTCGGGCTGTGCATAAATTGACTGAGAGTCTGCACGGTATATGAAATATCAGGCCTGGTCATAGTCAGATATATGAGTTTTCCAATGAGTTTCTGATAACTTGTCGGATCTTTGAGTATAGGATCATCATTATGAGACATCCCCCCAAAAAAAATCCGCTATAGTTAATTTGGTATTCTGCTCGATTGGAATAACTGCTGGCTTGCATCCTGATAATCCGACTTCTGAAATGATCTCCAATACAAACTTCCGCTGACTGAGGGAAATTCCTTGGTTGGATCAAGCAATCTCAATCCCAAGGAAGTATTTTGGTGCTCCCAGGTCTTTTATATGAAATGTGGTATGTAAATATTTCTTAAGACTCCCTATTGCAATTTCATCATTTCCCATGATGAGAATGTCATTTACATATACCATTAAGTAAATAGATGACATACCTTTAGTCCATGTGAACAAGGCGTAATCATACTTGGATTGCTTGAAGTCTACAGTTGTGAGAGCATTTGCAAACTTGGCATACCATTGCCTTGAAGCTTGTTTCAGTCCATAAAAGGGATTTGCGGAGACGACATACTCTATTTTCCCCTTGTCTTCGTAAGCCCTGAGGAATATTTATGTAGATTTCTTCATCCAAATCGCCATGAAGAAATGCGTTGTGGACGTCCATCTGGTGTAATGACCAATTATGAATAGCAGCAACTGATAAGAATGAATGAACTGTGACATCTTTAGCGACTGGGGAAAAAGTATCATGATAGTCGAAACCTTCCCATTGAGTATATCCCTTACCCACCAACCGAGCTTTATAACGCTCAATGGATCCATCAGCTCTATATTTGACTTTATAGACCCATTTGCATCCTATGGACTATCTGTTTGGAGGAAGATTGACTAATTCCCATGTATGATTATCAGTCAATGCATGTAATTCTGCTACCATAGCTTGTTGCCACCGTGGATCTCTAGATGCCTAATTGATTCTGGAGGTGCTATAAGAATATATCCAGGAGATGCATTCTCGTCATCTAAGAATCGATTGGTTGGAGCATCCTGTTAGGGAAATCCCTTATGATGTTTTGAAGATGACAAAATAAATCAAAGGCTACTAACATGTTTAATGGTTAAGTAATAGACCATGCAGATGATAGAACATGTAAAGGATATTGTCAAAGTGTGAAGACGACTAGAAGACTGAACGTAACATATGTCCAAAGTATATTCTGAAGATTTTCAGACTTCTGTGTCAAAGTCTGAAGATTGCCAGACTTTAGTGTCAAAGTCTGATTTCTACATCGAAGTCTGCTCACTCGACAAATTCCAGACCGAACGTGAATGATGAACCGAAGACGAGACTCTATCTATTGAAGCCGAACGGGTACAGACCTTAAAGCTAAATCTGTTCAGAAGCAGAATATGTTCAGACTCAGATTGCAAAGTCTAATGCACTCAGACTCAGATTGTAAAGTCTATTGCTCTCAGACTTTACATCCAGATTCGACAGAACGTAACTCAAGCCCAATCATATAACGGCTAGTGATCTGGTTTGGATTCCACATCAAGATTGATTTGATTGACTCAATCTATTTGATTGACGATTGGATCTTGAAGACAATAACTTTCTATACGAAGAAGCTTTACTTATGGAAACCAAGATTCCGTTTGTATGGGCGATCGGAATCAATTTGAGATTTTACCTTTGTCACTCAACGGCTACCAAATCTTCTAGATACAGAGCTGTCCAATGGGTATATTGGAAGACGATCCTCAAGATATTGTCCAACGGGTAGTTTGGAAGTGGAGGAGTATTTAAGGAGATGAAGGACCGATGAGCAAGTAAGAGATAGAGCGTAGAATTTATAATTCCAAAGTCTCGAGCGACCTTCGATCATACACTTGTCTCTTGTGAGCTTAAACGTTTGTGATCGTGAGAGAAATACCAAAAGAGTGACTAAGTGAGATAGTGTGATCTACTAAGTGTTTGCACTCGAAGTTGTAATCTCTTGTTGATTGCATAGTGGAATCCAGCCAAGAAGGCTGTTAGCGTGGGAGAGTAGACGTAGGCTTGGATTAAGCCGAACCACTATAAATCTTGTGTTCTTATTCTCTTCCCTAACTCTTTTGTTTTACTCGAAGTTTATTTTATTCCGCATATATTTGCCAATGTTTAGTTTAAACACCTATTCACCCCCCTCTAGGTGTTCATACTAGCACTCTCAATTGGTATCAGAGCCAAGTGCTCGGTTTATAAAAGTGTTTTTACTTTTGAGCTAAAGATCTTCTATGGCTAGTATCTTGGCACCAGGACTTATGGAGGGACAAAGCAACACAAGGCCACCATATTTTGATGGAAAAGAATACAACGTGTGGAAGAACAAAATGAAAGCATTCCTAAGATCCAGAGATCCGTTGCAATGGGATGTGGTGGAAAGAGGAATCAACCCCATTGCTGCGTCCACATCAAATATGAATGGCAGAGACAAAGAAACTAAACCCCCCGCTCCTATGTCTCGGACGGAGTTGTCCAAAAGAGAAGCGCTTGATGCAAAAGCCATTTATTCTTTATATTGTGCCTTGTCTCCTGCTGAATATAATAGAATCTCTTCATGTGAAACAGCAAAAGAAGTTTGGGATAGACTTCATGTTACATATGAAGGGACCGATCGTGTAAAAGAGACAAAAGTAAACTTCCTGCTCGGCAAATATGAATCCTTCAAGATGAAGCAAGGAGAGTCAATTGGAGATATGTTCAGCCGTTTTATAGAAATTGTAAATGGTTTAGCATATCAAGGTCAGCAAATTTCTACCCCGATGAAGGTCAACAAACTCTTGCGAGGTCTCTCAAAAGATTGGAACTATGTCAAGACCTCAATCCGGGAAACTCAGAGGATTATGCCACTTTCCGTTGATGAATTGATTGGCACTCTTCAATCCTATGAAGTGGAACAACTCAACGATGAAGATCCCAAAGGTAAGAAGTCCATCGCTTTAATATCTAATGCTGTTTTTGATGAAACAGACTCAGAAAATGACATGGACAACGAAGAATTTGCTTTTATGATCGAGAAATTCAAAAAGCTGAGTAGAAAAGGAAGGAAGTTTAGTGTAAGACAATACAAGCAAAAATGGCCAGAAAAGAATAATGAAAGAAGATGATGAGCAAGGAAATATATGCTTGACGGCACATTCATAATCTGAGTCGACTCGCACACGACTCGGAATCGAGTCGACTCAAACACAGACTCGAGAATCCGATGAGGAAATCGAGGTAAGTCATTCAAAAATTCCTCTCAAAGTTTCAAAGTATATAAATGAGCTTTGCTTAAATCTCAAATCTTCTCTTAAAAGGATCTCCGAACTTAAAAAGGAGAATTCTCGACTTAAGCAACAGGATCTTTCTCAAAAAGAAAATTTTGAAATTTTGCAAAAAGATTTTCTACAAACAAAAGAAAGTCGAGATTTACTTTTCAAAGAAAATGATTCTTTGAAGAAAGAATTTTCAAATATTTCGACAAGATTTTCAAATGGATCAAAAACGTTAGAGCATATCCTCTCTATACAAGTTCCTTACAATAATAAGTCGGGACTTGGTTTCAATAAGGAAAGTGATTCTCTAATTGATTTTCCTAAAGTCAAGGAGAGACTTAAACAAAGACCTCCAAAGACATTTTACAAAAATCATTTTCAAAAAGTGTTTGTAAAACCTGTTGGTCGAAATGCCCTCAAATGTTCAAATTGTGGAGATTCAAAACACTTTGAGAAAGATTGTCCTAAAGACTGGAGACCTATCAAGAAAAATTGGGTAAAAACAGCATACTCTACTAACTCTCATGGACCCAAGAAAAAATGGGTACCAAAGAAAAGATGAGTTATTTTTGCAGGAAATAAAGGAAGAGAAGAAAGAGAGTTTGGTAAGGAATTTTTTTATTCTCAATTTGATTTGGGCAATAATTCTCATATTCGATATATCCTTGGTTGATTGAGATTTTATAATGATCATATTTTGCTTTATGGAAGAAAGAATCGTATGATTTGTTTTTGTGAGTTGAGATTTGATTTAGTACGTGTGATTATTTGAGATAATTCAGATTATTTTGTCTAATTTTATATTTCAGATTTAATCATATTTTGCAAAGTGAAAATCTGTTTTACGTGATGATGCAAGATATTCTTAGATATTCAAGAATTTTATTCTCTATGTTTTTATCGTACCATGACTAAGTGAGAATTTATTTTTCAAAATATCATTGTGCATAATATTCTTTCTTTGAATACTTTGTTACGATGAATTAAGAAAGAATATTTGATTATGGAGATTTTCTATTTTACTCTAACGTTAAGGAAGGATCCAAATTGATGGATACCAAAAAGGAAATGAGCTGATTGCAAGAAATTCTATAAGGGAAGAGCGATCGTGAATCTACGCAGATTTTAGTACAATCTGAAAATATCTCCTACGAAGATTGGTAATGATTTTTTTAATCAATGGTATATTTGAAACATATACCTGGGTAAGAGAAATTTTTTTATCATCCCGCATTGCAAATTTCTACATGCATTTATCATGATTTTGGATGATTGTTATATTGCAAATATCTTTTGTCATAAATATAAGGTATTGCAATTTTGGCACGCGACAGAAATATTTATTTTCCTTTTGCAAAATGCATATCTGAAATTTATGCTCAAGGAAATCGCTTTGATCTCAAAAGATAGTACTACATATTCATGGATATTCTTGCTATATTCTTAGAAAATATATTATATCTAGCAAGTTTGATCCACAAATCAAAGGAAGATATTACGTGACATTTTTGCAAAGATGATTATCTATTATACAGGATTTTGCAGGTGACAATAGAATCTTCCATATGAATTTTGGAAAGCTCGATCAGATAATCATGGAGATTTTATTCTATCTTCTAGAGGTTCAAAAATTCTATTCCTTGTGCAAAATTTTTGCTTATTGAGGAAATCCCTTATGCGTCATACGGAAGGTTGAGTAGTTCTGAATTTTAATTTTATATATGATATTCAATTTATTTATTCAAAGAAAAGGGCATTATATATTATGTGGATATTATTACAGCTTATTTGTGAAAAAGTTTGTTAAGTTGATGCAGGTTGAATTCGAGAAAAGCTTAATTGAAGAAAATAAATTTTTGCCTCGAATTTCAAAATGCAAGTGATCGTTGCAGATGTTGTTGCTACAAAGGAAATACTGAAAAAAAAAAAATTCTGTTCAACAAGCAACAATTGTTTCTATTGCAAATATTGTCATGATCACAGGGGAGAACGTGAATCTAAAAGAAAGGAAAAGAATCGTGATCATCTCAAAAAGGCAACAAATTGAGGGGGAGCATTGATCAATTATGGAAAAATCTTTTTGGATTGATCGTGATCTTATTATGGAAAGAAGGAAAGGTAAATGTGTCAGAATTTGTTCTAAAAAATCCGGTTAGTGCATCTTTTATTACTTTTTGTCATTAACAAATCTTGTATTGATATTATCATTTTATTATGACAAAAAGGGCGTGAATTTCATGATGCATCCGTGATTTTTATTGGATATTTGCTAATATAATCGAAGTGAGCTATATTGCATATCTTTAATATTCGATAAAAGCTGATTTTTGGAAATTGTGATTCATGCAAGATATTTGTTATCATTCTCTACGTGATACTTTTTCCATTATTATCGCTTTTTGATTATGACAAAAAGGGGGAGAAGATATGAATATGCATATGTGTTGATTGGTTGATATTATCTATGGCATAATATTGAGCTGTGATATGAATATGCATATGTGTTGATTGGTTGATATTATCTATGGCATAATATTGAGCTGTGATTATATTTCTATATATTGTTATGCTCAATTTATTTGCTCAATTTATTTGCTATCTCATGATATCCTTTGATTTAAATTAATATTTTTAAAAGCATGTTTACAAATCTGCATATTCAGAGATTGTTTTGTCATCATCAAAAAGGGGGAGATTGTTAGGGAAATCCCTTATGATGTTTTGAAGATGACAAAATAAATCAAAGGCTACTAACATGTTTAATGGTTAAGTAATAGACCATGCAGATGATAGAACATGTAAAGGATATTGTCAAAGTGTGAAGACGACCGAGAAGACTGAACGTAACATATGTCCAAAGTATATTCTCGAAGATTTTCAGACTTCGTGTCAAAGTCGAAGGCGCCGGACTTTAATGTCAAAGTCTGTTCTACATCGAAGTCTGCTCACTCGACAAATTCAGACTGAACGTGAATGATGAACCGAAGAAGACGGACTCTATGCTGAAGCTGAACTGGGTACAGACCTTAAAGCTAAATCTGTTCAGAAGCAGAATATGTTCAGACTCAGATTGCAAAGTCTAATGCACTCAGACTCAGATTGTAAAGTCTATTAGTCTCAGACTTTACATCCAGATTCGATAGAACGTAACTCAAGCCCAATCATATAACGGCTAGTGATCTGGTTTGGATTCCACATCAAGATTGATTTGATTGACTCAATCTATTTGATTGACGATTGGATCTTGAAGACAAGAACTTTCTATACGAAGAAGCTTTACTTATGGAAACCAAGATTCCGTTTGTATGGGCGATCGGAATCAATTTGGGATTTTACCTTTGTCACTCAACGGCTACCAAATCTTCTAGATACGGAGAGCTGTCCAATGGGTATATTGGAAGACGATCCTCAAGATACTGTCCAACGGGTAGTTTGGAAGTGGAGGAGTACTTAAGGAGATGAAGGACCGATGAGCAAGTAAGAGATAGAGCGTAGAATTTATAATTCCAAAGTACGAGCGACCTTCGATCATACACTTGTCTCTTGTGAGCTTAAACGTTTGTGATCGTGAGAGAAATACCAAAAGAGTGACTTAGTGAGATAGTGTAATCTACTAAGTGTTTGCACTCGAAGTTGTAATCTCTTGTTGATTGCATAGTGGAATCCAGCCAAGAAGGCTGTTAGCGTGGGAGAGTGGACGTAGGCTTGGATTAAGCCGAACCACTATAAATCTTGTGTTCTTATTCTCTTCCCTAACTCCTTTGTTTTACTCAAAGTTTATTTTATTCCGCATATATTTGCCAAGGTTTAGTTTAAACACCTATTTACCCCCCTCTAGGTGTTCATACTAGCACTCTCACATCCAAGTCTTCTTGGGAGGATGTGGTTTCACGAAATGGGAAGACATTTTCGTGAAAAATAACATCCTGGCTAATGAAAAAATCTCTTGTTGATGGATCGAGAACAAGGTATTCCTTCTGTAGATTGGGATATCCCATGAATATGCATCGCCTAGCATGAGGACTCATTTTGTCCCGAGGCCCGATTGTTGTAGTATAGCATAAACAACCGAAAATCCTGAGATGATTCAGTGTTGGCTTTTTCCCATAAAGTAATTCGAAAGGCGATTTGCCATCCAATATCCGTGTTGGCATCCGGTTGATTAGATAAGCTGCAGTAATGACACAATCTCCTCAATAATTGTCTGGAATAGATCCCTGGAATTTTAGTGCTTGTGCAACTTCCAAGAGATGACGATGTTTACGCTCCACTACCCCATTCTGTTGTGGAGTATAAATGCAGGAGCTTTCATGGAGGATGCCATGGGACAAGAAAAGTGAATTGCGGTCATGATTAAAAAACTCTCTCCCATTATCAGTGCGAATTCGTTGAATTGACTTCCCAAACTGATTTTTGGTCAGAATCAAAAACATGTTTAGATGAGAGGCAACTTGAGCTTTCGACTACCTCAGAAATACCCATGTGGCACGGGAGTAATCGTCCACAATTGTGAGAAAATAACGTGAACCATCACGATGTGGAGTGTGATAAGGTCCCCAAATATTCATATGAATTAGTGAAAAAATGTCACTGGAACGTGTCTTACTGGAAGGAAAAGGAGTTCAAGACTGTTTTGCAAGTGGGCATATGTGACATTTAGAGTAAGGAAAAAATGCACTATGACCCATTCGCGAATGCATGAGAAAATTGTTATCATTGGTAGTCACATTACACAATGATATTTTACTTAAGGGAATTGAAGACAAATCAAAATGACTTGGAAAACTGGTCCAAAAATATAGTCCTTCAGAAATATTACCCAAGCTCATCAGTTTGCCAGTCGAAAGGACTTGAAAAAAATAGGTGTCAGAATTGAAGAATACTTGACATGAATTTTCCTTGCAGACTTTGGACACAGATATAAGATTGAATTGAAATTGTGGAATGTAAATGGCATTTTGAAGGGTAATATGATGACTCAGTTGGACAGTGCCTGTTAATGTGACATGAGTGACATTCCCATTTGGCTGTTGCACATAAATAGGTGTGTCTAATTTCTTATGCACAGTGAAAAAAAAAATCCATTATCACAAATAATATGATCACTTGCTCTTGAGTCAATTATCCAAGCCTTTCTTGAAATAGAATTTATCAGGCAATGATAAATACCTGAAAAACTTCCTCCTTTGTTCCCAACGTCAACCTTTTGCAATGTCTACATCACTGTTGATATTGTCCATAGGTAATAGGTTGGTCACTATTTAGACCGATGGGTCCAATAACCTGATAAGCTGCAGAATATTATTTCTTTTTCCCTTTTTCTCCTGGCTTACCATGTAATTTCCAACAAATATCTATCGTATGATGCGGACGCTTGCAATATCGCAATATAATTTACCTGTCCCCTTTGAATTTTGAGCAAAATTCTTTGAAGATGCGGAAAAAATCTGACCGTCCGATCCCTTTATCGCGGAACTATAACCACCGTCCGATCCAATCGAAGGATGAGACCCCTGTAGACCGTCAAATCTCTGCGGAAGATCTAAGCCGTTGATCCCTTCCCTTTTAAGAGATTTTTGCCAATTCCCTGTAACCTTAGCCCTTCTCAACTCTCTCTCTCTCTCTCTCTCTCTCTCTCTCTCTCTCTCTCGGGCTAGGGTTTTCAAGCCCGAATCTCGTCGGACGCCGCGGAGTGCAAGGGCGATGTTGTCGCTTCCTCACATTTGCTCCGGAGCCGCGAGCCTCTGACTTTCCTCTTGGATGGCCAGTTGGAAGATTCGTCCAAGGGGAGGCACCGGATCCATCGTCAGGATCTGTGAACGGAAGGTTAGGTATGTTTCATTCAAAATCAAGATAAATCGAGTAGCCTTTTCCCTCTCCTTCATAGATCTGTATTGTTGGAGGGTTTCTCCCGGTCCCTCGAGTTTTTCCTCCGCGGCTTCGAGTTGATTCCAAAGCGACGATAGCTTGTTGTAACAAGCCATGACCGTCATATTTCCCTGCTTTAATTTGCTGAGTTTCTGCATGAGAGAAAAAATCTTGGCTCGATCTAACTTCTTGTACATTTCTTTGATGTTGTCCCACATCTTCTTTGAGTCCTCCGTTGGTAGGAGGCCGGCTGCGACAGTTGGAGAAACGCAGTTGCCGCTCCATGTTCGGATGAGGTGGTTGCATTTTCTCCAATGTCTAGCTAGTCGCTCGTCCGAAGGAATGGGTACGGTCCTGTCGCGGAATCTGTCTTTGTCCTTCGTCATGAGGGCTCGCCAAAAGTCCTGCGACCATCTGGAGTAGTTCTCCGACCCGGTCAGTTGTAGACTGATTAGTCGCAATTCTGGGATGTCGGCGGTTGACACGTACAGAGGATCGTCGAGCTTTGGTCGGCCGGTGACAGCCGCGATCGGAAACGGCAGAAAACCGGGTGCGAGATTCGGGTAGGGATTCGTCCCTGTACCTGATCCGCTAGACCCGGATCCATAACCCACATTAGAAAATCCTAGGTAGAGATTCGTCCCCAAACCCGGTTCACCCGACCCTCCAATTTGTTCTGAACCGATGGTCGAGCTTGCCCCTCTCATGGCTGGTGGGCTCCCGTCAGGCTGGGGGTTGTTTTGGCTACTCCCAATCCCCGGCAATGATGCATTTGGGCTTGGCCCAATGTACCATGGATAAGGTACCCATTGGTAAGGATGGCCCAAAATGGGCTGCCCCATATTTGACTGAGTCGGGTAAAATTGCCATTGTAGGCCTTGGGCCTGAATTTGTTATTGGGCCGTAGGAATTGTGCCTTGCATATCTTGTGTAGGTGTGACTTCTCCTGTGGGCTGAGCATATGCGGCAGAGGGCGAGTTCTTTGGGTTATTCATGGTGAGTATTAGTGTTTGTTTCTGCCTTCTCTAACGAAATTTGATTCCTTCGCAACTTTGATCTATTTTGCAGATTAGGGAACTTTGATAGGCAATCAGTGCGGAAGCGGAATCAAGAGCCAAGCTCTGATACCATGCAAGAAGGTGTAGAGAGGCAAGAAACAGAGCAAGAGGCGTAGGAATTTTTAGGAGAAAATTCTTTTTGTATTTCTCTACAATATTCAATGTACAACACTTTGTAATTATAGTACAAGAGATATATGAATAAAAGGAAAATAGATATTCTACAAATCAATTTAATATCTCAATCTAATCCCTAATTATTTTAATGCATGATTATAATCAAATCAGATTTCAGCATATCTTCCAAATCTTCAAGCATATCTTCCAACACCTTTCTATCCCGCGAGCTCTTGGCCACCTTTATAAGCTAAAGTATCCACTCAACCTTTTTCTTTTGACCTTTCAACGCTTTATTTTTCTTTATTTCTTTATTTTTGCTTTTCTACCTTTGACTTTTCAAAAACCCATAACTTACACTTGGTGACATAGTACTTGAAATTGCACAGTCTTCGACAAAAAAAAAAAAAAAAGTTGCATAGTCTATTCGTATAGACTTTGGACAAAACTTGTGTTCAACTTAATTTGTTTTTTCAAATCTTCTTCTAGATGCAGAAGTACAGTAGCTCTGGATCAATTTATACCTGGAGCCTGCGCGGGGAGGGAAATTTGGGGAGGAGACTAGCAATATGTTTTGCACTCTCCCAATATGACGTATACCTGGCAGTGAGGCTCTCTTGTTTAGCATCTCCATTGGGATCTTCACCAGCCTGGTTGTCATTTAAGATAAAAATTTTGCCCTTTCTTTCTTTCCCTACAGTCTCCATGAATGCCTTCTTTTTGAAGGTCCAGTTTCCAGTTTTCAGGTTAAAATGGTAGAGTGGTAGGAATCTCTGGCCATAAGAGGCTACAAACTCCAGTGCAGCAATAATGTACTTGAACTCCTCCTCCGAAAGGTAGTAGGGAAAGCTGACTCTGGTCCATCCAGGCTTCACCCCAGCAAATTCCTGTTATAAAGGTAAACTCACAGAAGATCAATGAAATGCTTGACCTTATATGTCTCTAAGAAATCATCGCACTGGTTGAGGGGTAGTGCCTAATAGACCCTTCCCTTGTATGGCTATTACGGTTTGAAAACCTTCAAGGTCTTACATGTCTTTGTCTTCCAGGAAAGAAAACAAGTGTCTTACCTTTTGAATGGCACGTCTAAATGCATGGGACTGAGCTTCACTGATGCCAAGTAGGGCATGACCATATGGACCGGCACAAGCGCACCCGCCTCTCGCTTGAATGCCAAAGAGGTCATTGAGGAGAGTGGCGACAAAAGGTCCGTGGAGAGGCTTCGCTCTTTCGTTCCCCGTTTCTCCCCACAGGTAAAGCCCTCTCTCTCTTCCTTTCTTATGACAATCTGGTGGTGAATTATTTGTCGAGTATATCAGGAAAGACAATATAGCCTCTCTCGTAGCTGCTTTGTTCCCAAGAATCTCTATGTTCTGGTTTTTGGAGAGCCTTTGGATTGCTTCTTTAATGTACCTGTGCTCCAGTTTCTCAATTACTTCATATCCCACATTCTCTTTCAACCAAAATGCCAATGCTGCTCTTGTGATCTGAATAATCTGTGGAGTCCCAGCATTCTCTCTTTCTTCAATGTCTTCCACGTATAAGGTATCCTGTTAGGCAAGTAAATTGATAAGTCACCGACTGATGAAAATCTGAATGCTTTGATGGTAATTGCTTTAGCTTTTGAATTTGCTCTATCATTTGCAAAAGATCAATGCTTTTACCTTTTCACCGAAACCATTCACATAATCAACAGTTCCTCCTCCACAGGTTGATGGGGGAGATGATCAGAGCCGATAGAGAGCCTTGCTCATGAGCAGGACTCCTGGAGACCCTGGTCCACCAAGGAACTTGTGCACACTCAAGAAGATAGCATCATAACCGTCAACTTTCCCCGATCTCATGTCGATTTCCACATAAGGTGCACTGTTCAAAATTAAGCAATTCAAGGCCAGTCAGATTAGTCGCTTCATTATGTTACCATGGAATTATATAGTCTTGAACCATACTCTCAGTAAATGCAAATGCAGAGTTCTCCAATTGAGTCAGAAAATGCAGGAAAATGAAGGTTCACCTAGCTGCAAAATCAAAGCAAGCAAAGGCACCAAATTGGTGAAGCAGCTTCGCGACAGCTCTTGTGTTGGTACAAATCCCGGTCACATTACTGCAAGCAGAGAAAGAACCCAGAATTGGCCTGTTTGCATCTCGATAAGACTCGAGCTTTTGCCTTAAATCTTCCATGTCTATCGACCCATCTTCATCTAGTCCGATCTCTACGACCTCCGCTAGACTTTGCCTCCATGAGAGAAGGTTTGAGTGGTGCTCATAAGGTCCGACTAGGAGCACCCATCTCTCTTCGCTTGGCATGCACTTAATCATCCTCTCTCTTAGGATCGATGGCACTGCAATGCCCATGACTTCTTGGAGTCGCTTGATCGACCCAGTGGATCCTGATCCGCAGAACAAGATTGCGTCCTCGGGTCCACCTCCTAAGCACCGTTTGATGTAGTTCGAGGCCTCGTGCACCGTTTTGGTTGTCTGGCGACCCACGTGGCTATCAGACGTGTGTGAATTACCTATATGCACATTTGTGAAAGTACCATTCAATACAGTGGTTTCATCTAATATACGATCGACACTAAAGATGGTGGCATAATATTAATATTGTATATAACGTATACCATAGGATTTTGACTATTACATTATTAAAAGGTTAGAGATAAAAGTGAAATGACGATAAATTTGAGTCGGACACGCACTTGTATACACCATGGACAGTGATGTGGCCTTTATCAACCTAACCTCCAGAGCATGAGGCATTCAATACTAAATGAAATTCAAACGTTCGATTTTAAAATTTTTGAAAGTAAAAAATGAAAGGCGTCGATGATATATCATGGCATATGATCTTGCCTATATATATCTGGTCTTCATCATGAAATATCTAGACTAGAGGTTTTGATTCGCTCATGCAATTGATTTAATATAGATCTTTCCCTATCACGTCCGCAGCACGGCGTTGAGTACGTCAGTGATTGAATCGTAGCTGCGAGGAACATATAATAACATGGAAAGTGCGAATAACGAGCTCTTTACCTACCCATCTGGTACATTAGTCTACATGCCACGAATTTACTAAAAAAAGCGGATCTATTCAGGCGTTGACCCACTACGGATTAATTTCAACTGCAGATGAATGGTCTTTTGGGCCGTCGGTCCACGAAACTAAGAAGAAAAGTCTCATAGACGCTCAGACGCGCATACCGTAAAACGGAAGGATGTTGTTAACGATGAAGTCCTCGACATAGCGGACGCAGCGGCCTGAGGCAGTGCTGTCGGCGTTCGTGAGCCGCCGCCTGCCGAACGGGGAGTCGAACTCAGCATCCCCTCTGATGATCTGAGAGCGGAGCCATGCAAGCTTCTTCTCTGCGCCGCCGCCATCCGCTGCCGGGACTCCCGATCCGAGCCTCCGGAAAGATGCCAAGTGCTTGCGCAGATCATTCCTCGACGATGGGGATGGTGGCGATGCACTTCCCTTGCCATTTCTTGGGTTGACGTGCTTGGTCATGATTGTGAGATGGGATTGCCTTATCAAGCCAGACTGGTCTAGCTCCATCGTCTGGTGAAGAAGGAATCAACAAGAGATCAATGCCTTCTCTTTCATTCGGGGGAAGAGGGCTTTTTGAAGGGTATGAGGGGAAAGAATGAATGATTCCAGGGGCTTAAATAAGATGGTTTTGGCGTGAGGAAGTCAAAGAATGAAGACGTTTTCTCATAGAATTAATTATTTTAAGCTTACTTTCCCTTTTCATTAAAGTAATTCATCGATAGGATTCTGCTGGCCGCTATGACCCTGTGGTCTGGCGGCTTTAGATCAGAACGCCAATTGGCTCTCTGACCACACACACAGACTTTGAATTCACAACGCGCGACTCTTTCTCCCTAAACATTCCTCACTAATCAATCCCTTTGTCTCCAACCAAAAAAAAAAATCAATCCCTTTGTGTCGCGACCAAATTTTCGGGTGTGAACCACCTAGGGTTTGGCTAATGGATTGTTAAGCCTAGACTTAACTCGGGCTCTCCCAAGCCCATACCAATTCGCGACTTAGGTTCAAGTTCTTAACATACAAATGATTTTCAATCAGGAGTTGCCACTAATCTATTTTTGGTGGGTCGATTAGAAACCCAAGTAAAGTAATGGGAGTTTTACTTTACTTCTACGAACCAGAGATTTGTGAGTTCGGGGACTTGGTTACGTTAGATTTCTCTAACGCCCTTTCGGTACCTTTTCCTTTTATTTTGAAAAATGTTTGGCAAGCAGTTTGAATTAATTTTAATTTACTTTCCTAACATGTGAAGTGATCACTCAGGTGCGCAAACCACCAATTTAACACCCAAGAAAGTAAATAAATAATGCAGAACTTACCTCAAAGCAACGAAAGCATCTGCGGTGCTAGATTAGAATTCACATTAGCAATCCTAGATATGATTTCTAATTAACAAGCAATCACTCAATTTTTGTTTTCACTTTTTAACGAGAATATAGTCCATATGCAATGCAATGCAATGCTTCTCAACCTAACATGCAATAATATGGCATGGCAAAATGTCTTAAACTATATGAATGAGTAAAAAATTTTGTGATTTTCTAATAAACATGCAATAATTAAATATGCAATCTAAATTAGCAAAAATGACCTAATTCTAATGACGGGCAATTTCTAATTAAATGACCTCTAGCAATAATCCTTAGATGACGTGCATTTCATGAACCTAATTCTATATGACGTGCTTTTCATGAATCTAATTTTACATGACGTGCATATGATTTTTTTAATTAACAAAAAATTCGTAATTAAAATCACTAAAAATGAAAATCAAACTAAAGTGAAATACTATCTATTCTAAATGCTTTCTAAACATGCATTTAAAAAAAAACTAACTTATCATGCAATTCATCTAAAGGTCTATCTAAACCTAAAATTAAACATGCAATTTTATCTAATATGCAATGACGTGCAAAGAATGCCCTAATTCTAATTTTTTTCTTTTTTTTTTATGAAATTCGAAATTAAAATTAAACATGCAATTTAGATAATAATAGAACAAAAAAAAAAACTAACATCCTAAATGAATGCACTTTTTTCTTTTCTTTTTCATGATTCAAAATAAAATCCCTATTCTAAACATGCAAGATAATAAATAAATAAAAAACCTAATCCTAATTCAATTTTTTTTGGATTTTTTTCTTTTACGAAAATAAAACTGACTCAAACACCACGACATCAAATCAAACAAGATAAAATTGATATCCGAAAGTTGGCGAACCATATCTCGCGCATGAGATCGGGTTGTCCAATTTTAAAATTAAATCGCGAATCGAATCTCGAGCATGAGATCGGATTGTCGATTTTTGCAAGGGATTGCGAGTCGGATTTCGGGCGCGAAAATCGGACTGTCAATCCCTAATTTGAGGGGCACTTTCATGTTGGAATCTCAATCAAACATTTAAAGGAACAATTCCACTAAAAAAACAAGATATAAGGAAAATAAAATATAAAAAAAAAAAAGTGAATAAGTAATAAAAAAAACTACCTATTTCCTTTTCTTTTTTTTTTTTTTTTCTTTTTTTTTCTTTTTTCCAGGCACGTGCTCGTGCAAGCTGGTCTCCAAGGGCAGCGGGTCAATCGGTCCAGCAAGGGGAACTCCGGTAAGGGTGGACCGGCGGGAAAGGGGCAGCACCGGGTAGCAAGGATGGCCGGCGGAGCGAGGGCGCAGCGACCGTGCGGAGGGGCAGCCGAGCGAGAGGCGGAGGGGGCCGTCGGGTGCCGGGTCGCGGACGGAAGGCGGGCGACGCTAGCGCGACGACGAACTGCTGCGGGGCATATCAGGAGCGACGGTTGTTGCGGCGGCTTCGGCGGATTGGAGGTTGCGGTCGAAGTGGGTCGCGGCGTCACAGGAGCGGTCGTCGGGTGCAGTGGACAGCAGCAGTCGCGAGCGCAGGGGGGCGGCGTTCAAATCTGGACCTACTGTCGTTGGGGGTCACGAGCAGCAAGCGTGGAAGGTTGGCGTCGCAGATCGTGGGTGCGCGGACGAGCGAAGGCTGCAGGTCGCACGGCGGAGCAGCGAGGAAACGACGGCTTCGCAGCAGCTCGCGGGGAGACGAACAGGGACTGAGCTTCCGCTGCTGGGGGCGGCGGCCGGCACGGGGAACGGGCAGATCACCGGATCTGCGGGTTGCGGGCCGGAGGTGCAGCGACGAGCGAGCGGGCAGAGGCGTTAAGTCGTCGCGGTAGCGGGGCGAGGGGGAAGGCGGAGCGGCGAGGTGGCGAGGCGCGGTGCCAATGTAGACGGTGCTAGCGCGATGGACGGCAGGGGCACGGCCGAGAGAGCCCTTCGAAGAAGACGATGAACATGACCTTTTTTCCTTTTTTTTTTCTTTTTTTTTTCTCCTCTGCTACCCGATCACACTCGCACGACGCTCTCTCTCTGCTGCACCCTGTTTTTCCTCTGACCTGCTGACTTTTCTTTCACTCAGCAGCTTTTCTTTTTGTGTTGCTTTCCCCAAGGAACGAAGAACAACACCCCAAAACCCTAAACTGAAGAAAAATAATTTTTTCTTTTGACTTCAATTTTTAACCTAAAACTCGAGAACCCAAAAAAAAAACCCCCTGAACCCTATTCGTTTTAATCTATTTATAGATAATGAATTATGGTTTTTTTAGTCTTTCAAAAATTGATATCCACAAAGATTTTTTCCAAAACGCAATATTCGCAATATTCGTTTTTTTCCACTTGCCCTATCCGAAAGATTCATCATATCTCGGAAAATTTCAAATTTTTATTTTCTCATGAGATAATTTCCGATCACTTAACAAAAGGGCTTGGGCCAATTTGCTCGCTTCATGGGCTTAGTCCGGCCTGTCAATTTAAAACTCAGAACCACTAATTCAAATCCACCCGTCACCAGTCCAATAAATAAATGCAAAACATGTAAATTAAAAAGAAATGCACCTACATCTATATGATATGCAATTAATTTTTTTTTAGGGATAAAATTAACCCCTAATTTTCTATGCAATAAATAAATGACTAGATTGTCAAAATTTAGGTGTCAACACTTTGTCCCTCCATTCCGACATCTACCACAACACATTTGTCGGTGGCCTCGCGGCTTGTGAAAGAGACCATACGAAAACAAATTCTTGATCTTGAAAGTATCTCAATTTATGCCACAAAAGATAATTAATCTTGGACGTGAATCCCACAGGATGTAATGATGGTTTAAATTTATTATAGTTCACCGAATGATTTATCCTTACCTAATTCTACTATATACACATTAATTAGGCAAAAAATAAATATTTTCTACCTACGAAATAAATACATGAATAATACGATGCATTGTCTCAATGATGAATATCTTCCGTCTCGATTATAAAAACGATCCAATTTTTGTCAAGTTTGACTGTGTTCAAGAAAATAATTTATGTTTGTCTTCATTTAGTTGGGAAAATTATTAAAAAAATTTATTATATGCATGTTAATTTAGTCGTAATTTTTAACTAGAGGGAATTCATCCTTTTAGTTATGAAAATTGATGTTGGTGCCAAATGTCCGCAACTTTTGCCACGCTGTAGCAACAAATTTAATAAATGAGGATTTATCTATTATCCCAATTGTTGAGTGCGCCTTATTTAAATATTATCCCTCTGTTCCAACTCTCGATGCCTAGTATAAAAAAAACCATGGGGCTCACGGATTCCGACGGTTCATCTCCTGCCTTTTGCTGCTTCTGATTGGTGCGTTGACGTCAGTTCAAATAAATCATTTCCCACGCGGTCTTGTAATAAATCATTTCCCACGCGGTCTTGCCCCTTGCCCCATACCATTTGCTCAATTCCACGTCGATCACACTTTTTCACTCTATTTTTTGCTTTTCTTTTTTTTTTTTTTTTTACTTTCTTAGAGAGAGGGAGAGGGAGAGGGAGGAGGAGGAAGACCCCCGCCCGGGGGTGGATCGGCCGCAATCGCTGTTCTTCCTTCGAAACTATAGCATGGCTCATAGTTTTTCTTAATCCGTATCATCTTATAGAGAGAACTCAAATGTAGCATCAATGTATGTTCTTCCATCTTCTTTGTCATGAGAAAGTTGGGAAAATTACCCTAAAAAAATCTTAAAGTTATTGTACCTATGCTAATTCAGTCATAAATTTTTTGATTTGGCAAATTTAATCCTATTTTTTTGAAAATTTGTCAATATAGTACATTTGGTCATTTTTTATGATAAATTGCCAACATGGACATAGAGTATTTCATGTGGCACGGTCGGCACTAACATAGACAATTTTTTGCAATTTTTTTTATACATATGTTTTTCTTTTCTTTTTTTCATTCTCAAAGGCCGACCAGTGAGGGGTGACCTCGTTGACCTCACCAACTTCAGGCGAGGTTCACCATCTCTAGGATCTAGCGAAGCAAGCCTTTCCCTAGGCTACCGAGGTCGGCCCTCCCCAGATCGGGCAAGGTCAAGCCTTGCTTGAAACTAGTAAGGTTGCCCCTCACCTCTCACAGTGTCACTCGAGGTTAGCAAGGTTGCCCCTCGCCAGATTCCGATGAGGGTGACCCTCACTAGCCTTGCCAGCCTTCGCTAAGGCCTGACAACTAGCGGAGGAAGAAGGAACAAAATGAAAGAAAAGAAAAGAAAAATATAATAAAAAATTGCAAAAATTACTCAAGTCAATACCAATCGTCTCAACATAAGATGGCCGATGTTCACATCAGTAATTTTCAATCAAAATTGATCAAATAGACTATATTGGCACAATGTTAAAAAGAATTAGGACTCAATTGACCAAATTAAAAGGTTTAGAATTAAATTGACACGTGTGTAATAGCTTTAGGAATTTAGGTAATGTTTTCAGAGAAAAGTTGTGTGGATGAGGTGGATAGAATAAACTAATCTTTATGTTAGAAACTGGCATAAATTATTCATGTGTGTACCAACGATGGAAAGTAAAAAAAAACAAGGAAAGTTCGAGTTGGGTTATTATAGGAAATAATAAGTAATGTCAGTTGTCAAATTTCTTAAATCTGTTAAATTTATATAGAAATGATATCTTTGGTATCTGCTTGCAGATTTTCCTACTTTCTAGGATCTTTAATGGTTATGCAACTACTCATCTTTTCAGGAAGGTGCATCGCTGTCGAAGGGGTGATTTGAGAGAAATGAACAAAAGCCTTAGACACTAGCTCCAGAGCAAAAAGTTACGCAAGATACCTTTTTTAATTGAGAGGCCAAGATGGCGATGTCTATGGGGGGCCCAAAAGGCATAATCATGACATTTTAGGAATCATAAATTCCCAGTTCTACAAAGGCCCTCGCTCAGTCGTTCCAATGTAGTTTGTTATAAAGGCCAAATGTTCACTTTGCAGGTTCACAATGGTTCAATACTTCAAGCTCTTCATAGGGGTGCTCTCATTTTATTTCGTTGGAAAGCATTCGAGACTTCCTAGTTAGTGATGAATGCACTATCTAGGCCGAAGTCATAGTCCTAGACGCAACTGGGAAACTAACATGACAAATATGATGTAAGTTCATGATCAGATTATTTATCACTCTTTTCTTCATGTACTATGCTAATAGTCTTAAAATAGTATACTTGTGGAATTCTTCTTTTGCAACTAGTTGATTGACATTTCTCTTTTTTATCTATATTTTTATTTTAGCACAGTGAGTTTTTTTTTATCTTGTACTCCTATTTGTTCATGTTATTTACTGTTACTCGATTGTAGAAAAGCTAAATTCCAGCAATGCAATATCCTAATGCATATTGCCTTTGCGGCATCTTTTTGCTGCCACATACATCATATGGGGTAACATAAAATTTATTCGTTGCATACAAGGCCAAAATATTCCAGAAAAGTTATAGTCCATGTCAACAAAAATCATATGATCGGGCATTTGTCCTGAAAGGAGCTAAACTTTCTTAGATAGAAAGTTCTTCCATTAGAATGATGTTATGGTCCTCAACATTTACTCCAATATTTTCAAAATACTAATACATCTAAATGAACACAATTATAAGTAAATTAGATGATGTGCATGCCCGAAAAAGTACAGAATTATGCCTTTGACTTAAAAGGAGCTAAATTTTATTAAAAATGGAAGTTCTTCCATTAGAATGGTGTCATGCACCTCAACGTTTGCTCTAATCTTTTGCAAATACTAATAATATCTAAATGAACATAATTATAAGTAAATGAGATGATTGGCAAGTTTGGAAAGCCTCAAGATCAAGCATTTGACTCAAAAGGAGGCAAACTTTCTTAGATTGGGAAGTTCTACAATTAGAATGATGTTATGGATGCCTGATTTTTCTTTAATCATTCACAAATACCGATAGCATCTAAATTAACACAATTGTAAGTTAATTAGATGATTTGCAAGCTTCAAAATCACAAAATTAAGCATTTAACCCAAAAGGAATCACACTTGGAATGGGAAGTTCTTCCATTGGAATGATGTTATGGACATCTACTTCTGCTCTAATCTATGCAAATACTAATAGCATCTAAATGAACACAATCATAAATAAATTAACTAATTTATAAGTTCGGAAAATCATAGAATCACGTATTTGACACAAAAAGAGCCAAACTTTCTTAGAACGTGAAGTTCTTTCATTGGAAAAATGTTGTAATCCTCAACTTTTTCCTCTAATCTTTCTCAAGTACTATTAGCATATAAATTAACACAATTATAAGTAAATTAGATGACTTATATGCTCAAAAAATCACAAAATCAAATTTTTGACTTAAAAGGAGCCAAACTTTCATAGAATGATAAATTCTTCCATTAGAATGATGTTATGGACCTCAATTTTTGCTCTAATTTTTCCAAGAATGAATAACATCTAAATCAACACAATTATAAATGAATTAGATGATTTGTAAGCTCATAATACCACAAGATCAAGTATTTGACCCAAAAGGAGCCAAACTTTCTTAGAATGGGAGGTTCATCCATTAGAATGTTGTTATGGACTTCAACTTTTGCTTTAATATTTTCTAAGTACTAATAGCATCTAAATGAACATAATTATAACTGAATTAGATGATTTGCAAGTTTGGAAAACCACAAAATCAAGTATTTGACCCAAAAGAAGCCAAACTTTCTTGAAATCCATTAGAATGATGTTATGGACGTAAATTTTAGCTCCAATCCTTCACTACTACTACTAGAATCTAAATTAACACAATTATAAGTAAATTAGATGTTTGCCAGATCGAAAAACAACAAGATCGAGTATTTGACTCAAAATGAACCAAACTTTTGTAGTTGCTAAATAACATATAATGCCCTAGCATCCTTTTACACTTGATCTTTCTAAACACATGCACCTTCTTGTGGAGCCTTGTAACTTTCTTTCAAGATGTCCCATAAATCTCATGCCATAAAAAAGGTAGTCATTTTTATGCTCCAATAGTTTTAGTTATTCCCAATAAAGATAAGAATAAGAAATGAGGATAAAGTAGAGGATACTTGGATGGGTAGTTTTAGGAACATGTAAGTAGGACAAACGGCCAATACTAACTAAAGAAGTGTCTTCGATACCATTCTTAGTATTGGTGGATGCTAGGTGTTTAATCGTGTGTGCACAAACATGTGAGTATTTGTTTGTGTGAATATGGTAAGGGAGCAAAGAAATGGCAAATGATTCACAAAAAAAAAGGAGAAAAGCTACGTGATAGTGGCGACAAGGAGCACAAGGGAACAAGCAAAAGGCTTTTATTTAATGGAATTACAAAAAAAAAAAAAATTGGAGAGACTTTTGCTCATTGGTCTGTTGTGTGGGCTCCTAAAGTCTATTTATAGGCTTTCTCATGACCTATAGTACTTGGGTTAGAGCGTAAAGCTCGCTCTTTAAAGTTCATCTTTTCAACCTATACCTACTACCCAAGTGTTTATCTACTTCCATGCAAGAAACAAAACTAGGATATCATGGCTTATTCTAGAAGATGGAGGAACACTCCTCATTGATCCATTTCAAAATCCATAGTGAATGAATAGCCGGTAGCGCTCCTCCTATCGTCCGTTGATCTTGCCTAGTCATTGTTGGTGTAGCCAACTAGCTTAGCTATTGCACTTGGCTAATACCAAATGCCATAATATGTAGTTCCTTGTAAGTATCTTAAAATTTTCTTGGCAGCTCCAAAGTAAATTTGACTCGAACTTTGCATGAATTGTGATAGTAGACTTATCGTGTACATCATGTCTGGTTGTGTAGCAATTAGATATAGTACATTGCCAATTAGACTTCTGTAGAGGGAGGCATAAGCTTTTTTTGCTCCATCTTCCTTTATTAGCTTATCATTTGTCACAAGTTGTGTCGCAATGGCTTTGAAATAGTTCATCTTATATTTCTTTAGGAGATTCTTGGTATATTTCTTTTGCGAGATAAAGACTCCATTTTGGTTTATCTAGATGCTGACAAAGTAGTGTATCAAGCCCAAGTTCGTTATCTCAAATGTCTTCATCATTTCTTCTTTGAATTCTTGAGCCATCTTCTCATTGCTCCTTGTATATATAAGATCATTTACATACAAAAAAATCATGAGAGTGTCAGACTTACCTTGGGTCTTGATATAGAGCGTTGGCTCACTTATGCTCCTCTTGAATCCTTATGTGGTGAAGTACTTGTCAATTCTACTATACCACACTTATGGTGCTTGCTTTAGCCCATAGAGGGCATTCTTGGGTTTTAATATATTTTCTTCTTGGCCTTTGAGTATAAAGCTTTGTGGTTGTTCCACATATATTTATTCTTGAAGGTTTCAATTTAGGAATGTTGACTTTGCATCTAGTTGATAGATCTTCAATCTTTTTTGTGCTACTATGGCTATGAGTGCCCAAATAGTGTCAAGGCAAGCAACAAGAATGAAAGTTTCAGTATAGTTGATACATGGTTGTTTGTAAAGTATTCTTTCACCACGAGTCTTGCCTTCGACTTCTACATAGATCCATTTGCATTGAGCTTCATCTTGTAACCCCACTTGACGCTAATTATCTCTTGGTTTTCAATAGGGGTAAATGGTTCCAAATTCCATATAAATTTTACTTGGAACCTAAAACCTACTCATTGGAATAGGTTCCTCATTTTTTGGAATCTAGAACTTAGCCCGCATACCCTGATGCTTGAAACCTTTGCTGTCATAAGTTTTAAGGTCGATTCTAGAATCTATCAAGATTCCACCTATATTATTAATTAAACGATTGTAATTAATCATCATATTTAATGACCACCACTAACAACAACTTACATTTAACTACACGAAGAATATGAAACATTGACAATGTAAAAAATTTTCTATCATTAAAAAAAAAGTTTAGATTAGTGGTTTCAGATTATACACTCATCATCGGATGCTATGAAATTTCGTAAGATCATGCGAAGACATAAACCAAGAAAAACACAAAAACTTGTTTTAGGTATCAAATTCCACCTACCAAGAATCCAGAACCTACTTATCGAAATAGGTTCTTCAATCTTTGGAACACAGATCTTACCATGCATATCTTGGAATCTGGAACTAGACAGATTTTCATAGGTCCAACTCTCTGGTTCCAAGTTTTATCCTAGAATCATGCTTACCCTTAATTTCAAGGTGATCGACAAGCTCCCAAGTTTCATTTTTCTCAGTCATCTTGGTCTCTTCCTCCATGGCTTTTACCTAAACTTCTTCTTTGGATGCCTCTTCATAGTAATATGGTTCTAAGGTAGCAAAGTTGCATGTGTCATAAATTCTTCTAAGGGTTTTTACCCTTAGAATAGGAGATTCTAGAGTAGATTCTTCCTACGTCATTTTTGAAAAGGATGGTGTTGTTATGTCAAAAGTGGTGGAATCTAGCACTTTACCTTCTTCTTGTGATTTTGACTCCTCTCGAGCTGATGGTATTTTTGATAAGATGACGTACTTCTTTTCGATCTTCTCTTCCTCCTTGTCCCAAGTGGCATTCTCATCAAATTCGATGTCTTGACTAATTATTAGCTTCTTAGTTCTTTGGTTGTAAACTCGATAGCCTTTTGATTGGTCAATATAGTTGAGAAAGACTCTCTTTTTTTGTCTTCTCATCAAGTTTGCTCTTTTATTGAGTAGGGATGTAGATGTTGTTTATACAACCAAATAACTTGAGATGTTTCATCGAAGGATTCTATCGCTCCATGCTTTGGTTGGAGCTTTATTTTGGACTACTTTAGTTGGACACTTGTTTAAGATATATACAGCCATGTAGATTGCTTCTATCCAGAACAAGTTGGGAATGCCTTTCTCCTTTAGCATGGCCTTGCCATATCCATGACCGTTCTGTTCTTCCTCTCCGTTACTCCATTTTGCTATGGAATGTAGCCCACGATCAGTTGATGATGAATGCCTTCATCTTCAAAGAACTTATTGAACTCCCTTGAGTTGTATTTTGTGCCTCTGTCACTTCTCAAGACTTTGATTCAATGGCCAATTTGATTCTCGACATGGTTCTTGAATTTCTTGAATATAGAGAAAAACTCTCATCTTTGTAGAAGAAAGTAAAGCCATGTCATTCTAGTGTGGTCATCTATAGAGAGAATGTAGTATCTATTTTGACTAGGTATTAAGAACCTCATTGGACCACATAAATCCGTAAGAACTAACTCTAATGGCTTCTTAGCTCTCCAACACTTCTGGATGGGAAGGGTTGTATTTGTCATTTTCCAAGAAGACAGCCTTTACAAACATATGAAATTTCTAAAATAGTCGGAAAATCTCTCATCATATTTTTTTTATGAAAATTTTTTAACCCTACAAAGTTGAAGTGGCCAAATCTTCATACCATAGCCATGAATAATCAAGTTGAGTTTTCATGGCTATATTTCCAACATATTTCCATCAAATAGGAAGGTTCTCATTCTCCAGAGGCTATAATATTTTTACATTTATTATAGATATAGCAAGTATCTCTTCTACAGTATAGAAAATACCCACTTTGTACATTTAGCCAACCCACAGTAGATTTTGGGCAAGGCTATGGACTAGATATAAATTATGAATATATTATGGGCCTTTAACTTGTTTTATCAATATCAATGAATATAAATTCATCCCATGTCATATGATTGCTACACTCACAATCAATGTACCATGTATCATTTTCCTTATCATTTGTTACTTGGCTTGTGTAGAATGTATTTCTCTTCACTTTTTTTTTTCAACATAGTTGGCTTAATAATTTGTTTTTGAGTGACAATGTTTTTCTACGTGGCCATATCTTTTACAAAAGCGGCATTGGGGCTTATTTATAAGGGTTAATATATTGAAAAACTCCAAATTGGTATACCTGTGATAAATTTATCCCAAACTAATTCATTGATCACCAAAAATCCCAAACGGGTACATATTTTACAAATTTACCCTAAATTGGTATACTTATGACAAATTTACCATCTGTTATTTTCTGTTAAATTTTATTGTCAAATTAATAAGTTGAATGACATGTGACAGTAGACTGATGTACCAATTTGGGATTTTATTCTCCATTTGTTACAGTTATACAATTTTTGTGATTGTTTGTAGTATTAATCTAATTTAATGGATGATATATTTATCACAAATGTGCAAGTTTGGGGTTTTTTGTAGTCGAATAAATTAGTTTGTGGTAAATTTTTCATAAATGGATAAGTTTACGGCTTTTTATGATCAGTCGGGTAAATTTGTCACGGGTGTATCGGTTTGATATTTTTCATGATCAAAAAATTAGTTTTGAGTAAATTTGTCACATGTGTATCAATTTGGGGGTTTTTCAGGGTATTAACCCTATTTATAAACTAGCAATTCTTGTCCAAATAATTTGTTTTCTTGCAAATATTGCAAGGTGGATATTTTTCCTTTGAGTAGTTTCTCTTCCTCTTTTATTTTTCCATGAGCTTCTTCCACAATTTTTAGGCTAATGAGACTGGATGTTCATTTTAAACCGAAAGGCTATTGTTGACTAAATTTTCATGTTGTGTCATTAGTCTCTTTTCATATACTTCTAAAGAGCCGATTAATTGACTCACTGACATGGTCTCTAAATCCTTAGTTCCTTCTATACTGGTGATAATCGGATTGTATTTTCTAATAAGTGACGCTAATATTTTTTCTATGTCCCTTTGCTTAGTGATTTCATTTCCCTAAACTCTCATTTAATTAACTAGTTTTTGCATATCCCACAATATTCTTGAATGGTCTCATAATTTCATTTTACAATTCTCAAATTCCATTCTCAAAGTCCAAAGGTAAATTGCGTATCTTTTCAGTGCCTTGAAATTCTTCGTGTAATGTCTACCAAGCCTTCTTCACAGTTTTTGCTCCAATTATTTTCAGAAATATCATTTCCAAGAGTGCTTGCTGAATAACACATAACACTCTCGCATCTTTTTGTAATTGATTGTTCGGAACACTCGCACCTTTTCGTGGAGTCTCGTAACCTTTTTCCACGATGTCACATAAGTCTTGGACCATCAAGAAGGTAATCAATTGTATGCTCCAATAGTTGTACTTATTCCAATCAAATATGGGAACGGGAAATGAGGATGAAGTAAAGTTGGCCATAGTTTAGTTTTTGGATATTTGAATTGAAAGTTTTAGAAACAGGGAGGTAGGACAATGCCCAATATTAATCAAAGACATGGCTGTGATACCTTCATTAGCATTTGCAGAAGTTAGGAGTTTGATGTGTGTGTGTAAACAAGCGAGTGTTTGTGTGTGTGAAATATGGCAAGAGAGTAGAGAAAAAGGTTAAACTAAGAAATTAGGGAAATATACACGTGACACTAAAACGTCTAAATATTTATATCTATTACATTTTGAATGTTTGAGGCATTCAATACTAAACAACACTCAAATCATTGGTATTAAAAGTAAAATAATAAAAATCGAAAGTAAAAAATAAAAGTCACTGGCATAAACCCTCATATTATAAACTATGGAGGGCGATGTTGCCTATATCTCCGTGTAAGCGCAGAATGCAAGATAGAATATCGTCTTTCTCATGGATAATATATTCTTCATATGAAGCATTTCATCATGGGTTAAGATTTGGAAAAATTATCAAAAAAATCCTAAATTCATAATACGAATGCCAATTAAGTTCTAAATTTTTTTCAATTTGACAAATTTACTCCTAAAACCTTAGACAATTTACCAATGTAGTCCTTTCAGCCAATTTTGATCAGCAATTGTTGACGCGGACATTGGTCATCCTATGTGCTCGATTGTCACTAAAATAGATAATTTTTGCAATTTTTTTTAGATTTTCCGAATTTTTCCTTTCTTTTTCTTGCTTTTTTCTTCCCCATTTCCCTTTGCTGGTAGTTGGATCTCGGTGAGTGTGTCTCATCCCTTGCCATGGCTTGCGACTGGTGAAGTGAAATAGAAAAAAAAAAAATTTAAAAAGGAAGAAGAAATAAATGGAAAGAAATGGAAAAAAAATTTAAAAAAATTGCAAAAGTCATCCACATTAATGCCAGCCTGCGCTGGTTGTACCACATAGGATGGTCGCCACTGATTGAGTTATCACATCAGCGACTTCTGGCCAAAATTAGTCAAAAGGACTACATTGGTAAATCGTCAAAAAGTTGAGGATTAAATTGGGTAAATCAAAATGTTTAAACTTGAATTAGCATTTGTACAATAGGCTTATAACTTTCTTTCTTTCTTTTTCGTTATTATCCTATTGAGATTCTGTCTGCAATTGAATTAATGATTTGAATAGTGTGAAACGCATAAGTTAATTGACTATCACAACTCGCAAGTCCAAAGAATGCCAACCCCTCAATGATGCGTGCGCACTCCAATAATGCATTTAACTTATAAAGAAAAATTAATATTATTATATAGTCCGATTGTCGGAGTAGGAATTATGGACCAGAAACGTGAAAGCTACATGTGTTCATGCTGAGCTTACAACTGTGTGATAATGTGCTCTTACCAATTCATCTGATACATAAGTTTCAACGCAACGAATTAACTAAAGAAAGTGGTTCTATTCAAATGTTGACCTCTAGTCTTCGAGTTCTATGCGTGTTAACTTAAGTAATGCGACTAAATCGCATGCGAACTACTTTAAGAAAAGGTCACTTGCGTCGGCCAAAAAACTTGGACTTAATTGGTTCACACGGTTTACGGCATTGTTTTATATACGAGCAGTAGCTGAATATCCACACACGTGTCCCTAGATCATAAAAAGGAAAAAAAGAAAAAAAAAGTAGGCAACCCATATGAAAAGTTCGTTATTCCAAATCAATTGCACGTCCTTGGCAAGTGACTCAAAATAAGAGTTGGTAACTAAAAATTAATTATTAACTCAATTGAAAAAACAATCAGTAAATAACTAAAATAAAGTTGATAATTTTGATATGCGAGTTCGTAATTTCAATAAAAGTTGATAAGTTGTTACAAAGATTGGTAATTTGGAATCTATCAGATAAGTATAGATGAATGACTCCTAACATGTTTGCATAAGATACGGTAGTAAAAACTGGAATTCATTGGAATGACGGGTAATTCATTACAATCCAACTATCGTCAATAATTAAATATAAAAATCGATCATTGAATAATGGGTTGGTGGACAAGCACTTCAGTAAGTTAATTGATGATTGAAAGTTGCCCTAATTTTTGTTCTCTGGGTGGCAGGAATTGACCTTGTGATGTCTCTTTTCTTTAGGCCCGTTATGTTTTCTTACGTAGCCATTTCCATAAAATTCAGGTCGTTCCTGCCAGAGCCCTCATCGGCTTCCATTTCGAGTAGATAGAGAGGGGGGGGGGGAAGTGGCTTATAATGGAGTATGTACTACTGGTATTAATAGTTGTCAAACTCGCGTTTGTCTAGAATTGAGGAATGACTTATTTAACTTCTTGACATACATCGGTGTCTTTTGGATATCTCTCTCTGCTGTTCTCCGGTTAATTTGGAAGGGAAGGAATAACTGTGTTTCAAGCACAGGTCCCTGACTCGGTGAAGCTACAAGAAGCTGCTTCCACTACGTATGAAAGTATTGCTTGCTGAACAACTAGATCCAAGGAAAAAACCGAATTCAGACAAACACCGGGTCGAGTTTGCAAACCACCTCAAAAGGGCATCTTGGAGCTGAACATAGATGGAGCTTATATGGGAGGGACAAACGAGGGAGCCATAGCATGCCTCCGTCACGATAGCTGCGGTCTTCTCGTGGATGGCTTTGCGCCTTGGATCTCAGTCGAGCAACTCCTTCGAACTGAACTCAGATTAATTTGATTTGATTATTGGATTATCAGATGGGGAAGAAGCCTCTTGGGAGGTCAGTTTGCTTATTCAAAAAGCCCAGGCCCAGCTTACTTTTTATTCGGATCTTAAAACGGCCCGTTGCAATCAATAGGCAAATAAGGTGGCGAATTGGGTTGTAAAACCTAAAAAAGGCTTTCCTTCTAATTGGATCTAATATTTCCCTCAAGCCCTTTGGGCTATTATATGTATTAAATTTGCGATTATGTTTATTCATCCTTTATCTTGATGTATGAGAACTACATTTCGAAAAAGTATATGTAAATCCAACCAAAAGCATTTGAATATTGTGGAAGTTTAAAGAAATTCAAATCTTAAAATATGAGCGGCACTATTTGAATAAAGTAAAAGGTGGAAGTCAATTTAGATAGACATTAAACTGGTTGTGTTCAACAAAAAAAAAATTATGATGTTTGATGAGGGCATTGAGTTGGCATGAATCCATGATCTGAATTCTACACGTAAACGTGATTGAAGGCCCTTTTAACTCAATTGCAGGATCTGAAGTGAATTTTATAATTATTTTTTTTCACTTTTATTTAAATGATAGGTAGAGAAATTACTGGAGGAGGCCAAAAACGTCGCGCCAATGAAACAATATCCAAATATCTTCGAAATCAACGAAGGGAAAAGCCAGAAACTTGAAATGCGTTCCAAAATACTAAGACCACAAGCCACGGCCCACGGGTAAGTAATTCAAACGAGATAAATTGGTGAGTGACGCTGATTAAGATTAATAATAATAAAAAAAGAATTAGTAAGTGAAAGGTGTTACTAATCAAAGCAAATAAAAGTTGGTAACTCAAAAGCTAGTAAATTAAAAAGAACAATTAACTGTTAGTAAGAAATTCAAATCAGAGATGGCAAAGTAAAACTAATTAGTAATTTAATCTGATAAAATTTGTTAAGCCGCTTTACTCTAAGTTGGTAATTTCACATAAGAGATTGTGAATTTGAAGTAAATATGAGTAATACAAATAAGAATTGGTCAGTTAATATAAATTTGGCAATTTACAAATTGTTAAACAAAATTAGAAATTTCATAAAAGTATTAGTAAATTACCAAAAAGTTACATGGAAAATAATAGGATTAATACTAGAAAAAACCTCAAATTGGTATGGTAAAAAAAATAGTTTTTGATAAATTTATTACATGTGTACCAGTTTAGAGTTTTTCGTGGTATTAATACCAAAAAATAACCACTTCAACTTTCTTACTGACAATATTTTACCGCTAATTTAAATTTACCAGCACATTTAAAAATTCGTATAATCTTGGCATGTAACATTGGGTTGAAAATTAATTTTGGGCTTGCTTTGGTACGTAGAAGATGTTTCGCTTTGCCCAACTTCACGAAGATAAGGCTTGGGTCCCTTAAGGCTCAACTTGGACCATGGCCGAGTTGAGCCGATCCAACACTTAACCCGGGGATCAACCTACATAGTATTGGTTCTCAATTTTTGGGACTGAGGATCAACTCTGTTGAGCTTGGGACCAATGATCAAACCCAATCCGGTTCGGTTCCAAAGTCAACCTGGGACCAATCAGTTATTTTTTTCCTTTTTTATATTGCTTAAAAGGACAAACATACTATTTTAGATTACATATTCATCAATAATGTGACATTGGATAACTAAATTATGAACACAAATACATATCAAATATAAATATAAGATAAGGTAATAATAGAAACTTACACATGCTAAAAGTAACAAACCATAAAAACGAACATGCAAGGCGAGAGAATAGAGGCGAGTGGTAAGGTGAGTGAACAAAGGCAAGCAACGAGGCGAGTGAGGCAAGCAAAGAGAGGCAAGTCGTGAGTAGGCGGGACGAGCAAGGCCGAGACAAGTGAAGAGGGTTTTTGTGTTTTTTTTTTTTTTTTTGATCGAATTTTGTCGGGTTTCTACTTTCTAATTTACAAGAAAAATTGAACTATGAAGAGAGTAGAGGAGGAGATGCTAGAATTTAGAGTAGACAAAAGCTTTGGATTCGATAAATCCTAAACTCTTAAGATTGAGGATCAAACCGCATAGTGCAGGGTCCAAGGATCCTAAGACTAAGGATCGACTCGATCCCTCTAAGGACCAGCCCAAGACTAGCTAGGTTGGGCTGTTCCAGAGTCGGTTTAGGGTTGAACCTGAACTGATAATCACCCCTACATGCATTAGTCCCTAGTATGTAAGCTCGAGCCCCCAAGAAACATGCTTGACTACCCAAGTCCATCTAGACTAGCCTAGATTCATCGAGGCCGAGCTTGGTACCTCGATAGTTGGATATACAAAAGCTGGGCTTGGGTCTCTCAAGGCTAAGCTTGGGAACTCGGAGCCCATGCCTAGTTCCCCACCATGCCTTAAGTACTCAGCACCATGCCATGGTCATTGGCATTCAACCCCCGTCCAATGTGGTCGAGCGTAGGTTCACAAAGATGGGGTCGAGTGCCCGCACTTGATTCTACTAAGGCTAGTCTTGAGTCCCTCAAGGCTAGGTCAACATTGGTGCCCATGCCTGGGTTCGCGACGGCTATACTAAAGTAACCGGCTCCCTTGCCAATGTTAGTAGCGCTTAACCCGAGTCCATTTAAACCATGCTCAATTCCTCAACGTTGGGCTTGGGTTCATAGAAGCTGGGGTCAACTTGCTCGAGCTCGAGCCCAAGCCCAAGACCCCTTATGCCAAGCCCAAATTGATAGATGCAAGGCTCAAGTGCCTTGGGCAAGGCCCAAGACCCTAGTTCCCATGCTCGGGTCCATGGAGGTTTTGCTTTGGGTCACTTGAGGCTAGGTTGGGACCTCAATACTTGTGCTTGGGTCCTTGGCAACCATGCCTTGGTAAGAGGCATCCGACGTGGGTCCATCGAGGTCAGGCCTGGTTATTCAATGGATGGACCTTGGTCATAGAGATCAGTTTAGAAGCCTTTTTTTCTTTTCTTAAAAAAAAAAAAAACTTATGTATATATCAAGAATCTAAACATAGTTTTCGACAAGAACAAACAATTAAATGACCACTTGACCCGTGTATATTTTTGGCAAAGAATACCAAATAATTCTAAAGCTATGGTATGGATGTTAATTCAATCGTAAATATTTTAAGTTTGCTGATATAGTTCTAAAAATTTGCATGAAATTCAAATGTAGCAATTCTTATTGATTTTTGCTTGGAAATCTCAACATGGCAATCTAGTCATCACCTAAAAATATGACAGTATTGTTCTTCTGACTAAGATTAAAAGGAATAGTACCAAGGAAAGAAAAAAAAAAAAAGGAAAAGGAAAATTAAAAACTTTAAGCCAAATGGCATCATTTTGTCTAAAATTGTCTAAGTTAGATCGTTGATCATGTCACGTAGGACAATTGATTATGAAAGATACCACATTAGCAATATCAAGCCAAAATTAGTTGAAAAGATTACATTGGAATCTTTAAATAAAAAAAGTTTAGGATTATATTGAAAAAATTGAAAAATGATTGAATCACCATATGTATAATATGTTTAAAATTGATTTGGTAATTTTTCCAGTGTTTTGGTAATAAAACAATATAAATTTTATTTTTATTGTAAGAATATGACTTTTTTTCACCCCAAAACATAAAATAGGCTGATTCCTAGGTATATCTAGGATTGAACCGAAATTGTTCGGTTCCTTATTCAAGCCTTTTTATTTTAATTTATCAGTGCAACGCTCACTCTCATCTAAACATTTCTTATGTGCCCTGTGAATTCCTAGCCTATGACCAAACTGGAGGACCTAAGCTCTTTTACTGACTCCGCAAGCCGGTCTACTGGGTCATCCATTCTTCATAGGCAATAACTATTGAAGAGAAATATTGCTAAGAATTGGAGCTTGGATCGAGTCATGTCTAGGTCAAGTTTGGCTCGTTAAATGTATTGCATGAAAATGATTCAATATGATCGATCCGTTTTTGACCCAACCCAACCCACAAGTTTGATGGGCCTATTCATAGAGAGAGATCACAATAAAATCTTAAGCATGGAAAATGTATTCTACTTATCAAGCATTAGACCATAGGTTAATATTCTCTCGTGCAGTTGATTTAATGTAGATCTTTTCCGATCACGATCGCAGCACAACTCTGAGTACCATAAGCGATTGAAATGCACTTACAAAGAACATATAATGATTTCAAAAATGTGAAACGTAAAAGTTAATTAACCATCTCACGTCCAAAGAATGTTAAACCTTCAATGAAACGTACACACTCCAATAATGCCTTCGAGTTAACAAGAAAAATTAAAATTACTCTATATTACGATTTTTCAGCGAAGGAAAGATGGACCGGAAATTGATATTGTAAATGTGCCTATTGGCAAAGAATTAACTAAAGAAAAGTTCTTTTTTTTTTGGTCCGTAAAGAAAAGTATTCAAATGTTGACCTTTCAACCTTCCAAAATAATTTCCAAATAATTTCCTTTCTTGTTTTAGGAAATAACATGTGTTAACTTAGGGAAAATTGTCATAAAAATCCTAAATTTATTGCATTTGTGCTAATCTAGCTCTAGATCTTTCAATTTGGTAAATTTAATCCTAAATATTTTAACGATTTACCAATTTAATCCTTCCTATCAATTTTTACCGAAAATCGCTAACGTGAACGCCAATCATACCACGTAGAAAGCGCGGCATTGAAGAACAATATAGTCCTATTGCAAAAGTGGGTGGAATAGAAAAAAGATAACGAGGGTAAATGGACCTAAACTAAATATCTATTCCATAATATATGTTTTTCCGTGCATTTCCTTTGAAAATTATACCTTCAGATTTTCACATGGTGGTCCCTCTTTCTGTTTCCTTTCCCACTTTAAACCTTCATCACTAAAACAGGAATCAGAAAGTTGTGCTGATAAATGGAGTGGTTACCACTATGATGGTGGTACCACAGCTGCCATCCCTCGTTTATTTAAGTAAGAAACGACAGAGCCAATATATCAAATCGAATAAAGAAATTGTTCAATATAAAATGAGCAGAACAGATCCAAGTGGCAGCTTGTGAGCTCAAGTTCCAGCAGCGTTACCAGCTTCTCTGTTGGTTTATAAAGCTGTAATCATCCATGACGCAACCCCTTCAATTATGTATTAGTTTCTTCTGTCACGCCTAAAACTGATTATGGACCGCATCTCCTACTTGTCAAACAGTGGCAGCTGATCTTGGAACGATGGAGGGAATCGAGTCTGGACTTCGTCTCCACTTTTAATCTCTTTTCCTTCATTTCGTGTCTGTTTATAAGAAGTGAATCGAGTAAATCGAAGAACGTTGAGTATGGGGATTGTCAATTTTTTACACCGCCCGAAATTGGCAAATACCAACCCGATTAAACAAGGGATATGTTTGAATGCATCTAAATAAAAAGTGAAAAGTAATTTTTTTTTTCCTTTATGTTGAAAACTTAAAATATTATTCGAATTTCAGAAGATTATGAAAAAATCTATGTGAATCTGCGTAAAAACACTCAATTACGGTTAAAGTTTCAAGAGTTTCTAATCTGAAAATAAATCAGAGTATATGAATGGCGCGACTTAAATAAAGTAAAAGATGAAAGTCAATTCAGATAGACATTAGATTAATATCTTATCCGTGTTAAATAGTGAATTTTACGATGTTTGATGAGGGCATCGAGTCGGTCTGAATTCATAATCTGAGTTTTATACGTAAACGTGATTGAAGGCCCTTTTAACTCAATTGCAAGGATATGGAGTGAATTTTATAAATATTGTTTTCATTTTTATCTGCATGGTTTAAAGAAACTATTGGAGGAGGCCAAAAACGTCCCGCGACTGAAACAATATTCAAATATGTTTGAAGGTCAACGAAATGAAAAACCAGATACTGGGAATGCTCCCCAGAATACTTACGGCGCCGTTTGTTGCAGAGTCATACTGAGACCACAAACCACTGGTTTTGACATGGTCTTTGCTCTCCCTCTCTCTCTCTCTCTCTCTTCTCTTTCTCTCGCGTTTCTTGTAGGCTAATTGGTGCTTAACTGCGAGTTTTCTAATTCCCTGTTTCTTCATCCTACTATAAATACCATCGAGAATTTCCTCTTCTTCACATCCAAGAAACAAGAAACAAACTCCATCTTTATCTAGTTGTCAAAATCGAAAGAAAGTGAGGGAAGTTGCTGTAGAAGAAGTCGAGCACTGTTGGCAAAGTCATTCGTTGCAAAGGTACATAATGAGTATGTCATCTACATATATCATCAAGTAGATAGATGACATTAGATTAATATCTTATCCGTGTTAAATAGTGAATTTTACGATGTTTGATGAGGGCATCGAGTCGGTCTGAATTCATAATCTGAGTTTTATACGTAAACGTGATTGAAGGCCCTTTTCACTCAATTGCAAGGATATGGAGTGAATTTTATAAATATTGTTTTCACTTTTATCTGCATGGTTTAAAGAAACTATTGGAGGAGGCCAAAAAGGTCCCGCGACTGAAACAATATCCAAATATGTTTGAAGGTCAACGAAATGAAAAACCAGATACTGGGAATGCTCCCCAGAATACTTACGGCGCCGTTTGTTGCAGAGTCATACTGAGACCACAAACCACTGGTTTTGACATGGTCTTTGCTCTCCCTCTCTCTCTCTCTCTCTCTCTCTTTCTCTCGCGTTTCTTGTAGGCTAATTGGTGCTTAACTGCGAGTTTTCTAATTCCCTGTTTCTTCATCCTACTATAAATACCATCGAGAATTTCCTCTTCTTCACATCCAAGAAACAAGAAACAAACTCCATCTTTATCTAGTTGTCAAAATCGAAAGAAAGTGAGGGAAGTTGCTGTAGAAGAAGTCGAGCACTGTTGGCAAAGTCATTCGTTGCAAAGGTACTCCTATGAAGAATCCTTGTATCACTTCATGGTTTTGGTAGATTAGCATTGCCATTTGGGGTCTTTAACTTCTTCGCGTTAATACACATTCGTCAGTTGATGTTCCGCTCAGTAATGCAATGGGGGCCTTGAGTTCTTCTGCTACATGGTTGTTTGGATCTTTATCGGATTAGTACTGTATTGGGATTGCTCTATCATCAGTGACATTGTTCAGCTAATTTATGCAATGGCTAGATTCAGGGCAATCGATGATGTGTGTGTGTGTGTGTGTGTGTGTGTGTGATCTTAATGCAGCGGATGTCCTCTGACGCAGCATTTACTCTTTATGTGCCAGCACTCTACTTCATAATGAGGCAAATTTTGTGTTGCAGCTGCGGTGGCATGGTAAGCAGGAAAACCACTGGTGATCGAGGAAGTGGAGGTTGCCCCTCCACAGGCGATAGAGGTGCGTGTGAAGATCCTCATCACTGCTCTCTGCCACACAGATGTTTACTTCTGGGAGGCTAAGGTAACCCTTACTCACTGTGTATCGCTTCTCATGTTCCTCATTAGTTTTCCATCAATATTCATAGTTTACCTCGGTCGGTTCTTCAATTTTCAGGAACAAACCCCTGTGTTTCCTCGCATATTTGGTCATGAAGCAGCTGGGAAAGGCCTCCTCCTTCGCTCCACTTAAATTGTGTTTTCCAATTGTAACTGTCTTTATGTCGATTTTCAGCATCGTGGAAAGCATTGGTGACGGTGTGACGGAACTTGAACCCAGTGATCATGTGCTTCCCGTGTTCACCGGGGAGTGCAAGGAGTGTTAGCATTGCAAAATTAAACCGTCACTACTTTGTACGCACCTAATTTAAAACCTTATTGTTTTATTGGGCAAATAAGTTTTGGTGTCCCGACCCGACAGTTCATTTATTTTCTATTTAATAGTCCAAAAGGTCATGTTTTGCAATAACAATAAACAATCAACAAAGACCAATCCACCTCATGACCTCACACATAAATTCTCAGCATGCCACAAGTCCACCACATCACTAAATACACCTTATTTAGCAAGAGAACAACCACAAAATCATAACCAGTCCTAATTGGCAGAAACCGGCCACTCGCACGACTCCAAGTTTAAATCCAGAAATCTAATCAAACGAGTTTGGAAAATTTACAAATTTGAATATGTTGTAAAGGACACATAAATGAATATTTTTCTTGAGACACCTTAACCCAGATCTTTCTAGATTAAGCCCAGTAAATTGCTCAATCCAGTACAAAAACTGTGTCCGTTTCCAGAAAGTCTGTTTTCTAAAACCAGTTTAGTTCACGATTCAAAACTTGTTCATTTGATCTGAAATTTGACTATGTTAAACTAGAAAATATGAGAAGAAAATTTTGTGAAGAAATTATTTTGAAATTCGAACCCTAAGAGTTGATAAAAACCTCTAGAATCCCAAAAGATCACCAATTCCAGCACAGTCCGAGATTCTGTTTGCAAATGACGGAGCTGAAATATCCTTCTTTTAAATCTTTAAAAATCTTAAGAAAAATACAAGTTATAGATGAAGGTGTTTAAAATATTTCTTAAGAAGTAAGAAACCCCAAATTCGCAACCCATTTTGATCTACAAAAATGGCAAATGGCGAGGGTCTAGAAATCCGAACTGCAGAAAGTCCACTGATTTGGATTAATCCAACCTCATTAGTGCTAATCTCACCCATTTGATTAACACTAATCAAATTTAATGCTAATATAATCATTATAGATTATCAATAATTCATATTTAAACTAATCTAAATAACCATTAAGTATAATTAACCTCCTAAGTAAGGTTTAGAGAGTAAACTCACCGGTTTAGCGATCCGGTGAGTCCACGGCGATGGCGACACGAAGGCAGCTAAGACCCGAGCCTACGACATCTCCAACGGAGCCCCGGACGAGGCTAAAAAAGCCAGATAAAGCTCACGGCTAAGCTGGAGTTTCTGTGGTTGAGCTGGTCTCGGTTGGCTTAGGCTGATTGGTGACGGACACGGCTCGGTGAGGCGGCTGCTGGCGGGTTGATGGCTGCTGGATTGTTCGATGGAGAAGCTGCTGGAGATGGCGGGGCTGTTGGCAGTGAGGTGGTGGCTGTTCGGTGGTGTGGCTGCTTTGGAAGGTGCTCGGTGAAGATGGACTTCGGTGGTGCTGAAGTTCGGGGCTATGGAGGTGGTGAGCTGGCTTGTGAGAAAGGAGTTGCTGGCGTAAAGTGCTGTGGAAGATGGGATGATGATGGTGGATGCACGAGATGAGGATGAATGCTGGTAGTGGATGGGGACATTGGTGCGGCAGAGAAGATAAGAAGATGAGGATAAAGGAAACGTGAGAAAGGAAAGAAGAAAGGGGAATGGGCAGCATGGGGGAAGCCGGCTGAAGGGGGACGCACGCAATAAAATAGAGAGGAAAGGAGAGAGAGAGGGGGGGAGGTCAAGAAGTTAAGGAAAAATATCAAAATGATGATTGCAATACCCCAAAGTCTTCTTGCCAATAAGTTAAGGGACCACCCAATCCTAATTTAGCTTCACATTTCCACAAATAAACCATTTTTGGGCTGCAAATTCCCACTTTTCCTCTTGATCCGAATTTTCACTCTTAATTTCCGATTTGTCTGAAATTCAATTTTTCCGTAAAATTCGGGCTCGAAGGAATTTCTCCGAAAGATGAGACGACATCCTATGAATGAATCGGGACATACTCGAACGTCTGATTCCCGAGACCGAATTCCATTTCGTGGTTAAAATCCACCGAACGCGATTTTAGTACAACCTAACCTATCGGGTAGCTTTTACGGATTTTAGCACGTTTGACCCGTGGTCGATAATTTCGATCCACGTTTGTGCATCTCCGACTCGTCGGCGACTCTCGGTTGTCGTAAATATCGCAAGGTTTCAATTACGGGTACCGAGTGCACTATCGATAGAAAATCAGGTTAGTGTCGTTCGACGCGAATTTCGCAATCCCGCGGAATCACCCGCAATTCAATTACGTGTTTCCATCGAATCGACTTATATCTGATCACTAATCAATTATAACGGTGTCGTATTGACCCTTGCCGATTATTACGGTCGAGCGATCGATTTCTGATTGAATTCTCAAATCTGTTGCATTTATATCCCTTGACAGCCTCACTTGATAGATTAGTTACTCGTGAGTGGCCAACTCAGAGTAAAACGACCATCGGCACGTTGACGAAATGCCTATTTCATAAAATCGGGATGGAGTCGAATTTCAGGATGTCACATAAGTACCGGCGACTCAAATGAAAGTTAGTAACCCAATTCAATTTAACGGAGAAAAGCTACCGACTCACTTTAGGTTCATAATTTTTTAAAATGCATTAGAAACATAAGAATTGGTAATTAAGGCATATAAAAGTTGATTTTCAGTAGAAAAATGATAAAATATAAAGAAATACTGTTAATATAGATAAAACAACAGAAACGATTTTCTTATAATGAGATGGTTTCAATTTCAAGTGGCAGCCTGTGAGATCAAGTTGCCTCACAAGTTGCAACTTTTACTAACTGCTTCGCTGACCGTTTATAGAGATTCCAATAGGCGATTATGCATTCAATTCAATTTAGAATATATGGGATTAGATATTTTTTTTCTTGGTCAAAATATATGGGATTAGATTCACACAGAACATTTTATTCTTGATTGGTTAATTGTGTTTTTGGGGGCTTTTTGCCCCCAATTTTCGACTCATGTGACTTACATTGTAATAGAAATTAGAAGCTTGGATTTAAAGATTATTTAACATTTAATTTACTTTATGGACTTTACTCATAATCAGATAAATTTAAATATAAATAATTATGGGCATATAACTATTATAGGTGCTCACTGTAAATTCATTTGCAATAAGTGATAGTCACTTAAAAAATAAAAGTCAAATTCCAAACCTCTAAAATTTAAAGTTAACATAACATGTGAAGATCACAACTTATTTCAACACATAATATAGTCATTCACAATTAGTAGCCAAATTCAATAGTGAAGTGAAGGTCATATTCTAAACCTCCCTAAACAGAAAATAAAGTGGGCCTTTGTCTTTTGTACTGATATTTTTGCTAAATAAATCTATAACAAAACTACATGAGCAAAATATATTCACAAAACTTCCACACAAAATGACGTGATAATAATCTATAAACAGGTCGATTTCTAATTATAGATTTTACCTGACTAGTTTATAGACCTAGAAGACATGATAATATAGTTAGACGTTGCAAAATATCATAAAAAAATGTGTCTATATAAGAATTTTTTTTTTTTGTACCTCTAACATCTATCTCATATAATAGGGAACAAGATTCTATCCTTATGTTACCATTTACAATATGTTTTTTCTTCCTAAAATACTCTTAATTTAGGGGTAGTAAAGAGACGATTATACCCATGTCGGCCACTACCCTAAATTTAGAAATACAAATATCCAAATAACATTGAGTAGTCGTAATTTTTCGTTCAATCGCTCTCTATTCTTTTTCTTGCCATGACAAAAATGAATGAAATAATCACCAAAACTCATAAAGTGCCAAACAAAATCATGAATAGAGACTAAATAAGATGCGAGTCAAAATTTGAGCAAATGGATCAAGTATAGAATCATTCCGATGCTTGTACTAAACGGCATAAAAGATGGATCCTGCATTTGTATACTTAACCCCCACTAGACATGAGTTCACAGATTCTTTGCAACAATAAAATACGAACCAAACAGGAGACAGAAACCGCTGTGGTCCAAAAGTAGCTGGAAGCTGACTGTTGAACAGCCGGGTAAGAAGGCCAAGAAGGGAAAGAGCCTTCCCGAGATTCTGACCTGCGGAGGTCAACGCGCCGAAAATAACCAGAAACTGGGAACGACCCTCAATACAAAAGGCGCCTCAAGAAGTCAGCAGAGCATCCATCGAGCATGGAGAGAAACAAAGCACACCGGTCCTGGTTTTGGGGTGACGTGGTTTTCGCCCTTTTCTTCTCTCTTGACACGGGTTGGAGATACCGTCTTCGAAACTGAGCACATTGGTTTACGGGCTGGCGTGGTTTCGCCGTTTCTTTATTCCCTTCCTCGGACGTTGATTGGTGCTGAACCATGAGTCTTTCTCTTCGCCTCCCGGGCTACAAATACCGCCACACATCACCCTCTTCTCCTCACATCCAGAAGAAGGAATCATCCTTTTCATCGCTCAAGAAAGAATCCGAGCAGTTTGGACAACCATGTCGAGCACTGTCGGGAAAGTCATTCGTTGCAAAGGTGCGAGCTTCTGCGATGAAAAGCTTTAGCGAATCATGCTTCTTCTTTTATTTTTTTTTTATTTTTATTTTTTTGGTTCAGCACCTGTTGAGTCAGATTCGCATGGTTCCTTGCGGTGGTCTAATTTATGGTTTTGTGTGGAACTTCCTCATCGATCATATGCCCCCCAGTGCGTGTTTTTGACGATCATCAGGTTGATCATGCAGCTGGGATTTAGGACTTTGTGATTAATTGTAGGTTCTGCTAGTTGAATTGTGCCGGCTGCATATAACGATGTTGCTTGAGTTGCTAATTCCACTGCTTGAAGTGGTCCCCAATATGCCGGCGTCGAATGGACGTACAGTCTACTGATTCTGATAATTTCCAGCTTTCTTTTGTTCAAATGAAGCTTCAATGAAAGAATCTGAATATGGTTGTAACCCAATTCGGGTTCCCGGCAATGCTAATTTGCCCAGTTTTGGTCTTCCGCCCCCGTTCATCGTAATATCAATCTCTTTTCTTTAGAATACACTATGATGTCCCGCCTTATCGCAGCTTTTTACCTTCCCTTCAAAACATCCAATCACTGCATTCTGCTTGCATTAACCGAATGATTTTGGATATTAGCTGCGGTGGCATGGGAAGCCGGAAAGCCACTGGTGATAGAAGAAGTGGAGGTGGCTCCACCGCAGGCCATGGAGGTTCGCGTGAAAATCGTCGTCACAGCACTCTGCCACACAGATGTATACTTCTGGGAAGCCAAGGTAAATAGATGTTCCCTCCTTCAATTCGCATGTTCCTCCGTAGATTTTTCATCAAAGCAGTTAATAAACCCCGTTGATCCATCAATTTTCAGGGACAAACCCCAGTTTTCCCTCGCATATTTGGTCACGAAGCAGCAGGGTATGGCCTACTTCTTCCTTTGATATTTAACGGGCCTCATTTTATTCTTTCTTTCTTTGGTGCTTATAAATTGTGATCTTCTTGATTCTTAGGATTGTCGAAAGCGTCGGTGAGGGAGTGACAGAGCTCAAACCAGGTGATCATGTGCTTCCAGTGTTCACGGGGGAGTGCAAGGAGTGTCGGCATTGTAAATCTGAGGAGAGCAACATGTGTGACCTCCTCAGGATAAACACAGACAGAGGAGTGATGCTGAACGATGGCAAATCGAGATTCTCGATCAATGGAAAACCCATTTACCATTTCGTTGGGACATCAACGTTTAGTGAGTACTCGGTCATTCATGTTGGTTGCCTAGCCAAGATAAATCCTGCTGCTCCCATGGACAAAGTTTGCATTCTCAGCTGTGGAATCTCTACTGGTGCGTAATTGAAATGGTGCTTTTTTACCTTATCATTCATCAAACTGTTGTTGCTAATCTGAGTTGTAATGCAGGTCTTGGGGCCACCTTGAATGTTGCGAAACCTCCAAAGGGTTCAACTGTTGCTATATTTGGACTAGGTGCTGTTGGCCTCGCTGTGAGTTTCTGCAATGCTCTCCTTTACATGTTATTGCTTATTTTACTGGGGAAGCTTGTGCTTGCTTGTTGATCTGAAATGACTTTTCCTTGTGACTTTTATCAGGCAGCTGAAGGTGCCAGAATTGCTGGAGCTTCGAGGATCATTGGTGTCGATCTCAATCCGAAAAGGTTTGACGAGGGTGAGTACAATTCTAACAAGATTAATACTTAACAGCATTCTGAAAAAAGAAGGTTTGTCTCATGAGTTCTGAGTACTGAAAAGTAAATAATAAGGTTGCCTCATAATTAAGCTTTCGCTAGTTTCTTTTGTTTATACTGTAGGCATTCTGATGCGCTCTATTGAGTATAGCTTAAAATTTTCCTCTGAGGAACTTGTGGTTCCATCAAACCTTCTGCTGATGGTTAATTTCTTTATTCTGAACAGCCAAGAAATTTGGTGTTACCGAGTTTGTGAACCCAAAAGATCATCATAAGCCAGTTCAGGAGGTTAGTAAAGCAGTATGTTAAGTTGGAAAACTGTAACCATTAAGTAGAGACTTTATCATCGGTGCTGATAATGCGATTCCATTATCCTCAGGTTCTTGCTGAAATGACTGATGGGGGAGTCGACCGAAGCGTTGAGTGCACAGGAAGCATCAATGCCATGATCTCTGCTTTCGAATGCGTTCATGATGTAATCTCCAATGAATTTTGCCAACAGGCATGATATAAATGATTTCACGAAGCCATTGACAAAAATACTCACGTTCCTCCGTTTGCAGGGATGGGGTGTGGCAGTACTTGTCGGAGTACCGAACAAAGACGACGCCTTCAAGACTCATCCTATGAATTTCCTGAATGAGAAGACGCTCAAGGGCACCTTCTTCGGCAACTACAAGCCGCGCACCGACCTTCCAAACGTTGTCGAGATGTACATGAGGAAGGTAAGTGAGCAAAGACATGACAATGTGATTCCCATAATGGCTAGTATCGCTTAGGTTATGAAGATTCAGTGGCCTAATCTTCTTCGAAACTTTCATAAACTCGATGATGCTGACTTCGACCCCTGGCGTCTTATTTCTGCAGGAGCTCGAGCTGGAGAAGTTCATCACGCACGAAGTCTGTCTCTCCGAGATCAACAAGGCGTTCGACTACATGCTTAAGGGAGAGTCGCTCCGCTGCATCATCCGCATGGATGGATAGAGGAGCCTCTCAGTGGCCGATCTGGTTTGAATGATAAGTCGAAACATAGGATGTTGAAAGTTCAAAAGAGTCTCCGTCTTTTGTTCCCCCATGTTGGTTTACTTCCCTTTGTACAGTGTGTATACTCTGTTTTACTATGAATGAAGTTTGAAGAAAGATGCTAGTCTGGATTGTCACTATATTTCAGGTGCATAAGAACTCCAGAGCTAAGTCATGAAACGACATCACTCTTCGAAAGCTATCTTTAGTTATGGCCACCCTTCCAACATCAAACTCAGGGAGTTGGGGTGGGGACGATTTAGTTCGAGGTTTAAGCTATGAGAGTGAAAGTTTATTCTTTATTCGTGCAGATGGCCCGAGACCACCAATAACGGTTCTTGTTAATGTTGAATGAGATAAATCATATTGTGTATTTCTTAATCAAGAGGATTACGAGAATACATACAATTATATATATATATATATATATGAGTAATTAAACTCTAAACATAAAATAACTATTAACTATTCTACCCTCATTGGCTTATTATTTCATAATATATCCCCTTAAGTTGAGATGTAGATATAAAAAAATTTCAACTTGTTACATAAAAAAACTTACTCTATTCCCCAATAAAGGCTTAGTAAAAATATTTGTAGGCTAATCTTCCATCTTTGTATGTTGAAGGGTGATCTCTCCTATTTGAACTTTTTCTCATATAAAATAACAATCAATTTCAATGTGCTTAGTTCACTCATGAAAGACATGATTATTTGCAATATAAATAATTGATTGATTATCACAATATAATATTGATGGTTCCGATGTTGACATGCCAATTTTTGACAATAACATTCTCAACTAGAGCAATTCACCTATCATGTGTGCCATAACTTTATATTTTGCTTCAAAACTTCATCGAGACCACATATTATTTCTTACTCTTTTAGGCAACTAAATTACCTTCAAGAAATACACAATAACCCAACATAGATCTCATACTAGTAGGACTTCTAGCCCAATCTATATCAAAGTAACCTGTGGCATTCAAATGGTCATAATTCTTGAAAAGTAGTCATTTACCTAGTACTCCTTTTTAAGTACTTGATAATTCAAAGCCAACATCTTAGTGAGTAATTCGAGGAGAATTCATGAATTGACTTACTACATTGATAACAAAAGATATATCAAGTCTTGTGACAATAAGATAGTTCAACTTACCAACTAATCTTCAATATTTCATTGGATCATGTAATAATTATCTTCTTTTTTTCTTATCAAGTTTCACATTGGATTCAATAGGAGTATCAACTGGTGTTACTCTTAAGAAATCCAACCTCATCAAGAATATTAATAACATATTTTCACTAGGTTAAATTGATACCTATATGCGAGTAGGCAACTTGGATACCTATGATGATAATATCATCCGCATATACCACCAAAGAATACAACCAGCTCAAGAAACAAAACTAAAGATTAAATGGTCCACTTGATATTGTTTTAATCCAAACTTGATAATAACTAAACCTACCAAATCAAACACGAGGAGGTTGCTTAAGTCGGTACAAAGCCTCATGTAAATGACATACCAGGTTCTCCCCACGAATAACAAATTTGGATGGTTGCTCTGTATACACTTCTTCAACCAAATCGTCATGTAAGAACATATTCTTGATAACCAAGTGATAAAGGAACCATCCAAAACACACTGCCAAGTATATAAAGACTCAAACATATGGGATTTTGGCTACAAGTAAGAAAGTGTCATCATAATCAACACCATACAGTTGAATATATCCCTTAGCAATCAACCATGCCTTGAATCGATCAAATGTGTCATCAGGATGAGCTTTAATAGTGAAAACCCAACGACAATCAATAGGTTAATTCCCCACAAGTAAGGTAGTGAGCTACCAAATGCGACTCTTGATAAATGCCTTCATTTCATCCTTCATGACTTTTCACCATCCAAGATGAGCAAGAGCTTCACCAACATTACTTGGCACGGAAGTAGAGGAGAAGGATGAGATAAAGGTAAATAAGGTAGGAGACAAACAATTATAAGACAAAAAGTTGGAAATAGAATAACGAGTATGAAGACAATCAGACAGACCAGAGTAAGGTGCATAATGATCCATAGAACGGCCAACACAAGAATGTGTACCTTTTCGAGTAGTAATGAGTGGATCAAGATCAAGATCAAAGAATGGCATAGCCACTGATGAGGTAACAGATTAATCGAGTGATGGCTGTACTACCATAGTAGGAGTTGATCCACGCCTATAATAAGTGTGGTTAGCAAACTGAAATCCTATGGATGATGTTGGAGGAAATGTTGGTAAGACACACCCATCATCATCAAGAGGCGCAATAAGGACCATCTGAATATTATAGTATGGTTGGTCTTCACACATTTGTTGACACAAACACACGACGACAAGTAGGATTATAACATTTGTAGCCCTTCTAAGTTCAAGCGTATCCAACAAAAGCATACTTCCCGGCATGAGTGTCCAACTTATCAAGGCCAGGAGGGGATAAGTATGCTATCAGTGCCAAAAGTTGTGTACGGCGCTCACTTTGGTACCAAAAGTTTCTGTTGAATCACTTAAGTGCCAAATCGGAGGAAAAACGATCACTTTAGTGCCACAAGTGAGAGATTCCGACCAAAATGATTACGTGGTTTTTATATTTTTTTAAAAAATCGACATGACTTTTAAACGACATCGTTTTCCGTCCTCCTTAAGAAAACGACGTCGTTTTGCCGTCCTAAGTGGATGGCCTCACAAAAACGATGCCGCACAACTCATTTGGGGATTTTTTTTTTTATTTGGGGATTGAAATTAGGGCTTTTTTGTCCGATCCTCGCCCAACGCCGACCTAGCTTGCTCGGCCACCGTCGTTGCCAATGCTCAACGACTTGTGGTCGCACTTGAGCGCGAGCTTCGTGACTGAGTCGAACCGCGCGAACAGCGCCGGGACCGCGTCCAACAGCTCCGAGTGGGCGTGGAGGGCGAGCCTCTAGCGGCTCTAGCCTTCAATCGCGAGCCAGCGGCGGCACACGAGGGAGCACTAGTGCTGGTCGCCGAAGCCTAGGTACTGGAACAAGTAGGCCAAGCACTCGTCGGGGAGATAGGAGATGGAGAGGGAGAGATCGGGGCGGAGCACTCATTGGCGGCCTCCCCGAGCACCGACCATATCACGGCCTTCGACTTGGCCACCAGTGGCCATCGTCAGGGTCGGGGTCGGGGTCAGGGTCAGGGTCGAAACTGCAGCCGCCGACCGCGAGGGCCGTGAAGGACGGCGACTGGCCCATCGCCGGCTTATCTTCTCTCTCTCTCTCTCTCTCTCTCTCTCTCTCAATTTGGGGATTTAGGGTTTTGAATTGGGGGAGAGACACCAAATGGCGTCATTTTGTTGTTTAAATGCTTAATGTACTCTCCGGCGAGCCACATCAGCTTCAAAAATTAATAAAAAAAGTGTCACGTCGGATTTCCGGCCAACCATATAGGAATTGGCACTAAAATGATCGTTTTCAAACTTTTTGGCACTTAAGTGATCCAAAATAAATTTTTGACACTAAAGTGAGCGTTGTACACAACTTTTGGCACTGATAGTGTACTTACCCCAAGCTAGGAGTAAGAGAATGGACAAAACAAATATAACCAAAAACGCGTAGAGGCAATGTAAAGGGAAGATAATTTGGATGTAAAATGGAAAAAGGTGTCTCCTCCCGAAGAACAGAAGATGGTAACCAATTAATTAAGAATTAGGTTGTAAGGATTACGTGACTCTAAAATGTTTTAAGTAGATGTATGCGAAATATAAAACACCAAGCAACATTAAGAAGATGGTGATTTTTACATTTAGCTACATCATTTTGCTATGGGGTGTATGAACAAGAAGTCTATTGAATAATGCCATGAGAATCAAAAAAAGGTTGAAAACCAGAAGTAGCAACAAGATACCCGAAAATTTGGTCACAATAGCTTGGCGACTCCGCTGGGGACAAGTGTTAAAACTCTTAGTGGACTTAGGCCAATTTTTCTTTTGTTTTGAAAAATGTTTTTGTTTGGTAGCGAAGATTCCAGGTACGTCCCTAACATTTAATGTGTTAAATATTCTTGCATGATGGGAGGTATAAGGGGAAGTGTTTGCTGACCTTTGTTTTATAGGGAGGTGTTGGAATATATGGTTTATTTTCATGTTGAAGTGTTGCTTGATATAAACTGTTGTGATGCCTTGCGTTTGCACTACACTCTTGCACACACAACCCACCGCTAGACCTGGGCCGCATAGGATTATCTAGGATGGTATCGAAATGGATACCACTCTGACCGCATGCCTGTGGTACGAGTCGCCCATCTCGATCTCGAAATTTCTTTTTTGGTGTCAAGAGTACCCACCTCAGTCTGCATGTCCACAACCCGGGTCGGCTCTTTGATAAAGCTGGAGTCATGAGGACCCGATGTAGTTCGCACGCCCATGACTAGTCTGATCATCCTTGTGGCTCCAATTTGTTAAACCTTATAGACTAGAAATCGAGCCACTTACCATGCGCATGTCTCTGTGATTGCCCCTTATTTATTGGTAAAGTAAGTTTTCTAAATTCGCACCCTTGCAATTTACTTACTTTATTATATCATTTTGTCGATCCATGACATTAGGATTGTCTTGAGTCTTGGTCAATATACAATGGGAATACCGGACATTCGAATTATTCTCCCTCCAAAGGAAGAGCTTAGCACATGGTGGGACAAGTTAGACCAAGCTGGTCGTCAATTTGTAGAGTCGCATATTGGTTGACTACTTCAACTCCTACGTATCAACATCCATGGCGGCCTCATCCAAGCACTTGCTCATTGTTGGTGCCCCGAGACTTCTACTTTTCTCTTCGTCGGTAAACATGAGCTCACTCCCACATTGGAAGAATATAGTATTGCCATGGGAAAATCTTTGAAAGATAAATTAATTAGTCCGCCTATCGGAATATATCCTGTTATGGCCTTATCTGATTTTTTAAGAATTAAGGAGGACAATATAAGAAAGGTTTTAAAGGCTCACCGCAATACATGTCATTTATCTTTTCTAAAATAATCTTTTGAAAATGGCACTTCATTTCAAATGTGTAGGGTTTTCCTTTTAGCTTTCTTTGGATTTATAGTTTTTCCTAACTGCAAGAATGCCATTAACCCTTTGATTGCTCAATTAGTTAAACAAGTGTTGGAAGGAAAAAATTTTATAAACACTGTTCTGACCGAAACTTTTAATTCTCTCACTCAATTTAAAGGAGGTGGTGATAAGACTTTCCACTCCTCATCTGAGCTTTTGCCAATTTGGCTTCTTTCTCATATAAAAGGGTTTGGTGGTTTAATGACTATACATGATGTTAATAACTCTAATAACCCTATTATGAGATTTGAGAACAAGCAAAAACATGCATCGAATTACCATTATTCTAGGTGGCTAGCTTTCATGAAAAAACCAACTTCCAAGGGTTTCCTATGGCATGCTAAGTGGTTCCAAGTTCATGTGGCGAGACTTTCGTGTGGAGGTGTTGGCCCAATCCCTTTACTGGGATTCACTGGAGAAATGGAGTACTATTGGACTAGAGTGACCCGTCAATATCAAGTGGTGCAAGAGCTTCCCCCGGCATTGCAAGCAGATCCACTTCTAGTAAGCTTCGTTGATGGAGACCGAGACCACGGAGGATTCCATTCTCATGATCAAATCAATGTGGGACATGTGTCATCCACGAAAGCTCAAATGGCCTAAGGAGGAGCTGAAGGGCAAGGAAAGAAAGTACTATGCCTCAACTAAATACATTCAACAACACAACATCTTAGAGAAGTTGCTTCCAAAGACACCATAGGTGTCGCTGAAGATCACCATTCACGCTGAGAATAAACGTCTCAAAAGAGTTGCTGAAAAATCTCAAGAGGAGAATAAGCGATTGCGCCGAGTGGTGTCCCGAGTGCATATTGATCAAGCTAGATGAAACGGCTTGAATCAATCTAGTTATCTTCATTTCTAGATTAATATTTAGGAAGTTGAGTCATTTGCCTTTCTTGTTTATTTGTTTAGGGCATTTCAAGTTCCTATTTTGTTAGGCTATGTCAAAAACTCCATCAATGAATAAAAAAATTTTAGACCGTTGCCATGGACCGGCGTGTTCTATATGAGATGCTTTTTTTGTTTATTTCTTCAAATTGAGTGATAACGGATCCCTCACGTTCGCCCATTATTACACAATCAAGAGCTAGAATGATCGATCAAACTAAAATGCGTGATCGCATCTCTGCTATGGAAGACCAACTCCAATAGTTGCTCACTTCTATGCAACTTATGACAGCTCAAATACAATCCCTCCGAGTGAATGCGACTCCTACACCCGCTCTCCTTGAGATAGTGGTCCCAAAGCAAGCAAACAAGGCCCAAATGAGTGATGAATGAGTGATGACGACATGCCCAAGCTGGAAGATGACCCACTACCGGTCCCTGTTGAAAAGGCCAAGCTAGACAACATTCCTAAGACAGAGCAAGATGAAAGCTTTGCAAAGCTTGAAGAGAAAGTGAAGCAATTGCAAGAGTCGCAGAGTTCACTCCCGTTCGACTTGTCAATTTATGAGAAGGTCAAGATGCCGAAGAAATTTAAGATGCCGGAGTTCGAGAAATACAATGGTACTTCTTGCCCAAAAGATCATCTGCAGATGTACCACGTACGCATGGCCCAATATGTCAAGAATAAGCCCCTCATGATCCAATCATTTCATTCAAGTTTGATCGAGCCCGCACTGAACTGATATGTGATGAAGAATGTGAACCTTCTCGACACCTGGAATGAAGTTGTTGACGCATTCCTCAAACAGTATAAGTTCAACATGGACATTGCACCTTCCCGAGAAGATCTTGAGAGGATGGAGAAAAATAGGAGTGAGTCGTTTAAGGAGTATGCCGTGAGATGGCGAAATCCGGGAACTCAAATCACTCCTGAGCCTACTAACAAGGAGTTGATGAAGTTGTTTGTCAAGACTCCCGTCTAAGTTCCGTAACCGAATGGCTAGCACATATGTTGAGAACTTCAATCAACTTATTCATGTGGGAGAACAAATTGAGATGGGGATAAGAGAATGATGGTTTACAAAGTCATCCAACAAACGATTTTCTACCAAGAAGGAGAAGAAAGCTGTTGTAGATGTAAATGTGGCTTATAGTCAATAAAGCACCCCGGCTATCCAGATGAATCCAAGGTAGCAACAAACTGATGGCTGTCAATCATTTGCCCAAGCGAATAATAGAAGGTAGTTCTCCCTTCTCTCTAGATCTCCATCCCAAGTGTTGGCAATCCTTCGAAAGAAAGGCTTGCTTACTAGTGAGCCAGGCGGCCTAATCGTGAACACATTCGTGGTTATGACTTGGCAAAGAAGTGTGATTACCACTGCGGTGAAGTGGGACATTCAACTGATAATGTTTCACCCTCAATTATCGGATCCAAAACCTCTTGGATACAAATGCGTTCTCTTTCAATAGTAATCAGAAAAATCCTCTGCCCAGCCATGACAGAGGCGCAAATGCTATCACTAAGTGAAGAAGTTTTTATCTTCACACTCCTCTATGAATGAGTACTTTTTTTTTATGTTCTCTAGGATTTCCTGCTTTCTGAGATTTCAATTATTGCTTTCATTTCTAGGGTTTGCTTGTTTGCATTTTCCATTCCAATAATGTAATTCATTTGATTCTATTCAATGAAATTACAATTTTATTTCAATTTTGAGGGCATGGCGGAGTACACCAAACCAGTCCAATGACGATATCCAACCATGAAAATAAAATATCATTCACGGAGAAATCTTGAGGGCTGGACTTTCTCATGCTTCCTCCCAAAAAAATTTTCGAAAACAAAAACATTTCGCTGTCAAAAGCTTATAGCAGATTAAACCTGTTTGTTTGTCTAACTCATTTACTTTTTATTTCAAAGCATAATTCTATAACTTGTTTTGACATGGGACATTTGAAAATAGCATATCACGTTTCAATGATCATAAACTTGACTCATGATCAAAAGGCTTAGAGGGTACTTGTAACGAAAAAACAGATGTGGGGTAACTCTCATTACTACTTGCGTGAGATATTAACCCCAAATGAGCAAAATGAGTGCTCGGCCCTTCATAACTCCATGCTTGATGCAACTATTTTCCTTGCACGTTAATAATAAAATGAGGGGCGGGTTAAAAAGGACCATCATTCTCTGGGGGAGAGGTACGTCTCGTCCTTGAACATAATTAATTTTGAGAAATGACACTCTAGTCTTTTCCTTGCAGATGATAAATTGGGGGCATGACAGATTTTGGTAGTGACCCGACAGAGACAAAATCTCCACACAAACCAAAATGGATATTCCATGTGCATTTACTTTGATGTTGCATAGTATCATATTCATGCACGTTGTTTTGTGCATGAGCAAAAGCAAGAATTCATCAAATCAAAGATCGGATTTTCAGCCTCGATTGATAAATTTGTGTGTTTGTTCCCTTTCGATAGGGGCAATCCAAGGACACCCATTGTTGAGACAGTCCATTTGTGGGACAATTCCTTGAATGAACGCTTGAAATTACGTTTTTCATACTTATGAGAGCATTTTTTAGTGTAATAAATTGTTTGTTTGAAGTCACAAAAGTTTTTCATGCTTAAAGTTGCTGGACTCTTTTGAAAAGAGAATTTTCATAGTGATTCTACCTATTTAACTCACCAATTTCACATGGAGATTTGTCCAGATGGACAATTCAATAGATTGAGCATGTTGAATGAGACGTGTCAGGATGATGAAAAGCAAGACTTATCCTATACATAGTCCCCTACTTATACATTTGTGAGATGAGTGTAAAAAGTTCCATATCTACAAGATAAAGAATTTTCTCACGAAAGGTACGATGACTAAAATGATGAGGGGCAATTCATTTCTCTATCCTAAACACTACATATGATCCATTGCTTAATCCCTTTGAGCTCTATACACTTATGGAAATTCTTTCAAATTACCCCTGTCAAGAACCACCCAACATCGGGGCAAATGGGAGGTAAGATGGCACCATAAGGTGGAGAAAATGGAAAGAAATTTTCTTGCTTTCACTTGCATCAATCTTCAAGTCGTGCTATTACATTGAATTCATGTGATAATTTAAGTGCCTTAGGATGACGAAGAGCATTTCTTTCTCTATCCTACATACTTATATCCTTTGCATAGCCCACTTGAGCTTGCAATTTCATTTCTTTAAACTCAGTTAGTGATCATCCCCCACATTGGGGCAAGGCAAAAAGCAATTGTTCAAACAATATGGTCTGAAGTGCTGACAGAAGACAAAGACCTCCCAAAGGTCCAAATGTTAAAAGCACCATATGGTCATTCAAAATAGAACCAGGGGGCATGAAAAAGCAGTGTGCCTAGTAATAGCAAGGCCAATGCTCATGAAAAAAAGTGAAAAAAAATGAATGAAAACTTGGGACAAAAAAGCAATATGCTTGGTAAAAGTAAGACCAATGCCCATAAAAGTAAATGAAAAAAAAAAGTGTCAAATAGATGACTGTCAATTGTAAAAATTGTATCCCTAATGGAGCAGTATTCAAAGAGCACAACTACTGAGTTTTTACAATTAGTGGAGCACATTGCTAACACAATCTCTGATGAAGAAGAAGACTGGCGATAATGTCAAGATGATCATCAATTTTGACCCCTATACACATCTTTAAGCCTAACAATCTTTTGTTTCTCAACCCATGAACCTAGCCTACGTTACGTCCCTTGCAAAGTCTCTTCTGATTAGGGCACTTGAATTAACGTAGGGGTTCACATGTTTATAAGCATTGCTAAAAAAAGTGTGAGCAAGACTATTTCTTTCTCATTTTGCAGGGTTCTTGACTTGTAAACCCGGAGATGATTACATAATTGTTCTTTCAATTGCCTTGACTCAAAGAATCCCTTTGTTAAGCCATTGACCAAGCCCACATTATGGTCCATGTTAAAGACCTCTCAGATTGGTAAGGTCGTACCGCTTGCAAGAATACTCGGACCCTTGTTGGTATGATGATAGTGAGATGGAGTGATTCTCCTAAAATGGCCCTTCTGAATAAGAGTGAGTGAAAGTCATTTCTAACTGAAAGTCTCTCATTTAGTATTCTTAAGAAATCCATGTCATTGTCTTGAAGGAAAATTCCCTCTAGTGAAAATTTGGATGATGCAAATATGGTAAAATCATTATGCATAAACCTTGATTGAATTGATGAAAACCCCACTGAACTTTGAAATGTGCATTCTAGAGTAGCTCAAATTGTCTACGTCTTTAATGAATGCATATCAGTTTTTGCTCTAATCATGTCTGACAGGTAATATTTCCTTGAAGACCGAGTAGTATTTGATGTTCAAGTTGCTCCTTGAAGCCTTGAGATTCGGCGTGCTTTCGTAACCCAAAGCCCTTTTTATCGACCCGGTGTGCTTCCATAGCCCGGTGTCCTTTTCATCGACTCGGCGTGCTTCCGTAGCCCGAAGTTCCTTTATATTGACCTAACATGCTTTCGTAGCCTAGAGTCTTTTTCATCAACTAGGCGTGCTTCCATAGCTCGATGTCCTTTTTATCGGCCCGGTGTGCTTTCATAGCCCGAATTATTTTATATTGACCTAGCGTGTTTTCGTAACCCAGAATTATTTTCATTGATTTGGTGTGCTTCCGTAACCCGATGTCCCTTTTAATAGACCCGGCGTGCTTTCGTAGCCCGGAGTTCCTGACCCGGCGTGCTTCTGTAGCCTAGAGTCCCCCTATCAAATCGGCGTGCTTAGGAGGTGTTCTCTCTCAAGTGCACTGACACTCGACTTGGTCGAGCTGTCCCCTAAAGATTTTTCTCCAAATTCAGTCTGATTAAGGCGACCAAAGAAAGGTTCAGGTCTTGGTTAGATGATTTATGTTGCAATGCTAGGTGACCAAAGAAAGGTTCGAGTCCTAACTAAGCAAAACCTCATGCTAGGCAACCGTAGAAAGGTACGGGTCCTGGAAAAGCTGTTCCCGATTCAAGCGACCGTAGAAATGTACAGGTTTTAGAAAGTGATTTCCTATTCATGCGACCGTAGAAATGTATGTGTCCTAAAAAAAATAATTTTTTTTCCGTCAAGGCGACCGTAGAAAGGTACAGGTCATAAACATAACCAAATATTGCCATATTGGGCGATTGAAAAAAAGTACGAGTCCTAGGAAAGCAATTTCCTTGCAAAGCCTTGTTACTATTCTAGGCGACCGTAGAAAGGTACAAATCCTAGACATGTAACACCAACTATCTTGAATTACTCTACCCTCCTTGAAGGTAAGTTATTCTAGGTATGTTTCTTTATCATTTGCATTAGTATTTCCATGCATCATATAAATTGCATTCCAAAATGGAATTCATTTTCCAATAAAAAAAAATCATTCAATACATGTACATGATCAAAATTTAGGTCTCAATTTGTCTTTGAAGACAACATCTACGAGCTCACCTTCAAAGAATGGCAACTGTTGACACCTAAATTTTGGCGATCCAGTCATTTATTTATTGCATAAAAATTAAGGATTAATTTTTAACCCCTAAAAAAATTAAATTGTATAGCATATAATTTTAAGTGCATTTATTTATTATTATTGCATTTGCATTGGGCTAGTGACGGATGGGTTTAATTTGGTGGTTCTAAGGCTTTAAATTGACAAATTCGGACTAAGCCCACGAAGAGAGCAAATTGGCCCAATCCCGTATCATCGAGGAGATATTACGGATTCATCTTTGCGAGATTTCAAATTTGAAAAAATCCTATTGCAATTTTGAAAAATTGATAGAGAATATTCATTTTTGCAAAGGAAATCTAGAAAAGATGTGAAAAATAAAAAGTAATACTGCGTGCGAAAAAGAAATCTTAGCGGATGTTGATTTGAAAATGAAATTAAAACCCTAATCTTTGGCCTATAAAAAGGTTGTTCGCGTAGGGTTTTGGGGGCTTTTCTCTCGGTTTCTAGATTAAAAAAAAAAAAAAAACTCAAGACAAAAGGGAGAAATTCTTTGGGTAGGGTCAAAAGTCAAACTAGGGTTGTCCTTTTGCTAAAGCATGGCAGAGGAAAGGTTTGCAGTAAAGGAGACGCGAGAAGAAAGTGAAGGTGACGTGCAGCCAGTAGGAAAGAAAACCAAAAAAAAAGGAAAAAGCAAAAAGCGGGCACTGTTCTTCTTCTTCGGGAGGTCTTGCCACTGCGATCGACCCTCTGCCGCCGTCGGTTTCCTCACGCCACCGCCACGACAACCCGACGCCTCCGCCCGCGACGCCGCCTCTGCTCCGGCTCTGCTCGCGCCTCAACCGACCCAGCGCTCGACGTGTCGTCGCCGCTACCTCGCCGCTCTGCCCATGCCTCAACCGACCACCATGTCGACAACTACGAGCACCGGCGCTTGACTCCTTGACGACGACCCGACGCCCGCGCCTCCTCTTCCGCCACTGCCCGATCTACTACATCGGAGCTGCAACTCGAAGCCGTCGCACACCCCCTGCTACTCGAGCCGCTCCAGCCTCTCGCGCCTCCGTCGGCGACGTCGGTAGCCGTGGCCCGCAGCGCCGACGCCCGCCGGCCGCTACCTCACCACTCCGCCTCGCCTACGCTACCGCCGGAGTTCCCCTCACCCCACGAGCTTGCTTCGCGCTACTCCGAACCTCGCCCGACGCCACGGGAGCTCGCACCACGGATTACGTCGCCCCGCCAAATGCCGCGTCGCCGCCCTACCCCCCGAGCCACCTCTCGGCCACAACCTAGCTACGGCCGTCCGCCCGCTACAAAGCACTTTCGAGCGATGACCGAGCTCCGCCCCCCCCCGCCCTTTGTCCCGCTAGTCACTACTGCGCCGCTGGTCCTCACCGGAGCTCCGGCGACCCACCATCACGGCGACCTGACTTTGAGCCATACCGAGCCCCGTCGTGATCCACGAGCTGCCGGTCGTTAAATCTCATTTGAAAAAAAAATCAAATTAGGTAGTTTTTTTTTATTACTTTACTTTATTTTTTTATTTTAATACTTTGATCCTTTGTTTGAAATAGTCACCGATGTATGATCGAAATTTCCGACATGAAGTAGCCTCTTAAATTAAGGATTGACTGTCTGATTTTCGCGCCTGAAATCCGACTTGCAATCGCCTGTAAAATCGCCAATCTTATCTCACGCTCGAGATTTGATTCGGGGTTTATTTAGAATTGACCAATCTGATCCCATGTGAGGGATATGATTCGTCAATTTATGGATATTGATCTTATCTTGCTGGATGTGATGTCGGGTTATTTGAATCCACTTTGTTTTCGTAATAAAAAAATCAAAAAAAAAATCTGAATTAGATTAGGTTCTTTTATCGTTTTAGGATTATCTTGCATACTTAGAATATGAATTTTATTTCTAAATTTTTTTAAACAAAAACCCAAACAAAAACATTAACTTAGGATGCTAGTTTTTTTAAACTTAGGTTGCAATTTTAATTTCGAATTTTATAAAAAAACAAAAAACACCAAAATTATCATGTATATGTCATGTAGAATTAGAACATTATTTGCACGTCATTGCATATTAGGATAAGATTGCATGTTTAATTTCAAATTTAGATAAATCTTTTAGATAGATCGCATTTTAGGTTAGAGATTACCGGGTTGAAATAATATCCTAGTTTAAATTAAGATTTGGCCTAACCCAATACTTAATATAAGTTGGATAGAATCTTAATCTAGCAAGATAATTTTTGCATTTTTCTTAATTTCGATCTTCATGAAAAATACCAAAAAAATTGTCTTAGAATAAATTCATTTCATTCTCTAGGATTGATTGCATGCTTTTTAAGAAAATAAAAAAGTCATGTGCACGTCATATATAATTAGGATCATGAAATGCATGTGATTTAGTGATTGTTGCTAGGTCCATTTAGTTAGAGATTGCCCGTCATTAGAATTAGGTCATTTGCTTAGACTGCATTGCATATAGATTGATTTTATTAAATAATGAAAACAAAATTTGGATTTTGCATGGTGAGCTGTGGTGGTGGCTGTCGATGTGAATTATTGAAATCATATCTAGGACTATCATTCGATCTAACATTGCAGATGCTTTTGTTGCTATGAGGTAAGTCCTACAATTTATTCACTGTTTTATTTTGGTGTTAAATTCGGTGGTTTGCGCACCGCATGATAGCCTCACATGTTAGGAAAGTGAATTAAAATCAATTCAAGCTGCCTACAAAACATTTTTTTTCAAAATAAAAGGGAAAGGTACCGAAAGAGTATTAGAGAAATCTAACGTAATCAAGTCCCCAAACTCATAAATATGTAAAGTAAATCTCCCGTTACTTTACTTGGATTTCTAATCGACCCACCAAAAATAGATTGGTGGCGAATCCGAATTAAAAAATCATTTGCATGTTAAGAACTTGAACCAAAGTCGCGAATTGGTATGGGCTTGGGAGAATCCGAGCTAAGTTTAAGCTTAGTAATCCATTAGCCAAATCTTAGGTGGTTCACCCAAAAATTTGGTCGCGACATAACAAAACTATATGCGCAAAATATATTCACAAAACTTCCACACAAAATGACGTGATAATAATCTATAAACATGTCGATTTCTAATTATAGATTTTATCTAACTAGTTTATAGACCTAGAAGACATGATAATATAGTTAGACGTTGCAAAATATCATACAAAAATATGTCTATATAAGAATTTTTTTTTGTACCTCTAACATCTATCTCATATAATAGCGAACAAGATTCTATCCTTATGTTACCATTTACAATATGTTTTTTCTTCCTAAAATACTCTTAATTTAGGGGTAGTAAAGAAACGATAATACCCATGTAGGCCACTACCCTAAATTTAGAAATACAAATATCCAAATAACATTAATAACATTAATAACATGAGTAGTCGTAATTTTTCGTTCAATCGCTCTCTATTCTTTTTCTTGCCCTGACAAAAATGAATGAAATAATCAAACCCAAAACTCATAAAGTGCCTAACAAAATCATGAATAGAGACTAAATAAGATGCGAGTCAAAATTTGAGCAAATGGATAAGTATAGAATCATGCCGATGCTTGTACTAAACGGCATAAAAGATGGATCCTGTATTTGAATACTTAATCTCCACTAGACATGAGTCCTCAGAATCTTTATGACAATAAAATAAGAATCCAATCCGGAGACAGAAACCGCTGCCGTCCAAAAGTAGCTGGAAGCTGACTGTTAAACAGCCGGGTAAAAAGGCCAAGAAGGGAAACAGCCTTCCCGAGATTCTGACCAGCGAGGGTCAACGCGCCGAAAAAACCAGAAACTGGGAACGGACCCACAATACGGAAGGCGCCGCAAGAAGTCAGCAGAGCATCCATCGTGCATGGAGAGAAACAAAGCACGCCGGTCCTGGTTTTGGGGTGACGTGGTTTTCGTCCTTTTTTCTCTCTTGACATGGGTTGGAGATACCGTCTTCGAAACTGAGCACATTGGTTTACGGGTTGGCGTGGTTTCGCCGTTTCTTTATTCCCTTATTCCCTCCCTCGGACGTTGATTGGTGCTGAACCATGAGTCTTTCTCTTCGTCTCCCGGGCTACAAATACCGCCACCCATCACCCTCTTTTCCTCACATCCAGAAGAAGGAATCATCTTTTTCATCGCTCAAGAAAGAAGCGAGGAGTTTGGACAACCATGTCGAGAAAGAAGCCGAGGAGTTTGGACAACCATGTCGAGCACTGTCGGGAAAGTCATTCGTTGCAAAGGTAAGAGCTTCTGCGATGAAAAGCTTTAGCGAATCATGCTTCTTCTTTTATTTTTATTTTTATTTTGGTTCAGCACCTGTTGAGTCAGATTCGCATGGTTCCTTGCGGTGGTCTAATTTATGGTTTTATGTGGAACTTCCTCATCGATCATATGCCCCTCAGTGCGTGTTTTTGAGGATCATCAGTTTGATTTTGCAGCTGGGATTTAGGACTTTGTGATTAATTGTTGGTTCTGCTAGTTGAATGTGCCGGCTGCATATAACGATGTTGCTTGAGTTGCTAATTCCACTGCTTAAAGTGGTCCCCATTATGCCGGCGTGGAATGGACGTACAGTCTGCTGATTCTGATAATTTCAAGCTTTCTTGTGTTCAAATGAAGCTTCAATGAAAGAATCTGAATATGGTTGTAACCCAATTCGGGTTCCGCCAATGCTAATTTACCCAGTTTTGGTCTTCTGCCCCCGTTCATCGTAATATCAATGTCTTTTCTTTAGAATACACTATGATGTCCCCCCTTATCGCAGTTTTTTACCTTCCCTTCAAAACATCCAATCACTGCATTCTGCTTGCATTAACCGAATGATTTTGGTTATTAGCTGCGGTGGCATGGGAAGCTGGAAAGCCACTGGTGATAGAAGAAGTGGAGGTGGCTCCACCGCAGGCCATGGAGGTTCGCGTGAAAATCGTCGTCACAGCCCTCTGCCACACAGATGTATACTTCTGGGAAGCCAAGGTAAATAGATGTTTCCTGCTTCAATTCGCATGTTCCTCCGTAGATTTTTCATCAAAGCAGTTAGTAAACCCCGTTGATCCATCAATTTTCAGGGACAAACCCCAGTTTTCCCTCGCATATTTGGTCACGAAGCAGCAGGGTATGGCCTACTTCTTCATTTGATATTTAACGGGCCTCATTTTATCTTTCTTTCATTGGTGCTTATAAATTGTGATCTTCTTGATTCTTAGGATTGTCGAAAGCGTCGGTGAGGGTGTGACAGAGCTCAAACCAGGTGATCATGTGCTTCCAGTGTTCACGGGAGAGTGCAAGGAGTGTCGGCATTGTAAATCTGAGGAGAGCAACATGTGTGACCTCCTCAGGATAAACACAGACAGAGGAGTGATGCTGAACGATGGCAAATCGAGATTCTCGATCAATGGAAAACCCATTTACCATTTCGTTGGGACATCAACGTTCAGTGAGTACTCGGTCATTCATGTTGGTTGCCTAGCCAAGATAAATCCTGCTGCCCCCATGGACAAAGTTTGCATTCTCAGCTGTGGAATCTCTACTGGTGCGTAATTGAAATGGTTCTTTTTTACCTTATCATTCATCCAACTGTTGTTGCTAATCTGAGTTGTAATGCAGGTCTTGGGGCCACCTCGAATGTTGCGAAATCTCCGAAGGGTTCAACTGTTGCTATATTTGGACTAGGTGCTGTTGGCCTCGCTGTGAGTTTCTGCAATGCTCTCCTTTACATGTTATTGCTTATTTTACTGGGGAAGCTTGTGCTTGCTCGTTGATCTGAAATGACTTTTCCTTGTGAGTTTTATCAGGCAGCTGAAGGTGCCAGAATTGCTGGAGCTTCGAGGATCATTGGTGTCGATCTCAATCCTAAAAGGTTTGACGAGGGTGAGTACAATTCTAACAAGATTAATACTTAACAGCATTCCGAAAAAAGAAGGTTTGTCTCGTGAGTTCTGAGTACTGAAAAGTAAATAGTAAGGTTGGCTCATCATCAAGCTTTCGCTAGTTTCTTTTGTTTACATTGTAGGTATTCTGATGCGCTCTAATGAGTATAGCTTAAAATTTTCCTCTGATGAACTTGTGGTTCCATCGAACCTTCTGCTGATAGTCAATTTCTTTATTCTGAACAGCCAAGAAATTTGGGGTTACCGAGTTTGTGAACCCAAAAGATCATCATAAGCCAGTTCAGGAGGTTAGTAAACCAGTATGTTAAGTTGGAAAACTGTAGCCATTAAGTAGAGACTTTATCATCGGTACTGATAATGCGATTCCATCATCCTCAGGTTCTTGCTGAAATGACTGACGGGGCGTCGACCGAAGCGTTGAGTGCACAGGAAGCATCAATGCCATGATCTCTGCTTTCGAATGCGTTCATGATGTAATCTCCAATGAATTTTGCCAACAGGCATGATATAAATGATTTCACAAAGCCATTAACAAAAATACTCACGTTCCTCCGTTTGCAGGGATGGGGTGTGGCAGTACTTGTTGGAGTGCCGAACAAAGACGACGCCTTCAAGACTCATCCTATGAATTTCCTGAATGAGAAGACGCTCAAGGGCACCTTCTTCGGCAACTACAAGCCACGCACCGACCTTCCAAACGTTGTCGAGATGTACATGAGGAAGGTAAGTGAGCAAAGACATGATAATGTGATTCCCATATCGCTTAGGTTATGAAGATTCAGTGGCCTAATCTTCTTCGAAACTTTCATAAACTCGATGATGCTGACTTCGACCCCTGGCGTCTTATTTCTGCAGGAGCTCGAGCTGGAGAAGTTCATCACGCACGAAGTCTGTCTCTCCGAGATCAACAAGGCGTTCGACTACATGCTTAAGGGAGAGTCGCTCCGCTGCATCATCCACATGGATGGATAGAGGAGCCTCAGCGGCCGATCGGGTTCGCCCGATAAGTTCGATCAGGTTTCCGAATGTACGATTGCCAGTAAAAGTCGAAACATAGGATGTTGAAAGTTCAAAAGTGTCTCCGTCTTTTGTTCCCCCATGTTGGTTTACTTCCCTTTGTACAGTGTGTATATTATATTTTACTATGAATGGAGTTTGAAGAAAGATGCTAGTCCGGATTGTCACTGTACTTCTGGTGCATAAGAACTCCAAAGCTAAGTTATGAAACGACATCACTCTTCGATAAGCTATCTTTATTCACGCAGATGGTCCGAGACCACCAATTACGGTTCTTGTTAATGTTGAATGAGATAAATCGTATTGTGTATTTACTAATCAAGAGGATTACGAGAATATATATATATATATATATATATGAGTTATTCTCTAAACATAAAATAACTATTAACTATTCTACCCTTATTGGCTTATTATTTCATAATATTTCCCCTTAAGTTGTGATGTATATATCAAATAATTTCAACTTGTTACATAAAAAAACTTACTCTATTCCCCAAGAAAGGCTTAGTAAAAATATTTGTAGGCTAATCTTCCGTCTTTGTATGTTGAAGGGTGATCTCTCCTATTTGAACTTTTTATCGTATAAAATAACAATCAACTTCAATGTGCTTGGTTCGCTCATGAAAGACAGGATTATTTGCAATATAAATAATTGATTGATTATCACAATATAATATTGATGGTTCTGATGTTGACATTCCAATTTTTGACAATAACATTCTCAACCAGAGCAATTCACCTATCACGTGTGCCATAACTTTATATTTTGCTTCAAAACTTGATCGAGACCACATGATGTTTCTTACTCTTTCAAGCAACTAAATTACCTTCAAGAAATACACAATGTCGCGACCAATTTTTTCAGGTGCACCACCTAGGGTTTGGCTAATGGATTGTTAAGCCTAGACTTAACTCGGACTCTCCCAAGATCATACCAATTCACGACTTAGGTTCAAATTTCTTAACATGCAAATGGATTTTATCTAGGAGTCGCCACTAATCAGTTTATGGTAGGTCGATTAGACACTTAAGTAAAATATTGGGAGAATTATTTTACTTCTACAAACCAGAGATTTTGGATACGGGGACTTGATTACGTTAGATTTCTCTAACACCCTTTCGGTACCTTTCTCTTTTATTTTGAAAAAATGTTTGGCAAGCAACTTGAATTGATTTTAATCTACTATCCTAACATGTGAGGTGATCACACATGTGCGCAAACCACCAATTTAACACCCAAGAAAGCAAATAAATAAAATGCATGACTTACCTTATAGCAACGAAAGCATCTACGATGTTAGATCAGAATTCACATCAACAGTCCTAGATATGATTTCTAATTAACACACAATCGCTCAATTTTTTGTTTTCATTTATTTAATGAGAATCATGCTCTATGCAATGCTACTAATCTAACATGGAATGATATGGCATGACAATATGACCTAAACTATATGACATAAATAAAATGCAGTCTATCCTAAAGAATGAAATTGATTAATTCTAAGGCAATTTTTTTTTGTATTTTCCATGAAATTCGAAATTAGAAAAATGCAAAGATTATCTAGCTAGATTAAGATTCTATTGAATTTGTATTAGAAATTAGGTTAAGCCAAATCCTAATTTAAACTAGAATATTATCTTAACCAAGTAATCTCTAACCTAAAATGCAATCTATCTAAAAGGATCTATATAAATAAAATTAAACATGCAATCAACCTAATATGTAATGACGTGCCAAGGATGCCCTAATTCTACATGATACATGCATGATGATTTTTTTTTTTGTATTTTTCTTTGTAAAATTCGAAATTTAAAATTGCCAAATAATTAAACGAGCCATTTAAATTAAAGAAAACTAACATCCTAAATGAACATTTTTTGGATTTTTTTATTTAAAAATTCGAAATAAGATTGCAATTCTAAACATGCAAGATAACCCTAAGACTAGGAATATTCTAAAACGAACCTAATCCTAATTCAATATTTTTTGACTTTTTCTTTTACGAAAATAAAATTAATTCAAACACTACGACATCAAATCAAACAAGATAAGATAGGTATCTAACAATTGACGAATCATATCTCGCGCATGAGATCGGGTTGGCCAATTTTAAAATTAAATCGCGAATCGAATCTCGGGTGTGAGATTGGATTGTCGATTTTTACAAGAGCTTGTGAATCGAATTTCGGGCGCGAAAATCGGACTGTCAATCCCTAATTTGAGGGGCTATTCCATGTCGGGAACTTCAGTCGTGTGCATCAACGAATATATCAAATAAGGAAATGGAACTTTCGCAAATTAAAATAATCAAAATTTTTACCTATTCCGGATATTGACTTCCAAATTTGGACTTTGCACAATCGGATCGGGATCATAATCGGCAAGCAATAGGGTGGTGCTCGGCAAGGCTCGCGGTGGAGTTGCTCATGGCATGGTCTGGAACGACTTAGCGAGGACGGCGGTAAAAGAGGGCGGCCATTGAACTGTCGATATACAAATCTCTTCGCGAGTCTAGGCCTCCAATGAAGACTTGGACCAAGCTCTTAGGCCACTTCCATGTCTCAAAAGGAATAAGAATTTGACGTCTTCTGCATGCAATGGGTGATGAAACCGAGAGATAACACGCCAAAAAGCCTGTAGTAATAATAAAAATCAAGACTTTACAAGATCGGTCTCCATTATATGGAACCAAAAAAGTTGCCGCATGTGTATTCTGTGAAGCTTTTTCTCTAATTTGGCCACTTCCTTTGATTCTTGGACTCGCGGCCTTCAACCCTCAACTTGGATAAGCCAGTCTCTCGGTGATGGAGGAAATCGTGCACAATAATCGATGGCTAAACTCGCTTGAATCCACTTGCACGTGCACGACGCTGAGTTGTTGATGAAAAACTGGTGTGAACTTTCTCTTTCTATTGCTCTACGGCCCCTCTCTCTCCACTTTTACTTTTGTGGCCGTCTCTTTGTTTTGCGAAGCCCCCCCTCCATGTGGCCGAGCGTCTCAATTGCGTAGCCTCAGCTGGTGAGGTACAGCGGATCGACGCGATGCTTCCCCTTCACGATGCGATGCACGGAAGTGTTGACTATCAAGCAAAGTCGTTGATGGATATCATCAAACAAGGCAGCACCGATGCCATAGTAGGCGTCACGATCGACGGACAGCAAGGGGATCAATAGATTGTGGGGAAGCTTCGCCAACCTTCTCCCTCACGTGTGTATCCCTTGATGTGTTTTTATCAATGGCCGTGTATTCTATTGTGTGGCCTCCTCGAAACCCTATGCGAACAACATATTTATAGGCCACCGATTAGGGTTTCAGTTTTTCCAAATCGATATCCACGAAAATTCTTTTTTTTTCAAATGCAATATTCGTTTTGCCGAATGCAATATTCACTTTTACACTTGCCCTATCCGAAAAAATTAATCATATCTTGGAAAATTTCAAATTCATATTTTCACAAGATAATCTTCAATCATTAAAAAAAGGGCTTGGGCCAATTTGCTAGCTCCGTGGGCTTAGCCCGACTCTTCAAATTAAAAATTCTGAAGCATCAATTCGAACCCATCCGTCACCGGTCCAATGTAAATGCAAATTAAAAATAAATGCAACTAAAACTATATGCTATGCAATTAACTATTTTTTTAGAGATAAAATTAACCCTTAATTTTTTAATGCAATAAATAACTAAACGGGTCGCCAAAATTTAGGTGTCAACACACAATAACCCAACATAGGACTTCTAGTCCAATCTATATCAAAGTAACCTGTGGCATTTAGATGGTCATAATTCTTGAAAAGTAGTCATTTACCTAGTGCTCCCTTTAATCTTAGTGAGTAATTCGAGGAGATTTCATGAACTGACTTACTACACGAATAACAAAAGATATATCAAGTCTTGTGACAATAAGATAGTTCAACTTACCAACTAATCTCCAATATTTCATTGGATCATGTAATAATTATCTATGCTTTTTTATCAAGTTTCACATTGGATTCAATAGGAGTATCAACTGGTGTTACACTAAAAAATCCAACCTCATCAAGAATATTAACAACGTATTTTCGCTGGGTTAAATTGATACCTATATGCGAGTAGGCAACTTGGATACCTATGATGATAATATCATCCGCATATACCACCAAAAGAATACAACCAGCTCAAGAAACAAAACTAAAAATTAAATGGTCTACTTCATATTGTTTTAATCCAAACTTGATAATAACTAAACCTACCAAATCAAACACGAGGAGGTTGCTTAAGTCGGTACAAAGCCTCGTGTAAATGACATACCAGATTCTCCCCACGAATAACAAATCTGGATGGTTGCTCTGTATACACTTCTTCAGCCAAATCGTCATGTAAGAACATATTCTTGATATCCAAGTGATAAAGGAACCATCCAAAACACACTACCAAGTATATAAAGACTCGAACATATGGGATTTTGGCTACAGGTAAGAAAGTGTCATCATAATCAACACCATACAGTTGAATATATCCCTTGGCAATCAACCATGCCTTGAATCGATCAAATGTGGCATCAGGACGAGCTTTAACAGTGAAAGCTCAACGACAATCAACAGGTTAACTCCCCACAGGTAAGGTAGTGAGCTACCAAATGTGACTCTTTATAAATGCCTTCATTTCATCCTTCATGACTTTTCACCATCCAAGATGAGCAAGAGCTTCAGCAACATTACTTGGCACAGAAACAAAGGAGAAGGATGAGATAAAGGTAAAGAAGGTAGGAGACAAACCATTATACGACAAAAAGTTGAAAATAGGATAACGAGTATGAAGACAATCAGACAGACCAGAGTAAGGTGCGTAATCCATAGAACGGCCAACACAAGAATGTGTACTTTTTCGAGTAGTAATGAGTGGATCAAGATCAAGATCAAAGAATGGCATAGCCACTGATGAGGCAACAGATGAATCGAGTGATGGTTGTACTACTGTAGTAGGAGTTGATCCACGCCTATAATAAGTGCGGTTAGCAAACTGAAATCCTGTGGACGATGCTGGAGGAAATGTTGGTAATACCCACCCTTCTTCATGGAGAGGCGCAATAAGGACCATCTGAGTATTATAGTATGGTTCGTCTTCACACATTTGTTGACACAAACACACGACGACAAGTAGGACTGTAACATTTGTAGCCCTTCTGAGTTCAAGCGTATCCAACAAAGGCACACTTCCCGGCATGAGTGTCCAACTTATCAAGGCCAAGATTAAGAGAATGGACAAAACAAATATAACCAAAAACGCATAGAGGTAATGGAAAGGGAAGATGATTTGGATGTAAAATCGAAAAATGTGTCTCCTCCCGAAGAACAGAAGATGGTAACCAATTAATTAAGAAGTAGGTTGTAAGGATTACATGACTCTAAAATGTTTTAAGTAGATGTATGCGAAATATCAAGCACCAAGCAACATTAAGAAGATGGCGATTTTTACATTTACCTACATCATTTTGCTATGGGGTGTATGAACAAGAAGTCTATTGAATAATGCCATGAGAATCAAAAAAAGGTTGAAAACCAGAAGTAGCAGTAAGATACCCGAAAATTTGGTCGCGACAGGTTGGCGACTCCACTGGGGACAAGTGTTAAAACTCTTAGTGGACTTAAGCCAATTTTTCTTTTCTTTTGAAAAATGTTTTTGTTTGGCAGCGAGGATTTAAGATACGTCCCTAACATTTAAGGTGTTAAATGTTCTTGTAGGATGGGATATATAAGGGGAAGTGTTTACTGACCTTTATTTTGTAGGGAGGTGTAGGAATATATGGTTTATTTTCATGTTGAAGTGTTGCTTGATATAAACGGTTGTCTTGCATTTGCACTACACTCTTGTACACACAACCCACCGCCGGACCTAGGCCAAATAGGATTATCTAGGATGAAATCGAGATGGATAGCATTCTAACCGCATGCCTGCGGTACAAGTCGCCCATCTCGATCCCGAAATTTCTTTTTTGGTGTCAAGAGTACCCACCTCAGTCTGCATGTCTACGCAACCCGGGTCGGCTCTTTAACCAAGCCGAAATCATGAGGACCCGACGTAGTCCGCACGCCCGTAGCTAGTATGATCATCCTTGTGGCTACACTTTGTTAAGCCTTATAGACTAGAAATCGAGCCACTTACCATGCACATGTCTCTGTGATTGCCCTTTATTTATTGGTAAAGTAAGTTTTCTAAATTTGCACCCTTGCAATTTACTTACTTTATTATATCATTTTGTTGGTCCATGGCATTAGGATTGTCCTGAGTCTTGGTCAATATACAATGGGAATACTGGACATTCGAATTATTCTCCCTTCAAAGGAAGAGCTTAGCACATGGTGGGACAAGTTAGACCAAGCTGGCCATCAATTTGTAGAGTCGCATAATGGTCAACTACTTCCAATACTGTGTATCAACATCCATGGCGGCCTCATCCAAGCACTTGCCCATTGTTGGTGCCCCAAGACTTCTACTTTCATGTTCGGCTGAAAGCATGAGCTCACTCCCACATTGGAAGAATATAGTATTGCCATGGGAAAATCTTTGAAAGATGAATTAATTAGTCCACTTATCGGAATAGATCCTGTTGTGGCATTATCTAAATTTTTGAGAATTAAGAAGGACAATATAAGAAAAGTTTTAAAGGCTCACCGCAATACATGTCCTTTATCTTTTCTAAAAGAATGTTTTGAAAATGGCACTTCATTTCAAATGTGTAGGGTTTTCCTTTTAGCTTTCTTTGGGTTTATAGTTTTTCCTTACTGCAAGAATGCCTTTAACCCTTTGATTACTCAATTAGTTAAACAAGTGTTGGAAGGAAAAAAAAATTTGTAAAAACTGTACTGACTGAAACTTTTCTCTTTCTCTCACTCGATTTAAAGGATGCGGTGATAAGACTTTCCACTTCTCGCTTGAGTTTTTGCAAATTTGGTTTCTTTCTCATATAAAAGGGTTTGGTGGTTTAATGACTATACATGATATTAATAACTCTAATCACCCTATTATGAGATTTGAGAACAAGCAAAAGCATACACCGGATTACCATTATTCTAGGTGGCTAGCTTTCACGAAAAAACCAACTTCCAAGGGTTTCCTAGGGCATGCTAAGTGGTTCCAAGTTCATGTGGCAAGACTTTCGTGTGGAGGTGTTGGCCCAATCCCTTTACTGGGATTCACTGGAGTGACCTATCAATATCAAGTGGTGCAAGAGCTTCTCCCGACATTGCAAGCAGATCCGCTCCGAGTAAGCTTCGTTGATGGAGACCGAGACCAAGAGGATTCCATTCTCACAATCAAATCAATGTGGGACATGTGTCATCCACGAAAACTCAAATGGCCTGAGGAGGAGCTGAAGGGCAAGGAAAGAAAGTACTATGCCTCAACTAAATACATTCAACAACACAACATCTCAGAGAAGTTGCTTCCAAAGATACCAGTGGTGTCACTGAAGATCACCAACCGCACTAAGAATAAATGTCTCAAAAGAGTTGTTGAAAAAGCTCAAGAGGAGAATAAGCGATTGTACCGAGTGGTGTCCCGAGTGTATATTGATCAAGCTAGATGAAGCGGCTTGAATCAATCTAGTTATTTTCATTTCAAGATTAATGTTTAGGAAGTTTAGTCATTTGCCTTTTTAGTTTATTTGTTTAGGGCATTTCAAGTTTCTATTTTGTTAGGCTGTGTCAAAAACTCCATCAATGAATAAAAAAGTTTTATATCGTTGCCATGGACCAGCGTGTTCTATATGAGATGCTTATTTTGTTTATTTCTTCAAATTATGTGATAACGGATCCCTCACGTTCGCCCATTATTACACGATCAAGAGCTAGAATGGCCGATCAAACTGAAATACGTGATCGTATCTCCACCATGGAAGACCAACTCCAACAGTTGCTCACTTCTATGCAACTTATGACAGCTCAAATCCAATCTCTCCGAGTGAATGCGACTCCTACACCCGCTCTCCTTGAGATAATGGTCCCAAAGTAGACAAACAATGCCCAAATGAGTGATGACGACATGCCCGAGCTGGAAGAGGACCCACTACCGGTCCCTGTTGAAAAGGCCAAGCTGGATAATGTTCCTAAGACGGAGCAAGATGAACTCTTCGTAAAGCATGAAGAGAAAGTGAAGCAATTGCAAAAGTCGCAGAGTTCACTCCCATTCGACTTGTCAATTTATGAGAAGGTCAATATGCCGAAGAAATTTAAGATGCCGAAGTTCAAGAAATACGATGGTACTTCCTGCCCAAAAGCTCATATGCAGATGTACCACATATGCATAGCCCAATATGTCAAGAATGAGCCCCTCATGTCCAATCATTTCATGTGATGAAGAATGTGAACCTTCTCGACACCTCGAATGAAGTGGTTGACGCATTCCTCAAGCAGTATAAGTTCAACATTGACATTGCACCTTCCCGAGAAGATCTTGAGAGGATGGAGAAAAAGAGGAGCGAGTCGTTCAAGGAGTATGTCGTGAGATGGCGAAATCTGGCAGCTCAAATCACTCCTGAGCCTACTAACAAGGAGTTGATGAAGTTGTTCGTCAAGACTCTCCCGTTTGAGTTCCGTAATTGAATAGCTAGCACATATGTTGAGAACTTCAATCGACTTATTCCCGTGGGAGAACAAATTGAGATGGGGATAAGGAAATGATGGTTTACTGAGTCATCCAACAAAAGGTTTTCTACCAATAAGGAAAAAGAAAGCTGTTGTAGATGTGAATGTGGCTTATAGCCAATAAAGTACTAATTGCACCCCGGCTATCTAGATGAATCCAAGGCAGCAACAAACTATTGGCCGTCAATCATTTGCCCAAGCAAATAATAGAGGGCAGTTCTCCCCTTTCCCTGGATCTCCATCCCAAGTGTTGGCAATCCTTCGAAAGAAATGCTTGCTTACTAGTGATCCGAGGCAGCCTAATCGCGAACACATTCGGGATTATGACTCGGCAAAGAAGTGTGATTACCACTGCGGTGAATTGGGACATTCAACTGATGAATGTTTCACCCTCAAACATCGGATCCCAAACCTCTTAGATACAAAAGCGTTCTCTTTCAGCAGTAATCAGAAAAATCCTACGCCCTTGACCATGACGAAGGCGCAAATGCTGTCACTGAGTGAAGAAGTTCTTATCTTCACACTCCTCTACGAATGAGTTTTTTTTTTTTTTTTTTTATGCTCTCTAGGATTTCCTGCTTTCTGATATTTCAATTATTGCTTTTGTTTCTAGGGTTTGCTTGTTTGCATTTTCCATTCCAATAATGTAATTCATTTAATTCTATTAAATGAAATTACAATTTTATTTCCAATTTTGAGGGCATGACAAGATACACCAAACCAATTCAATAACGATATCCAACCATGAAAAGAAAATATCATCCACGGACAAATCCCGAGGGCTAGACTTTCTCATGCTTCCTCCCAAAAACTTTTTCGAAAATAAAAGCATTTCACTATTAAAAAACATTTTCCCAAAGCTTGTAGCAGATTAAACCCGTTTGTTTTTCTAACTCATTTACTTTTTGTCTCGAGTATAATTCTATAACTTATTATGACAAGAGACATCTGAAAATAGTGTATCAAGTTTCAATGATCATAAACTTGACTCGTGATCAACAGGCTTAGAGCGCACTTGCAATGAAAAAATAGATGTGGCGTAACTCTCATTACTACTTGTGTGAGATATTAAACCCAAAGGAGCAAAAGGAGTGCTCGACCCTTCTCAACTTTATGCTTGATCCAGCTATTTTCCTTGCACATTAATAAGAAAATGAGGGGCATGTAAAAGAGGACTATCATTTTCTGGGGGAGGAGGTACGTCTTGTCCTTGAACATAATTAATTTTGGGAAATTACACTATGTTATTTTCCTTGCAAATGATAAATTTGGGGCATGACAGATTTTGGTAGTAATCTGACAGAGACAAAATCTCCACGCAAACCAAAATGGATATTCGATGTGCATTTACTTTGATGTTGCATAGTATCCTATTCATCCACGTTGTTTTGTGCAGGGGCAAAAGCAAGAATTCATCAAATCAAAAATCGGATTTTTAGCCTCGATTAATCAATTTGTGTGTTTGTTCCCTTTCAATAGGGGCAATCCAAGGACATCCATTGCTGAGACAATCCCTTTGTGGGACAATTCCTTGAATGAACGCTTAAAATCATGTTTTTCATACTTATGAGAGCATTTTTTAGTATAGTAAATTGTCTGTTTGAAGTCACAAAAGCTTTTCATGCTTAAAATTGCTTGACTTTTTTGAAAAGAGAATTTCCATAGTGATTCTACATATTTAACTCACCAATTTCACGTGGAGATTTGTCAAGATTGACAATTCAATGGATTGAGCATGTTGAATGAGACGTGTCAGGAAGATGAAAAGCAAGCCTTATCCTATACACAGTCCCCTACCTATACATTTGTGAGATGAGTGTAGAAAGTTCCATATCTACAAGATAAAGAGTTTTCTCGCGAAAGGTACGATGACCAAAATGATGAGGGGCAATTCATTTCTCTATCCTAAACATTACATATGATCCATTGATTAACCCCTTTGAGCTCCATACACTTATGGAGATTCTTTTCAAATTATCCCTGTCAAGAACCACCCCACATCGGGGCAAATTGGAGGTAAGATGGCATCATGAGGTGAAGAAAATGGAAAGAAATGTTCTTGCTTTCACTTGAATTAATCTTCAAGTCGTGCTATTACATTGAATTCATGTGGTAATTTAAGTGTCTTAGGATGACGAAGAGCTTTTCTTTCTCCATTCTACATACTTATATCATTTGCATAGCTCACTTGAGCCTGCAATTTCATTTCTTTAAACCCAGTTGGTGATCATCCCCCACATTGGGGCAAGGCAAAACGCCATTGTTCAAATAGTATGGTCTGGAGTACTGATAGAAGACAAAGACCTCCCAAAGGTCTAAATGTTAAAAGCATCATATGGTCATTCAAAATAGAACCAAGGGGCATGAAAAAGCAGTGTGTCTGGTAAAAGCAAGGCCAATGCCCATGAAAAAAGAAGTAAAGAAAAAATGAATGAAAACTGGGGGCAAAAAAGCAGTGTGCCTGGTAAAAGCGAGGCCAATGCCCATAGAAGTAAATGAAAGAAAAAAAATAGTGTCAAATAGATGACTGTCAATTGCAAAAATTGTATCCCTAATGGAGCAGTATCAAAGAGCACAACTTCTGAGTTTTAACAATTAGTGGAGCACATTGCTAAAACAATCTCTGATGAAGAAAAAGATTGGCAATAATGTCAAGATGATCATCAATTTTGACCTCTATACACATCTTTGAGCCTACCAATCTTTTATTTCTCAACCCATGAACCTAGCCTACGTTACGTCCCTTGCAAAGTCTCTTCTAATTAAGACACTTGAATTAACATAGTGGTTCACATGTTTATAAGCATTACTCGAAAAAGTGCGAGCAATATGATTTCTCTCATTTTGCAAGGTTCTTGACTTGTAAACCCAGAGATGATTACATAATTGTTCTTTCAATTGTCTTGACTCAAAACCATTTACCAAGCCCACATTACGATCCTTGTTAAAGATCTCTCAGATTGGTAAGGTCGTACCGCTTGCGAGAATACTTGGACCCTTGTTGGTATGATGATAGTGAGATTGAGTGATTCTCTTTAAATGGTCCTTTTGAATGAGAGTGAGTGAAAGTCATTTCTAACCGAAAGTCTCTCATTTAGTATTCTTAAGAAATCCATGTTATTGTCTTGAACAACAATTCCCTCCAGTGGAAATTTGGATAATGCAAATATGGTAAAATCATTATGCATAAACCTTGATTGAATTGATGAAAACCCCACTGAACTTTGAAATGTGCATTCAAGAGTAGCTCAAATTGTCTACATCTTTAATGAATCGTGTCTAATAGGTAATATTTCCTTAAATACCGAGTAATACTTGATATTCAAGTTGCTCCTTCAAGCCTTGAGATTTGGCGTGCTTTTGTAGCCCGAAGCCCATTTTATTGACCCGGTGTGCTTCCGTAGCCCGGTGTCTTTTTCATCGACCCGGTGTGCTTCCGTAGCCCGGTGTCCTTTTCATCGACTCGGCGTGCTTCCGTAGCTCGAAGTTCTTTTATATTGACCTGACATGCTTTCGTAGCCTAGAGTCTTTTTCATCGACTCGGCGTGCTTTCGTAACTCGATGTCCCTTTTTATCAGCTCGGTGTGCTTCTGTAGCACGAAGTTCCTTTATATTGACCTGGCATGCTTTCGTAGCCCAGAGTCCTTTTCATCGACTTGGCGTGCTTCCGTAGCCAGATGTCCCTTTTAATAGACCAGACGTGCTTCCGTAGCCCGGAGTTCCTAACCTGGCATGCTTTTGTAGCCCAGAGGTGTTCTCTCTCAAGTGCACCGACACTCAACTTGGTCGAGCTGTCCCCCAAAGATTTTCGGATTGATCGATTAAGGCGATCGAAGAAAGATTCGGGTCGATCAGATGACCTATGTTGCAATGCTAGGCGACCAAAGAAAAGTTCGGGTCCTAGCTAAGCAAAACCTCATGCTAGGCGATCGTAGAAAGGTACGGATCCTGGAAAAGCTATTCCCAATTCAAGCAACCATAGAAAGGTACGAGTCTTAGACATGTAACACTAACTATCTTGAATTACTCTACCCTCCTTGAAGGTAAGTTATTCCATATAGGTTCCTTTATCATTTGCATTAGCATTTCCATGCATCATATAAATTGCATTCCAAAATAGAATTCATTTTCCAACAAAAAAAAAATCATTCAATGCATGTGCATGATCAAAATTTAGGTCTCAATTTGTCTTTGAAGGCAACCTCTACGAGTTCACCTTTAAAGAGGGGCAGCTGTTGACACCTAAATTTTGGCGATCCAGTCATTTATTTATTGCATAAAAATGAGGGATTAATTTTAACCCCTAAAAAAATTAAATTGCATAGCATATAATTTTAGGTGCATTTATTTATTACTATTGCATTTGCATTGGGCTGGTCACGGATGGGTTTAATTTGGTGGTTCTAAGTTTTAAATTGACAGATCGGACTAAGCCCACGAAGAGAGCAAATTGGCTCAAGCTCGTATTATCGAGGAGATATTACGGACTCATCTTTGTGAGATTTCAAATTTGAAAAAACCCAATTGCAATTTTCACAAATCGATAGAGAATATTCATTATTGCAAAGGAAATTTAGAAAAGATATGGAAAATAAAAAGTAATATTGCGTACGGAAAAGAAATCTTCGCGGATGTTGATTTGAAAAGAAAATTAAAATTCTAATCTTTGGCCTATAAAAAGGTTGTTCGCATAGGGTTTTAGGGGCTTTTCTCTCGGTTTCTAGATTAAAAAAAAAAAAAACTCAAGACAAAAGGGAGAAATTCTTTGGGGAGGGTCAAAAGTCAAACTAGGGTCGTCGTTTTGCTGAAGCATGGCGGAGGAAAGGTTGCAATAAAAGGGACGTGAGAAGAGAGTGAGGGTGACGTGCGGCCAGCAAGAAAGAAAACCAAAAAAAAAGGGAAAAAGTAGAAAGCGGGAACTATTCTTTGCACCGTTCTCCTTCTTTGGGAGGTCCTTTGCTGCTTTGTGACCGACCCTCCGCCGCCGCCGGTTTCCTTGCGCCACCGCCGTGACAACCCGACGCCTCCGCCCACGACGCCGTTGCCTCTACTCCTTCTGCGCACCACCTCGCCCGACCTCGGCGCTCGACGCGTCGTCGCCGGGCTGCCTCGCCGCTCCGCCTATGCCTCAGCCGACCACCACATCGACAACTGCGAGCACCGACGCTTGACTCCTCGTGAGGACCCGACGCCCGCGCCTCCTCTTCCACCCGCCCGTCTGCGCATCGGAGCGCAACCGAAGCCATCGCACACCCCCGTTTGCCGAGCCGCTCCGGCCTCTGCTGCCTCGTTGCGATGCCAGTAGCCATGACCCAGCGGCTACGCTTGTTGCTACCTTGCCTCGCCGCTCGCTCTGCCGTGCTACCGCCGGAGTTACCTCACCCGGAGCTCACTCCGCTGCTCCGAACCTCTACCCGACACCACGGGATCTCGTACCACCGCTCGTCGCCCCGCCGGATCTTTGCGTCGCCGCCCGCCCGCCAGCCCCAGCCACCTCTCGGCCACAACCCAGGCTGTAGCCGTCCAATCCGCCCGCAAGCACTTTCGAGCGACGGCCTAGCTGCTCCGCCCCCCCTTTGCCCACTGGTCACTACTACTGCCGCTGGTCCTCACGAGAGCTCTAGCGACCCACCATCACAGCGACCCGACTTTGAGCCATACCGAGTCCCATCGCGATCCACGAGTTGTCGGTCATTAAATCTCGTTTGAAAAAAAAAATCAAATTAGGTAGTTTTTTTTTATTTACTTTATTTTATTTTTTATTTTAATACCTTAATCCTTTGTTTGAAATAGTCACCGATGTATGATCGAAATTCCCAACATGAAGTAGCCTCTTAAATTAGGGATTGACAGTCATATTTTCGCGCTCGAAATCCGACTCGCAATCGCCTCGAAAATCGCCAATCCGATCTTACACTCGAGATTCGATTCAGGTTTATTTAGAATTGACCAATCCGATCCTGTCACGCCCCGAACCTCGAGCGCGCGCACATCCCTCGATGGTCGATAGAATTTTGCGACGTTCCCAGGACTTGTCGCCGACCCTTTTCATTTTATTGCACATGCGGAAGTGAATTAACTAATCCCCTGACAACAACATATATGAGATAGAAAAGCATGACAACCAAATTCAAATCAAATACGCTTTCATAAACACCTCAAGCTTATACAAAAGGTCTGTCTCATAAAGAACTACTGAACCACCCATGCTCCCGACCCTTTCGCTTCAAGCTACGGGTTCTTCACACTAGGGACCTGAAAGTGGTTATTCAATAACCAGTGAGATATAAATCTCAGCGAGTTACACCCCTAGGCCCCGGTTAGTACACCAACTCAACTTAGGGTATCTAACCAGAACAACCCCACCACAAGCAACAACCAACAGTCTATTCGCATACAACCTTACCTGGTATGTCATACCCTACACGTTATAATTCAGCACGATACACGCAATGCACATGGCCATTAGAAGATACATTTCATCAATCACATACGAGTCGCATCACAAGCGATCTCACCTGGCCATTGCCACACCCTGCACGTTATCGATTCATGCATGCGTGCCATAAGCAATGTGGTTCACTCATGCATGACCGGAACCATCGATACCATGATTCTCATGCGTTCATGCACATTAGCACAGTTCATAAACACAATGCATATACTCAATGCATACAACAATTGAAACGCCTTATCCACTCAATTAATCACGGGGTCCGATTATAAGACCAAATCGTTATGACACGTCCCATACCGTGCCACACAATTTCGTCCCATAATCCGGCGCGTCAATAACATTCAGCATGCGTTCCAATTGTTATTCACTGCCACACATGGGCATAGCCTACTCGCAGTTCGGCTATCTACTGGCGTTTAGCCAGGCATCGTCTCCCCCCGTGGAGCACGGCTTCGTCACTACGTCGACGGTATTCCCAAAGGAGCATCGATCCAGTCGGTCCAGCCTCTACTGCAACCGGCATCCATTGTGCGGGCATCCCATATAGGGGCACGTCTAGCTCAACACTCGGGACGGTTCCTCATTAGCCAACACACGACAATTCATTATCGGCTCGGGGTACTTTGCATTTCACTCAAATGCCTCGATTAAAATAGTAATCCCGGCCTCTTTTCTTCGTATTAAAAACATCTGCGAAAGTAATCGTGCGTGGGTACACGTCACTTGAACAGAAAAGCGATACTTTCCTTTTTCAAATCCCACCGTTTGATATAATACTTAAAATCCATTTTCGGTGTCCAAACCCGACACCCGGGATTTTCTGAATAAAATCCAATTTTCCAATCACCACACAATTGCACAAATCATCATTCATTTCATGCAGATGTTTATGCAATAACATATCCAATCACTTCATAGGATTAAACCCACATGAAATTAGACACTTTTCGTTCTCGGGTGAACAGTGTTCGTGAACAGTAACTCGTGAACAGTGTCGAGTGAACAGTAAATTTCCAGAATTTAGTAAATGATAATTTAAACTCAGAAATCATTAAAAACATTAATTAAAAAAATCAAATAATTAATTAAGCAAAAGAAGCTTAATTAAACACATAGGCACAATTAAGCAAATAAAGCAAGATTAAGCTAAACTAATTTAATCCATCCATCTAACCACCTATCTTAGAGCTAATACAACTTAATTTAATCACCTAAACTAGAATTAAATCTAACTAAACTAACCCTAAGCAAGTTTAGGCACTAATTGAAGGATTATGAGCTAAACTCACCCGTTAAGCGGGCCGGAGGCACCGACGCGGTGGCGACGACGGTGGCTACACACCGAGACCTCTACAATGATGATCCAAGGCGTTCCCAAGCTCAACACAGCAACCACAGCTCGGACTCCCACTGAAAACACTGAAAAATAGCCTGCCGGAGGAGAAACCGAGTTGAACGGCTTGGCCGGAGCTCCGACGAGGGGTTGGTCGACAACCGGAGGCTCCCAGGGGTCTTGGGAATCTTGTGGGTGGCTGGGATGGGCAAAGGAACGGCTGGAATAGGAGAAAACGGGCTGCAAAGTCGAAACAGTCCAGGCTGCGGGCGGACCGACGGACCGGCGACCGGCGGCTTGCGACGGCCGTACAAGACGGAAGGTGACTCCTTTCAGGACAAAATTAGGCTCGTTGGAACGGTCTGTCTCTCACGGTCACGGTGATAGGTGGTTAGTTCTCTGATTCAGCCGGGAGGACCACTTTTGACTCGATTCTTCACCGAAGAGTCACTGGAGCATAAAGCGGAGGAAGAAGAAAATGGAGGAGAGAGAAGCTTCGACCGGTTTGGGGCCGAATGGGGGAGAGAGAGTGATGGGAGGGCTGTCAAGACCCCAATAAATGTTTGCTTCAAGTCCCCATGCCATGACATCATCTTCTCTCTCTTCCTTTGCTTTATCCACATGCTTTTAGGGGCAATTTGGTCATTTCCACCTTGCACAAATTACACATCTGACCTTGGGCTGAAATTGGTGGATGAGCCTAAGAAATAGGCTTGTCCATGAATAGGAGTGGGCTTGGAAATTAATTGGGCTTGATTGGGCTCAAAGTTGGACCATGGGCTTTGAAAGATGAATAGTTGGTTTGGCCCAATGGGCTCATTTGCTTGACTTAGGCCCATTTGGTGGTTGTCCCAACTTGGGCCTAAGGCCCACACTGGCTTGGCCCGGCCCACGTCCTCACGGGCTTGCTTCCTCGGTCCGAAAATCCCTTTTTCAATTACTCGGCTTAACTGGTTTTGTCGATTTGTTTGATGTAGCTTCATCCAAAGTCCGTCTCGAACATTCCCGATAATTCGAAGTCAAATACTAAGTTCTCTTGCCATGTCAATTTCGCCCTAATGCCATTTTGGTTACAACTCGGATCGACAAAGGCGCGGCTTCGAGGATTCACGCGTAATCGACTCGTGCCAAACCACGTTCAAGACATCTCGACGCATGGACGTCCTGACCGCATGAGATTACGGAGGATAGATTCTTATTTCAAAGTACACGATCCCCGAAGATCGACATAGGGTCGTTCGAGGGTTCGATAACGATAAATGGAATCACCCGTTGTTCCATTATGTTCGCTCGCGAATCGACTTCTAGTTGTCCTTAGAATCGGCCCGCCTATCTACGGGATCATCCTCACGCAAGTCTCACGGTCAAGTCGTTTTCCTGGTCGAGTTCTTTAGTCGTACGGGTTACGTCCTCATTAGCCTTTCCCTCAAGGTCAAGTATCTCGAAGTGATCAATTCCGAGTGAGATCAACCAACAATGCATTGACGAAATTCACTTTCACTCGTCCCTTAGAGGGCTCGAATTTCAGGATGTCACAGATCCCATATGTGGGATATGATTCATCAATTTATGAATATCGATCTTATCTTGCTGGATGTGCTGTCGGGTTATTTGAATCGACTTTGTTTTTGTAAAAAAATAAAAAAATAAAAAAAAATCTGAGTTAGATTAGGTTCTTTTATCATTTTAGAATTATCTTGCATATTTAGAATATGAATTTTATTTCGAATTTTTTTAAACAAAAACCCGAAAAAAAAAAAAAATAACTTAGGATGCTAGTTTTTTTAAACTTAGGTTGCAATTTTAATTTCGAATTTTATAAAAAAAAAACACCAAAATTATCATGCATTTGTCATGTAGAATTAGAACATTCTTTGCACATCATGCATATTAGGATAAGATTGCATGTTTAATTTCAAGTTGAGATAAATCTTTTAATTTTAGGTTAGAGATCACCAGGTTGAAATAATATTCTAGTTTAAATTAAGATTTGGCCTAACCCAATACTTAATATAAGTTGGATAGAATATAATCTAGCTAGATTATTTTTGCATTTTTCTTAATTTCGAATTTCATGAAAAATACCAAAAAAATTGTCTTAGAATAAATTCATTATTTCATTCTCTAGGATAGATTGCATGCTTTTTAAGAAAATAAAAGTGTCATGTGCACGTCATATAGAATTAGGTTTATGAAATGCATGTCATTTAGTGATTGTTGCTAGGTCCATTTAGTTAAAGATTGCCCGTCTTAGAATTAGGTCATTTGCTTAGATTGCATTGCATATAGATTAGATTTTATCAAATAAGTGAAAACAAATATTAAGTGGATTGTGTGTTAATTAAAAATCATATCTAGGACTGTCGATGTGAGTTCTGATCTAATATTGCAGATGTTTTTGTAGCTATGAGGTAAGTCCTGCAATTTATTCACTGTTTTATCCGGGTGTTAAATTGGTGGTTTGCGCACCCGCATGATCACCTCACATGTTAGGAAAGTGAATTAAAATCAATTCAAGCTGCCTTGAAAACATTTTTTTATTCAAAATAAAAGAGAAATGTACCGAAAAGGCGTTAGAGAAATCTAACGTAATCAAGTCCCCGAACTCATAAATCTGTAAAGTAAATCTCCCGTTACTTTACTTGAATTTCTAATCGATCCACCAAAAATAGATTAGTGGCGACTCCTAATTAAAAAATCATTTGCATGTTAAGAACTTGAACCTAAGTCGCGAATTGATATTGGTTTGGGAGAGTCCGAGCTAAGTTTAGGCTTAGTAATCCATTAGCTAAACTTTAGGTGGTTCACCCGAAAATTTGGTCGCGACATAACAAAACTATATGCGCAAAATATATTCACAAAACTTCCACACAAAATGACGTGATAATAATCTATAAACATGTCGATTTCTAATTATAGATTTTATTTGACTAGTTTATAGACCTAGAAGACATGATAATATAGTTAGACGTTGCAAAATATCATACAAAAATGTCTATATAAGAATTTTTTTTGTACCTCTAACATCTATCTCATATAATAGGGAACAAGATTCTATCCTTATGTTACCATTTACAATATGTTTTTTCTTCCTAAATACTCTTAATTTAGGGGTAGTAAAGAAACGATTATACCCATGTCGGCCACTACCCTAAATTTAGACATACAAATATCCAAAAAACATTAATAACATTAATAACATGAGTAATCGTAATTTTTCGTTGAATCGCTCTCTATTCTTTTTCTTGCCATGACAAAAATGAATGAAATAATCACCAAAACTCATTAAGTGTCAAACAAAATCATGAATAGAGACTAAATAAGATGCGAGTCAAAATTTGAGCAAATGGATCAAGTATAGAATCATTCCGATGCTTGTACTAAACGGCATAAAAGATGGATCCTGTATTTGTATACTTAATCCCCACTAAACATGAGTCCACAGATTCTTTGCAACAATAAAATACGAACCAAACAGGAGACAGAAACCGCTGTGGTCCAAAAGTAGCTGGAAGCTGACTGTTGAACAGCCGGGTAAGAAGGCCAAGAAGGGAAAGAGCCTTCCCGAGATTCTGACCTGCGGAGGTCAACGCGCCGAAAATAACCAGAAACTGGGAACGACCCTCAATACAAAAGGCGCCTCAAGAAGTCAGCAGAGCATCCATCGAGCATGGAGAGAAACAAAGCACACCGGTCCTGGTTTTGGGGTGACGTGGTTTTCGCCCTTTTCTTCTCTCTTGACACGGGTTGGAGATACCGTCTTCGAAACTGAGCACATTGGTTTACGGGGTGGCGTGGTTTCGCCTTTCCTTATTCCCTCCCTCGGACGTTGATTGGTGCTGAACCATGAGTCTTTCTCTTCGCCTCCCGGGCTACAAATACCGCCACACATCATCCTCTTCTCCTCACATCCAGAAGAAGGAATCATCTTTTTCATCGCTCAAGAAAGAATCCGAGCAGTTTGGACAACCATGTCGAGCACTGTCGGGAAAGTCATTCGTTGCAAAGGTGCGAGCTTCTGCGATGAAAAGCTTTAGCGAATCATGCTTCTTCTTTTATTTTTTTTTGGTTCAGCACCTGTTGAGTCAGATTCGCATGGTTCCTTGCCGTGGTCCAATTTATGGTTTTATGTGGAACTTCCTCATCGATCATATGCCCCCCAGTGCGTGCTTTTGACGATCATCAGGTTGATTATGCAGCTGGGATTTAGGACTTTGTGATTAATTGTAGGTTCTGCTAGTTGAATTGTGCCGGCTGCATATAACGATGTTGCTTGAGTTGCTAATTCCACTGCTTGAAGTGGTCCCCAATATGCCGGCGTCCAATGGACGTACAGTCTGCTGATTCTGATAATTTCCAGCTTTCTTTTGTTCAAATGAAGCTTCAATGAAAGAATCTGAATATGGTTGTAACCCAATTCGGGTTCCCGGCAATGCTAATTTGCCCAGTTTTGGTCTTCCGCCCCCGTTCATCGTAATATCAATCTCTTTTCTTTAGAATACACTATGATGTCCCGCCTTATCGCAGCTTTTTACCTTCCCTTCAAAACATCCAATCACTGCATTCTGCTTGCATTAACCGAATGATTTTGGATATTAGCTGCGGTGGCATGGGAAGCCGGAAAGCCACTGGTGATAGAAGAAGTGGAGGTGGCTCCACCGCAGGCCATGGAGGTTCGTGTGAAAATCGTCGTCACAGCACTCTGCCACACAGATGTATACTTCTGGGAAGCCAAGGTAAATAGATGTTCCCTCCTTCAATTCGCATGTTCCTCGGTAGATTTATCATCAAAGCAGTTGATAAGCCCTGTTGATCCATCAATTTTCAGGGACAAACCCCAGTTTTCCCTCGCATATTTGGTCACGAAGCAGCAGGGTATGGCCTACTTCTTCATTTGATATTTAACGGGCCTCATTTTATTCTTTCTTTCATTGGTGCTTATAAATTGTGATCTTCTTGATTCTTAGGATTGTCGAAAGCGTCGGTGAGGGAGTGACAGAGCTCAAACCAGGTGATCATGTGCTTCCAGTGTTCACGGGAGAGTGCAAGGAGTGTCGGCATTGTAAATCTGAGGAGAGCAACATGTGTGACCTCCTCAGGATAAACACAGACAGAGGAGTGATGCTGAACGATGGCAAATCGAGATTCTCGATCAATGGAAAACCCATTTACCATTTCATTGGGACATCAACGTTTAGTGAGTACTCCGTCATTCATGTTGGTTGCCTAGCCAAGATAAATCCTGCTGCTCCCATGGACAAAGTTTGCATTCTCAGCTGTGGAATCTCTACTGGTGCGTAATTCAAATGGTGCCCTTTTACCTTATCATTCATCAAACTGTTGTTGCTAATCTGAGTTGTAATGCAGGTCTTGGGGCCACCTTGAATGTTGCGAAACCTCCGAAGGGTTCAACTGTTGCTATATTTGGACTAGGTGCTGTTGGCCTCGCTGTGAGTTTCTGCAATGCTCTCCTTTACATGTTATTGCTTATTTTACTGGGGAAGCTTGTGCTTGCTCGTTGATCTGAAATGACTTTTCCTTGTGACTTTTATCAGGCAGCTGAAGGTGCCAGAATTGCTGGAGCTTCGAGGATCATTGGTGTCGATCTCAATCCGAAAAGGTTTGACGAGGGTGAGTACAATTCTAACAAGATTAATACTTAACAGCATTCTGAAAATGGGGAGGTTGTCTCAGGAGTTCTGAGTACTGAATAGTAAATAATAAGGTTGCCTCATCATTAAGCTTTCGCTAGTTTCTTTTGTTTACACTGTAGGCATTCTGATGCGCTCTATTGAGTATAGCTTAAAATTTTTCTCTGACGAACTTGTGGTTCCATCGAACCTTCTGCTGATGGTCAATTTTTTTATTCTGAACAGCCAAGAAATTTGGCGTTACCGAGTTTGTGAACCCAAAAGATCATCATAAGCCAGTTCAGGAGGTTAGTAAACCAGTATGTTAAGTTGGAAAACTGTAACCATTAAGTAGAGACTTTATCATCGGTGCTGATAATGCGATTCCATCATCCTCAGGTTCTTGCTGAAATGACTGATGGGGGAGTGGACCGAAGCGTTGAGTGCACAGGAAGCATCAATGCCATGATCTCTGCTTTCGAATGCGTTCATGATGTAATCTCCAATGAATTTTGCCAACAGGCATGATATAAATGATTTCACAAAGCCATTGACAAAAATACTCACGTTCCTCCGTTTGCAGGGATGGGGTGTGGCAGTACTTGTCGGAGTGCCGAACAAAGACGACGCCTTCAAGACTCATCCTATGAATTTCCTGAATGAGAAGACGCTCAAGGGCACCTTCTTCGGCAACTACAAGCCGCGCACCGACCTTCCAAACGTTGTCGAGATGTACATGAGGAAGGTAAGTGAGCAAAGACATGATAATGTGATTCCCATAATGGCTAATATCGCTTAGGTTATGAAGATTCAGTGGCCTAATCTTCTTCGAAACTTTCATAAACTCGATGATGCTGACTTCGACCCCTGGCGTCTTATTTCTGCAGGAGCTCGAGCTGGAGAAGTTCATCACGCACGAAGTCTGTCTCTCCGAGATCAACAAGGCGTTCGACTACATGCTTAAGGGAGAGTCGCTCCGCTGCATCATCCGCATGGATGGATAGAGGAGCCTCAGTGGCCGATCGGGTTTGCCCGATAAGTCGAAACATAGGATGTTGAATGTTCAAAAGATTCTCCGTCTTTTGTTCCCCCATGTTGGTTTACTTCCCTTTGTACAGTGTGTATACTATGCTTTACTATGAATGAAGTTTGAAGAAAGATTCTAGTCCGGATTGTCATTATATTTCAGGTGCATAAGAACTCCAAAGCTAAGTTATGAAATGATATCACTCTTCGATAAGCTATTTTTATTCGCGCAGATAACCATTGAGGTTTGCCCCAGTGGTCACCCTTCCAACATGGAAGGGGGAGGTGAGGGGTTCAAATCCCCACTTTCTCAGGGAGTTGGGGTGGGGACGATTTAGTTTCAAGTGTAGGTTTCGACTCTCACGCCCTGCAAGGAGGCGGGGCAAAAGTCTGAGAGTTAAAGTTAGAATAGGAATAGAATAGAACTGACCAAAAAAAAAAAAAAAAAAAAATCTTTATTCGTGCAGATGGCCTAAGACCACCAATGACAGTTCTTGTTAATGTTGAATGAGATAAATCATATTGTGTATTTCTTAATCAAGCGGATTACGAGAAATCATATATATATATATATATATGAGTAATCCTCTAAACATAAAATAACTATTAATTATTCTACCCTCATTGGCTTATTATTTCATAATATATCCCCTTAAGTTGAGATGTAGATATCAAATAATTTCAACTTGTTACATAAAAAAACTTACTCTATTCCCCAATAAAGGCTTAGTAAAAATATTTGTAGGTTAATCTTCCATCTTTGTACGTTGAAGTGTGATCTCTCCTATTTGAACTTTTTCTCGTATAAAATAACAATCAATTTCAATGTGCTTAGTTCGCTCATGAAAGACATGATTATTTGCAATAGAAATAATTGATTGATTATCACAATATAATATTGATGGTTCCGATGTTGACATGCCAATTTTTGATAATAACATTCTCAACCAAAGCAATTCACCTATCACGTGTGCCATAACTTTATATTTTGCATCAAAACTTCATCGAGACCACATGTTATTTCTTACTCTTTCAGGCAACTAAATTACCTTCAAGAAATACACAATAACCCAACATAGATCTCATACTAGTAGGACTTCTAGCCCAATCTATATCAAAGTAACATATGGCATTCAGATGGTCATAATTCTTGAAAAGTAGTCATTTACCTAGTGCTCCCTTTAAGTACTTGATAATTCGAAGCACAACATCTTAGTGAGTAATTCGAGGAGAAATCATGAACTGACTTACTCCACTGAAAAGAAAAGATATATCAAGTCTTGTGACAATAAGATAGTTCAACTTACCAACTAATCTCCAATATTTCATTGGATCATGTAATAATTATCTATGTTTTTTTTTATCAAGTTTCACATTGGATTCAATAGGAGTATCAACTGGTGTTACACTAAAAAATCCAACCTCATCAAGAATGTTAATAACATATTTTCACTGGGTTAAATTGATACCTATATGCGAGTAGGCAACTTGGATACCTATGATGATAATATTATCCGCATATACCACCAAAAGAATACAACCAGCTAAAGAAACAAAACTAAAGATTAAATGGTCTACTTGATATTGTTTTAATCCAAACTTGATAATAACTAAACCTACCAAACCAAACACGAGGAGGTTGCTTAAGTCGGTACAAAGCCTCATGTAAATGACATACCAGGTTCTCCCCACGAATAACAAATCTGGATGGTTGCTCTGTATACACTTCTTCAGCCAAATCGTCATGTAAGAACATATTCTCGATATCCAAGTGATAAAGGAACCATCCAAAACACACTACCAAGTATATAAAGACTCGAACATATGGGATTTTGGCTACAAGTAAGAAAGTGTCATCATAATCAACACCATACAGTTGAATATATCCCTTAGCAATCAACCATGCCTTGAATCGATCAAATGTGTCATCAGGACGAGCTTTAACAGTGAAAACTCAACGACAATCAAGAGGTTAACTCCCCACAGGTAAGATAGTGAGCTACCAAATGTGACTCTTGATAAATGCCTTCATTTCATCCTTCATGACTTTTCATCATCCAAGATGAGCAAGAGCTTCACCAACAATACTTGGCACGAAAGTAGAGGAGAAGGATGAGATAAAGGTAAATAAGATAGGAGACAAACGATTATAAAACAAAAAGTTGGAAATAGGATAACGAGTATGAAGACAATCAGACAGACCAGAGTAAGGTGCGTAATGATCCATAGAACGGCCAACACAAGAATGCGTACTTTTTCGAGTAGTAATGAGTGGTTCAAGATCAAGATCAAAGAATGGCATAGCCACTGATGAGGCAACAGATGAATCGAGTGATGGTTGTACTACCATAGTAGGAGTTGATCCACGCCTATAATAAGTGTGGTTAGCAAACTGAAATCCTGTGGACGATGTTGGAGGAAATGTTGGTAAGACACACCCATCATCATCAAGAGGCGCAATAAGGACCATCTGAGTATTATAGTATGGTTGGTCTTCACACATTTGTTGACACAAACACACGACGACAAGTAGGACTGTAACATTTGTAGCCCTTCTAAGTTCAAGCGTATCCAACAAAGGCATACTTCCCAGCATGAGTGTCCAACTTATCAAGGCCAAGAGGGGATAAGTACACTATCAGTGCCAAAAGTTGTGTACGGCGCTCACTTTGGTACCAAAATTTTCTGTCGAATCACTTAAGTGCCAAATCGGAGGAAAAGCGATCACTTTAGTGCCACAGGAGAGAGATTCCGACTAAAATAATTACGTGGCTTCTATATTTAAAAAAAAAAATCGACATGACTTTTAAACGACGTCGTTTTCCGTCCTCCTTAAGAAAATGACGTCATTTTGCGGTCCTAAGTGGATGGCCTCACAAAAACGTCGCCGCACAACTCATTTGGGGATTTTTTTTTTTTGGATTGAAATTAGGGCTTTTTTGTCCAATCCTCGCACAACGCCGACCTAGCTTGCTCGGCCGCCGTTGTTGCTAATGCTCAACGACTTGCGGTCACACTTAAGTGCGAGCTTCGTGACTGAGTCAAACCGCACGAACAGCACCAAGACCGCGTCCAGCAACTCCGAGTGGGCGTGGAGGGCGAGCCTCTAGCGGCTCTAGCCTTCAATCGTGAGCCAGCGGCGGCACACGAGGGAGCACTGGTGCCAGTTGCCGGAGCCTAGGTACTGGAAGCCACAGGCCAGGCACTTGTCGGGTAGATAGGAGATGGAGAGGGAGAGATCAGGGGCGATGCACTCGTTGGCAGCCTCCCCGAGCACCGGCCATATCACGGCCTTCGACTTGGCCACCGAGTGGCTGTCGTCATGGTCGGGGTCGGGGTCGGAGCCGGAGCCGCAGCCGCCGACCGTAAGGGCCGTCGAGGATGGCTGTCGCGACCTTTTTTTTTTTTTTTTTTTTTTTTTGGTACACCACCTAAAACTAGGTTAATGGACTGTCAAGTTTTTAAACTTAACTCGAGCTCTCCCAAGCCCATACCAAATCGCGACTTCAGTCTAAATTTTTCAGCATGCAAAAGATTATTAACTAGGAGTCGCCACTAATCTGTTTACAGTAGGTCGATTAGACACCTAAGTAAAATAATGGGAGTATTATTTTACTCCTGCGAACCAGAGATTTTTGGGTACGGGGACTTGGTTACACTAGATTTCTCTAATGCCCTTTCGGTACCATTTCTTTTTAATTTCAAAATATTTTCACAGCAGCTTGGATTTATTTTAACCTAAATTACTATCATGCAATGGGATGATCACATAGATGCTCAATCATTATTAAACATTGAATAAAAAGATAAATAAATTGCATCACACAAAACAAGCAATCATTTTTAGGGTTTTCTTGAAATTAGAATTTTTTTCATAAAAAAGTGCATTTTAACTACATGACTTAATTTTACTAATAAACAAAGTCTAATTAAATGGATCTATGCACCTAAACATGATTTCCTAAACGACATGATATCTAATTAAATGTAATTTTAATTTAAATTTGATATGCATGAATTTTACTTTAATGATATGTGAGATGCAATTCATATGGCATAACTTGAACTATCACTATATGTATGCAATATGCATGCGTTTCATGATATGAGATGAATGACATAATAATTATATATGCATGTTCCTTTTATGATTTTTTTTAATGACTTTTTTAATGTATGCAACCTACACTAAACAATGATGACATAAAATGGGATTAATTATGAGCTAACCTATTAACTAAACAAATAAATGACCTTTTGTGTTTTTTTTTTCTTTTTTTCCTTTTGTTTTTTTTTCTTTTTTTCTTTTTTTAAAATTACTTAATAATTCTTATTAAAAAAGAACAACATAATGATGTAATTAAAAAAAAACTACACGATGGGATTATTAAAACATAATAACATGATGCGATCCTAATTTACTAAACCTAAAAAAACTCTAATGCAAGATTTAGATTTTTTTATACGTTTTGATTTTTTCTAAAATGCGTAATTATGAAATATTAAACCTAAATAATCAACATAATCAACCAACAAAGGATTAAGATAATCGAAAAAATAACTCCGTTGTCTCACAGTCAAATTAACGATTATTTTAACCCTAATTATCACAACAAGAAAATCAAAATAATTAAAAATCTGATCCGAAATCTTACAGACCAAATTAAATAACTATTGTGATTTAACAATAGAAATTCTACCAAAAAGTCCAAAAAATAATATAATTAAAAAAATAATCCAACGTCTCTCGGATCAAATTAATAATTACAATAATTCTGGACAAAATCCCTACGAATAATGCCTACAAAATTCATGAAAACTAACATTCAATATTACAACTTAAATAACTAAACTAAAAATGCTATCAAATGAAATAAACAGAAAAATAACATAAAAGATAAAAAAAATAAAGAAATAAACTAAACTACAAAAAATGAAAAGTAAAAGTAAAAACAAAAACTACCTAAGGGGAGAGAACAGCAACGTGGATGGGGTAACCGGAGAGAGAGTGGCAGTTGGCGTCGGATCTCCGGCAAGGGCGGGCGGCGGCGATGGACCGACGAGCCGCAGCCGGGTTCACGGTGAGGGCGAGCTCACGGGCGCAGGTGCAAGTAGATGGGCTCGCAGATGGGCGAGCGGAGGCGTCGAATCTTCTCGACCACAGCAGGGACGTCGGGATGAGTTCACGGGTGCGAGGCGCGGTAGCATCGGCAGCAACCGGGTCGGCGTTCGTGGGTCAGCGCAGGCGAGGGTGCGGCGGAGATGGAGGCGCAGCGGTGTGAGTTCGACGACGGCGGAGGAGGCGGTCAGAGATGCTCGGGCGGAGGGCAGCAGGCGCTGGGCTTCGGATCGCAGAGGTAGCTGCTACTGGCGACGATTGAGGTCCTGCAAGGGCGTTGTTTGGCGGTGGGCAGAGACGTCGGGCGACAGCGGCTTCACGAGGAACGAGCGTCGGTGATCGGAAACTCCCCATCCGGTGTTGGGTGACGCTCGGAGCGGCGGCGGAAGTCTTTGGCAGCGCGGAAGAAACGGGCAAGAGGGACATCGAACGGAAGTTCACAAGTGGTCCATCTTTTGACTTTTCCTTTTTTGTTTCTTCTTTCCCTCTCTCCTCACGTCTCTGCCAAACTCTCCCCTTTCTCTCTACCACTGTACTTTTTCTCTTTTTTTCCTGCTCACGTCAACTCCTTCTTTCTCTCACTTTTCACTTTTTCCTCATTTGTATTCTTTTTCTTCCTTCGACCAAGACGAAGAAAGAACCCCCTATTGACTTTTCCCTTTTGCTTTCATTTTCCCTCGACGAAGAGAAGTCACCCCCCTCTTTCCGAGGCTTCGTTATTTCTATTTATAGAGAAAAAATTTAATAAACAAGTGAAGATTTCCCAATATTCACTCAACTTCTCAAATGAAGATTTCCCCAATATTTACTCAACCTCTCAACAAAAAATTGGCTCCGAAATCACACGGCTGTTGAAATTTTTTTGAATTCAATTTTTTTTTTAAAAAAATTTCCCTCTATAATCAAATATTATATTCTAACGATGAGTTTAAATTAGGTGTCAACAACGGCAACTAGCCCATCGCCGGCTTATCTTCTCTCTCTCTCTCTCTCTCTCTCTCTCTCTCAACTGGGGATTTAGGGTTTTGAATTGGGGGAGAGATACTAAACGGCGTCATTTTGTTGTTTAAATGCTGAATGTACTCTCCGGTGAGCCACATCAGCTTCAAAAATTAATAAAAAAGTGTCACGTCGGATTTCCGGCCAACCAGATAGGAATTGGCACTAAAATGATTGTTTTTCAAACTTTTTGGCACTTAAGTGACCCAAAATAAACTTTTGGCACCAAAGTGAGCACCATACACAACTTTTGGCACTGATAGTGTACTTACCCCAGACTAAGAGTAAGAGAATGGACAAAACAAATATAACCAAAAATGCATAGACGTAACGGAAAGGGAAGATGATTTGGATGTAAAATCGAAAAAGGTGTCTCCTCCCGAAGAACAGAAGATGGTAATCAATTAATTAAGAAGTAGGTTGTAAGGATTACATGACTCTAAAATGTTTTAAGTAGATGTATGCGAAATATAAAACACCAAGCAACATTAAGAAGATGGTGATTTTTGCAGATCATTTTGCTATGGGGTGTATGAACAAGAAGTCTATTGAATAATGCCATGAGAATCAAAAAAAGGTTGAAAACCAGAAGTAGCAGCAAGATACCCGAAAATTTGGTCGCAATAGCTTGGCGACTCCACTGGGGACAAGTGTTAAAACTCTTAGTGGACTTAGGTCAATTTTTATTTTTCTTTTGAAAAATGTTTTTGTTTGGTAGCGAGGATTCTAGGTACGTCCCTAACATTTAAGGTATTAAATGTTCTTGCAGGATGGGAGGTATAAGGGGAAGTGTTTGCTGACCTTTGTTTTATAGGGAGGTGTAGGATTGTATAGTTTATTTTCATGTTGAATTGTTGTTTGATATAAACTGTTGTGCATGCCTTGCATTTGCACTACACTCTTGCACACACAACCCGCCGCCGGACCTAGGCCGCATAGGATTATCTAGGATGGTATCGAGATGGATACCACTCTGATCGCATGCCCGTGGTACAAGTCACCCATCTCGATCTCGAAATTTCTTTTTCAGTGTCAAGAGTACCCACCTCAGTCTGCATGTCCGCAACCCGGGTCTACTCTTTGACCAAGCTGGAGTCACGAGGACCCGACGTAGTCCGCACGTCCGTGACTAGTCTGATCATCCTTGTGGCTCCACTTTGTTAAGCCTTATAGACTAGAAATCGAGCCACTTACCATACGCATGTCTCTATGATTGTCCTTTGTTTATTGGTAAAGTAAGTTTTCTAAATTCGCACCCTTGCAATTTACTTACTTTATTATATCATTTTGTCGGTCCATGACATTAGGATTGTCCTGAGTCTTGGTCAATATACAATGGGAATACCAAACATTCAAATTATTCTCCCTCCAAAGGAAGAGCTTAGCATATGGTGGAACAAGTTAGACCAAGCTGGCCGTCAATTTGTAGAGTCACATATTGGTTGACTACTTCCACTGCTACGTATCAACATCCATGGCGGCCTCATCCAAGCACTTGCCCATTGTTGGTGCCCCAAGACTTCTACTTTTATCTTCGGCGGTAAACATGAGCTCACTCCCACATTGGAAGAATATAGTATTGCCATGGGAAAATCTTTGAAAGATAAATTAATTAGTCCGCCTATCAAAATATATCCTGTTGTGGCCTTATTTGATTTTTTGAGAATTAAGGAGGACAATATAAGAAAGGTTTTAAAGGCTCATCGCAATACATGTCATTTATCTTTTCTAAAATAATGTTTTGAAAATGGCACTTCATTTCAAATGTGTAGGGTTTTCCTTTTAGCTTTCTTTGGATTTATAGTTTTTCCTTATTGCAAGAATGCCATTAACCCTTTGATTGCTCAATTAGTTAAATAAGTGTTGGAAGGAAAAAAATTTATAAACACTGTTCTGACCGAAACTTTTTTTTCTCTCACTCGATTTAAAGGAGGTGGTGATAGGACTTTCCACTCCTCGCCTGAGCTTTTGCAAATTTGGTTTCTTTCTCATATAAAAGGGTTTGTTGGTTTAATGACTATACATGATGTTAATAACTCTAATCACCCTATTATGAGATTTGAGAACAAGCAAAAACATGCACCGAATTACCATTATTCTAGGTGGCTAGCTTTCATGAAAAAACCAACTTCCAAGGGTTTCCTATGGCATGCTAAGTGATTCCAAGTTCGTGTGGTGAGACTCTCGTGTGGAGGTGTTGGCCCAATCCCTTTATTGGCATTCACTAGAGCAATGGAGTACTATCGGACTAGAGTGGCCCATCAGTATCAAGTGGTGCAAGAGCTTCTCCCGGCATTGCAAGCAGATCCGCTTCGAGTAAGCTTCATTGATGGATATCGAGACCACAAGGATTCCATTCTCACGATCAAATCAATGTGGGACATGTGTCATCCACGAAAGCTCAAATGGCCTGAGGAGGAGCTAAAGGGAAAGGAAAGAAAGTACTATGCTTCAACTAAATACATTCAACAACACAACATCTTAGAGAAGTTGCTTCCACAGATACCAGAGGTGTCGCTAAAGATCACCAACCGCGCTGAGAATAAACGTCTCAAACGAGTTCCACAAGAGGAGAAAAAGCGATTGCGCCGAGTGGAGACCGAGACCACGAGGATTCCATTCTCACGATCAAATCAATGTGGGACATGTGTCATCCACGAAAGCTCAAATGGCTTGAGGAGGAGCTAAAGGGCAAGGAAAGAAAATACTATGCCTCAACTAAATACATTCAACAACACAACATCTCAGAGAAGTTGCTTCCAAAGATACCAGAGGTGTCGCTGAAGATCACCAACCGCGCAGAGAATAAACGTCTCAAAAAAGTTGCTGAAAAAGCTCAAGAGGAGAATAAGCGATTACGCCGAGTGGTGTCCCGAGTGTATATTGATCAAGCTAGATGAAGCGGCTTGAATCAATCTAGTTATCTTCATTTCTAGATTAATGTTTAGGAAGTTGAGTCATTTGCCTTTCTAGTTTATTTGTTTAGGGCATTTCAAGTTTCTATTTTGTTAGGTTGTGTCAAAAACTCCATCAATGAATAAAAAAATTTTAGGCCGTTGCCATGGACCGGCGTGTTCTATATGAGATGCTTATTTCTTTATTTCTTCAAATTAGGTGATAACAGATCCCTCACGTTCGCCCATTATTACACAATCAAGAGCTAGAATGGCCGATCAAACTAAATGTGTGATCGTATCTCTGCTATGGAAGACCAACTCCAATAGTTGCTCACTTCTATGCAATTTATGACAGCTCAAATCCAATCCCTCCGCGTGAATGCGACTCCTACACTCGCTCTCCTTGAGATAGTGGTCCCAAAGCAGACAAACAAGGCCCAAATGAGTGATGACAACATGCCCGAGCTAGAAGATGACCCACTACCGGTCCCTGTTGAAAAGGCCAAGCTGGACAACATTCCTAAGACAGAGCAAGATGAACGCTTCGCAAAGCTTGAAGAGAAAGTGAAGCAATTGCAAGAGTCGCAGAGTTCACTCCCATTCGACTTGTCAATTTATGAGAAGGTCAAGATGCTTAAGAAATTTAAGATGCCGGAGTTTGAGAAATACAATGGTACTTCTTGCCCAAAAGATCATCTGCAGATGTACTACGTACGCATGGCCCAATATGTCAAGAATAAGCCCCTCATGATCCAATCATTTCATGCGAGTTTGACCAGGCCCGCGCTGAACTGATATGTGACGAAGAATGTGCACCTTCTCGACACCTGGAATGAAGTGGCAGACGCATTCCTCAAACAGTATAAGTTCAACAAGGACATTGCACCTTCCCGAGAAGATCTTGAGAGGATGGAGAAAAATAGGAGCGAGTCGTTTAAGGAGTATGCCGTGAGATGGCGAAATCCGGCAGCTCAAATCACTCCTGAGCCTACTAACAAGGAGTTGATGAAGTTGTTTGTCAAGACTCCCATCTAAGTTCCGTAACCGAATGGCTAGCACATATGTTGAGAACCTCAATCAACTTATTCCCGTGGGAGAACAAATTGAGATGGGGATAAGGGAATGATGGTTTACTAAGTCATCCAACAAAAGATTTTCTACCAAGAAGGAGAAGAAAGCTGTTGTAGATGTGAATGTGGCTTATAGTCAATAAAGTACTAATCGCACCCCGGCTATCTAGATGAATCCAAGGTAGCAACAAACTGCTGGCTATCAATCATTTGCCCAAGCAAATAATATAAGGCAGTTCTCCCCTCTCTCTAGATCTTCATCCCAAGTGTTGGCAATCCTTCGAAAGAAAGGCTTGCTTACTAGCGAGCCGAGGCGGCCTAATCGCGAACACATTCATGGTTATGACTCGGCAAAGAAGTGTGATTACCATAGCGGTGAATTGGGACATTCAACTAATAATGTTTCACCCTCAAGCATCGGATCCAAAACCTCTTGGATACAAATGCGTTCTCTTTCAACAGTAATCAGAAAAATCATCTGCCCAGCCATGTCGGAGGCGCAAATGTTGTCACTAAGTGAAGAAGTTTTTATCTTCACACTCCTCTACGAATGAGTACCTTTTTTTTTTATGCTCTCTAGGATTTCCTGCTTTCTGAGATTTCAATTATTGCTTTCATTTCTAGGGTTTGCTTGTTTGCATTTTCCATTCCAATAATGTAATTCATTTGATTCTATTCAATGAAATTACAATTTTATTTCCAATTTTGAGGGCATGACGGAGTACACCAAACCAGTCCAATGACGATAGCCAACCATGAAAAGAAAATATCATTCATGGAGAAATCTTGAGGGCTGGACTTTTTCATGCTTCCTCCCAAAAACTTTTTCAAAAACAAAAGCATCTCACTGTTAAAAGCTTATAGCAAATTAAACCTGTTTGTTTATCTTACTCATTTACTTTTTGTCTCAAAGCATAATTCTATAACTTGTCATGACAAGGGACATCTAAAAATAGCATATCAAGTTTCAATGATCATAAACTTGACTCGTAATCAACAGGATTAGAGCGCACTTGCAATGAAAAAATAGATGTGGAATAACTCTCATTACTACTTGCGTGAGATATTAACCCCAACTGAGCAAAATGAGTGCTCGACCCTTCATAACTCCATGCTTGATGCATCTATTTTCCTTGCACATTAATAAGAAAATGAGGCGCAGGTAAAAGAGGACCATCATTCTCTGGGGGAAGAGGTACGTCTCGTCCTTGAACATAATTAATTTTGAGAAATGACACTCTGGTCTTTTCCTTGCAGATGATAAATTGGGGGCATGACAGATTTTGGTAGTGACCCGACGGAGACAAAATCTCCACGCAAACCAAATGGATATTCCATGTGCATTAACTTTGATATTGCATAGTATCATATTCATGCACATTGTTTTGTGCATGAGCAAAAGCAAGAATTCATCAAATCAAAGATCGGATTTTCAGCCTCGATTGATAAATTTGTGTGTTTGTTCCCTTTCGATAGGGGCAATCCAAGGACACCCATTGTTGAGACAATCCATTTGTGGGACAATTCCTTGAATGAATGCTTGAAATCATGTTTTTCATACTTATGAGAGCATTTCTTTAGTGTAATAAATTATCTGTTTGAAGTCACAAAAGCTTTTCATGCTTAAAGTTGCTGGACTCTTTTGAAAAGAGAATTTCCATAGTGATTCTACCTATTAACTCACCAATTTCACATGGAGATTTGTCAAGATGCACAATTCAATAGATTGAGCATGTTGAATGAGACGTGTCAGGATGATGAAAAGCAAGCCTTATCCTATACATAGTCCCCTACTTATACATTTGTGAGATGAGTGTAGAAAGTTCCATATCTACAAGATAAAGAGTTTTCTCACGAAAGGCACGATGACTCAAATGATGAGGGGCAATTCATTTCTCTATCCTAAACAATACATATGATCCATTGATTAACCCCTTTGAGCTCCATACACTTATGGAGTTTCTTTTCAAATTATCCTTGTCAAGAACCACCCCACATCGAGGCAAATTGGAGGTAAGATGGCATCATAAGGTGAAGAAAATGGAAAGAAATTTTCTTACTTTCTCTTGCATTAATCTTCAAGTCGTGCTATTACATTGAATTCATGTGGTAATTTAAGTGCCTTAAAATGATGAAGAGCATTTCTTTCTCTATCCTACATACTTATATCCTTTGCATAGCCCATTTGAGCTTGCAATTTCATTTCTTTAAACCCAGTTGGTGATCATCCCCCACACTGAGGCAAGGCAAAAAGCAATTGTTCAAATAGTATGGTCTGAAGTGTTGACAGAAGACGAAGACCTCCCAAAGGTCCAAATGTTAAAAGCACCATATGGTCATTCAAAATAGAACCAAGAGGCATCAAAAAATAGTGTGCCTAGTAAAAGCAAGGCTAATGCCCATCAAAAAAGAAGTGAAGAAAAAATGAATGAAAACAGGGAACAAAAAAAAAGTGTGCCTGGTAAAAGTAAGGTCAATGCCCATAGAAGTAAATGAAAAAAAAAGTTTCAAATAGATGATTGTCAATTGCAAAAATTGTATCCCTAATGGAGCAGTATCCAAAGAGCACAACTACTGAGTTTTTACAATTAGTGGAGCACATTACTAAGACAATTTCTAATGAAGAAGAAGAATAGCGATAATGTCAAGATGATCATCAATTTTGACCCCTATACACATCTTTAAGCCTAACAATCTTTTGTTTCTCAACCCATGAACCTAGCCTACGTTATGTCCCTTGCAAAATCTCTTCTGACTAGGGCACTTGAATTAACGTAGGGGTTCACATGTTTATAAGCATTGCTCGAAAAAGTGTGAGTAAGACTATTTCTTTCTCATTTTGCAGGGTTCTTGACTTGTAAACCCGGAGATCATTACAGAATTGTTCTTTCAATTGCCTTGACTCAAAGAGTCCCTTTTTTAAGCCATTGACCAAGCCCACATTACGGTCCCTGTTAAAGATCTCTCAGATTGGTAAGGTCGTACCGCTTGCGAGAATACTCAAACCCTTGTTGGTATGATGATAGTGAGATGGAGTGATTCTCCCAAAATGGCCCTTCTGAATGAGAGTGAGTGAAAGTCCTTTCTAACTGAAAGTCTCTCATTTAGTATTCTTAAGAAATCCATGTCATTATCTTGAAGGACAATTCCCTCTAGTGAAAATTTGGGTGATGCAAATATGGTAAAATCATTATGCATAAACATTGATTGAATTGATGAAAACCCCACTGAACTTTGAAATGTTCATTCTAGAGTAGCTCAAATTGTCTACGTCTTTAATGAATGCATATCAGTTTTTGCTCTAATCATGCCTGACAGGTAATATTTCCTTGAAGATCGAGTAGTACTTGATGTTCAAGTTGCTCCTTGAAGCCTTGAGATTCGGCGTGCTTTCGTCCAAAGCCCTTTTTATCGACCCGGTGTGCTTCCATAGCCCGGTGTCATTTTCATCGACTCGGCGTGCTTCCGTAGCCCGAAGTTCCTTTATATTGATCTGGCATGCTTTCGTAGCCTATAGTCTTTTTCATCGACTCGGCGCGCTTCCATAGCTCGATGTCCTCTTTTATCGGCCCGGTGTGCTTCCATAGCCCGGATTCTTTTATATTGACCTGGCGTGCCTTCGTAACCCATAATAATTTTCATTGACTTGGTGTGCTTCCGTAACCCGATGTCCCTTTTAATAGACTCGGCGTGCTTCCGTAGCCCGGAGTTCCTGACCTAGCGTGCTTCTGTAGCCCAGAGTCCCCCTATCAAATTGGTGTGCTTAGGAGGTGTTCTCTCTCAAGTGCACCGGCACTCGACTTGGTCGAGCTGTCCCGTAAAGATTTTTCTCCAGATTCAGTCTGATTAAGGCAACCGAAGAAAGGTTCAGGTCTTGGTCAGATGATCCATGTTGCAATGCTAGGTGACCGAAGAAAGGTTTGGGTCCTAACTAAGCAAAACCTCATGTTAGGCGACCATAGAAAGGTATGGGTCCTAGAAAAGCTGTTCCCGATTCAAGCGACCGTAGAAATGTACGGGTTTTATAAAGTGATTTCCTATTCAAGCGACCGTAGAAATGTATGTGTCCTAAAAAAAAAAATTCCGTCAAGGCGACCATAGAAAGGTACGGGTCCTAGACATAACCAAATATTACCATACTGGGCGACTGAAAAAAAGTACGGGTTCTAGGAAAGCAGTTTCCTTGCAAAGCCTTATTACTATTCTAGGCGACCGTAGAAAGGTACAAGTCCTAGACATGTAACACCAACTATCTTGAATTACTCTACCTTCCTTGAAGGTAAGTTATTCTAGGTATGTTTCTTTATCATTTGCATTAGTATTTCAATGCATCATATAAATTGCATTCCAAAATGGAATTCATTTTCCAATAAAAAAAAAATCATTCAATGCATGTACATGATCAAAATTTAGGTCTCAATTTGTCTTTGAAGGCAACCTCTACGAGCTCACCTTCAAAGAAGGGCAACTGTTGACTCCTAAATTTTGGCGATCCAGTCATTTATTTATTGCATAAAAATTAAATTACATAGCATATAATTTTAGGTGCATTTATTTATTATTATTGCAGATCGGACTAAGCCCACGAAGAGAGCAAATTGGCCCAAGCCCGTATCATCGAGGAGATATTACGGATTCATCTTTGCGAGATTTCAAATTTGAAAATATCCTATTGCAATTTTGAAAAATCGATAAAGAATATTCATTTTTGCAAAGGAAATCTAGAAAAGATGTGAAAAATAAAAAGTAATATTGCGTGCGGAAAAGAAATCTCCGTTGATGTTGATTTGAAAATGAAATTAAAACCCTAATTTTTTGCCTATAGAAAGGTTGTTCACGTAGGGTTTTGGTGACTTTTCTCTCAGTTTCTAGAAAGAAAAAAAAAAACTCAAGACAAAAGGGAGAAATTCTTTGGGGAGTGTCAAAAATCAAACTAGGGTTGTCCTTTTGCTGAAGCATGGTAGAGGAAAGGTTGCAGTAAAAGAGACGCGAGAAGAAAGTGAGGGTGACGTGCGGCCAGTAGGAAAGAAAACCAAAAAAAAAGGAAAAAGCAGAAAGCGAGCACTGTTCTTCTTCTTCGGGAGATCCTCTACCTGTGACCGACCCTCTGCCGCCGTCGGTTTCTTCGTACCACCGCCGCGGCAACCCGACGCCTCCGCCCACGACGCCACCTCTGCTCTGGCTCTGCTCGAGCCTCATCCGACCCAGCGCTCGACATGTCGTCGCGGCTGCCTTGCCGCTTCCCGCCCATGCCTCGCCCGACCACCACGTCGACAACCGCGAGCACCGTGCTTGACTCCTCGCGACGACTCGACGCCCACGCCTCCTCTTCCGCCACTACCCGATCTGCAGCACGGAGCCGCAACTCGAAGCCGTCGCACACCCCCCGTTGCTCAAGCCGCTCCAGCCCTCGCGCCTCCGTCGGCCGACGCAATAGCCGTGACCAGGCGCGACGCCCGCCTCGCTGCGCTCGCCACTCGTCCTCCGTCGCGCTACCGCCGGAGTTCCCCTCACTCGCGAGCTTGCTTCGTTGCTCCGAACCTCTGCCCGACACCACAGGAGCTCGCATCGCTGCTTTGCCGTCCCGCCAAATGCCGTGTCGCCGCCCTGCCAGCCCTAGCAACCTCTTAGCCACAACCTAGCTGCAGCCGTCTGCCCGCTTGCAGCACTTTCGAGCGATGACCGAGCTGCTCCGCCCCCCCCCCTTGCTCGTCGGGTCACGCCGCCGCCGGTCCTCACCGGAGCTCCGGCGACCCACCATCATAGCGAGCCCCGTCGTGATCCACGAGCTGTCGGTCGTTAAATCTTGTTTGAAAAAAAAAAATCAAATTAGGTAGTTTTTTTTGTTTACTTTATTTTTTTTATTTTAATACTTTTATCCTTTGTTTGAAATAGTCACCGATGTATGATCGAAATTTCCGACATGAAGTAGCCTCTTAAATTATGGATTGACAGTCTGATTTTCGCACCCGAAATCCGACTCGCAATTGCCTGTAAAATCGCCAACCCAATCTCACGCTCGAGATTTGATTCGGGGTTTATTTAGAATTGACCAATCCGATCCCATGTGCGGGATATGATTCGTCAATTTATGGATATTGATCTTATCTTGCTGGATGTGATGTCGGGTTATTTGAATCGACTTTGTTTTCGTAATAAAAAAAAATCGAAAAAAAAAATCTGAATTAGATTAGGTTCTTTTATCGTTTTAGGATTATCTTGCATATTTAGAATATGAATTTTATTTCTAATTTTTTTAAACAAAAACCCAAAAAAATTAACTTAGGATGCTAGTTTTTTTTAACTTAGGTTGCAATTTTAATTTCGAATTTTATAAAAAAAAACACCAAAATTATCATGTATATGTCATGTAGAATTAGAACATTCTTTGCACATCATTGCATATTAGGATAAGATTTCATGTTTAATTTCAAGTTTAGATAAATCTTTTAGATAGGTCGCATTTTAGGTTAGAGATTACCAGGTTGAAATAATATCCTAGTTTAAATTAAGATTTGGCCTAACCCAATACTTAATATAAGTTGGATAGAATCTTAATCTAGCTAGATAATTTTTGCATTTTTTCTTAATTTCGAAATTTCATGAAAAATACCAAAAAAATTGTCTTAGAATAAATTCATTTCATTCTCTAAGATAGATTGCATTCTTTTTAAGAAAATAAAAATGTCATGTGCACGTCATATAGAATTAGGTTCATGAAATGCATGTTATTTAGTGATTGTTGCTAGGTCTATTTAATTAGAGATTGCCCGTCATTAGAATTAGGACATTTGTTTAGATTGCATTGCATATAGATTAGATTTTATTAAATAAGTGAAAACAAATATTAAGTGGATTGCGTGTTAATTAGAAATCATATCTAGAACTGTCGATGTGAATTCTGATCTAACATTGCAGATGCTTTCGTTGCTATGAGGTAAGTCCTGCAATTTATTCATTGTTTTGTCTTGGTGTTAAATTAGTGGTTTGCGCACCCGTATAATCGTCTCACATGTTAGAGAAGTGAATTAAAATCAATTCAATCTGCCTGCCAAACATTCTTTTTCAAAATAAAAGGGAAATGTACCAAAAGGGCGTTAGAGAAATCTAACGTAATCAAGTCTCCGAACTCATAAATCTGTAAAGTAAATGTCCCGTTACTTTACTTGAATTTCTAATCAACAAACCAAAAATAGATTAGTGGTGACTCCTAAGTAAAAAAATCATTTGCATATTAAGAACTTGAACCTAAGTCGCGAATTGATATGGGCTTGGGAGAGTTCGAGCTAAGTTTAGGCTTAGTAATCCATTAGCCAAACCTTAGGTGGTTCACCCGGAAATTTGGTCGCGACATAACAAAACTATATGCACAAAATATATTTACAAAACTTCCACACAAAATGACGTGATAATAATCTATAAACATGTTGATTTTTAATTATAGATTTTATCTGACTAGTTTATAGACCTAGACGACATGATAATATAGTTAGATGTTGCAAAATATCATACAAAAATATGTCTATATAAGAATTTTTTTTGTACCTCTAACATCTATCTCATATAATAGGGAACAAGATTCTATCCTTATGTTACCATTTACAATATGTTTTTTCTTCCTAAAATACTCTTAATTTAGGGGTAGTAAAGAAACGATAATACCCATGTAAGCCACTACCCTAAATTTAGAAATACAAATATCCAAATAACATTAATAACATTAATAACATGAGTAGTCATAATTTTTCGTTCAATCGCTCTCTATTCTTTTTCTTGCCATGACAAAAATGAATGAAATAATCAAACCCAAAACTCATAAAGTGCCTAACAAAATCATGAATAGAGACTAAATAAGATGCGAATCAAAATTTGAGCAAATGGATATGTATAGAATCATGCCGATGCTTGTACTAAACGGCATAAAAGATGGATCCTGTATTTGTATACTTAATCTCCACTAGACATGAGTCCTCAGATTCTTTATGACAATAAAATAAGAATCCAATCCGGAGACAGAAACCGCTGCGGTCCAAAAGTAGCTGGAAGCTGACTGTTAAACAGCCGGGTAAAAAGGCCAAGAAGGAAAAGAGCCTTCCCGAGATTCTGACCTGCGAGGGTCAACGCGCCGAAAAAACCAGAAACTGGGAACGGACCCACAATACGGAAGGCGCCGCAAGAAGTCAGCAGAGCATCCATCGTGCATGGAGAGAAACAGAGCACGCCGGTCCTGGTTTTGGGGTGACGTGGTCTTCGCCCTTTTCTTCTCTCTTGACATGGGTTGGAGATACCGTCTTCGAAACTAAGCACATTGGTTTACGGGGTGGCGTGGTTTCGCCGTTTCTTTATTCCCTTATTCCCTCCCTCGGACGTTGATTGGTGCTGAACCATGAGTCTTTCTCTTCGCCTCCCGGGCTACAAGTACCGCCACCCATCACCCTCTTCTCCTCACATCCAGAAGAAGGAATCATCTTTTTCATCGCTCAAGAAAGAAGCCGAGGAGTTTGGACAACCATGTCGAGCACTGTCGGGAAAGTCATTCGTTGCAAAGGTGCGAGCGTCTGCGATGAAAAGCTTTAGCGAATCAAGCTTCTTCTTTTATTTTTATTTTTATTTTGGTTCAGCACCTGTTGAGTCAGATTCGCATGGTTCCTTGCGGTGGTCTAATTTATGGTTTTAAGTGGAACTTCCTCGTTGATCATATGCCCCTCAGCGTGTGTTTTTGACGATCATCAGGTTGATTATGCAGCTGGGATTTAGGACTTTGTGATTAATTGTTGGTTCTGCTAGTTGAATTGTGCCGGCTGCATATAACGCTGTTGCTTGAGTTGCTAATTCCACTGCTTGAAGTGGTCCCCATTATGCCGGCGTCGAATGGACGTACAGTCTGCTGATTCTGATCATTTCCAGCTTTCTTGTGTTCAAATGAAGCTTCAATGAAAGAATCTGAATATGGTGGTAACCCAGTTCGGGTTCCCGCCAATGCTAATTTCCCAGTTTTGGTCTTCCGCCCCTGTTCATCGTAATATCAATCTCTAGAATACACTATGATGTCCCGCCTTACCGCAGTTTTTTACCTTCCCTTCAAAGCATCCAATCACTGCATTCTGCTTGCATTAACCGAATGATTTTGGATTTTAGCTGCGGTGGCATGGGAAGCCGGAAAGCCACTGGTGATAGAAGAAGTGGAGGTGGCTCCACCGCAGGCCATGGAGGTTCGCGTGAAAATCGTCGTCACAGCACTCTGCCACACAGATGTATACTTCTGGGAAGCCAAGGTAAATAGATGTTCCCTCCTTCAATTCGCATGTTCCTCGGTAGATTTATCATCAAAGCAGTTGATAAGCCCTGTTGATCCATCAATTTTCAGGGACAAACCCCAGTTTTCCCTCGCATATTTGGTCACGAAGCAGCAGGGTATGGCCTACTTCTTCATTTGATATTTAACGGGCCTCATTTTATTCTTTCTTTCATTGGTGCTTATAAATTGTGATCTTCTTGATTCTTAGGATTGTAGAAAGCGTCGGTGAGGGAGTGACAGAGCTCAAACCAGGTGATCATGTGCTTCCAGTGTTCACGGGAGAGTGCAAGGAGTGTCGGCATTGTAAATCTGAGGAGAGCAACATGTGTGACCTCCTCAGGATAAACACAGACAGAGGAGTGATGCTGAACGATGGCAAATCGAGATTCTCGATCAATGGAAAACCCATTTACCATTTCGTTGGGACATCAACGTTTAGTGAGTACTCGGTCATTCATGTTGGTTGCCTAGCCAAGATAAATCCTGCGGCTCCCATGGACAAAGTTTGCATTCTCAGCTGTGGAATCTCTACTGGTGCGTAATTGAAATGGTGCTTTTTTACCTTATCATTCATCAAACTGTTGTTGCTAATCTGAGTTGTAATGCAGGTCTTGGGGCCACCTTGAATGTTGCGAAACCTCCGAAGGGTTCAACTGTTGCTATATTTGGACTAGGTGCTGTTGGCCTCGCTGTGAGTTTCTGCAATGCTCTCCTTTACATGTTATTGCTTATTTTACTGAGGAAGCTTGTGCTTGCTCGTTGATCTGAAATGACTTCTCCTTGTGACTTTTATCAGGCAGCTGAAGGTGCCAGAATTGCTGGAGCTTCGAGGATCATTGGTGTCGATCTCAATCCGAAAAGGTTTGACGAGGGTGAGTACAATTCTAACAAGATTAATACTTTACAGCATTCCGAAAAAAGAAGGTTTGTCTCATGAGTTCTGAGTACTGAAAAGTAAATAATAAGGTTGCCTCATCATTAAGCTTTCGCTAGTTTCTTTTGTTTACACTGTAGGCATTCTGATGCGCTCTATTGAGTATAGCTGAAAATTTTCCTCTGATGAACTTGTGGTTCCATCAAACCTTCTGCTGATGGTCAATTTCTTTATTCTGAACAGCCAAGAAATTTGGCCTTACCGAGTTTGTGAACCCAAAAGATCATCATAAGCCAGTTCAGGAGGTTAGTAAACCAGTATGTTAAGTTGGAAAACTGTAACCATTAAGTAGAGACATTATCATCGGTGCTGATAATGCGATTCCTTCATCCTCAGGTTCTTGCTGAAATGACTGATGGGGGAGTCGACCGAAGCGTTGAGTGCACAGGAAGCATCAATGCCATGATCTCTGCTTTCGAATGCGTTCATGATGTAATCTCCAATGAATTTTGCCAACAGGCATGATATAAATGATTTCACAAATCCATTGACAAAAATACTCACGTTCCTCCGTTTGCAGGGATGGGGTGTGGCAGTACTTGTCGGAGTGCCGAACAAAGACGACGCCTTCAAGACTCATCCTATGAATTTCCTGAATGAGAAGACGCTCAAGGGCACCTTCTTCGGCAACTACAAGCCGCGCACTGACCTTCCAAACGTTGTCGAGATGTACATGAGGAAGGTAAGTGAGCAAAGACATGATAATGTGATTCCCATAATGGCTAGTATCGCTTAGGTTATGAATATTCAGTGGCCTAATCTTCTTCGAAACTTTCATAAACTCGATGATGCTGACTTCGACCCCTGGCGTCTTATTTCTGCAGGAGCTCGAGCTGGAGAAGTTCATCACGCACGAAGTCTGTCTCTCCGAGATCAACAAGGCGTTCGACTATATGCTTAAGGGAGAGTCGCTCCGCTGCATCATCCACATGGATGGATAGAGGAGCCTCAGCGGCCGATCGGGTTCGCCTGATAAGTTCGATCAGGTTTCCAAATGTATAATTGCCCATAAAAGTCGAAACATAGGATGTTGAAAGTTCAAAAGAGTCTCCGTCTTTTGTTCCCCCATGTTGGTTTACTTCCCTTTGTACAGTGTGTATACTATGTTTTACTATGAATGGAGTTTGAAGAAAGATGCTAGTTCGGATTGTCACTATAGTTCAGGTGCATAAGAACTCCAAAGCTAAGTTATGAAACGACATCATTCTTCGATAAGCTATCTTTATTCGTGCAGATAACCATTGGGATTTTCCCCAGTGGCTACCCTTCCAACATGGAAGGGGGAGGTGAGGTGTTCGAATTCCAATTTTCTCAGGGGGTTGGGGTGAGGACGATTTAGTTTCAGGTTGGGGTGGGGAAGATTTAGTTTCAGGTATAGGTTTCGACTCCCATGCCCTGCAAGGAGGCCGGGCAAAAGTCTGAAAGTAAGAGTTAAAATAAGAATAGAATAGGACCGACCAAAAAAAAACAAAAATCTTTATTCGTGCAGATGGTCCGAGACCACCAATAATAGTTCTTGTTAATGTTGAATGAGATAAATCATATTGTGTATTTCTTAATCAAGAGGATTACGAGAATACATATAATAACATAAAATAACTGTTAACTATTCTACCCTCATTGGCTTATTATTTCATAATATATCCCCTTAAGTTGAGATGTAGATATCAAATAATTTCAACTTGTTACATAAAAAAACTTACTCTATTCCCCAATAAAGACTTAGTAGAAATATTTGTAGGCTAATCCTCCGTCTTTGTATGTTAAAGGGTGATCTCTCCTATTTGAACTTTTTCTCGTATAAAATAACAATCAACTTCAATGTGCTTGGTTCGCTCATGAAAGATAGGATTATTTGCAATATAAATAATTGACTGATTATCACAATATAATATTGATGGTTCTTATGTTGCCATGCCAATTTTTGACAATAACATTCTCAACCAGAGCAATTCACTTATCACATGCGCCATAACTTTATATTCTGCTTCAAAACTTGATGGAGACGACATGTCGTTTCTTACTCTTTCAGGCAACTAAACTACCTCCAAGAAATACACAATAATCCAACATAGATCTCCTACAAGTAGAACTTCTAACCCAATCTATATCAAAGTAACCTGTGGCATTTAGATGGCCATAATTCTTAAAAAGTAGTCATCTACCTAGTGCTCCCTTTAAGTACTTGATAATTCGAAGCACGACATCTTAGTGAGTAATTCGAGGAGAATTCATGAACTGGCTTACTATACTGATAACAAAAGATATATCAAGTCTTGTGACAATAAGATAGTTCAACTTACCAACTAATCTCCAATATTTCACTGGATCATGTAATAATTATCTATGTTTTGTATTAAGTTTCACATTGAATTCAATAGGAGTATCAACTGGTGTTACTCTAATAAATCCAACCTCATCAAGAATATTAATGACATATTTTCGCTGGGTTAAATTGATACCTATATGAGAGTAGAACTTATCAAGGTTAGGAGTAAGGGAATGGACAAAACAAATATAACCAAAGACGCATAGAGGTAATGGAAAGGGAAGATGATTTGGATGTAAAATCGAAAAAGGTGTCTCCCCCCAAAGAATAGAAGATGGAAGCCAAGGTTGTAAGGATTACATGACTCTAAAATGTTTTAAGTAGATGTATGTGAAACATAAAACACCGAGCAACATTAAGAAGATGGCGATTTTTACATTTAGCTACACCATTTTGCTATGGGGTGTATGAACAAGAAGTCTATCGAATAATGCCATGAGAATCAAAAAAGTTTGAAAACCATAAGTAGGAGCAAGATACTCTTTGGCATTATCTAACCTCAAAGTTTAAAAAAAAAATGTATTATATTGACTCAAACACCACAAAATAAAATAAACAAAAGCAATGAAAAATCTCAGTATGGTTTTTTATTAAGAACAACCAAATCATTTGGAAAAAATTATCCTCGAATATAATAAATATATGAAACCAAATGTATTAGAAACACAATACGGACCACATACATCTAAGTGAACCAGCTCAAAGGGACTAAACACACAACTCTTAATGCGAGAAGGAAAGGAAACTCTATGGTGTTTACCAAGCTAACAAGCTTCACATTAAAAAGTACTCATAAATTCAGACTTAGGAAATAAACATCGAAGAATGTTCAAAGGCGGATGACCAGTCCTACAATGCATCCGACACACATCAAGGGATGTGCACTCCATAGATATTGCGGCTATCACCTTCTTGTCAAGATAATATATATCATTTGATTCATGTCCCCGACCAATCATCTGTCTAGTCCTCATATTCGAAAGATGCAATGAGAAGAAGAGACTACTGAACAACTTATTTTTTAGTTGATGAACTAACAAAAATCAAATTACATGGAGATTTAAAATGAAGGATAGACGATAAGGAAAGAGAGGAACTCAAATGAGCATCTCTAGTACCAATTTGGGAAGGTGAACTATTAGTTAATGTAACAGAATTGGACACCCTAGGAAGTGTAGAATGTAATAAAGATAATAATTTAGAGTTACTAGCTATATGATGGGTAGTTCTAAAATTTATAGCCTAAGAGTCAAACACTGTAAAAAGTAAACAAGATGAACTACATCTAGAGGTATGTACCAGAGTTGTAGTGGGAACTGAAGTTCCTTTCACTTATTGGGAGCAAATCCATGCATCATACTCAACACATATCAATATAACATAATCTCTCATATTCTACACATTAGTAGAATTCGGTGGTGCCGGTGAGGAAGAATCTTCCACCTCTACAAATGCAACAAGTTTAGGCCGAAACTCAAGATAAAGCATGTAGCAATAAGCTTTTGTATGTCCAACCCTTTAACAATTATTACAATAACAAGATTCACAACCACCAATACCTCTGTCTTGACCTCCACGATTTCCACTTAGAACAAAACCATGTTTATGACCCCGAGTTCCACATTCACTAGAATCATAATAAATCATAGCTCTTATCTCCAAAGTTGTAGTTGAGATTTTGTTAGTAGGCATCTAGCGAAGGGCTCAGAAGAAAACCTCATAACTGTAGAAAGGGAGATTTTCAAACGTAATTTGCTGATGAAGAGAAGAATATTCAAGCCTTAGTACTTTTAGAAACAATACCACTTGAAGATCCTCCTAGTGTTTGACTGGAACATTCGGATCAGCCGAAGCAGGAAAATAAGTATTCAGTTGTCGACAAAGTGTAGTGATACAAGCATAATATTCAAATAGAGATTGATCTCCACGCTAAAGATCAAAGCATGGAGATCCCGTGTCATTTTATTCTGGCTAGAGTAAAGTAAAGCACATTTTACTATGAATGGAGTTTGAAGAAAGATGCTAGTCCGGATTGTTACTGTATTTCTGGTGCATAAGAACTCTAAAGCTAAGTTATGAAACGACATCACTCTTCGATAAGCTATCTTTATTCATGCAGATGGTCCGAGACCACCAATAACAGTTCTTGTTAATGTTGAATGAGATAAATCGTATTGTGTATTTATTAATCAAGAGGATTACGAGAATACATATAATATATATATATATATGAGTAATTCTCTAAACATAAAATAACTATTAACTATTCTACCCTTATTGGCTTATTATTTCATAATATTTCCCCTTAAGTTGAGATGTATATATCAAATAATTTCAACTTGTTACATAAAAAAAACTTACTCTAATCCCCAATAAAGGCTTAGTAAAAATATTTGTAGGCTAATCTTCCGTCTTTGTATGTTGAAGGTTGATCTCTCCTATTTGAACTTTTCTCGTATAAAAAAACAATCAATTTCAATGTGCTTGGTTCGCTCATGAAAGACAGAATTATTTGCAATATAAATAATTGAGTGATTGTCACAATATAATATTGATGGTTTAGATGTTGACATGCCAATTTTTGACAATAACATTCTCAACCAGAGCAATTCACCTATCACGTGTGCCATAACTTTATATTTTGCTTCAAAACTTCATCGAGACCACATGCTATTTCTTACTCTTTCAGGCAACTAAATTACCTTCAAGAAATACACAATAACCCAACATAGATCTCATACTAGTAGGACTTCTAGCCCAATCTATATCAAAGTAACCTATGGCATTCAAATGGTCATAATTCTTGAAAAGTAGTCATTTACCTATTGCTCCCTTTAGGTACTTGATAATTCGAAGCCAACATCTTAGTGAGTAATTCGCGGAGAATTCATGAACTGACTTACTACGTTGATAACAAAAGATATATCAAGTCTTGTGACAATAAGATAGTTCAACTTTCCAACTAATCTCCAATATTTCATTGGATCATGTAATAATTATCTATGTTTTTTTATCAAGTTTCACATTGGATTCAATAGGAGTATCAACTGGTGTTACTCTAAGAAATCCAACCTCATCAAGAATATTAATAACATATTTTTGCTGGGTTAAATTGATACCTATATGCGAGTACATATACCACCAAAAGAATACAACTAGCTGAAGAAACAGAATTAAAGATTAAATGGTCTACTTGATATTGTGCTAATCCAAACTTCATAACAGCATAACTAAACCTACCAAATCAAACACAAGCAGGTTGCTTAAGTCGGTACAAAGCCTCATGTAAATGACATACCAGGTTCTCCCCACGAAGAACAAATTTGGATTGTTGCTCTGTATACACTTCTTCAGCCAAGTCGTCATGTAAGAACATATTCTTGATATCCAAGTGATATAGGAACCATCCAAAACACACTACCAAGTATATAAAGACTCGAACATATGGGATTTTGGCTACAAGTAAGAAAGTGTCATCATAATCAACACCATACAGTTGAATATATCCCTTGGCAATCAACCATGCCTTTAATCGATCAAATGTATCATCAGGAGGAGCTTTAACAGTGAAAACCCAACGATAATCAACAGGTTAACTCCCCACAAGTAAGGTAGTGAGCTACCTAATGAGACTCTTGATAAATGCCTTCATTTCATCCTTCATGACTTTTCACCATCCAAGATGAGCAAGAGCTTCAGCAACATTACTTGGCACGGAAACAGAGGAGAAGGATGAGATAAAGGTAAAGAAGGTAGGAGACAAACGATTATAATACAAAAAGTTGGAAATAGGATAACGAGTATGAAGACAATCAGACAGACCAGAGTAAGGTGCGTAATGATCCATAGAACGGTCAACACAAGAATGTGTACTTTTTCGAGTAGTAATGAGTGGATCAAGATCAAGATCAAAGAATGGCATAGCCACTGATGAGGCAACAGATGAATCAAGTGATGGCTGTACTACTGTAGTAGGAGTTGATCCACACCTATAATAAGTGTGGTTAGCAAACTGAAATCTTGTGGACAATGCTGGAGGAAATGTTGGTAAGACGCACCCGTCATCATCGAGAGTCGCAATAAGGACCATCTGAGTATTATAATATGGTTGGTCTTCACACATTTCTTGACACAAACGCACAACGACAAGTAGGACTATAACATTTGTAGCCCTTCTGAGTTCAAGCGTATCCAACAAAAGCATACTTCCCGGCATGAGTGTCCAACTTATCAAGGCCAGGAGGGGGTAAGTGTGGCATCCTAGAATTTCATAAAAATCCCTGAATATGCCATGGACCATGGATAGGCGATGGAAGTACCGATATTGTAATTTGTAGCCTTCTAATCCATGATTTGCGATGAGATGTATGGCCAAGTCTTTAATGGATGAATTTTGGAAAGGAAGTTTTATCTTTGGCCATATGTATGATGAATGGGAACTTATGGATTTATAATTTCAAGTATATAGTTATCTTAAATTGCAATTTGGTGCTTTAATTAAATAGAGATTTAATTAGTTTTAAAAATGGGTTAAAATTGGATCTAACTAAACTTGGGTCTTAGGCCCAAGAGGGATGGGCCTAAGATGGACCAAGTTGGCTGGCCCATGAAGCCCATGAAGGGCTGCCGTCGACCACAAGGAGCGGAGAAGCCGGCCCATCTCCAAGCCCATCATGTGCATGGGGTTTGCCAAGTGGCAAAAGGGGAGTTACACCCATTGGCCACCTGGGCAGCTCCTAATCATTACAAATGATTGAATAAAAGGAAATAGAGAGAGAGGGAGTGACCAGTTTTGATAGAGGGAGAGAGAGAAAGCTGTCGAGAGAGTGAGGAACCGAGAGAGAGGAGGAAGAGGCCGCGCGAGGAAGAAGCCGCTCGTCCGTCGCTCGTCGTTGCCGTGTCCAGCCGCCGTGTGCTCGTGCTTGCTCGGTTTGGAGGCAAGTTAGATCCTTTGATCTGCTCTTGCATGTTGTGTCTAGAATGTGTTATTGAATGGTGATGAATTTTGGATGTCTAGGGTGTGAAAAACCGAAGTTTTAAGAGTGTTGTTTTGAAAGTGTAAACTGTTCTCGAGTAAACAGCCTGACCCAGAATGTTGTAGTGGCTTACATGCGATGTTTGAGTCGGATTTTGGCTTCTACTTCTTTATGAAAGTTGTAGATAACGTCTTAAAGTATAACATGCTAAAATTTGAGACAAAATGGTTGACTTTTGACGGGTGAAACCCTCCCTCTACGAAAATGTTAGATCTGAAGCTGTTTTGTCGACTTCTTGGTGATTTTGTGTGTTGCATGTAACTTTTTACTGAGAATTTCACTTGGACTTCTTCACATAATTTGTATAGAACGTCTTGAATACGAACATACTCAAATTTTAGGTAAAACGAACAAGTATAGCCTAGTGAAACGATTTTTCTTTTGAAGACGTTAGATCTAGAAATGTTGTACTGAGCTCCAGTGACTTCGTGGACTATAGAGTGACTTTCCTTTGAAAATATCACCTTGATCCCTTAATTAAATTTGTATTAAACCTCATGAGACAAAACATATCGAAAATTTAGAGGAAAATATGGAGGATAAGTAGGTGAAATCGTGATTTTTGGAGACGGCTAAACCTGAAATGTTCGGTGCTAGAAACAGGGGCTTCAACCGTCCATAATTAATTATCTAGGACGAATCTAACTTCGATGTCTTCATGAAAAATCTACTTCAGGGTCTTGAATACCACATATTTAAATTTCATAATTTTTTAAGGTCATTAGAGTATTTAATCGAAAATGCTTTAAAACCGTGTAACCTGGTATATTCGGATTTGGTCAGCTTCAATGTGTGGATCATATCATTTTATATGAAGCTCTTTGGGCGAAGTGTCCCGCATGAAGTATTTACCTTATGGTCTTGGCTATCACATAGTCAAATTTCATAAGTTTTTAATGTCATTTGGGTATCTAATCGAAAATGTTTCTAAAACTGTGTGATCTGATGTGTTCGGACTTGATAATGTTGCAATGCGTGGTCTATACCGTCTTGTATGAGATTCTTTTGGAAAATTGTTCTGCATAAAATATCTTTTTTTATGTCTTGTCTACCACATATTCAAATTTCGTGATTTTTAAAGTTCATTCGACTATTTAACCAAAAATGTTTCAAAAACTGTGCAAGCTGTATTGATTGAATAGAAATGCTGTGATGCGTAATCTATATCAAATTGTATGAGGATCTTTTGGTGCAATGTCCTTCATGAAATGTCTGCCATTATGTCTTGACTATCACATGTTCAAATTTTATAATTTTTAAAGATCATTCGGGTATTTAATGGAAATATTTTCTAAAAACTGTGCAAGCTGGATTGTGCGAATTTCAAATGCTGAAATTATGATTATTCTATTTTGGATGAGCCCTATTAATTATATTGGTTGAGGCGATTGAATCTTGCTGAGCATGTGATGATATTTGGCATTGCATATAGAACAAATGCTGAATTTGACTTTGTTGTCATTACATCATGTGCCATGTTGATGGTTGAGACATAAATTGGTGAATATGAATTATAATGAATGAGGAAACTGTTGGAGGTGGGTCGATAATGCCCTAGGAGTATCAGGATGCCCGGGATGGGGGGTGCCGGATGCCCGGTTGTATTGTGATACATGCCCTGATGTCCTCGGGAGTTTCGAGATGCCCGAAATGGTTGGGTGCCGGAAGCCTCGGAGGTTTGTGCCCGGGGAATGTCTCGTGATGCCAGTTGGGATGCGAGATGCCCGAAATGTGGGGGTGCCGGATGCCCGGTGATGTGTGCCAGAGGTTTCTCGCGATGCCAGGTTGGGGTGCGAGTGATAAAGTGTGGGATGCAATTATTGGTCCCGGGAAAGAAATATGTGGTGATCAAATTGAAAGACAAAAGTGGAAATTGAATCATGAACATATGATGTGGTGACATATGCATGGCTATATGATATGGTGATGATGAGTGCATGGTTGTGTGTGTGCACCTATGACATGATGATACATGTATGATATGATGATGATGAGTGCATGGTTGTGTGTGCACCTATGGCATGGTATATGTATGACATGACGGTGATGAGTACATAAGGATGTATGTACATATGATATGATGAAATACGCATGGCCGTAAGGTAAGTTATGCTTGGATGCATGAATGACATATACTATGCTATGATTGTTATGATTGTATTGTGTGATGTATTGAGTGATTTATTGGATCTTTTACCTGCTGAGTGGCTGTACTCAGCCCTTCGGGGACCAACATTTCAGATTAGAAATATGCCGCTCTCTCCGGTCACGCGTGGTACTTTTTATGGCCTCCCATCTGACGTGGAGGTCAAGTGTTCGGAGATAGACTGCGTTACCATCCCCGGTCTGACGTTTGTGCGGGTTCGTGTGCTGGTGATGTATGATGTGGGCCTGGTTGGGGGCCTGGTCGTCCAGGAGTTCTTGTCGGTCCACATCCGCCGTGACGGAGTGATGCGGGGGATGTTGCCACCGCCACCGCCCGATGCACCGGGGTGGATGTGATGGCCCGCGTGAGGAGTGGAGAGCTGACACTTTTTGGACATAGCCGACACTTGTAGATGGAGGATGACATGTGATATACATAGGGGTTGAGATCTCTTTTGGGTTGTGGCCAAGTTTAGATGAAAAATCTTGGCTTTTCTTTTTGGTTGTACCGACCCGAGAAAATCCATCATGAATATACGTAAATAAAAGTGACTCGGCTTCATCTTTTCATATGATGTGTAGTTGGTGTGCGTTGCATTATGGTTTTTGGAAGGAGAGAGGGTGAGACTCGTTTATGCTTCCGCTAATAAGTTGCGCCGGGACCGTAAAAAAAAAAAAAAAAAAAAAAAAAAGGGCCTATGAACTACGAGGCTCTACTAAGAGATGTAATTAGTGTTCATTGATTTGGAGCGATGGCGACCTTAGGTGTCTCGGGGTGTCACAATAAGTACACTATCGGTGCCAAAAGTTGTGTACAACGCTCACTTTGGTGCCAAAAGTTTTCGTCGGATCACTAAGTGCCAAATCGGAGGAAAAACGATCACTTTGGTGCTATCGGTGAGAGATTTTGGCCAAAATAATTATGTGGCTTTTATATTTAAAAAAAAAAATCAACATGGCTTTTAAATGACGTCATTTTCCATTCTCCTTAAGAAAACAACATCGTTTTGTTGTCCTAAGTGGATGGCCTCACAAAAACGACTCCGCACAACTCATTTAGGGATTTTTTTTTTTTTTGGGGATTGAAATTAGGGTTTTTTTGTCCGATCCTCGCCCAATGCCGACCTAGCTCGCTTGGCCACCATCGTCGCCGATGCTCAACGACTTGCAGTCGCACTTGAGCGCGAGCTTCGTGACCAAGTCGAACCGCGTGAACAGCGCCGAGTGTCACGCCCGAACCTCGAGCATGTGCACTACCCTCCGTGGTCTATAATTTGCGACGTCCTAGGGAGTGTCACCGACCCATTCATTATTTTGCGCATGCGGAAACGTAAAAACAATCTCCATACAACATAACAATGGGATAGAAACGTAGGATAATATTTTCACAAACCACACCTACAATACAGTAGTGCCTATACAGACCAGTTTAACACCCCAAGGTCTAATACAAAAAAGTGAAGCTGTTCGACTACCTATGCGCTAAGCTTCCATTTACAAGATTAGGGTTTGCTACTACCCTATCATACTTCTCGACCTCTCTAGGGTGAACTGTCACCCATCATCCAACCTTGATGGCAGGCCCATCACTATCTGGCAAAAGCTACAAAGGCATCAGTACTCCACTGCCTGTAGACCTCTATCTCTCACCTGTCCACCCTCCAACTAGGGACCTGAAAATGTTAGCCACTAAGAGGTGAGATCACATCTCAGCAAGTCAATCCCCTAAATCCATATTAGGAGAAGGGTACACTCAACATGCAATCTAATCACATTTCTCACACTTTCTTAATATTAGTACTTTCCTGCATGTTAGTGTCAATCAAATCATTCATAAGATATTGTGATCATATATCATCATAATACTTTAACATGTACATATGTAAGGACATAAATGTCAACATACTTACACGGGCCCCCAATTACCAGACTAAACTATTATGGCACGTCCCATACCGCACCACATAGTTCTGTCTCTTAATTAGATCCCTCGCTTTCACCCATTCATGTGTCACAAATGATTTCAATGCACAGATAACAATCTTCCGACATGATCGGGCATCATCTCACTCGATCAATCACATTATCACATACGAATCGCGTTACAAGCGATCTCACCTGACCATTGCCACACGAACGCATTGTCTGGGGTAGAGGCGCGGATGCACCGCCATCCCTCATCCCAGCCCAGTATTGTCCTCTTTAGGCTCCGCACTGGCGCGAACGAACCGCCATCCCAGTCGGGTCACCCCTCAAGGCTTTGTTCTCAGCATAACAGAAGCATGTGTGAAATGCGTTATCGGTTCATGCGTGCATGTCATAAACAGCGTGCTCAACTCATGCATGACCAGAACCAAAGATGCCACAATTCTCACAAATGAATGCTTAGGAATGTACATATTAATACAATCATACGGGCCCCCAATTAGTAGAGTAAACCGTGATGGTACGTCCCATACTGCACCATACAGTTCCATCTCTTAATCAGGTCCCTCAATCTTCGATCATTCATACGTTTCACAATTTCCATTCATTAGTTATGGCCAACCCCACAGATAACAGTCTTCCGGTATAACCAGGCATCGATTCATTGGTTATGGCCAACCCCACAGATAACAGTATTCCTGTATAACCGGGCATCGATTCATTGGTTATGGCCAACCTCACAGATAACAGTCTTCCGGCATAACCGGGCATCGCCTCGCACCGTCGAGCGCGGCAACGTCTACATCTAGACGGCATTCCATATAGGAGCATCGGTCCAGTCTTCCCTACGACCGGCATCCGTTGACGTGGGGCATTCCCGAAGGAGCATCGGCCCAAAGATCCACCGTGACCGGCATCCGTTGACTTGGGGCATTCCCGAAGGAGCATCGTCCGGCCCCAAAGGCTTGTGACGGCATCTCATATCATTCATGCATTCATTCAATTTCAGCCCAGGACACCGTGCATTGCACTCAAATACCTCAATTAAAATGGTGATCCCGGCCTATTTTCTTCATATTAGAAATGCATGGTAAAATAATTGTGTGTGGGACACGGTCAGATTGAACCAGAAAATTTGTGTCATCTCTTTCAAAATCCCACAATTTAGTATAGTATTTAAAAACACTTTCGGCGTCCAAAACCTAACACCCGGTATTTTCTAATTAAATACCAACAGTTTTTAATCACCATGCAATTGCACAAAACATCACCAAATTCATGCGGATGCCCATGCCTTTACACATCCGTTCACTTCATAAAATCAATACCCATGAAATTAGACAACTTTTCATTCTCGGGTGAACAGTGCCGCATGAACAGTAACTTGTGAACAGTGCCGCGTGAACAGTGAAATTTCAGAATTCAATAACTAATAAATTAAATCCACAAGTCATTACAAACACTAATTAAAGAAAGCAAAGCATCAAGAACCATCATTAAACTAAGATCGGTCGTAATTAGCCGAAACTGGGCCTTCGCGCGTCTCCAATTTTAAATCCAGAAACCTAACCAATCGAGCTCAGAAAATTCCCAAATTTGAATATGTGACAAAAGACATGTAAAAAAACATTTTTCATGAAGACACCAAGATCCAGATCCTTCTGGATTCGGCCCAGTAATTCTCTCTATCCAACAGAAAAATCGGGTCCAGTTCCAGAGAGCCTAACTCATCGAAATAAGTTCGGTTTTGGGTTCAAATCTGGTCCATTTGATTTGAAATTCGAGTATGTTAAATAAGAAGTTTTAACGAACAACTTTCGTGAAGAAACCGATTGGAAATTCGACCTCTAAAGGTCAGTAACAGCCCTCGGAATCATAACAGGTCACGGTTTACAGAACTGTCCGAATTACTGCTTCAAGGATGACGTAGTTGAAATCGTCATCTTTTTAATTTCCAAAAATTTTGAGAAAAATATATGTTATTATTTAGGATGTCTAAAACATTTATTCAGAAGGAAATTTATTCAAAATCGCAACACACAGTCGTATAAAAAATTAGCAAAACTCTCACGTCCTGGAAACTGTTTCAGAAATCAGCTTCTGTTCTTGTCCGAAACTTCACCCACGGTGGTTGTCTTGCTCTCTAAACCTTATCTAAGCTTTTCTATGTCTATCCTAACATCCTTAACCAACATCCATCCATATATAACATCATATACATCTTTCATCTACAGAGAAATCCCTAATTCATGTACTCAGCCCCTAATCTAGAGTTAGGAGACAACTTACTCAATTTGTGTATTGAAGAACTCCCGGCGACGGCGACGAGGTCACAACTCCAGGAGATGCCGGGACACCTCAGTATGGCCCTACACAGGCCGGCAAGGCTCTCGGCCTACTGCTGAGGAGTCGGTTCCTCAGCCAAGTTGGACCGGTTGCTGCACCAGATTTGGCAGAACCGAAACAGAGGACTGCTCTATCTTCTTGGCTGCTGTTTTGGAAGCAAACCAGAAAAGAAACTAAAGAGGAAAAGAGAAGAAGAAGAGGGACGTGGGAGTGGGGGTTGTCGAGAGGAGGAAGGGGGAAAGGGGAGAGAGAAAGAATAAAGTAATGGAGGGGAAGTTGCAGGGAATTTGCAGCAGAAGGGTTGGCGTAGGTGAGGGGGTGGAAAAGTGGGAGAGAGAGGGAGAAAAAGAAGAAAGAGAGAAGAAGAAGTTACCGTAAGTGAGGGGTGGAAATTGCATAAGAAGGAGGGGGAAACGTGAAGGAGGGGAGAAAGAGGAGAGAGAGAGAGAAGAAAAAGAATAATAGTAATATCATTATCATTTTTTTTCTTTTTCTTCCAATCTCCGATTTATCATTCGATAATTTCTTTTTCCGAAATTTCGGGATGTCACACAGAGACCGCATCCAACAGCTCCAAGTGGGCGTGGAGGGCAAGCCTCTGGCGGCTCGGCCTTCAATCGTGAGCCAACGGCGGCACATGAGGGAGCACTAGTGCTGGTCACTATAGCCTAGGTATTGGAAGAAGTAGGCCAAGCACTCGTCGGGGAGATAGGAGATGAAGAGGGAGAGATCAGGGGCGGCGCACTCGTCCACAGCCTCCCCGAGCACCAGCCAGATCACGACCTTCGACTTGGCCACCGAGTGGCCGTCGTCAGGGTCAGGGTCAAGGTCGAAGCCGCGGCCGCCGAGCGCGAGGGCCGTCGAGGATGGCGACTGGCCCATCGCCGGCTTAGGGTTTTGAATTGGGGGAGAGACACCAAACAACGTCATTTTGTTGTTTAAATGCTGATTGTACTCTCCAGCGAGCCACATCAGCTTCAAAAATTAATAAAAAAGTGCCACGTCGGATTCTCGGCCAACCAGATCGGAGTTGGCACTAAAATGATCGTTTTTCAAAATTTTTGGCACTTAAGTGATCCAAAATAAACTTTGCCACTAAAGTGAGAGCCGTACACAACTTTTGGCACTGATAGTATACTTGCCCTAGGCCAGGAGTAAGAGAATGGATAAAACAAATATAAACAAAGTGGGCGTGGAGGGCGAGCCTCCGGCGGCTCGCCTTCAATCGTGAGCCAGCGGCGGCACATGAGGGAGCACTAGTGCTGGTCACTATAGCCTAGGTACCGGAAGAAGTAGGCCAAGCACTCGTCGGGGAGATAGGAGATGAAGAGGGAGATATCGGGGCGGCGCACTCGTCCGCGGCCTCCCCGAGCACCAGCCAGATCACGGCCTTCGACTTGGCCACCGAGTGGCCGTCGTTAGGGTCAGGGTTAGGGTCGAAGCCGCGGCCGCCGAGCGCGAGGGCCGTCAAGGATGGCGACTGGCCCATCGCCGGCTTAGGGTTTTGAATTGGGGGAGAGACACCAAACAACGTCACTTTGTTGTTTAAATGCTTATTGTACTCTCTGGCGAGCCACATCAGCTTCAAAAATTAATAAAAAAGTGCAACGTCGGATTCTCGGCCAACCAGATCGGAGTTGGCACTAAAATGATCGTTTTTCAAAATTTTTGGCACTTAAGTGATCCAAAATAAACTTTGCCACTAAAGTGAGAGCCATACACAACTTTTGGCACTGATAGTATACTTACCCCAGGCCAGGAGTAAGAGAATGGATAAAACAAATATAACCAAAAACGCGTAGAGGTAATGGAAAGGGAAGATGATTTGGATGTAAAATCGAAAAAGGTGTCTCCTCCCGAAGAACGGAAGATGGTAACCAATTAATTAAGAAGTAGGTTGTAAGGATTACGTTACTCTAAAATGTTTTAAGTAGATGTATGCGAAATATAAAACACCGAGCAACATTAAGAAGATGGCGATATTTACATTTAGCTACATCATTTTGCTATGGGGTGTATGAACAAGAAGTCTATTGAATAATGCCATGAGAATCAAAAAAAGGTTGAAAACCAGAAGTAGCAGCAAGATACCCGAAAATTTGGTCATGACAGCTTGGTGACTCCGCTGGGGACAAGTGTTAAAACTCTTAGTGGACTTAAGCCAATTTTTCTTTTCTTTTGAAAAAATGTTTTTGTTCGCTAGCGAGGATTCTAGGTACGTGCCTAATATTTAAAGTGTTAAATATTCTTGCAGGATGGAAGGTATAAGGGGAAGTGTTTGCCGACCTTTGTTTTGCAGGGAGGTGTAGGAATGTATGGTTTATTTTCATGTTGAAGTGTTGTTTGATATAAATTGTTGTGTATGCCTTGCATTTGTACTACACTCTTGCACACACAACCCGCCGCCGGACCTGGGCCGCATAGGATTATCTAGAATGGTATCGAGATGGATACCACTCTGACCGCATGCCCACGGTACGAGTCGCCCATCTCAATCCTGAAATTTCTTTTTTGGTATCAAGAATACCCACCTCGGTCTGCATATTTGCAACCCGGGTTGGCTCTTTGACCAAGCCGGAATCATGAGGACTTGATATAGTCCGCACGCCCGTGACTAGTCTGATCATCCTTGTGGCTCCACTTTGTTACGCCTTATAGACTAGAAATCAAGCCACTTACCATGCACATGTCTCTGTGATTACCCTTGTTTATTGGTAATGTAAGTTTTCTAAATTTGCACCCTTGCAATTTACTTACTTTATTATATCATTTTGTCGGTCCATGGCATTAGGATTGTCTTGAGTCTTGGTCAATATACAACAGGAATACTGGACATTCGAATTATTCTCCCTCTAAAAGAAGAGCTTAGCACATGGTGGGACAAGTTAGACCAAGCTGGCTGTCAATTTGTAGAGTCGCATATTGGTCGACTACTTCCACTGCTGCGTATCAACATCCATGGCGGTCTCATCCAAGCACTTGCCCATTGTTGGTGCACCAAGACTTCTACTTTTATCTTCGGCAGTAAACATGAGCTCACTCCCACATTGGAAGAATATAGTATTGCCATGGGAAAATCTTTGAAAGATGAATTAATTAGTCCGCCTATCGGAATAGATCCCGTTGTGGCCTTATCTGATTTTTTTTAGAATTAAGGAGGACAATATAAGAAAGATTTAAAAGACTCACCGCAATGCATGTCCTTTATCTTTTGTAAAAGAATGTTTTGTCAATGGCACTTCATTTCAAATGTGTAGGGTTTTCCTTTTAGCTTTCTTTGGGTTTATAGTTTTTCCTTACTACAAGAATGTCATTAACCCTTTGATTGCTCAATTAGTTAAACAAGTGTTGGAAGGAAAAAATTTTGTAAATACTAGTATGACTGAAATTTTTCTTTCTCTCACTCGATTTAAAGGAGGTGCTGATAAGACTTTCCACTCCTCGCCTGAGGTTTTGCAAATTTCGTTTCTATCTCATATAAAAGGGTTTGGTAGTTTAATGACTATACTTGATGTTAATAACTCTAATCACCCTATAATGAGATTTGAGAACAACCAAAAACATGCACCGAATTACCATTATTCTAGGTGGCTAGCTTTCATGAAAAAACCAACTTCCAAGGGTTTCCTATGGCATGCTAAGTGGTTCCAAGTTCTTATGGTGAGACTCTCGTGTGGAGGTGTTGGCCCAATCCCTTTACTGGGATTCACTGAAGCAATGGAGTACTATCTGACTAGAGTGACCCGTCAGTATCAAGTGGTGCAAGAGCTTTCCCTGGCATTGCAAGCAGATCCGCTTCAAGTAAGCTTCATTGATGGAGACCGAGACCACGAGGATTCCATTCTCACGATCAAATCAATGTGGGACATGTGTCATCCATGAAAGCTCAAATGGCCTAAGGAGGAGCTGAAAGGCAAGGAAAGAAAGTACTATGCCTCAATTAAATACATTCAACAACACAACATCTTAGAGAAGTTGCTTCCAAAGATACCAGAGGTGCCGCTGAAGATCACCAACCGCGCTGAAAATAAACGTCTCAAAAGAGTTGCTGAAAAAGCTCAAGAGTAGAATAAGCGATTGTGCCGAGTGGTGTCCCGAGTGTATATTGATCAAGCTAGATGAAGCGGTTTGAATCAATCTAGTTATTTTCATTTCTAGATTAATGTTTAGGAAGTTGAGTCATTTGCCTTTCTAGTTTATTTGTTTAGGGCATTTCAAGTTTTTATTTTGTTAAGCTGTGTCAAAAACTCCATCAATGAATAAAAAAATTTAGACCGTTGCCATGGACCGGCGTGTTCTATATGAGATGCTTATTTTGTTATTTTTTCAAATTAGGTGATAACGGATCCCTCACGTTCGCTCACTATTACACAATCAAGAGCTAGAATGGCCGACCAAACTGAAATGCGTGATCATATCTCCACTATGGAAGACCAACTCCAACAGTTGCTTACTTCTATGCAACTTATGACAACTCAAATCCAATCCCTCTGAGTGAATGCGACTCCTGCACCCGCACTCCTTGAGATAGTGGTCCCAAAGCAGACAAACAAGGCTCAAATGAGTGATGACGACATGCCCGACCTGGAAGATGACCCACTATCAGTCCCTGTTGAAAAGGCCAAGCTGGACAATGTTCCTAAGACAGAGCAAGATGAATGCTTCGCAAAGCTTGAAGAAAAAGTGAAGCAATTGCAAGAGTCGCAGAGTTCACTCCCGTTCGACTTGTCAATTTATGAGAAGGTCAAGATGCCAAAGAAATTTAAGATGCCAGAGTTCGAGAAATACAATGGTACTTCCTGTCCAAAAGCTCATATGCAGATATACCACGTACGCATGGCCCAATATGTCAAGAATAAGCCCCTCATGATCCAATCACTTCATACGAGTTTGACCGAGCCCGTGCTGAATTGGTATGTGATGAAGAATGTGAACCTTCTTGACACCTGAAATAAAGTGGCTGACGCATTCCTCAAGCCGTGTAAGTTCAACATGGACATTGCACCTTCCCAAGAAGATCTTGAGAGGATGGAGAAAAAGAGGAGCAAGTCGTTCAAGGAGTATGCCGTGAGATGGCGAAATCCGGCAGCTCAAATCACTCCTGAGCCTACTAATAAGGAGTTGATGAAGTTGTTCGTCAACACTCCCGTCTAAGTTCCGTAACCAAATGGCCAGCACATATGTTGAGAACTTCAATCAACTTATTCCCGTGGGAGAACAAATTGAGATGGGGATAAGGGAATGATGGTTTACAGAGTCATCCAACAAAAGATTTTTTTACCAAGAATGAGAAGAAAGCTATTGTAGATGTGAATGTGGCTTATAGCTAATAAAGTACTAATCACACCCCGGCTATCCAGATGAATCCAAGGCAGCAACAAACTGCTGGCCGTCAATCATTTGCCCAAGCAAGTAATAGAAGGCAGTTCTCCCCTCTCCCTAGATCTCCATCCCAAGTGTTGACAATCCTTCGAAAGAAGGACTTGCTTACTAGGGAGCGGAGGCGGCCTATTCGCGAACACATTCATGGTTATGACTCCGTAAAGAAGTGTGATTACCACAGTGGTGAATTGGGACATTCACCTGATGAATGTTACACCCTCAAGCACCGGATCCAAAACCTCTTGGATACAAAAGCGTTCTCTTTCAGCAGTAATCAGAAAAATCCTCTGCCCAGCCATGACGGAGGCGCAAATGCTGTCACTGAGTGAAGAAGTTCTTATCTTCACACTCCTCTACGAAGGAGTATTTTTTTTATGCTGTCTAGGATTTCCTGCTTTCTAAGATTTCAATTATTACTTTCGTTTCTAGGGTTTGCTTGTTTGCATTTTCCATTCCACTAATGTAATTCATTTGATTCTATTCAATGAAATTACAATTTTATTTCCAATTTTGAGGGCATGACGGAGTACGTCAAATCAGTTCAATGACGATATCCAATCATGAAAAGAAAATATCATCCACGGAGAAATCCTGAGGGCTAGAGTTTCTCATGCTTCCTCCCAAAAACTTTTTCAAAAACAAAAGCATTTCACTCTTAAAAAACATTTTCCCAATGCTTGCAGCAGATTAAACATGTTTGTTTGTCTGACTCATTTACTTTTTGTCTTAGAGCATAATTCTATAACTTGTTATGACAAGGGACATCTGAAAATAGCATATCAAGTTTCAATGATCATAAACTTGACTCGTGATCAACAAGCTTAGATCGCACTTGCAATGAAAAAACAGATGTGGGGTAACTCTCATTACTACTTGCGTGAGATATTAACCCTAAATGAGCAAAATGAGTGCTTGACCCTTCTCAACTCTATGCTTAATGCGACTATTTCCCTTGCACATTAATAAGAAAATGAGGGGCAGGTCAAAGAAGACCATCATTCTCTGGGGGAAGAGGTACGTCTCGTCCTTGAATATAATTAATTTTGAAGAGGTACGTCTCAACCTTGAACATAATTAATTTTGAGAAATGACACTCTGTTCTTTTCCTTGTAGATGATAAATTTGGGGCATGACAGATTTTGGTAGTGACCCGATGGAGACAAAATCTCCACGCAAACCAAAATGGATATTCCATGTGCATTTACTTTGACGTTGCATAGTATCCTATTCATGCACGTTGTTTTGTGCAGGGGCAAAAGCAAGAATTCATCAAATCAAAGATCGGATTTTCAGCCTCGATTGATTAATTTGTGTGTTTGTTCCCTTTCGATAGGGGCAATACAAGGACACCCATTGCTGAAACAGTCCCTTTGTGGGATAATTCCTTGAATGAACGCTTGAAATCATGTTTTTCATACTTATGAATGCATTTTTTAGTGTAGTAAATTGTCTGTTTAAAGTCACAAAAGCTTTTCATGCTTAAAGTTGCTGGACTCTTTCAAAAAGAGAATTTCCATAGTGTTTATACCTATTTAACTCACCAATTTCACGAGGAGATTTGTCAAGATTGACAATTTAATGGCTTAAGCATGTTGAATGAGACGTGTCAGGATGATGAAAAGCAAGCATTATCCTATACATAGTCCCCTACTTATATATTTGTGAGATGAGTGTAGAAAGTTCCATATCTACAAGATAAAGAGTTTTCTCACGAAATGTACGATGACCAAAATGATGAGGAGCAATTCATTTCTTTATCCTAAGCACTACATATGATCCATTGATTAACCCATTTGAGCTCCATACACTTATGGAGATTCTTTTCAAATTATCACTATCAAGAACCACCCTACATTGGGGCAAATTGGAGGTAAGATGGCATCATAAGGTGAAGAAAATGGAAAGAAATTTTCTTGCTTTCACTTGCATTAATCTTCAAGTCATGCTATTACATTGAATTCATGTGGTAATTTAAGTGCCTTAGAATGACGAAGAGCATTTCTTTCTCTATCATACATACTTATATCCTTTGCATAGCCCACTTGAGCCTACAATTTCATTTCTTTAAACCCAGTTGGTGATCATCCCTCACACTGGGGCAAGGCAAAAAGCAATTGTTCAAATAGTATGGTCTGAAGTGCTGACAAAAGACAAAGACCTCCCAAAGGTCCAAATATTAAAAGCACCATATGGTCATTCAAAATAGAACCAAGGGGCATGAAAAAGTAATGTGCCTAGTAAAAGTAAGGCCAATGCCCATGAAAAAAGAAATAAAAAAAAAATGAATGAAAACTTGGGACAAAAAAGCAATATGCTTGGTAAAAGTAAGACCAATGCCCATAGAAGTAAATGAAAAAAAAATGTGTCGAATAGATGACTGTCAATTGCAAAAATTGTATCCCTAATGGAGCGATATTCAAAGAGCACAACTACTGAGTTTTTACAATTAGTGGAGCACATTGCTAAGACAATCTATGATGAAGAAGAAGACTGGCGATAATGTTAAGATGATCATCAATTTTGACCCCTATACACATCTTTGAGCCTAACAATCTTTTATTTCTCAACCCATGAACCTAGCCTACGTCGCGTGCCTTGCAAAGTCTCTTCTGATTATGGCACTTGAATTAACGTAAGGGTTCACATGTTTATAAGCATTACTCGAAAAAGTGCGAGCAAGATTATTTCTTTCTCATTTTGCAGGGTTCTTGACTTGTAAACCCATAGATGATTACAAAATTGTTCTTTCAATTGCCTTGACTCAAAGAATCCCTTTGTTAAGCCATTGACCAAGTCCACATTACGGTCCATGTTAAAGACCTCTCAGATCGGTAAGGTCGTACCGCTTGAGAGAATACTTGGACCCTTGTTGCTATAATGATAGTGAGATGGAATGATTCTCCTAAAATGGCCCTTCGAATGAGAGTGAGTGAAAGTCATTTATAACTGAAAGTCTCTCATCTAGTATTCTTAAGAAATCCATGTCATTGTCTTGAAGGACAATTCCCTCCGGTGGAAACTTGGGTGATGCAAATATGATAAAATCATTATGCATAAATCTTGATTGAATTGATGAAAACCAAACTGAACTTTGAAATGTGCATTCTCGAGTAGCTCAAATTGTCTATGTCTTTAATGAATGCATATCAGTTTTTGCTCTAATCATGTCTGACAGGTACTATTTCCTTGAAGACCGCGTAATATTTGATGTTCAAGTTGTTCCTTGAAGCCTTGAGATTCGATGTGCTTTCATAGCCCGAAGCCCTTTTTATCGACCTTGTGTGCTTCCGTAGCCCAGTGTCCTTTTCATCAACCCAACATGCTTCCGTAGCCGAAGTTCCTTTATATTGACCTGGCATGCTTTCGTAGCCCAGAGTCCTTTTCATCGACTCGGTGTGCTTCCATAGCTCGATGTCCTTTTTATTGGCCCGGTGTGCTTCCGTAGCTCGGATTTCCTTTATATTGACCTGGCATGCTTTCGTAACCCAAAGTCATTTTCATGACTTGGTGTGTTTCCGTAGCCCGATGTCCCTTTTAATAAACCCGGCGTGCTTCCGTAGCCCGAAGTTCCTCACCTAGCGTGCTTCTGTAGCCTAGAGTCCTCCTATCAAATCGGCGTGCTTATGAGGTGTTCTCTCTCAAGTGCACCGACACTCAACTTGGTCGAGCTGTCCCCTAAAGTTTTTCTCTAGATTCATTCTGATTAAGGCGACCGAAGAAAGGTTCGGGTCCTAACTAAGCAAAACCTCATGCTAGGCGATCGTAAAATGGTACGGGTTCTGGAAAATGATTTCCTATTCAGGCGACCGTAGAAAAGTACGGGTCCTAGAAATGCAATTTCTCATTCAAGCGACCGTAGAAAGGTACGAGTTTTGAAAAAAAAAACAATTTTTTTCCGTCAAGGCAATCGTAGAAAGGTACGAGTACTAGATACAACCAAATATTGCCATATTTGGCAACTGTAGAAAGGTACGGGTCCTAGAAAAATAGTTTCCTTGCAAAGCCTTGTTACTATTCTAGGCAACCGTAAAAAGGTACGAGTCTTAAACATGTAACACCAACTATCTTGAATTACTCTACCCTCCTTGAAGATAAGTTATTCCAGGTAGGTTCCTTTATCATTTGCATTAGCATTTCCATGCATCATATAAATTGCATTCCAAAATGGAATTCATTTTCCAACCAAAAAAAAAAAAATCATTCAATGCATGTGCATGATCAAAATTTATGTCTCAATTTTTCTTTGAAAACAACCTCTATGAGTTCACCTTCAAAGAATGACAACTGTTGACACTTTAATATTGGCGATCCAGTCATTTCTTTATTGCATAAAAATTAGAGATTAATTTTTAACCCCTAAAAAAATTAAATTGCATAGCATATAATTTTAGGTGCATTTATTTATTAATATTGCATTTGCATTGGGCTGGTGACGGATGGGTTTAATTTGGTGGTTCTGAGCCTTAAATTGACAAATTAGACTAAGCCCACGAAGAGAGCAAATTGGCCCAAGCTTGTATCATCGAGGAGATATTACGGACTCATCTTTGCGAGATTTCAAATTTGAAAAAATCTTATTGCAATTTTGAAAAATCGATAGAGAATATTCATTTTTGCAAAGGAAATCGAGAAAATATGTGGAAAGTAAAAAGCAATATTGCGTGCGGAAAAGAAATCTTTGCGGATGTTAATTTGAAAATGAAATTAAACCATTATCTTTGGCCTATAAAAAGGTTGTTCGCATAAGGTTTTGGGGGCTTTTCTCTCCGTTTTTAGATGATAAAAAAAAAAACTCAAGACAAAAGGGAGAAATTCTTTAGGGAGGGTCAAAAGTCAAACTAGGGTTGTCCTTTTGCTGAAGCGTGGCAAAGGAAAGGTTGTAGTAAAGGAGACGCAAGAAGAAAGTGAGGTTGACGTGCGGCCAGCGGGAAAGAAAACCAAAAAAAAAAAAAAAAAAAAGCAGAAAGCGGGCACTGTTCTTCGCACTGTTCTTCTTCTTCGGGAGGTCCTCTGCCGTTGTGACCGACCCTCTGCCGCCGCCGGTTTCCTCGCGCCACCGCCACGACAACCCGACGCCTCCGCCCGCAATGCCGCCCGCCGCTCGCACGCCTCAACCGGCCCATCGCTCGACACATCGTCGCGCGCCTCGCCCTCTACCCGTGCCTCAGCTGACCACCACATCGACAACTGCGAGCACCGGCACTTGACTCCTCGCGACAACCCGACGCACGTGCCTCCTCTTCCGCCACTGCCTGATCTACTGCATCGGAGCTGCAACCCGAAGCCGTCGCACACCCTCGCTACCCGAGCCGCTCCAGCCTCTCTCGCGCCTCCGTCGCTAATGCCGCAGCCGTGACCCAACGCCGACACCCGCCGTTCCGCCTCCGCGCCTACGCTACCGTCGGAGTTCCCCTCACCCGCGAGCTTGCTCCACTACTCCGAACCTCTGCCCAACGCCACAGGAGCTCGCACCGCTGCTCTGTCGCCCCGCCAAACACTGCGTCGCCACCCTGCTAGCCCCAGCCACCTCTCAGCCACAACCTAGCTGCAGCTATCCACCCGCTTGCAACACTTCCAAGTGACGGTCGAGCTGCTCCACCCCTCCCCCCTTTGCCCGTTGGTCACTGCTGCTACCGCTGGTCCTCACCGAAGCTCCGGCGACCCACCATCACAACGACCCGACTTTGAGCCATACCGAGCCCCATCGCGAAAAAAAAAAAATCAAATTAGGTAGTTTTTTTATTTACTTTATTTTATTTTTTTTTTTTATACTTTGATCCTTTGTTTGAAATAGTCACCGATATATGATCGAAATTTCCGACATGAAGTAGCCTCTTAAATTAGGGATAGACAGTCCGATTTTCGCGCCCGAAATTCGACTTGCAATCGCCTGGAAAATCGCCAATCCGATCTCACGCTCGAGATTTGTTTCAAGGTTTATTTAGAATTGACCAATCCGATCCATGTGCGGGATATGATTCGTCAATTTATAGATATTGATCTTATCTTGTTGGATGTGATGTCGGGTTATTTGAATTGACTTTTTTTTTTTTTTTTTGGTAAAATGAATCGACTTTGTTTTCGAAAAAAAAAAATTAAAAAAAAAAAAAAAATCTGAACTAGATTAGGTTCTTTTATCGTTTTAGGATTATCTTGTATATTTAGAATATGAATTTTATTTCAAATTTTTATAACAAAAACCCAAAAATAAATTAACTTAGGATGCTAGTTTTTTTTTTTTAACTTAGGTTGCAATTTTAATTTCGAATTTAAAAAAAAAACACCAAAATTATCATGCATATATCATATAGAATTAGAACATTCTTTACACGTCATTGCATATTAGAATAAGATTGCATGTTTAATTTCAAGTTTAGATAAATCTTTTAGATAGATCGCATTTTAAGTTAGAGATTACTAGGTTGAAATAATATCCTAGTTTAAATTAAGATTTGGCCTAACCCAATACTTAATATAAGTTGGATAGAATCTTAATCTAGCTAGATAATTTTTCTATTTTTCTTAATTTCGAATTTCATTAAAAATACCAAAAAAAATTGTCTTAAAATAAATTCATTTCATTCTCTAGGATAGATTGCATGCTTTTTAAGAAAATAAAAATGTCATGTGCATGTCATATAGAATTAGGTTCATGAAATGCATGTCATTTAGTGATTGTTGCTAGGTCCATTTAGTTAGAGATTGCCCATCACTAGAATTAGGTCATTTGCTTGATTTGCATTGCATATAGATTAGCTTTTATTAAATAAGTGAAAATAAATATTAAGTGGATTGCCTGCGGCTGAGTCTGTAGTGGTGGCTCAGTCGCCCCGGGTTTACCTCACCGGCTGCCGACTGTATGGGGGTTCCCGGGTCATAAAAATATATATTAAGTGGATTGCGTGTTAATTAGAAATCATATCTAGGACTATTGATGTGAATTCTGATCTAACATTGCAGATGCTTTTGTTGTTATGAGGTAAGTCCTACAATTTATTCACTGTTTTGTCTTGGTGTTAAATTGGTGGTTCGCGCACCCGCATGATCGTCTCACATGTTAGGAAAGTGAAAATCAATTCAAGCTGCCTGCAAAACATTTTTTTTCAAAATAAAAGGGAAAGGTATCGAAAGAGTGTTAGAGAAATCTAACGTAATCAAGTCCCCGAACTCATAAATCTGTAAAGTAAATCTCCCGTTACTTTACTTGGATTTCTAATCGATCCACCAAAAATAGATTAGTGGCGACTCCTAATTAAAAAATTATTTGCATGTTAAGAACTTGAACCTAAGTCACGAATTGATATGGGCTTGGGAGAGTCCGAGCTAAGTTTAGACTTAGTAATCTATTAGCAAAACCTTAGGTGGTTCACCCGAAAATTTGGTCGCGACATAATAAAACTATATGCGCAAAATATATTCACAAAACTTCCACACAAAATGACGTGATGATAATCTATAAACATGTCGATTTCTAATTATAGATTTTATCTGACTAGTTTATAGACCTAGAAGACATGATAATATAGTTAGACGTTGCAAAATATCATACAAAAATATGTCTATATAAGAATTTTTTATGTACCTCTAACATCTATCTCATATAATAGGGAACAAGATTCTATCCTTATGTTACCATTTACTATATGTTTTTTCTTCCTAAAATACTCTTAATTTAGGGGTAGTAAAGAAACGATAATACTTATGTAGGCAACTACCCTAAATTTAAAAATACAAATATCCAAATAACATTAATAACATTAATAACATGAGTAGTCGTGATTTCTCGTTCAATCGCTCTTTATTCTTTTTCTTGCCGTGACAAAAATGAATGAAATAATCAAACCCAAAACTCATAAAGTGCCTAACATAATTATGAATAGAGACTAAATAAGATGCGAGTCAAAATTTGAGCAAATGGATAAGTATAGAATCATACGGATGCTTGTACTAAACGGCATAAAAGATGGATCCTGTATTTGTATACTTAATCTCCACTAGACATGAGTCCTCAGATTCTTTATGACAATAAAATAAGAATCCAATCCGGAGACAGAAACCGCTGCGGTCCAAAAGTAGCTGGAAGCTGACTGTTAAACAGCCGGTAAAAAGGCCAAGAAGGGAAACAGCCTTCCCGCGATTCTGGCCTGCAGAGGTCAACGCGCAGAAAAAAACCAGAAACTGGGAACGACCTGCAATACAAAAGGCGCCGCAAGAAGTCAGCAGAGCATCCATCGAGCATGGAGAGAAACAAAGCACGAGGGTCCTGGTTTTGGGGTGACGTGGTTTTCGCCCTTTTCTTCTCTCTTGACATGGGTTGGAGATACCGTCTTCGAAACTGAGCACACTGGTTTACGGGGTGGCGTGGTTTCGCCGTTTCTTTATTCCCTCCCTCGGACGTCGATTGGTGCTGAACCATGAGTCTTTCTCTTCGCCTCCCGGGCTACAAATACCGCCACCCATCACCCTCTTCTCCTCACATCCAGAAGAAGGAATCATCTTTTTCATCGCTCAAGAAAGAAGCCGAGGAGTTTGGACAACCATGTCGAGCACTGTCGGGAAAGTCATTCGTTGCAAAGGTGCGAGCTTCTGCGATGAAAAGCTTTAGCGAATCATGCTTCTTCTTTTATTTTTATTTTTATTTTGGTTCAGCACCTGTTGAGTCAGATTCGCATGGTTCCTTGCGGTGGTCTAATTTATGGTTTTAAGTGGAACTTCCTCGTTGATCATATGCCCCTCAGTGCGTGTTTTTGACGATCATCAGGTTGATTATGCAGCTGGGATTTAGGACTTTGTGATTAATTGTTGGTTCTGCTAGTTGAATTGTGCCGGCTGCATATAACGATGTTGCTTGAGTTGCTAATTCCACTGCTTGAAGTGGTCCCCATTATGCCGGCATCGAATGGACGTACAGTCTGCTGATTCTGATAATTTCCAGCTTTTTTGTGTTCAAATGAAGCTTCAATGAAAGAATCTGAATATGGTGGTAACCCAATTCGGGTTCCCGCCAGTGCTAATTTGCCCAGTTTTGGTCTTCCGCCCCCGTTCATCGTAATATCAATCTCTTTTCTTTGGAATACACTATGATGTCCTGCCTTATCGCAGTTTTTTACCTTCCCTTCAAAACATCCAATCACTGCATTCTGCTTGCATTAACCGAATGATTTTGGATTTTAGCTGCGGTGGCATGGGAAGCCGGAAAGCCACTGGTGATAGAAGAGGTGGAGGTGGCTCCACCGCAGGCCATGGAGGTTCGCGTGAAAATCGTCATCACAGCACTCTGCCACACAGATATATACTTCTGGGAAGCCAAGGTAAATAGATGTTCCCTTCTTCAATTCGCATGTTCCTCGGTAGATTTTTCATCAAAGCAGTTAATAAGCCCGTTGATCCATCAATTTTCAGGGACAAACCCCAGTTTTCCCTCGCATATTTGGTCACGAAGCAGCAGGGTATGGCCTACTTCTTCATTTGATATTTAACGGGTCTCATTTTATTCTTTCTTTCATTGGTGCTTATAAATTGTGATCTTCTTGATTCTTAGGATTGTCGAAAGCGTCGGTGAGGGTGTGACAGAGCTCAAACCAGGTGATCATGTGCTTCCAGTGTTCACGGGAGAGTGCAAGGAGTGTCGGCATTGTAAATCTGAGGAGAGCAACATGTGTGACCTCCTCAGGATAAACACAGACAGAGGAGTGATGCTGAACGATGGCAAATCGAGATTCTCGATCAATGGAAAACCCATTTACCATTTCGTTGGGACATCAACGTTTAGTGAGTACTCGGTCATTCATGTTGGTTGCCTAGCCAAGATAAATCCTGCTGCTCCCATGGACAAAGTTTGCATTCTCAGCTGTGGAATCTCTACTGGTGCGTAATTGAAATGGTGCTTTTTTACCTTATCATTCATCAAACTGTTGTTGCTAATCTGAGTTGTAATGCAGGTCTTGGGGCCACCTTAAATGTTGCAAAACCTCCGAAGGGTTCAACTGTTGCTATATTTGGACTAGGTGCCGTTGGCCTCGCTGTGAGTTTCTGCAATGCTCTCCTTTACATGTTATTGCTTATTTTACTGGGGAAGCTTGTGCTTGCTCGTTGATCTGAAATGACTTTTCCTTGTGACTTTTATCAGGCAGCTGAAGGTGCCAGAATTGCTGGAGCTTCGAGGATCATTGGTGTCGATCTCAATCCGAAAAGGTTTGACGAGGGTAAGTACAATTCTCACAAGATTAATACTTAACAGCATTCCGAAAAAAGAAGGTTTGTCTCATGAGTTCTGAGTACTGAAAAGTAAATAATAAGGTTGCCTCGTCATTAAGCTTTCGCTAGTTTCTTTTGTTTACACTGTAGGCATTCTGATGCGCTCGATTGAGTATAGCTTAAAATTTTCCTCTGATGAACTTGTGGTTCCATCAAACCTTCTGCTGATGGTCAATTTCTTTATTCTGAACAGCCAAGAAATTTGGCGTTACCGAGTTTGTGAACCCAAAAGATCATCATAAGCCAGTTCAGGAGGTTAGTAAACCAGTATGTTAAGTTGGAAAACTGTAACCATTAAGTAGAGAATTTATCATCGGCGCTGATAATGCGATTCCATCATCCTCAGGTTCTTGCTGAAATGACTGATGGGGGCGTCGACCGAAGCGTTGAGTGCACAGGAAGCATCAATGCCATGATCTCTGCTTTCGAATGCGTTCATGATGTAATCTCCAATGAATTTTGCCAACAGGCATGATATAAATGATTTCACAAAGCCATTGACAAAAGTACTCACGTTCCTCCGTTTGCAGGGATGGGGTGTGGCAGTACTTGTCGGAGTGCCGAACAAAGACGATGCCTTCAAGACTCATCCTATGAATTTCCTGAATGAGAAGACGCTCAAGGGCACCTTCTTCGGCAACTACAAGCCGCGCACCGACCTTCCAAACGTTGTCGAGATGTACATGAGGAAGGTAAGTGAGCAAAGACATGACAATGTGATTCCCATAATGGCTAGTATCGCTTAGGTTATGAAGATTCAGTGGCCTAATCTTCTTCGAAATTTTCATAAACTCGATGATGCTGACTTCAACCCCCCGTGTCTTATTTCTGCAGGAGCTCGAGCTGGAGAAGTTCATCACGCACGAAGTCTGTCTCTCCGAGATCAACAAGGCGTTCGACTACATGCTTAAGGGAGAATCGCTCCGCTGCATCATCCGCATGGATGGATAGAGGAGCCTCAGTGGCCGATCGGGTTCGCCCGATAAGTTCAATCAGGTTTCCAAATGTATAATTGCCAATAAAAGTCGAAACATAGGATGTTGAAAGTTCAAAAGAGTCTCCGTCTTTTGTTCCCCCATGTTGGTTTACTTCCCTTTGTACAGTGTGTATACTATGTTTTACTATGAATGGAGTGTGAAGAAAGATGCTAGTCCGGATTATCACTATAGTTCACGTGCATAAGAACTCCAAAGCTAAGTTATGAAACGACATCATTCTTCGATAAGCTATCTTTATTCGTGCAGATAACCATTGGGATTTTCCCACGGTGGCTACCCTTCCAACATGGAAGGGGAGGTGAGGGGTTCGAATTCCAATTTTCTCAGGGGTTGAGGTGAAGACGATTTAGTTTCAGGTTGGGGTGGAGAAGATTTAGTTTCAGGTATAGGTTTCGACTCCCACGCCCTACAAGGAGGCGGAACAAAAATCTGAGAGTGAGAGTTAGAGTAGGTATAGAATAGAACCAACCAAAAAAAAAAAATCTTTAATCGTGCAAATGATCCGAGACCACCAATAATAGTTCTTGTTAATGTTGAATGAGATAAATCATATTGTGTATTTCTTAATCAAGAGGATTACGAGAATACATATAATAACATAAAATAACTATTAACTATTCTACCCTCATTGGCTTATTATTTCATAATATATCCCCTTAAGTTGAGATGTAGATATCAAATAATTTCAACTTGTTACATAAAAAAACTTACTCTATTCCCCAATAAAGACTTAGTAGAAATATTTGTAGGCTAATCCTCCGTCTTTGTATGTTAAAGGGTGATCTCTCCTATTTGAACTTTTTCTCGTATAAAATAACAATCAACTTCAATGTGCTTGGTTCGCTCATGAAAGATAAGATTATTTGCAATATAAATAATTGACTGATTATCACAATATAATATTGGTGGTTCTTTTGTTGACATGCCAATTTTTGACAATAACATCCTCAACCAGAGCAATTCACTTATCACATGTACCATAACTTTATATTCTGCTTCAAAACTTGATGGAGACGACATGTCGTTTCTTACTCTTTCAAGCAATTAAATTACCTCTAAGAAATACACAATAATCCAACATAGATCTCCTACAAGTAGAACTTCTAACCCAATTTATATCAAAGTAACCTGTGGCATTCAGATGGCCATAATTCTTAAAAAGTAGTCATCTACCTAGTGCTCCCTTTAAGTACTTGATAATTCGAAGCACGACATCTTAGTGAGTAATTCGAGGAGAATTCATGAACTGGCTTACTACACTGATAACAAAAGATATATCAAGTCTTGTGACAATAAGATAGTTCAACTTACCAACTAATCTCCAATATTTCACTAGATCATGTAATAATTATCTATGTTTTGTATTAAGTTTCACATTGAATTCAATAGGAGTATCAACTGGTGTTACTCTAATAAATCCAACCTCATCAAGAATATTAATGACATATTTTCGCTGGGTTAAATTGATACCTATATGAGAGTAGAACTTATCAAGGTTAGGAGTAAGGGAATGGACAAAACAAATATAACCAAAGACGCATAGAGGTAATGGAAAGGGAAGATGATTTGGATGTAAAATCGAAAAAGGTGTCTCCCCCAAAGAATAGAAGATGGAAGCCAAGGTTGTAAGGATTACATGACTGTAAAATGTTTTAAGTAGATGTATGTGAAACATAAAACACCGAGCAACATTAAGAAGATGGCAATTTTTACATTTTGCTACACCATTTTGCTATGGGGTGTATGAACAAGAAGTCTATCGAATAATGCCATGAGAATCAAAAAAAGTTTGAAAACCATAAGTAGGAGCAAGATACTCTTTGGCATTATCTAACTGCAAAGTTTAAAAAAATGTATTATATTGATTCAAACACCACAAAATAAAATAAACAAAAGCAATGAAAAATCTTAGTATGGTTTTTTATTAAGAACAACCAAATCATTTGGGAAAAATTATCCTCGAATATAATAAATATATGAAACCAAATGTATTAAAAACACGATACGGACCACATACATCTAAGTGAACCAGCTCAAAGGGACTAGACACACAACTCTTAATGCGAGAAGGAAAGGAAACTCTATGGTGTTTACCAAGCTAACAAGCTTCACATTAAAAAGTACTCATAAATTCAGACTTAGGAAATAAACATCGAAGAATGTTCAAAGGCGGATGACCAGTCCTACAATGCATCCGACACACATCAAGGGATGTGCACTCCATAGATATTGCGGCTATCACCTTCTTGTCAAGATAATATATATCATTTGATTCATGTCCCCGACCAATCATCTGTCTAGTCCTCATATTCTGAAAGATGCAATGAGAAGAAGAGACTACTTAACAACTTATTTTTTAGTTGATGAACTAACAAAAATCAAATTACATGGAGATTTAAAATGAAGGATAGACGATAAGGAAAGAGAGGAACTCAAATGAGCATCTCTAGTACCAATTTGGGAAGGTGAACTATTAGTTAATGTAACAAAATTGGACACCCTAGGAAGTGTAGAATGTAATAAAGATAATAATTTAGAGTTACTAGCTATATGATGAGTAGTTCTAAAATTTATAGCCTAGGAGTCAAACACTGTAAAAAGTAAACAAGATGAACTACATCTAGAGGTATGTACCAGAGTTGTAGTGGGAACTGAAGTTCCTGTCACTTATTTGGAGCAAATCCATGCATCATACTCAACACGTATCAATATAACATAATATCTCATATTCTACACATTAGTAGAATTCGGTGGTGCCGGTGAGGAAGAATCTTCCACCTCTACAAATGCAGCAAGTGTAGGCCGAAACTCAGGATAAAGCATGTAGCAATAAGTTTTTGTATGTCCAACCCTTTAACAATTATTACAATAACAAGATTCACAACCACCAATACCTCTATCTTGACCTCCACGATTTCCACTTAGAACAAAACCATGTTTACGACCCTGAGTTCCACATTCACTAGAATCATAATAAATCATAGCTCTTATCTCCAAAGTTGTAGTTGAGATTTTGTTAGTAGGCATCTAGCGAAGGGCTCAAGAAAACCTCATAACTCGTAGAAAGGGAGATTTTCAAACGTAATTTGCTGATGAAGAGAAGAATATTCAAGCCTTAGTACTTTTAGAAACAGTACCACTTGAAGATCCTCCTAGTGTTTGATTGGAACATTCGGATCAGTCGAAGCAGGAAAATAAGTATTCAGTTGTCGACAAAGTGTAGTGATACAAGCATAATATTCAAATAGAGATTGATCTCCACGCTAAAGATCAAAGCATGGAGATCCCGTGTCATTTTATTCTGGCTAGAGTAAAGTAAAGCACATTTTTCACAAACTTCCTTACAAGAAATTGCACTGAATGAAATGAGGACTAATTTTAGAATCCATACTATTCCATAACAGTATACAGATCATCGCATCTCCAACAACCTAGTCATCTATTTTACTCTTATCTGAGAAGACCATAGACATAAGATAATCATGTTGTCTAGTGGCAATAAGATAAACTTATATGGCTTTAGACTAAGAAGGATAAATAGTTCCATCCAACTTAACAAATGTCAATTGAAAATGTGTCAAACCAGTAGAAGATCAACCACAAAGTAATAACCACAAATAAGGGTTCAATCAATGCACTACTGAGTCATAATAATCTACCAAGAAGCCATGAAATTATACACTTGGTATCAAAGAATTACCATAACCATACGAGGATAGCTTTATTAGGCGTGGTTACTATAGAGGCCATACTGATGCTTATATACCTTATGGTGAGAATTTATACTATTACGATGTGAACTCATTATATCCTTTACAACCCCTACCCCCAGCAGAACCTTATTTATACCATTCCAACCCCGAAAGGGGAAAGAGCAAGAACAGCACTTGTTGTATCCTTCGCCCTTTACGGCCAGTAAACCCCTCACTGACTTGCTTTGTGACATCCTGATTTTCAAACTCTATTTTCAATCTAATAAGTTGGGTTTTTCATCGACGCGCCTATAGCGCTATTCTCTGAGCTGATCACTCATGAGATAACTAAACTATATGGGGAAAGTCATTAAGGGATTTTAACATAATAGACTTGAGAATTTGATCAGGAATCGACTACTCGACCATGCTTATCTGAAAGGGTCATTACAACACCGTTAAAATCGATCAGAGACCGGAGATAGGTTGATTCGATAGAGGTATGTGATTAATGTGTGGGTGATTCCACCTAATTGCAAAATTACTGTCGAACGGCACTAGACCGATTTTTCTGTCGTTTTAGTACCATGTGTCCGTATTTGAAATCTCGAGATTTTCACAACAACTAACAATCGCCAATGTGTCGAAGATGTATATTGTGGCTCGAAATTAATCGATCATGGGTCAATTGCACTAAAAATTTCTAAAAGCTACCCGGTAGGTTAGGTCACGCTAAAATCGCGTCAGATTGAAATTAACTGGGAATTTGAACCCGATTTTAGAAACTGAAAGTTATGTCATGTCACGATTTATTTTAGGAATGTCGACTCATCCTCCAAGGAATTTCGACGAGTTTGGGATTTTTACAAAAAATCAATTCGGACAATTCGGAAAAGAACGGAAATTCGGATTGGCCAAATCGAAGGGATTTTTGTCTTCCAAACCGAGCTACTTGGTGAAAGGGAATTGTAGAAATTGTGTGGGCTTCTTCTTCATCAAAATTGGACATTAAATTGGGGAATTTTGTGAGGAAATTGAAGTCCAAAAATGAGGAAATTCGGAGGTTGGCATGGGGGGTGCAACATTTGGCATCAAATTGGTTAATTGTGGCATTTTATAGGCAAGAAAGTATTGAGGGACAAGGGGATAGGCTTGTGGACTTTTGGGGACCTTGAAATGATGAAATTAGGATATTTCCCTTTGACTTTCAAGGCTTCTCTCTCTCTCTCTCTCTCTCTCTCTCTCTCTCTCTCTCTCCCCCTCTTCTCTTCGTCGAGCGTCCCTCTCCCCCGATCCCCCTTTTGTTTTTGCTTTCTTTCATCCTTTTCCTTCGAATTCTGCAGCCCGCAAACCTGCCCATCTTCTCCACCAAACCTCTCTCTCTCTTTCACCGCTTCAGGTCACTCAAAGCCACCGCCCGAGGCTAACTTCCTGGTTTGTTGACCCCAGCTGCCACACGTCCTCCCCACTGCCATCTTCTCCACCCACCAAGTCAAGTTTCTCAGCTCCCCTTCCCCCGCGTTGATCGACTCCCATCTTCACCTCTCACCTTCGCCCACCACTCCACGTCTCCTCGAGCAGCAGCCCCTCTTAGTTTCTTTGCTCGGCCAGCGTCTCCTTCGCAGCTCAGCCGAGCCCAAAGCCAGCTCAGCCCAGCATCCAACAACAAATCGAGTGGACCGTGCAGCTCAACCAGCTCATCCGTGAGCTTCCTTGGGCCTTTTTGGCCCAATCGAGCCTCCATTGACGCCGTTGTAAGCCCGAGTTTTGGCCGCTGTTGCGTTGAATCGGTTTTCATGCTAAACCAATGAGTTTATGCATTAAACTCTATTTATGATGTTAATGATATTTAAGGGGTATTTAATTTAAGTTAATTAGGGATTATGTGATTAGTTAGATTAGATTAGTGATTTAACTGTTCAATTATGCATGTTAGGTGGTCAGAACAGCTTATCTAGATAGGTTCAGAAATTTTCTAGGCCCGTTTTGGTATCTAATTAGGCATTTCTAGCCTATGTTAGCATTTTGGCATTTAAATTGATTTATTTAATTAATTTTAGTAATTATCTAATTATTAAATTTTTTCGAAAATTAGACCGGGATAGCCGATGACTGGAATTTCATGCTTGATTACAATAATGTGGTTAATTTCTGCAATTGAGTGTTAATTTGTGCAAATTGAGTGCTGATTGGAAATTTGGTCAATTATTCCAAAATTTGTAAATTTCGATAATTATTCAGAAAATCCCGAGTGTTGGGTTTTAACACGAAAATGGTTTTATATACTATATAAAATAGTGGGATTTTAAAAGGAATGATATCAATTTTTCTGGTTCGAATGGACCGTGTACCCACACACGACTATTTTCCGGATGTTTGTAATACAAAGAAAATATGCTAAGATCACTATTTTAATTGAGGCATTTGAGTGCAATGCACGGTGTCCTGAGCCAAGATTGAATGGTCATATGTTGGTTAAGAGAACTCGTCTCGAACGTTTACGCCGAACGTTTCTAAATCCCTATATGGGTTACCCACTTAATGGGTATTGAGTCGCAATAGATTTTGGACCTATGCTCCTTCGGGAAAGCCGTCTTTGAGAGACGTAGCCGAGCTCGATGGGAAAGAGACGATGCCTAGCAACGCTAGTAGACTACCGAACTTGGGAGTAGGCCGTACCCTTGAAGGGCATAATTATCAATTGAAACGCATGATTGAGTGAGTTAGATGCACCAGATTATGAGACAAAACTGTGTGACATGGTATGGGACGTGTCATAACGGTTTGACCTTATAATCTAGACCCCTATGATTGATTGAGTTGATGAGGCGTTTCAATTGTGGTGTGTTGTGATTATATGCATCATGTATCTGAACTGTGCCGACCTATAAGGTGGATTTGAGACTAGGTAAGTCTTTCTAGTTGTAGTTAGGACGTTTCTAGGCATATTACCCTCATAATCGGGGTTTAGAGCGTGAACTTGCTGAGATTTATATCTCACCCTATCGTGGGCTCAATTTTTTTCAAGACCGTAGAGTGGTGGATTTGGAGCCGAGCTAAGGGAATTTGAAGTGTAGGTCAGTTAGGACATGTTTTTTTTGGAGGGCCAGTCTTTTGTAGACTTTTGGCTATTGACTTTTGTACATAACTCAGTGTGTTTATAAAAGCATGTTTTGTTTGTGAATCCGTTGTCCTGCTTTTCTATCCCGAGATGGTTACTGTCAAGGGATTTGTTATTCGCTTCCGCATGTGCAATAAAATGAAATGGTCGGCGACTCTCCTAGGAAGTCACAAATTTTATCGACCACTAAGGGATAGGCACGCGCTCGAGGATCAAGGTGTGACATGCTTACCTCCGCTCGGCCCTTTCTATAGTTGGTATCAAAGAATTACCATAACCGTACAACACTCGAAAGGTTACGAAGCACATACCAACTAGCCCTTCAAGGAACAATATGCTACAATAAGAAGTCATGTAAGAACATTGGATAGCATCATCCATTGTCCCTTTTATTTTTTTTATTTTTTTTATTTTTGAAACCCTAGCAATCAAACGAAATGCCTTCGAACTCCTCAACCGAATAAACAAACACCAGTCAAATCTCAAGACACATGAATACCAAATCTATTAACCATTTTTCAATATCTTTGTCATGGAAGAAGGCTATGCAAGCGTCGATTTCGCTGGATAAGCTTTAGCAATAGGTGCTGCTGCAAAACGAGACTAGTCACTAGTTTTGTGATTGTACGATAAACAGAGATTTGGTGATGGTGATGGTGATAGCGATGGCGATGGTGACAGTGGTGCCTGTGGTGGTAAAGGTGAGTGTGGCTATGGTGGGGTAGTGGGGTTGAAGATTAGGTTTTTTTATTGGCTCCGATATCATGTTGAAGGAGATAAATCATATTGTATATTTTTTAATCAAGAGGATTAGAAAAATGCGTGCGCGCCCCCACACACACACACACACACACATATATGAGTAACCCTCTGACTATTGGAAAATAATACGCGGAAACGACAAGATCTTACAATTTATGTCAATGCGAAATCGCTAGAGAAATAAACGAGAAATAATAAGGACACCGAAAATTTACGTGGTTCGATCCGAGTATCGGTATCTACGTCCACGGGGAAAGCCAACAGCAAATAATCCACTATAATCGAGAAGAATTTCAATCACTCACACGCTCAAGTGTTTCTCATACCTAGATTTAACCCAAAACTCAAAGTATTTATAAATAAACAACTCACTTGGACATAAACTCATGGCACAAAATTACCACGCATTCAAGCTCAAAACAATATGCTCTACGTACGGCTTCGCGTGGCTTCTAGGACTTACGGCTTCAAAGATCGTGGACGTGTGGCTTCGTAGGGTTTCGGCAATCCACACACGCACGAAAAGAATGTATTCTGTTTGTATATATGTGTGCCCAAGGTCAAACTTTGACTTGGGCCCACCAACGTTGGCTTTACGTTCAGAGAACTACACTTGCTTTAATATTGTGTATACTGGGCCCCACGAGGATAACAACTTTCGGCAAGCTTCCGAAGAAGAAATTTGTATCCTCTTATACGTGTGCCCACTGGATCCCACGATCAGCTTCATTCTTCAAAGATGAACACTGCAAGTAATAGAGGCTTTACCTTCTTTTTTTTCTTTATTCTATTATTTCTTCTTTTGTAATCCTTCATGCAATCCCATGATCAAATAATAAAATTTTTATCCAAGCAAATCACGTTTTGCAAACGCTCAAACTAGAGACGTAATTTAACAATTCTCTACCTTGGTTCGATGTTTTGAAGCCAAGTTATAGTGCTCATCATCCATGCTGCTCTCCCAATGCCCTGATGGGCGCTCACTCTCCACAGATGCCAATAAAGCTCAAGCAAAGCTTGAGCTTCGCAAAATGAACAGACTTAGTCATCATGTCTGCCGGGTTATTTACTATAGCAATCTTTTTTACAATAACATTACCCTTAGTTAAGACATCTCGAATGAAGTGGTACCTGATGTTCATATGCTTCATTCGCTTGTGATAAACTGGATTATACGCCAAATATATCACACCTTGGTTATCACAATGTATATCCACACTTTTTTGTTCTAACCTAAAGTCCGAAAGCAAATTTTGTAACCATATCGCCTCCTTCGCTACAAAGGTTAGTGTCATGTACTCTGCCATAGTCGAAGACAAGGCAATGTGATCCTGTAAGGACGCTTTCCAACTAACTGCACCACCCGCTAGCGTAAATACGTATCTTGCTAAAGATCTGCAATCATCCAAGTCACCGGCGTGATCCGAATCTATAAAACCAATGGTTTTACTGCCATTGTTGTGCCTCCGGTACACTATACCCACATATGTTGTCCCCTTCAAATATCTGAGGATTCACTTCATAGCTTCCCAATGAGTTTTACCAAGACGCTTTATATAGCGACTAACCACGCTCACAACTTGTGCAGGCCTAGTGCACACCATAGCATATATAATACTACCCACGGCACTAGAATAAGGAACATGGGACATATGCTCCTCCTCATCCTCAGTTTGCAGTAATAATTTATCGTAAAGTTTAAAGTGCTTCGCTAAAAGGTGTACTTACAGATTTTGCTGACTGCATATTAAAACGTGCCACGATCTTCTCAATATATTTCTTCTGAGATATACGTAAAACTCTTGCAGTCCTGTCATGCAAAATCTCCATACTTAATATTTTCTTTGCAGCACCTAAATCTTTCATCCCAAATTCAGCATTTAACCACCTCTTCAGCACATCAATATCAGACATATTCTTAGCTGCTATCAGCATATCATCAACATATAATAATAGATAAATCAAAAAACCATTCTCCAATCTCCTATAGTAAACGCAGTTATACATCTGACTTTTTGAATAGTTTTGACTAGCCATGAAAGTATCAAACGTTTATACCACTGCCTAGGAGATTGTTTCAGCCCATACAAAGATTTCTTCAACAAGCAAACATGATCTTCATTACCTAGAATAGCAAATCTCTTTGGTTGCCTCATGTAAATCTGCTCCTCTAACTCACCGTGAAGAAACGCAGTTTTCACATCTAGCTACTCTAACTCAAGATCCTACGAAGCAACTAAGGCAATTAAAACACGAATAGAAGTATGTCTTACCACAGGAGAGAACACCTCATTGTAGTCAATGCCCTCATGATGTGTATATCATTTCGCCACAAGTCTCGCCTTATACCTCGCTGCCTTAACACCAGGAATGCCCTTTTTCCGTTTAAAGACCCATTTACTTTCGACAATCTTTTGGCTCTTGGATATTTGACTAGCTCCTATGTTTGATTTCGATTGAGTGATTTCATCTCTTCACTCATAACCCCTAGCCATTGCGACGACTCCGAACTAGCCATCGCCTCAAAGTAAGACGAAGGCTCATCTATCTCCATCTCATCACCTACAATCAATGCATAAGTAATATATGTATAACCATAACGTATCGGTGATTTAATTTGTCTTCTCTGTCTATATGCGGCTATAGTGTGTTGCGGCTTTGCTGGTTGTTGACTATCACCGACTTCAGGAACTGCGGCTTCATCTGCGATCTCAAATTCCGTTACCTTCGAGGTCTTCAGAGTCTCCACCGGAAGCTCCACCTCACTAATGACATCATGATCTGTCTTCTCTGCTGGTTGTGTCTCAGAACTCCTCCGTTGAAACATTGCAGTCTTGTCGAAAATCACAACTCTACTGACTAGAAAACCGAGTGATCTGGGATCAGAGCACCACAGCCGGTAGCCTTTTACCCCATGTGCATAACCCGGAAATATGCACTTCTTCATCCTCGGCTCAAGCTTACCATCACTCGCATGAGCATACGCAAGACATTCGAATATACATAATCTAAAGTAATCAACAAGTTTCCTTAACCATACTTCCTCAAGAATCTTCCACTCGATAGCAAATGATGGAGATCAATTAACCAGGTAACATGCCATGTTTACCGCTTCGGCCCAAAATTCCTTGCCAAGCCCTGCATGTGAAAACATGCATCGAGCTCACTCAAGCAAAATTTTGTTCTTCCGTTCTATCACATCATTCTATTGTGGTGTCCTAGGTACTGTACGGGGTGTCTTACAATACCTTTTTTCTTGCAGAACTCGGTAAAATCTTTACCACAGAACTCCATACCATTATTGGTTCTCAGGCACTTGATTTGTTTATCTGACTACTTCTCAATCAATGCCTTAAATTTCTTGAACCGATCGAACAAATCATATTTGTGCTTCATAAAGTATACCCATACCTTTCTCGAATAGTCATCGATAAATGTCAGCATATATCGGGTTCCTCCTTTCGAAGGAACTAAAGATGGGCCACAAACGTCTGAATGAATATATTCAACTGGTTGTTTGGTCGAATGAATAGTTGTAGTAAACTTAACTTGATGCTACTTCCCAAAGATGCAATGCTCACATAAGTCCAGCTTCCTTGTCTTTTGACCATTCAACAACCCCCTTTCACTCAGCATCATCATACCTGCCTCGCTCATATGCCATAATTGAGTCAAGTCAGAATCTGACCACCTGATGAAACTGCAGTGGTTCCAGTCACGATCTCTCCCAGTTGAAGATAAAGAGTATTCACTTTCTTCCCCTTCATCACTATCATGGCACCTCAAGAGATTTTCAATACTCCACCTTCAGCGGTGTACCTACACTCGATGTCATCGAGTGTCCCTAGAGAAATAAGGTTCTTCTTGAGCTCCGGTACATGCCTCACATCTGTCAATGTGCACACCGCCCCATCATGCATCCAAATCCAAATTGTCCTTATCTCCACAGCCTTATAGATTACATTATTCCCCAAAAGAACTCTACCACCATCTGCAGTCTGGTAAATAGTAAACAAGTTCTTATGAGGTGTCATATGATAAGAAGACCCCGAATCTAGCACCCATTCATCTCCTGACGAAATAGTAGTCACACATAAAACAGCTTCTGCATCACTAGTGCTCCCTTCGGCAATGTTTGCCACACTGCTTGTGGCATTCTCCTATCGCTTTATTCCTCCGCTTTGAACAATCTCTCTTGATGTGCCCCCTCCTCATGACACTCTCCTCATGACACTCAAAACACTTCACGCGTCCCTTGGACTTTCTATGATGTGATTTTGATCTGCTTTTACCTCTGCTGCTACTAGGCCCTCGATGTTGTTCTCTACCCCGAATTGTCAGTGCTCGCGTTACTCCTTGCGCCAAACTATCATCTCGCAACTTTCTTTGCCACTCCTTAGAGAATAAGGTGGATTTTATCTCTTCTGAGGTAATTGTAGTACACCCCTGCAATAGTGAATCAGTAAAGTGCTCCCACAACTCTAGTAAAGAGGCTAACAATATCATGCCCTACTCTTCATCGTCAAGTATCTTACCGACGTTCTTCAGATCCATCATAAGTTTATTAAATTCATCTAGGTGGGTTCTGATAGACGTACCTTCAGTATATCTAAATTGAAATATCTTCTTCAACATGTATAAGCGATTGTTCAAACCTTTCTTCACATAAAGTGCTTGAAGTTTTGCCCATAACGCCGCGGCATTCTTCTCCTCAGCAACCTCTATTAAGACCTCATCCAACAAATTTAATAGGATTGTGCTCTTTGCTCTTTCCATAAACTCATCTTTATTATCCAATTGCTTGGCCAAACCTTGAGTTGTCAATAATGCCCGCATCTTGATGCTCCATAACACAAAGTTGTTGCTCCCGTTAAACTTCTCAATTTCAAATTTCCTCTTAGATATAATTGCAATAACAGAATTTCTAGATAATAATCAGGCAAGTAAAAGCTCCAAATCACAATCAATAAATCTGATCCCAAGCTCGATACCAATTGTCGAATATAATACGCGGAAACATTGTAATCTTGCAATTTATGTCAACGCGAAATCGCTAAAGAAATAAACGAGAAATAATAAGGACACTAGAAATTTACGTGGTTCGGTCGAGATCGGCACCTACGTCCACGAGAAACAACAAAGAAATAATCCATTATAATCGGAGAATTAGAGTTCACAATCACTCACACGCACAATTGTTTCCCACACCTAGATTTAACCTCAAACCCAAAGTGTTTATAAATAAACAACTCACTTGGACATAAACTCACGACACAAAATTACCGCGCGTTCAAGCTCAAAACAACACGCTCTACGTACGGCTTCGCATGGCTTCTAAGACTTGCGGCTTCAGAGATCGTGGACGTGCGGCTTTGTAGGGTTTCGACAGTTCACACATGCACGAGAAGAACGTATTCAGTTCTTATATATGTGTGCCCAAAGGTTAAACTTTGACCTTGGGCCCACCAACGTTGGCTTTACATGCATAGAACTACACTTGCTTTAATATTGTGTATGCTGGGCCCCACGAGGATAACAACTTTCGACAAGCTTCCGAAGAAGAAATTTGTATCCTCTTATACGTGTGCCCACTGGGCCCCACGATCAAATTCTTCAAAGATGAACATTGCAGGTACTAGAGGCTTTACCTTTCTTTTTTTTCTTTATTCTATTATTTCCTCTTTTGTAATCCTTCATGCAGTCTCACGATCAAATAATAAAAAATTTATCCAAGCGAATCGCGTTTTGCAAACGCTCAAACTCGAGACATAATTTAACACTGATCATAAAATAACTATTGACTATTTTATCCTCATTGACTTATACTTTCATAACAGCTAACAAGCACTCTTAAAGCACCCATTAAAGGCATCGTTTGAGGAATATTTTAGATTACAAAGTCGACAAATAATTTTTATCACCGCACATTTGAGCCGTTAATGCATACTATAACATTTCCTTATTTAGTCCCTTGACAAGTGCACACGCCAATTAAATTCAAAGAAAAATAATGCGCAATCGTTACATCAAACATGTAAAACCGGTTCAGAAAGCATATCGCCATCTAAGCGATTGAGAACATCGGAAAATGAAGAGTTTTTCTTTTTTAGTAAATTTTTCGCGAAATAAACGGCACATTAATTGTAAATCCAATTTTCGTTAGGGTTTTGGAGTATCCCAAGATCAGTAAAACTTCCGAAGGGGGCCGCACCCGGATCAACGGTCCACGAGATGCTGAATGGGCCGGGCCGGCCCAGCCCAATGAATTTCCCGCCAAATCAAACGGGGGCGCGCTAACATCTGTCCCCCATCTCTCTCTCTATCTGTGAACTGCTTCTTCTTCCTGGCGAAGAGAGAGAGAGAGAGAGAGAGAGGGTCGATTGCCTGCGCCTGCTTCATCCTCCATTGACGAGCCCTCCCACGAGCACGCGGCGCGCCTGTCAGCGAAAGGAAGAGAGTAAGAACGCTTCGATTTCAGAGAGAGAGAGGGAAGAAGCGAGGAAGCGGCGGAGTGGGCGGGCGGGAGAAGAAATGAAGGGAGGGACGGTCCAGATCAACTGGCACGAGACCAAGCCCGTCCTAACCCTAGATTTCCACCCCCTCTCCGGCCTCCTCGCCACCGGCGGCGCCGATTTCGACATCAAGGTGTGCTCCTCTTCCTCCCTCCCTCTCTCTCTCTGTCGTCTCTTCCATTCTCTTAATTGCTATTCTGTGGCTCAAAGTTTGCAAATTTGGGGCATTTTGTTCGCCTCGGCTGTATCGCCTGTGCTTTTCGGAACGTAGCGAGTGTGATTGCTGTCTATGTCCTGGCTTTCGTTTCTTATCGTTCCGAAAGGAAGTGACTTTGTCCGCCTGTGGAGTTTAAATTTGAAGCCCTTTATTGTAGATTCCTTGTGGAATGCGGTTTCGGTGATGATTAGTGCGTTTTATTTTCGGGAAGTGCCTAATACTTTCTCCCCAGATGGTGAATGGAACTGTTGTTGTTGGGTTGTGCTGAGCTCGATCACCGCCCTAGATTCAGTGGACGTAATATTTTCCGAATGGGAGGTGGTGTATATGGGATCCGAGTTTAAGTTGAAGGATTCCCATCGTATTAATTTGAGTTCCGGAGTCCTGTTGCTCTTAGGTTAATTTATGAGGCATTTTGCTCGTCGTGGTTGTATCATGTCTGTGCTTTTCGGAACATAGCGAGCGCAATTGCAATTGCTGTCTATGTCCTGGGCTCTTCTTTCTTAGCGTTCCGAAAGGAAGTGACTTTGTCTGCTTGTGGAGTTCAAGTTTGAAGCCCTTTATTGTAGATTACTTGTGGAATGTGGTTTTTATGATAAGTAGTGCGTTCTATTTTCTGGAAGTGCCTAATACTTTCTCCCCAGATGATGGTCAATGGAACTGTTCTTGTTGGATTGTGCTAAGTTTGTTCGCCGCGAATGGTAGACGGTGTATATGGGATCCAAGTAAAAGTTGAAGGATCCCCATTGTATTAAATTGAGTTTCGGAGTCTCATGTGTTTCTTAGATAAGATGAGTTGCTACTTTCTCATTTTGCCTGAAGAATAATTCCACTGCACTGTGTTATTTTAGATTTGGCTTTTAGTTTGTGAAGAGCAGAAGAAAGGTCCTGTAGCAACCTATCAGAGCAGTCTCACATACCACAGCTCTGCTGTAAATATCCTGCGCTTTTCACCTTCAGGTAAGAATACCCAGTGCTGGTTAAATATGCTCTATGGGTTTAAAGTATATGAGGAGGTTTTTCATCTAATACTTCTCCTACGTTTCTTAAGAAATAGATAGCGTATCGAGCACATTGCTATTTACTAGTCATACATATCACCACATCTTGCAACTTACTAACATGCTTATAGGCGTTCCTGTATTGCATCTCTTGAGAGTGAGACTCTATCTCATGATAATAGAAGCTATGACAATTGAACATAATGCAAAATCTTACAACACTAGGCAGTACCTAAATGTTTTCATCAATAAAGAGATTTAATTGTAGCTCCGGTTAAATCATTTGTTCTTTTTAAGAGGTAAAGGATTTATTTATTTTTCAGTTGTATCTATCTTTGGCTGGAAATCTTTTAAATTCAATCCTTGATATAAACTGTGTGGTGATAAAGGAAAATAAATTGTTTTGGTCTAAGTTTCCGTGCCCCAAATTTTATTTTATTTTTGGTGACCGAGGAACCGCCAAAGACCCCTTACGAGGTCACACCGCCCTCCGATGCCCGATGGCACCGTCGGACGTCGTCGCAAGCCACTATTTAGACGTAAAACCTCGGGGGGACTAGTCCAGCAACCCACTACTAGGGCCCCCACTTAAATCGTGTTGACAACGAGGAGATTCGAACTCTCGACCGCAGCGTTGCAGAGCGAATACCACCTGCGCTGCCCACGGGTGGGCTCATGCCCCTAATTTTTTGTCTCATAAAAAACCCCAAACCAAACCAGTATCCTCATGACACATTTACCCCAATTTAAATTCCATCTCATAGAAAATTTCAAACTAGTACCCCTGATCGAAATCTCCTCTCTTAAAACTCATACGTGTCAACACACATGCATTTGCCACGTCGGATTTGTTGTTCTCCATGTCAGATCCATGTTGTAGTCGTTTGCTGCAGGCGGTAACACGTATGCATTTTAACAGGATATTGGTCGGAATGCTAATGGAGAGAATACTTGGGTCAGGGATATACTGGTTTGTTTTTTTTAAGCGAGATGAAAATTTAGCTTGGGCAAATGTGTCATGTGGCACCAATTTGAGACTTTTTGGAGAAACAAAAATAAGCTCATGGTGAATGTATCATCGGTTACCAATATGAGATTTTTACCAGTATTATCCCACATTATATTTTATCAGTGTGAGTTAGTGTAACTATTAAGGTGTCGGTTTGGAGTTTTATTTAAAACACTTATGCATATAGAATCTAAAGTATGGTATCACATGAAACATCGTTTGTTTTCTCTAATTCTTGAATAAAATGCTCATGCACTTTTTATTCACTTTAGTATGTTTCCTTTGTTACTGTATTTACTGCCGTGAATTCCCAGAGTCAATGATAATCTTCTATGTCATGCAGGGGAATTACTGGCCTCTGGTGCTGATGGTATGGTGTCAACTCATGTTTCAAGCTACTTTCCCGGTACAGTTTGGGAACCAAAGAGGCTAATTAGTTTGATAGCATGTCTTGTTTTTCAGGAGGAGAGCTGATCTTATGGAAGTTGCACATGGGAGAAGCTGGTCAGACATGGAAAGTTCTCAAGACATTATCGTACGACCATCTCCTTTTGATATAATGTTGTGCTTCTTCCTTCAAGGAATTTGCTGATGTCCAATGTCAGATCATGCCAATCATCTTAAGCATTTTCTTCTCGGAAGTTATTTATTAATGACTTGACTCTCGAAAGTAGCAGCTAATGTCCCTTCAACTGGTGTTTACTTGGAAAAGGAAATCTCTCCAACTAATTAATGCTATTGAAGAAGGGTTGACAATTCATGTTTGTGAGATGTGTTTATGTCATTGTGTGCTGTTATCAAAATGATTCAAATTTTCATAAAAATGAGTGAAAACATTTCATTTAGTATCAGTTTTGAGTTCAGTCGTGTCTGGCTTGGATTTCTCCCAGTATATTCATTTCGGGTTCAAGTTGTGTTCCTGTGTCATGTTGGCAATCGCCAATGCAGGCTATTTCATACATACATACATACATACATACATACATATACATTATATATTACTATTATATTATTATTATTATTATTACTATTATTATTATTATTATTATTATTATTATTATTATTGGTATGATATATAGGCTTTAGACTTAGCTAACGTAGGCTGTCACGACTCAAGAGCACGTCTTGAAACATGAAAATATTGGTACTTGTGTAATTTGAGGAAGCATAAGCTAAGTTGAAAGGCTGGTGGAACAGATTCATTGTGTTGTTGCCTGGTTTTTGGGATGTGGGTTTCAGCTCATACAGTGATGCACATATTTTGTATTTCATCTTGCAATTTTTGTTCATTAACTAGTGTGCATGTATGTTGGTAAGACATTGGGCTGACTTTGTAGAGCAAATCCTGTTTTAATGAGCGTCGCTTTTTGTGAGCCAGGTTTCATCGGAAGGATGTATTGGACCTTGAATGGTCTAAAGATAGTGCATTTCTGATTTCAGGATCAGTTGATAATTCTTGCATCATTTGGGATGTTAACAAAGGTAGGAAGGACAATCCAACTAAGAACTTTTAATTTCATAAGTGAAAATATTGATGAACAAATTATACTACTTTTCAGGATCAGTTCATCAGATTTTGGATGCTCATTTGCATTATGTTCAAGGGGTCGCATGGGATCCATTGGATAAATATGTTGCTTCTCTCAGTTCAGATAGGACCTGTCGAATTTATGTCAATAAGCCTCAGACAAAAGGAAAGAGTTCAGAGAAGATGAATTATGTCTGTCACCAAGTTATCTCTAAGGCAGAACCCCAGCTACCAGATGATTCAAGGGTATAGTTAGAGCAGATCATCTTCTTTCTCATTTCCTGATGCCACTAAATCTAATATGGTGTTTAGGAATTTAAACATCTTTTGTGGTTTGTGACAGCCTGTGAAAAGCCATCTCTTTCATGATGAGACATTACCATCATTCTTTCGAAGATTAGCCTGGGCACCAGATGGATCCTTTTTACTTGTGCCTGCTGGTACTCACCTGATTACAGTGGCCTGTTTTTTTTCTCAATGTTATTGACAAACTAAGTTTGATGATTCTCGGTTCTGATTTTCGTGATTGGGCTTCATTTTAAAGTAGTGTATCTCAGCAATATTTTCCTGAAGTACTTTGAGCTTGCGATATTTGTCACGTAACATGAGGTCTCCTATCAACGTTGCTTCTCCACTACTGCAGGTTCTTACAAATTATTGCCTTTGGCAGAACCTGTAAATACTGCTTATGTATTTTCTAGAAGAGATCTTTCAAGGTGAGACTCTGATTGCAATCTGTCTTTTTAAAAGACTTCTCAGTTTTGAGTACACTATCTGTGTTAACAGGCTTAAAGTAATAATGACTTGGAGATAGCATAATTAAAGCTAAAGTACCATATATTAGTTGCTTTGCATGAAAGTAATCTTGGGATTTACTCTTCAAATTATTGATCACATTTAGGAGATGGTCAGATCAAAGTGTAGGCAGAGTTTTCTTGTGAGGTTTATAATTGCGGTTCCATTGTGATTCTGATATAACCTCGAGAAATAAATAACATGGGAACTGGGAATTCTGATCTTGCAGATATATATGGGTAGCTTCTTTGTCTTGCTTTTTTATCTTGTACATTGTGGTTCGTCTAATTCTTGTCAAGCTTTCTTATCTGATGGCAAACAAGAATTAAGACTGGCCTTCCATTTGTCCACTGAAGAAACTCTCTCAGGGCGTGATTTTCTTTTCTTAATGTGCAGACCTGCTATACAGCTCCCTGGAGCTACCAAACCTGTTGTTGCAGTTCGTTTCTGTCCTGTAGTATTTGATCTTCGAGGATCCAACTCTGGTATATTACATAGATCATAATGTTGTTTCTGAGCAAAGAAAAAGATCATGTTTGGCATTAAGTTGGATGACTTTTGATGCTTTTGCAGCTGGGTTTTTCAAGCTCCCTTATCGCATCATTTTTGCTGTGGCTACTTTGAATTCCTTGTACGTCTATGACACAGAAAGTGTCCCTCCAATAGCAGTTTGGGCTGGTCTTCACTATGCAGCAATAACTGATATCGCATGGTAAGTTGGGTGATTTTTTTCAATAGTAATAAATTTTGCTCCATTGGCCAGAAGCTTTTTTCTGGTGTGAACAGCTAGCCTTCGAAAGTCAAGACAAAAGTCAAATGTCTGCTAGCTGCATTTTTGTGCTGTGATTACTTTGGTGCTGGAATATTTGTTGCCTTAATTCTGATCATAATACTTTTTCCTGAATTAGATGCCGTGGGCTAAGCCCTGGAGCCACAGCAGAAAAAATTCTCCTGCATTCATTTATTCAAGATCTACATCTAAATTTGCATACAGCTCTGTAAAGGATTTAATTACTCTCTGGACCTTGTGTATTTGTTGAGCAGTTGTTGAGCAGTGAAATTTAGGAATTTGCTCTACATGGGCACCAAATTCCTGCTTCCATCTAATTCATTGGGGATTCTAATTTATATCATTATATAAATGACACCTTGGCATTAACATTTAAGCTTTCTACACTCTTCATATTCGATGAAGTATCTTAGGCAGCATTTGATATAGCTTACCAATCATACTCTGGATGTTAGATCCTGTGTTATTTCTTAGGAACCTGATTCGTTTCCAGACGCCGTAGCTGGTATACAGTATGTACTAATAAGTGCCACTAATTGCTCTTAAAAGGTCTCCAGATGCGCATTTCTTAGCAGTTTCTTCTCAAGACGGCTATTGTACCTTGGTGGAATTTGAAAATAATGAATTGGGATCCCGTGCTTCCGCATCAGGTTGGTTTACTTTTATGTCCATCACTTGCATCTATCTGTCTTAAACTAGCTTCTCTTGGTTGCTTAAGACATTCTTTTCACTATTTCAGTGGAGATTAAGGTGGAGGAAAAGAAAAGTGATGAGCACAAGTCGGAGGTTTCAATTGAATCTACTACCAGTGATAGAAACACAAAGGCTCAGGCTTCGGTTGAATCTACTACCGATGATAGAAACACAAAGGCTCAGGCAGACGAGAGAGATGTTAAGGAGGCGTCTCCTATTGTAACGAGCTCTTCCGTCCCAAATAAGCAGGCCAAGAGGCGCATTACTCCAATGGCAATCGATTAGACAGAAATTGTAAATGTTTTTTTTTTTAAAGTGTGTTTTATTTTATACCTTATGTTATATCCACATTGCTTCCAATGGCATAAGGAGAAAAGGTTACTACTCAGTTTCCGCACCGCCGAAATCGTGTTCCATTTCTAGGATCTTCATGCTTCCTATTGGAATCGTCCTATTATCTTGTTAGTGTAGACCCGCTTCATATTTTAAATCGTACAGTAAATTACACTACTGAAGGCAGAATTGGTTGATTTGCACTGAGGCGATTCATTGCGATGCTGGACCATGTGCTCTGCTTTTTCTGGATTTGCTTTTATCTCGATTGATCAATCAGTTTGAACTGTGCCTCCTTACAGTTTATTTACTTTACCTTGTTCTCCAAAAAGGGCCTAACTGTTGCAAGGAAAAAATTGAATACAGCAGCAAGCCAATGTCCTTTATGTGAAAAAAAGATTCATAATGTCCGGCCCCCGCCAAGATGTATTTTCCATTATCCTGTCAGGTTTTGTTCATCATATCACTTGCAAAACTTGCATGCCCGTAGACTCAGACTCTCGACTGATTTCAAAGGCAAGCTTAAGATGACAAGGTTCTTTCATGCAGCCATTTTGCTTCATATTTCTTTCCTCTATATGTTAGGATATGCACGTCGTTAGTTTCTTTTAAGCATTATCGCCTTGAATGTACCAGCTTTGTTTCATCAGACATCACAATTACAGCACCAACAACTACGATCACCTCAAAGGAATGGATAGCATCTGTAGCCTCTGTTTCAGCCACATGCCAGAACCAAAAACGAGCGCACCGAAATCAGGCCGTTTGAACCTTTTTACCACTTCTTTCTTCTTTGTTGCAAACAAAATTTTGTAGTTGTTGGTAAAATACAGTGTACAGAGTGAAAATGATTGTTACATCTGACAGACAAAATTTTGACCTCTGAAAAAAACAAAAGAATTGCAGAAAGAATGAAAAAAATCACTTCTTGTCACGTAACTGTTCTTACTTGAGTAGCTCTATCGTTCTCCAAGGAATCTGGATTTGGTCGGGACTTGCCAAAAGTTTCAGGCATTGTGCCAAAAGAATCAGAAAGGAAAAATCAATGCAGACAGATCAATAAAACTTGATCATTCCAGCTCTTTAGGGGTTGGAGAATGTAGCAATTGCTCTCATACACTGCGAAGCTACATATTCTCTTCTTCAATCTGCAGTCATTTAAAACAGGTCAGAGAAGTAAAATGTTTTGAAAAGCAGGAAACAATTGAGGATATTAGGCAGTATCAGAAGTCCATAAAGGCTTTGCCATGCGGGAGTGGTCATTTAGAAGAAAGGAATGCAATTTGACAGGTCAGAAGGAAGAAATTTGCAGCTGTGGTCAATCGCGGTTGAATAAGATCATCATATGCATCAGTCACCAACTGTAAAGTAGAAGATATTCTACTCAAATACGTTAAAATCAGGAAGACTTCCTTTTTAAAGTTCTGAATAACAAATGGAGTCCTACCAGAATGTAATAAATGAATACGAAAAGGTAACCGTGGGTGAATAATATTATGGGTGCTTAATACTTTTTCAAACTAATATCCTTTGAAAGGAGAAAGTTCTTACGTTATGGATACACGTGTGGCATTGTGGACGTGGTATAACCAATCAATCACTACTATCCATTTGCTAGACATCTCATCCTATTTAATGCCATGTGCATATGCATCTCACTTTTGATTAACATGTTACCGACATGTCACTTCCACATGGTGTACTTGTTACATAAAATACCTTGTCCTTTACAAGTTTAATTCTAACTTCATTTCCAAGTAAGTGGCAAGAAGAGACAAACAAGAAAAAGGATGAGATAGATGAATGCAAAGAGATAGGAACTGACCCCCTGGTGCCAATCTCTACAGAGGCTATTCATGGTTGGTAAGAAGATTATAAAGGAGAATTTCGTTCCACATATCAGGTAATCCTGGAAGACACCAGTGGCTGCAGTCAGGCACAGATGGGTTATTGCTCCAATTGCCCACATGTGCATCAATTCGGAAAGCTGACAGTGATGTAATGCGCAAAAGGGTAATAGGAAAGCTCATGTTCTTCACCACCTCCTCTGCAATGTCTGCGAGTACATGTTGATCACTCCTGCTAGCTTCCAGCAGGGGATACCGAGTCACATTGCAAGATCTAATTCTTTGGTCACTGATACTGAGGTATTAAATGGTATTAGTCATATGGAAAGACAAAAAAGTCAATGCCCAAATTGATATGGAGTCTTGCATTAAAATGAAACAGCATGACGAACTACTTATGCAATCTCTTAAAATTTATCCCAACAAAGATGACAACGGTAATTTATGCTTTTGATAAATGTTTCCTTTAGATCAAATTATCAGGCATCCTGAGAAATCGAATTTAATAAATTGACTATGAAGAAAGATAAAACTTCTCCTTCAGGCATCTGTGATCTATCCTAACGACAATCCTTCTTCCACGGAAAAGTTGGAATCATAAGCTAATCTTGATATTACATTAAGCAAAAGGAGAGTCCTACTTCTGAAGATAAAACTTGAGTTTTATTCCAGAAACAACGTTTAGAGATAGAATAGTTGCCGAGCAAGGTGATGGTGCAGCATATCTCTGATACATATCAAAAGAAATGTGAAGCAATACCTCCAATGAGATGGTTCAAAAGTCCTGAAAAAGACACTTGTTCGTTTTCTGTCAATTGCTCTCTCGACCCATGATGCCCAAGTGTCAAGTGCTACTCTGAAAGCACCAGGAATTGACATCCCAAGCTTTAATGAACTTCCGACCTGGAAATAACAACCCCTGCCGAACATAAAGTTCAGAAGAAAAGCAAACGCTGAAACAAAATAAAATAACAGAACACAACTTAAGAGCTGATTTCACAAGACTTATTCTTCATCTGAACAGTGAGAGAGTATCAGGGATGGAAAAGAAGAAATTGCAATCTGTCAAGTCTTCAGTAGCATTACACGTTCAGTGGAGAACAAAGGCCAAGGGTGGATGATATATACAAACAATAGCCCGAGATAATTTGGAAAACAAATGCTTTTAGCTGGACAATGATATCATAAATCATGTTCATAATTAAGAAACTGCATTGGCACAGAATCCGATGCAGGCTGCCATAACTTTCAGATGAGATGGAAGACAATTAACAAAACCTATGAAGTATAGATTAAACACTGGGCAAGATCACAAAGTCTATGTACTTTCTGATAAGAAATTTGTCAGGAACATATGTAAAACTTGCTGTATTATCACTAATCTTGAACATTGGAAGCGTTCCCCTCAATCTCCACACGCAAGAAGAAAGACAGAAGTAAACAAAGGAAGATGATGTTATGGGGCCAGAATTTGACCCTAACAAAAAAAAGAGCTGTCTTAGTAAGAGTGAATGCTTGGAAGAGCCTACAAACATGACTAGCAATATAGAGAATAATTGTCATGTGTGAATGTTGAAACTTTGATATGCACAAATATCTAAGATAACCTATAAGTATAAAGCATAAAAACTTGGAACATTTGATGCTGTAGACACTAGCATGGTGCATCATCAATAAGCATCTGAGTACCACTTATGTTGATGACAGGACAGAAAACTTACGTTTCAAAAAGCTTCCCCGGCACCCACCACTGCCCTGTGTTGAATATTAGAACATCCGAATCAATCCAATGACTACTAATATCATCAAGTTTGTCCAATATAAGCGTTGACCTAACCCTTCTCGGTGCATGCCTAGGCATCCAACCATGTTGCACCAGGAAAACAGACCGAAAGAATTCGATGGTGAAGTTGAAGGAGCTAAATCGAACACCTAAGAATCTGATCTGCTTTGTGATCTTACTCCCATTTACTTCATACACACTCTTCTTATCCTCCACTCCAGTCATGAGCAAACATACCAATGACTCCCACTGCGACCTGCTCATTGAATCACCGACAAAGACAAGCCTTCTGTTTCTCAGCCACTCAAGTACGGCATGCACATCAAATTTCGGAACAGCGCAGTTCTTGGGCTTCCACCTCCACTTAAGATATTCTTCATCTGTCCTACCATTACCCAAGCAATTAAATCCTTGCTCAGCAAAAGGACATTCCGAAGCATTATACAATGGATAGCTATCATCCAGAACCCAGCTCCCATCAGAAACATCACAAACGCTCGTGGACTCGTTACTCTGGGAAATAGAATCACCAATGAAGGTATGCTTTAGACTAGGAACCACGAATATATAGCTGGCAGAAATAGCCAGCAGAAAAGTAAACAGAAATCCTAACACAATAGGCACATGAAGGTGGCGCGTAACCACGGTGGGTCGGCCAAGTCTTGGGCTTCCGACACTCAAGGCCCTCCGGTTCAATGACGCACTTCTGTTGAAAGTATGCATTATCTTACATAGCCATGGAACCAAGATTCAATGGACACTCTTGCCACAAAAAAGACTGTTTGTGTACCAGCATGCCATAAACCACTTCTCCTCACAGGATCCAAATGCATCAACCGATCCAGAATGCTCCATTCCATCAAAGACCATCAGTCTAGCATTGCAACAGTGCTCGTATCCATTCAAGGCACAAAGTCATCGCCAAATCGAAGTAGAAACGTAATTAAAGATCGAAACTTGACATTCCAATAACGAATCCACAAGATCCCCCCATACAACCCAGAGCTATACGCATATCCCGAAGCCTCGTATTACCATTTAATCATGACCCAGCAAAGAAACCGGCCGAAACATCAGATGGGCATGGACCAAATCTCAGAAAGCAACGAACTTGAACGCACAAACATCGCACTCGCGCGGTGTCTCATATATCAACGCCAAGAAAAAAGCATGGGAGATTCAAACAGCGTATTGGGTGATGGTGAGAGTTCAAGATGGTACCCTCCGATGCGAACAGATCGACGGGCGATTCAACACCGGGACAAGATCCAGAGTGGTTGCGAGAAACAGAGAGAGAAAGAGAGAGAGAGAGAGAGAGGGTGGCATTTCAAAAGTGGGAGACACGGAGAAACCTGGCGGAGGAGAGTAGTTGACATTCAAAGCAGTTATTACTCGGAAGGGGAGAGGTCAGCCTCGTCATTTCGGGGTTCAGCAGCGGCTTGGGAACGCCAAGGGAAAACGAAACACGACCAAAAAGGCTCCGTCCCTGTCCCTGTCTCTCCACCTGCCGACTGGTCTCTCTCTCTCTATGAAAATTCCTTTCTTTAATCACCGCCACGGATCGCAAGCTCCCCACCCAATTCCCTTCGCACCGATCTCCTTTCCTGGATGATGATGTCTTTGCAGAAATTTCAAGAATTCTCCATCATTTCCTCTCCAGAAAAGTCTTGTTTCCACAGCCACGGCAACTTTAAAGCACTGATTTTTACAACAAAGGAACTTAGATACACTTTAAAGCTTGTGATATATGAGAAATTGCAAGCCAATTTTTACTTTCCACCTCTCTGCACTATTGATTCGGATAACCTTTGTATACACAAATGAGAACATTGGACTATTTATAGCCTTTACAAGAGGGCAGTTCGCTGTCCTTAATATCATTCTAGAAATTAGTCATCAACCTCCCCCACAAACGTCCTGAGATTCTTTGGATAAGAGAGGAAGTGAATCTTAGTCTTCATTAACTCATTTTTTTTTAAATAAGTAAAAGAAAAATAGAGTTCTGCTTATGCAACCTAATCCTTTCTCGGGACATCCCCACACATCCTAAACGGGTCTTTTCATAAAAATTTCTTTGAATGAATGATTATTTCAATATTTTTATCGTGACCTATCAAATTAATCAGGATTTGGCATCGATCCATGTGAGATTTTCTTTCATTGGTAACGTTACATCTGCTCGAAAGGGTGCTAAAATAATCGAGCCGATATGATGACCACACAACTATGATATCCGAGTAATAAAAGACACTATAAATTGGGAAAAATTACAAGAAAAAAAAAAGTCATCAAGTTATGTTTGATATCAATTCAGTTATAAACTTTTTAATTTGACCAATTTAGTCCAAAATATTTTAATAATTTGTCAATATAGTCCTTTCAGCCAATTTGGCCAATAATTGTTGAGGTGGATGTCGGTTGTCATGCGTGACATAATCAATACTAACATGAACAATTTTTTGTATTTTTTTGAAGTCTTATGAATTTTTTATTTTCCTTTTCTGTCATGTTTTCTTTTCTTTTTTTTTCCCTTCTTCCTCTATTGGTCTCCAAGCCTTCACAATGGCCAACGAGGGTCACACTCGCCAAATTTGGCAAGGGTTGACCTTGACAACCTCAAGCGAGGCATACCCTCGCAAAACAAGGAGGGTTTCAGGTGAAGTTCAACTTGCCAACCAAAGCAACTATTGGAGGAAGAAGAGAAAAATAGATTAAAGAAATTTATATAAAAAAAATCAGAAAATTTTAAATAAAAAAAAAAAAAAAAAAAATCCACGTCAGCACTAGGTTAGTGATTGCTAGCTAAAATTAGCCATAAGAACAACATTGGTAAATCGTTAAAAAAAATATAGACTAAATTGGCCAAATTGAAATGTTATGACTAAATTGACATCCATATAATAGGTTTATGATCTTTTGTTGATAATAATCCCTTATAAACTTTTAAATGGAAAATAATATCGATGAGCAAAAATTCAAGAAATAACAAACTTGTATTAGAAGTATGACCAAGAGAACTGCAATAACATGAATGATGTCACATCTTTGAATGAGTAACAACTTCTTGACGACATGAACTAACACTAATTACTTTGGAAGATTCACACCAACTCGGTCTTTGCGTATCCACACCACCTTAAATCAATTGATGTTAGCATCATCTCATCTTTTGATATGAATGAAACCTACTAGATGTTCAAAAGTCCCTTTTGCAAAATATATTATAGAATATAGTCTATAGATGTCAAATTTAATTTATTTATTTATTTCTTCTACACAGCACTGAAATTTAATTCACTTGTGCTTAGATCAGTTTGAGCTCTTATTGAATTAACGATGGTAATTTTCCCTTTTTGGCAAAAAGAAGGGTGGCCAACCTCATAGTTTCATAATCTTGTCAAAACTGTTTGCAAATCATCGCAATTAATCTATGGATCCTATTCAAGTTCAACCCATTTAACCCAGAATTAAATCGTCTAAACTATTTATAGTTAAACGTCATATTTTCCCGATTAATGATTAACCTATATTCATTTTCGTATTTAGAAAAGTTATATTATTATATACTTTAATACTAAACTCAACAGTATAAGCGAATATAGTGATACTAAGCATTGTTATACTGCAAAAATGTATCGGAAAAATTACCCAATCATTCCTAAAGTTATTGATGTCAATTTAGTCCGTCCAAAGTTGGCCGGATTGAAATTTCATGCAAAGGTTCAGGACTTAATCATTAAAATTGGAAAGTTTTTGACTAAATTGACATCTAGGTTGAGGAATAATTGAATAATTTCTTCTAATGTATTATTATTTATAGATTATCTAGAATGAACGTTTACCTAATCATAGATTACACAGAAAGAATTAATTGAAAATATTGATAAATTTACTTGATTATGTTTAAATAAGCATCTCAACTTATTAATAAAGTTTGTCAATTTCATAAGCACAACCTTAATGCTTAAATTCAATAACAGGAAGACTATTTGGATAGTGTTCGTATCATGTGTATGTCGAATTAGCCCAATTTGAATCATTAGATTGAATAATTTATGTGGATCAAGTCTGTATTATATATATAATAAACAGTACCTATTGTGCTTGAGCTTTCTGATGTAACCAAGAAACGTGTCATGTTTGATTGACCTATTTAACATTATACCAATATGTCAACACCTTGTAATGACATTAGCACTAACCAACCAACGCCATTGTGTGGTCGGATGATCTAGCCGTCACACTTGATAAGGATTAATTGGTTACATCGAGGTCAAATGGCCAGTCCGATGTTAACCTAATTTAGCATTTCCAGCTAGCTAATTAGCATACACACACAACTAACAACCACATCAGCAAAACGAGACTTGATCACGTCGTTGCCCATGGTTGAGTTCACTTCAATAAGGGTTTCCTAATTTTCTAGTTGGGAGGTCTTTTTTCCAAGTGTCCTGATCCTGCATGTGTTGAGCCTCTTTCTTTTTCTGTACTGACCATCTCTAATGCACATGCGCATGCAAATAAAAGTAATCATTCTCTAGGGTTTATCTCGTTTAGGAATTGCAGAAATGATGATATCAAATTCCCCAAAAGAAACTATATAGTCTCTTTTACAAGGCAACACAGGTTTGATTCGTTGGATTAGACCAGACCAATCCAATCACATGATATAACGACAAGATGTGCTCATTAGGCCATACGAAAAGAAAAAAAAAATTCCATCCACCTCCATGTACTACGGTAGGCGCTAACCCTAAAGTCCCCCTCAAAAGATCTAAACGAATGGCCTTTTGAGCCTCTTCTAATGTGTCGCAAGGGGGGCCCAAGGGAAGCTGCAACACACCCAACAAAGATCATCCTTGCTCTAGAAGTGACAATTTTCCTTGAAATGCGGTTATGCCGGGTGGACTAAATTGGAACTATATATGGTAGATCCCTAGCTAGCCCACCCCGTAGCCTTTGTCCAAGCATGATTCTCGTTCTCCCAAGGCAATAAACATGTTCAAGTGTTATATATTTTGGAAATTCATAGTATTTGGCATAATCCCATTCATTTGGACACATGAAACATCATTTCAAATTGGTACGAACCATATGGTATGAATTAAACTAACTAAACCTGATTCTCAATTAATTTGGGAACAAAAACCATCAAGTACCTGGGTATCAAAAAAAAAACAAGTATGCTTCATTATAGATTTTGTCTTCCTTGAGTTCAACTTGAGAGGAACTATTAGCAAAATTGCACACAGTCATCTTCTCCTTCTAGAAAATTAGAGGTGTAGATGTCGTTATATTCACATGGTTTAGTGTCTCTTCGCATCCAAACTCGTAAACAGACCCTAGGAATTCCATATCAATATTACAATGATTCACCGCATGCATTTAATGTGTCTTAACACACGTTATGTTCTTTTTTTAGGTTTTTCCCTTCACTTGACTTGAAAGAGCTTAAGTTACAAGAAATACAATCACAATATTATCTTTGCCAAAGCAGTTACCTATCAAAAGCTATAATGTGTGCTTCGGCGAAGAGTTGATCTAAACCATTCACGGATTAACAAACTTTCATCATGTGTTTTTTGTAATGTTGGTCCTCCGTGAGCTTTTGTGAGCTTCAGCACTGCATAATCGTGATCATAGAGCAATTTAAAATAAAAGGAATGCTAGGTATACCAAAGGAAATATATATTAAAAAAAAAAAAATCGGTTTAGTAGATGATACATCACACTTAAACATTTGCTAGAGAAGTGGTGGTTCGAAGCGCGAGATAATGAATTTGCCCTAATGTCCGACAAAGAAACCAAATTTGCACACCCTATTGTTATAACAAGTGTCTATGTTTTTACGATGACTTTGCATTCATTTATTGGTACGAAAAGGACAGGATTCTCACAAAGGTCGACATTTAATCTTCTACCTTGTGGATCTCGACCAAGTATCAGTTAGTTTGGAACAAGACCAAAAGTAAATAGACCTTGAATTGGTTGTTCTCCTCGTCTGCAGAACTAGGGTTTTGATTCAAGGAAGCAAGCAAGCGAGCAAGTAATACCAAACACGGAAAGATTGTCCCAACGGAAAGAAGAAGGTCTGCGATTATCATCATCATTATAACGTCATGAAAGGAGAGACCTGCTGCATCAACTGTAATGGAGCGAAGTAAGTATGCGATGGAAAAAGAACGGCAAACATGTGTATATATTTCGAGAGGACTTATTCAGATCTGACACACCCATGCTTTTTCGCCAGGCATTTAAAGAGAGGAAAATGAAGGGTCATAGAATTCAACACCCTTTAGCCTCCCCTCAATGCAAGTACTAATAGCGACCGGGCGTACATGCAAGAATATGAAGTTCTGCATTAATGGAAAAAGATGTAGAAAAGTGAGAGTCTCTACTGTTGGGTCTTAAAATGGCACTTGGATAGCTCCCCAGATATGTCTCTTCAAGCCCTTGAAAGAAAAATGCACAAATCTAGTGGAGATTGCTTCCTCTTTTCGGCTTGTTCTTCCTCATGGAAAAGTTCATCACAAGCCCTAGTTTACTTGTCAAACCATAATCGAGTCTACGCATTTTCCCCAAAAAAGGTATGGTGTCTTGGCTTCGCAATGGTGTAAACCTGGTTTATCTCCCGGAGAATGCTAATTGGGATGACAGGACTAAGGCATGTACAATAATGGGAAAAATTATCTAAAATGTCTTAAACGTATTGTACGGAGGCTAATTCGATCATGAACATTTTGATTATTTGTCAAAATAGTCAGTCCAAGCATACATCCAAATTATATATTTAAAACTAAATTTGTAAATCGTCAAAATGTTTAAGACTAAGTTGATACAATTGAAATGTGTATAATTGAATTAGTCGTTATATAATAGGTTTAGCACTTTTTAGACAATTATCCCTACAATAATGTCTATGGTTTCATGATGTCTCCATTTTGTTGAAACATGTATTGACGTGAATATTGAAGAATTGAGGCATTTCACTTCAAAAAGAGGCAACTTGTGTTAGTTTCCAATAATCCACGGTATTATCAAGCAATTTTTTAATTCTTAAAATTTAAGTTTGAACCATTTAGTCGAGCAAATATCAGGTATATAAACTTGGATCCATCATGTTTGCAATACATCCAATTAGAATGCAAGAAATCTTCCACAATAATGAGAAAAATAGAAGAGCCACCCATAAGATTCGAACAAAGGTGAAGAACATTATGTACTCGAATGTAAAAGGTTAAATGGCTCTTGAGTTACGGAATTATTGTAGTAGACAACGAATATGTACTTTGCTTTACAAGATGGTGGGGTTCCACGTTTTTTTCCTGATAGCACCAATTACTAGATATCAAGGAGAATAAACGACCAAATGCCATGCAATCCGGATGATAAAACACCATTGATATAGAAAGATAAATCATACAGGAACGTTTAAGAAGAGAGCTCAAACGAGCATCCAAATTACATCCACTCTCGATGATTTCAATTTTTTAAAGGATCCCACGCAATAAAATCCATCCAAAAATGGGGTGAAAGCGAAATAAGTGGTTTCAAGTTTCGTATAGCTTCTATCCGGAACCTGAAACCTAGAACATACTAGCAAAAACAGGTTTCTTATATCTTGGAGTCTAGAACCTACTCCTACATACCATAGAACTTGGAATCTATCCCTTAACAGGTTTTAGGTTCTAGGGTCAATTCCAATTTCTATTTAGGTTCCACATATATGATTAATTGAACGATTATAGTGAATCATCACATTTAATGATGACCACTTACTAACCACAATATATATTTAAACACATGAAAAATATGAAATATTAATAAAGTAAAAATCTTAGTCATAAAATGAAAGCTCAGACTAGTAATTGTGGTCTGGCAGTTGGATCTACTTCATCGGGGGAGACGCCGTTGAATACCATAGGATCACACGAAAACATAGGCCAAGAAAAACACCAAAACTTAAATTCCAACTATCTAGATCTCGAACCTACCAGTTGAAACAAGTTGCCCTTTTTTTAGAACTTCAAACCAGATAGATTCTTTCCAGGTTCCCACTAATCTAGTTTTTCGGTTCCAGGTTCTACTCTGGAATCATGCTCACCCCTAATGAGAGCCACTATGTCTCTACTTTGACAAATAAATGACAAAGTTTAAGAGTAACTTTTAGGAAAAGGACAATTGTGTACACCGCTAATATGGTTGCAATTAGTGTTCTAATCTACATGTCCTATTGAGAGCCATTAGTAGTACTGATGTCAAGCAAACAAGATATATCAATTTACTATGGAAACAATGTCAAAATATAAGTGATCGTTGCATGAATTGATAGACAAATACGAGTAAATATCACAAGATATGTTTGAATGGTAACTAAGAATGCCGGTAAATCACTACAAATGAATATCTGGGCAGACCAATAATCTTCCAAATAGGAAAAGAGACAGTAGGTTGCACCATAAAATTAACAGGTCAAAACATTTCGAAAATGCGATGCTCATATTTTCTGCACACCGGTGACATCCAACGATCCATTTAGCTTGGTGATTTCTTAACAAAAATAAGCCCAACATTGTGAGGTCGCACATCAAAAAACTTTCAGGACCGGTACAACGAACTCAAGTTGAGTAAGATATAAAACAAATCTCACTCTATCTCTAGCACGGCGATATGCCGTCACTTCACCATCAAGTATGTTGCGATTGTAAAGTTTACACATCATGGTGCTACATTTATTATTGATCTGCTATCCGCCGATACTATAGTTGCGGTATGAGAACCTAAAACCGCTGCTTTCTGCACGCAAGACTCTCCTTCAGAGCCTAAGTCAGCAATGGATAGAGCATGTTTTCAGGGAGGCTAATCAATACGCAGACATCTACGACGGTGAAAGTTTAATATTCTCAAAGACCCACCAACGGAGATTTTTGCAGCACCTGCAACTGGGTTGCAGAAGCTGTAGTTTTGCTGGACTCGCTGGAATTACCTAAGCTGTAGTTTCTTCTCTATCGTAGGACTTGCGTCCGCTTGGGTGTACCCGGAAAGGAATGAAAGAATCAAACCGTTCCAAAGAAATGTTTTTCATAAGTCCAGGAAGATTTCAAAACCTCCTTGGAATTCCACTTGGGTATATATAACTAAAAATCAATCACAATTGCAAGCCACCAAGGACATCTTTCTGAAAGGATCATGCACGTGCATTAACTCATATTACAGGGGTGAAGAGAGAGAGAGTGTAATCATATGCAATGATATCTTCCAAACGTCAGTGTTTTGTTCCAGGAAGAGAGTTGGCCAAACCAAACTAGCAGACTTCATAACTCTCTCTCTCTCTCTCTCTCTACAAAATATAAAATCGCATGCAAATATAAATATACTATATATTATAAATATGGTGGTACGTAAATCAAGCTGTGACGGTTATGATTATTCTACATCCCTCGTAGTCAACCAAATCCTAACAAACTTTCGGTTCGACGGCCTCTTACACTTAGATCTTACATAAATTAATATATCTCACAACTTCACCAGTATATAGTATACACTTCCTTATAATAAATTATTATATTTCAAATACGATGACCCCATAAAGTACAAGCGGACAACCTTAAATTATTCACTGATTACCTCATGGCCATTGAAGCACGAATTATCACCACCACCACCACCATTGGACCAGAACCCAAACCTTGATCCGACCTGTGCTTCGAAGGAAGATGACGAGGTAGTGGAGGGTGGTTTGCTCGGTGCAATCACGCCTTGCCAATCCCCTCCCACCAAGCTCCCCGTGACTGCGCCCGGATCTGGTGTAGGGTTCTGGTTATTTGGCTGTTGAAGCAAACGGATTTGTCGCTTCAAGAACTTGACATAGCGAATAGCCTCGTCCAACATCGAAGCCGTGTCCATCTTTGTCCCCCCGGGGACAAGCCTCTGGAGGATCCTGATCTTCTCGCTTATCCTTTCCCGCCGGAGGCGCGCCGCTACACTCTGAGGATCATCGCTGATCCGGACATTCCGCCTCTTCGGCTTCCGAATCGTCGTCGGGTCGATGTCGACTGGTTGCATCGCCGCAATCTTGTACATCATCTCCTTCATGGCTCCAAGCTCCTCTTCAGGCTCGTCATCCCTGTCTTCGATTTGATTCGCCACAACCCCAATGCTACTATCATTCACAAAGTGGGAAGATGGAATCTGGGAAGTAGTTGGAGTTGTTTGGTGCATTGATGGGATATGGATGCTAGGCCAAAGGGAGGTGAAAGGCGGCTGATGATGATGGTGGTCATTGGTATGGACGGTTTGATCTTCCATGCCCAAGCCAAGATCCCAAAAGTTGTTCTCGAACTTGCTTTGGTTGAAGTCCATGACCAAAAGGTGAAAAGGGGTAAGGGTTTGCTGTTGTGTACAAGAGATGGAGAGAAAAAGAAAAATCCGTAGTATGTATATTTACTATGCTTTCCAAAAATGGTTATGACTTGTGGCTATAATTATTCCTAGTTTTTTGGATAAAAGGTTCGCCTAAAAGGGTATAAAGAAGGGTTTTTTGGGTAAAATCTCTGTGCAAGCATCCTGTAGCTTCATGAAGGTTGATGGCACTTTGGGGAAGGGGGGAGGGAGAGAGAGAGAGAGATGTATATACGCTACTTCTTTGATTGAAGAGGGATATGACGAAACCTTGATAAAGCGAAGGAGAAAATAGTTAAAAAATGGATGGCCCTAACGGGCCTAGGATTGACTTTTCTTTTCTCATTTTTTTTTATTTTGGCAGCAGCTTGGATTTTTCTTTTCTCAGTTTTTTCTTGATAATATCAAATTTATTCATATGGGTTGATTAAGTTTACAATTCGCAATATTACAAAATAGTGGGTTTAGAACGACTGTTGACATCAAACCGCTTCTTAACAACAATTAAATAACTAAGTTAAAAAAAAAATCTCAAAATGTGGGATTTAGAACTTTCGCCATTTGCCTTGTACCTTTGTTAATCTTCTAAGGATTATCTCCTCAAAATAATTTGTAGATGAGATTGAATTGAAGTACGACAACCAAAATCTTTTAAGGTAAACTAATTTTAATTGTCTCATACAATGTTAATTTTTTTTTTTTTTGTCTGCTTATTTATTTGTTAGGACACATGTTCTGATAGGTCATACATATTAGTGTTATCATACTTCGAGAGATAACAATTGACCTCAAGGAAGATTATGTATTTTTTTATCTTTTATAATTATCCTTTTGATCTCTCGTTCCAATTTATAGTCATAAATGGTGATGATTTTCACTTGAAGATGGGACTGCAAAGGAACTTTTAAAAGCAAGTGCCGCTAAAATCTCTCTCTCTCTCTCTCTCTCTCTCTCTCTCTCTCTCTCTCTCCTTCCCTCCCTCCCTCTAATATGGCAGCTAGCCACCATATTAATACACGTAATTCCTTAATGACCATCTTATTAAAATCAAAATTTAAACGCGTTATGGGGAAATCTCCAAGCTTAGTTTCTAGTCTGTTTTTCCTTGCTTGACCATGCATATCCAAATGACAATCTTCAAGTCACTCATTGCAAAGGGGATGATAGAACTTCAATTTATTGAAATTTGTCGATTGCCATTGTATTGAATCCTTTTCTACAGATGGATCTTTCCAAAGAAAAGATCACTTGATTTCAAATTGCGCATGACATTATATGTGGAACACTAGCTATGTAACTTCCATCGCAGAAATACCTAAACCACAGAAAATTATTGGACCATGTATATGGTCCCTAAAGACCAAATCTGGAACTGAAGATTCATAAGGCATGCTAAATGTGACAAAAATTAGATAAATTTCATAGTGACTTGGTTGTTCAATTAGTGTCTAGTGAAATCCAAAAAAAATGTCTGATAATATGCTATAGTTGTTAGGGTTCATATGAAAGCTGCAGGTGGCAATACATATAGAGAAATAGGTTATTGAAAGCAAACTTTTCCCCTTATTTGACTTGCAATCGAATTGGTCAAGTTATAGATGGCAAAAGTGGCAAGCAGTGTGAATTCTAAGTGTGGATAAAATTATGAAATAATGCATGACATGTTTTTTGGCTTTTTTCTCTCTTCCTTCTGTTTCCTTATGGCGAGAGACGTGGAGTTCATCTTTTTCTTTACTAAATCATGCTTTTTTGTTTAAGGAGATATCGTATTAGTGCCCTATTAGGGTTTGGGAATTTCTACAGGAACTTTTAGCTAAGCAAGCCGACTTCTTATTATGTATAAAAAAATTACTTCATCACCCACTTTCGACGCTATCTACAACACATTTTGTAGAGTCTTATATGAATCTGACGTGATTTGGTGAAAATTTGATTGATTGAATCTTGATGTATAAATCGGAATCTCTTAGCCAATATTTACCATTTGCAATGGTGTACTGTAGTTACACGAGGTTGGACCAACCTGCCTAATTTGAACGGGACGGCAGGGTAAATGTATACCTAGTTTTCCTTTTTCTCTCTTTTTTTTTTTTTTATTTAAGATTTTTGGAGGGACCTTTTCCCAAGTGTCCTGCACACGCATTATGGCGACTTTCGTATGTTGGCATCAAATTGTATTGGCAGTGCGAAGACATGCGCATGCACACAGCGCAATCATTCCCTAGGGTTTCAATTTCGGGCATTCTCGGAAACATGTGTGATGAAGCCTGAATATGTTTGCAACCCTTGCACAGTAAACCAAACGAAATACGTGAAGTCACTCTCCATGATTGCGAGCCTGAGTAGTAAGCATATAGTTCGTGATATATATGTATAAGAGAAAAGGAAAAATGTCTTCACATAAGGACAGACATTTTCATTTCTCTTCTATAATTATTTTTGTGCTTTTGGCTGAAGATAAGGACAGACATTTTCATTTTATTCCAAAAAGAAGGCAATACCTACCTGCCACTTCTGTCATTTTCACGAATATTAGCTGGAAACATTTCATGGTTTTGCATTTTCTTTATTTTCTTACTGACACAATGTGCAATAATTATAATACTTTTTGTGTCCTGAGCTTTATAGCATTTTATTTCTTAAGTAGGGTTCTTACCTCATCTGTAGTTACCCCTTAAACATATGATCTGTAGATAGTCCTAGCCTGACAAATGTCAAGAGTCATTATAACCTTGCGAGATTTGGGGTTATGATCTAAGTTGACCCATGTTAGAGTTCAAATTCGCTTTTTTTTTTCTTTCATCATTGAGATTGTTAACATTCATATGTTGTCTATGACAAATTCAGATTGCTACAAAATCGTGGAACTTCGGAAAAAGAAATTATTAATCTCTTAAATGCTCGAGATATTTGTTCAATTTTAAAATTAAGGGCTCCTATTGTGCAAAGGAATTTAGAAATGCAATCTGATTGAAAATTCATGGTCCAAATGAAAGATGCTAAGATACTGAGGCTAACCAACATTTCATCGATTGCAATGATATCTTGGCCATATGCATCTCAAAAAAGCATATCTAGTGCTCACCACACACTAAGCAATGTTGGAATTAATTGCAAGTCTTGTTAGCCATCAAGCCAAGACATTTTTGTGCAATTCCTTTCTTTTCTATGATAAATAAGGACAATGGCACGAATGATTATTAAACTTTAGTTCACTGTACAATGTCTTCTCTAAACTTTTAATTTGTGCAATATGATCCCTAATTTTGGTCCAATATGTAATATCATCCTAAGACTTTTAGTTTCTTCAATATGATCCATGAACTATCAATAAATGTTTAATATAATCCCTAGAAAATAAGATAATGTTTAAAAGTTCACGGACTGCATTGAATATTAGAATAAGATTCAAAGACCGTATTGAATAAATTAGAAGTTTATGGATGATATTATACATTAGATCAAAATTTATAGACTATTTGTGTCATTCTCAAAAAATACCAATCTACTCAGCTTGTAAAGTTAAATATCTCCTATGAACTGCAGTTAACTATTATATACAAATTTTAAGATTACACCTGTAAGTAAAGTTCATCGGCTAGAAAGCTACATGTAGACGCGACAAGTCTACCTATCAAAAGTCACCACGTTGAGGTCATGAATCCCGTAGAGCAGGGCCGTCCAAGTAAAATAGATGAGGTAGGCCGGTAGGCCAGATAAACAGGAGTTTATATGCAAATCTTGAATGTTCAGAGACTGGACATGAAGTCCTTTAATTGCTGACTCGGAGCTCTCAACTTAAACACGGTTATGGAAGTTCGGTGACATAAGTCAAATCGATGCCCGACAGCGAAATCAACACAATCTTTCTATTTTCCTTCATTATTTGAAAAGAACCTCACGGCAAATTTATGGTGAATAAAGTAGCAACAGATTGTAAGATAAATACTTAAAATTTAACTCGTTCATACATTAATGCGTACTGAGTTTCGCTTTAGCATTTTCGGAGACAATTTCCCGAAAATCAGTCATTTGTGAATGACGCATATCAGAAACATGAATTTTTTGGTGTTACTTTAGATACTCGTTCATGCTAGGCTAAATGTTTATGTCATCTTGAAAAAGGGACAAATGCGATGTACTTTTTTGTAATGGCAGGTTAAGAGTTTTCTGAATAATTAAAAGACATTCAAATCGATTACCATTGCACCGCTAACATGCTTATGGGAATTAGGTTGGGTAATTAATACATTAATCGCGTAAGAAATGGTGGAAAAGGAAATTGTTAGCGTCTTCTATTAATTGAACTTTATAGTAAGTAAGCATGCGCCAATTAGGGTTGAAGCCTATGCATGTAAACGTGGAAACTCCATGATCAAATTAGCTGGTGAGCTCCAGAGCTAGGGTTTCAGATTATTGCTTTTTCCAGGAGCTAATGATCAAATTACCAGGTCGGGAAGATCTTCCAAATGGAAACAGGAGGGGGTAGGGCTTACATACACCCTTCTCTCAAAAGACAAAGGAACTTGCTTTACCGGTTAAATGAATGTGATGAAAGAAGCTAGCTTATTACTACGAGGAGGATCGATTCAGATCTGACACCCATGCCCAGCCCAAGCATTCAAAAGTGGAGAAAACGAAGGGTCGTGAGATTCAACACCCTTTTGGCTCCACAAAAGTCAGTACTAATATAGTGACTGGGCTTGCATGCGTGAAGAATTTCAACTTCTCTATTAATGGAAAAAGAGCAGGAAAAGTGAGCATCTCTCTTGTTGGGTCTCAAAATGGCCCTTGGAAAATCTCCCCCAAGGCAAATTCTCTCTCGAACCCTAGAGAACATCCGCAAATCAATCGAGATTTCTTCCTCTTTTTCTTTTACTTTTTCTTCTCTCTCTCGTTGAAAAAATTATTGACTAGGCTTAGCTCAATTGATGGTGAAGAGAAAAAAAAAAAAAAATATATATATATATATATATATATATATATATATATATTATGCGTCGATTACCGCTAGATCTAATCTCCTAGTCCTTGTGTAAAGGAAAAAAGAATAGGTTTTGCTAGCATAATAGTTTTTGGGCTATTATGAGAATAACAGTTTGTTGTAAATCACAAATTTTTGAAATAGTGGACCCCATAACAATTTATAATTATTTATAATTTAATTTTTTGTGGTACAAATTAAAGATTATTACCCAATCATTTCTCAAAAGAATTTCACGCATTTCCTTTCAGGAAGAAAGGATTTTGAAAATCTTATTACTTGCTGCTTTCTCCAAACATCCTAGAAAAGCATGAAAAAAATATGCTAGGATGGAACGATCATTCCATCACCCTAGAATGAAAGGGGTGATCTCATAATTTTTTATTTATGAAGGAACATTAATAGGTACTCCATATTATTTTCTCATTAAGGCCAAATCTAAAACTATGCTTGAGAGATAGTTGTCAATATACAGATAAGGGTTGTATAGATTCTCTATAAGGGAGGAAACGTGGAGGTCCCCCCACGATTGCTTGAATTCTATTAGTGAATAGACAGTTGGATCTACATTAAATCTCATCTAAATCGCTCTATGAGAGGTTTAGATTCAAATTTGATTCAAACAGGAGAAGTACTCTATGGTAATATGCCTTGAACAATCCACATCTCAAGATGAAGCACTGATGAACATGTTGAACTATCCATGTGATTGAGAGCCCTCATGGTCCAAGCAAAATGACATAATAATTAGCACCACAATTATCAAGATAATGCAAGAAAGAAAAGCACTTCGAATTATTGATTCATTGGCAGAGTTGGCTTAGAACCAATAATTTATTATCTACTGGAAATTTTTGTTCTAATACTCATATGAGAGTTATTAATATTTATCAAATTTGTTCCTATCTAACAGAAGGTTATGGGATCAATCGACAAAGACATTGTTGAAAAAGATGGCTTTTCCTAGATAAAAAGAAAATCTGAGTCATTTAACAATAGAAAGTTCTCCTTAAAAAGAAATCATTATGCAATAGCCTTGGCATTGAGAATGATATGTAGAGTGGCCTTCAAAAAACTCATCGAATTAAGTTTCTCTATTAGATAATTTAATGTAAAAAAATTCCGGAAAAAAAAAAAACCATATCTCACTTTTCATCCAATGACCATTTAACATATCTCTACTTTATAAAATACCAAATATGTATATAATTTTTATCTTTGGAGATCATTTTGCACTTGTACATTAATTATTCACATGTGCCTATTTATTAAAAGTCATTTTCTTTCCAAAGATGCTCATCCTCAAATGCCCAATTCTCACAACCACTCAAAACACTCAAAATAAAGCCTCTTGCACCCTAAGCAAGATGTTAGGATGAGTTTCGAGGAGGGGTAATTTGGTCTTTGCAATGTAGGATTTTGTTTAGAGGTATGTTAATGGTATCTGCAAAAATAAAGTTATATAAGTGGTCAGTGGATTAAAAAAAATTATGCATATTTTTTATACTTTCCCAAAATGTTTCTTTTTATTTATTTATCCAATTTATAAACAAAAATTTGGTACTGGAATCTCATTTAAAGAAGACAGGCATAAGACAACATTGTCATGCATCTTTCTACATATTGTTTTCTGTAAAAGATTTTGATTAATCAAAAAGATATCAAGGCAGACAGCGTTGTTCACATTTTATGATCCATATTTACTTCTAGTCTCCCACGGAAATGAGAGTAACCAAATTAAGTTCAGTTAGATAAGACTTTAGTGAATCTTTTCAGCAAGACCCTCTTGGATTATTTGTATAGCTATGAATGCTACACTAGCCTCGAACTCTTGGCAATATATTCGGGAATTAACAGAAATTAGAGTTTCTATATAATGTTCCATCAGAGACAGAAATATATTGATATTTTCCTACGCTTAACATCTCTTTGTAGCATTTAGTTATAGCTGCCGATTTTGAAAAATTAAATACATAGACTATGAGACTAGTATATTCCCCCCCTCCCCTCGTTCTTTACCAGGGCATTTGTTCTAGATTCATCTTGATTTTGCTCTTGATTCTCATGCTTGTTCCAGCTTTTTCTTGGACCATGTTGATTTTTTTTTCTGTCTGCACACCTAGGGTTTGGATCAAGCTGGGAAGAATATCGAATCGAGTATCATCTTGAAGTAAACCTATACATGATATAACAAAGGAAAGAACAAAAATGACCGAAGATAGATAACCAAACAAGGGAATGCATACAAGCAAACCCTTTCTTGGTTGAAACAGTGCCTGAACATATGATACTCCATGGATTTATAAAATGCATCTGTAGTTAAAAACTGTAACAACGATAACCCATCCACATGCAACAATCACATCGTTGAGATGATAGCTCTAAACATGTTTTACTTAGTAGTACAATTCTTTCTTCTTTCATTGGTAAGGAAACCTGTGACTATTGGAGCAAAGTGTTGGTAAAAAGTATACTCAGTGCCCTTTTGTTGGAGGACTAAGGAAAGATAATAAATTTTCCTGCATGGAGCGTGAGGACTGAAGGGTACAGCTCCTTTTTTGTCTTTTGGTTTTTTTTTTTTTTTTATACAACGTTAGGACAATGAAAACTTTAAACGGTGCTATGAAGTCGCTGTGACGGTAGTTTACATAGGTTGACAGAACGTAAGAGGGTTAGACATGCAGAAGCCGCGTACAAAAAGAGACGACCCCAAGATGGTTGAGCAATAAATGCAACCAGCAGCAATTATTTTCGCAGCAGACATCACAATCGAGATGGACTTTATGGTAATCAAACACGTGCATAAGGTCCAATCACCAGATTTTGTCAAAAAATCAAATCTTACCATGCTTAACATCACCTGATATATATTGGTATGAATATCAATAACCTACTAAGTATTCTTAATTATTGATAATAGGTGACGTAAATATAGATGGTGTGAAAATAAAGCCATGCCGGATCGATGTGATACTATGTAAGGAATGATTGCGAATTACATAATGTAGATTTCGTACTCAAACTTTGAAGGATGCGCCCCAAGACACCGCTGTATTTTGTTTCATAAGTCCACAATGTTCCACGAGATGCAGTAAATGGGACCATACGGATGCTGGCATAAGTACTTTGCTGCTTCTCTTATATGTACTTCTTTTGATACATTTTCACATGCTGTGCATTTTTTTCAACTACTTTAAATTTGACGCTCCTCAGTCAATCGTGATTTCTTTGGCCAGCATGACCACTGGTATTTAATGCCTATCAAAAACATAAGTACGTAGGTACGTACATAGGCATCATAATAGATATGTGCATTAAATTTAAATATCATTTCACAATGATTTAATCTATGCAAACCTTTATTAGGAACCTCTAAAAAACTTTCGGGATAACAAATAACTAGTGTCGTCAACATGTTGAGAATAGTAGTACATAAAGATTTCGATCCGAATTTTTCTAAAATTAAAAAATGTATTATAAACAACTTTTTGATAAACCTCTAGAGAGGAGAAAATAATCGATGTGTAATGAATTTGCACTTTTATCATTTATGTCAAAAAATATTTGGTATCTTACAATAACTTATCATCAAAATGATAAAATGTACTTCTTGTCTCTATTAAAGAGACGAGAGATTATATAATGAGCATAGTCTTTTTCTTTGATCTTTGGAAGGAAACTTTTTTGAAATGTGAAACATCCTTAAAAGAAATTGAGACATGATATATATAAAACCATATCATTCAAGGAAAAAGTTTAGAAGTACACAAATGACTTGAAAGACATCATATTAACATAGGGCCGATAAAAAGGTTTTTTCATATCAATACGATAACTATGTTATGCATCTTGTTAATTTAAATTTCAGAATTATTGGTCCATGCATATAAAATAATAGTTGAAGTAAGTGTGTTGTAATCTGAATCCAAATATGTTTTAATGTCGAGATCAACTTATACTCTCATATGGCGCACTAGCATTAAATGTACTCTGTCATTTTGAATATTGAAAACTACATTAAGAAATGTATATTTTTAGATAAATGCATGAAGAATAGTTATGTGAAATGTCAAATAAAAAGGTATAAATAATAAAATGTTTTAATGTCGAGATCAACTTATATTCTCATATGGCGCACTAGCATTAAACGTACTATGTCATTTCGAATATTGAAAACTACATAAAGAAATGTATCTTTTTAGACAATTGCATGAAGAATAGTTATGTGAAATGTCACATAAAAAGGTTTTTATATATATGAGAGAGGGAATAAAAGGTGGAAGTAGATGAAGGGGAGATTACCATTGGGAGCTACACTCCCTTGATTATATGCGGTCAACAAATTAGTCAACCTGCCCATTTTCATGTATTTATATATTCAAGTGTGCTTTCTTGCAAAATAATTTATGTGAATATATATATACACACACATATACTTCCTCTTAATTTTTTTTCTTTTTACTTTTTTGGTGAAGGGGAATTTTGGTGCATCTCATGGTTTTCCCCAACTTTTTTGGTCATATGGATTATACTAATTTTACTGTATCGACTACTTCGCCATATACCTGATTTTTTCTTTGGTGTATATACTTGGCTTTGCGGCTCCATAAATCGTATAAGATATCTTTGATTGGAAAAAAAGAAGGAAAAACTGCAAGTCGGCTCAAAGGTTCAACCTTACAAGGGCGAATCAAACTCAAGTTTCATAGGTTTGAAAGCCCAAACCCAAATGCAGGCTCCAAGAAAACCCATTTTTTCTTCTGAGTTTCACAAGTGCAAATTAAACTCAAGGTCCAAAAGGAACATGAACCCAACTTTAGACCTAGAAGGCCAGAAACCCTAAAGCCAATGAGAAATGATAAGCATAAGTGAAATACCCCTTTTAAAAAATGGACAAAAAAATCTACAAAGTAGTAGAGACCAGACTACTCCAAGCCCGATGGGACGAACGGCTCAAACGTGAAATTATTTGCACTTTCTCGGGGTGGAAAATCGAACATATGCTTTGCGCTAATCCTTAGTCAAACTCCATTCGCCAATCAAACCAATGCCATGTAATCAAAGTGGACTTCCATATAGGAATTGCCTATTGCTTTGAAGGAGGAGTCAAGTCACTATGATTAAATTTTATGGATTGAAATCACTATAACTTACTAGCACCCTCACTCTTGGTTGGAACGATTCGTTCAACTCCACTGATGATTCATCATGATTTTACCATTATCTCATTTGTAATAATATAAAATGATGATGAATGGAAGTCTATGAGAAATGTGAATGTCACAGGCCGAAAGCTTCCTGGTCAAGGACAAGCCTATGTGGCGCCCAATGAGCCGAAGCAACATGTTGGCTTTCTTTCAATAGATCATTCTCAAGGATAGTATACCAAGTTACATATTCATAGTTAATGTATCATGCCCAATTTAGCCAATGCATCCAATCTCTCGAGCAAAACGAAAAATCACTTCATTACAACAATTGGTATCGATGTAATATGGTTATCATAAAGATATGGGCATCGGTCTGGATACAAAAGGCCAAAGCAAAAGGTTTGGAGTACTTTATTTAAATTATCATAAGCGCAAATGCTAAAAAACTTGAAATTGATAAGAGTAGATTGGTTGTTTCTTTTTCTTCTTAATTTGACGAGTCACCCTCCTCCTTTTTGGCTAAAACACTCCTCAACACGGTAATCTTACTATATTGCCCTTTGTGGGTCTCATTTTCTAGCATCCGTCTTGGCCAATATTTTATGAAAGTGTTCCATTTTTTATTTTATCGAGTCTCTTTTTTATATTATATTCTGTTTCCTTATTTATGGGTCCCACATTTATTTTCCTTGGTCTTCTTCCTTCTGCGCGTTCTCTCTCATGGAAACCACTCCGAGCAATAGAGAGGTAGAGAAATGGAGACTTCCATGCATGTGCAGGCGGAAGCGGCAAAGCTGGTCCTCAAGACCCACGACAGCACCTTTTCGAGCCGCCTGATTGAAGGCCCTGCCCACAGTCTTACAGCAACAAGGGGATTGTGTTTGTGGAGAGCGGCGCACACTGGTGAGGCATGAGAAGTTCGTGCGCTCTGCATCTTTTGAGGGTGGCGAAGGTGGAGTCATTTGTGCTAGTGAGGAGGAGGAGCTGGGAAGGATGATGAGGAGGCTGAGGGTGGCAGCCTTAAGGCATACTCTTCGCAATTCAAAACCCTTTATTGAAAGATCCTTTTTTGCACAAAGAACCATTAAGATTTGCAAAAGCAGCATTGCTCACAAGCGCAAGTTTGTATTGGTAATTCATTGCCTCCCGGAGCTTGGGAATCAGTTTCCTCACCTTCTCCCCATCTAGCTATCAAAAGTACCTAGCAACCATTTTGCTATATGACAAAGAATTACTATCTTCAACCATTTCATCAAGTAAATTTTGCGCAACCCTCTCCTTGCCCACTTTGTAGTTACCCATTGATCAAAGTAGTGTAAGAAACGCAACTCGGGCGATTCCCCTGCTTCTTCTCATATCTAGAAACACCCCATATGCCTAAAGCTAGTCTTGAAATATGGCACCACTGATCAATAAAGTGACTACCGGCCCTTTGTCTCACATGGCTTTTTATAATTCCAACATCGCCTTTTTCAGAACAAATTCAAGTCCAAAGTGGAAAATAGAAGAGAATGGCAAATGGACCTAAAACGACAGCGCCTCACCTGTCTCTCTCTCTCTCTCTCTCTCTCACACTCATCTAATCGGCCCTGGCAACTTCAAGAACTTCGAAGCTTCACTCATCCTAGCCTTCTCTTCACCAAACAGCAAAGGATATAAATCTCGCTCTCTTGCTTCATGTCTTGTCCCTCAACCTCGACGAAGATGGTCATTTCATCTGCTTGCGACTAACTTGGCCACCGTTCCCTCATGTGAAGTAAATTCGAAACAAATCCTAGACAGCGATATTTATTTCTAAATAGAGGAAATATTTCATATCAATCTTTCCACCAAAAATCGTTAAGACGGAAAAATCTTAACTGTGCGTGCCGTAAAACCGGTATAAAGATACGGTATTTAAAAAAAAAAAACCAAACAGATTCCTGCCACCATCGGAAGAACCGAAGTTCCGGATCCCATCTTCTTGTTACGGCGCGAAACTGAAGCACTCCTGCAAACCCTCATCTCTCTCTCTCTCGATCTCTTTCCCTCGGACGTGAACATGGAACAGAGAATCCGTGGGCTTCCCAAACTCCATCGCCAAAGAAAGGAAACGACCTGTGACGCCAATTCCTCCTCTCGTGAAACCCCCATCGCCATCTCTTTCCCATCGACCCACCATCTCTTTCCACCACCAATTCCATGTTCTTCCAAATCGCTACCTTCCAAACCCACTCCCAACTGCACCATAGCGCCATGACACTCCCCTTCCCCTCCAAGAGATCACCTATAAAAATAAAACCCACCTCCTCTCTCCTTCTCCCCTTCTCCCCTTCAAGCCCACCTCCTCCTTCCCCTGCATTTCCATGGCTTCCCTCTTCCTCCTCTCCCTCCTCTCCCTCTCTCTCCTCCCCTCTCCCTCCTACTCCCGCCATACCCACCTCTCCAAACCTCCCCCTCTCCCGCATTCCGCTTCCTCCTCTTCCTCCTCGTCCCCGGAGATCCAGCAGGCCTGCGAGTCCACCAGGTTCCCCGACCTCTGCGCCTCCCAGCCCTACCCCCTCCCCTCCGCCTCCCCCTCCTCCCTCGACGTCATCCTCTCCGCCATCCAGATCTCCTCCGACCGCCTCGCCACCGCCCAGTCCATGGTCGACTCCATCCTCGCCTCCTCCGCTGGCAACGTCAACCGCACCATCGCCGCCAAGAACTGCGCTCAGATCCTCGCCTACTCCCGCCGCCGGACGGAGTCGGCAGCGGGGGAGGCGATCCCTGGCGGCCGCACCAAGGACGCCCGCGCCTGGCTCTCCGCCGCGCTTCTCTACCAGACCGGCTGCTGGTCGGGCCTCAAGTACGTCAACGACACGAGCCAGGTCGACCAGACCATTGCGTCCTTGAAAACGCTGACGATGCTGACCAGCAACGCCCTCAGCATGCTGGTCTCGTACGACCGGTTCGGGAAAGACACGGCGGCGTGGAGGCCGCCGGCGACGGAACGCGACGGGTTCTGGGAGGACTCTCTCGGTGGCGGCGGGGGGCCGTCGGGCCTGGGGTTCGACGGCGGGGTCCCTTCGGGGCTGACGGCGGACGCGACGGTGTGCAAGGACGGGGGAAGCGGGTGCTACGCGACGGTGCAGGCCGCCGTCGACGCCGCGCCGGAGAACGTCGGCGGAGGGAAGAGGTTCGTGATCCACATCAAGGAAGGGGTGTACGAGGAAACGGTGAGGATCCCGTTCGAGAAGACGAACGTGGTGTTCCTGGGGGATGGCATGGGCAAAACCGTCATCACCGGGTCCTCGAACGCGGGGCAAACTGGGGTCTCCACCTACAACTCCGCCACTGTCGGTGAGCTTTCATTCATTTTTCAATAATATCTTAATATACTTTCGTTCTTATGTAGAATGTTTTCGATCAATTAGTAGTATTTTTTAAAGCAATCTTCTGGTTTTTTACTAGTGATTCGCCTCTTAAATTTCCTGGGACACTGACAAGATCTCGTAGGAATCGTTCTTTGTTCAAGCCGGAATTGTCCAGAGAAGGATCAATTAATTCTTGTCGTGGCGCGACATGGGACGTGGCATGTGCTGCAAGGCTTGTCCATTTCTTGTGGGGTTTTGACAAAATTTGGCTCTTTTCTTTCATCTTTCGAGAGGGTCTTTTATCATTTCTAGTACCAAATTTCAGGTTCATGAATGTGAACTGAAGTTGGCATTGGGTGCAATTGCAATTTGCGGAGGACCGTCAATCTGATTAACGTTTGACGAATTTGTTGCAGGAGTGCTCGGCGACGGATTCATGGCAAGCGGGCTCACGATCCAGAACACCGCAGGTCCGGACACCCACCAGGCGGTGGCGTTCCGGTCGGACAGCGATTTCTCGGTTGCCGAGAACTGCGAGTTCTTGGGGAACCAAGACACGCTCTACGCCCACTCCCTCCGGCAGTACTACAAGTCCTGCCGCATCGAGGGCAACGTGGACTTCATCTTCGGGAACTCGGCCTCCTACTTCCAGGACTGCCAGATCCTGGTCCGCCCCCAGCAGGTCAAGCCCGAGAAGGGCGAGAACAATGCGGTCACGGCCCATGGCCGGACCGACCCCGCGCAGTCGACGGGCTTCGTCTTCCGGAACTGCTTGGTCAATGGTACCGAGGAGTATATGGCGCTGTACCGGAGCAAGCCCGAAGTGCATAAAAACTTCCTGGGGAGGCCGTGGAAGGAGTACTCGAGGACGGTCTTCATCGAGTGCAGCCTCGAGGCCCTGATCGCACCTCAGGGCTGGATGCCATGGAGTGGGGATTTCGCCCTGAAGACGCTCTACTACGGGGAGTTCAAGAACACGGGGCCAGGATCCGACACGTCGAGCAGAGTGTCGTGGAGCAGTCGGGTCCCAGCCGAACACGTCGATACATATTCGGTGAAGAGTTTCATCCAGGGAGATGAGTGGATTCCGACATCTTGATCCAAGAGGATAGAGAAAACGTTAAAATGAAGTCGAGATTTCTGGTTTCGAGACGAGTGAGACGGGGTTTCGAACCCACGACACTGCAGTTCTCACCCGTTCGATGTACATGAAAGTCATCGAAGTTGTATAGTTTCATTAAAATCAATTAGTGGCATCGGCTGACTTTGGTCGAACCCATTCTGGGTGAGTGGAATTACATTGTCCATTAAAGGATGTGTTCGGTTCATGAATAGAGCAGATTGCAGAGTTCACCCTTTTTTCTTCTATAATGCCTTGTCTGATCTGATTATTAGGGAACGAATGATAACCGTTTTGATCAGAAATTGATTTCTTGAAAAGAAATAGATTTTTTATTTTTATTTCTAGATGAGTTTCTAAGCAAAAATACATGTTTGATAACAATACAAAATTTCTACTCCTAAAATAGAAATTTGTTTAATAATGACATGAAATTTCTCCCTTTTGGACAGCGGTGACCGATAGTGGTCGGTGGCAACCGACAACCAGCGGCAGTCGGCAACCGAGGCGATGGCGACCAACAAACGACGGCCGGCAAACAGCAAGGGCCGCGCCGTGATCGTTCGTCCATCCACCGTCGCTGACCGTCGTCTGTCTGCCGATTTGTAGTAAGGATAAATGATGAGAATAATTTTTATTTCTCAATTATATTAGGAAATAGAAAAATAAAACATTTTTACTTATCATTTCTGTTCCAAACTTATTTGCGGAACAAAAATATATTTCGAGAAATAGAAAAATGAAATAATTTTATCAAACATATTTCTATTTTAGAAACAAATTTAAAATATAAAATTTTTTCTGGAACAGAAATTTTGGTTTGTCATGCACCCCTTAATGTCTGGTACCTCTTGGTTTCTCATTGCTGGATGCAAATGCTTATGTCTCGAGCAACAATACGGCTATTGCTTAGGTGACATGGGAAAGCATGCATCTTGCTTGACTTGTAAGAAAATATTAAAGGGGGGAAAATTCCAAATAAGGATCGAAGTGGATTAATTTTCTCAAATAATGATCCAAAATGAATTTTGTGTCAGATAAAGGCACAAAGTGGATCATTGTCTCAAATAAGGACCCAAAGTGTTTGAATCAATTCCAAATAAGGACATGAACTTGTTGGTTAGCCAAATATTCGCCGGCTATCAAAGCATGTAACATTTCCGACGACCGGAGTTTGGGCAATTTTGTCCAAAAAAAATATCGGGAAAAATTAACAAATCATAAAACATAAACAAAAAAACCCTAGGTTTTCTACGGTATCCCCATTCCTTGTACCCATCCTCTGCAAAGTCAAAAGCTGAAGTTCTCCCCATTCCTTGTACCCATCCTCCAAAATCGAAGACCTAAATTCTCCGCCGATTGAGGCACGAATTCAAAAACAAGAAGAAAACCAGATTCTTCTTTCTCCGCCGGTGAACTAAGGTCCTCAATAGAGATTACGTTGATTACTTCGGATCTTATTTGACACAAAATTTACTTCGGGTTCTTATTTGAGACAATGAGTTTACTTTAGGTCCTTATCTGACACAAAGTTCACTTTGGATCCTTATTTAAGAAAATAGATGCACTTTGGGTCCTTATTTGGAATTTTCCCTATTAAAGGGGGAATGACAAACCAAAATTTCTATTTCAAAAATAATTTTTTTTTTTATTTCAAACTTGTTTATGAAATAAAAATTAGTTTGGTAAATTGTTTTTATTTTTTTATTTCTAAAATACTCCAAAAATAGGTTTAGAATAAAAATCGAAATAGAAATTTCTTACTTCTCTATTTTTGGAACATAAATAAGAAATTAAAAAAAAAAACAATTATCATAGTTCATCCTCACTATTAGTTGGCCACCCATTTGTCTCCCACCATCCACCACTTGCCGATCGCCGTTGCCGGCCGCCGCCGCCGCCGCCGTCCATAGCCAGTCGAGAGGGAGAAATTTTGTTTTATAACTCTATTCCAAGAACAGAAAATTTACATCATTATTAAATACGGATTTTTGCTTACAAACTCATCTAAAAATTGAAATAAAAAAAATTATTTCTTTTTTAAAAATCAATTTTTAACAAAAAATTTTATCATTCGCACCATAAGTGAAACCGATCAGGTCAAGGCACAGATGAAAGGACGACAGTGATCGCTTCCTTTCCTTCATGGCCACAGAAAGTCGCAGGGATCGGAAATGGGAAATGGGTAATGGGACGGGGCCATATTTTTTCCCCTGAGAAGAATGTGAAATGGCTCTCTTGAACATGGGCGTGAGGCTACCGTGTCAGTGTCTGAGATGCGCGTGAGGGTACAGAATTTATTGCTGATGGGAGGAGCATTTGGCCGAATTCGCAGGGAACGTTTCGACTGTTCCGTCCGTCCGAGACTTCTCTGACGGGTATCAAATGCCGACGAGCGATAAAGTTGTCCGTTTGGAGTTTAGTGAACAAGACCCTAGAAGTTGTGGCTTGGCTTACCAATGGCGTGAATTGTCGCGTGACGTGTTACCTCGACGATGTTTCCGCTCGGAATCTTGACCCACGTCAACTTCAGTCGCTGGGACCGGCTGGTTCCTGAAATCACGGGATAAAGCCGGAGGAAGTTCTTCCAATCAGACGATAGTAGGCAGTCACGAGATGACGGACATCAAATTCTATACGCTTTGCTTTTCAATCGCTCGGACTGGCACCCAGGCCCAGCCTCGATTGGTACAGAACAGGGCACAGCCTTTGGGGACCTAGACTTGGGTATTGGGATCCCATGCTCAGCCCTTGGACACCCAGGCACAGACACTAGGGGCGTGGCACAGGATCGAGGTCTCGGGCACTACTTCAATGGACTGGGGAGAGGGCGTTTATTGTGGCACGGGCGCTAAGATCCCAGGCACGTGCACTGGGGTCACGGGCCAGCACTCAATGGACCCAACCTAGGCATCGGAGACCTGATCTAGGACATTATGTTCCAAGAATTGGCATTGGGTTTCAATGCCCAAATGTGAAATTTCATAGCAAAATGCTAATACCCAGTCTGTATTTTGAAAAATGATTTTTGATTTTTTATAGAAGAAATCACTAGTCTGAATTTAAGCATAAATTTTTCATTAATTCATTTTTCAAATAGCCAATGCCATCCGTATGTTGAGAATACATAAAGATTTCAATCCAAATTTTTCTGAGTTTAAAAGATGTATTATTAACGACTTTTTGATAAACCTCTAGAGAGGAGAAAATAATAGATATGTAATGAATTTGCACTTTCATCATTTATGTCAAAAAATATTTGGTATTTTACAACAACTTATCATCTAAAATGTACTTCTTGTCTCTATTAAAGAGACGAGATTATATAGTGAGCAAAGTCATTTTCTTCGATCCTTGGAAGGAAACTTTTTTTGAAATGTGAAACATCCTTAGCAAAATTTGAGACGCTACTTATTTATATATATTGATAATATACATATCAAGCATGGCTAGCTAAAACCATATCATTCAAGGAAAAAGTTTAGAAGTACACAAATGACTTGAAAGACATCATATTAACATAGGGCCGACAAAAAGGGTTTTTCCATATTGATACGATAACTATGTTACGCATCTTGTTAATTTAAATTTCAGAAATATTGGTCCATGCATATCAAATAAAAGTTAAAGTAAGTGTGTTGTGATGTGAATCCAAATTTGCTTTTATGTCAAGATCAACTTATATTATCATATGGCACACTAGCATTAAACGTATTTTGTCAATTCGAATATTGAAAACTACATTAACTAAATGTATATTTTTTAGACAATTGCATGGAGAATAGTCAAGTGAAAAGTCACGTAAAAAGGTAAAACAAATAAATATGAGAGAGGGAATAAAAGGTGAAAGTAGATGAAGGGGAGATTAGCATTGGGAGCTACACTCTCTTAATATTATGTGGTCAACAAATTAGTCAACCTGCCCATTTTCATGCATTTAGATTATTCAAGCGTGTTTTCTTGCGAATTAAGTTATGTAACTTTATATATTTCCTCTTAATTCTTTTTCTTTTTTCTTTTTTGGAAAAGGGGAATTCGGTGCATCTCATGGTTTTCCCCCACTTTTTTGGCCATATGGATTATACTAATTTTACTATATCAACTACGTCACCATTTACCTGATGTATCCTTTGGTGTATATGCTTGGCTCTGTGGCTCCAAAATTTGGATAAGGTATCTTTGATTGGAAAAACAAAAGTAAGGTAAGTCGGCTCAACGGGTCAACCTTGAAAGTGCAAATCAAACTCAAGTTTTACCACTGTGAAAAGCCCAAATCCATATGCAAGCTCCAAGAAAATACATTTTTCCTCCTAAGTTTTACAAGTGCAAATCAAATTCAATATCCAAAAGGAACTTGAGCCCAACTTTAGACCCGGAAGGAGCTCAAATGAGAAATGATGAGTGAAATACCCCTGAGAAAAATGGACAAAAACATCTACAAAGTCGTAGAAACTACTCCAAGCCCAATGGGACGAGTGGCTCAAACGTGAAATTATTTGCACCTTCTGTGGTGGAAAATCGAACATATGTTCTGCGCTAATCCTTAGTCAAACTCCATTAGCCAATCAAGCCAATGCCATGGAATCAAGTGGACTTCCATATAGGAATTGCCTATTGCTTTGAAGGAGGAGTCAAGTCACTATGATTAAATTTTATGGATTGAAATCACTATAACTTACTAGCATCCTTACTTTTGATTGGAACGATTCGTTCAACCTATACTTCACCGACAATTCATCATGATTTTACCATTATCTCATTTGTAATGATAACAAAATGATGATGAATGGAAGTCGATGAGACATGTGAGTGTCATAGGCCAAAACTTCCTAATCAAGGACAAGCCTGTGAGCGCCCAATGAGCCAAAGCAACATTATAGCTTTCTTTTGATAGATGGTCCTCGAGAACAATACACCAAATTACATCCTCATAATTAATGTCTTGTGCCCAATTTAGTTAGCGCATCCAGTCCCTCAAGCAAAATGTCAGAACCACTTCATCACAACAATTAATATCAATGTAATATGGCCATCATAAAAACAGAGGCATCGGTTTGGGTACAAGAGGCCAAAGCAAAAGAGGAGTACTTTATTTAAACTATCATAAGCGCACACTAAAAAACTTGAAATTGATAGGGTAAATTGGTTGTTTATTTTTCTTCCTAATTTTTTTTTTTTTTTTTTTTTTTTTTGACAAATTTTTCTTCCTAATTTGATGAGCCACCCTTTTCCCGCCTCCTTAGCTAAAACACTCCTCAACACTATAATCTAACTACATTGCCCACTGTGAGGCCCCTTCTTAGCATCGTCTTCGGCCAATGTTCTAAGAAAGTGTTCCATTTTTTTTTCTAGCAGTGTCCTTTTCATATTGATTCTCTATTTTTTTTCTTGCGCGTCCCACATTCACTTTCCTTGGTCTTTTTCCTTCTCTCCGTTCTCTGTCGTGTAAACCACTCAAAGCAACAGAGAGGTAGAGGAATGGAGGCTTCCACGTTATGTAGGCGAAGGCGACTAAACTGGTCCTCAGGACCCACAAAAAACACCTTCTCGAGCCGGCTAAGTGATGGCCCTGACCACAGGTCTTAAAGCAACAAGGGGATCGTGTTTGCACTTTGCAGAGAGTGGCGCATACTGCAAGGCATGAGGAGGTTGTACACACTGCATCTAATGAGCCTGACGAAGGTGGAGTCGTTTGCACCAACGAGGACATAGGAAGGGTGATGGGGAGGCTAAGGGCAGTAGCCTTCAGGCATATTCTTCACAATTCGAATTACTTCATCGAAAAACTGTTCTCTACACAAAGAATCAATGAGATCTGCAAAAGCAGCGTTTCTCAAAAGAAAGTTCTCTTGGTATTTCATTACCTCTTAGAGCGTGATAATCAATTTCCTTGCCTCTCCCAATCTAGCTTTCGGAAGTACTCACTGGCCAATGTGCTACATTTCAAAGAATTGAGATTTATACCATCTTCGGCTACTTCATCAAGCAGCTTCTGTGCGGTCCTCGCCTCGCTTTGCCCATCGATCAAAGTAGCGTAAGAAATGCAGCAGGCAATGCCCCTTGCTCTTCATATCCGGAATCACCTTATCTGCCTCTAACTAGTCTCGAATATAGCACCACTGATCAATCAAGCAGTTAAAATTAGTCAAGGAACACACGTACCCGAGCTTGAAATCAGCCAAACGCCTGATGACCTGCAACATGCTATGTGGGCCACAAAAATCGAGCAATCTAGCAACAATTATATCCGTCCAGAACATCATAAACAAAAGAACGAAGGGGATACTCGATAATGGGCCTCCTCAAACCGTTTCGCGCCGCAAAGAGCATGAGTTGGATTGCTAAGGTTGAGTGAGCCAGATCGGTAGCACGGAGATGAAGGTGGTCAAGGAGACAGAGGGCTTCATCGATGTCTCGATGACAGGTTGATGTGGCCTTGACTAGGATATGCGAGCACAAACGCATGACATATTTTATTCTTCCTTTTAAAATAGATATGTCATAAGTGTTGGCTGGGTCCACCTCCATGTGGGGCCCAGCCAGCATTAAATAAAATTAAAAAAAAAAACAAACCAAAATAAAAAGAAGTGGAGTCGTGCGTGGGGTGCGTCCGAAAAAGGGAGAGAGAAAATGAGAAAAAGAAACTGCAACGAGGGAGAAGAGAAGAAAGGAAGATACTTTTTTATTCGAAGGCAAAACATTGACGGAATCGGCTCAAATTTTCTTCCTATGAGTTGATGGTTTTTGTTTTAAAATAGATATGTCATGTGGTAAGAAGATATGCAGGTTAATACTTTTATCCCGCTATTCTTGGTGATTAATGGATGTTTTTGGGCGGTCCGTGGTTTTTCCCCAGATCGAGTTATCCACGTTAAATCTTTGGTGTCGTTATTTTCTTTGTCTACTTATTATTTCAACAATATATTTGCATTTTGTGAGGCTATACATTGCTGGTTGTTGCTGGGGGTTAAGAGATTTTAAGTTGATTTAGTATCGGAGGAGAAATTGATCCTGGAAATGTTGTCTTAGCTTCTCCCAACATCATAACTTTTGTACGATACTTACTTAAGTGTTATAATATCTTTTTACGATTACTTAAATGCCACATTGGTGAAAAATCATTCACATGAGTAACTATTCCAACCATTTGCTTTACATGGCTTTTGACATAGCTTTTTTCCGTAACAAATTTAAGTTCAAAGTGGAAAATAGAAGAGTGGCAAATGGACCAAAAACGACAACGGCTCACCCCCCCTCTCTCTCTCTCACCCTCATCTAATCGACCATGGTTGCCTCGAGATCTTCCAAGCTTCACTCATCCCGGCCTTCTCCTCAGTCAACAACAAAGCATACAAATCTCGCTCTATCGCTTCATGTCTTTGTCCCTCACTCTCGACAATGGTCATTTGATATGCTTGCAACTAACTTAGCCACCATTCCAGCCAAAACATTGGAGATAAAGAGAGTCTCCTGGGATGCAACATGGACTCTCTAGAGAATGCATCGACGGAACAGAGACGGCTGTCGTGCTCTTATTTGCCACCGTAGCCATCTCTCTAGTCCTAGAAGGTGGCGATTCAAAGAGTTGATGCTGGTGAGGGAGGGCTTGTTGCATTGAAGAATAAGAAGAAGGTCGAGAAGTTGCTATCCGTGCCTCTTGAAATTGGGATTAGGGTTTTCATGTTCTGATTTTGCCTTAATATAAAGAATTGGGGTTAGGGTTTTGTGAAGTACATGTTGAATTTTGCCCCAAATTGTCAATTTGGTGTTAACATATGGCTTAAATGATATCATTTAGTGGCTAACTTGCTGACTTTATTTTGCCAGTGAGGTACATCGGACACAGTATAACAAATTAGTACCATGTTGGATTTTTCGACAAAATAAATCGCTAATAGAATATAAGTAAATGATATTTAATAAATGTGGCACTCAGGTGATTGAAAAAAAAATTATGACACTCAAATGAATACCATACAAAAACTATGACTTAAGTAGCACCGATATGCGACACAGCACAACATGACACGCTGACATATCTTTTCTCAAAAGTAGAGAATTTCGGCACATTAAGACACATTATATATTAAATGAATATTTTTATTTTAATTAATTTAATTCAAATTCATAATTAATAAATAATAAAAAAGAGCATACGATGAATTTACACTAATAATATTAATAAATCTTTTCTGCATTTCTTCCCCCCACCCCCACCACTTATTAGGTTGTTACTTTCTTTATTAAAATTTGAAGTCACCCTCTTGTCCAAAACCCTTCGGAAAAGAAAATTGCCCCATCAAAATCTCATTTTTAATTTTTTTTTTAATTTCCTCCTTCAAAAATCCTAGCCCCTGCCTTCTCCTCCTTCTCCTCCTTGCACGACCCTCTTCTTCTTGATCTCTACTCTCTCTTCGTCGCCTCATCACAATCGTTTGCTGCCCCGCCTCTCCTTCGCAGCTGGAGCCTTGTCGCCGGCCCTCCATCACGGCATCGCAGTCGTGATCCTCTAGTCGTCTCAATCTCTACTCTTCCTCTAGCCCTCCCATGCCATTGCGGCCTTGCCGTCACTCACGGCCTCACCTCCGCTCCCTCGCCCCCACCTCCACCCTCCATCATCTTCTTCGATGATTCTCTCTCCTGGACACGCATGTCAAAACATGTCGAGAAGAGTTGACCACATGTCGAAAAATTCAACATCTATTGACCGCGTATATGAGCGTGCCCGATATATCGACATGTGTCGAACACGACATGGAAGCTCCGACAACGTATCCGTATTTCATAAGTTATGGCATTTGTGATATTATTATTCTCTTTATTTCTCTGTCTCTCGAGGGAGAATAAAGAAAAGGAAGAAGATTAAGGAGTGGATATGGGAACCACAAGAAAAAAAAAAAGAAAATCAATATAAAAAAGGGAAAGAACAAAAAGGGGACTACTATCTTAGAACGATAGCCAAGGGATGCTACAAAGTAGGATCCACAAAGAGAAATATTGTTAGAACACTTTATTGAGGAGTGTTTTAGTTGGGAAAAATAACAAAACAATCCATGAACTTTAGTTCAATATGCAATGTAGTTCCTAAACTTTTAATTTATTTAATACAGTCCATGAACTTTAATTCAATGTATAATATGACCTATGGACTTTTAATTTTTTTAAAGTAGTTCGTAAAAATTTTTATACATGCTGAATTTAATTTTCTACATTGTTATTTATCTTAAATTAATGAAAGAACAACATTAAACATTTTTATATAGTTCAAGAAGTACATTATATATCATACCAAAGTTCAGGAATTATCTATGTCATTATCCATTTTAATTAAAAATGGTGGAAAAAGTGTGGCCCTAATTTGATTTGATGATCCTGCGATGCTCACTGCCCATCAATTCAAATCTGGGTGGATAGCACGACTTCCGGTAAGCAGCAAGGGACGGGAAAAAATAAAAATCAGATGGGATGTGAGATCTAATTTGGCTTAAACTAAAGCATAAAAAAATGATATTTGATAACTTTTGTTGAGAAGGTTTTTGCTATCGAAATTCCCAAGCCTTCCAAAAAGATTACTGTCAAGCGACGGTAACATCGAAAGAGACATGAAAAGGAGTGAGAAAAGAAGAGGACAATCTTAGAGCGAATGCTAGGTGGCTGGGATAAATGGTGAGGCAGCTCATTATCCATTTTTTCATTAGGGGTTCGCAGTCCTCGAGCCCGGAGATGTAGGGTTCATAAAGGCGCTAGAGATGGTGAGGGAACACGTCGGGCCAACTCCTAACGAGCCCTGATGCGACCCTGTCAAGCCAAAATGATCTTAAACATCCCAAGCTAACAAGAGTAACATAAGATTATTCATCTAATCCCAAGTCATTCTTCTATAGAATAATGCTCACGTGAAGTAAATTGAAAACAAATCCTCAACAACGATATTTGTTTCTAAATACAGGAAACGTTTTACCTCAATCTTTCCCCCAAAAAAAGAAACGGCATCCAATGCCGAAAGATCAAAAGAATTAAGGGGAAAAAATCCAAACAGATTCCTTCCATCATCGGAAGAACCGAAGTTCCAGATCCCATCTTGTTACGGCGGGGAACCAAAGCACTCCTGCAAACCCTCCTCTCTCTCTCTCCCTCTCGATCTCTTTCCCTCGGGCGTGAACATCGTACAGTGAATCCGTGGGCTTCCCAAACTCCATCGCCAAAGAAAGGCAACAACCCGTGACCCCAATTCCTCTCGTGAACCATCGACCCACCATCTCTGTCCAGTGTCCACCATCAAATTCCATGTTCTTCCAAATCACAACCTTCCAAAGTTCCAAACCCCGACCCCTTCCCCCACTCCCAACTGCACCATAACGCCATGACACTCCCCTTCGCCTCCAAGAGATCGCCTATAAAAGCCACCTCCTCTCTCCTTCTCCCCTTCAAGCCCACCTCCTCCTTCCTCTGCATTTCCATGGCTTCCCTCTTCCTCCTCTCCCTCCTCTCCCTCTCCCTCCTCCTCTCTCCCTCCTCCGCCTCCTCCCGCCATACCCACCTCTCCAAACCTCCCCCTCTCCCGCATTCCTCTTCCTCCCCGGAGATCCAGCAGGCCTGCAAGTCCACCAGGTTCCCCGACCTCTGCGCCTCCCAGCCCTACCCCCTCCCCTCCACCTCCCCCTCCTCTCTCGATGTCATCCTCTCCGCCATCAAGATCTCCTCCGACAAGCTCGCCAACGCCCAGACCATGGTCGACTCCATCCTCTCCTCCTCTGCCGGCAACGTCAACCGCACCATCGCCGCCAAGAACTGCATCGAGGTCCTCGCCAACTCCCGCAGCCGGACGGAGTCGACGGTGGGGGAGGCGATCCCGGGCGGCCGCACCAAGGACGCCCGCGCCTGGCTCTCCGCCGCGCTGCTCTACCAGTACGACTGCTGGTCGGCCCTCAAGTACGCCAACGACACGAGCGAGGTCGACCGGACCATGGCGTTCTTGAACACGCTCACGATGCTGACCAGCAACGCCCTCAGCATGCTGGTCTCGTACGACCGGTTCGGGAAGGACACGGCGGCGTGGAAGCCGCCGGCGACGGAGCGCGACGGGTTCTGGGAGGACGGCGTCGTCGGCGGCGGGGGGGCGTCGGGCCTGGGGTTCGACGGCGGGGTCCCTGCTGGCCTGACGGCGGACGCGACGGTGTGCAAGGACGGGGGCAGCGGGTGCTACGCGACGGTGCAGGCCGCCGTCGACGCCGCGCCGAAGAACGTCGGCGGAGGGAAGAGGTTCGTGATCCACATCAAGGAAGGGGTGTACGAGGAGACGGTGAGGATCCCGTTCGAGAAGACGAACGTGGTGTTCCTGGGCGACGGCATGGGCAAAACCGTCATCACCGGGTCCTCGAACGTGGGGCAACCCGGGGTCTCCACCTACAACACCGCCACCGTCGGTGAGCTTCCGTTCGTTTTTCGATAATTTCTTAATATACTTTAGTTCTGATGCGGAATGTTTTCGATCAATTAGAAGTATTTTTTAAAGCAATCTTCTGGTATTTTACTAGTGATTCGCCTCTTAAATTTCTAGGCATTGTTCTTTATTCAAGCTGGAATTGTCCAGAGAAGGATCATTAATTCTTGTCGTGATGCGACGTGGGACATGGCATGTGCCTCAAGGCTTGTCCATGTCTTATGGGGTTTTAAGAAAATTGGCACTTTTCTTTATCTTTTGAGAGGACTTTTCTCACTTCCAGTACCAAATTTCAGGTTCATGATAGATGAATCTTGTTAAAATATGCCCAATGTGAACTGAAATTGGCATTGGGTGCTATTGCAATTTGTGGAGGACCATCAATCTGACATTGTCGATTTTGTTGCAGGAGTGCTTGGCGACGGATTCATGGCGACCGGGCTCACGATCCAGAACACCGCGGGTCCAGACGCCCACCAGGCGGTGGCATTCCGGTCGGACAGCGATTTCTCGGTCGTCGAGAACTGCGAGTTCCTGGGAAACCAAGACACGCTCTACGCCCACGCCCTCCGGCAGTACTACAAGTCCTGCCGCATCGAGGGCAATGTGGACTTCATCTTTGGGAACTCGGCCTCCTACTTCCAGGACTGCCAGATCCTGATCCGCCCCCGGCAGGTCAAGCCCGAGAAAGGCGAGAGCAACGCTGTCACAGCCCATGGCCGGACCGACCCCGCGCAGTCGACGGGCTTTGTGTTCCAGAACTGCTTGGTCAATGGTACTGAGGAGTACATGGCGCTGTACCGGGGCAAGCCCGACAAGCACAAGAACTTCCTGGGGAGGCCGTGGAAGGAGTACTCAAGGACGGTCTTCATCGAGTGCAACCTCGAGGCCCTGATCATGCCTCAGGGCTGGATGCCATGGAGCGGGGATTTCGCCCTGAAGACCCTCTACTACGGGGAGTTCAAGAACACGGGGCCAGGGTCCGAGATGTCGAGCAGAGTGTCGTGGAGCAGTCAGGTCCCGGCCGAACATGTCGATACATATTCGGTGAAGAGTTTCATCCAAGGAGACGAGTGGATTCCAACATCTTCTTGATCCGAGACGACAGAAAGAAAGTTAATAAGGTCAAGATAACTAGTTTAGAGAGAGTGAGATGGGGAGTTTTTCGAACCCACAACACCACAGTCCTCACCCGATCGATGTACATGAAAGTCATCAAAGTTCTCTATTTTCATTAAAATCAATCAGCCGCATCGGCTGATTTTGGTCGAGGTACCATTCTGTGTGATTGGAGTTACATTGTCCATTGAAGGATGTGTTCAATTCACGAATAGAGCAGACAGCATAGTTTGGATCTACAGACCCTTTTCTTCTATAATGCTTTGTCTGATCTGATGATTAATGTCTGGTACCTTTTGGTTCCTCATTGCTGGATGCAACTGTTTGATGTCTCAAGCAACGATGGGTTTTGAAGGTATTCCCTTTTCCTACCATTGGATGAAGAAAGCAGGAAGCAAAGAATCACTACATACATAGTCTTGTCTGTATGTGGCGTGCCGTGCTGGTGTTTACATTTATCTGTGCGGACAGCACTAGACCGACCCCTACTGCTCCAATCGGTAGTGGAAGCATGGGACTATGGGGCTATTGCTTTGGTGACATGGGAAAGCATGCATCTTGCTTGACTTGTAGGCAAAAATGAAAAGGATGACAATGATCGCTTCCTTCCATTCGCTGCCACAGAAAGTTGGTGGATTGGAAATGGATAATGGGACGAGGCCATGTTTTTTACCCTGAAAAGAATGGGAAACGGCTCTTTTGGGCATGGGCGTGAGGCACACGTGTCTGCTCCTCGGATGCGCGTGAAGGTTTTACGATCATTGCTGATGGCAGCAGCGTCTGGCCGAATTGACAGGGAACGGCTGGACCGTTCGGTCCGTCCGAGACTTCTCGAACGGGGTATCAAGTGTCAACGAGCGATAAGGTTGTCCTTTTGGAGTTTAGTGAACGAGACTCTAGACCTTGTGGCTTGGCTTCCCAATGGCGAGAACTTGTCTCGTGACGTGTTACCTCGACGACGTTTCCGTTTGGAATCTTGACCCACGTCAACTTCAATCGCTGGGACCGGCTGGTTCCTTAAATCACGGGATAAAGCTGGAAGAAGTTCTTCCAATCGAAAGCCAATCGGAGGCGTGACGAGCTGAAGGGCGTCACATTGTATAGGCTTTGCTTTTCAATCACTCGGACCGGCGGCATCCGGTCCGGCCTCGATGGATCCAGGACAACCTTTGTAGACTTGAGGCAGGACCCAAACTCGGACCGGGATTCCACGCTTGACCTTTCGGGATCCGGCCCCAGTGCCAGGACATTAGACATAAGCGTTGGGGAGTTCTGGGCACTACTTCAATGGATCCAAGAGAAGGTGTCAAGATGTAGGCATGAGTGCTAGGATTTCGAGCACGAGCCCATGAGCCGGCCTCAATGGACCGAGCTCGGAGCCGAAGACTTGATCTTGAATGCTATGTCTCGAGAATCAGCATTGAGTTTCCATGCTCATGTGTAAAACTTTGCACCCAAAGTACTAATGATACCTAGTCATATTTTTGGAAAATTATTTTCGATTTTTTAAGAAGGAAATCATAAGCCTAAATTAAAGCATAGATTTTTTATTAATTGGAGAAATATTTTCCGTTCACTCATTTTCCTAAACAAATTTAACGTTGGAAAATGAGGAAAAACATTTTCCTACAAAGCAAATAGAGCCCTCGAAATTGGGCTTTGTTTTCATGAATATACCATCACAAAATCTCTCTTTTACTCGACTTTAATCTAGCGCCTTAGACCAACTCGCCCCATCAATGGTTTATTCCACAACTTCCTGACTATTATAATAGCCCATATTTCTTGACCATTATCATTCGTGGCTTTCAAGACTTTTGGCCTCGCAAATTAGTGATGGTGCTGGCTTCGCAATTGAATGGGTCATGATTGCAATCAAAATTGTTGGCTTTGTGAATTGAATGCTTATCTTGTTCTTGATTCATTGATCTTCACTTTTCTTTGATTTTTTTATTAATTGAACCAAGTTTCAGTTGTCTATACTCGTGGCTCAATACTTAGTAATTTTCTCTTATATCGCCTATCAATGACTTTTCATTGCCTTTGTCGATTACCTAAAGTTGCCAATCAAAAGGACACAACAAATTTTACCTCAAAGAGGTCTTGATCGGTCTATTCTAGTTCGAGTCTGTGGTCAAAGAGTTGTGTAGTTTTATGTTGACCCTACTCCCAACAAGTTGAGATGGCCGAGTTGGTCTAAGGCGCCAGATTAAGGTTCTGGTCCGCAAGGGCGTGGGTTCAAATCCCACTCTCAACAATCCTCTGATGATTTTTTGCCAAAACATAAAAATCAAATCTCGTTATCCCGTTTTCTTCTTTCAAATTAACAACTCCATGAGGTTAAGTTTTTGAGGGAAAAAAAGCCATAAAAAATCACAAATTATGTCTATTACAATACTTTCACCCCAATTTTTTTTAATTTTTTTTTGTGACACTAATGGCTACCAATGGATGTCCCTATTCCATCTTCTTTCAAATTAACAACCCGATAAGGTTAAGTTTTTGAGGAAAAAAAAAGTAACAAAAAATCACAAATTATATCTATTGCGATACATTTACCTCATTTTATTTATTTTTACATTAAAAACTCCAAACTTGTTTTCGAGTGAGACATTTACCTTTATTTAATATTCTATTAAAGATCCTTACGTAGCACCGTATCTAAAAATTAACAAAAAAAAAAACTAAAATTTAAGTTACTATTCATTGCGAGTTACCATTCATCGTCTTTAATCTCGTCTCTAACACTCGTCCGTCGCTGCCCACTGCGGCTTAGACCCTCGGGAGCATTCGTCGTAGCAGTTGCCCATGGTGGCTGCGAACTTCAAGGTTGGATCTAGCTTCGTGACTGCCATGGCCGCTCGAGCTCGAAGCTGGACCATTCAAATTGGATTACAGATGGAAATTCTTTGGTCGATGGCTTATTCAACTCATTTGACTGTAACATCAATTGCATGCCGCTCAATCCGGAGACAACATTTTGTGGAAGATAAAATCCTTTTGAAACGGGGGCCTATTCCTCCAGTCAGACAAATGCTTGCGGACCCATCTGAACAGAAAGTCTCGTTCAGAATTGATAAATTTTTGCTGTCTCCTTTGTTAAAGTTTAGTTAAAAACACCTGGTGGCGTTCAAAGCAAACAAGTTCTTATAAGCTGGTTTTCATAGAAGTGGCAATCTGAGGATGCTGAGAGTTTCTCACAAATTGTGCTTCATTCGTTAGAAGCTTTTTACGCGCAACCGGTCCCGATATTTTTATGACACTCTTGAGGACCAAGATTCTAGGCGCACCCGAGCTTCGAATTCGAGCAGCCATGGTGGTTGCAAGATCTTGCGGCTGCCATGGCTAGTAGCTAACGAATGCTCCCAGAGATCCAAGCAGCAGTGGGCAGCTACAGACAAGTGAGGTTGAAGACGATGAACAATAACTTGAATTTTAGTTTTTTCTAATATGGCACTATGCGAGCACCATGTCAAAAAATTTAATAGGGATTTTTAACAAAATCCTATCGAAGGGTAAATGTGTTACCCAAATACAAGTTTGGATTTTTAAGTGTCACAAAAAAAAATAAAGATTTAGGTAAACGTTTCTTGATGAGTATAATTTGAGATTTTTTGTATTTTTTTTTTCCCAAAACTTCTTATAATTAGGGAGAATTCATCTTCCTCAGATAGGCTTCTAAAAGGAACTGCACAAGGCCCTTCCCGTAGCAGTTAGAATAATCTCAAAGGGTGCAAACCAACTCCTCCCATCTTCTGGTTTGATACTTTTTCATTACTCACTCATTTAGATGTTCGTATCTATATCTAAAAGAAAGTCTCCACTCCAAATAAATTTAATTGCATTAAAAGCTTCTCACAATCCTTAGCAATTCAACGGGCACATGCGAGTTGGTAATAGGCAGAAACGAAATTGTAACCTGACCCCCTTTCGGTTCTCAATCTCAACCACTTTGAAAGAGCTGGTGATGCTCATTAAATAGCTTTGACATAGGCTTACCATATAGTAGTAGTAGATAGAGATTTTAGTCAGGGTAGCCTCTAAATTTAACTACCTCCCCCACCACTTTTTTGACTCTTGGCAGCACCGTGGGACCATACTTTTTTTCCTTCGAACAAAAATAGATAAGAGGATGCTCGATATTTCGTGATTGATTGAGTGTATAGTTGACAAAATGCTCTCGAAAGCACCTAATAATCTCTCTCATTTCGGTCCATTTTTGTTCAATTCTCGTGAACATGTCCTGGGATATCAAAAGGAAAGCTTGTCTTAAAGCAATTATATAAGTAGATATGTATGAGAAATGTTTTTTCTTTAGATGTCCAAGTAACTTCTTTGGAAAAATATAGAAAATCTAACTCGTCACATAATAACTCGAATTTCTCGTCTCTAGTGACTAGTTATGATAAGATACATACCATTAAAAACCCTAAACTATGCTCACTGTAAAATTAATATCTCGAATTTTTTTTATATCACCAAAAATCCTAAACTTGCTCACTATAATAATACTCTTAACTTTTTTTTTGGTGCTTAAATCCCAAATTTATACATATGTAACATATATTTCCTCTCTTTCAGTTCCAACAAAGGTAAAATACAGATTCTGAGTAATTGTGTCATAGTGAGTATGGTTTGGAGGTTTTTGTGGTATTTATCATTTAAATCATTTTGTATTTGAGTGGCCATTTCCTTATTTCCTCTATAATATTTAAATGCGAGACATATCCATAAAGTCAGCATTTATGTCTGACGAAACATATGAGGTTCAAAAAATCTCTTGAAGGACGCTGTGCAATGTGTACGGACGTGCAGCGACGTGTAGCTAATCGCTCGCCGTCTCTATCACCTTATGGCGGGTAATGCGCTGGATGTGACAAGCGTCTTTCGCTAATTTCATGGTTCCAGCAGTTGATAGGACATAGATTAAATATAATAAGTCAAAAGAGATTATGATTTAGTCAAAAAAAGGAGTTCGAAAATTCTTTGGATTAATCAACGAGAGTATGAAATTCTCGAGCCTCTCTTCTCACGGCCCTGATGCCACATTCTCTCTCTCTTCTGCTTCTTCTTTTTCTTTTTTTTTGACAAATGAAAATTATATGCATCATTCAGAAATAGTAGAAAAATTGGAATAAGTGGATGTTGCTAAAGCTTCCCCGTGATGCTACAGCTAACAAAAGAACAAAATATTGACAAGCGGTATTGCTATTTTTGTTAACATGAACTAATGTCCTAAAGGCACTTGTCAACAAAACACGTACTTTTAACATCAGGAAGTGTCGTATTCATATTTTCGAATCATTTTTGACATCATGTGAAGATAATTCATACTTTTGAAAAACTCAAGGGAAAATTTCATGATACCTTTGCACATTTTCATCATTTAGGTGATGATAACCGGCAAGTAAAATTCTCTTTCTCAAGCAAGGCAGGCTATTTTGCGAGATCGGACTTGCAGGCTAAAGAATACACGTTCTTGATCATTGCCATACCTCATCTAGTCTCAGCCTGGCCCGCCTTTGTTTGGCCAAATGCCCAAGACAACTTAGGTTGTCTTTTAATTGGGGGAAAATGACTCTATCACTTAGGGGTAAGTGGTTCTATGGTGTATAGTTTCTAGACCTATAGAACTTACCCTATCAAAATCAATTCCCAGTTTATGGAACTTTGATACCTACCTTGTAAACCTCAAAAATTGACCATATCAGTCCAGTTTGGTTTCAAGGTCTATTTAGGAACTAACCAATTATTTTTTCTCTTTTAGATTAATACCCTGAAAACCTCAAACTGGTACATTGTGACAAGTTTACCCCCAAACTAATTTTTTGATCATGAAAAATCCTAATCTGGTACACCCGTGACAAATTTATCTCAACTGATCATAAAAAACCCCAAACCGGTACGCTTGTGATAAATTTACCCCAAATCAATTTATTCGACTGCCAAAAACCACAAACCGGTACATTTGTGACATATATATCATTCGTTAAATTATATTAATATCAAAAAAATTACAAAAATTATATAACTATAATAAACGGAGAATAAAATCTCAAACTGGTACACCAGTCAACTGTCATGCGTTATTCTACTCAGTAATTTGATAGTAAAATTTAACAGAAATCAATAGAGGGTAAATTTGCTACAATTATGCTAGTTTAGGGTAAATTTATCAAATGTGTACCAGTTTGGGATTTTTTGTGGTCAAAAAATTAGTTTGAGGTAAATTTGTCATAGATATATCAATTTAGGGTTTTTTAGGATATTAACCTTTCTTTTTTTTTGTTTTTTTTTTCTTTATTTCCTTAAGAGAACAAACTTAAATAAAACATCCTCTTATTTGCAAGAGGTTGAGGTGGCAACAACAAAAACACAATTTGGAAGATATAAGTAAAAGAAGAGAATTAAAGTTTTTTCATATGGTTCTCTAGGTGGCAATGACAAAAACACAATTTGGAAGGTAAAACTAAAAGAAGAGAATTAAAGTCCGAGGGATTTTTTCATATGATTCTCTAGTTCGGTCTTGCGACCTCCGCCGGTCCACCGATCGTTATGCTCACCGTCGCCTTCCGTTTGGCTTTGTCTCTAGAACTCGGGAACTATATCAAGAATAGTCGAAAATCAAAACCGAACCAACTTGAGGATAGGTCTGGTCCACCGCCCGACGACGGCCCCCGCTTCCGCTTTCACGATCCGGCCTAGCCCCCCTCGCGGCGACGACCGCCGGGCCGCGTCGATCCTTGCCGCCCTCACTAACCGGCTCCAGGTCTATCCTAGACCAGTACTCATCCCTTCTTTTATTGGTATGAAGTGACACCCGGAGGAGAATAACTATGAATACTGTATAGTCTAGGTGATCAAGAGTTTCCTTGCCTAATCTCAAGTCTTGATCTATGGTCAACATTCACGGGATGAGCTTTGCCAGAATCCGAGGTAACGCATTCACGCTCCATAATGACCACAACGGCCCAACACAAAACCATTAATGCCACACACACCTCTCGTAAAGCGGAAATGCTTTGCGGTCTGGGCTTAGGTACGACGACATTGGTCGATCTCATGGATCAGCCATCTCCATAATGATCTTTATTCATCATTCCTTGGATTAGACTCCTCAATTCCTAAATTCTCATCATAATTCTTAACCACGAAATGAATGTTCTTGGCGTAGCCTGTGAAACCAGCAAAGCATAATGAACACCACAAGTTGAAAAAGCATTTCGTTGACGTGTGCCCCGTAAAAATACCCGTGAAGTAATTAACATAGAAAAAAGTTTGCCGTTTCGAATTTCCATCAAGAGTCTCATAATGTTTATGTACAATTGCTGTCGTAAAAATAAATTTTTTTTTTATGTACTGTGCTTTGTAAGTATTTTTGGAAATTGATTGAGTGGACAGATTTCAAAAAGAACAGCTTTTTTCCCTTTTTGTTTTGAAAAACAGTTGTCGGAGTTTACTCGATGTCTACGCTATAATCGACACTGTCCGCACCTGCCACTGATCATCCGCCTCCTCCACCTCCATCCTCTCAGCTCTCAACCATGGCGGCCCTCCTCCAACTCCTACTCCTCCTCTCTCTCTCCGCCGCCACCTCCGCCGCCGCCCCGCCCGCCCGCACTTCACAGACCCATCGCACCCCTCCCTCTCCGTCGTCCCGCCCCAGGTCACCCGGGCCTGCCGGGCCACCAGGTTCCAGGACCTCTGCGTCTCCACCCTCTCCCGCTCCAAGCCCCCCCTCATCAAGTACTCCTCCCCTTCCCTCTCCGCCATCCTCGCCGCCGTCGCCGCCTCCTCCGACGGCCTCAACACCGCCCAGTCCATGGTCAAGTCCCTCCTCGCCTCGTCCTCCGGCCACCGCAGCCTCAACCTCACCGTCCACTCCAAGAACTGCCTCCAGATCCTCCCCCTGTCCCACTACCGGATGAGCTCCACGACGTCGGCGCTGCCCCACGGCGGGGTCAAGGACGCCCGCGCGTACATGAGCGCGGCCCTGGAGTACCAGTACAACTGCTGGTCGGAGCTGAGCTACGCGAACGAGACGGCGATGGTGGACCGCACGATGGCGTACCTGAACACCCTCATGTCGCTCACCAGCAACGCCCTGAGCATGATCGTCGCGTACGACGTCCGCGGCGCCAAGATGGACTCCTGGACCCCGCCCGCCACCGAGCGGAACGGCTTCTGGGAACACGGCCCCGGCCGAGGTCCCCCCTCGGGTTCCCCGGCGGGGTCCCGCGGGGGCTGGCGGCGGACGCGACGGTGTGCAAGGCCGCCGGCCAGGGGTGCCACCGGACGGTGCAGGACGCCGTGAACGCGGCGCCGAACAACGCCGAGAGGGGGAGGAGGTTCGTGATCCACATAAAGGGAGGGGTGTACGAGGAGATCGTGAGGGTTCCGCTGGAGAAGAAGAACGTGGTGTTCGTCGGCGACGGCGCCGGCAGGACGGTAATTACGGGGTCCCTGAGCGCCGCGATGCCTGGAGTGTTCACCTACAATACGGCTACTGTTGGTACGCTTTTCTCTTTCTTTTCTTTTCCCGTCCTTGGTTTTGCCGAGGCTTTTAATCTTGTCGGCTTGCTCTTTCTGTCATTATCATACACTGAGGTTGTTGGAAGGATCTAAGGAAGATAGGTTTGCGTGGCAAAACAGTAATTAAAAAAAAAAGTTGCAAATGGTGGTGCAATGAATTGCAAATGGATTGCAGCCAAGCAATAAAATAATGTGGTGGTGAATCATTGTTACTCGCTAAAGTGAGTTTTGCTTTTGAGACTTGTCTTTGCTGCAGTGACGTTTTCACTTTGGACCCATTTGACTTTATAGGCCTTGCGCTGCTCTTTTCACTGCTTTTCTTTTGAAACTTGTGGTTGTGGATGTGTTTGCAGCTGTTGCTTTCACCTGCACGGTGAAATTAGGGTTATATGATGATCTGCTTACATGATCAAATGCTGTTGTTATTCATTGATGTGATTCTGTGTTGAGGAAAAATTGATCTTCGCAGCACATCTGAGCTATTAGTATAGAGAGAAGCGGACTCGGGTTAATGGCGAAAATTTATGGCATGATGTTTGATCGACGAATGCGCAGGTGTGTTCGGGGATGGGTTCATGGCCCTTGGGATCACGTTCCAGAACACGGCCGGGCCGGATGTCCACCAGGCTGTGGCCTTCATGTCGGACAGCGACCTGTCCGTCGTTGAGGACTGCGAGTTTCTGGGCAATCAAGACACTCTCTACGCCCACTCTCTCCGCCAGTTCTACAAGTCCTGCCACATCGAAGGGAACGTGGACTTCATATTTGGGAATGCCGCCGCGGTGTTCCAGGACTGCACGATCCTGGTGCGGCCACGGCAAGTTACCCCCGAGAAGGGCGAGAACAATGCTATCACGGCCCAAGGGAGGACGGACCCGGCCCAGTCGACGGGCCTCATTCTCCACAATTGCTTGATTAACGGCACGGAGAGGTACATGGAGCTGTACCGCAGCAATCCTAAAGTGCACAGGAACTTCTTGGGCAGGCCGTGGAAGGAGTACTCCAGGACGGTGTTCATAGGTTGTCGCATGCAAGAGCTCATAACCCGGGAGGGATGGATGCAATTCAGGGAGGGTTTTGCACTGAAAACGCTTTATTACGGAGAGTTTGGGAATACAGGACCCGGGGCGGACACGTCCGGGAGAGTTTCGTGGAGCAGCCGCATCCCGGCGAACCACCTGAACGAGTACTCCGTGCAGAACTTCATCCAGGGCAACGATTGGATTCCTTCGTCGACCCCTTCTCAGCTGTGAATCGAAATCGACGTCGGGGAAGACGGATCGGACATGGTTGTTGTGCTTGTGGAAGATCTAGGAAGAAACCTCGGCATGAGCTTGTAGGAGTTTGTATCGAAACTATAGTAGCGGGATGTAAGGTTAAATGCCATCTTCTATGCATGTAGACATATGAAAAGGATAATCTTATCTCTGCAGTTTTAGAGATTTCTACGCATATGAGCTGATTTTCTTGTTAAATGTAGGGTAAAGTTCATGCAAAGAGGATTCGAGAATAATTACTTCCTCATGGCCGATTCTCACTCGGTTTACAGAGCGTCACCAGTGAGAACTCCTTTTATAGTAAATTCTCGTCCGAAGAAAATGAAAGATTCCTTTTCCTCCTATGTTACATTAAGATTGTGCAACGTGAGCACGATAAACTAGGTTTTAATTGGGCACACATGAAAGATTCCTTTTCCTCCTACGTTACATTAAGATTATGCGACGTGAACACGATAAACTAAGTTTTAATTGGGCACAAGTTTAGCATATAATTCAGAGAGGCAAACAAAAGAAGGGGAACAAAAAAAAGTGAAAGAAACTAAAAAGGAGTATCTAAGGGCCCAACCGGGTTCGAACCGGTGACCTCTTGATCTGCAGTCAAATGCTCTACCACTGAGCTATGGACCCTTTGTTGCTTAATCCTCGATACTATTAATTTATAAAAATAAAATCATGACTCTGCCCTGGATCCCCACAGAGCGATGTCCTCATATTTCTCGTGTGGTATATGATGCTGAGCGATGTTTAATTTCAGGTACAAAGTACAAAGAAACTGTCTTGATTTTTCTGATTAGAAAGTGATGGAGAGTGGTGCTTGATTCTTGTAGCATTGACAAGAGCACAGTAGACGAACAGCATTCTTGATTCTTCTAACCAAAGTTCGTTCATTTCTCCAGTTGTTATTTGCAGTCGAATCCAATCTGGAAGCATCAAGGAGGGTCTCTATCAGACGCCTTATGCGATAGGAAGAGGCGGGAAAAGAAAAATTCGAACCGATCGCCGGAAGATCAGTCTCTCATCTACGTTCTGTGTGAAGAAATTATAGCTTGGCATGACAAAAATAAACAGAAGCATCCTCTGTACTCATTGCTAGGAGAGAGATGCTGAAGAGATCGCCGGAGGCGAGGGCAGAAGGAACTGGTCGTCGGTCCAGTTCGTCTCGCCCCAATGTTGCAACATGCTCTTCCAGTTGCACAAATTGTCGATGCACTTGCCTAGCCGCGCATCCTTGACCTTGATCTTCCAATGCCCGTCCGCGTAGTTGGCCTTCTCAGCCTCTCTCCGATCCCATTCCAGCTGCGCCTTCTGCTTCGAACTCAACATACAGAACTGCTTCAGGACCTCTGGCATCGCGTCATGCACTCTCCACCACCGCTCGTGCGCGACGTTACTGGCAAACTCCTGGAAGAAGTCGACGTTCCAGTTGCAGTCGTAGTCCCGGAAGCAAAGCCACGGCTTCACTCCCAGATAGTGAAGCACGTAAAGGATCGGGGGGTCCGCCCCGAAGAGCCGAGTCTTCATTTGCTTCTTCTCTTCTTCGTCACCGATCCAGAAGTGCTTCAAGAAGTTCATGTGTCTAGGGATCCGGTGCCACCACGTGAAGATCTCGTTCAAGTAGCCTTGGTCGCCGCCATTGTAGGACTCTATCTCATTGATGTGCTTCATCAGGAGGTTGAACGTGCAATTCGATGGCTCAATCACCATGACACCAGAGTTGAATAGCGTGGCATTGTTCCCAGTGGCCGATATTTCAGGCATGGCGAAGAGGAAATCGATGTTTCGGAGGATGAGCAAGTCGGCGTCGATGAATATGATCTTGTCATAGTCGGTCAGCTGCCACAACCGGAACTTGCTGTAGTTCCACTCGTTGTAGGCGTCTTTCTCGGCCTTTGGGTTCCTGATCCGCTGTATTGTGCGGATCTTCCAACCGGCTGCCTCCAGACCGCTCCTGTGGTAGTTACTGATCGAATCGTCCACGAGAATTATGAGGTCACGGGTCGAACCGGCCATTCGTATGCTTTGAGCAGCAGCTATTGCCCCACAGACGTACACATCAGCAGAGTGAAGGATGGTCGCATAAGCTTCTCGGCGTGCATCTCCAGTGTAAGCCCGTTCTGTTTGTGAGAAACCGGACTTGTGACATCACATATGGGATAGCATATAAGATGGTGGCATGCGCGCGAGAGAGAGAGAGAGAGCTTGTTATAGAACTGACCTCTGACATTGAGAGGAAGAGCAAGTTCACATGACCCAACAGGGAGCTGCAACTTCTCTCTCAGGACACTCAGATTTGGCCTGTAAAGCCAAACGTTGCCTATCTTCTGGACAAGCTCTTTGCAGGTGAACAGGTTGGGTATCGGAAAGCACTTGGAGACGAAGAGGACATGCACTGGATAGTTCCCTTTGGCCGCTGACGCGAGCCGCGCCGCTGTGAGCTGCAAGTGGAGCCTCGCCACATCTCTCGACCAATTGCCCTCGTTCCTGCATGGAAGTTTCACGGCGATAAGGTCAAGCCGCACAGCCGGTGGTTTGATGCGCGGTAGGTTCGGGCAAACGGGTACTTCAGTTTCTTCTTCCTCGTCGATCCACTCCGGATATAACGAATCCCAAGTGACGTTGTTGGCAGCATATTCCAGGGGCAGAACAATGTGGTTTGCCCTCGGAAAAAGCAGCGTCCAATATGCATTTTCACTTTCGTTGAAGTTTAAAAGGCCGATTCCATGATAGTCATTTTTCCCATTTAGGCTGTCTGTTACGTCTCTCATATCCTCCCAATCTATGTCCAAAAGCGCCATGTATCGTGGGTCTGATCCGCCCCATATCCATCTGTTGACAAAACTTGGCCTGAGCAATAGAATAGAGAAAGTTATGCTTGCTGCCTGGAAGAGTAAGAAATTGATGCTTGTCCATGTGTTTGTTCATCAAGCAATGTGTGAACACTGTGCATGTCTTTTGAAATATTTCTTACCGAATCGTGGATGATGATAGACTGTCACTGCTGTAAACTTCGGGATGGTAGAGTATCGTTGCCAATGTGCCGCATATAGTAACGGCAAGGAGGAATTTCAATAGAGAGAACTTGCAGTTTGCACTCTTATATTGGAGGGGCAACTGCAAAGATTTGCCGATTCCTTTGGGTTTACTCCGCTGCAGTTTCCGCTTGTGTATATCTTCACTGATTCAAGTAGACATTGGCGAATGGGTCAGCAAACAAAAGAAATGAGAAAGTACATGAAAGTCGTCGATGATTCCAAGAAGCTTAACAGAATTATTTGTAATATGTGCGATAGATGTAGCAAACCAACCATAAAATGGAAGATATTCATAAAGTAAATTCAAATGTTAGTAGTCCATCTTTAGTCAGAACAGAGGACACAATAAAACCCTCAACCATCACGAGGGATACTAAGTGAATTGGCAGACAAGTGCTCGTTTCAAGTTGTGTCCCTTGAAGTATGAATCTGTAGAAGTTCTGAATTTTTACTGATTATTCAAGACTGCATTTGTTTTCTAATCCTAAAGCTGAACTCTTTGCAGATGAGGAGCAAATTGCTGCACCAGCTGCTTTTCTTGATTGTTGATCAATTGGTCTGACTAAATAGTTCACAGAAGAAAATCCTTGATCATGAGATTGGGTTTTTGGTGATGCCATACCGATAAATACATCGTGCAAAACTATGCAGCAGTGTTCATCTGGGATAAATTTCAATGCACATTCTTTATGAAGATGACATTGATCTGCTTCGTAAGTATAAAGAAGCAAAACTATTATGAGGAGGCTTTTTCTATGACTGCATAGAAATCCACGTTGACTTAGTGATCGCAAGCAGAACATGTTGGAATTTACAGAGCATTACCAATTCAAGTATTTGATCAAGATGTAAAAACTAAGATCGCGTTGCTTGTTACTGTTTAAATTCAGGTTGCAGGGGACCTCAACTTTTTAAACGAAGCTTTCCCTGTAAGTAGTTCCCCCATGGATTAATGAAACCAAATCTGATCCCCCATGGATTAACGAAACCAAATCTGATATTTGAATGAAGAAGAAACTCACTTTGACAATGACAACCTGTGTTTAATCTCGAGATTATCGTCTGAACTTCCCATTTCTTCTCTCAGCTGGATTTACTTGAAGCAGGGGAATCCACCATCTGATCGACAGGACAGTGCAGGAAGAATCATCAAACATGGTCAGAGGAAGGCTAAGCCAGATGCATTCGCCATGATGATTTGATAAGCCGAAAATAAATGGATGTTACTTAAACTGCAGAAAGAATGACAGAATCAAGAAGTGGGTGAGTAAGCATTTCAAATCCGAGAAGATTGTTGTGTCAAGAAGCTGTTTTTGTCCAGACAATTCAACGAAAAACCAAATTAAGTTCCTTTTGTGACATTCACAACATTGCACATTCCTAGCCAAGAGAGGGGTAACAAAAACACTTCCCTGACTAAAATTTGCTAGAGAAGAAGAAACTACAGTAGAAAATCCTGGACCGCTGAACATTACATGCATAAAGCGGGAGAACTAATTCAAGAAAAACCATCACATGAAACTGGATCAAGAACAATAGCATTTACGCAGTTGAGAGAGAGAGAGAGAGAGAGAGATTACAAACCTATGTGGTTCTGGGGTTTCTTCTGAATGACACGGAGATGCAAATGAGATGAGACAGGTCCAGGTGGGGTCAATATAGAGGGATCCGACCTCTGTTTGAATTCTTGTTCACACTTTGCTTTCTATTTTTTTTTAAAACTGCTTCATCATCGATACCAAGTTACCAACTTTTTTCATTATTTTCTTTGGCCTGTATGTTTTTCCTATTTCTCTCCCGCTTTATCCTTTTGTCCTGGCAAGGAAAGATCAACTGTAATTTTCTCGAAGTTGATATCTGACTGCAAGTTGCGGTTACACTAACATGCGGAAATAGTTGAAATGACAATTAAATATGAAAAACATGCTACTTTTATGTTAGTTGTTAGGACTAAAACACAGATTCACATTCAGAAAATGCAGAGAATGCGTTACAAAAATGCAGAGGATGGGAATTTGCAGGCCAGCTTGAAAAAATGCAGAGAACAAGCAGGGAAGCAATTGTTATAAAAATTGATTAAGCACTAGCCCTCTCAGCTTGTGTCAAGCCACCAAACCCCAAAAAAGAAGGCTTAACAATGATCCTTATAAAAGTGGGAAAGATAAGTTGCTCTAATCTTTAAACCTCTTTTCTCCAAAAGCACAAAACAAAAATCGCCCTCATATGAGGTAGTTGCTACATTAGGTTGAAGAGAACAGATTAGTTGATGATTCATGACGCATCTGACAATGGAAAGCGAGTCAACTCATGTCCCATCTTACTTACCAGATTGAGCGAACCTATTGTTTTACTTAAAGCTATAGGCAGAAGATGCATACGATCTGTTGGAAAGCTGACTGTTAAACCGATTGATAATTATAGTCAATGCTTTTTGGCTAAATTAAAAGTCCCTGTGAATCATACCCCTTTTATTGTAAAGGTGTGGTGTCATTTGTGAGAGAGTTGAAACCTCCATATTGCCCTCTTTTTTCGGCTTATAATAAGTACGGATAAGAACTATAGAATAATAATATCGGTTGCATGAGCATCTACAGGTCAAGTCCGTGTTTATCTACAGATATTTCTTTTTCCTGTTTTCCTGAATCATTGTCCTCAATGACACCTTCAAGGAGAACTTTTCACCATGTAATCCAATATTTTCTACTTTTCTTTATTTTTTGCGGTTTTTCTTATTAAACCCTAATAGAAAGAACCAGAAATAACTACTACAGAAACCATTTTTATCTTTCTTGGTCTTGCTCCATATTCCTTGATGCTAAAGTAAAGACAAATTAAGGTGAAATTGAAAGATTAATCAAGACTGATAATGCAATCAAATTTCACCAAACGAAAAAAGGGAATACAGACGCGGTCAAAGACAACAATTAGAATGTTTAATGAAATTAAAGTTGGTTGACACCCACTAGGCATCACTTTCCAAAGGGACATCTCACTTTCCATTTTGTCATCCGAAAGACCTAAGCATTGTAGTGTGATAAAGATTATCCAAGAAATCAGAAAAGAAGTAACTCAAAAGTCAGAATTAAGTTTGGTCTCTTCTATTTATAACAAATCTGAATACATTAATCAAACATTAGATTGCCCACCATGAATATTAGCTTCGAAGCTTCATAAATAGTGGGAAAAGGGAGCATCAGAAGTCCACGTGGCAGCGACCCGACCGCCCAATTATAATTCTCCCCTTTAGGATGGAAGCCGTGCACTCATCGCTACGTATCTCTCCGTTACTCCATCTCATGCACTTGTCTTACTACTATATTTCATATAAATAAAACAAAAACAAAAAAAAAAATCATATGTCTGTAAAAGTACGAAGATAGTATAAATGGAGATGTGACAGAGTATGAATGTTGTCGTAGAAGCGAAGCAAACCGACCAAAATGGAAAGAATAGATTTTCTGTGGAGTCCTTCCAGCTGTCGATACATTCATCGGGAAGCAAGAGCGAGGGATTTTTCCACCAATGTTTCACTTCCACATCCGATATAGATATAAATAGGATAGAGTATAAATTATTTTTATTCCGTTATTCACCCTTTGATTGGTATGCCCATCTATTGTTTTTTTTTTTCATGTTGATGTTGAGATTTGGTTTGATGTGGCTTCTTTGGACCACTTAAGACGTAGGAAAACGAAATATACCTAGAAAACATGGGTGGTATCTGTTGGGAGATTTTTGGCTTATGATAGGCCCAATGTTTGGCAATACTGGGTTGGTCTACTTGGTGAATTCAAGGAGAGTTTTCTGACAAGACGAGAGAAATAGTTTGCTATTCCTCTCCTAACAATCATCCGGATCCTCCTCTTAATTCCACATCACAACCAAACATGAAAAAGTGCTACATAGAGTTTGGTCTTATTAGTTGCCAAAAGAGCAACTAAATCGGCGAGATTAACGAATCTAAATCACGCTTAAGCGATACTTAATGGTAACTTCAAGGAGAACTAACGGGAAAAAGATAAAGCTTGAAGGAACCTCTTCATAATTATTGACTGCACGGAGAGAGAGAGAGAGAGAAGCTGCCAATTAGCTCATCAACATCAAGTACTTAGAAGCATGCGCAGCCCCACATCCCTTTCAGCAAATACGTTCTCTTTTTGCCGATTAAATGCACTTACACTTCTCTAGCCTTACATGTTAAACCCATGAAAACGCAAGTTTTCTGCTTATGAAACCCAAAGTTTGGCAATCAATCCTGGCTGAATGACTTGACACTGCGGACAATATAAATTATGCACAAAGATAGAGGAATGAATGTATTAAATTTATTCATGAATGGCAGCTGCGGAACAAGGCTCAATGAGCAGTTAAAAATTCTTCATTCTGAAGCATAGACCTCAGCACCCAAAAAAGCAAATGATATAAATCAAAACACCAAAGGCATCCTAGAACCATCGAATGATCGAATTGACGGTGGTACAAGCCTATGTTTGCTTGATGCTCTGGAGAATGAAGATGCTTATCATTATCGCCTCCAGAGCCACTACTCAAATACAGAGCACAAAAATAAACAGCACAATGGTTCCTCTTGATCTATATGGCCAATGACAGATTATGAGGGGTAAAGGAATCCCTTTACTTGATAAACAAAGGACTATCAAGTGGCCTCTTCCGAGTTTATGCATCAGGCTCAGAGAATTTTTCCTCTTTAGGAGGTGCGAACTGTTTGCAAAGCTTCGATCTTGTCCAGGGATCCATAGGAGGTCTCTGTGGAGGTTGAGGGACTGGAGGCTTCGACTGTCTAAGTTCATTTTCTCTGTCAATAAACCTGTTCAAACATCATTCAGCAAAATATAACCAGTTAAGACATCTAATTGCATAACCCCCTGAGAATGCACACGAAAACATCACCAAAGTGACATCATGATTCATCATGAACTACTAGTGCAGGTTATTTGAAAAAAAAAATTAAAAAAACTCAATCAATTCGGATCACTTTTCACTGGGTATTCAATGAGCACGCGTGAAGCTTCCTCACACCTCCACTAATAAACTCATTAGAAGGGTGGTCCATCCTCACTCAAAAACATGCTTGAGATAATACCCTCAATCTTTCCCCAAATAAGGAATGAACTTTTTCTTCTTCCCTCCTGGTTTATACATCTAAAAGCTTTTTTATCTATCTACCCTCCCCACCTCTCTCTCTCTTTTCCTCTCCCCCCAAAACACAGGAAACACAGGAAACTGGTGTCGAAGTTTCATATTGTTCCGCTTAACGACTTGCTGAATCCCTCTCTCTGTCATAAGAAACTATATAGCCATTGGATCAAACTAGATACATATATCGGATATTATTAATCCACCTACACAGCCTATTCTAGCTCATGAGATGGCAGAGTGGAAGACAGGTTTAATACATTCCACAGACTTCATAAGCAAGAAATAGAATTATGGCCTTACTCAATATAAGCCATGGGTGCAGCATCACCAACTCGAATGCGAGATCGAAGAAGTCTCGTATATCCACCAGCTCGATCTCTGTGTTCACATTTATTGAAAAGGGTAAGGTTCATGACAAATGAAGGGATGAAAGATTAATGAGATATAGTCACTTGTATCTATAGGCCAGTTCTGTGAATAGTTTGTGAAGGACATCATCTCCTCGCACAAAAGCAGCTGCTTGCCTAGCAGCATGAAGGGTACCCTGGCAAAATATAAGTATTGCAAAAGCGCCAATCAGTCAAAACTAAAATAAACTCAGCACAAAATTTCACTTGACTGACGGTAGAGATAGTCAAATAGGATAAGACAATACTACCAAGTGTATGAAGATGCATACCCAAGACACTAAGGTAAAACTCTTTGTCAATTGTTAAACTTTCAGTAGTATTTCATCTTTACCATGGAACTTCACTTTGAATTAGCAAAACACTCAACTTTCAATATTCTTTCAATTTATCACTCCAACAATATCTAGTCAAGATACAAACAGAAATATCACATGAACATCCTACTTGTCAAAGTTTGAACAGTAAAATCGTAGTACCAATCTCAAAAATTAAATGTTGAAATTTAATCAATGCAAGAGCTCAGCCATTACAATCATGTCCAAAAAAATGTCTCCCGTCAGAGTTTCAATATGTGATCTTAATGATAATAAACAAAATGGTAAAAATGAAACAATGTCAAAAGATGAGTGCTCGCAATTTAAAAACATCAAAGCCCTTTGGCCCTAATATCCCATATTACAAGTTTAGTACCAATCAATGTAAAGTATTTCAACTAGTATACTTTCAGATAAGTTGAGCACTACAATACCAGATATTCAAGGTTTTCAACAACCTAACATCTAGAAGCAGCACAGGTAACATCTTCAGTATCCAGATTGAACCAGCCACCAGCAAGTGCTTAAGCAGTAGAACTGTGATGGCAAAAGGCTAACCTAACCCCACTTTTGAGTGTAAGATGAGAATGAAGCAAAGTTTTCTTATCAACTCCAAAAATGCACCAAGAGGTGAACTATTGCCAAAAATTAGAGTCCAACATAGATTAATAAAGCTCCCATAACATCTCAAGGCATTGAACAACAATATTATTGGCTACAACCTAAAAACCATGTCCTAAAGGGGTAACTGTAAATCTATCATCATCAAAGGCAATAATATCAGAATAATGACATGATCCTACCTCTTTACCAAACTGTACCATATTATCAGCTAACCGCCGGACCTCCTTGGCCTGCATTTTCAAAGATCAATCAGAAATATGTAGTTCAAATGGTAATCATTGTCAATCACTCCATAGATGCAAAAACGATTCGTACGGCAACTTACCTTAGCCACAGTGGTTTCGATTCGCTCATGTTTCACCAACTGCGATACCATTGTCCTGTTCACCCGAATAATTCCATCAAATGAAAAACCTTGACAAGCCCAAAAGGTTCAAGTTCAAATATTTAGAACAGGGTTGCAGACAAAACCTCAGCATGGACATTCTGTGAGCAGCAGGCCTACCAAGCTTCCTAAACTTCGTCATTTCTGGCGAAAAGACTGTAGACACAGTAAGCATGAATCCTCAAGAAACTATCAAAACAGAAGCTTTCCCAACAATATAACCACCCCAACAAGAAAAAGAAAAGAAAAGAAAGAATGACAATATGGTTGGGCCAAGTTCATCATTTCAGGGGCTTCCTCCTTTCCAAATTTTCAACTTCATCAACAGTTCCCCACAACCCGCTCTCAGCTATCGCGAAAGTAAGCGGATTCATCTAAACCCATCTCAATCTCAGCAAACCGAGACGTGGGAAATCTCGCGCGGACAGTTCGAAACCGCCTTCAACTCGCGGTGTGCTCCAGCCCCGGACCCGACGAATCGACCGGAAAGCGGCGAGGAGAAACGGGACGGACATCGACCCATCGAGCAAACGACGATTTTCCAAGACAACCCCAGGAAAACCCACGAACCGCGCGAAGATCAGGAGAAGGAGGAAACGCGTACCGGCGTCCGATCGGCGACGGCCGGAGGAGGCGGAGATGGAGCGGCCTCTGGATTTCGACGACGGAAGTCGGAAAGAGCGAGCGAAAAGAGGGGTTTTGAGGTGGTTTTAGGCTAAGCCAGCCGGCTCGAATGACGGGCCGGTCCGGGCCGGGTCGGACCATAATAGGCCAATCTGGGCCGAGAATCTGTCGGGCCGAAGCATCCATTCTTAAATAAAAAAGCAATGCTAAATTTGGGCTTGGGTGGGCTAATGCCGGGCAATGGTCAACGTACTAGGAAATTAAATCACGTGAAAAACTAAGTTCTAATTCATTATATATATATATATATATATATATATATATATATATATATATTTAAAGCCGGAATTGAGAGAATATTTCAAAACCATCGATGCGGTCGAATTGTCATTGGGAGAAGAAAGAATCATAAGACTTTTAGGGTTTGATGTCATAATCTTTTATCGGACCGCATTTATTCAAGGTGATGTAATTTATGTACATTTTTTATCCAGTTTAGATCGCAATTTTTTTTCTACGGAAATATGTATAGATATGTTTGTGAATATATGCTCGTGTAACTGGCTAGCCATATAATATATACATATATAATGTTAAATTTAAAGTGTGTTGTATAAAATTAGTCGCATTTCACACAAGTATCAAATTTAAGACACGGGAAAAGAGTATGATTTTCTGAAAGTTTTAGACAATTTTCTTGCGTGATGTATTGAACCCTTCAAATAGGGTGGGTTGAGTAAAAAAAGCTTGATCCAAATTGGCTCATTTAAACTGTTTTTGACTTATTTTCATATACTACAAATCTAGTGACTCATAGTCAACTCGAACCCATATTGTTGAAATATTTCTATATTTAATCAAATCTAATAAAACTCATACACAAACTAAGGTGAGAGTGCAAAGTGAGTAAAGGCGAGATTGAATGAAGGTGAGAGACAGTGAAGACAGAGTTATAGAAATGAGCTAAGTCTAAATAAGTTATCAACTCATTATTAACATTCATATTATTTTGGGTTTTATCATTCCAAACTTATTTATAACACATTTACTAAATATAACTAACTCATGGGGTTGACATGTATATGATGTATATTCTCTCTTATACTATTTTTATGTTATCTATACTTAGACGCAACATCTCTCCAAACTCTTTTTCATTGATCTTTTCCTCTAATTCCTTTATTGCATTATATATAGTCTTCTTGTTATAGTGCGTAATTTATGCAGTATATGGAGCCAAATCTGTCCGAGTTAAATTGTACAAAATATTCACTTCGCTTATGTTATAATAATTGTTTTTAGAACTAGGTCAAAGATTAGATTCTTAATGACTTTGAGTTATTTGTAAGATTAGATTCTTAGCATGAATGCTATATTTTTCCAAGATTTATGTAGTCACCCTTTCTTCCTCCAATTAAAAATCTCTCCAATTGATGAATGATATCACATCTGGATTTATTCTTACATACCATCATAACACTTTCCTCATATATTGACGGCTGATATCGATTTAAGTTACATTCAAGGTAATTTCATCGAAATTATTCTTTTTGGCATGGCATTGACAAAATTGTCGCCAAAAGATGATAACATTTGATTGATTTGTACCTATGGTCTAAAATGGTGACTGATGGGTATCTTTCATTTGTTTATTCTAACAAGTAAATAATGTCATAATGGTTGTACGATGGACAGAGACACAATTCCTCAATAGTCTGTATATATAAAGTAAATGAGGCAATCAAAGATTATTTTTAATAACAAATTGTTCATGGATCCTTCCAATTGTCGCCATCAATTTCCCTTTCGTTGGCAAAATTTTCCATTCGTTGAGGCACCTTTTGATTTTTCTTTTCTTGGTCTCCACCTTTGATTGGTCGCTAGAGCTCTTTCATGAGGTGGCCTCTCTTGACAATGGTGTCCAATCGGGAATGAAGAAATTTTACTTTTGCCAATTGATCATCCATATCTTATTAATCTGATATACTACACAAATATAAATACGATGCCTAAATTTGTTCAAGTTGCTTAGGCCGGGTTTGTTCTCTTAAAACCTTATACTAAGATGGGGATTTCATCTTACTTTTCTTTTCATTTTCTTTTCTTTTCAGACATATCGCATAGAATTTTCCGAAACAAAAGAAAAGAAAAGAAAATTTTATAGTGGAACTTATCTTTTAAATGCAACAGTTTTTTTCTCATTTAAAAAATTGATAGTAGAAGTCATTGCACTGGCATATTTGATAAAGCATCTCTAGATGTGTCTAGTACATCTTACGAAAATCAAAATTTACATATCATAGAATGAGTAGCATAGTCCAATTAAGCTTTAATGCATAATTTTATGACATGTTGACATAGTGAACAATGGCGCAATCTTTTGGGATAATTATGTGACTCGGCAAAACTAGTTTCCTGTAACAAGTTTTAATTTGCTAGTGAACCCATAGTTCTTGTTATATACACACAATTGACTCCCTAACTTTTTTTGTGGGATCAAATTTTCTAACTTCCTTTTTTCCACGATTAGAAACCTACCATCAGTTTTGTTGATGTGATTAGCTGATGTGGCGATAACTTACCACGTAGGATTTACGTAACATGTCCCCTTAGTCAAATGCATGATGGGCAACACCTTTCGCCCTTGCAACACTGGCAAAAGCAACGAGGATTAATTGTCAACCCTCACTGATGTCTAGTGACTAGTGAGGGCAAGGGCCTTCAATGGACGATGGCATCTCCTCCACGATGGCGTTGGCCGGTGGCGGCAGGTGATGGTGGCTGATGGCATCACCATATATAGAGCACGGGCGTTGACCTCTACTTGATCTAGGTAAGGGAACACTACTTTTATTGTGGAAAAAATAAAGATTAAGAGTTCAACCCAAATTATGATGATTTAAATTGTTCATTGATATCGTGAATATGTTTTCACACGATAGCATAAGAAATATTCACCCAAGTGCTCAAGATAAGATGACGTGAATATGTTTTCACATGATAGCATAAGAAATATTCACCCAAGTGCTCAAGATAAGATGACATTAAAATTGTCAACAACCATTTTTTTCTTCATAGACTTTAGCAAGGAAAAATTGATCACTTTGCATGCGCGCGCGCACACATATATCTAGGTTCCCAATATCCTATTCGAAATGATTTCATGGTTTTCCACATCATTGCGGTACACAAATTTCAAATTTAGTAGGCGAAATAAAAGTTACCTAACAAGTAATTCAAAAAGGTACATATATATCGCTATGAGAAACAGTGAAAGCCATTTTCTCAGTTTTAGGCGAAATAATGGTCACAATCATAAGGTCGAATTACTCATCATATCTACAAGAATTTCTTATGAGCTCTCATTTCACCATTGTAAATAAATTACCAAGATGCATCTTGCGGTGCTTGGGGAGCTGTCCTCGATATTACTCTATCAGTATTGGGATTTGCTTGTTTTACTACTTATTTATTTTCTCTATAAAATTCAAGAATGAAAAATACATTCTTATGTTAATGAACACAATGGAAAAAAAAATCAAAAGACCTGACATATCATATTTGCATTTCTTTTTCATAAAATTTTAAGCGTTTATGGTAAATAGAGGTTTAATTTTTAAATATATAGCTAATGAAAGCATAAATGCCAATTCAAGAAAAATAATGTTGAAATACTCTCAATTGTGTTTTCCATCTCTCTTTTTAAGTATATATATTTTTGGAACTGATTAACAATACGAATAAAAATGAAAGTGCTTGCGTGTCAATACTTGTTCCTCACTATGTTACGGATTTTGAGGGGAATTTATCAAGTCTCTATTACTCATAAAACATTAAGTTCTAAACATATAAATGGAAGATAATAGTCACTTCTTGCAAAATTGTTGAAGTAGGCTCTCTGTGTTTTTTTTCTGCTTTCGCGTGATCTTTGCGCCCTTCGAAGAGACCAAGTAATTTATGTTCGTCTCTTGTCAAATCAGCATCGACTTTAAAGCAACAAGACAAGGCCAGATTCGGCAGAAGAAATGAAAGAAACTGCAGTTTTTCATATCTGACAAAAGCACACTGCATCTACACGCCCCAGAGACAGAGACTCCTCCCTCTTGCTCTCTCCTTCCCCCTTGTTTTACGCCACTTGTTTCCCCATGGCCAGTGGTTTTCCTGTGGAATTCCCATGCCTCTATTGTTCTTATTGGCTGCCTTTGTCTCGATATTATTCTTTCTTGATATGGTTGATGATGTAGCTTGAGGTGTTCTGGCCCTATGGCTACGTGCTATAATATATTTTTTGTGGGGGTTGCCAGGCACTATTGGGATCAGACAGAGTCTGTCTTGAATTTCTGATCATCAATCCCCATACGTAAGTTAGGGTGCAGATGCTCTGAGAACTTAGATGATGTTGCAAATTTCCTATAAAATAGTTTATCTTGAAACCACCCAAAAAAAAAAAAAATTTGCTCCGGATGAATTTAAAAGGAATAAACCAACAAGGATAGAGTATTTTGTGTGTATATATCTTAGAAACAGTTGAATATATACAATTATACATATCAAGCTAACAGTAGCTATAAAAGCTTTCAAACAAGGATGCAACAGTTTAGATGACCGAATTATCGCAATAAGTATTTCTAGACCTCACGATTTAAGTTGCTTAGAACTTGAATGAAGTGAATTTCTCATTATAATCTACTTTTTATAACTTCAATAAGAGCTAATGTTTATTGGGTATTTTGATCCGATGATTTATTCACATTGCATATTAACGGAAGGAAGGTAGAAAAGAAAGTTATGGGGTGGTAGTTTTGTGGGTGTGAAAATGGAAATGCCGCCAGAGTTAGGCATGTATGTAATTTTCAAAGAAAACGGCCAAAAAAAATTTTAAAAAAAAAAGAAGGTAAAAGTTCACTTTGGTGAGTAAAGTCATCCATATTTGAGAATTTGATTAGGCAAATTAGAAATTCAAAATTTGATCAAAAAAATAAACAATTTTAAGGACTGAGAATGAACTTCTTACCTGTTAAGCCAAAAAGAAAAAAGAAGCAAGAGGGGCAAGAAAGTGCAAACTGATTATGTATAATCAATTTAGCACAAAAATGCTCCTTTTACACGTTATGTGAACTAAATGCATAAATAGCCACAGTCAAAGAGTTCAAGGAAGAGAAATTGCAATCAAGACTTATAGGGGTTCAACACCTCGTGTCTACGTCCTTCCTTCCAACTATAATAGCTCAAATAGGCTGAATTGTGCTAGTTCAGCCAAGAGTACAAGTGCTGCATCGCTACAGGTGTAGAAGCTTCTCTAGCACAAAACTAGACTCATGCAACAACCGTCCTATAGATCATGTCACTAACGGAACCCTCTAATATGTGCTCTCACACCTTGTATGCATAGGCTAGTTGAATACACTCCACCAACTATAAAAACACGCATTTCTAGTGATTACACAGGATCCATCATGAACTTTCTCTCACATAAACAAATCATTCTCCCTAAGTACAATCACTCTCTCGTGTGTCTATAAATGGGTTTGTTACTCTTACTAACTTTTGGAAATAACACTCAAACGGGTATTACAAGTTCATAGAAAGGATGGACTTAAAAACCTCTAGATAATGTTCCATTTCTCTTGCTTTATGCTTGTCAATTGCGTCACTTCCATGAGGGAATGGAGTGGGGTGGGGCCATTTAGGGCGCGCATGATAAATTTTCTACTTCTCTATTTCTCTGTTTCTCTATTCTTCAGAACATGTTTGGAACAGAAATCCGTTTGATAATGCAATTTGATTTTTCTATTTCTGGAACAGATTTCTATTTTAGAAATAGATTTGAAGAATAAATCAAAAGCTAAAATTTTTAACTTCTCAATTTCTGAAATAGAAATTGAGAAATCAATTTCTGTTCCAGAAATTTTGTCATGCACACCCTTAGTTTCAAGTGTGTGGTTTAACTCATACGCTTTGCAAATAGGCAAATTAAAAGTCAGAGAGGGAGAGAGAGAGTAGAACATTTAAAAAAAAACTATGTGACTTCTCTCCACATTTTCTTCTTTTATAGTGCTTCAAATTCGAACCTTGCAAATGAATCTTGTAATCATTATATCCATCTAATCCACCTTATAAATCTTGATAACATCCCTTTTGTATGCAAAACCTTGCTTCAATCTACATATGCTATCTCTGAATTAACTTATTCTAGATATTATCTGTTTTGATCCATCCCATCATTAGCCTTGAGAATTTGTTCTTTGGCATGTAGGGAGGTACTTTTCCAAGAGGTTATTTATTTTGGTAGTGCTCTCACCCGAGCATACTTAACATTTGAGTTCCCATTTTAAACATTGTCGTTTCATCTATGTGTTAAATTCCAATTTACATATATAATCTAGGAATACTCTCCTCTTGTTCAAATTCATTCCTGCTGCTTTTGCTATCCTAGAAGCCTATCGGGAGACACTCCTCGTTTAAGACCTCTAGCATCAGCAATCACTTCCCGCCCTCGTCGGACCAAGTTATTATTTTGTAAGTGAATCACGTCTTCCTATGAGAGAAGGCTTTAATTAAGTCATCTCGCAAGTCTTTTGAGCACATATGTCCATGATTTTCAACAAAGATAATCTTGATATTATAGTAAATGGAGGGGGGGGGGGGTGGGTCTTTGGTTTGGGAACTCCAATGATTGTCAAATCTATGTTTGGAAAGTCCACTTTGCATCAGTCTAATCAGATTGCAAAACTAAGGCTTACATCTAAGGTTGAGCATGGTTATAGGATAGAACCTAGAATTGAAGAACCAGACAAGTGTGAACCTGTTCAGTTCTAAGTTTCAAGATATGCGAGCAAATTTCAAGTTTCAAAAATTTGGGAACTTGTTTTAACATATAGGTTTTAAATTTTAAATAAGTGGAACCTGAAATTTGGAATCTAGAATCTGAAACAAGAATTTATATTTTTCTTAATCTATGTTTTTGCGTGATTTCACAATATTCCATTGTATCATATAATGAGTATATAATTTGAAACCACTAATCTGAACTTCCATTTATAACTAAGACTTTTACTTTGTTAACATTTCATATTCTTCATGTGCTTAAATATAATTTGCGATTAGTGGATTATGGCAACAAGTGATGGTTATTAAAAGTAATGATTCATTATGAACGTTCAATTAATAATACAGGTTGAATTTGGTAGAACCGGAAAGTGACATTGGAACTTGTGATAGGATAGGTTTCGGGTTCCAAAATATAAGGAACCTATTTTAACGGGTAGGTTATAGATTATAGGTGGAACCTATACAGAATCTAGAATCACTTATCCTTACTTATAGCTATAGCCTAACGGCTTGACTAATTATAGAACTTACGTTTAGTTCTACATCTTATTTTTTGTAATTTTCCAAACTTAACAAAATTTGAATTGTGTGATAGTTGAATTTAGTCCTGGCTTCGACTTGGTTGAAATAAAAACCTCTGCATATTTAAATAAATACATTGAGTACTATGGGCTAAGCATTTTAATTTATCTCATAGAACTTTTATGTGCATCTTTCTAACAAAATATCAAGCCCGATATTCATCTGGCCTCCCTTCAAATCATTGGAATTTTACCTACATTCTGTGACTGTTTCCCACTTAAATGTCGATGAAGTATGAACAATATAGAGTTAAATCCATATAGCCATGATCTCAACCAATTTGGTTAAAAGGAAAGGTCTGCTCCAGTCAAAACTAGCATGATTCTTTTATTAAAAAATAAAAATAAATATCGAGCCCATCATTTGGTCAAATATAATATCTTCTTACCTAAATTCGCATCGAAGGGAAGTCGAATAATGTTCCCTCTCTTTATGATGGTATATACAAATATATCATCTCATCGTGCCCACTCCACCCTCTCACCATTCGTTCATTTCCTCCATCTTTATGCATGCCTTTCGTACCCCTTTCATTAACGGCATAAATACACTCAAAAGGCACTATAGATTATATACATTATTTGGTAAGTAAAAAGAAATAAAGCATTGAATTATTAGGACAGAGAATTCTGTCTCGGATAGATAAATCATTTAGACAACTGAAGAAAGGCTATTCACCAATTAGCGTGGGAAAATAATCGGTTCGATATCCATCAACTCTTCATCAACAAAAATAGATTACGTTTTCCCTTCACCTCGACATAAATCACACACTCACTCACCCAAAATTTGTCCAAATCTTGGACCGCTTCCTTTTCTAAAACAAAGCATCAAAAGTCCTAGTTAAGCACCCTAAATCAGCAGCAGTTGATGCTCATGTTCGAGAATTGGCTAGACAGGCCAGACCCACGATTACCCAGATCACCCTTGTTGGATTTCACCATAGACTTAGGCAAGAAAGAAGCACCATTCTTGATCTTGCGCCCATGATCACCATCTTTTCTGTTGCCTGAAATTGAAGCGCCACCGGCAGCACCGATGGTTCTCGATACCGGGTCTCTGAGACAGCTCTTGGAGAGCCACTTGGAGAGCATGTAAGTGGTGGTCCTCCATGGAGGCAAGTACAGGCCTCGCTCCCGGAGCGACTCCTTGGCCGCTGAGCAGAGGAGGGAAATGATCCGGTTGAGCTTGACCTCGTCCCCAACGAAGATCGATGGCAGCGTGTCTGTGAGCTCCTTGTAGCTCTGTGTCGGCCTCGCCACTTCGAACTGAGACTTGAAGTCCACGTCCACTATCAGCCTCTTCATTTGATGGTGCTGGTGATGATTCTTATGACCATCCTCGCTTTTGATCGACACATCGATGTACTCATAATCCCCTGTTTGAATATCAGAGAGAAACATAAGATGAACTAGTTCATATTTAGCTTACTTCTCCATGCTTGGAAGATGAAAATTCATGACACACACTTCCAGATTTGTGTTAATTCACACATCTTTTTACTGTTGGGCAGACTGATTTTTTGCTAAACCACCCTAATTGGGGAGTTTGCTGGCGGAGAGAGAGAGAGAGAGACCCACCGCCGGGGCAACAGAAGGAGGTGGCCCAAGAAGTGTGGCAGAGAGAAGCGTGGAAGCCGTCCATCTTCAGCCTCTTCACCAACCATCTCTTCAAGCCCGTGGTCTTCTCTGCGTCCCTCTTGCGCCTCATGTGCTTCAACAGGCTCTTGAGAACATCAACCTCAGCTCCGGTTCCGCTTTCAAGCACATCCTGAACACCCCCCCCCCCACCCAACAAAAAAAAAAAAAAATCAGTTCAGAAACACACATGCAAACACGGAAAAGAAGAAGACTTAATGATAAAACAGGTGCATATACCCTCAAAGCAAAGTAATAGGAAAGGCGTTGGTTATCAGAGGCTTGCAAGCGCTGGGCGGAAGATGACGACGACGACGATGACGACGGCGGTGATGATGGGTAGTCATCAGATTCAATGAAGTCTTGTACCATCTGAACCAGCTTCTCATCATCTTCCATGCTGTCCATCTCTCTCTCTCTCTCTTTCTCTCTCCGTGGATCGTGCTTTATGGGTGAAAGCTCTGGCTATGGAGTTGGCTCAGGCAATGGGATATATATATCTCGGACTACACGACACGGGATGACTTAGGCGGTGGGGAAAACTGGTTTTGCACAGTGTTGAGTAGCGACAGATGAGGTCACGATAAGTACTTTCATCTTTTCGCTCACAGAAAAGGTCAAGTATATGGTAAATAAGAGATTAGTATATCGACAGAATATGTCTGCAGAATATCCTCCCTCGTTTCCCTTCCCTTTTTCTTCTTTATATCAAATGAAGGGCGTGAAATGATACGCTAGAGGCTCAACTGTTCCAACATGTCCGTAATGGAAATCTTACTCGGACTGGCTGTTGCAAAATCTCGTGAGGGTCTCCAAAGTTCCTCCACATCGTATCCAGAAGAGATATGTTCTTTGACGTTTTAAAAAGATGCTCACGAGTCAATCTTGAGTGAATTTTGGATACCATGGATGTCAATGGGTGGACCTGGCCTTCGCTGAGAGTGAGTGCAACGTGGTTGAAAAAATTACCATATTCGCTTAGCAGGAGCAAAGTAGAGAACTCTGTGTGTAATCTCCTAGAGACAAGTGAAATACAATTCCTTTCATTAACTACCTTGGGCTTCTCCCTTCTTGCTTCATTCTATTTGTGCAATTACTTTCTGTCGCAGTTCCATGCAACTCTCGCGCATAACAAACCAATAGGTAAAATCGTAAGAGATTAGAGAATCGATTAAGATTCGAAAAAGTAGACCATAGTTTGAGGAACTTGCTCACGGATTAGGGCTTCATAGCAGCAACCCTATTCTATGGTCATTTGAAACTCTTCCCATCTCAACAATCACCTCAACAGTGGTAGGATATGAAAACTGTTTGGACGAATGAGATTGGTTGAGGAGGCTGCTATAATTCTTAAATCAACGACCAACATAATCCCTTGCATAAAATTCCCTTTGTGTATGTTTTATATTTTCAATAAATATTATCCAAGAAAAGCATAAAACAAAGAAACTCAAATTATGAAAGAAACAAAAATGAAAAAAAAAAAAAAACAAGAGTCAAAGGTGGAGTAGGCATACGACCGGAAAGAGGAGAATCCCATGAACCTAGATATTGCCTGGTGAGAAAGGAGGCATATCCTAGTAAAATCTTAGGTATTAGATTTCCCAGTGAGTGACAATTATAATGGCAGGCAACAAAATTGACATGATCCAGATCTGATGCCCCTGATATGGATGTACGAGATATGTCCTTTTGTGGTGACCCCATTCTCAGCGAATAAATACACTACTAGCAGATTTTAACAAGCAAGCTAATCCTCGTCCTTTTCCCTCGATGCCCATGCTACGTTCGAGAGACATTTAGGGGAAGAAAAAGAGAGACAAATTCATCCAATTTTAAATTTGATCTGTTTCGTACTCTCGTAAATTTCAAAATGAATTTGGTGAGCAAGTCGGATGTGGATTGATAACGAAAAAACTACTTAATTCCTAAAATCAAAGAAAATTTGGCCACATCAGAAAAAAGTTCAAGAGAAAAAAGGAGGAAAAATAACATCTTCTTCATCGCACTTGGCCATGGCCACTTGAGCTTCATTAAAGCCATGGTCACTCGACCTTCTCTAAGCTCCAGGCTATGGTTGCTCGAGTTTCATTGAGCATGGTAGGGAAAAGTGTTCGAAAAATCCTAAACTGATTACATTGATGTTAATTTGGTTCCAAACATTTTAATTATGTCAATTTAATCTTAAACCTTTTAATTTAGAGTCAATTCAGTCATTGTAGCTAACTTTGGATGAATATTACTAATGTGGACATCAATTGGCTTACATGACATGATTGGCATTGATTCGGACTTTTTTAATAATATTTATTATTTCTTTTCCTTTTTTCCTCCTCTTTTCTCCGGTGGATGGCGAGAAAAGAGGAGGAAAAAATAAAAATAAAAATAGAAAATTATTCAAAAATTATTAAAAGTGTTCAGGCTAATGTTGATTATGCCATGGTGATCTACGTCCACATAAACGATATGAAATTAATTAGAATGACTAAATTGGCTCTAAGTCAAAATATTTAGGATTAAAATGTTACAATTAAAAAGTTTAAGATTAAATTAGCACCAATGCAATAAATTTAAGAATTTATTTACACTTTTCCTGAGCTTAGCAAGCTAGGGTGGCCATGCTTGCACGAGCTTCTTCGACGAACTTGTCCATTGATCTCGGATGTACTTCTCCCTCTTGAACGGACTTTGAACCATTTCCCCTGAAAAAGCAATTAATTATGGATGGCAAAAACCATCCATTGATAGTCCCTCTTGAACGGACTTTCAACCATTTCCCTTGAAAAAGCAGTTAGTTATGGAGAGCAAAAACCATCCATTGATAGTTGAGCAACACAACATTGCAATCGATTATGTCTAACACAATAATAGTAGGGAAAAATGTCAATAAAGTTATAAATCTATCGCATTTGTACCAATTTAGTCTTAAACTTTCTAATAATGTCAATTTAATTATAAACCTTTTGACTCAGTATCAATTCAGTTCTAAACCTTTTAATGGTGTTAATTTAGTCCAAAACATTTTGAACTAGCATCAATTTAGTCATAATTATTTTAATTTGGTGTCAATTTTGTCCTTTTGACTAATTTTGATCGAATTTCATTGACATGAATATCAACTAGTTTACTTAGCACCACCAGCACTAATGTGAACAATTTTTAAGGATATTTTAATTTTTTTCTGATTTTTTAAATTATTTTTCTGATTTCTTTTTTTTCTCTCTCCTTCATTTCTTCTTCCTTTAGATGGTGGCTAGCCACTGGCCATGGTCAGGCGAGTTGGCCATTGGCCATGGTCGAGTGAGCTGGCCCTTCTCGACATGGCGAGGTCGAGCCCTAGTGAGGGTCGACCTCTCCAGATCTAGCTTGGGCGAGGTCGCCTTGTTGAATTTGGCAAGGGGAGCCCTCTCCTAGGCTAGATCTGGCAAGGTCGACTCTCATTAGGACTTGACCTTACCATGGCCTAGTGAGGCCAGTCGCCCAGACATAGCCAATGGTTGACCATCGCCTATGGCCGATGGTTGGCCACTGTCCAAAGGAAGAAGAAAGAAAGGTGAGAGAAAAAAGAAATCAGAAAAATAATTAAAAAAATCGAAAAATTATTCTTATTAAGTATTATCCACATCAGCACCGGCGGTGCCATGTAAATCGATTGGTATTCACGTCAGCAAAATTCGGCTAAAATTAACTAGAAGGACTGAATTAGCACTAAGTTAAAATGTTTATGAGTTAATTGACACTAGTTCAAAAAAATTATGACTAAATTGATATCATTAAAATGTTTAGAACTGAATTAGTATAATTAAAAGGTTTAGGATTAAATTAACATCAATGCAATAAGTTTAGAACTTCTATGACACTTTTCCCTAATAGTGGCCATGAAGCTTCAACAAAGTCGAGTGTTTTTAGCGGCGAGTAACATCAAAATGCCTAGAGTACCAAAAAAGGGAATAAAATCTGTGGACAAAAATGTTGCTTCCGAATTTGCAGGTGGATATGCGTACAAGATTGGTTTGTGTTATGAAGCAATATGTGAAGCGAACAAAGAAAGGGAGGATAAAAAGCGGGACATTATGTTGTTTGAGATTTGATTATAACTATAAGATAGTCCAACTTACAAGTTTATGGTCTCACAAAATCTCATATTATATTAGAGCAAGAGATCTTGAATCAAATCTTTTTAAGCCTATATTTGCTTTCCCAATTATATATTTTTCACATTTTAGACTTAGATCAAAATTCAACGGATACATAAGGGATTAAAAATCACATCTTTATCTAACAGCTTAAGATTTGATACCACGTAAGAAAACCAACCTAAAAGCTTAAGTTTTTAGAGTAATAGACAATGATCCCACAAAATCTCACAATAGCTTAGCTAAAAAATGCTTGAGTGGCCATGGTTGCGAGCTCAACAAAACTTGAGCGGCCTCAAGTAGCCATGGCTGAGCTTGACAAAGTAGCTCAAGCGACAAGCATTTATGGCTACACTCAGCGAAGAAGATGAACAATAATTTTCTTTTTCTTTCTTTTTTCTGAAAGTTTTCAAATTTTTTTCTTGACATGACACTTGATAGTTGAGACTCCATTTAACTTAGGTTAATCTAGCAAAAAGCAAACCTACGTCTAAATAACCCTTCTTGAAAATCACCGCGAACCCCAGTTAAATTTAGGCATGATACATTTTTTCGTTATTGGGAGGATGATAGACCCCTTTAATCAATTCCATAAAATGTCTTTTTCGGGAGCCAGAGGAAACGCATCTCAAGCACACCAATTAGTAGGTATGAGAGGATTAATGTCAGATCCTCAAGGACAAATGATTGATTTATCCATTCAAAGCAATTTATGCAAAGGCACATTGGCACCACGTCTTAAGAAAGTAATTGTAAAGTCACATCAGCATTTCCATTAGTTAAATTAGACGGACTTAATGAGAAGACTTGATAGGCGTTATGACTTCATTTTAATATTTGAAAATTTTATGACTTAATTATATTTTCACAATAAGTTTTGAGACTTTCGGCTCACTTGTCCTCAAAAATTGCATAAGCGCTTTCCCTCTTTCACTTGAAGTTATAGCTTGATTTCAGCTTAAAAATTGCGTATTGTAAGATCCGAACTTTCTCATTTCATTCTCTTAAGTTGCATCTTCTCTGTTGACTTGTCGATTAGAACTGTGGAGTGAAAAAGAAAGCACTGATGAGGCTGGTGGTAATAGTTTCCGTCCAGGTCCTTTGACGGGCATAACCAATCGTCTTGATAGCATCAAGGAAAGCACTAGAAGAAGGTCAGCTCAGCTATTGGTCCACAAGCAAGGTAAGTAGGTCCACTGCTGGCCGCCTCAAAAACGGAAAGACCTAATGGAGTAATCCCAACTCTAGGATCGGAGATGCTAACGGAAAGACCTATTTACCACCAGTGTTTTTCTCCTGTTAAGTATGCTCCCTGACATAGACTACGTATAGGAAGTACCTTTGGTAAGATAAGAATATAACTACGTGAACATAACATGTTTGAAAACAATCCCCCAAGGGATCGACCCAATAATCAAAATATAGTCACATCTAGAGTCCCAAAACACAGAGACACTATATTCTATGTTAATCTCAGCATGGATTCAAGGTTTTCAAGGTCATATATGACGCTGTTATCTGTTTTCTTTGAAAATGAGCTAACATAAGTATGCTAATAAGAGGATGAGCTATTCATTTTATCACCATTTCTTGTATCCGCTTCAGCTTCATTTTCTAAATCAAACAATCGGATCTTTGGAAACATTTAACAACATGATTGTCCTATTCAATTATGAAAAATGTACTAAAGCAAGCTAAGTAATAACTTATACCGATCTGCGATTCATGTGTAGGTAGTAGATACTAGATAACAACGCTTCTCTAAGTACTTTGTCCATCCAAGCCTAACTTCAACTCTCTGTGTTATCTCTAGCAAATGGTTCATGGCACATGTCTTCACTCTTTTATAGAAACAAGTCAAACTGAGTGAAGGGTCCAACAAACGATAGTTGAAATAGGGAACATGGACTTGGCCAGGCGATAGACCGTCCAAGATCCAAGACGTCTTCAGTTCAATTCCCATCTTCCACTACCAATCTTACCAAATGAAAGAAATATGATCACAACACTTACTGGAAACAGAAATAAGCTACCCGAATGAAGTTGACCAACTCTAATGTAGGAACATGGAGCAAGAATCTCTAATCAAAGAAATTGCATTCCTTTTCCACAGTTGTAATGCAAAGAAGATTTGCTTTATAGCTAGAACCTTTGCATATCTACAATTCCAAAATGCAAAACTTCAGAAAAATCCTCCTTTGTCCTACTGTCACTAAGCTGCATAGAGGCCGGCTCGTTAGATGAAGACCATACTATAACTTCAAAGGATAAACAAAATTCCTGGGATTCTCCAACGCCCGGAAGATAAGAAAAATTTGAATGGTAGAATGGATATATTATAATCGATTATTAGTAAAATCGGGCCCATTTTTGGCGACAACTTAGATGAAGTGATGAGTAGGATATTCATGCTCGTACCCATTATAGTCATAATAGAGTCTCTCCCCCTTGGCAATATCACGAGTCGCAACCAAAAAGACCCTGCATTCGCCGTTCACATTGTACCTCACGCATTTACAGTTCTGCTTCTTTTTACCGTCCCTGCATAATATTTTATGAAGTCTAAGCAGAAGGACCAGCACAAGCTCTTGATATCTTTGGGAGAAGGGATGAAAAACATATGGTATGAAAATACTTCAAAACAATTTGAGATGGCAAATCGTGCAATTAAAGTTCGAAATTCAGCTACACAAATAGTAAAGGTGATTTTCTTTTCTAGTACAACGCATTAAAATTAAAAATTCGATGATGGAAAAAAGGATTAAAGTGGCTTACACTGTGTGATTGTTGATGCCATTTACAAAACGCGCAATATTTCCACGTTTATCAGGGCAGATGACAAGACTTCTAGATGGATCATTTGCTAGAAGAAGAGTCATCATACTATCGCAATCGTCTTTTTCTCGGTTCTTAAGGTAATCCACATCACCGGTGTACTCTGCAATAAATGTCATGTCCTTAATCGGACCATCAGCTTCCACAGTGTAGCTGCATCATGATGGAGTGAGCAAAAAGGACCAATTAAACAAATGCATAATGGTATGGTAGATGTCATAATAAAGGTCCATGGTGATAGTGAAGTAGTACCCTTCGCATGAATCAAAAACAACTGAAAGAGGAGGCCATTCGCCTCTTTTAGACATTGCTCTACACTGCTCCAGAGTTTCAATGTCTTCTTTTGGAAGAACCTGGTAGGAAATCGAAACACTTCAGAAAACAGAAAATAAAATGTCAATTTAGTGTGCGAATGATGTCAAAATAGAAGTATATAATCCAAACCTGCATGCCACCTTTTTCAAGCTTTGCCTGATTAGCTGATCTAGGAGCCCATCCCGGCAAGTAGGTGAGATCATCACTGAACTCCATGTTTAGTGCTGTCAAAGCAGAAGCAAGTGAATGCATTTCTTCCAACCTTTGGGAAGGATCCTCCACTGGAGTAAATGGAAGGAGTCTCCTCTTTTTCTTCTGCATAACCAGAGGCCCTGAACGCTTCCGACGCTTTCTAGTGTCTAAATGAAAGGAATAATCAAACTAGTTGCCTCAATAGTCACCAAAATGTATGAGATTAGAGACTTTCTGGGGAGTGGTCTCTTTTGCCAATAATGACTTCAACAATTGGTGTAGTCACTATTGTAAGTGTAACCATAAAAGTTGGCAGACTTGAAATGTAAGATGAAGTTCAGACTGAAATACTTTATAAGACAAAATAATCCATGTAATTCAGTGGACTAAGATAAAGTCGGTGGAAGGCCAAAGCTAGAAACTCAGTTTCTTGCAACAGAAATATAATAGCACAATCAAATCATTATACAGCAAAAACTTAAGAAAGGACATGTAGACAAGCACAAAGAATTAATGAAGTAGCATGGTTGATTGAATAATGTTCTATGTGGTTCTTGAACTTTTTAGCACAATATTCACTTTTGTCCCCATCAATTTACATTATTCAATGTGTTGCAGACACATATTATATATGTGCAGTCTAGTGTTAACGCCAGTTTAGGGGGGGTTCTCCTTGCCTTCCTGACCAAACACTTGGAGTCGGGCCACCACATCCAGTTACATATTAGGGTAAGTACAACGGCGTCTTTGCCTGGGCTCAATGGCCTAATATGGGTGGTTGTAGTCTATAAACTTTTATTCTAGACAAGAGGAAAGAAACACCAACAAACTCGGTTCTTTCTTTAGATCTAGTGGTAAAAAAGCAAAATGGTCAAACATTGAGGGACATAAGGAAACTAGTCACACATGCTCGAGTAAGATGTAAGCCTGCGAAGCAGGTCAAAACCCAGAGGTTGCAGCATTAGTGCAATGCCAGAACTACCTAAATCAACCACATTTAGCTAGGACGCATTTGTTCCTTCTTATTCTCTACGGCATCAACCACATTCAGCTAGGAGCTCTAAGACTGTTAAGCTCCATCTGTTATGTCCACTATCTATTCCGGACAACTCCTATTAACTAACAACGCAACAATCAGATATCAAAACACGAAAGATAAAAAATGCCAATGGGTCAAGATTGCCCATTCACTTCAACAATAACATTAAAGATGGGCATATCAAAATCTTGACCTTGAGCTTGAGGAGACCCGCATTTCTCATCGACACGACTGGTCTTTTGGATCCTGAAGAAGTCGATGATCTTCTTCTGCGAAAACTCTACAACAGAGAGGCATGACGGTACAATCAATCACACCCACCTCAAAAAACCATATCTTGCACAACAAACAGACAAGAAACCAAGAATCGAAGCATCGAATCGATAATGCCCCCCTACTTCTTACTCTTCTCTGTTCACAGCACTTGGGGCAGAGCCACGACCCTATTGGCAGCTTCACGACGATCGGCCTCAGGCAATTCATGTGGAACCCCTTGTCGCATTTGTCGCACAGCAGCAGCTCCTCGGCCCGGTCGCCGGACCGGCATTGCTCGCAGATCACGTCGCTGTAGCTCTCGCGCTCCACCACCGCGTACCTGGCCTTGGCCAGCACCTCCGCGATCGCCTTGTACTTCCTGGGCTGCGGCGGCGACGGGAGCACCGCCCGCCGCGACGACCCGCTGAAACGTATGAATTTCCTGGCCGGCGCCATTTGCGGCCGGTGGGGGGTGGGGGCTGAGATAGGGTTTGAAAGGATTCGTTTCAAGGCTGTTTTTGAGCTGGGAAGGAGTAGGGGAAAATGCCTTGTCTATGTAGAAATTGACATTGGATAAAAATCACCCTCTAGACCGATTCTTAGCTCCTTCTTAAGACATGAATTAATTGAAACTCACATATTAACAGCCCCTCACAGCTTTACCAAACTGATAGGATTAGGCTAATTAGTATTCGCGGTAGTGGTTTCAACTATGAAAAAGAGGTTAGTACACATTTGTAAAATTCTTGGCAAATGCCATAAAGATCTTGTACCCCTAGAGTCACGGCAACTTTTCCAAAAAGTACCTTTTGAATTATTAAGGAGTTGCGGATGTAAAACGAATATTACCAAAACATATGAGTTACAAAGCTTCAAAACACATTTACATACCACGATTAATACCGAACAGATTCTAAATCCCCATACTAAACTCGCGAGGTGAATCATCAGTAGAGTTCCATTTTGTTTTGAGAAAATTTTTACATTTTTGAGAAATGTTTTCCAAAGAAATAATGGTGTTTGACTCAAAGATGAAAATAAATTGGAAATTTATTTTCCATCCTTTGGAAAAGAAAACTAAGGGCCCAACATAGAGGCACTTGGGTCTAGCCTTTGTGAACTCAGGCCTAAGATTTAGGAACCAAGGCTTAATGCTAGTGACTTGGGTGCAAGAGCTATGTACTTGGATGTGACCGCTGAGGACCTGAGAATGAGCATTGGGTTTGGGCAAAGCCTCTGTGGACTTGGCCCTGACTTAGATGAGGGAGGTAGGGTGCCTAGGCATGGCCTCCAAGACTTAGGCACAGGTACTTGGGTCTCAGGCATGGCTGTTGGGGACTTAGTCACGAGCACTAGGGTCTCGGCCCTTCTCTATGGACCTAGGCCTGACTCGGACAAGGGAATCAAGTATCTGGTCATGGCCACTTGGGACCGGGTCACATACATCAGGTCCTAGGTGTCGACTACTCAAGCAAGGGCTTGAAGGTCCTATGCCCAACCTCAAGAGCCTCAGGCCTGACCTTTGTGGACTTAGGCCTAGGCATCAATGACTTGGGCATGGGAGTGGGGTACTTGGCAAGGTCACTGGGTCTAAGGCCCAGCATTGAGGGAAGCGAGGGACTTGGAACTAGGTTCTAGCCTTAATGGGCTTAGGCACGAGAGTTGGGTACCTAAACATGGTTGTCAAGACCTAAGCAAAAGCATCGAGCAAGCCTAGCCTTTGTGGATCCAACTCTAGTCTCAATGGACTCAAGCTTGGGCATTGATGACTTGGATGCAAGAGTCGGGTGCTTGCGCATAAACATTGGAGTCCTGGGTCCAACCTTTGTTACCTAGGCCCGATTGCCGAGGAATCAATCTCGGCATTGATGGACTCAGGCAGACGTGGGATTGGGTGCCGAGCTTTCTTGCCAAGTGTAAATGTCTTTGGTCCGAGCTCCATTGTCTGGTCATATTTTAGAAACAAATTCTGATTTTTAAAAGAGAAAATTATTTCCTAAATTTGAGTATAGAGTTTCCGTTGATTATGCAATGTATCTTCATTAACTCATTTTCCTAAGCAATCCAAATGCTGGAAAATGAGAAAAAAAAAATCGAATCGAGAGAATATATTTGCGAAATAATTGGAGCCTAAGACTCATCCTAAATAATCAACACCTTAGTCCTTTTGATAGTCACCATGTGCGAAATGCATTGAGTCGTTACAAGTGATGTTAGTATAAGTTCCCGGCTCCTGGCAAGAGAAGGGTATCGAGTGATCACCAACGCAAGAGAGATTCCATGAGGGCGAGTTTGTAGCCATGCAAGGTAATTCATTAAAAAGACTAATTCTCAAATTGTCGCCATATTGAGTACTCTTTCCGGGGGATGACTCACATGGAACGGGTAATTGAAGTGCAACAAATGGCATTGGAATAGAATTCTATCAGGTGAATGCATGGTTTGAGGATGGATTAGGCCTTTAGTCGATCCAATGAGGGTGGAGAATGATCACCACGCTCAAATAAGGTATGGTTCTTGGTAGACATTTAAAATGCAAGAAAGAGGTAAGAGCACCAAGTCAAATATGAAATTAAGATTCGACCAAAAAAAAAAAAAATCCATTTTTGAGAGTGTTGCTATGCAATAGGGGTCATGTGGGATCAAATCCTAGCGTTGTAAGCTAAATCTTTAACAAATGAGACCTACATTATGAAAATTTATTTATTACCCATACTTCCTAAATTTTGGGAAGTTTTGCATCTTCCCATGACTATCAACCATCGCACATGCTTCTTGAATTTTAACTTTGCTACACTCCTTGACTCTTTTCTTTTTTCGTCAATATGTGGGATGCATATGACTTTTCAAGAGCAAAATTGTTTTTTTATCATTTACTTTTTTGTGTAAAAATGAGAAGATCTACAAAATCTCTCTTATATTTGAAAGTATTAGAGAGAGAGAGAACTAGAGAAAATGAAAAATAAACTAGTAAAAAATAAAATTGGACGTATTGATTTTGCTCTAGTTTGGAATATAATATCAACGGAAAAATAACACAAAGGTCTAATATGTAATGTGGTCCATAAACTATTAATTTATTCAATGTAATGCCTAAACTTTCAATTTGTTGAATAAGGTCCATGAACTTTTAATTTGTTCGATATGGTCCTTAAACTTTTAGTACATGCTCAATATGATTCTTGAACCATAAAAAAGTGTTCAATGTTGCCTCTAGACTTGAATTAATGGAAGGACAACATTGAATACTTTCATATAGTTCATGGATTAAATTGAACATGTATTAAAAGTTCAGAGACCACATCGAACAAATTAAAAATTCATAGACAACATAGAACAGATTAAAAGTTTATGCATCACATTGCACATTAGGCCAATATTTAATAATTATTTGTGTCGTTATCCCAATATCAAGTGTTGAAAAAGGAAAAATGAGTTATGAAACACTTGAGGAATATATAAAATCTCAATTTGTCAATCAAGAGGGGTGAATTATTTGATAAATAAAATGTTTTCAATTATTTTGCGATCTAAGATAACGATAAAGTACTTAGATAAATAGACGATGCAATGCACTAAATAACAAGCCTAACTCCTTAAAAAAACATAAACTTTGGGGTAAGTTCCGATGTTGATCCAAACTTTCTTTTGTATCATAAATATTCATAAACTTTCATTTTGTACCCAAATCTAGCCCTCATTAACTTTCCGTCCAATTTTACTGTTAAAAGCGTGACATGTCATCCACATTTAATTTTCCTTTTCCAAGTCAACTCAAGTTGATATTTTCTTGTTTCTTTTTTCCCCCTCTTTTCCTTCCTATCACTTTGGCCATGGACCACCTGTGTGAAGTTTGAACGACTCCCCGTTCATCATCTTCTTCGCACCTCACCCATAGCTTCACCGACGCTCACCCATTGCCACCCAAACCTCTAATATTACCCCACGACGAGATGAACTCAAGCTCTTCTTGTTATAATATATTTTATTATTTTAAATGTGATATCAATTTTGTATTTCTTAATTAATTCCTATTTATTGTCTAATTAATTACCCGCATTTATTACGTGATATTTATATGTTAATATGTAACTATAATGGTCTTGATGGAAGACGTTGGTAGCGTACAAAATGGAATGAAACGTTAGAACGTTTAGTTCAAACTCTATCACTACAGAAAATACGCCATCGAGTTTTTAGGGGTATTGGCTAGTGGAACAAAACGTACGGTTCTGGTATTGATTTCATATTCGCAGATTGATCACGCTTTGTGCATCCGTCTAAGGTTTTAGGATTTTCCGCATTTGTAGATTTTCATAATGACTGGAGGTATGTCGATCTTTACGTTTCCGCAAATCAATCTCGAATTTTATACGAGTATATCCGTGAATGATAAATTGGGATCGTCTATTTTTATTTAGATTTAGTATAACAATTGTCATCATAGCATGTTTATAATCTATGCCTTGGTGAAAATTTTGGAATTTTGTATGTTTTAATTGGATTATGAATGGGTAAAATTTGGATCTTTCGTGGCTTGGAACGGAATTTCAAATTCAAGTCAAATTCGAACAACCCACCATGCAATAATAGATTTGCATGGTTACAGAAAAGTCATGAGATTATTTGGCATATTACTAACCGCCGGAGGCTGATCGAGCAATGAAATTTTCAGTGGTCAAGGCTTTAAGGTAGATCGTTTTAGGCTTAATTTCGATCAATTTATTGGCCATTTTTGCCGGATCTTAGAACTATATGTTCATCTCGGCTTTGTCTTTGAAACCCATTGATCAATTTGATCGGACATGGGCTGTGGAAGAAAACTCAAGCAGCAAAACGGAGACTGGTTGCAACGGAAGAAGAAATCATGCGGAGAGAAGACCTCGCATGTGCCCATGAGCCCAACAACAGGTGTGTATGATGCACACACCCAAGCGCAGTTAATGCATGCGCACCGTGGGGCCTCGTGGTGCCCTTGCTTGCCTAAATTTACAATCTTGCCCCTCCGTATAAAGAAAAATTACGGCTCTACCCTGCCCACATAAAATTCTGATTTTGCCCCCTTTTGGGTCTGACAATTTACTATTTTGCCCTTTTGGGCATAAAATTCCTATTTTGCCCCTTACAAGTGGAATTCCAATTCTGTCCTTTTATGTAAAATTCTAGTTTTAACCACTTTACACGTGATTTTACTGTTTTGCCCTGACGTGCAATTTTATGAATATTTTCTCGTGAATTTAAATGTCTAGTGATTTGTATATATTTAATTAATTGAAGATTATTCACAGCATCTTTGATTATATTAAATTATAATTATTAAGAGCCTTTAGATCACATATAGTCAAAGACACTAATTGTGATTAGTCACATTAATATTATGAATTTTATCCCACATGAATTTTCAATATAGTAATATGATTAACTAGGATGAAATATTATTTTATCTTTCTTAATTTACCCATAGGGATTAAGGAATGGAATACCATTTGATAGTTTCATCATGAAGTAATTATGAATCTATTTAAATTAAAAGCTTAGCCCACAGTCAGTTTTTAATGTTATGTGATTTATATTTTATAATATTTTTTACATTGGTAAAATATGATTTAAGTTTATTTGCCTCAATATATTGATACATAAGTTTTCCTTTTATTTTGATGCAGTCTTACCGCCTACAATTAGTTCTGGTATAATTGTTCTCGAGTTGAACAATAACAACTGTAAAGAATGGAGGGAATTAATTCTTTTCCAATTGGGGTGCATGGATATTGATCATGCTCTACGGTCAGATGAGCCACCTGAGCCTACTGAGGCTACACTCAAGCTAAATATACTCTTTATGCACAATGGGAGCAATCCAATTGCCTCTGTGTGATGTACATAAAGACAAAATTTTCTGTTAGTATTCGTGGTTCAGTCATTCAGCATAACAATGCCAATGAATTATTGGAGGCTATTGATGCGCAATTTGAGTATTCAGAGAAGGCGCATGCCATGACTTTGATTATGAAATTCTCATCGTTGAAGCTTACTAGTATAAGAGGTGTGCATGAGCACATCATGAAGGTGAGGGACATTACAGCTCAGCTAAAAAAATCTTGAGGTTGGGATATCAAAATCTTTTCTTGTGTACAATATCCTGAACACTCTCCCACAAAAGTATGCTCCTTTCAAGATCTCATACAACATACATAACACTAAATGGTCGATCAATGAAATCTTGACCATGTGTGTTCAAGAAGAAAAGATGTTGTTAATGGAAAAGGGAGAAAATGCTCATATGGCAATACATGATGATTATAAAGGGCAAGGCAAGTAGAAGGGAAAAGGTAAAATACCTCTACCTCCTTAAGCTGGCATTAAAAAGGAATCCAAGTGCTTCTTCTGTAAAAAGAAGGGACACATGAAGAAAAATTGCGTCAAATTTAAGGCCTGGCTTAAGAAGAAAGATAACCTAATGTCATGTGTTTGTTATGAATCTAATATGGTTGATGCGAGTCACAATAATTGGTGGATTGATTCTGGTTCTACAATCCACATTTTGAATTCCTTGTAGAGTTTTTAGAACCAATGGAAATCGGTGGAGTGAACAATACATTTATTCGAGAAACAAGATGTGCTCGCATGTGGAAGTTATTGGGACATGTAGATTAGTTCTCAATAGTGGCTTTGTTTTGAATTTAGAAATGACTTTTTATATTCCTCGTTTCTCTAGGAATTTAATTTTAGTTTCAAGACTTGTACCTTTAGGATACTCTTTTAAATTTTTAGGTTCAACTTTTAGTTTATCGTATAAATCTGAAATGGTTGGGAGTGACATTTTGTCTGATGGTCTCTTTCAAATAATTTACAAGACAATGTCATTTATAATGTGATGCACGTTCACGATAATGTTGGCATAAAACGATATATTGTGAATGATGATTCCTCTATGTTATGGCACCGTAAATTGAGACATATTTCCATCAATAGAATTAAGTGATTAGTAAATGATTGAGTACTTAGTACTCTAGATTTTACTAATTATGACATTTGTGTGGATTGCATAAAGGGAAAACAGACCAACAAGTCAAATAAATGTGCTAAGAGAAGTATGCAAATATTAGAAATCATACATATAGATATTTGTAGTCCATATATGAACTCAAATGGTCAGAGATACTCCATCTCTTTCATAGACGATTATTCACAATTCACATATCTCTACTTGCTTCATAATAAGCATGAAGCGCTGGATGCATTTAAGGTATTTAAAATCGAAATAGAGGAACATTTTCGAAAGAGGGAAAGATCACTCCTAAATGCAGCAGTGATATTATACGATGCCACTTGCCTAAAACAATGCGGTAAGCAAATTAAAATTGTGAAATTAGATAGATGTGGAGAATACTATAGTGGATACATTGAAGATGGACAAACACCTGGTCCATTTGCGAAGTTTCTTAAAGAGCATGGGATTATTGCCCAATACACAATGCCCGGTTCTTTAGACCAGAATGGTGTAGCAAAAAGAAGAAACCAAACTTTATTAGACATGGTGCGGAGTATGCTTAGTGGTTCCAAACTTCCTAAGTTCTTATGGACCGAGGCTTTTAAAGCGACAGTACACATATTAAACCGAGTTCTGACCAATGCCATCCTAAAGACGCATTTTGAGTTATTCAAAGGTCGGAAATTGAGTTTACGACATGTACGCGTTTGGAGATGCCCATTTGAAATAAGAGTTTATGATCCACAAGAAAAGAAGTTAGACCTAAAGACTATAAGTGAGTATTTCGTTGGATGCGCCAAAAAGTCCAAAGGATTTAGGTTTTATTGTTCATCTCATACCACTAGGTTTATGGAATTGAAAAATGCTAAGTTTCTTGAGAATGACCTGATCAATGAAAGCAATCGATTCAGAGACCTTATTCCTGAAGAAGATAATTCATATACTCAACCTTCTACTTTAGGTACTAGATTGGTTGTTGTTCACAATGCCCCTTTAGTTCAACCGGCTATTAAACAACCAATTATTGAATCCACAACCTACTGATATTGATCCGATAGACCCAACCATATACTATTAAGCATCCAGTTGAACAACAAACTCCTCAAGAGAATGTGGATGCAACATTAAGAATGTAGAAATAAGCAATCCCTAGTGATTACATTGTGTATCTGCAATAATCTGATTATAATATTGGGGCTGAAAATGATCTTGAAACGTTTTCACAAATCATGAGCTGTGACAAATCCGATTTGTGGTACAATGCAATAAAAGAATAGATGAGCTTCATGGCATCTAATGAGTTCGGAGATTTAGTTGAATTGCCTGATGTTGCGAAGACCATTGGTTGTAAATGGGTCAGGAAAATTAAGAAGGATTCATTAGGCGACATTAAGAGAAACCAAGTTAGACTTGTTGCCAAGGGATTCACTTAAAAGGAAGGAATCAATTACATGGAGACATTTTCTCCTATATCTAAGAAAGATTCTCTTCCTATTATTTTGTCATTTGTTGTTCATTTTGATATGGAGTTACATCAAATAGATGTCAAAACGGCATTCCTTAATGGTAAACTAGAAGAAGTGGTTTACATGAAACAACCAGAAGGATTCTTCTCTAGTGCTAGTGAGCAATTGATGTGCAAGCTTAATAAGTCCATTTATGGCTTGAAACAAGCATCATGCCAATCATATTTGAGGTTTCATGAGGTCATCTCTTCATTCGATTTTGTAGAGAATGTTATGGATCAATATATATACCAAAATGTTAGTGGGAGCAAGATTTGTTTTTTTTTTTTTCCTATATGTGGATGGCATTTTACTTAAAACCAACAATAAAGTGGTTGTTACATAAGGTGAAACAATTTCTCTTTAAGAGTTTTGACATGAATGATATGGGTGAAACATCTTATATTATTGGTATTAAGATCCATAAGGATAGACCTCAAGGTATATTAGGACTATCTCAAGAAATCTATATCAAAAAAATCTTAGAGAGATTTTAGATGAAAGGTAATTCATCATGCATATCATCCATTGTGAAAGGTGACAAGTTTAATTTGAACTAGTGCCTAAAGAACAATTTTGAAAGGGAACAAAAGAAGAACATCCCATATGCTTATGCTGTCAAGAAGTTTCATATATACTTGGGTTTGCACTCGACCTGACATTGTTTTTACTATAGGAATATTGGAAAGTTACCAAAGTAATTCAGGTGGATCACTGGAGAGCTGCAATGAAAGTGATGAGATACCTTTAAGGTACAAAGGGACACATGCTTACGTATAGACAAATAAACCGCTTGGAGGTAGTCGATTACTTGGATTCAGACTTTGCTAACTGCGTTGATTCCCATAAATCAACATGGAGATACATTTTTATGTTTGTCGACGAAGCTATATCATGGAGGAGTGCAAAACAAACCTTGATTGCCACTTCCACTATGGAGGCAGAATTCATTTATTGTTTTGAGACCGCCTTACATGATATATAGTTGACAAGTTTTATATCGGGGTTTAAAGTTGTGGATTCTATTGTTAGGCCATTAAGAATATTTTGCTACAATTCAGTTGCAGTTTTCATGGCTAAGAACCACAAAAATGATAGTCGAAGTAAACACATCCACATCAAGTATTTAGCCATCAGAGAACGTGTTAAAGAGAAGAAAGTGATCATAAAACACGTAAGCACTAGATTAATGATAGCCGAATCTTTAACTAAAGGCATACTACCAATGAGATATAAGGATTATGTATTAAGAATGGACATTGGTCCAATCATGTAAATTTTTTTCTTCATATGGAAGAATTTTTTAGACTTTTATTTATTTGTAATGTTTTTCTCAATATAATTGTATACATTCAGTTATTCTGAGAAAAACAATCACATTTGACCTGGAATAAACATAAGGTTTATTTATTAAGTTATGTTATCACATATGGGCTGATGAAATGCATTGTAATACACGAAAAATAATACTCGCTCTAAGAGAACTCATCTCCGTGATTCATGTGTTTTATTTCAGCATGAACTCTATGTGGGTTTGGGTTAATATTTCATTTGATGGAATATTAGGATCAAGTGGGAAAATGTTATAATATATTTTATTATTTTAAATGTGATCCCAATTTTGTATTTCTCAATTAATTCCGATTTATTGCCTAATTTATTACTCGCGTTATTACGTGATATTTGTCCATTAATATGTTGCCATAACAGTCTTGATGGAAGGCGTCGATAACATAAGAAACAGAATAAAACGTCAGGTCGTCTAGTTGAAACCCTATTACTATAGAAAATACACCATCGAGTTTTGAGGGGTATTGGTGAGTGGAACATAAAGTACGGATCTGGTGATTCCATATTCGCAGATTGATTCCATATTTGCATATCGATCACGCTTCACACATTCGTCCAAGATTTTAGTGTTTTCCGCATTTGCAGATTGATTTTCATCAATGGCTGGAAGTATGTCGATCTTTATGTTTTCACAAATCGATCTCGATTTTGTACAAATTTATCCGTGAATGATAAATCGGGATCATCGGTTTTTATTTAGATTTAGTCTAACAATTCTCTCTTGGTCTCACTCTGTGTCCTTTGGTCGACCTCCACCAGTGGAGGTTGCTGCACGAGATTGAGGCGCACGACCAAATTTCTCCTCTTAAGCTGATCCAAACAGAGCCAAGATTAAGCTTTTGCACATTGCCCTTTGAGCTCTGACTCACAGATTCACTCTCAAAATCGAATCTTTTTTGCCTCAAAATCATTGATTTCAACCATTTTCAGTCCCCAAAACTCTTAGACCTCAAACTTTTTTTCGTAGGTCTCCCTTAAAGAGGAGGTGAAAAATTGCACCAAGACCCATCATCACTGTCTCAACCAATGACGAGACCACAATTACCAGAGCAAGAACAGCTGAAATGCCCTCGTTGCGATTCCACCAACACCAAGTTCTGCTACCACAGCAACTACAACCTCTCTCAGCCGCGTCATTTTTGCAAGAGCTGTCGTCGCCATCAAACCAGAGGCACGCCCTCTACAACATCCTCGTTGGAATAAGTTATTACAACCCTCCCTTTGTTGACAAAAGAGCAAAACCTCCCTAAATACAACTTAGAAGTTTTCTCGAGATATTCGCTCAAGCTAAGTATAAGAGTAATAACGGTAATCATAAATAGGCTCACGATTTTTCTTTCTTGTTGTATGCTTCTCCTCTTCTTATTTGGACTTCTTGACCTTATGTAGATTCTAACCACGAACTCTGGAGAAGCCCTTGACCAGTAGTTACACTTTCAAACATTTCTATTCTCATATTGTTCTTCACTTAAGCAGAAATCACAGAGCATTATAAGATTACTCTCGTTCTCGGTACCAATCAAACTTGATTCTTTCACGTGTGACTTCAATAAATTAAAAATCCCAAATATGAAATTACATTACTAAAAGAGTTATAAATTTTCCATGGACAAAGATCCGCTAAAGTTTTGCTTAGTGATCTACATAGAATTATCGTTGACATAAAAAATGTAAAGTATACGATTAAGCATAGTATAAGGAGAAGGTGGCAGAGCCATTATTGGGAGGCAAGGGACGGTGTGTTCGCCACTGCAAACATTGCAAAAAAAAACTAGAACTTACTTTACCAATTTCTCTTTGCTTATTCATGCACTACCCACCATTCATCGTATGCAAAAACAAGGGAGAAGGAAACTAGACGTGTTAAAAGTTGTGTACGGCGCTCACTTTAGTGTCAAAAGTTTTTTTTTTTTAATCACTTAATTGCCACTTAAAAAAAACGATCAATTAAGTGCCAACTTCCATCTAGGTCATTGGAAATCCGACATGACTATATATTTTTAATTATTTAGTCCCACGTGGCTCATCGACGTGCCTAGTCAACACATAACCCTTAAACGACGTCGTCTAAAAATTGTAAATAAGGATCATTTGAGTACCAAATTTTATTTAAAAGCTATCATTTCAGTGCCAATCGTTTTTTAAAAGAGATCACTTCGATGCCAAGCACGTCACGTGGAAATGCCATGTGAATTGGATTTTTAAAAATCGTGCCAAGTCATGTTAAAATTTTAATTACAAATGCCAAGTGATCAATTCGGCTGGAATTTTCGTCATTGTTACTTAAGTGATCGTTTTTTCTCCGATTTGGCACTTAAGTAAGTCAGCGAAAGCTTTTAGTATTCTTCTACCAAAGAACAAAGGCAAGTCTAAATATGACAATTATTTTAATTGTAGCTAAAAAAATAATCTTTCATGTTACACTTTCATTTATTAAAACTAAAATGGTATCCTACATGACTTTGGCATGACAATATATAATTTTACCTACTCAATTCAATGAATAAAAAGTCAACTAAACATGACACTTATTTTAGCGAGAAAATTACTTTGTTATGGTCTAATTCTAATAACACCAAATAACAAGAGATCACACACTTGATTCCTTTCTTTGGCCATAGATCACAAATTTAACTAAGAAAAAATATCTTTACTGAAAAAAGGGTTAGTACCACAAAAAAAACCCAAAACCATGCTCACTATGACACAAATACCTCGGAGTTTTTTTTTTTGTATCATTAAAAACCTTAAATTTGCCTATTATGATATAAATACTCCAAACTTTTTTGTGTAATAAAAAACCTCGAATTTATACCAATGTGATAGAAATATCTTAGATGAAACTGAAATAAAAGGTATATATGCCACATATGAATAAGTTTTGGGTTTTTGTGATACAAAAAAAGTTGGCGGTTTTTGGTCACAATGGGTAAATTTAGGATTTTTGGTGACATAAAAAAAGTTGGGTGTTATGTTACAATGGGCATAGTTTATGGTTTTTTTTTTTTTTTTTTGTGGTATTTGCCCCTTTGAAAACTAAGAAAAAATATTTGCCCCTTTGAAAACTAAGAAAAAAGATATATTAAAACCTATATGCATTGCTTAAATTTGTCAATAGTAACGTTTTACCCAACTTAAAGCTAATACAAGTCCGAATCAGAAATATCACAAATTCATTAAGCTTGCGCTTTTTTCACTCCAATTTTAACTTTTGACACTTTTATCACCTCAAAGTGACTATATTATTCATTGTAAATTCTACTCTTAATTTAAGATTATTTTTTCCTTTTTTTTAATGCTTGGTTTCAATTTTACTAAAAGACAAAAGGGCCCAGGTAGCTTAATGGTGAGGCTTTTGTGATGGTAAGAACTGTCAAATTTTAGCCACACAATTTCGTGGAGGGAATTGGAAGATGGGTTCGCGGGTTTCGGTTTATTTATTTATTATTATTTATTTTACTTCCCATTGCTTCCCATCTTCTTGGCTTATTTTAAGATTCGAATAGAGGATTTAAAAAGGCCCAAGAAGCATTAATTTGAAAGGAAAACCCTCACAAATCTCATTAAGTGGAATTTTTTGAATATGGAGGATGAAAAAACAAATTAAATACTGAAATATATATAACCACAAATCACAAGTAGAATAATATAATCACTAACTAAAAAGAAATCATTAATAATAAATTTGTAGACGAAAAAACTACCCGTTGATTCAAATTTCGTAGATGAAAATACGTAAGGACCTAAAACATTACAAGATCAATTTTAGGATCACATGAGTCAAAGCTAAAGTTAAAAAAAAGGATTTTTAATAAAATTCCATATAAAGTTTCTTTTTGTGCTATTAAGTTTCTTTAATTCAGGAAAAAATATCCCGTAAATCTTTTATTTGGCTGGAGAATAATATTCACTATATTAAATGTTGCATTAAAACTTTGGAGTCTACTTAAATATCTACTAGATATTCACCTTAAATCTTTTTATCACCAGTGAATCTCCCATTTTTTTATCTTTAACACTTGTAGCTGACATTGCATTGTCTATTTTTTTATATAACAGCACTGCTCTCTACTCATTTCCCAAGACAAAACTACCTATACCCCTCCAAAACGACTAACAACGAGGTCAAATGTGAGGCATACTCTTGATTTAAGATTAATTTTTACATTTTCTCCTTTCCTTTCTGTTTTCTTCTCATTTGGGAGGAAATTGGCATCCCACTTTTTAAAAAAATAGTTTATTTGACAAATAATCAATCAATTATTGTATTAATGAGTTGCATATTTCTTTTGTTTTATTTTGTACTAGCAAACCATTATTATAAAAACAACCTAGGCACAAATAAAAGAGAATCTACAAATTTTGCTAAATGCATTTAGTTTAATTATAACTCTATATTTGTCATTACAATTCATGTATTTAAATCGCCCAACTTTCATTTTATTCGTGAATCTAATAATTCAATTTTTTTTTCATTACGTCATTGCATGATTTTCTAAAAGATATCATTAAAAAATTTAAAATTTGACAAAGTTAAGTACAATTCTATACATCCATTATTATAATGAAAAAAAATGCTCTCTAAAACATTATTATGTGCAACATTATATTTGCCTGGATTACATGGACTAATTAGCTATTGATGATGTAAGTAATAAATTTAAATCAAGAGTGCGATCCACAATGGATAATGTGGTCAATACAAAGTGGTAAAAGATGTCAGACGCCAAAAATGGGATGAAAAAAGTGCAAGCCATTCATTAACTGTAAACTTTTCTACTAGAATTTTTTTTTTTTACTTAAGGCCCTTTGTTTTAGCAATAGCACCTAATCAACACTACTTAAAACAATAATTAATTCGACTAGAGTCATAACAGTTCAAATTAACTTGAAAATCAACATCATCATCTCGTGACTAGCCAAAAATGAAATTTATTGAAAAATTTTGAGTATATTGAATTCGTTTGATTAGATTATTTTGCCTCACTTTTTTTTTTTGTACAACCCTAATCACCATGCTAGCCAATTTTCAATCCAAAACAACTTAACTAGATAAGAATGTATTAAATTCGACAAATGCCAGAAATGGACTTATTGCAGTGAACACATTTTTACTTGTTGAGTTGAAATCTCATTCAATTAGGTAAAAATACATGTGTCGGTTACTAATTTGACTTTCATTGTGTCTATAATAAGTGAAAATGTATTTGTGAGTATGCTATAAAAGAATTGAATTTTACATTTAAGTAGTTATTCCAAGTGTTAATATAAATGCTCACAAGTAGTAATTATGTTTCCTTCTTGTTGGGATCACTATCTAAGAATTTTCTTCTTCTTTAAATAATCTCCAATATCTAAGAATTTTCTGTCAAGATTCTTTTCCAAATTTGCTCGTTGTCTATTTATCAGGTTGCCAATTCCATTTCAATTGCAACGTTGGAAAGAAAGGCACCGTTATTCATAGGGAATAACGGTGCCGTCAGCGGAATAACGGTGCCGTCGGCATAGCAGCAATTTTTTTTTTTTAAATGTTCACAAGCAGTAATTAAGTTTCCTTTCTTTTTGGTTTCATTTTCTTTTTAAAAAGAGAAATATCCTCCAATATATTGGTCGCCGATACCATTTCAATTATACTGTGCGGTAAAATGACAATGCCGTCAGCATAGCAGCATTTTTTTTAAAATCAAAATGTGCATCTTCATGTTTCTTTCCAATCATAGATCAATCAATCACCGCATTCCTCAACACGACATGCTTTGTTAGTTAGGGCTGAACGAAACTTCTTAGACTTGATTACGAAGTTTCCAAGTGCTGAGTCTTCTTCTCCATCCATAGAATTCGGATACTTTGACTTTCCATTAATAGAAACTCCCAGTCGTGGTATCAAGGTGTGGTGATGTAGATATCACTTGCTGCTATGACCAACATTTGCAGAACTTACATTTTATATCTCCGTGCATCCACTCGAACAAATACGTTAGTACTTGAATATGCAATTTTTTCATCATCAAAATCATCGAGTGTGTGATCTAACAATATACTTTGAACTCACATTTAAAATTTAAGAGGTTTATTCCAATTATCTTGATTCTTATACATTACAAAATTGTCCATCTATAGAGTTGTGTTGTCATATAACATTTATTGTATATACAAAGGTTCTTCACGAAACGTTTTTGTAGAAATTTGAGATTGAAGTAGATCTTGGATCTACCTACTTAATTAATAGTGTATAAGTACATAACTATTATAAAAAAATTCTTCTTAAAGTGTTGACTCAAATTGTGCCAATTAAGGTCGTAGATTGCTGGAATTGAACTTTCCTTATTGCAAGAAAAGATTTTGGTATTCTCTTCACAAAAGTAGCAATATATGGATGCACTAGTTGATTGCCTCTCATCCTTCTCCTATCTCTTCATTACTTTTACTATGTAATTGTAACTCATCTGTCTTCAACAAATGTAATTTTTTTTAGCATAATAAAATAATTTAAAGCTTTGACCATATTAGCTAGTCGAGAAAAGCATTCATTAATTAAATAAATTTAAGAGATAGTACAATGTTTTATATTATGCATGTGAATCTCTAATTTTATATGAATTAGTTTATTTGTACTTCCATAATTTAGTTTGATGCGAAACTTTTACATCTAATGATACCTTCAAATATCGTTATATGTAAGCTACAACGGTTCATTCTCTATTGTAATTATATTTTTGTAGGACAGCTTGTTAAAATATTCTTGTAAACGTGGGGCACATAAGCGTTCTCTAATCTCTGTCTACTAATAATCGAATCCTTTACATTGGGAAAAAGCTAGGCCCAGCGCTTCTGTATAAAAAGTCAAACAAACAGAAAGTTTGACTGGGCCAGGGCTCGACGTAGACCAAACGATAAAATTGCAGATTGGACCCAGGCCTTGTTTGAGAAAATTAAGGGAGAGAACTTTTCCCTAAATTTGAAATTACTCACTAACAAAATATCTACATTTTTATCCATCTTCCTCCCTATTTCCAATTTCCCCCACCTCCTCTTTTCTCTAACAAAGCTGGTTTTTGCTTGATTTAAAGCTCCACTTATTTTACAGAAAATAAATGATTTTGAAAAATATTTTTGTCAAAATAATCACTTGTATCGATTGCAAAACTAAATGAACAAATACAAATTGTTGTCACTAATGAAAATATTCTTCATGAACTAATTATTTTTAGCGATCATTTTTAGAAAAAAATATTTTTCAAATTATTCATTTTTCGCGAAACAAGCAGAGCTTCAATTTTCACTCTTCTTAATTTGACCTCGTAAAAGCTCAACTAGTTGAGTCAGAATTAGGCTCCATTAGAACCTAGAGATCATCCTCGAGCATTATGCGTATACATAAATTACTTATAAATCGACATTGGTCAAGATATAATTCTAACACTAAACCTTTGTTACGTCAAAATAATAATAATAATAATTCGTAAGCATTCTTTATACTCTAGTGGAGTTCCACAGACGCTCACTTTTGAATATCAAACCCTGCGTGCCCTTTGGCGAAGCCGAGAGTCACACTAGAGGGTAAAGATGAGAATGGTCCAAGTTGGACTAGTCCACCCCTTAATGCTAGGATCAACTCGGATAGTGTTGATCCTCAATTTTTGAGATCAATGACCAACCCTATTGAAACTGGGACTGAGGACCGAACCAATCCAATGGGTTCAATCCGATTCCAAAGTCAACCTTGGACCAACAGATAATTTTTTTTTATTTCATTTTTTATACTCCGTGAAAAGGCGATCAAAGACTAGACTGACTCAATGGGTTCGGTGACGAGTGAGGTCAACGAAGAGAGGCGAGCGGCGAGCGTTGAGTGGGGCGAGCATCGAGCAGTGAGCAACAAGCGAGGCGAGCGTCGAGCGACGAGCAACAAGCGGGCTGATCATTGAGCAACGAGCGGCGCGGTAGAGGGAGTGACCAAAAGCGAGCGAGGCGAGTGTCGAGAGACGAGCAGGGAAGTTGTTTGTTTCAATTTTGGCAAATTGAAGACTAAGAGGACAAAGAAGACAAAAGAGAATGACTACTGCAGGAGGATGCCGTGAGGAGCCGTTTACACTGTTTTGGACGCCGTGAGGACTTTCACAGAGACATTTTCCTCATTTATAAATTATAGCTGTTGACGCCGAAAAAAAGACATTAAAAGTTTAAGCTATTAGAGAACGGTGTAAAATTACTTGGACTCCTCACTAAGGAGCCGTTTAATACCGTTGACGCCGTCGACTTAGGGTTTTTTCTATATAAAAAATTATATAAAAATTATATATAATATATTTTAGATATGTTATATATAATATATAGTCACGGTTGGTTCGGATTGGACCGACCCTAAAGGTGCGTTTGGCAACTTGCCAAATAATAACAATTTATATTCTTTTGTTCTTGAGAGTAGATTTAGAACATAAATTCGTTTGGTAAATTTTTTTATTTCTGGGAATAAATTTATATTTTTTATTCTTGGAAGTGGATTTGGAACATAATCGAGAAGTAAAAAAAAGTTGATTCTTTATTCCGGAAACAATTTCAGAATTAAGCCAACTCATTTTTTTCTCTTTTCTCTTCTTTCTTCTTGTTCTTTTTCCCTCTCTTCTCTTCTTCAACTGCAGCCACTGCTGCTGTCGCTGCCGCCGCCACCTTCCATCGCTGCCAGTCACCGATGACCAATCCGACGAGCTCGCCGGAAGCTCGCCTAGCCACCGACAAGGCTCAGCCTCGCCTGGCCTCACCGGTGGCCAGGCGGGCCTCGCTCGGGCCTCCCCTAGCCATCGGCGAGCCTCGCTTGATCGAGTGAGGCTCGGTCGAGCCATGGTTGGGCGAGGCTCGACCGAGCTCGCCTAGCCGCCGGTGGGGCTCGACTTTGCCTGGCCACCATGAGGTCGGCGTCACCCGGCCAAGGCAAGGTTGACCTCACGATGGCTCGACGAAGCTCGGCCAACAAGGCATGGTCTTGGCGAGGGCTAGTGACGCTCCAGTGAGGTCGCCAGCTCTCGTTTGGCCGATCGCCGGTCATCCCAAGGTTGGCAACTAGCAACCCTTGAAGAAGAAGAGAAGAAAGGAAAGAAAAGAAAAAAAGAAAAAAGAAAATTATTTAAAAATTAAAATAAAATGATTTGAAGTAGAAATTTTGAGAATGGTACTAAACACAGTTCTATTTCGGGAATTAAAATTTTTGACAGTTATCAAACGGCTTAAAATGCTTAAAAATTATTTCTGGGAACATAATAAAAAAGAATAAATTTTTATCAAAGATTGTTCCCGGAAATAGAAGCGTTACCAATGGCGCCGTGAACTTCCAAGATCGAGGACCAACCTGCACAGTGCTAGTTTAGGGATTCCAGGACCAAGGACTGACCTAGTCCCTTTGAGAACCGAATCAGGATCGGCAATATTGAGCTAGTCTAGGGTTAATCTAGGGTTAACCTTAAACTGATGCTCACCCCTACTAGAGGGTCGAGCCCGGTGGTCGATCTTAAGACTTCTTTACTTAAAAAAATGTCTGCTCATCTCTTTCCAGAAGTAGATAAATTATAGATTTGTTCAGGATAAAGCTGGAGTCGCGGGGGGCAGCAATCCCCGATCGCATACTTGTTGCATCTTTTGCAGCTGCTCATGTTTGCTTCTTGTTATCTAAGGACTCAGCGGCGAGGACTCAGCGGAAGGTACGCGTTCGACAAGTTTTGGCACCATTACTGACTAATCTAAAGAACGTACACTCTGCTCAATGCATGCCTCGTGTACTTCGTGGCGAGTCAATCAGCCTGACCTGATTGTCGAGTCAAAGCAAGAGATGACTGCTGATTTGGGAGACCTCAAAAACATGTTGGGTTTTGCTATTTATTCACAACGTTAATTTTATGTGCTCTGACCCTCCATAGACTGGTATTATCATACTTTCGAAAAAAGATTAGGGTCATGATGAAAAGAATAATAACGAATAAGATTGATTAGCTGTCCTCTTGATAAAAAAAAAAAACATAAGATTGTATATATATTTTTGCCAGAGTATCTTGGCCGACCTAGGATTGTGTCAATGCCAGTCAGAGTATCTTGGGCACCATTTGATCGGATTTTGCAGTTCACACCTAATTACTCATTTGTAAGTACTGACAAACGAGAGGTTGACCCAAAAGGTACAATTGCCAATGAAAGTCTTGCTTTGTAAGTGGTGGCTTATAGTATTGGCCCATGTGTATTTTGTTTATCATTTGCTCTGTCTCTCTCTCAAGTGAATGTGACTGGACATCCTGTTAAAGTACCACAATGTTAATTCATCAAGCATCCAACGTTGTGAGCACTATTTAAAAAATAAAACGTGTTTTTAAAATAATATGGATGCCATTTGTCACACCTCTTTGGCCACTAGTCATTCATAGACCACCATTGTCCAACATAAGCCGAGCACTTGGTTATCCTTTCTCTCCCACTTTTTTTCTCGAGGAACACACCTTTTTTCTCTTTGAATTAACTTAAGCATTAGATTTAGAGAGCCACTCCGAGCACAAACAAAGTTACAAAACAAGTTCGTGGTTCCATTTGCAGCTTCGATAGTTATCATATTCTTACTTATTGCTTGAAGAAGTATTTTTCGCATCAATCATTCGCAAGATAATTGTCTATAAAGTCCTAAGTTTATTGTACGATGATTAATTCAGTTCCAAATTTTTCGATTGTATCAATTTAACGATTGACTTTAGTCATAAACATTTCAATCGTGTCAATTTAATTATAAACCTAAAGATCCACCAATTTAGTCTTAAATATGTTGATGATTTGTCAATTTAGTCATTCAGAACAATTTTAGTTGGAGCCGTTGATGTGTACATCGGTCAACTAGTGACTATTCTAAGTGACATGAGTGGCATGGTTAGTGCTGATATACATAATTTTTGCATTTTATTTAAATCTTCTTCCTTTTTTTTCCTTCTTTTCCTTTTTCCCATGGCTAGTTTTCAGCCACGGCCGATGAGGGTGTCGTGGCCCTTGCCAGATGAAGGCGGCCCTCACTCAGGTTGCAAGGGCAATGGCCCTCGCCTGTTGTCAGTTGTGGCCAAGTACTAACCAAAAGTATAAGGAAAAGAAGGGAAAAAAAGGAAGAAAAATTACAGAATTTTTTTTGAAAAAAACAAAAAAAAAATTTATTCACATTAGCCTCATCCACGTCATGTAGGATGGTTAGTAGCCGGCCGACGTCCATGTTAGCAATTTCTAGTAAAATTGATAATTGACAAATTGTCAAAAGGTTTAAGATTAAATTGATAAAATTTTAAAAGGTTTTAGTTTTAAATTAACACAATTGAGAGGTTAAAAGCTAAATTGACATATTATCAAAGGTTTTAAGATTAAATTTGCACAATAGAAAGGTTTAAGACTAAATTAACCATTTACGATATGTTTAGGACTTTTTGAATAATTTTCCCACTTATTCACAGTCGCACATTGAAGATCCAACTACTTGAGGAGATCGAATAAGTTGGAAAAAGAATGAGGTTCGTTACTAAACTTTCAAATCCTGTCTAACGTTCAAGAAGTTGAATTTCAGTGGACCATCTTAAGTGGAAATCGTCTTTTGAGTGATAATTCCAATTTCAGCCTCCAAGGGCCAGAGTCATGACAGAACCTTAATCATTCGACCTGAAGCTCAATCGAAATGGAATAACGCATCGAGCTCAGAATTCGTAATCTGAGTCAAGCTCGAGAAGCAGACTATGCTTCCTTGATTTGGTTAAAATGAACCCATGAGTACCACATAATATATATAAATTCACTCGATTGAATTACTACTTATCATGATAGTCTTTAAGAATGCTATCTCACTCGAATCATCAAGTAATCATCATGGTTCGTCAATTAATCTCAATGATTCGGAGGCCATCAGGGGCCATTAGCGTGTAATTTTCTTCAAATCCCTCGGCTAAATCTTTGATCAAGGTGGACTTTTTTTGCATCCAAAACAAATCAAATCATGGAGCTTTTAGGTCCTATTTCTCACTTCCAAAGATTCTTTTCCTCGTATATCATACGGTCTTTCAATTGAAAATTAATGGTTGGACGATTCTCACTTACTTCCATCTACTCCGTTGACAAGGATCGTCCTTACTGGATTATGACAAAGCGAGTGCCATTGGTAAAATTTTTAAACAATCCATCTAATTGCCCCATTATCGATCAACCCAACAGATATTGTTTACAAAGGTCAAATTCTTGCCCACATATGGTAATTTTGTCTGGTTTAAGTCCTTTAGAGTAATACTATATAAATTGGTCATGTAACGATAGAGAACATAAAATGTTGTTGATGAGGGTTACCAACAAATCAACCCTCGATACATGTCATTATTACGCCGACAGGTACATATGACAGCAATAAACAAATTTCGAGTATTCGACCCAATGGATATACTAGTCATCAGACATATTGATCTCGATAAGACATCACTTCACTGTTATTCATTAGAGAATACATAGGTATTGCCACTATCTGAAAAGGTCGAAAATGCTTTGATCTCTAAAAGAGTACGGATGCCATTAGTGATGCCCCTTTAGTCATTCGTCATCCATAACCCACCACATATCCAACACAACCCAGCGACCCATTAACGATAACATAGAAATAGTAATCTGAGCACTTAGTACTCTTTCTCTCCCACTTATTCTCTAGGGATACACCTCCCTTCTCAACCTTAAGCTTCTACTCTCTCTCTCTCTCCCTCTCCTCATTTCCAATGATGACTTAAGCGACGGAGGACCAATTCGTGTACAAAACCTGGACGCCCGGACCCGTTTGTCGTGGGTGCACAACAATTTTCCTCTGAAGTGGCGGATCAAATTATTGTTTTCTGTTTATAGGTTCAACAATTAGCATATTCTGTACACATCAACTTGATCTTGATTGCGCTCTGAAGGTCCAAGTACGAAGCAATTATTAAACAAGTTGGTATGTGTATGAGATTCGTTACTTACAATTCCTGTCTAACATTCAGGAAACTAATCTTCAAAGGACCATTATGACTTGGGAGTCTTCTTATTGAATGACGATTCCAATTTGCGCCTGCCAAGAACTAAAGATGCAGCAAGCGCCACAGCCGTGACAGAACGTAGTCGTCGAGTGCTCCTCCGATCCGGACTGAAGATCAATCGAAGTCGAATAATTCATCGAGCCCGGAGTTTCGCAATCAAGTCCAGCTCAAGTAGCAGACTAAAGATACGAGCAGAAAACGGATTTGTAAAATTTTATGGGAACCAAATCACATATGAAATGAGATACCTAAAAATAAGGTTGTTTTCCACCTTATTGATAGAAAAAAAAAAAATTGATCAAATTCTATTGAGTTTGATTGATGGCGATCATTTATCAAAGAATGACTTTGGTTATCAAATGGTTGAACAACGAGGAGCAATTTATTTACAACACTTCCATTTGATAATGGCAATTTTGGTGGTGGCATCGGTTCTCTAGTATAAGTAGCCGAAGGTCGTGGATGAAAGGAAACACAGCAAAAGGTCGATACGGCTAACTTTGTTTACTAAAAGAGTAATTAGACAAGCACGGCCAATCCGGCTGGTGTCGTAATTGTAAGTAACTAATGCGGTTGGCTTTGCTTTTATTACTAAGCGACACAACTTGTGCAAGTGGTGTCATAACGACCAAGCTAAGATTGATGCGGTCGGCTTTGCTGATTAAAGAGACGACTAATCGCAGGGAAACAACGACGGCTAATGTAGCTGGCTTTGCTCATGAAACAACAACTCGATGGCGCTTCCTCATATGATAGGGCTTTGTAGACCATGCAACAATACTACAGTTTGACATTGGCTAATAGACAAGACGAACAACGTTAAAATCAATGTTGGCAGGAGGATGTTAGAACTTATTGGGAAAAAAAAAATTACAAGAGGCAATCCAGATGTGCACTTGGTGTGCACCGAGCGCACTTAAGGTAACATATATTGATCAAAATATGCATAATTAAAGGGACATTATCGCACAATCTTGATAGATATATAAAACCAACAGAAATATCCTAATTATCTCTAACATAGAAAAATATTCTAGAAAATTACTCTAATTATCTCTGACACCTTCCTTTGACACATTTTCGGCAGGACTATGGAAGCTCATGCGAATGAATTACTACGAATTGTGGCAGCTTCTACTCCAATGTATTGAGATAGTCTTTAAGATATGCTATTTTGACACTGAAATAGTCTAATGACCATGAATGAGTCTCCCAATGTTATGCTATTCAAATCATCAAGTAACTATCAAGGTTCGATTAATTAATCTCATTGATTTGGTGGCCGTCATTGACGTGTTCGATAAAGGTGAACTTTTTGCATCCTAAACAAACCAAAAAATTTTGGAGGTTTCTCACTTTAAACATTCTTACTCGCTTATCATACGACCCTTAAATTGAAATATAAGTATGATCTTGCGGCTATCAACTTAGTTCACACACTGCACGTGCGTGTTAGGAGGAGCAAATTAGGAGGTCAGTCAGTCGACTGGCATCCGTGAGTCAAGAAGAAATAGTCAAAATTCAGTAGTAGCTTTTATTAGTTGTTCTCAGAACAAAGGAAGAACAAAAGGCAAGGGTACTATTTATAATAAAAAATTTGGTCGGGATTGTTCGCTTTCACTTGGTGATCGGGTATCTCGAAACTTCTTTGCTTGTGAGCTGTAAAGATCCGATGATAAAATTAATTATAAAAAAGAGAAGATTTATCGAATAATGTGAAAAATAAGTAAGTCCATCCGATCTTAAGTAACCGAAAAGGGATATATGATAATATTGAATAATTAGACTTTTCAGGAGAAATATACTTAACAAGCGTCTCCGAAAACGTGTCCATAACTTATTCACACAGAAATTATTGTTTTTAGACGGACTAGTCAGTCTCCACCTAAATCTCAATGCCTACAAGTCAAACCCACGAGACGAGGCAAGGATTGGTACCGCGACCATGTAACCTAGGGACTGTGCAAAAGGGGTAAACTATTTACCAATCAAGATCTAACTTAAATGAAGCGAACAGAGAAAGACTCTTGCATAAATGCTCTGTGTTCATCCACCGCAAGAACCCATGGGGGAGAAGGAATGGATATGACTAATCAGCCTCCATCTAAATCTCACTGCCAACAAGTCAAACCCACGCCACATAACCTTAGATAGTCGAAGAGAAAGTACAGCGTAAGTGGTTTGACTGTTCTCACCGATCAAGGTCTCATTTAAGGAAGCCTAAAGTGAAAACTGTTCCGTCAGTGCCCTTTTGTTCGTCATCTACAAGAACCCACCTGAGAAGAAGGAACGAAGACTACGGCAATGGCGGTCTGCGCGACGAAGCTATTGGTCTCAGCTTTTGTTGTTGTCGGGCTTCTTCTTCTCCTCTCTGCAAGCATCGTGCATGGCGACGTTCATTACCATGATTTCGTCGTGAGTCGCTTCCCTTTTTCCTTAGAAGAAAGCGAGTTTAACTTGATGTTGTTTCGCTACCTCTAAATTTCTTAAGCTTTCTCCATTGGTTAATGTCTCCTCAACCAATAAGTTATGTACACATGTTTAAATTATGCACACAGCTGAAGGAGAAAAACTACACGAGGCTGTGCAGTACAAAGAGCATGTTGGTCGTTAATGACAGTTTTCCAGGACCAACTATTTATGTGAAGAAAGGGGACACTTTGTACGTGAACGTCCACAACCAAGGTGGCTACGGCGTGACTATCCACTGGTAATCTCTCTCTCTCTCTCTCTCTCTCTCTCTTTCTCTCTCATGTCAACTTTCAAATCTCATTCTCATCCTACGTACGGTATCCCACATGAAAGTTTGTCCCGCATGTCATTTTTCAAATCTCATTCTCGTCCTACGTACAGTATCCCACATGAAAGTTTGTCCCATATGTCATTTTTCGTATTAATTTCATGAATCGGTCTTAGTATACCAAGTTTAAGCAAAAGGTAGGTGAAATGTTGGTTTGATCCCCTCTACTTCTACCCGAAAATCTGTCATTTTTTTTTTTTAATGGCTCATCAGTTTTCGTTGACATGGACAATCGGATTGCTTAATTAGACGTAAGGATATGCGCATCTTTTATGATACACAAAATTCTTTTAATTGAAGAGGAGGGGGGGGGGGAGTGGAGTGGGGGGGAGGCGATGACAACTCGAGTTTTGTCAAATTTGGTCATTCAAACTTCTCCCAACTCGCGAGCCTGGATGCTTGAGCTTCGTTCAGTTTGCAGGGGGTTAGGGCTTGTTTGAGCCTTGGGCCATGACCGCTGTGGTTGCTTGAGCTTTGTCAAGTTCAGCCATCGCAGCTTGAGGTTTTGCATTGGTGAGAATCTTAGATTTTATGGGTCTTCGTTCTAATCACGGGGGTTAAAGTTGAAGAAGTAGAAAAAAATGGAGATGATGATTATGATAATGATGGTTACTCTGAGAGACAGAGAGTACTAAAGAAAAGGAACAAAAATTCCACTCGATAAACTTCTAACGGCGTTAAGTCATGTCAATGAATTTTTAACTGACATTAATGCTACATTAGCAAATTCCGCCATTAGACAATTTCAGAGAATTACCAATGACACTTTTAAAAAGTACAAAGATGATTTTGAACTGAAGAAAATAGAGGGAAGATATTGATTTTCAAACAAAAGTAAAGATACCAACCACAACATTTCACTAAAAAATTTCACTCCCAGGGTGAATTCGACGATAAGCGAGGAGACAAGAGATGATTGCGAATGAAACAGAAGCATATGTGTTCATCTGTCGATTTATTCGAGGAACTTTGTTTGAGGTTGATGTAGGGCTTGTGCAACAAGGAAAAAAACATCAAGAAAGAGGTCAATAACAACAGAAAAACTGGACCCATCCACCGCGATGTTAGGACGAAAAGTTAGGTAACGCCGTAGAAGGCGATGATTGGAGTAAGATTATTGCGATTGCGGTAGCCCGTCCGGTCCACCCTATCAATCTCGCCTTTTTGCTCCACCAGAACTCTAAAAAACCAGTGCTCGTACATGGAACCACCATAAAAACATTCGCATAAAATTTCCCTCGAACCATAAATCTATGCTTAAACCTCCGAAAGAGTACTATTCTTATAACAAATTTATTTCAAATTAATTTTTTGATTATCAGAAACTTCAAACTAGCATTTGTATAAAAAAATTTACACAAAAATTAATTTTTTTATTCAAAAAAACTCAAACCAGTATCATTCATTAATTTCAATTAAATTTGATTAATATCAGAAAAAATACAAACGGTACACCTATAATGAAAGGAGGGTACGAACCAAAATCAGTTCGCATTATCTAACTTAGTAATTTAACGTTAAAATTTGACAGAAATTAAAGGGTAATAAATTTGTTATAAGTGTACCATTTTAGGGATTTTATGTAGAGGACGAGCTAGCTATTTTTAATTTGAGTGAGATTTATCTAACTAAGTATTTCGGAACCAACTTATAGACTTAGATCGTTCTTGCTTGATTAGTTGCAATTGCTAACTCAGATTTTGATAGGCATGGAGTGAACCAGCCAAGAAATCCATGGTTCGATGGGGCCGAGTACGTGACACAGTGTAACATTTTGCCGGGGACGAATTTCACATATCAAGTTTTGTTTTCGGAAGAGGAGGGGTCGTTGTGGTGGCACGCTCACAGCGAGTGGGCAAGATATAGTATTCATGGCCTCATCGTCATTCACCCCGCCGACGGAACGTCCTATCCGTTTCCGCAGCCCGACGGCGAGGAAGTAATGGTGCTCGGTATGTACAACGGTTTCACCTGTAGTTTTCAAACAGTTCATTTCCTGCAATGTAGCAATGTTACTGTTACTTCGCAGCGTCTTGGTACACGGAGGACGTTTACGCGTCCATCGCCGAGAAGCTCGCCGAAGGGTCAGACTTGCTTGTGTCGGAGGCGTACACCATCAACGGCGAACCTGGAGATTTCTGCGAATGCTCCGATGGTACATACTTAAATTGCAGGAAGATGTATTAGCGCTAAGGCTGCAGATTCACTCAATTTCTCTGTTTCTTCTCCGTGTTGTGTAGAAACTACACACAGGTGGAAGGTCGATTATGGCAAGACCTATCTTCTCCGCCTACTCAATGCCGCCATGAATGCCGAGCTCTTCTTCGCAATCGCAGACCACAACGTCACCGTCGTCGGATCTGATGCGGCATACCTCAAGCCCTTTTCTTCGGAATACATCTTGATTAGTCCTGGACAAACTATAGACGTCCTGGTCACGGCAAATCAGCCCCCAGGTCAGTACTACGTTGCTGCTAGGCAATACTACAGCAACATGTTCAAATACAGTGGATACGATCACACCAACGCGACAGCGATTCTTGAGTATAGTGGAAACTACACTGCCCCATCGACTCCCATCTTCCCGTCCGGCCTTCCGTCGTACACCAACTATAAAGCTGTGACAAGCTTTGTGCAGAGTATGAGGAACATTATCGATCACGTCAATGTTCCGATGAATGTAACGACTCGCATGTTCATCACTGTGTCGCTCAACCAGTTCATGGTCGAAATCAATGACACAACAGAGGAAGTTTACCCATCTGCAAGCGTAAATAACATCAGCTGGTATAATCCTTGGACCGACGTACTGCAAGCATATTACAGGTTAGCTACGCTAGATCTTTGTTATTATGATCGTCATTCCTCGATGCTCGAAATGCAAATATAGGTTAAAGGGTGAATTTAGATGTTTAAATTGATTAGCGAATGTAAAGTTCGCTAAATGCGATCTAGTTTCTTCAATTGCGCTACATATCACTTGCAGAAATATCAGCGGCTTCTACACGACAGATTTTCCAGATGATCCGCCGACTTTCTTCAACTTCACCCAGCATAATTTGCCTCTCAACACCACGGCTGAACCAGAGAGAGGGACGAAGGTGAAGGTGCTCGAGTACAATGAGGAGGTGGAGATAGTGTTCCAGAACACCGACGTGATGAACTCGTCCGAGAATCATCCTATGCATCTGCATGGCCACAGCTTCTACGTGCTCGGCACGGGTTTCGGCATCTATAACAACGAGACCGACCCTCTAACGTTCAATTTGATCGATCCTCCTTATCAGAACACCGCTTCAGTACCCAAGGACGGATGGCTTGCCATTAGATTCAAGGCAAGCAATCCAGGTTAGTACAGTACAGTAACAGCTGGTCACATTTTCCACTTCTCTCCAGCTCAGCCGAGACAGCGAAGGGTTCTCTACACCTGCGGTGATGGACAGAAGTTTTGAGAATTCAAGAGATTACCTTGATGGGCAGGGACAAAACTTAAGCTAATCGAATCTTGATTTCCATCCCTGACGTTGAGTACTGTCTTTTTAGGGTTAGAAAGCAATCTAAGCCCAAAGGTTAATGCTTTTGTGTTTTTCTCAGGAGTGTGGCTATGGCACTGTCACCTGGATAAACACCTCACTTGGGGCATGAACGCCGTGTTCATTGTGAAAAATGGCGGCACCGAGGACACGAGCATCCGAGACCCCCCGGGTTACATGCCTCCGTGCTATCCCGACAGCAAACTTCGGCTCGAGGAGTTTTCCGACTCGGATGAGAAGCTATACTCGACTTTGATGTGATCCGACTCAATACATCTTCGAGGCATTCGCACAGGAACTCTCTCTTCCTTGAAATAGTTCACCGAACGCATCAGGCGTCCGTCCTTAAAAACGGTTTGATTGTGCCATTATGTAAGTTAATTACTCGACTTAGTCCTATTATCGGCATAAATATCATGTTCAGAGTTATGGAAGCCCTTGGCCTGCCTTATAATAAACTTGAGATGATTTTTGGTTCTTCTGCTGTATTATTCTTATAATAATAATAATAATAATAATCAGTATTATTAGTGGTGGTGGTGGTGGTGGTGGTGTTGGGATTATTTTTAATCATGAATTATAGTTGTGTTGGGCCTATTTATGTAGAGCCCATTTTAATAATTATGTAGAGTTGGCCCAGATGCAAAGCCCTCAAGTTTAAAGCAGAGACTATGAAAGTTGCGCCTCGTTCGCACTTATCATTTCCTATGCATGACCAAAGAATTTTAAGATTTTTTTTTAATTGTCTCTGATTTTCACGTGTTTAAGTTAGGGGTGAGATATCGGACGGATCGAACTGGCAACTGTCCAGACTGGACTGTTTGGTTCGGTTCCTAGGGTCGTCGGTCCTCTTCCCCATTCTGGGGGCAACTGCATCAACTCTTTTTTTTTTTTTAAATATTTTTTCATTTCTTAAAAATAGCAATGAAACTAAAATAGTAACAATTCTAGTATTTTTAAATTTTAAATTTTTTTTTTTGCTAAATGATTGGTTTCGTTGGATTGGACCGAACTTTCCAGTCAAGTCCACAATCCCAAAACCTTAAACAATTATCAAAAAGTCACTTCAACTAAGGGTAATCAGTTCCCAATTTAGTTCGATCCCATCTAGGAATTAAGACATGGTAGTTATATTTTAATCACATGTTCTTCAATGTTAATGTTCACAAATATAGTTGTATAAAGTGGAAAAATTACATCACAAATTTTAAAAGTTGAAAAACCAAAACATGAACTTATGGTTCGTTAGAATATTTAAATAATAAAAAAATATATTTATCTAACAACTTAAATTTTTAAAACAGTTGGTAATGGTTCTATAAATTTTTACATAGTATCAGAGCTTGAAATCATAAGTTTGAATTTTTCAGGCCCATTTGCCTCACTAATTGAATTTCCACGCTTAGTACGAGTCAATTAACTCTTAAAACATCGTCCAAAGAGTCCATTATTGCCATCTCATTAACTTTATTCAATTTGAATGATGGAAAATATAAACATAGTAATTTTTTAAAAATATTTTAGCACACGTGGCGCTGCAAACAGAAACAAGAAGAACAACCGCGAAGAGAGAGAAAGAGAGATATAGTGTTTGGGTCAACCAGATGAGATGTTGCTAAATGTTTTATCATGTCAAAAAATAGGAAAAATAGATTTACTACGTTAAATTCGTGTATTTAGCTTTAACCCTTTGATTAAAAAAAAAAAAAAGAAGGAAAAGGACGTTGCTACCACCTCATGTTCCCGAAAAAAATTAACAAAGAAGTTATAAATCTTGCAATTATACTAAATCCCTTTTTTTGCCAATTTGATCCTAAATTTTTTACATTTATTCCAATTCAGTCTATCAACTCAATTTTGGGCAGCCGGCACTAACATAGATAACTTTTTAATAAAACTTTATTTTTTCTTTTATTTTTTCTTTTTTTCCTCCTCGCAAGCTACTAGACAAGGGCCGCAAAGCCCTCGCCGACCGCAAGTGAAGACGACCTCCCCTGCAGCTAGCGAGGTCATGGCTGCTTTTGCCTGTGTCTCTCAGGCCTCACACCTAGATTGTCGTGTGTGTGGATCTTGAAGATTAGTACAGTTTCTCTCACAATGTGGGCATGAGGCCCAGGTCCAAGGTGCGAGATAGGCCTCAAGCCTCACCCAGATTTGGGCAAAATTGAGTAAGGGTCATGACCCTTGCCTACGGTCGATGAGGGCTTCACGGCTCTCGCCTGGCACTAGCCGCTAGGGGGAAAAAGAATAAATAATCATGAAAATTAGAAAAAAATATTGTCAAAATTTGTTCGTGTCAACATTGGTCAGACAGCCAAAACGGGCTGATGTCCATATTAGAACTAGTTGGCCAGACAAATTGAATTGGTACAAATATAAAAAGTTTGGAATTGAATTGGCAAAAAAAATATGAGTAAGACTGAACTCATATAATTACAATAAATTTAGTTATTTTTGGTAATTTCCCCATCTTCTCTTACGAGGGTTAATGAATCCCGTGAGGAGGCAGCACGACGGCTAGCACTTATGACAACGATTACGTCGTAAATCCAACCGTCATCAAACCTCGACACAGTCAATTTGTTTCAAATAAACACTCAATTTGCGTTCGTAACATGATCAGATCTCTACATATCTCATACGTTCGCCACCACCTGCTCTATCTCTCGAGTCTCTCCACCTTTGGAGACGCTTCGTACGTCCTTCGGTGCATTTGGAGCTGTTGCGGTGGTAGCAAGCAATGGCGCCACCATTGCAAGAGCCCCTCATTGCTGCATAGGGCCCTGGGGAAAACGGGTGGCAGTGCCGTCCCTAGCAAGATTTTCTGTGCGATTCGCCAACTTCTTTTTAAAAACAAATTTTATTTCTTATTTGGCCCGTTTTGTTTGTCAATTTTGATACTTTTTCTAAGGTGGAGTCCACTTGGCATCATATCACATTTTTCGAGTAATCAAATTTGACTGTATTAACCGGAATACTTTATCGCACTTCTTATTTTTTCGACATATTATATTGATGGTACTATTTGAAACTTTTAGGATTTGATTATAATTTAATAACGAATTTTAGGATTTTCGATGCATTTATCCCAAAAAATGAACAAAGAAACGAAAGAGCGGGAGATACATCTAAGTTACTATTTCTTTCTTCAACAAAAAGGCAGGAATTTTAGTGTTTTACCCTAAAGGCCTAATTACGGAATGTCTGGTTTCAGTTGTAATTATTTTGCATAAGCATATAACTCAGTTTCGAAATTGGCAAACCAGTATTAGTTGGACAATAGAGCAAGAATTGTTGTCTAAATTCATCAAAATTGATCATAAAGCCAATTCTTGATCATGTTTGATCAATTGGATTGTTATATAAATTGTATTCGATAAATGGGTTGTAATGATAAAGTCAGAGATAATGTAAGTGTTAAATGAGTATATAACTTATTTAGACTCAATTAATCTCTATGACTCTTTTTTGCTCTCATTCAAGCTCGCGCTCTCTCATTTCATACTCACACTTTAATTAGAGGATGGATTTTCTTAAATTAGGTGAAGTGTTGAAGTGTTTTAGTAATATGGATTGGATCGAGTATGGGTCTCGAGCATTTGTATTGTATGGAAATATATGATAAAAATTTAAATATGTTAATTTAAATCGAACAATTTTTAGTCTGATCATCCGTTTTATAGATCTATAATTTGCTTACGACGTGAATTGAATGTACAATCTTACAAAAGACTTGCGATCATTTTAACACTTGAGCATCGAGGTGTTACTTAGAGGGTATTGGCATCAGCTTCTGATATATTGTCTTCTCACTTTGATAAAAAATTGGAAATAAAGGAACAGATGATAAGGAAAATAGAATCCCACTCCTTTTTCCTGCTCCATCATTTAATAACGCCAAAAAATCGTCCCTTTCAATCTTTTGCCTTTTCGGTGCAAAATACTCAAGTCCAAACAGTACAAGGAATGGGACATAGATTTCTTAAAAATTCAGTCTGCAAGTGCAAATAGTACGAGATTTGTTCACTCCTGGTTGCTGCAAAATCGACCCCCCTGCAGCTGCAGACTTGCAGTCCCATCCACTACACACTCGCCGCTGCAGAATTGCAGTCACCGCTACTTTCTCCATGCAATTTACAAAAGCCAAACGCAAGTGATTGATATTTTTACGATTGGCGTGTCGGTTCGCGATACAGTGATGGCTACAAGTTACGACCAACGCATCGATGGCGATGAACACTTGCGGATGCGGAGGAGCTTTTCTTCCCTACTAGGCGTTTTTGAAAAAAATTAAAATAAAACGCTAATTATTTACCGGCGGTAACTTGAAACCGACATGCTCATTAAACAGGTGTGGAAGTGAATCTTCAAAGGGCCAACTGTAGAATTAAGGAATAAAAATTATAAGTCACATAAATAAGGGTGTGCAATACCATAGTCAATTCAGATTTCACTTGGAACCTAATCGTCGAAATCAATTCTCAAATTTTTGAAACTTGAAATCTACTTGCGTACTTTGTGATCTAGAAGTCGGAACCTATCCCGATTCCATATATATATTCTTAATTGAATAATTGCGGGAAATTATTATCTCTAATAACTACCAAAATTTATTAATTACAACTCATATTAAGATATACTAAAAATATGAAACATTAACACTGTAAATATTTCAATTATGGATATGCTAGAAATGGAAGTTCAAACTAGTGGTTCCAAATTACACACTTATAATCGGATGCCATCGTATACATAAAACAAAAAAGTACAAAAACTTGTTATAGGAACTTGGAACTTACTCATTAGAACCGATTCCCTAATTTTATGAGCCTAAAATCTACCTCGGTTGGAACTGATATGGTTTTTTGGTTCCTGGTTTTATCTTGGAATCATGCTCACTCGTACACACAAATGTATGTTTCACATATGAGAACAAACCTTCTCAAGAAAATACGATGTGAGGTCTAATTGTGTTTGGGATAATTACAAATAGTTCATGTATTTTATCTCAATGTTCAATTTAATTCATGAATTTTTAATTTGTTCAATATAGTTCATACATGTTAACACAATACGCAAGATAATTCCTGAATTTTTAATTTTTTAATATGATCCTTGAATTATGTATAAACATTCAATCTAGTTCCTGAAATATTATATCTCCAAATTCAATCTAGTCCTTGGATTATCTAGTTTGAGCACTCAAATCAAATTGAACATGAATCAAAAGTTAATGACTATATCGCACAAACTAAAAATTTAGGGATCATATTGCACATTGAGTTAAAGTTCAGGGACTGCATTAAACAGACTAAATGTTCAAGGACCACATTATATATTAAGGCAAAGTTCACGAATCATTTGTGCTATCTTCCCACCGTATGGCCAATCACAATAATTACTTGGGGAGAAATTTCTTGAAAAGGATGGTAGAACATGTATTCGAATATATTTGAATAGTATACTTGATGAGACTCGCTGTCCACCTAGGGCCCTCATGAAACTCATCAGATCAAATGTTAGAGATGATTCATAGACAAATCATTGAGAATCCACATTGTCCTATTTGCGATCAAGACACCCCGGAAACCTTGGAGCATTTGTTCATGTTCTGTCCATGGGTTTTGCGTGTTTGGAGTCATCCCCATATTAACCTCCCCATTCAAACTCAGCATATACAGCATCTAACAGACTGGATCGTAGAGCATGCCTGGGAACAGAAACCCTTACCTGGTCTGCCAGTGATCGCCACTGTCCTTTGGCACATCTGGAAGGCTCGAAATGTGTTTATTTTTGGACGAAAAAATCCCGATCCGCATCATGTGGCTGAAGAAGCACTGCTTCAATCTCATGTGGCTACTACTGTTGCTCGTTCTTCCACCTGCAAAGACACTTTGTTTCAGAACAATAGAGCTTTATGGAGACCCCCAGATCCGGGGGTTTTAAAGGTCAATATCGATGGATCTTATCAACCGGGAAGCAGGGAAGGGACTATGGCTTGTGTGTATCTTGATTCGCAAGAACAACTTACCAGTGGCTTCTCAGATAGCTTTGCTGCGTTCTCGACTCTGCAGGCGGAGATCCACGCTTGCTCGCTTGTTCTCCGGCATTTGCTCGATCAAGGCCTCTCTCATGCTGTGCTGACTCTTGAATCGGATTGCTAGACCCTCATCGAGACACCGAAGGGTCGGCGCCCCACCGCCATGGGCGTAACGAAGCCTCTTCTCCAAAGCCGCCTTCCGCTTTCGTTTTTTCCCCATCTTTCCCTTGCCTTCGTCGTCGTGAGGCGAATGCTTTGCTTGCCGATTTGGGCTGCGAAGGCCCATAGGGTAAATTCCAAGCGAAGTAATTGGGTTGTCTTTCCCCCTCCCCTCTGTTAGAACTTGTTTACGCTGATGCGATTGCTGCTGGTTGTAATCGGTTTGGTCCCTCTATATAAAAATTACTGTTTGACAAAAAAAATGTTAGAGATGATTTTTTAGTGTATGAAATATATTCATTGAAATACTTGTCGAACTAGAATTTAACCCGTCTACGTGCTCGGGATTGATTAAAGTTTACACTTCAACACAAAAATTCCGTGCCTTAGAATTTATTTCTAAAGTATAAAAGTAACTCCTAAAAATATTAATGTGATCCATTTCATGGTGACTTTTTTTTTTTAAATCATAATGGTGACTTGACTAATATAGAATAGACCCCCAAAAAAACCGGCTAATATAATAGAATACCTATAAGTTAAACTTGTTAAAAAAAATAAATAATTGCATGTTATTACATTTATAATGATTTTCTTCAATGATGAATCGGAAATAAACCTCTAAGAACATTGTGAAATGGAATTTATAGTTTATAAGTAGCATAACCCAATTGTTTAATCAGTACTTATGAAGAAACTAAAAATATCGATCTTAAATTGAGAAAATGATTTTTTTTTTTTTTTTTTTGTGTCAAGGAGTAAAACAAATTTTTGGTCGGTCGTATTTTAAATACACTGTCCAAGTTGAAATTTTCAGAAATATATTGTCCGATGAAGGTTTAAAGTACTCCCACAAGCAGACAAGCAAATAGATACATGAAGAAAAATATGCGTACAGCATTTATCAGCTTGAGAACCCATAAATATCTGAAAAAAGGAGAGGGAAGTTATAAGAATTCTCAAGTCAGGTTAGTCTACAGCAAAGATCAAAAAATATTTTTGCTTATTTACCAAAAGAAAAACAAAAGCAAAATAAGATAACAACATATAATTGGGATATTAAATAATATTAAGAAATCACTATATATGAAAATCATATTATTAGACATTCGTAATGTATATGGTAGACTTCTTGTGGATATTCACATTGGTAATTTTCATTCAATCCTATCTCACCACCTAATCCATCACGTCCAGATAAAAAAAAACTTGATTGATTACTAAGCTCGTTTACAAGTTACTAAGGTCCCTAATAGTAGTTTTTATCTCACCCCTGCATGTCAAAGAAAAAAATTCTTTTGCAAATAAATGAATAATCAACAAAGTTTAATTTTCAAACATTTCATTCAATGATTACGAATTAAACCGGTCTAAGGAAATGGAGGTAAAGATCAAACATGAATTTGCACTTACTGACAAACCAAACGCAAAAAAGAAGAAACTGTGAGTTTTTTTTTTTTTTTCCATTTTGACCAAGTTAAAGAAAGTGAGAAGGTACATGCCTCTCTCAAGGCCTCCACTATAAGTTAACCCAACTTCAAAATGCAAGACTTAAAAAGCAGAAAATTTTGTGAATCCTCAAAGTGGTCACGTCAACTCATCGAGAGAGAGAGAGAGAATGCATGAGCTGCAGTTACCTTTAATTTGGGGAATGGCTGACCAGAAAACGAAAAGGTAAGTGAGAGGAACCAAGAGGTGATCAAATCAAGGCTGGGACAGGCTTTCCTGTACAGAGGGGGGTCGGAAACTACAGTTTTCCTAGTTCCTCAAGTCGTCCTGTGCCATCAATATGAAGTGGGACCAAACACTCACCTAACCCTACACAAAATAAAGATAGGGGATATGACACAACATCAACCTCCTTGCTTTTCTCTCTTTTCTCTTCAATTGCTTTGCCCACATGATCTTTCTTTCTGTTCCTCCTGTCCAGGGAAAAAAGTCCTCTTACATGTTCCTTATCGAGAAAACTAATATTGCCGATTTCTTTTAGCGTCCTCTGAAATCAGTATGCTTATTGATGAGGTCGATTCTATTGGGTTATTGATCTTATTCACTTATCTAAAGTATCATTTATGGTCTAAGCATAATTTTGTACGTGTTGCTTTCGTAAGTTTGTCATAATAAATCTAATGTTATCTCAGCAACATAATAAATATTGAGTTTTGCTAGCATAACAGTTTTTAAGGTAATGTGAGAATAACAGTTTATTATAATTCACAAGTTTTTAAATAAATATGTTTTTCAATAATTTATAATTATTTATATTTTGATTTTTTGTGATTCGAAATAAAGTATTATTCTCATGATATATTAAAACTTATTGTGTAATCATTTCTCTAAATATTATATTACTAAAAAAAACTATCTTGGAACTCTCCTATCATTATATATATTTTGATGTGTCACATGTCAATAAGAAGATTTGATCATATAATAAGGTGAGGTAATTCGATGAGATAGATCGCATCGCAATATCGCATCAAGTTATGTAAGCGTCGTACCGTAGACTCTCTCTCCTTTTCCTGTCATTTGACAGAGAGAAAAAATATTTCTTTTGATGGACGTCACTCCTCTCTTGAGATCACTCTTCAACCAATTAGACCCATTCAAAAGCTTCTTCCATCTTTCCCTACTTTTTCGCTTCTACCCCATTTGGTACCCCTCCCCCCTCTTTCCTTCAATCCTAACTTTGGTAGCTTGGCTAGTTTGATACTAGACAGAGCTGGTTCACACGCACGTTTGACAAAATCACATGAGCCGATAGTCCTCCATATTTGATCAAATTTGCCCCATGTTTCATTCTGGTTTTCTCACCACCTTTTGCACTCCTATCTTCCCAGCCAAAGCCAAGCCAGCACAGAGTACCCAGAAGTGAAACATGGGTGTGTTTATACGAGCTCTTAAGTTGCTGCTTTGGTTGTCTCTGTACTTGTTCATTCTCTTTGTTGCGCATTGTCATGGATCAAGAAGCACCCAGCATGCGTTTAAGATTAAGCCAAAGCAATCTCATGATAATGGGATCGGCCACTTCTTGGGGTTCTTGCCTAGACACTTCCCAATACCAGCCTCTGGTCCTTCAAGGAAGCACAACGACATTGGCTTGCAAAGCCGGACTTCATCATCATCACCATGAAGATTTCGTCAGAGAGAATTTTGGCAAGAAGGTGATGGATCGCATATTATTATAGTCGTGCCTTTTAGTCTCTCTTTTTTGGGACCTTTTTTTTTTTTTTTCTTTTTCATCTCTTTTGCCATCTTGTTGAAGCAAAATGGAAAAAGGTTGGGTTGCTACTATGTACATGGAGTGGTTGGGCAAAATCTTTTTGGAGATTGAAGACATGGGTTAGGGGGATATGTTGATTTATGTACTTTTTGATCGCTTACTTTATACATGAAGATTTTGCTGCTTGTTCTCTTGCTTTATTTGAAAAAGAAAATCAAAGATTAAAAGATTCAGATGTCCAGTGTCTTCTTAAGCCTTAGCTTCTGCGTTTGGGTTTCTTTACTTTCTGAACATTTCTTGTTGTCCCCATGCAGCCATCGTTTCTGGTTCTCGTTATCCACAACCATAAAGATGATAGATAAAGCATAGAGCTGGGAATGCTTTATTTTGTAGAATTAAAGTATAAAAAGTGAACGGTTTTCAAATGATTTCGCATCAACACGATATGGTGGATCCAAAGTCTCAGGACATGATTGACTCTTGCATTGGATTCGAGATATGTTGAAACTGAGGTTTTGAAATCTCTCTATATATACGTACATAGAGAAGAAAAGGAGCTTCATGATTGTTGGCTCCACAACATTGTGACTGGCGTTTTCTTTTTCATTTTTTTTTTAAGAAACGGGGCAAAGTCTGAGTATTACATTATACTCGCCTAACAAAGCTTAAATAGGGGAATTAAACCTATTGATGGCCTATCTAATGCCAGAGTGGCATTTACAAAACAAGATTGAATAATCCACTTGGCAAACCAATTTACACATGAATTTTCTTCCCCAAAAGCATGAAGAATTCTGTCTTGTTGGAAGTACTTTAAAAATTTCCAAATTCAGAAGTTAGAGGATGTAGCCGAATGGTGAGAGATAGTCGATTTCTGAAAACAGTGCAATTGCCGCTTGTGAATCCACCTTCACAATTATTTTAAGAATTCCCAAAGAGATTGCCAGTTTGAGTCCCAAACACTCCCAGATGTTGAGCAAAACTGGCAAGCCAATGGCCTGACTCGTTGCGGAGAAGTCCATCGACCAAAGCTGGAGACTAGTTGCTTTTAGAGACCCTGTTGGTGTTGAGCTTAATCCAACCAGAGGGAGGGGCTATCTCCAGCCAGAGGCAGGAGCTATCCAACACACATACGTCGCTATAAATGTATATAAATCGTGAGTGTATCATGTACGTACAAATCAATCAAGTCGCCATGCGCCATATGACAAATGTGGCCTCGAGTTCACGGAGAGCTCGAGATTTTGGAGCAAGGTGTGTGAGTCCTCAAAATCATAACCTTGGACTTTGTTGTTTCGCAAAAAGTGGATTGTTTGAATAATATTTTCCTTAAAAATGATCTCATAAATCACTTTAAAAAAGTAATCAATTTAAAATATATTCATTATAATTAATAATTTATATTTAATTTTTTTCGCCAATAATAAAATAATTCAATTTCGTAAATGATTTAAATGAATACTTTTAGGGAGATTTATCAAATCATCTTTTTTCTATGAAACAAATATAAAGTGATGTGTAATTCATAGGTTCTGAAATTTTTTCTAGAGTCAGCTCCATAATTTCTTCAGAAGACGCAATCTAGAAATCCGACAGCTTCTGCTTCCTTTGCATCGGAACATCTAGCAAGTCATGCAAGAAAGTTGACATTTCCAAGAGTTATCTGGACGGCTTGCATGATATCGCTGTCGATTTGCTGGAAGGCGTTGTGGCTAAGGGCATAGAAAGGGCCACCTACAGATAGCGCACGGTGACTGTGTCTTAGGTTAGCTGAAATCCATGTCGACTGGGTGACGACAAGACAACTTCATCAAAATCTGTACCTGCCAATCAGTCTGCCAAAGCCGATGGCAACCCTAGTAGTTACGACAATTTAAACCCTCGGGTCCAATTTAGGAGAGCCAGTAACAAATTTATGGCGTCATTCTGTGAACCGCTTGCTGTTTCTCTAGCATTATTCCAATGCAAATAGGTGTTTTAAGAGTATTTTTCTGCATAAATTGTATAATATCATACTCCGTTCTTTATAAATGTCTCGAGAACATCAACTTTATATTTTTGTTTTAATGCTTGATAAGCACCTTTAGAGCACCCGTGGTCAACAGCTGTGAAATTACATATCAGAGGGGGAAAATAGTAAAGTGGACTTCCTTGCTAGAGTATGAACTCTTTGTATTGTCAATTAAGCTCAAGCTGTCAGCCACAAAAAGAGCTTTCGTCGTTATCTCTCGTTTTCGTCAAAGCTTTACGAAGCATATGTCAATCTGCTTATTATATTATATTATATAAAAGAAGAAGTTCGCGGCAAAAGACAAGGACGAAAAATTATTGCGTGAACGCACAAGCTAGTATGGTCCGAGGTCATGATTTAATAGATTTAAAGCTGGATTTATTTGCTGAAAATTTCATATTAATTTTTTTTCGTATAATATTTTTCAAGAAAATTAATCAACTTTTTTTTTTATATATTTTATGATTTAGGAAAAATGGTTCTTTCTTGACAAAAGGGGAAATCATTTTCTTTCAATCTAAATTTGTTATATGTATTTTATGGAAAACATTATTCATAAATCAGTAAATTTCTTAGGAGACCCACTTTGAATTACAGTTCGTTTGTGAGAAATTATTTTTAGACTTTTTTATACTTGGATGACAAGACCCACTTTGAATTACAGTTCGTTTGTGAGAAATTATTTTTAGACTTTTTTATACTTTGATGACAAGAAAATTACTTATAATCATACAAAAGGAAGAGCACTCATTCGATCCTTGAAAGTTGAAAGCAGGTACTTAGGAACCTCTTAATCTCCATGTTGTTAGAGCTACAGAACCTAGAAAAGAAGTCCAATCATTGATTTTCTCACGAGTTGCTGTGGCCCAACCAATTTTGACTGGGAACATAATGAGTAAATATCCCCTTTAAATCAAAGCGAAATTGTTTTTTCTCAGATTATGTCAATTGTCAATTGTCAATCATGAGCTTTCAAAACCGAAGACGCCAACTAATTGCTTTTGGCACCTTCATCACCTCAAAGACATAATGGGTTATCACTTTCAATTGAAAAGTTTGAGGCGATATTCAAGCTTACATTAGAAATGACAGATGAGCCATCACTAATCCAGTGTGATAACATAAGTGGCTTAACTAAATGAGGTCGATTGTCTTACAGTAGATCCAATCAAACATGAGATGTTAAATTTAATAATACCAACCTGATAATACATGGTCTTTCGGTCATTATTCTGTTAAATTACAAGACATATGTTCAGGTTCCCTGGTCTTGTTATCTTAAAATTGGGCACCTGCAGTAATCTAACTATATATAATCAGCTTCAGATGATAGGGGCAACCTGGGTCAATGAGAAGTCAGTGCTTAACTTGTAATGGTAGTAGAACTTCATGAAGAGTCCACCAGGTTTGGGCAATGTAACAGAGGAAGGTGATTGAGCCAAAAAACTGATACAACACAATAATTTAGCATAAGCAGATGTTTATTTTCAGCTTATATATACGCAGTATAAAGATCCTGGTTTGGAATTGTATCTCAACAAATAGACTCTACAACTTTGCTCGTTCTACTTCTTGTTGGCCTTTTTTTTCTTTTCCTGTTTCCACAGCTAGCAAGATTCAACTCGCAGGCAGCACCACTTCTCTGGTGCTAATCTGTTCAAACTTTGATGCAAGAACAATGACAGCCAAATATACAAATTCGATGTTTATAGTTACTGAATTTAGAACACAATTAGATGCTTGTATACCTATGCCACTGCTTGAGTGTGAACCAAATTAGCTGACTAATGGTTCATCATCGATAGGTTTGGAGCAAGCTCTAATATCAACGTTGCATCTTCTAAATACTGAGGTCATGATTCTGTGGTAAGCTGGGAATCTGGGAATCCGGTATTTACTTTTGGAATCGTAAAGATAACTTTCCATTGCTGTGAATTTTAATCCCTCTTGCAGCAAGGTCTAAATCTGCAGCATTTGTTCGCCTGACAAGAGAGATGGACTGTCCGTTTATTAATATGCCTATGGGCCAATGAACCTCTGGAACTTGACCAAGCTACGTAAAACGATTCTGCAGCATTCTTGCTGAATCCGTTATTGCTCAGATCCAACGACTCCAACTGCTTTGCCATCCCAATGGCCATGGAAAGCTTTTCGACAAATGGGCTCTCCGCTGCACCAATACTCTCCCACGAACTAGCACAGCTTTGATTGACCCCGGATGCATCAGGCTCTATCCCAGTCTGAACATCTTCACTGTCAGCAACTTCAAGCTGATTGCACCCATGATGCAGGGTACATGGCCCATTCTGTTCTGGATCTATTTCCTTCGCAGCAGAGCTATTTAAAGATGATGGAGGATGAATAAGACTTAGCTCTATTTGCGAATTTGACAATATTTCCTCATTGTTGGCATTATCGGCAAGATTGAGCTCCTCCAGGGAGTTGTTTTCTGTTACCAGAATCAAATGGCAGATGCATCAACTAAATTTTTTTGTAAGAAACAAATATTGTAAGAGAGGGTTTTGGGTATCTAACCTGCCAGTGCCTGTATTATTTCAACGACCCCGGAAAGTCCAAGCTGACACTTATTTAAGATCAAAATTTTTATGCCGCATTGAGGATGCACAAGTACTGACGCTAATGCACTAATTCCCTGTTTTCATGAGCATCCAGCATAAGCTCATTTCAGGTGCATTAAAATTTTAAGAATTCAATACTCTGGGAGAGCTCACACAAGAAAAGGTATTGTTTTAGGAAGAAAGACATAATTAACATAGGCAAAGGAAATACCAACAGAATATAATCTAATTTCAAGTCCATTCTTATCAGGAATGTATATTGAGAAAGCTCATACAGCAAACCTGTAGTCTAATCATGTTGAAAATACACACGTCAATAACTTAGGCAGAGAACTTAAAGGAGGGGCAAGACAATCAAATTTATTAGCTTAGCTACAATCCCAAGCCAACTCCCACTTGAAAAATAAGAACAGTGATACTGAACCAGAAATGAAGCAAATAGGAACATGTCACCAAATCACTAAAATATTTTGTTAAGCTGCTTCAACTAATGGCCAATATAAAGATAAGCTTTCACATACACAACAAGCTTATCAAAGATGCTAATAGATTAAATTGGAAATACATAGATAACATTCTGAAATATCCTATCATCTGGTAGAAACAAACGTCACACAAACATCACTTATTTATTTGTATGGTTATGGCACCCAAAATTATAACTGGTAAAGCCAACAAAATCTTCAGTAGTGTTGGTTGTTGCAGCATCTACACTTCACTGATATGGAAGCCTCGTTATAGTAGTAAGCAGACAGAATTTCGAAACAAACTAATTTCAAGAATTTCATATAATGGAGAATGGTCATATCATAGCACCACTTACGATAATTGGGAAGTAAACAACATACCTCTTGCTTGATCAAATTTCCTCCAAGGTTCAGCTCCACAATTCCACAAACCAGACTATCAATGGTTTGTTTTGAAAAGTACTTGGATGTCAATCCGCAAAATGACAAGTCCAACTTCACAAGCTCTTGATTCTCAAAGGGAAGTGATTCACTCAACTGTAGTGCTCCATCCTGGAACCCAAACAAGCACATCAATATAAAGATGCGCAAAATGCCAAAGGGCCATTCGTGTGAATGATGCACTTATAACTTGAAAAAAGTACTCACCGTTCCAATATTGGTACCTCCAAGCATTAGTCCCGACAGAGACAACCTTTTAGATATCTGACATAGGCTGTCAACTACAGTTTTGCTAAGTTTCAAGCCACTCAGACTTAGTTCAGAAAATCTACGCAAAATAAGAAGTCACTAAAATCAGATGAAAAGTTGAATGTCATTTCCAACCTGTAACGAGAAATGACAGTATGGTTTAAAGTCTTAAAATACCTTTCCAGTGAGGCAAGCTTGGAAAGCAGATAGACAATAGCATTTCCTGATATCAAGTCATTATGTCCTATTGATTTGAAAAAGGAGTTAATGTTCCATTATATAAATAATGCTCAGTAATGGTTTGAAAAAAAAACCTATTATGTACCTATATAAAGTTGTGCAAGTGTAGATCCAGCTTCCAGTGCTTCAGCGGCCTTGTTAATTGTTCTAGATGTAATTGAACAGCGCTCTACATTCAAGCTATACAAGGCTACGGAATGAACAATCCATCAAAAGGAAGTAATTAATATTCAGTTAACTAGATAGATGCATGTGCCTGTGGGTGGGTGGCTCAATGTGCGCACTCTCATGTACACATTGACGTTTGTGTGCTTGTACATGCCATATGTGCTTGTTAAAATGCTACAGCAGATGGACCTTACCCCTACAATTTTTCAGAATTGTGGAAATGTAAGATCCACAGGCATCAGTGAGACGATTGCCAGATATATTAAGTACCACCAGTCGTTCAAACAGCACGGGACATTCACAGATCTGCACGCGTAAACTAAATAAGCTCATTCAAGGCTATCAAATAGGCACACAGTTTATAGACACTAATGAGACGTTGTCACAATACTCAAGATCCACTAGCCATTTTTAGAGTTCAACGTCTTTCTCGATTTCAGTTGAACATCAAAATTTCCACATGAAAGTACTGATTTCTCCCAAATTGCAAGGTGAAACGAAAAGGTAAATGAGGGAAGTAAATGTTTGCTGGACGGTTATTATTCAATATGAACCTGAAACAATGCCGTTGGACCAAATCGGTTGCAATGCAGATCCAGACTCAGGTCTCCATAGCTCTGACCTGAAGACTGGAGTACTTGTTGAAGTTTCTCCATGGTTCCATTTCCTGGAAAAATCATTCAAGTTGTAACAGCTTTTAAAATCTATATACTGCCCTTGTTATGGAAAAATTATTAAGGAGAAATGACGGCAGCTAGAAACCACAAGAGTCGAGGAAAAGGCTCTGGTTGAAACTAGATACCAGATGATTACCTAGGAGATTATGAGAAAGGTTAAGCATCGCAATTGTTCCATGCACGCGCATTGCATTCAACAATGGAGTTATGGATACATCTTGTAGTTCACATTCTGACAGGATGACTTCATCTTCCGAGACCTATTAAACAGGTAAGTATCGTAGCTTTTCCTCAATAAACTCACTAATTCAGGAGAAGTTAAGATATTCCAAAAAGGATGAAAGTAGAAGCAAACAACAGAACGCTAACCTACCTCCAAGTTGTATAACCTTTTGAGCAACTTCAAATTTGGTTGCTCAAATAGGTCCTCACAGCAGTCAACATAGAGCTTCATCAAGGGCTTCTGCACCCAACCTGTAAGGTGACATTTTAATATTAAATACAACTTTGTAAAAGTGACTTTTATAAAAACACCAGCAGATACTCTGCTCCAATGAAAAGTATTTTATGTGTCGCTCACACATGGCTAATGAGCATAAATGATCAATCACAATTCCCATGGGAAATGCATTTCAACCAACTTTTTGCATTTAAATATAGAAACTTGTGTGAGAAAATGATGTTATTTTTTTTTCAGGCAACGCTGATGTAGTTACCAAAAGAACATTTCTGATTATAAAATTCTTTGAGTGTCCACAAGTGCTGCAGTTCATAATGATGATTCATGTACTCATAAACCACAGACTGTTTTCTTTTATCATGAGGTAGCCTGAGATGACAATATCCATTACATGAAAGACATTTTAACATCATGCGAATATAAAATGTTCTGGTACATACCATTAACAAGTACTTCAACTAATCCCTTTCCCAAAAGATCCCTCAAGCTTTGAACAGTTTCTAAGCATGGGAGGGGTTTTCCCTCATTTATTATTTGTTGGATGATTGGCAAGAGACCTGTATTAGATACGAGCATCAGAAAATTGCAAGGATGGCAGTCTCGTTAAGTGTGCTTGCCTTTGTGTGTGTGTGTCTGTGTGAGAGAGAGAGATGCCAGAACACTGCAACTAATAGAAGCTGAAATGATGCATCATTAAGAATTTGTAGGTGGGTTTTTTTTTTCTGATGGATGGATTGCAAGACCATAAGCAGTAGATGTTTAATTGACTAACCCTTCGATCTCTTTTCTTTAGAAAGATGTAGGTAGTACAGGCATGCCAATTCAGCCTTCAAAGAGTCGATGTCGAATTCATCATCAGACCCAACGCTCTCAGCCTCTACATGGATAAGTTCATTGTCGATTTTGAACAATATGAATTGCTGCAATAATCACAATGCATAACAGGTTGGCAAAAAAGATGGTTAAATTTCGAAAGATCAGCCGTTGTGACACAGGTGTATCGAGGTAGGCCATGGATTGAATAGAGAAAGACTCTTAATCAGTCTTAATCAAGAATTTTGATACTGGCAGATGACATAATTTTCACTAGGTTCCAATTGGTGTCATGTTGTTCTAAATGCAGATGAATTTGGTATTGACTTAGCATTAGCAGCACAAAATGAGGGACAGTTTTAACAATTCAAAAAGAACAGCTACGTTGAAATTCTAAATGAAGTTAAATGAACATGGCCACATTACCGTAACGCAAAGTCTAAATGCACTAGAGGCAAACTGACTCTTACTTTGGATTTGTCAGTGCGAGCAGGGAAATCCAAATGAACAGTGTGTGATAGGTTATTGGAGACATCAAAGTCACATTTTGAGCTATCTCCCACAAAATAGTCGGGAAAAACATCCTTGGTGCTCAAGGATCTGTCTTCTTTTCCATTTTCAGATGCCACTCTACTGGAACTCCTGGTTTTATAAGAACATGTGCTCTCTTCTACATGAACAAGCTTCTGAAAACTGTTAGTACATTCCGATCCAATAGCAGGTGCATCCTGATGAAGGAAAAACAAACTTGAATAAAGAGATGGAGAAATACCATCATGAGCTCAGAAAGACAAATAATACTATGTTTGGCCAAAGACCCACTTACGTGACATCCCACTGCTGCTGCTGTTGCTTTATTCCCTACGCCATTTAGGCATACAATTCAGATATAGTCATGATATCATAGGTGTGAAGCTAAAATCAAGCAAAGTAATTCTCACTTTCATCAGAAGTAGCTGCCCTATCCATAGAATGCGGCCCATCCATTGAGCTGCCCGCCTGAGCATGAATTTCTCCTTCATCATCAGAAAGGACTAACCGAATGCGCTTACGATCAACAACTTTCTGCTTATCACCAGATGATTTAGATGAACTTTTGGATGATGCCATCATGTGGTTCATGGTATTACCACACTTCTCTACAGGAGCAGCTGTTCTGAACCTTGGTGAAACTTTCTTTGAATGGAGAAGCGATATCAAAGGAGCATCATCATTTAGCTCTTCCACAGTGTTGTGGAGTTTTCTCTTATAAGAATTAGATGTAAGTGGAGAACTGCATGTGCTGGACCTGCTATTTGATAAACAATCATCACCTTCCGTGTCTGTTTCAGGGCAGCAATCTCCTGCCACTTTTGATGGTTCAAGCTCTTTCTTTTCTGATTGCTTCAACTTGTCAATTAGAAGCTGCAACCTCCTGCACAGAAGAATGCGCCCTAGTTTACATACAATTGGGTGGATTCAATTGTGGTGAAACCTAGTAATCTGGGATATTGGAGTTCCACTTATTATACTGTGATTCATGGAGTTCACTATTTGGTTCCATAAACTACTCTATTGTTCCACTTTCTAAAACAGATAACTCACCTCGCCTCTTCAACATTGTCAAATCTTATCATGTGGCTATAGTGCATGTTCTCTAGGGCAGAAAGCTGTACTGAGATGAGGTTAGCTTCCACAGCAATCCTGCAACACACAATTGGGAAAGAATGCTGAGCATTTATGTTGAAAGTAACGAGGATAACTCTGGGTAGAAGGCAATGATAATGGGCGTTCAAGGATTTGAGAAACATCAGGCTTGTAAACGCATTAGTTCAACTTAGAGCAAAGCATCTCAAAGATAGCAAAGAAAATTAATAACGGATGCATCATGCACGTGAAGCGCAGACATTCATTCCATACACAGGCAGGTTCATGCATCTGTTGATCTTCCTAGCAGTAATTGTTGTTGGAGCAATACTTGTTTGTGTACTCCAACCTCACATGGGCACCAGTTTTGCTATGCACATGCAGTCACACATCAAATGCATGACAAATTAATTCTAGATATTTTGAACATATCCTAGTAATGTTAGAGAAAATTCATAGTTGACAAGACAAAAACATTTATTATATCTGACACTGGAGAAGCCTCTCATGCTACCTTTAATAAAAGAAACAACTGAAAAGATTAACATAAAGGAGGGCAATCACCTGTACCCCTCTTCAAAAGCGTCCAATGCACCTGCCCAGTTTCCGTCACAGTCCAAAACATCGCCAATATTGATTTTAACTAAAGCCTGCCCCTGGATACAATATTGACCTCGAGTAAGCGTCAATAGACCATTAATGAAACATATACTAAAATGCTCTCACCATAAATATCAAGAATGTGATCAATTTATAAGCCAAAGGAAAATGAAGAGTACCAAGCCTCAGAATCTTAACATTAGCGATAGAAGATTCTCCTATGTGGCAACAAACATTAAAGCAGCTGCATGGTTATCAAATCAAAATATAAATCATGAATCAAGTTTTCAAAACTGTGAATAGTGAAATGAGAATCAAATCGATAGATTTGTTAAAGTACCAAAGTTAAAGTTTCACACTACAGTTATGTATCAGTATATGTGGAGAAGTTGGTTAAAAAGGTGGCAAAAAAATGGTCTTTCAGGAGGAACCACTATGGGTTTATGGAGTTAAGTTGGGAAGAAGTTGTCCAAATATGATTTAGTGAGTTCGTTGAAGATGGAAACGCAAGGCTACTACATATATATTAGTAGGTTCCAATTGGATTTGCTTAAATATTATCAATTGGTTTGATTAAGAAAAACCGCTTTGTGTAGTTACTGACAGAACACAACAAGGAATCTCACACAAAAAAAATTCATCAAACAAAGCTACCGTCATTTTTTTAGGTACGATTTAAGAGAGCAATTAGAAAGATAACATCAACTAGGTCCTACGATTCTGGACATAAAATTGCTACATTTGTCCATCAAACACACAAATATAAAGTTAATGAGCCATTTTGTTGTAAATGATTCAGTTAAAATTATTGAGAAACGTCATATAACTCAGTGATGATGACGCCAAAATTATTTTATAAGTAACAATTTAATTAATCCTGAACTTTCACTAATTTATCACATGGATTTAGTACTTGCATATTCTTCCGATAGCTTTGACCTTTTGAACCTTGAATCAAGTTATGATCTTTAATAGCAAATCAGCAGAATTAGAAAAGAAAATTATTGAGGGATTAGAATTCAGAGACGAACAACCAACGAACCTCCATGTTGCCAATGGATTTATAAATCTCCCAACTCTTGTTGTACCATTTCAGAGCTTTGTTGAATTTTCGGAGCTTCTGGTATGATTCTCCAATAACAAGGTACGAATCACTCAGCTTTTCCTTGTCACAAAGTTCACTTGCAATTCTTTTTTTGCGTTTAGCAAAGTCAAGATGCTGAAATAAATCACAGAAAACAAACCAATGTAAGACTACGCCAAAATAAAGTATTTGGAAATAGTGTAATTATTCTAGAGAATCAGGAAATGACTCAATCAATCTAACGGCACCACTTAATCATCTAGAATGGCGTATCTCCAATGCAGCTTCAAACTTTCATGAAGATTCATATTGATCATTCAGAGAAGCTTATTGAAGAATCACTCCTTTGACGCTACTTCTATACATCAATAATGCTTGTGCTATGGACAATTGAAACCGGAAGTTTGCAAGTGGCAAATTTAGTTACAAGTATCAACATCCTATATCAGTATCAGTGATCACTTGATTTTCTTTATTTTTATTGATTGGGGTGGGGTGTGTCTAAAAATGTACGAAGAGAGAATGTTAGGTCTCCCTTTCAAAGGTGGCCTTCAGTAAATCCCATGGTTGCCATTCTTGGAGTTTAATTTTTCTCTTGGATGGTCTAGATCTCATCCTTCATTTTTTTTAATAGGGTTAATACTACAAAAAATCCCAAACTATGTCCACTATGACATAAAGACCCCAATTTTTTTTTTTTTTTTTTTTTGATGACCCGGGAACCGTCGTACAGCCGGCAGCCGGCGACGTAAACCCGGGGGAGCACTGGCACGGGGACCCACCTCCCACGGCACCCCACTTAAGTCGCGCAATGGGGGCGAGAAGTTTCAAACCTCTACCCTCCCGGATGAGGGGTCAAAGTGCGAACCAACTCGTCCACCGCGGGGTGGGTCCAATTTTTTTTTTTTTTTTTTTTTGGTCACAAAAAACAAAAAATCCCAAACTTATACCGGTATGACAAATATACCTCGGATGGATATGAAATAGCAGTTAGATATGTCACGGGTGTATAAATTTAGGTTTTTTTGTGACACAAACAAAAAAAGTTTGGGGCATTTGTGTCACAATGAGCAAGTTTGGGGATTTTGGTGACAAAAAAAAAAGTTTGGGATATTAATGTCACATTAGGCATATTTTGGAGTTTTTTTACAGTATTTGCCCGTGCAACTACTTGTGCAAATTACAAACCATCAACAAACTACTTCAATTATTGTATTGGTGACCATTTTCTTCCCTGAAACTGCTAGAACTTTAACAAAAGATGCAACTTCAGCGATTATGTTGACTACGTCAAATATCATGATTAAGTTCCATTAGTGGATTGTATGTACCTACAAAATCCCCGTTATTGTTATGATGCATTCTATTCTAAAGAATTAAAAGTAAAATATTATCCAGTTATAGAGCTTGCATTATGGCCGACCTTTTTCCAGTCATCTCTTGAGAAGACAGTCTCTAAAAATACCAAACCACGAAATGTTTGCTAAAAAAATGTATGAAGCGGTTATTTTCTAGTATTTCGTGAGAAAGAATATCATAAAGCTGCTTCACACTCAAGCCAAACGTTCCTAGTATCCAACGCAGCAAAAAGGTCCAATGTTCAAAAGGATTGAATACAATTTTCATCATGAATGATCTCAGGAAGTAAGAAAGTTCTAAAAATTAGCAATCTTTCAATTGATATGGAAGCTTAATCATAATTATTATATAAAGCATGATTTGACAGATGGAACTCGCTGCAGAAGCCAAGCCATCTAAAACTTAACAGAGAAGGAGACTTACTTTTAACCATGCAGCAATCATACTCGATTTCTCGATGAGACAGTCAAGGGACTTATTCTGTTGCAGAAGCCATTTCCTTTCACTCCCGGTGCCTCGAGCACTGACCGACTTTCTCGACAGCTTTTTAAAGTTCTGCTCTTCGAGCCTCAGCTCATCCATCACCTTAATAGCTTGATTCACCGTTTCGATGTTTTGTTTAATTTGACCCACCAAAGCATCCTCGTCCTCCATAGAATCTGCCAGATCAAGTGCCTTTTGATAGCAAAGAGTTGCCTCATCATACTTTTGTACCCTGTAATGCAGTTCGCCAAGATTTATGTATCCCTTTGCCTCACCTTGGCAATGCCCAATCCTCTTACAGATTATTATGTCCTTCTCAATATGCTCCCGAGCCTCATTCCACATCCTCAGTTCCGTGTAAACGTTTCCAAGATTATGATGTAGCCTACTACGTCCATCGTCGTCTTCAATAACCTCTTCTTCATCACATATGTCTAATCCTTTAGATAATATCTTCTGGGCCTCTACCAAATTGTCGAGATCTATCTCAAGCATACCGATATTATTATGCGCATCAATGTATTCCTTCAAGAAAGAAGACTTATTCGTCGGCGGGTTCTCCTTCAGTTCCTTGGCGAGCTTCATGGCGGATCTGAAATACTTCTTAGCATTCCGAATGGAGTAGTGGTCATCCGCAGATCTCAGGAACATCTCGTGGTACGTACGACCGAGCTGCGTACTCGCTCGTTGCTGCTCGACAAGATCATCGGAGTCCTTAGCAAGCTCCAAATGTTTCTTCTGCAACAGTCGACAAAGCACACATAAAAACCAAGACCGTAAAATCGCCATCCCTCCGAGTCCATAACGAGAACCAACAGGAAGGATCTGCACCTAAATTCCGGCAATCGCCGCCGGAATCGAGACCCGGGCATTCAAAAAGGGGCCGCGGTACCTGATAGAAGAGCGCGTCCTGGAAGCACTCGAGCCGGAGGTACATCTCCCCGAGGGACTGGCACGTCGGCAGCAGGTGCTTCTCCGGCAGGTGCCGGGACGTGACGTCGTAGTCGATGCGGAGCCACTTGAGGGCCTCCACGTACTCGCCGCGGTTCTTGAGGATGTCCCCGATCACGTTCGCCCACCGCGCCTCCTTCCTGGCGGTTCCCCTCGTCCCTCGCGCTCCGGTACGCCCGCTTCGCCGCCCTGAGCTGCGCCTCGTCCCTCGCCATCTCCGGCCTGCTCCGATCGGCGATCGGCGATCGGCCTAGGGTTTCTCTGCGACAGAGAGAGAGAGGGAGATGGAGAGGCTCAGTGGGATTTCGTTCAGTTTGAAAAATGCGAACTTTACCCGCCAAATCCCTTCGCTGGTGCCGCCAATTTATGGCGGCAATATTTTCGAAATACAAAATCGAACAAAATATTGTAAAAATAGAATAATAAATAATAGGGAGATCAAAGGGATCGCACGCCAAAATAAAATAACTAATATGTCGGGAATATAAAATTAAATATTACGAAATGAATTTTGTTAACGAGTGCTCTAAATCATTGATTATAAATATACGGTTAAATCATGTTCGACACCAAATGATAATGCACTATATCACTTCATGTATCAATTTTGCAGAATTGATTTTAATATACTTGATGTTTCTTAAACGAAAATAGCACTGATTTTTTTTTTTCTAAAGTAATAGATGAGGACTAAGGGTTGGAAAGATAATACACCAAAAAGAATTGGCTTACTCTCACTCTAATAAAAATATTTCAAAATTTTCCATTCAAATTTTCATCCATGCCATTTCTCCTATTTTCGAGGTAGGGCATTAATCTAAGTTTCGTCCAACGTGATTACCATACTCTTCGATTAACCAAGATGCAAGAATAATTTGCTCGATATTGACACTTAAATTTTTACCTAAATTTTGCCAAAGAGTAAGGTGCACAGAAATTAGAATCGCCAGTTCTCTCAAACAAAATTGCCGAGCATTACGTAAAGAGGAGGATCAGGAAAATCTACAACCCGAACAAAAAGGAAAGGCCACAGAAAGAAGCACCAAAGTGTCAAGCCCCCGCATTTAAATGAAAGTTCCGTTTGTGTTGCTTAAAACAATCAATTTTATTACTTTCAATAATTAATTAATGGACAAATAAAAAAACTTATGCCGACCACGGAAATACTTTTCATTTATTCATTTCATTTTTGAGAAAATACATCCCAAATCATTCAAAAATCGGCAAAACAAACTTAGAGACAAAGGTAATTGCCAGGACTACTAAGCTGCAGAAATGGAATCATCCAAACCCATTTGCTGCTGCTTAACTGAATAAAAGTTCAGATGTAAGTCAAACGGTTGCAGGAGGAAGCATACTTACTTGCCCCTGACCTCTTTACAAAGCAAACTTTGTACAGTTGAGATGGAATTGAAGAAAAGAATAAAGCAATCAAAGAGAAGAAGGAACGTAAACAGGCTGCATAACGCGAAATCTATTGAATGACAAAAGATGGCCGGAGGGCTTAGTGAGACTCTTCCACTTTCTTCCGCAACTGTCTTCTCCTCGACTCGATGATAGCTTCGTCCCTTCTTTTCATAATTTCTCTAATCTGCTCCCGGAACTTCCGCTCGATCATCTCGAGCTCTATTCTCATTTCTTCGTCATCATCTTCACCAAACAGAACAGAAACGTTGGTCGGGTGAGAAGTGGTCACCACACTACTCTTCCCCCCATCCAAATCCTTGCTATTGCCACTGCTACAAGCGTGCAAATCGGCACTCGAGCCTACTGCCGAGCACTTGTCATTCCACTCATTAGAGGTAGCAGAGAGATAAGACATTTCGGAACCCTGATCGTCTAAAATAGTCGGGTTCTCAAGACCAACGGCATGTGACGTCACTGCAAATGGCTCACATCTCAGCGAATTGACTGCCTCATGAGCATCTACCAGAGATCCACCGGAACTTTGTCCACATTCTCGCAAATTGGGGTCACTTTGATGAGAAACTCTTACCAAATGACTGATGGGTACAACAGGTTCCCAGTTCTTTACCAAGTTTATCAAAAGCAAATCAATTAACTCTGCTATAAACATAACATTCTGATCTTCCAACTCCAGTTGCTCAACCATTTCACTTGAAACTGAACAAGCTGTATCAGTGTTGAGGTAGAACAAGAAATGGATATTCCTGGCACGACCTGCACATCAAAGAGCATATGAATCGCTGATAGGAAAATGGCAACTAAAGCAACAGGGATAAATATTGGCAATCTAGAGTGGTAGACCAACCATTCTGATCAGCTATGCGGAGTATTAAAGACACAGAGTCTTCATCATTCACTTCTCCTTTTAACAAGAAAGAACTGCCTCTTCTTGTCCTTTGGACCTCCAGAGACAATAAATGTGACCCATTGCTTCCAAAGTGATCAAAAGAATTGATTATGGGTAGCTCACCATCATCGACATCCATCGGAAAGGTTTTGCTTCGGGCAGTAACTGGCCCTTCTGAAACCAGACAACGGTCCCCAAATGCTCCTATTTTAGGCATGACTATGTCAGGAAGAAGCATAGGGCGATTTTTCACGGATGCATTCATTTGAAGGAAGGGCTCCATCAAAAGCTCATTTGCGGACAATCTTTGAGATGCTGGAAGTAAACATTTCTCAATAAATAATTTTACTTCAGGATCTTTCACCTTAGAAAGGCCAGCAGGCTTGATACCCTACACAGACAAGATTATAAGCAAGATCTCTAGAATCTAGCTATTTATAATTGACTCTTAATAAGGCAGACATCACTTCGTAAGTCATTAGATAACTTACACATGAAACCTTCTTATATATTTGAGCAGAATTCCTGCACTCACTATAGGGATATTCAAAAGTAACCATCTCAAGCATGCACATCCCAAAAGAGTATATATCTGCTAACTCATTGTATTTCTCATCATACATCTCAGGTGCCATAAATTCAGGAGTTCCTGTAAACACCACATTCTGACAGATCAGTGCCCTTGTATATTATGAAACAAAAACTAAAGGCTATCACGTAATTAAAGAGTTCCGCTGGTCACAACCATTGGATTTTTTTCTTTTAAGGTAGAAAAGATATAACGGAACTAAAACATAGTGATGAGTAAGTGTAAAGCACCAATTCAAATTAACAAGTGAGGATAAGCCCAAGTGCAGAAACAAACACTCAGAATTGAAAAATACCAATTACACTTTTGGCAAAGGTCTGCTGCATGACAGTTGCCAATCCAAGGTCTCCAATTTTAACTTCTCCCAGGTGTCCATTTATGAATATGTTGTCACACTTGAGGTCCCTATGCATAACTGGTGGATTCTGACTATGAAGGAAGCTCAAACCCATTAATATCTGCCTTGCCCATCCCTTCACAGCCTTCATGTCGACTTTCTTGTGTTTCTTACGATACCTAGATCATAAATTCCATCCACTAACGATAGGGTTAATCTCGTCATCACTGAAAGATAAACTTCAAAAGCATATTGAATAAGGAAAGGAACTTACTGTCTGAGGCTACCCGACGTGAACAACTCTGTGATTATATTAACTGTCTTATTTTTCTCATCAATCCATGAATTGTAAAACTTAATAATATTGGTATGCCTCAGTGACTTCAGGAGATGCACTTCAGAGTACAGCCGTTCCAAGTCATCAGGAGATTGTAGCACGTCATCAATTCGAACTTGGTTCCATGCCACTTCAATTCCATCTACTTCATCGAATGCCTTGTAACTATATAATATATGATTAAGGAATGCCATGGAACCAGATATTGTAGCAACGAAATGTGGCATGCAGCCACTCCTATCGAATAATACAATTGATACTTCTCTAAAAAAGCTTGATAAAAAGAATCATCGTATGTGATGCACCCATCATTTTAAACTTTCAAGTGATAGTAACACTAGTGAACTTCTCTCACTAAGTCTGTCACAAAGCATTTATATAGGACAAAATACAATCTTGCTGAAATATATGAATTCGCACTTGGTTGATGTTAAATTTCTCCTCCTAATCAAAAAAAAAAAAAAAAAAACTCTACCTGAAATGTGGCATGTACAAAACGCAGAGGTAGTGCTATAAGTGAAAAACAGAGGTAGTGCTATAAATACGTCAGGACAATGGATACACGGTCTTGAAAGCACCTTTTCCAAGCTCGTCCCTATACTGTACAAAGGCACAACGAGTCACAAGTCAATAAAATGAATAAAAGTATAAATTAGTAGGGAAATCAAGCGACAGACAATGGAAAGAACTTAAGCACTTCATTGCTGTTGCATTTACCCGGTTTCTTAAGAATTAAATATCATGCAAGGACCACAATGCGTCAACAATAGGATTTCCCACAACATAATTTATGTTCGCAACCAGTGAAAAAAAAAAGAGGCTAAGCAGCAGAAGGAAAAACCATGCCACAATTACCCGAATGTATCGATAAGTTGGATCTGTCTCGACGACATCAGGATCAGGGGGCTCCGCAAGCGCTGCACCCTCATCTCCACTATCCACACCGACCATACTCACAGCTCCGCTTCCAGAGTGCCGCTCTATCTCAAGACAAGTCAATATTGAAACCCAGAAAAGTCAAATCCCAAACCAACACCACATGTCTTACCAGTCTATAATCCTAGAACAAAACGAAGCAAAATCTACGGAATTTGGTAGAAACAGCTGAACAATTGCCCAAGAACAACATCAAACTCTAACCGCCGCAACACATTTTCGTTCGCCACGATCACTAGGGTTCCAAAAAAAGAAAAAAAAGAAAAGCCACCCATTCCGCCCAAGCGAAAACACCCACATGCAAGCTCATACGAATTGGGTACCCAAACCATCCCCGACATCACTCAATCCCCTAAAGATCACATCTTTATTGGACAGTCTATAATCCCAGAACAAAACGAAGCAAATCTACGGAATTCAGCAGAAACAGCCGACAATTCCCCCAGAACCAGATAAAACGCCAATCCACACAAACGCATTTTCATTCACCACAGCACCCACATGCAAGCTCACACGAATTGGGCACTCAAACCGTCCCCGACATCACTCAAATCACCTAAAGATCACATCTTTATCCCAAAAAAAACGCAAACCCACCCACCAACTCCGCGGGATCGCACCAATTCTCTCCTAAAAACCGCGACAAACAAAATCACACGCGCGTACACAAATGCTGCGATCGGCGAGGCACTAGGAATTACCAGAGGAAAAGAATTGGCGAAAAAATGCCAATCAGCTGAACGATTCGGAGACCGCCCGCCCCATGGAAATGGCCCCGAACGGAATCGAATCACCGAACCCTAATCAAAGATTCGGGAAGAAGACGGCGATGGCGGATTTCATCGAAACGAGGCGGTGGATTCTCGATCGAATCCCGAACCAGCGACGGCAACTTGTCTGGATTTTGATTTTTTTTTTTCTTTATTGGCTCCTTTTTACCCAGCAGTAATCTCCCTCGGAAATAAGTAAATAAATAAAAGAGAGAAAAGATTATTACCAAGTTAAATGCGATTGCGTTTCCACTCTAATCCATTAATGATAAAGATAAAATCCCCAACTAATACCCGGGGATTTTCCTTGCCGATTCACATCGTGTGTGGGCCCAACCATATCCAAATGCTATTTATCTTGAGATCTTAGATATTTATAAATCATAATTTCGAGAATTTTATCGCCCAAGCGATTTTACCAAATTAAGGGTTGTTTATTTTACGAGAAAAAAAAGTAATTTTAAAAGTATTTTCTTAAGATTAATAGTTTGCATTGTTCAAAATAATTAATAATGAATAATATCTTGATTAACTATCGACAAATGGTCAGATGAATGATCTCTGAGCATCGCTTCAATATGCAATATCATCCTGATTCTTTTAATTTTTTTAATGTGGTTCGTAAAATTTTGAACATTTTCATATAAAATAAGGACTACATTTAAAATTTACCAATACTTCATAGAAAAATTTAAGGATGATATTGCACATTATGCCAAAGTTCATAGACTACATTACATAAATTAAAAGTTCTAAGATGACATTGCACATTTAACCATAGTTTGGGGGCTATTTGTGCTAATTATGACATCCAAAAATTTCTACATCTATTAATTGTACGTGGGAAATAAATTCGATAATGTCATAAGTGGAAATTCTAATTGGATTCTTAACATTGTAATATAGGAAGGTCCGAATTGTATTCTCCTTGTCCATAGTTTTTGGAAAATGATTCCATTGGTTGTCGATGGAGACTTATACACTCTGAGATTACGTATCAAATTAGTAATAGATTAGAAATTTACTGCATTGAGAGCCTCCTAGCGTCAGATAAATTTTGCTCAACGTTTTAGTGGGTTTAAAGTATTTTTCTCTCAATACAGATTTGAGAACCAAGATAAGATGATACATTGGAAGAATCTTTTGGGTCTTCCTTTTTCGTATCATCAATATTTAGAACGAATACTGATTTTCTTATTTACGTATTGATTTACTAACTATTGTGGCAATTTATCAAAATATCTACTCCGGAACCATATGGTTAAGCCATATGTCACTCTTTGATTTGTACACCTCTTTGACATCCATTACCAAGTATTTTTAACCAAAGTCATAATTACTTTTACCCTTAGCTAATTGTTCTTATGATTTTGTACCTCATGTAAGTTTTTAAATATATCCCCCGTGATCATGTAATTCTATTCCGTAATGCCTCAAGTCTTCAATCTCTCTCTCTCTCTCGACTCTGTTAGCGTTGAAGAGTCAGAATTTGCAACAACTTCATTTTCAATTTGTGATAGTAGATTGTTTTCGACAGTCCGCCTCTTGTCGGTTTTTGGTTCTTGCCATGAAAGCTTCCTCAAATCAACAAACAAGGGTCCCTTCGATTGTGCTAGAAAGATCATGAAATATCCTTCAAGATATAGAGTAGGGTGCGAGTGCGGATGGTCCTTTGTTGATTTTTGGACGTAAAATATAAGCGACCAGAAATCTATAGATATTGCAACTAGGAGCATTTGTTAACAGTCATCTAAAAGGTACTGAAAATATAAAGATGAATTGAAAATAAGGACGAACGATGTAGTTCTCCAATCGATTTGCGTTCCCTTGTAAAAACTACAATTCAAGTATTTATATCTACAACCAACTGTTAACAAACGGTCACTAAGAAATTAAATCTATTATATGTGCTTCCTACAAATTCAATAATCCATATTGAAATCACCTAGATTGTTGACTCCATTGCCTAACAGATATGTCGTTTCCACTTCTTTGATGGTTACCTCTTCAATAGTTGCATTCGAAATTGTTGACTTCGCCATTAAACAATTACATCGCCTTCACTTATATGACAATAGCCTCCCTAACAATTGTATCAAAAATCGTTGGCTCAACTTCTTGACAATTGTCGCTTCCACTTCCTTTACAGGTACAATGTGTGCATCTCTTTAATCGATGGGTTGGTCTTCATTCATCGATTCTTCGCTTCAATACTGAAAATCTATTTTCACCGATATCTCCATTGACTAAAACTAGACCTTCTCATAACTCAACCTTATTTTGGCCACAAATTGCTTCCAACACTTGGCCATTTCTCTGCCTTCGCTCTACCTTTAACTAACCTCTGCTGACTAAGTTGTTGACCTAACACTTGGACATTTTTAGTGTCAATGGTTATCAAGGGCATTGAGGCTGTGTTTGGCAGTAAGAATAAAATTCGGGATATGATAGAATTTATCATATCCTATATTTGGTGCCTACTCAAGACTCGATAAAGGGGATGAAATTATCCCATGGGAGATGAATGACAAAAGTTGATAGGATTTCTAGAATTAATAATATGAAAGTTATTTTTCTTGAATGACAAACTTTTTAAATTAATAAAATTAGAATTATATCTCAATGTTTGAATTCTAATATAAGAAATTTAAAATAACATTTTTTTTGGCTATTTGAATTTAATCTTATTTTTATTTATATATTTGAATTTAATTATATTTTATAAAATAATTTCAATATATTTATATTTATTATATATTTTAGGTATTTTAGTATTTTAGGTATATTAGTACAATTTACTATTTAATAAAATTTTATTAGAGAACGGTGTGAAGGGAAAAAAATAAAAAATAAAATAATTAATAAAAGAGAGAAAAATAAAATAAAAAGCAATAAAATAAAGTAAGTAAAAGTGACGCAAGAGATAATTATTTTTCTGGAAGGAAAATTTTTTAAATTAACAAAATTAAAATTATATCTCAATATAAATAATATTTGAATCTAATATAAGAAATTCAAAATAACAAAAAAATAACACTTTAGTTATTTTATTTAATCTTATTTTTATTTTTATATATTAGAATTTACTTATTTTTTTATAAAATAATTTCAATATATAAATATAAATATATATTTATTATATATTTTAAGGTATTTTAGTATTTTGGTTATATTAGTACAATTTACTATTTAATAAAATTTTGTTAGAGAATGATGGGAGGGGAAAATATAAAAAATTAATAAAAGAGAGGAAAATAAAATAAAAAACAAATAAAATAAAATAAGTAAGAGTGTCGCGAGAGATTTTTACTATCTTTGTTTTTAAAATTTTTGGTTCATTTTTACTAGGATTAATATCTTGAAAAACCCTAAATTGGTACACCTGTGACAAATTTCCCCAAACTGGTATATATTTGACAAATTTACCCCAAACTGGTAAACTTGTGATAAATTTACCATCTGTTAATTTTCATTAAATTTTACCATCAAATTATTAAGTTAAATGACATGTTACAGTTGACTGGTATATCAATTTGAGATTTTATGCTCCGTTTGTCACATTTTACAATTTTTGAGATTTTTTTGTGGTATTAATCTAATTTAATGGAAAGTATATTTGTTACAAATTTACCAGTTTGAGATTTTTTGCGGTTGAATAAATTAGTTTGGGGTAAATTTGTCATAAATGTACGAGTTTATAGCTTTTTTTTTTTTGTTAGTCGGGGTAAATTTGTCACAGATATACTAGTTTGGGGTTTTTCATGGTAAAAAAGAAGTTTTTGGTAAATTTGTTACATGTGTACCAATTTGAGGTTTTTTAGGGTATTAACCCTTTTTACTAATATGTCGTTTATACTAAATAATATACATGATATGATATTAATATATCCGACTTTATTATTATAATCACCAAATGGTGGATGTGATATATCAAAATCCCCTAGATTTATCCTATCTTATTCAGTCATATCATAATTATAAATCCGAACGACCAAACGTAGCCTGAATGTTTTTTCTAGAGTTGTATGCTTTTTGGGAACATTAATGAATACATTAGAATATTAAATAATAAGCCATGCATTCATCTAAAAATTTCAGCTTTTATAATTATTGGCATTGGTTCCACAAAAATCTCATATGGTATCAGAACCATTATAGAACGAGGAGCGCCCATTAAGTCTTTTACAAGGTGTTGGCCGCAATAACATTAGTCAGCCGCCTGGTGTCTGTATTAGGTCAAACTCAGAAAACTCCACAACTTTATTTTCCACTTTACACTTTTCAAAATAGACAATGTTTACCTATAACCTATAACCTATATTTGTTATACAATGGGGAAGTTACCAGGTAAATCAGAAAATCTACCGTTCATTGTCTAGATTTTTCATGTTCTTGTAGGGCGTGGGGCATTGATTTTTCTGGATAACAGATCGATCTTCTTAATTGCTGCAACCCGGCCACGCAAAGGTAGGGCGTAACCAAATGTAAATGCATCGTCAAAAAAGTAAATTTGTCTTATGATGTTACGACGTTTTCATCGAGGCAAGTGTAAAAATCCCGTAGCTACAAAATACGAGTTAATTGACGTTGGAAACTCTTTGGATTTTCAGTATATCGAAGGTACGAGAAGATGCGAATACACAGACATGAGCACTAGATAAGCTGGGATCGTAAAGGAGACTCGACACATGACTACATCTGGATAATCTTGTATGCAGATTATGAAAGATAACCCGTTCTGCACTAGATGAGAACATGGACTATTCTCGATTGATGTGAACAACGATAAACAGGAACATCGAGCCCTAACTACGTTGTGTACAGAACTCAAACTTGAGAGCTAAATAACTAAATTTGCACAATTAAAAGATTTATGATTAAAATATTCTATGATTGAAGGCATGGTCGATGTTCAATCCCTCCCTATCCTACTTCCTTCCTCAGTGTTATCTGAATCATCTTCGCAATTGCATTTATCACCACCAAAACCTGTTCGGGTTAGAGAGAAATTGAGCTGTTTCTAACTTTCTACTATAGGCATTTCCAGAGCAGAGAACATTTTATTGGGTTTATCTGCGCAAAGTGCATAGTCTGTCTCTCATTTCAACAGAAATAAGTTCCCTGTTCTGTCCTATGCAATTCTTCCTTCTTATAGGAAGTAAAACAACCTCGAGTTCATTTCAACAATTCCTTAACTTTCCTGTGGTGGCAGATATGGTTTATCAGTATGCGTCCCGTTAGCTGCCCATGAATTTAAGAATGCGTTTCGGGGGAGAGGGGACAGCACTATTTTGCCTATGGGCCATTGTCCATGTAAATGTTCGATACTGTTCTGACTGATCAGCTGACCTCATGCAAAAGGTAGACGGAACTTTCCATCTTTCAGCCTCGAACCGGTTCGTGGAAATTCAAAATTATTCAGAGACACCAAAAATTTGCCATATTCTCTATTTTTTTCCCTCCTAAACAGGATTCGCACCTATCTTATGTGTCAAAAATCTGAAATTTTATTTTAGTAAGACGTCTCTAGCATGATAAGTGCGTTGAGAAGCATAGTCAACATTGATACCGGAAAGTGAACTTCTCATTCCTTTCGATTGTTCATGGGGGCCAGCTTTCTATTAAGTATTGTCAGATTTACACATGAAACTGTACTATCTGGACATGAAAAAACTAACAGCATAATTAAAGCTTATAATGGCACAGCACCACTCTCTTCTCACTCTCCCGAGCTACTACTCTTAGTTTCTCTATTTTTTTTTTCTCTAATTGATCTAGCTTTTAGTTCTGGTTCTCTCTCCTTTTGCCGGTCGTGCATCCAAGCCATTTACATAGGCTTGTTTACCATACTTTGGCAAAGGGAAAGTCATCTCGCCACTTTGATTTAGGCAACTGCCTTAGTCATTCTAATATTTTAAATTCCTCAACAGTTAAATTACAAAACTTTGCTACCCTCGTCCATAATTTCCAGCATGTTCTTTGACTCTGTCTTCACTTTTTTGCGTGCTAGCTGGATAAATAGGTTGGTCATCTCTTGATTTGGTGGGATCATGTTGTCTCGGCTGCACACGTCTTCACTTCATGCCCTTATTTGAGATAACATCCATTTTGGACCCTTTTTTTTTTTGTTGAGAAAATGCAGTCGTTTCAGGCCCTTAATAATTGAAAATTTTCCTCTTTTATGGGAGTAACTTTTGTTTTCTGTGTGTCCGCAAGAGAATACTTCCACAGGCCACTCCTGAAGAAGACTGTCCCTCCTTTGGCACTAAAAGGGAGTTGCATGAAGACAACCGAGAAGATGAATTCTTCCATGCACACAATATTATTTAATGTGTAGACTTATTTTGTTTCTTTCATTGATTCTCTCCTACGGTAGCTGAAGAGAAAGGAAGACTTTGGCTTTGTTTGTTTCATGAAAAATAAATGATTGGAAAAAGATTTTTCTAAAAATAATCGCTTGTATCAATTGAAATAATTAATCAACAGAAAATATTTTCAATATTGATAACAATTTATACCTAAATATTTTCGTGGTTAATGAAAATATATTTCACTTATTGACTTTTGTGAGCCATACAAATAATCATTTTTAGGAAAATGTCTTTAAATTAGTTATTTTCCGTAAAATAAATGGAGCTTATTCACGTGTAATAATGAATAATGAGACCGGGTTCTTCTTTGTGTATAAAAAGAGAGCTCATCGTAAGTTTTCTACAAGCTAGAACAAGCAGAGCATTCCTTCAATCAAGCGGAGGATCTCACGTGAGGTTTTGTGCAGAAAATCCTTGAGTGTTTTTGATTGGGAAAAGTGTCAAAAAAGTCATAAACCTTTTGTCTTTATGCCGATTTAGTCATAAATCTTTTTTTGATGCCGATTTAATCCTAAACCTTTTTACATTGTGCCAATTTAGTCATTTCCGGCCAATTTTGGCCGGATTTTACTGATTGGACATCGCCCGATTGACGTGGCCTCATTGACCCGACGTAGACAACTTTTAATAATATTTTAATATTTTTGAATATTTTTATTTTTATTATTATTATTTTTTTTTTTCTCCTCTTCCTTCCTCCAGTCGGTCGCCGGACCTCGGCCGGCCGGCCGAGGCGACAGCCGGCAAGGTCGCCGGCCACCTTGCCGGTGGCCGCGAGGGTGGCCTCGGCGGGGCGGTGAGGCTCGCCCGCTCGGCGCGCCATGGGCGAGGCTTGACCCTCGCCAAATCCGGCGAGGGCAAGCCTCGTCGCCCCGCGCGAGGCCACCCTCGGGGCCACTGGCGAGGTGGTCGGCGAGGTCAACCTCAACCTCGCCGGCCGTCGCCTCTGGCCGATCGTTGAGGTTCGGCGACTTGTTGGAGGAAAGAGGAGGAGAAAGAAAAAAGAAAAAGGAAAAAAGAAAAAGAAAAAAGAAAAAAAAAAAAATAAAAGGAAATAAATTCAAAAATATTAAAATACTACTAAAAGTTGTCCACGTTAGTGCCGATGAGGCCATGTCAGCTGGCCGGCGTCCAATTAGCAAAATCCGGCCAAAATTGGCCGGAAATGACTAAATTTGCATAACGTAAAAATGTTTAGGACAAAATTGGCATCAAAAAAAGGTTTATGACTAAATTGGCACAAAAAAAATGGTTTAGGACTTTTTCGACACTTTTCCCGTTTTTATTAGTGACGTAAACTCAATATATAATGAGCAAGTACGTGAGGCTAAACACTATGAGTTTGGATATAATTTTAGTCTGGAAATACTCGAGTGCATGAGCAATTGCAATCATGCAATTATCTGATTGATTGGTGGATTATTTCTAGACAGTTCTTCCCATGAATGTAGGTACCGACGATCGGATTGAACCGCGTAAATGTCTTGTGTCCATTTATTATTCCTTGTTTTATTGTTCTTTGATAATTTCGTGTCCTAATATAATTGCAAAGATCCGATTGTTTAAGAACATAGACAGTGACATCACATGGCACGACGAGTGTAAGTATATGCCTTGCCTCGACTTTGATAACTAGCCCAACTTGAACATATACTGTTTGCATGAAAGACAGTGTGAAATAGGTTGGGGTCACCCTCATAATTATAAGCATTTATAATACTCAATAGAAAAGAATCTCATATTCGGGAATAAATCGAGCCACATCGAAATGTCCAATCGATTAATTGACATTTTTGTGGAGTTGCTCCTGCGATATAGAACATCGATTCTTGGGAGGTTTTAGTGAATGAATGATAGATAATTCTATATAAAATTGAAAAACAAAATTAGTTATTTTTATGATTAAAAAATGTACTCATCAACAAAGATGCACTTCTTTTATTGCAATCAAAAGATGTCTCTTTTAATAAAGCAATTAGTAAAAGATATTTGGCCGTTTTGAATAGAATTCACTCAATAATATTTAAGTACTATAAGAGCTCTTGGCTTTTTATGATTGTAATCACAATAAGATTTTTTCCCTAACAATAGAATTCTTTCCTCAATTCTCTTCCGAAATCCAATAAATGGAAACTTTAATGGATACTCGATATTACCAAAACTGCAATGGCCACGCACAAAATTATGTTATTTCTTAAGCTGGGAACTATTGCTCCCTCAATTATCTTACTATTATCACAAGATTCAGCTCTTAGATGCAACCATCGTTAAAAGATTTAGGGGCCAAAGCATGATATCATATTTACTACATCAATCAACTCTGTGAATTAAATGTCTGTATAAGAAATATTATTCAACTAAGTAAACTAATAACGTAGCTTCATGAATAATTTAGGGGGGCCTTCTGTTCACATTTACATGGATGAGTACTATATTATGTAATTTCATTGACATTATAAGGAGCTAGCTACCCAAAAATAAAAATCAAACTATAATGAGGTATATACTAGGTAAGATCGGCTAAACTGATGTACTAAATGAGGCGATAGACTATGACACAACAAAATACATAATACATGATGACTTTCTAGGCTCGACATCTGCCAGCAATTAGCGAGAGACCACGATTTCCTCAATATACCGATTCTATAAAAGTAATCTTCAACATTTTTTTAGTACACAATGAAATGTATATGAAACCATGTTTAAACTTCAACTACAATAAAACCACGGCTCTCTCAATTGGTGAGCTACCATCCAAGGACCATCAAAGAGCACCTTTCATATCTTCTTCACTTTCATACTTTAAATTAAGAAAAACTCATTGCCTCGTTCAACAATCACATAGGAGAGGGAGAGGGGGGGGAGAGAGAGAGAGAGAGAGAGAGAGAGAGAGAGAGAGAGAGAGAGAGAGAGAGCTTATGTCCAATTAGGGGAAAATACCAAAAAAGTCCCAAGTCTATTGCACATGTACTAATTCAATCATAAATCTTTTAATTGTGTCAATTTAGTTTGCAACCTTTTCACAATTAATCAATTGAGTATTTCCAGCCAATTTTGGTTTGAAATTACTAACGTGGATGTCAGATGTCCCACATGATAGGGTGGTATTGACATGGACAATTTTTATAATTTTATTATGATTTATTTTTTTTCCTTTTCCTTTCATTTTGGTTGGTGAGGGTGGCAACTCTTGCTAGATCTAGGTGAGGCCCTAGCCTGCTGTGATGGCCTTGCCCAAGGGCCTAGCCAACTGTGAGCAAAGGCATCAATACTATGAGGGCAGGGGTGAGGGCTTGGGCGAGGGCCTGAAGTCTGTCGCTGGTCTTTAGTCATTCTAATTGAACTTAGTAACTTTGAGTTGATTCAACTCATGCGTGCAGCATATATATATATATATATATATACTCATCCTATTTAGCTCTCTATGATATACTTGTCCTATTTAGCTTACATAAATTTGTTCTTTGCCCACAAATATGAGTATGTGGAGGTAGTGCCTGTGTCTTTTAACTCATTAGAGCTAGGCATTGAAGGCTCATGAGAATATCATGTCGCCAAAATATATTGACAAGACAATAAAAGGGAAACAAAAAAAAGTAGATTTAACATATTAAGGAAGGGAAATTAGTAAAGGTCATATATGGGAGTCTTTTATGGACTGATATGCGTCTCCCAATGAATGCCTTATACTTTACTACGATATTGGTGAAGATAAAAGTAATATTGCCAATATTTTACATATACACCGCTTTAATATAGTTAAAGATGAAAGTGACAACAATAATTGTCAGAGAAATGGGAGTAATTTGTTGTATTGTATTGACTTATCCAATGTACATCTACACGTATCAATTTATAATACAATGAATAAAGCAAATTTAGGACTAGAAATATAAAAGATTTCAATTTCCTATTCTACAAGATCAATTATGGATTGACTAAATCAATCAATCCATAATCTAATTACAATGAATATCCTTCGAATCTTCAATCATATCTCCAACACTCCCCCTCAAGCTGGCGGTCTATATATGTTGAAAACCCTTAGCTTGCTCAAGAGATATGAATGTTGTCTCTTACACAATGGTTTGGTCAAAATATTTGCAAGCTGTTCCACAGTCCCAATTCCTCTGATAATGAGTATTCCTTCTTGGATTTTGTCTTGAGTGAAGTGACAATCAACTTCTATATGTTTCGTTCCTTCATGAAAGACTGGATTTGCTGCTACTTTGAGTGCAACATCATTATCACAGAATAACTCACTTGGTCCATCAACTTTTACCCTAAGTTTTGAGAGTAAATTTCGAATCTAAACTAATTCGCAAACAGTTTTTGTCATGGCTCGATACTATGATTTGGCTGAAGATAAATAGATGGTTGACTTTTTTTTTTTTTTTTTTTGTAACCCGGGAACCCCTGTCAACTGGTAGCCGGCGAGGTAAACCCGGGGGGACGCTAGCGGAGGACCCACCACCCCGACATCCCACTTAAGACACAAAATGCCTCCATTTGAGGAAGGATCAATGAAGCTCTTATCCAGCGGAGCCACCACGACCGGTGGTGATGGTTGACTGTTTCTTTGTCTTCCATGAAATCAATGAATTTTCTTTTTTGATGCAAAAGCTAGTGATACATCTCCTGGTCATTAGATAGGTGGCATTGTCCATGTCGCAATAGGTTGTCAGCTTCATATTAACATCTCAAGATAAAAATTTACCAAGTCCAGGATATCTCTTTAAATATTTCACAACCTTTAGTGCTACATTCATATGAGACTCGTTTGGATTATACATGAATTGACTGAGAATTTGCATTGCGTAGCATAAATCAGGTCTTGCCTTGGTAAGATATATCAGTTTTCAAAAGAGTTGCCGATATCTTGACATATCCTTAAGTAAGTAGTGAATCTTCTATAGGAGACAAACCCTTGGCATCATACTCATGTGTCGTCAACTTAACATTCTGCTCAATTTGTATGACAACTGGCTTACACTTAAACAATCTTGCTTCCGAGATTATCTCCAAGACAAATTTTCATGCTTGAGACAGATTCCCTTTTCAGATCGAGCTATCTCAATCTCTAAAATATTTTTAGGTCTTAAATCATTGATGTGAAAAGTAGAATGCTGATACTTTTTGAATTTCTCAATTGCAAATTCATTATTTCTCATAAAAAGTATATCATCAACATATAACAATAAATAATTGATGATGTACCTTTGGTCAGAGTATATTCATATTTGGAGTGTTGGAAACCCGCATCTGTAAGTGCACTAGTTAATTTGGCATACCACTGCCGAGAGGCCTGTTTTAAGCCTGTATAAGGATTTATAGAGACGACATACTCGAGACTCCCCCTGTCTCCGTATGCCCTATGGAAGTTCCATATATAAATATTTCTTCATCCAATTCTTCATGTAGAAAAGCATTATGGATATTCATTTGATGTGGGTGCCAATTGCGAAAAGCAGCAATAGTTAGAAAGGAACGAACATTTACTTCCTTGGCGACTAGGGAAAATGTCTCATGATAATCAAAGCCCTCTCGTTGTGTAAAACCCTTAGCTACTAAGCTGGCCTTGTAGCGTTCAACAGTACCATCGGCTTTGTATTTGATCTTGTATATCCATTTGTAGCCAATGGGTTTACGATGTGGAGGCAATGGTACAATATCCCAAGTATGATTTTCCATGAGTGCAAATAATTCAATCTACATAGCATTCTACTAGCGTGGATCACGCAATGTTTCTATATAAGAGGACGGTTCTTGTCCCTCGAAAATACGACTAATACAGCATGTGTCTTGGAGATAGTTGACTGAATAAGACACAAGAAGATATTGGATAGTTTGTATGTGGACAATCCAATGTAGGGCATACATAATCCTTGGTCCATGTCGGAGGACGAACCTGACGTTTAGATTGTTGGGGATGCTCAGTAATTGTCTCTTTGAATGCTTCTGGAGGAGATCCATCAATAGTAGGTGATGGAAATGCCACTAGTGAGGTAAATGGATGATCTTCCTTGGAAGATAAATGATTTTCTTCTTGCGATTTAGGAGCTTCAAGTAGAGGTGGCTAGGGCGTCACAAAAATATGTTGGGAAGCCATGCATAAATCATCTCTGATAAAAAAGTCTTGTTGCTCGAAGATGGGATCGATGATTGGGATGTGGATGTCATCTCTTGGAATGGAAATATGTCTTCATATAAGATAACATCTCGACTTATAAAGAAACACTCTGAAGATATCTCCATAACTTGATAACCTTTTTGTAGAGAGGAATATCCCATGAAAACACATTTGGTAGCACGAGGATCCATTTCATCTCGAGGACCCATAGTTGTGGCATAAAATAGACATCCAAACACTCTTAAATGGCCTATTTCAGGTTGTTTCCCAAAAAGCATCTCAAAAAGAGTTCGTCCTTCAAGTATTTAAGTTGGCATGCTATTAATTAAGTAGGCTACTGTGACTACACAATCACCCCAAAAATTTTCTGGAATGGAAGCTTGGTATTTGAGAGCTCGAGCTAACTTCCAAAAGGTGTTTATGTTTGTGCTCAACACAACTCCATTTTCTTAGGGAGTATAAGTGCAAGATCTTTCATGGATTATTCCTTGAGAGGATAGGAAAGAATTGCATTCACTAGTGAAAAATCGATTTCATTATCAGTACAAGTTCTCTGGACAATCTTGTTGAATTGATTCTTAACAAAGGAGAGAAATTTCGACAGGTGAGAAAAAGTTTGTCCCTTGGATTGCATAAAAAACACCCACGTGGCACGAGAATAATCATCAATGATAGTGAGAAAAAAAGGGATCCATCACAATGTGGAGTATGATATGGTCTCCAAATATCCATATGAATCAAGGAAAAATCATTAGTAGCTCGAGATGCACTAACTAGAAATAGTGTTTGTGATTGTTTAGCTAAAGGGCAGATGGAACACTTTGGATGAGGAAAATGAGCGCTATGACCCAGATGTTGATGAGAAATAATATTTTTATTGCTGATAGCAGTATTATAAGAGATGTTCTCATTCGATGAATTAAAATGTTTCAAAAAATATAGCCCTTGGGCGACATTACCCAAGCCCATCAACTTGCTAGTTGAATGGTCCCAAAAAAGGTAATTTTGGGAATTGAATATGGCCAAACAAGAATTATCCTCACTGATTTTGGAGATAGAAATGAGATTGAACTCAAAATTAGGAACATAAAGGCATTCTTGAGAATGATATTTGGAGTAAGATAGACAGTGCCAACTTTACCAACACAAGTTGTACTTCCATTCAGAAGACGAACTGAGATGGTAGATTGAGAATTTTTGTGGATGAAAATTTTTTCGTTGCAAATTATGTGGTCATTGGCACCCAAATCAATTATCCATGCATCAATTGAAATTGAATTCCCTTTTGAGAAAGTGGTACCTAAAAAATTCCCAATCTTGTTTATGGTTTCTAATTGTCCCAAAGCTTTCATGATGTTTCGGTACTTATCTTGAGTGATTGTTTGATGCGCCCTATTGCTCCCTTGTGCTGATACTTGGTAAGCAGAAAATTCTCTTTCTTTCTTGTCTTTATCAATTGGCTTTCCATGCACGTATCAACATTATGATGTGGGCGTTTGCAATATTCACAAAATTTACATTTTCTCTTGGAAATTTGCCCATCATTTCTTTGCGATGATGTGTCACCTTTTGAACCATTGGATGGTTTATAAACAGGTGTTGATGTGGCCTGATACTGGCCATTAGATTCGGCTGAGTGATCGATCAAATGATGGACGTTGGATCCAGTCCCTAAATCGTGGCCGTCCATCCGAGATAGCCCTTTAGGGTTAATGTTTTTTTTCTCATTGAATAGATGCCGCTCGATGGACTCCTTGTGCGGCGACACCCCCAAAGCCTCAGCGACACCCCCGAAGCCTTTGTCAACACCTCCGAAACCCCCAATGGTCCTAAGACTCCTCTGCAGTTGCTTGGTTGGTACGGTGAGGATGACGCCGTCGTTTCTCCCGTGCTCGGCCGCGACTAGTTGCTAGCTCTCCTCTTGGACAGCCAGTTGATAGATTAGGCTAAGTGGCGGCATCGGGTCCATCACAAGAATTTGTGACCTAAAAGGTGCGTATGTTTTGTTTAGGATTAGCGAAAAACGGGTCTCCTTTTCTCTTTCTTTGATCATTAGGCATTGTTGAAGGGTGGCTTTGGGTCCTTCCAACTGTTCGTCGGTCGCCTTGAGCTCATTCCACAACGCCGAGAAAGGTTCCCTTACTTCAATTCCAATAGGGCTTGGGTGAGCGTAAATAGCTTCGCATGATCAAGTCTCCCATACATCTTGCATATGTTCTCCCACATTGTCTTCGAGTCCTCTGTTGGTGGGAGTCGGTTGCGACATTGGCAGCTAGGCAATTCCCAATCCAGGTACGAACTAACTAATTACATCTTTGCCAGTGTCGTTGAAGTCGTTTGTCGGTCGGGAGGGGGACGACTCCGTCGAGGAAGCCGTCCTTCTCCTTCGTGAACAAGGTTCGCCAGAACTCTTGAGGCCAGGTGGTGTAGGTGTCCAAACCCGTGAGCTGTAGGTTGATCAGCCAGACTTCAGGTCCATTGGCTGGTGACGTGTAGAGGGGATCTTCAGGCTCTGGGCGATCGCCACTTGCTGCAGCTTCAAAGGGGAAGAATGTGGGTTGCCAATTGGATTGGAAAAATGGGTAGGAATTCATCCATTGACCCGATTGAGAGAAGTCGGGTCTGTGACCCAGATTTGCCCATCTCGACCCTCTATTTGGATCGGCTCCAGAGACGGAAGGTGGCAGCACTCCTTCATTGGATTGATCTCCAAGGCGCGGGCCTCCTTCATCTCTGGGCGGGCCATATTGAGCCCATGCGGGATTTGCTTCATTCGTCCATTGACCCTGAACTGGAAACCAATGGCCACTGGGCCGGAAGGAGATGCGGAGATGCTGAGGAGGCTGATTTTCTTGGATCGATTCATTCTGATCCGAGGTTTTGCTGTGTGGTGAATCTTCACTTGAGTTCTTCTTTTGATCCTTCTGCATGGTATATCGTAGAATATGGATTCCTACGGATTCCTACCGAGGTGCTGAATTGTTTTGCAAATGTTGCGCTATAACAACTCAAAAGACCAAAGCAGAGGCAATTCTAGGAGATTTTTGCAGAAGTTATGCCAGGAAAGAACGCTTTGATACCATGTCAGAAAACTAGAGAAATAGGAGGAATTTGTTGTATTTGTATTCAATCATCCAATGTACATCTACACGTGTCAATTTACAATACAATGAATAAAAGCAAATTTAGGAAAAGATATATAAAATATTGCAATTTCTTATTCTACAAAATCAATTATGGATTGACTAAATCAAACAGTCCATAATCTAGTTACAATGAATATCCTCTGAATCTTCAGTCATATCTCCAACAATAATAATTCATCTTGACTTCATTTACAAATGAAATTGTAGAACAGTAAAACTCGCGGAATATTGGAAAATGAAAGGCGTTGGAGCACACGCAATTTCCGCAAGGAGTTATCGCAAGAAGACAACGACTTTTTCTCGCAGAAGAAAACAAAGGAAGACTAAAACGGTGGACAGAAGAAGAAGCTCTCTCTCGTTACCGACAGCGGTCAACAACTTGTTGGTCGGGGCTGGAAAAAGAAGACAAGAAAAGGGACAAATTTTGGTACGTGACCATGGTGCCAAGAATTTATCGCAAGGAGACGACGACTTTTTCTTGCAGAAGAAAACAAAAGAAGACTAAAACGGGTGGACAGGAGAAGAAGCACTCTCTCGTTAGTTACCCACAGCGGTGAACAACTTGTTGGTTAGAAAAAGGACAAATTTTGGTACGTGAACATGGTGCCATTGCCGGAAGTGAATGCGAGACATACAGACCTGTCGGATCCTAATGCACGACTGAACCTGGATTACATAAGAAAGAAAGACGAGGTTGAGCAAATGTTCGTTTTTCCTGCAATAATCTCAGTTTACCCGCTTGGGTATAAAATAGTGAGCAGTAATTATGACGATCTTATTTGATCTTAATTTGATGATTTGTGAGGGAGTGACTGATTAAGACTCAGACCCTCGAATCTTAATTTGAGCAAATGTTTATTTTTTTGGTCCTTTTCCCAAATATATAAGTAAGACAATAAAAAGGAAATAAAAAATAGATTTAATATATTAAAGAAGGGAAATTAGTAAAGGTCCTATATGGGAGTCTTTTATATGGCAATGCTGGACATTGAGTTCTTTAATAAGCATAATAAAATTTTCACAACATCCCCTATAAATAATTGCACGAGTATGAGTGATTTACACTTAATTTTTTCATTTATAACCCTCTTCCAAGTATTAGTACAAGTACAAAAAAGAATCAGAATACAACGCATCAACTCTGGGAAAAAGGGCAGGTCTCATCGATACTACCCCACTCCTACACCCAAAACTAATGTTACCAAGCATCCGTCCTAAATACACATGCGTTGATATGTATGTTATTTTAACAAAAAGGTAGGTTTGGGTTAGGGATACTGGTTTAGGATTTTTTTGTGAGACAAAAATTAGATTGGAATAAATGTGTTATGAATATCATGAGATAAAAATTAGTTTGGAGTAAACAAGTAATAATGATACCAATTCAAGATTTTTAAATATATATATATACCAACTCAGGACAACATTTTGGTGTTTGACCAACCAAAAATAAGACCTTGACCCCAAAAAACTTGTCCGAACGGGTTACTCCCCAAGACGATATAAAGCACGCACCGAAGAGCTGATTCTTCAGAGCGCCAGGCACTCTCACTCTCCTGTTATGGCTGCTCCAATTTTCATTCTCCTCCCATTGGCACTCTTGTTCATAACAGCAACTTCCCAGGGACAGAAAACCATCAGCCTCACCGACACTCTCACGCCCACCTCCAAATCCTCATGGCTCTCCCCTTCCGGCGTCTTTGCGTTTGGATTCTACCAGAGAGGCAACAGTTATTACGTGGGAGTCTTCCTTCCGGGGACTTCGAATAAAATCGCAGTCTGGACTTATGGCCGAGATAACTCTCCGCTTCCGAGCAATTCCACTCTTCGTTTCGACGGCAGTGGCAGACTCGTTCTTCAGTCAGCACAAGCACAGGATAAATATGTCGCCACTCCTATCGGTACGACCGTGACCGCTTCGGCTTCAATGCTTGATTCGGGGAACTTCGTTCTTTACAACTCTGACCAGAAGGTCATATGGCAGAGCTTTGACACACCGACAGATACCATTTTAGGCGGCCAAAGTCTATCGGCATCAAAAGAGTTGCATTCAAGTGCTTCGGTCACTGATCCGTCCACGGGTCTCTTTCTTGCCATCATGCAGTTAGATGGAGTGCTTGCGTTATATCCCAAGGGCACTCCATTTACTGGCGAATACGGTTACTGGGATTCCAAGACACCTAATAATGGTCCGAATGTGACGCTACATCTGGAGGATGATGGGTTTCTCTACCTATTAAAACCCCAAGGTGTATACCTTGTGAATTTCACGAGCCAAGGACTTCCTAAAGAAGATATGATCTATCTTGCCAGGATTGACCCAGATGGGATTTTCCGGCTATACTCATACGACATAACCAGGAATGACGATTGGTCCGTCAAATGGGATGTCCCAACCGACAGATGCAGCCCCAAGGGCCTATGCGGGCTTAATGGGCTTTGTGTGAATGTTGGTCAGGGTTATGATTGCCAGTGTCTTCCAGGATTTGTATCTGTTGAGGACGGCAACGGGACTGCAGGGTGCGAGAGGAACTTCACTGCAGAAAGCTGCAAGAACCCCACGGTCAGCAACAACATGCAACCTGTTCCTGACACCACATGGGAGGATGACACGTATTCTGCTCTTACGTCGCTGACCAAGGATGAATGTTTAGAAGCATGTCGGCAGGATTGCAATTGCGAGGCTGTTGCATACAATGTCAGTCAATCCTGCTACAGGTGGAAGCTTCCTTTAAGATTCGGTAGGAGAGTCCCTGATGGGAACTCAAACCCTCAACTTTACGTCAAGGTAGGCGATACTAGATCTGGAGAAAGCGAAATAAATGGCTTTGAGCAAAAGCATACTTGGAGAGACATTCTGATTGCAATCGCATCATCGATTGCTTTTGCAATGATGCTTTTGCAATGATGATATTGACGTAAGAGTTTTTTTTTTTTTTGAAAATTAACGTGGGCTATATTAATTGATATTATAATTTATCGTTTTATGGGATTGGTCTAATAAGATGAGATGAAGATTTTTTAATTAGTCTGATATGAGACTAGCTAGTGTAGGTCGAGTTACGCTCGGCCCGTGATGAGATGGCCTGATTGAAAACTCTATAAATAGTGCTCAAGTTTCTCCTCTAACTTTAACACACACAATTATTCTCACATTAAAAGTGTTTACTGAATGCTAAGGGTGATGGGCAGTTTCATTGACCTAGTGATACAGATGGTAATAGAGGAGAAGCTCTTGAGTTTGGATAGTCGATATTCCGCATCAAGAACGATGGATTGCAAAACAGGTATGCAAATATTTTTACTTGATTATTTATGTGTTCTTGATTCTAGTTATGGAGATCTTGAGATGCGTTTTTGTGGCTTACATGTGGTATCAAAGCAGCCATAGCTTAGAAGTCAAATGTACTATTTTTACCCGTTTTCATTTTTTTTTGGTGCAGCAAAAATCGATTTTAATCACATAATCAGCAAGAGCTCATCGAGATGAGCATTTTGAGTGCTAGCATGCCATTAGGGGACGTCGCATGCACCCCCATGTGCGGCCACGCTCTGTTGGGCTTAGACGTGCGTTACCACATGCTCCCACGAACAAGGGGACACCAATGCTTGCCTTGCACGTGCTAAGGCTGATGTCTTTGTGATGTCAGCTACCGGGTGACTGACCCAAGATCTGACTCGTTGACCCGCTCGACCCGATTCTCCATTGATTGGACTAGTTGGATCGGCGATTCAGATTGGTCCAGGCAAGCCTGAGCGTGTGCTACATGTGCCGCGCATTTGGGCTGCATGTACAGGCGTGTTCGAGCTTCTATTGGAGCGTTCTTAGTTCCTGCGTGCTCGTATAAAGATTGTCTATACTATGGTACATTTATTTTACCGTTTGATGATTTTATGGATGTGAAAATACGTACGGAACCCTAAACACGTGTATTTTTATGATGTTTTCCTATATTTTCCCGTATTTTTCTATGATTTTGGAAATACAAGTGCTAGCTCACATGGATATCATCACATGAAGAATGTGTAGAGTGTGATTCATTGATAACATGTACAAGATTCAACATGTGTCAATGAATGAAACATAGAGACCAATTGGATCCTAAGATCACATAAGGAAAAAGAAGAGATTGAGCAAGTGTTCGTTTATTGGTGTTAAAAAAAAAGTCTTAAACCTTTTGGCTACGTTTGGCAGTCGGGATAAAATTCGAGATAGGATATGATATATCTTATCCTACGTTTGGTGTTCACTCAAGACAGGATAAAGTTGGATATAAGAGGAATATAGATAGGATAAAATTAGGGAAAATTCCAAAATGAGACCCGAAGTACCATATTTTTCTTAAATAAGGACCCGAAGTGAACATTGTTTCAAATAGAGACCTGAAGTGCCATCACTTTTTCAAATAAGGGCATAAATTGGATGTTGTTTCAAATGATGACCTAAAGTGGTTATGTTTATTTCAAATAAGGACCCGACTTTTCGGCAATCAAGGGTATTTTCGTCTTTTGCCATTTTCGCCTTTTTTTTTTCTTTTTTTTTTTTTTTTTTTTTTTTTGGTTCTTCTTCTTTCTCTTCGCCAGTGACCGGGCGACCATCGGCGATGCCCACAAAGGGTTGGGCGAGGGTTGCACTCGCCGGCCCTTACTAGTAGCTAGTGAGGGCCGACCTCATAGATGGCCCCTGGGTGAGGGTCGCCACACCCAAGCGACGCCATCCCTCGCTTGTGGCTAGCGTGGATGGCCCTCACCGACGAAGGCGACCCTTGCCCAGCCCTTTATGGGCATCGCTGATGGCCGGCAGCCATCGACAAAGAAGAAGAAGAAGAACCAGAAAAAGAAAAGGGAAAAAAATGGGAAAATGCCAAATGACGAAAATACCCTTGACCGGTTGAAAAATTTAGCTGGTCGGTAACCGGCGAGATTGGGTCCTTATTTTGAAACAACCAAAGCCACTTCAGGCCCTTATTTGAAACAACCAAAGGCACTTCAGGTCCTTATTTGAAACAAAGTCTACTTCGGGCCATTATTTGAGAAAATAAGGGCACTTTGGGTCCTTTTTTGAAATTTTCCCATAAAATTATTTCATGGGGGAGGTGGGATAAATGTGGATAGGATTTCTAATATCCATAATAGGAAAGTTATTTCTCGAATAACAAACTTATTAAATTAACATATTATTTGAATTCTAATTTAAGAAATTAAAAATAAAAAATAAAAAATTATTTTTAATTAATCTTATATTAATTTATATATTCAACTTTAATTCTATCTTATAATAAACATTCAATCTATAAATTAAATATTTATATTTATTATATATTTTAGGTATTTTTGTATTTTAGGTATATTAGTACAGTTTACTATTTGATAAAATTTTATTAAAGAATGATGAAACGGGAAAAATAAATAATATAAAAAATAATATAAAAAAGAGGAAAATAAAAATAAAAATAAGCTAAGGAATAGTGTTACGAGAGATTTTCACAATATTCGTTTATGAACATTTATGTTCATTTACAATGATATGCCACTTATATAAAAAAAATGTACATAGTATGATGTGAACATATCCGACTTTAATACTGTGATTCACCAAACAATGGACAGGATATAAAAAAAATCCCAAGATTTCATATCCTATCATATCCAGTCCTATCTCAATTAGAAATCCGGACGACCAAACGTAGCCTTTATGTTTGTATTAATTTGGTCCTAAATCTTTTATTGACGCCAGGTACCACTCATAATCTAACTTACAGATAGGAGGGATAATTGAAATATTATTCTACAGAAAATAAATCTTAGATGTTCTATATATTCATATCATCTCCCTTTACTTATCAATTTAAATTTTTGGATTGAACTTTCTAACATTACAAGTAATGTGAAAGGACCATCAAAGAGCACATTGTCATAAGGAAAAAGTCATTCGCTCGGTTAGTAATCTAGAGAGAGAGAGAGAGAGAGAGAGAGAGAGAGAGAGAGAGAGAGAGAGAGTGGAAAATGAAAGGTGTTGGAGCACATCGCAATTTCCGCAAGGAAAGTTCTCATGTAGAAGAAAACAAAACAAGACTAAACGGGTGGACAGAGAACAAGCCCTCTTTCGTTACTGAAAGCAAAGATGACGAGAAAAAGGACCAACTTTGGTACGGAAACAGTGTCATCGACGAATAAGAATGAGAGACATAGGGCGTGTATGACAACCATTCTGTTCCAGAAATAGTTTCGGAACAGAAATATATTTTTCTATTTCTATTTTTAGAAGAGTTTCTAAAAAAAAATAACCGTTTGATAACGACACAAAATTTTTACTTTAAAAATAGAAATTTGTTTGATAATGACACAAAATTTATTCCTTTTGGACGGCGGTGGACCGGCGATCGGCAGTGACTGGTGGCCGACGATCGGCGGCCGGCGACCGGTGGCCGGAGATCGCTGGCGGCGGCGGCGGCGGCGAGCGACCGACGGACGGTGGTTGACGGCAACGGATGAAGGATCGATTGACGAATGATGAGAAGAATTTTTATTTCTGATTTCTATTCCAGAAATAGAGAAGTAGAAAATTTTAGCTTCTGATTTCTATTCCAAACCTATTTCTGAAACAAGAATCTTTTTCAGAAATAGAAAAATGAAATAATGTTATCAAACGGATTTCTATTCCAGAAACATGTTTGGAATAGAAAAATTGTTTCGGAATAGAAATTCTGGTTTGTCATGCACCCCCATAGAGACCAATCGGATCCTAAGATCACATAAGGAAAAAGAAGAGAATGAGCAAGTGTTCGTTTATTGGTGTAAAAAAGAAAAAAAAAGTGTTAAACCTTTTGTGTTTGTATCAATTTGGTCATAAATCTTTTATTGATGTCAGGTACCACTCGTAATCTAACTTACAGATGAGAGGGGGAATTGAAATATTATTCCATATCGTTTGACAATAAATCTTAGATGCTCTATATATTCATATCATCTCCATTCACTTATCAATTTGAATTTTTGGATTGAACTTTCTAACACTACATTATTAGTAATGTGAAAGGACCATCAAAGAGCACATTGTCATAAGGAAAAAGTCATTCGCTCGGTTAGTAATCTAGAGAGAGAGAGTGGAAAATGAAAGGCGTTGGAGCACACGGCAATTTCTGCAAGGAAAGTTCTCATGTAGAAGAAAACAAAACAAGACTAAACGGGTGGACAGAGAGGAAGCCCTCTTTCATTACTGACAGCAAAGAAGACGAGAAAAAGGACCAACTTTGGTACGGAAACAGTGTCATCGACGAATAAGAATGAGAGACATAGAGACCAATCGGATCCTAAGATCACATAAGGAAAAAGAAGAGATTGAGCAAGTGTTCGTTTATTGGTGTAAAAAAGAAAAAAAAGTGTTAAACCTTTTGTGTTTATATCAATTTGGTCGTAAATCTTTTATTGATGCCAGGTACCACTCGTAATCTAACTTACAGATGAGAGCGAGAATTGAAATATTATTCCACATTGTTTGACAATAAATCTTAGATGCTCTATATATTTATATCATCTCCATTCACTTATCAATTTGAATTTTTGGATTGAACTTTCTAACACTACATTATTAGTAATGTGAAAGGACCATCAAAGAGCACATTGTCATAAGGAAAAAGTCATTCGCCCGGTTAGTAATCTAGAGAGAGAGAGTGGAAAATAAAAGGCGTTGGAGCACACGACAATTTCCGCAAGGAAAGTTCTCATGTAGAAGAAAACAAAACAAGACTAAAGGGTGGACAGAGAGGAAGCCCTCTTTCCTTACTGACAGCAAAGAAGACGAGAAAAAGGACCAACTTTGGTACGGAAACAGTGTCATCGATGAATAAGAATGAGAGACATAGAGACCAATTGGATCCTGAGATCACATAAGGAAAAAGAAGAGATTGAGCAAGTGTTCGTTTATTGGTGTAAAAAAGAAAAAAAGTCTTAAACCTTTTGTGTTTGTATCAATTTGGTCCTAAATCTTTTATTGATGCCAGGTACCACTCATAATCTAACTTACAGATGAGAGGGAGAATTGAAATATTATTCCACATCGTTTGCCAATAAATCTTAGATGCTCTATAATTCATATCATCTCCCTTCACTTATCAATTTGAATTTTTGGATGGAACTTTCTAACACTACATTATTAGTAATGTGAAAGGACCATCAAAGAGCACATTGTCATAAGGAAAAAGTCATTCGCCCGGTTAGTAATCTAGAGAGAGAGGGAGAGTGGAAAATGAAAGGCGTTGGAGCACACGGCAATTTCCGCAAGGAAAGTTCTCATGTAGAAGAAAACAAAACAAGACTAAACGGGTGGATAGAGAGGAAGCCCTCTTTCATTACTGACAGCAAAGAAGACGAGAAAAAGGACCAACTTTGGTACGGAAACAGTGTCATTGACGAATAAGAATGAGAGACATAAAGACCAATCGGATCCTAAGATCACATAAGGAAAAAGAAGAGATTGAGCAAGTGTTCGTTTATTGGTGTAAAAAAGAAAAAAAGTCTTAAACCTTTTGTGTTTGTATCAATTTGGTCCTAAATCTTTTATTGATGCCAGGTACCACTCATAATCTAACTTACAGATGAGAGGGAGAATTGAAATATTATTCCACATCGTTTGACAATAAATCTTAGATGCTCTATAATTCATATCATCTCCTTCACTTATCAATTTGAATTTTTGGATGGAACTTTCTAACACTACATTATTAGTAATGTGAAAGGACCATCAAAGAGCACATTGTCATAAGGAAAAAGTCATTCGCCCGGTTAGTAAAAAGGAGAGAGAGAGTGGAAAATGAAAGGCGTTGGAGCACACGACAATTTCCACAAGGAAAGTTCTCATGTAGAAGAAAACAAAACAAGACTAAACGGGTGGACAGAGAGGAAGCCCTCTTTCATTACCGACAACAAAGAAGACGAGAAAAAGGACCAACTTTGGTACGGAAACAGTGTCATCGACGAATAAGAATGAGAGACATAGAGACCAATTGGATCCTAAGATCACATAAGGAAAAAGAAGAGATTGAGCAAGTGTTCGTTTATTGGTGTAAAAAAGAAAAAAAAGTCTTAAACCTTTTGTGTTTGTATCAATTTGGTCCTAAATCTTTTATCGATGCCAGGTACCACTCATAATCTAACTTACAGATGAGAGGGAGAATTGAAATATTATTCCACATCGTTTGCCAATAAATCTTAGATGCTCTATAATTCATATAATCTCCCTTCACTTATCAATTTGAATTTTTGGATGGAACTTTCTAACACTACATTATTAGTAATGTGAAAGGACCATCAAAGAGCACATTGTCATAAGGAAAAAGTCATTCGCCCGGTTAGTAAAAAAGGAGAGAGAGAGTGGAAAATGAAAGGCGTTGGAGCACACGGCAATTTCCGCAAGGAAAGTTCTCATGTAGAAGAAAACAAAAAAAAGACAAAACGGGTGGAGAGAGAGGAAGCCCTCTTTCGTTACTGAAAGCAAAGAAGACGAGAAAAAGGACCAACTTTGGTACAAAAATAGTGTCATCGACGAATAAGAATGAGAGACATAGAGACCAATCAGATCCTAAGATCACATAAGGAAAAAGAAGAGATTGAGCAAGTGTTCGTTTATTGGTGTAAAAAAGAAAAAAGTCTTAAACCTTTTGTGTTTATATCAATTTAGTCCTAAATCTTTTATTGATGCCAGGTACCACTCGTAATCTAACTTACAGATGAGAGGGAGAATTGAAATATTATTCCACATTGTTTGCCAATAAATCTTAGATGCTCTATAATTCATATCATCTCCCTTCACTTATCAATTTGAATTTTTGGATTGAACTTTCTAACACTACATTATTAGTAATGTGAAAGGACCATCAAAGAGCACATTGTCATAAGGAAAAAGTCATTCGCCCTGTTAGTAATCTAGAGAGAGAGAGAGTGGAAAATGAAAGGCGTTGGAGCACACGGCAATTTCCGCAAGGAAAGTTCTCATGTAGAAGAAAACAAAACAAGACTAAACGGGTGGACAGAGAAGAAGCCCTCTTTCGTTACTGACAGCAAAGAAGACGAGAAAAAGGACCAACTTTGTTATGGAAACAATGTCATCGACGAATAAGAATGAGAGACATAGAGACCAATCAGATCCTAAGATCACATAAGGAAAAAGAAGAGACTGAGCAAGTGTTCGTTTATTGACGCTAATTTAGTTATTAATATTTTGATTTGGTTCCAATTTAGTTGTTTCAGCTAATTTTGACCGGATTTTGCTAATTGAGCATCGGTCTGATGTGACATGGCCGATATTGACATGGATAACTTTTACTAATATTTTCATTTTTTCAAATTTTTTATTTATCTTATGTTTCCTTTCATTTTTTTTTTCAATTTTCCTTTTCCTCCTCCTTCCTTTTGTTGGTTGCCAAACTTCAACGATTGGCGAGGTCGAGGTTGACCTTGCCAGCGCGAGCCTCACTGGCCACCGGGGAGGCTCGAGCCCTCGCCAGAGGCCGCAAGGTCGTGCTTGTGAGGGCTCGAGCCCTTGCTAGTGACTAGGCGAGGCCTTGCCCTTGCGAATGGTCTACAGATAATAATTCCCCAAAGAGCATTCCCCAGGTTAAGCCCGTTTGGCCATCGCAGGGAAGTCGAAGAGTTCCATCATCGGTCCTACGAGGGCGACCCTTGGCCTACTACCTGACACGAGATAGAAAATATTTGAATCGTTCAATAAACCTCATGAGAGAATTTACCGTAAAAACGAGATTGAACAATTTTCCGCAATGGTCCAAATCCTCAAATGACAAAGCATGAAATGACATTTATACAGAGGGATTCAGGCATCCCTTAAGAGTTCGCATCATTTTGTCGAAGTTTTTTTAGTCAATCTTAAGACACATGGCCACGAGGATAGAAAAAGAGGAACTACATATTTGCATTTGGATGCTGAGCTGCATAAAGCACACCCACGAGATGAGCCTTCACACCACAAGCCCGTGTAGACAGAACCTCCATTTCACAGCACAGGCACTCTCTCTCTCCCTCCCTCCCTCCCTCCTGTTATGGCTGCTCGAATTTTCTGTCTCCTCCCATTGGCATTCCTGTTCATAATAGCAAATTCACAAGGACAGAAAAACATCAGCCTCACCGATACTCTCACTCCCACCTCCAAATCCTCATGGCTCTCGCCTTCCGGTGTCTTGGCGTTTGGATTCTACCAGAGAGGCAACGGTTATTACGTGGGAATCTTCCTGCCAGGGACTACAAATAAAACCGCGGTTTGGACTTGCAACAGAGATGACCCTCCGCTTCCGAGCAATTCCACTCTGCATTTCGATGAAAGTGGGAAAATCGTTTTGTCATCAGCACAAGCACCGGATTCCCCTGTTGTCGCTCCTAGTGGTACGACTGATTTGGCCATAATGTTCGATTCGGGGAACTTCGTTCTATACAACTCTGAACAGGAAGTAATATGGCAGAGCTTCGACACACCAACAGATACCATCTTAGGTGGTCAACGTCTATTGGCACAACATGAGTTGCATTCAAGTGCTTCGGTCACTGATCCTTTCCGTCCACGGGTCTCTTTCGTGCCATCATGCAGTTAGATGGAGTGCTTGCGTTATATCCCAAGGGCACTCCATTTACTGCCGAATACGGTTACTGGGATTCCAAGACGCCTAATAATGGTCAGGATGTGACATTACATCTTGAGAATGATGGGTTTCTCTACCTGTTGAAACCCCCAGGCACATACCTATTCAATTTCACGAACCAGGGAATTCCTAAAAAAGATATGATCCATCTTGCCAGGATTGACCCAGATGGGATTTTCCGGCTATACTCATACGACATAACCAGGAATGACGATTGGTCCGTCAAATGGGATGTCCCAACCGACAGATGCAGCCCCAAGGGCCTATGCGGGCTTAATGGGTTTTGTGTGAATGTTGGTCAGGATTATGAGTGCCAGTGTCTTCCAGGATTTGTATCTGTTGAGGACGGCAACGGGACTGCAGGGTGCGAGAGGAACTTCACTGCAGAAAGCTGCAATAACCTCATGGTCAGCTACGACATGCAGCCCGTTCCTGACACCACATGGGAGTACACCACGGATTCCGCTCTTCTATCTTTGACCAAGGATGAATGTCTAGAAGCGTGTCGGCAGGATTGCAAATGCGAAGCTGTTACATACAACGCCAGTCAATACTGCTACAAGCAGAACCATCCTCTAAGATTCGGTAGAGTGAACTCAAACCCACAACTTTACGTCAATGTAGGTGGAGGCAATGGAACAAAAGGTGATGTTGGACGTGGAGGCAATGTAACAAAAGGCTCTGAGCAAAAGCATACTCGGAGAGACATTCTGATTGCAGTTGCATCATCGATTGCTTTTGCAATAGTGATGTTGGCGGTGTCTGTAATTATTGTTCACAGGAATCGTGTCTGGGTTTACGAAAGGTCTCCAAAGGAGGGATTTCTCACAACAATTGAAGATGTTGCTCCAACATCGTATACTTTTGAAGACCTGAAGAAAGTGACTGGAAATTTTTCGGAAGAGATTGGCAGGGGAGCATTCGGAACAGTCTACAAAGGCACGCTAATGAAGAATCAGCACAGCAGCAAAGCTGTAGCTGTTAAGAAGCTAAAAGAGATCTCCTCCGATGGGGAAAGGGAGTTCCTAGCTGAGGTGAAAACTATTGGAAAGACTCATCACCGGAATTTGGTCCGACTGCTAGGTTATTGTCACGATGGAGAGAATAAGCTCTTGGTGTATGAGTACATGAGCAATGGGTCACTTGCCGATGTACTCTTTAAAGCCGAACACCAAGCCAGTTGGGAAGTCAAAATGGGAATAGCTCAGAATGTTGCCAGAGGGCTTCTTTATCTACATGAAGAGTGCGAGACGCAGATCATTCATTGTGACATAAAGCCTCAGAACATATTGATAGATGACAACATGCAAGCGAAGATTGCTGAATTTGGGCTGTCGAAACTGCTGAAGCCAGATCAGACCAATACCACAACAATGATAAGGGGTACAAGAGGTTATGTTGCGCCGGAGTGGCACAAGCAACTGCCGGTGACAGTGAAAGCGGACACTTACAGCTTCGGTGTTGTGCTGTTGGAGATCATTTGTGGCCGAAGGTGTGTGGATTCGAGCCTTCCCGAGGAGGAAGCCATTCTCGAGGATTGGGTTTACCACTGCTTCCAGGCTGGTGAGCTGGACAGACTGGTGCATTATCAAACTATTGACCAAAAACAATTGGAGAGGATGGTTAAAGTTGCACTTTGGTGTATCCGAGAAGAGCCAGCTCTTCGTCCTTCGATGAGAAAGGTGCTGCTGATGCTTGAAGGCATGGTCGACATTCCAATCCCTCCTTGTCTTACTTCCTTCCCCAGTGTTATCTAAATCATCTTCGCAATTGCAATTATCGCCACCAAAACCTACTTGATTTAGAGTGAAATTGAGCTGTTTCTACTATATGTTTTTAGGTTTATCCGTGCAAAGTGCATTGTCTGTCTGTCATTTCGACAGAAATAAGTTCCCTGTTCTGTCCTATGCAATTCTTCGTTCTTATAGGAAGTAAAACAACCTTGAGTTCATTTAAAAAATTCTTAACTTTCCTGAGGTTGCAGATATAGTTTATCAGTATGAGTCCTGTTAGCTAACCATGAATTTAAGAATGCATTTTGAGGGAGAGGGGACAGCAGTATTTTGCCTATGGACCATTGCCCATGTAAATGTTGGATGCTGTTCTGACTGATCGGCTGACCGGCACTTCCCCATCTTTCAGCCTAAAACCTGCTTATGCAGATTCAGAATTATTCAGAGACGCCAAAAAATTGCCATAATCTCTTTTTTGACACAAGAAAGTGAACTTCTCATTCCCTTCTGTTGTTAATGGGGGCCAGCTTTCTTTTAAGTACGGTCAGATGTACGCATGAAACTATACTATCCCAACATGAAAAAACTAAACGTATAATTGAAGTTTATTATGGTATACAGCACCACTCTCTTCTCACTCCCCCGAGCTACTTTTCTCTCTCTCTCTCTCTCTCTCTCTTAGTTTCTCTATTTTCTTCTCTAGTTGATCTAATTTTTAGTTCTAGTTCTCTCTCCGGACTCATATCTGATTCGACTCATATTATCGAAACACATTAATATTTAACTCAATCCAATAAAACTCACTCCCAACCATTTATTCCACTTTAAGCTCTTCACACACGCGCAAACACAAGCCCACATGCGCGCGCACACGTTACTTGAATAAAAACTTCACATCAAATTAAAAAAGTAAATTAAATAATAAAAAATTAGTAAATAAAATTTAAAAAAAAAGTGAAAAACCTTTAAACTAACATACTTTTGGAAAATCTTACCCTTACCAAAAAAAAAAAAAAAAGAACATACTTTTGAAAACTTTTGATAACAAAAAGTTTGATTAGCTAATGATTGACATGAAAGAATGCGAGAATGTGTAGCATCTTAATTATAGTTCACCAAGTAAAAAATTACACTATGATATTTAGAATTTCTATTTCGATATTGATTGAATAATGATCTAAACACTATCGAGCTTCCTCTAAATATACTTCTTCGGTATGTATATGGAGATCTATCCATCAAAGAATGTACCGACACTATAATAGATTTCAATCGCGTATTTACTAGGGACTTCAGGACGGTATGTGACCAAAATATGCGAAGCCAAAAGTACGGAACAGAGCCTTATCGCAAGCAAGTAACCATACGAACTTACGGTCCAGAGAAACAACACAAATAGAAAATTCGCATAGACATTTTGTCAAACACTTCACATGCATTTTACGTTCCAGAGAAACACCAACAATAGAAACAAGGCCATGCGAGGTATACTCAACCAAACATTAGAAGGGAAAAATTGACGAATTTGAGGACAAACGACAACTAATCCGGCACTAAGACTCTCTCGGAATCTCAGGTTTCTCTCAATTTCTTAGCTACGGCTATTATTACTCCGACCACCGCCACGGAGAACAAGATCGTTGAGCTCAAGCTCTCCGGCGCTAAATCTCCACCCCTCCTCTCTTTGCTTCCCTCCTTCCTCGCTTCGTCCAGTCTAGCCACTTCGTCGGCTTCTGGCGCCGGAAATGCCTAGTCGATGTCCTTGCGTTTGACATGGCTTTGTGCGTGTTTTCTCTGAGATGGGTTCCATCGAATCGCCAAAGAGCTTAAGAACAGACGAGAGTGAGCAAAGAAAGGGATGAGCAGAGAGAAGATGCATGATTCAAGGAAATGGGGTCATCATCTGGCGGCGTTACTGAGTCGACACGTTGGAATGACGTGTCCAGCTTGGAAGGTGAGTATGCAGCCCAAGTTGTGACGTTGACATAGGAGAATTCGCTCTGTATCCGCCGGAGATAGGCAACGGAGATGGCAACGTGACGGCGGGGTAGGCGGTGGCTGCAATCGGTTGGGATCGAAAAGGAGGGGGAGTGCTCACCGAGAGATTTCGCGATCCGTTGATGGAAAGAGAGAGAATAGAGGACGCAGAAGAGGAAGGACTTGGACCTTTTCATGGGTCCGAAGTGGGTTTTTGGATAACCCATTAACACTCATTTCCTTTTTTAGCTTTACTTTTTAAGATTCAAATATGACTCTTATTAAATATTCAATTGAGTTATATATGATCCATTTAACTAAAAGTAAGTTACAATATGAGTTTATGGCTCATTTTAATAGTTCTACATACAGTCTATAGAAAGTCATTTCGATATACTACACCTAATTTGGCCCCTCAAAACCTTGCCGGAAATAGCTGAAAATCAACCCAAAGGTTACTGTTCGCAATCTGTCTAGCACGCGTGACAAATTTTAAAATTTCATTTTGGGAAAATCCTAAGTTCAAATTAAGATTCGTAAAATATTATAACTTCACAACATCCTAAATGAATGCAACAATTCAGAATTCACCTAAATCGAATGCAACAATATGAGTTGTTATATATATATATATAATGCGATAATTCAGAATTCGCCTAAATTCAAATTTCAAGCCATAAATTCGATGATTCCTTTGATTAGATGATTAGAGGCTTCGATTACTTATTTGGCATTGCAAAATGATATTAATTCATATTGTCAAGGCATTCGGATGGATCTCGTGTGAGAACTTTCTTCTTTTCCTTCTCTTTTTCTCTTCCCACGAGCGAGCTTCTTTTGTCTTTGTTCTTTCCGCCACTTTGCGCTCAACGTGAGTAATCTAAACAAACAAAAAAAATGAAGATTGGCTGAACTTTTGAAAACATAGGCTAGCCTTTGCTTTTATTGGGTCTATTACTACACTATTATAGAGTATGGTCAGATTTACACATGAAAATATACTATCCTGACATGAAAAAACTAAGTATAATTAATATTTATTTTGGTATAGCACCACTCTCTTCTCACTCCCCCGAGCTACTTCTCTTAGTTTCTCTAGTTGATCTAGTTTTTAGTTCTGGTTCTCTCCCCTTTTGCTGGTGGTGCATCGAAGCCATTTACATAGGCTTGTTTACCATACTTTGGCAAAGGGAAAGTCATCTCACTACTTACCGCCTCAAACCTAATATTTTAAATGATTAATATCACAAAAAATTTCAAATTAGTATACCTATGACAAATTTATCTTATGTTAATTTTTGTTAAATTTTACATTCAAATTGCGGAGTTAGATGACAAGCGATAGTTGACGGGTGTACCAGTTTGGGATTTTATCATCCGTTTATCATATGTATACCAGTTTGAAGTTTTTGATGGTATTGAACATATTTTAAATTACTTAACAGTTAACTTTCAAAATTTGCTCTTCGCGTCCATAATTTCCAGTATGTCCTTTGACTTTGTCTTCACTTCTTGCCTGCTGGCTGCATAAATAGGTTGGTCATCTCCTGATTTGTTAGGATCATGTCGTCTCGGCTGCACATGTTTTTCTGGAGTTACTTTTGTTTCTGTGTGTCCGCAAGAGAAAGACTTCCAAAGGCTACATCTATTTCCTGAAGAAGACTCCATCACTCCTTTGGCATTAAAAGGGAGTTGCATGAAGACAACCGAGAAGATGAATTCTTCCATGCACACGATATTATTTAATGTGTGGATTCGTTTTGTTTCTTTCACTGATTCCCTCCCACGGCAGCCGAATAAAAGGGAAGATTTCGCATCCATTTTTTCCTCAGAAAATGAATGATTTGAATTTTTTTTTTTTGGAAAAACGATCACTTATCAATTGAAATAATTAGTGAATGAAAAATATTTACAATATCGATAACAATTTATATCTACACATTTTCATGAATGATAAAAATATCTTTCATCTATCGACTTTTGTAATCAATATAGGCGATCATTTTAGGAAATTGTCTTCCAATCAATGGAGCCTTCATCATGTGTAATAAATGAGAGCCAGGCTCTTCTTTGTGCATGATTAGAGAGCTCATCTTGAGTTCTCTACAAGCAAGAATAAGCAGAGCATTCCTTCAATAAAATGAAGTATCTCACGTGAGGTTTGGTGCAAAAAATCTTGAGTGTTTTTAAGCAATGAGGTGATTCTCAATATTTCAATTCCATGAGGCTAAACATTGGGGGTTTAGGTTTAATTCCAGGGTTGTAAATCATTCGAGTGCGTGAACGATTGTAATCACGTAATTCTCTGATTGATTGTTGACACCTAAATTTTGGCGACCCGTTTAGTCATTTATTGCATTAAAAAATTAGGGGTTAATTTTATCCCTGAAAAAAAATAGTTAATTGCATATATATAGTTTTAGGCGCATTTATTTTTAATTTGCATTTTTTGCATTTAGCATTGGACCGACGGCGAGCATATTCAGATGGGATTTTTCACATATTCAGGTAATATACACCAATGGGTATATTCTTTGGCAGAAAAGAAATTTTTGGATGGAATATTTGAAAAATACAAAAGGGAATATTGCGCGGGGTGCAAGGATATATTTATGGGATTATGCACAAGTAAAATTGGAAGTGAAATATTTCACCAAAAGTTAATTCCCTCTCCTATATAATGTGTTGTGCGCATACGATAAAAGGAGGGCCACACTATATTGAATACACGACCACACAAAAAAAAATGGAATCTACGGCCACAATACAGAGAGCCAAAGTGGAGGAGTAGAGAGAAGGGGGAAAGAGCCCTCTTGGTCGTGAGCTGGTCGCCAATCCACTGAGCCACGGATCCCCGCACGACGTCGAGGCTCGCCATCTTTTACTGCCGCGACATCGTACTCCCGTGACTAGATACCCCTGTTCTTGACGTGAGCCCAATGCTGAATAGAGATGCTCCTCGTCGCTGTGCCAACGAGCGACACTGTCCCTTGACCCGATACCGTGACGAGTGTGATTCGTAAGTGACATGAGAAGAAACAAAGAGAAATCGTGGGTGCGAGCCATAAAAAATAAATATTGTAGTGCCCTCGAAGATTGAAGCTGGTGATCCAGTGGTGTTGTTCGTCAGAGTAGTTAGACAATTTAGTCAATCATCCACTCACGGTCAAATGCAACAAAAGCAAAAATTCTTGAAAGCCACAAGTCAAAACAGACAAGGCTAGAGAGAGAGAGAGAGAGAGAGAGAGAGAGAGAGAGAGAGGGAGGCGGCAATGTACAGAGGAAATTTTTCACTCCCCGCTGGTTTTTGCTCACACGTCCAGGGACAACACCGCCTCCACCCCTTCATTGGCACCTGTCATGTTGTGCGCCTTGTCCCTGTGATTTCATTATTTTCTGCAGATTTTCCACACTAACCTGGTTCTTCGTCCTCGACCACCATTGCTCCTCGGCATCCCAGTGAGTTCCACCGCCATTGACGTTCTAACCCGTTTCCATCGAGACCATGGAGCAATAAGCCATCGCCAATGCCACCATCATCCGTCCGAATTTGGAAGCGTCACACATCGTGAATTAGGTAAGACTTTCGATTGATTTAATTTTCATATATGTCGCTGCCTAATTCGTAATATCGCAATATTTCTTTGAATGTTTGATCGATATTGCCATATCCAAGAAATCTCTTGATCTCCCATGAATTAGGGAAATCTTCCTAATTTCGTAACGTGCATATGATTGACAGTCCGATTTCACGCTCGAAATACGACTCGCAATCACACAGAGAAATCACCAATCCGATCTCACGCTCGAGATATGATTCGTGATTTTGTTTAAAATTGGCCAGTCCGATCTCACGTGCGAGATACGATTCGTCAATTTATTTCCAAAATTAAATGAACATGGATGATATTTTGTTGGATTTGTTTCTGTGCTTTTCTTGATACTTTTATTTGTTTGCTCCCGTAAAAGAAAAAGAAAAAATATTTGAGTTAGATTAGATGCATGTTAGGATATTACTTGTTTTAGGGCTATTTTGCATGTCTAGAATAGGAAATTTATTTATTTCGAATTTCTTAAATAAAAACACCAAAAACATAAATTTAGGATGTTAGATTTTCTTTTCATTAATTTAAATTGCACGTTTAATTATGTGTCAATTTTAATTTCGAATTTTATAGAAAAAAAACACAAAAATCATCATGCATATGTCATGTAGAATTATTGCATTCTTTGCACGTCATTGCATATTAGAATAAAATTGCATGTTTCGTTTTAAGTTTAGATTGATTTTTTAGATAGATTGCACCTTAGGTTAAAGACTGCTAAGTTAAGATAATATCTTAGTTTAAATTAGGATTTGGCCTAACCCACTTCTTAATATAAGTTGGATAGAATCTTAATTTAGCTAGATATTTTTTGCATTTTCCTTAATTGCGAATTTCATGGAAAATACCAAAAAATGCCTTAGAATAAATTGATTTCATTTTTAGGATAGACTGCATTTTATCTACGTCATATAGTTAGGTCATGTTACCATGTCATATTATTTCATGTTAAATTAGTAGCATGCATTGCATATTGTATGATTTTCATTAACCAAGTGAAAAAAAAAAGAAATTGCGTGTTAATTAGAAATCATATCTAGGACTATTGATGTGGATTCTAATCTAACATTGCAGATGCTTTCGTTGCTTTGAGGTAAGTTTTTGCAATTTATTCACTGTTTATCTGGGTGTTAAATTGGTGGTTTGCGCACTCGCATGATCGCCTTACATGTTAGCGAAATAGATTTAAAATCAATTTAAGCTGCCTGCAAAAGCATTTTTGAAAATAAAAGAATGGTACCGAAAGGGCATTAGAGAAATCTAGTGTAACCAAGTCCCCATACCTATAATCTCTGGTTCGTAGGAGTAAAGTAAAATTCCCGTTACTTTACTTGGGTTTCTAATCGGCCCACCAAAAAACAGATTAGTGGTGACTCCTAGATAAAATCTATCTGCATGTTAAGAAATTTGAACTTTAAGTCGCGAATTGGTATGGGCTTGGGAGAGCCCGAGTTAAGTCTAGGCTTAACAATTCATTAGCCAAACCCTAGGTGGTTCACACCCGAAAAATTGGTCGCGACATTGATTATGGGATTGTTTGTGGCCGGTTCTCCCCTAAGGCGTAGATATCGACATTCGGACCGAATTATGTAAACATCTTGTGTTCTTTTATTGTTCCTTATTTTATTGTCATTTGATAATTTCGTGTCCCTATATAATTGCAAATATCCAGTCATTTTGCAACAAAGAATGTGTGAAACAGGTCAGGGGTCACCCTCATAATTATAAGCATTTATAATATTCAATTGAAAAGAATCTCATTTTCGGGAATAAATTTAGATTAAGCATGCTGGAAGAGCCACATCCAAATGTCCAATCGATTAATTGACATTTTTGTCGAGTTGTTCCTGCGATATGGATCCTCAGCAGCTTTTAGTGAATGAATGATAGAGAATTCTATATAAAATTGAAAAAAATTAGTTATTTTTATGATTAAAAAAAGGGTTAATACCCTGAAAAACTCCAAACTAGTACACTTGTGACAAATTTATCCCAAACTATTTTGTTGACCACCAAAAACCCCAAACTGGTATATCTTTGACAAATTTACCCCAAATTGGTACACTTGTGACAACTTTACCCTCTGTCAGTTTTCGTTAAATTTTATTGTCAAATTATTAAGTTAAATGACACATGACAGTTGATTGATATAATTTTACGCTCCGTTTATCACATTTTACAACTTTTGTGATTTTTTGTGGTATTAATCCAATTTAGCAGAGGGTATATTTGTCACAAATTTACCTGTTTGAGGTTTTTTGCAGTCGAATAAATTAGTTTGGGGTAAATTTATCATAAATGTACCAGTTTAGGGTTTTTTATGATCAGTCGGGGTAAATTTGTCACAGGTATACCAGTTTCGAGTTTTCCATGGTCAAAAAAATAGTTTGGGGTAAATTTGTCACATGTGTATCTGTTTGAGGTTTTTTAGGGTATTAACAAAAAAAAAATGTATTCATCAACAAAGATGCACTTCTTTTATTGTAATCAAAAGATGTCTCTTTTAATAAAGCAATTAGTAAAAGATATTTAGCCGTTTTGAATAGATTTCACTAAATAATATATAAGTACTACAAGAGCTCTTGGCTTTTTAATGTTGTAATCACAATAAGATTCTTTCCTTAACAGTAGAATTCTTGCCTCAACTCTTTTCTAAAATCCAATAAATGGAAACTTTTGATGGATACTCGATATTACCAAAACTGCAATGGCCACGCACAAAATTATGTTATTTCTTAAGCTGGGAACTATTGCTCACTCAAATATTTTACCATTATCGCAAGATTAAGCTCTTATATGCAACCATTGGTAAAAGATTTAGGGGCCAAACATGATATCATACTTACTAAATCAATCAACTCCGTAAATTAAATGTCTGTATAAGAAATATTATTCAACCAAGTAAACTAATTATGGAGCTTCATGAATAATTTAGGGGGGCCTTCTGTTCACATTTACATGGATGAGTACTGTATTATGTGATTTGACCGACATTATAAAGAGCTAGCTACCCAAAAATAAAAATCAAACTATAGTGAGGTTTATACTAGGTAAGATCAGCTAAACTGATGTACTAAACGAGGCGATAGACTATACTTTCTAGGCTCGACATCTGCCAACAATTAGCGAGAGACGGCCTATAAAAGTCTGGTCCTAATATCCAACATTTTTTTTAATATACAATAAAATGAATATGAAACCATGTTTCGACTTCAACTACAATAAAACCCTTGCTGTCTCAGTTGGTTGCTATTGCCATCGTAACGTACTGGTGAGCTACCATCCAAGGACCATCAAAGAGCACCTTTCATATCTTCTTCACTTTCATTCAACGGTTACAGAAACAACTACATTTCAGCAGCTATTATGTGAGAAATCCAGTTGGGCAGGCTGGGGGTTTGGCTGTTTTTTGGACTGAAAACATATCTATGGATATTGAACTTGTATCTGATTTCTATATAGACATGATCTGTCGAGAAGCAATGGATGGACCTTTAATGCGCCTTACCTGCCTTCACACTCCATCCTCGTATCAGGAGCGACAGCACGTTTGGGATCAACTTCGGCGGCTATCTCATGCTAATATTTTACCATGGATCTGTGTGGGGGACTTTAATGAGATCCTATATCCATGGGAAAAGGTTGGGAGACGTCAGGCAGAGAGTATCGTCTCCATTCCTTTCGGGATTTCATTAACGACTGTGCCTTCATGGAACTAGACAATAAAGGCTGTGCATTTACCTGGAAAAACAATAGAGTCGGCGATGATTTAATTAAAGAACGCTTGGACCGAGCTGTGAGTACACTCTCTTGGCGCCTTTAATTCCCTGAGGCGGAGGTTTATGCATTGCCGGCCATTGGATCAGATCATAGCCCGCTCCTCCTATCTACATCCGCAAACTATCCGAAGTGCAGAAGGCTGTTCTTTTTTGAAGCCTATTGGAATCAACATCCCGACTGTCAACAGCTTATCTGTGAGACATGGAATTCAGTACAGGTTAGAAATCCCAGCTTTGTACAAAAACAAAAACGGTTGTCTTTAGCCTTGCAAAGATGGAGCATATCTACATTAAAAAATGGTCATCTTAGAATGCAAGCATTACAGCAACAACTTTAGAACCTGACCAATCAACCAAACATAACAGGTATAGATAAAGAGAACTTTTCTTATTTGCGTAAGGAGATTAAACAAACGTGGCAGCAGGAAGAGCAATATGGGGCCATGAGATCTAGACTTAATTGGTTGTCCTGGGGAGATAAGAATACCAAATTCTTTCACGCGACAACTATCCAACGTTGGCAACGGAACATAATAGGAATGTTCAAAGATGACGACCAACGCTAGGTGAGGGATCATAAGGCCTTACAGGAGATGACTCTGGACTACTTCTCAAACTTATATACTTCGGTGGGTCAACGTGACTATCGTCCCATTCTGGACCAATGCGTGCAAGTTGTTATTGCGGAAATGAATGCGAGTCTAATAGCAATAGTCACTGACGAGGAGGTGCAACGGGCAACATTCCAATTGGGGAAAACAAAGGCTCCAGGTTCAGATGGATTGAATGGGCTCTTTTACTAGACGCATTGGAACATAATCAAGGATAACTTGATCACACTGGTAAGAGATTTCTTCAGTTCGGGGGAGATGCCTCGCGATCTTAATCAGACGGTAATTGCATTAATCCCGAAAACGACTCACCCTGAGAGTCTAGATCGATTTCGGCCGATCAGCCTTTGCAATTATGCATATAAAGTTATATCTAAGGTTCTGGAAAATCGCCTTAAACCTTGGCTTGGTGATCTCATTTCAGCAGAGCAGGCTGCCTTTGTGAGCGGGCGACAGATTCAGGAGAATGTACTAATTGTCCAGGAGGTTCTTCATCAGTTTCGCATAAGACAAAGGAAGTGTTGTTTCAATGTTCAACTTAAGACGGACATGCAAAAAGCATACGATAAGGTTGAATGGGATTTCCTGCAGGACTATCTACTGAAGCTGGGATTTCACCCAAAATGGGTTTGGCTGACCATGCAATGCATTACCACGTCTACTTTAAGTGTCAAATTGAATGGAGAACAACTATCATACTTTCGGCCGTCTCGAGGTTTACGCCAGGGTGACCCTTTTTCACCTTACATCTTTATCTTAGTGGCAAATCTTCTCTCGACCCTTATTTACCAAGCAATCTAGATGGGTCATCTCAGAGGTATACTGCTCAACAGGTCCTATCCAACCCTTTCTCATCTTTTTTTCGCTGACGACTCAGTTTTCTTTTTACACCGACACTATATCGGAATGCCAGAATCTAGTTAACATTCTCAATCAATACTGTATAGCAACGGGCCAGGTGATTAATCGAAACAAATCTGGCTTGTTTTTTAGTAAAAATTGCCCACTGACTCTTCAGGAGAATTTAGCTAGTGTCTTCAGAATGCCGGTGTTGCAGCGATATGGGAAGTATCTAGGGATTCCTTCTGAGTGGGGAAGATAAAAAAAAAAAAAAAAAAGAGATGTTTGCCTGGACATTAGGTCAAATAAATGCGAAACTTGAAGGCTGGAAAGAACGGTTACTATCTAAAGGAGGAAAGGAAATCTTAATCAAGTCGGTGGTTCAATCAATTCCCCAGTATGCTATGTCCATATTTAAACTTCCTTTATCTCTTTGCAAGCTGATAGAAAAGAAAATATTTGCTTTCTGGTGGACAACTGATCACAGTAGGGGGTACATTGGCAGAAATGGGATCTACCTAAAAAGGGCAAGGATGACGGAGGGCTGGGATTCCGAGACTTGATGGCCTTTAATAAGGCAATGCTAGGAAAGCAGGCTTGGCGGCTACTTAATGATCCGAACTCGTTGTGCAGTCAGGTCTTCAAAGGGCTGTAATTTCCATCCAAACCGTTCCACTTAGCAGATAAGGCTTCACGCCCTTCCCGGGGATGGCAAAGTATTCTTCTCAGTAGAGAGAATGTACTACCTAATGTTCGCTGGTCGGTTGGGAATGGTGAGAGCATTCAGATTAGGGAGGATAGATGGCTATCTATGGGGATTATACACGGACCAACAGCTAGAGAGGAACCAACAATGGTGGCTGACCTAATAGATCAGGTCAATCAACACTGGAAACTTCCTCTTCTCCATCAAATGTTTGATGAAGTGGCAGTTGAGGAAATCACAACAATACCTATCAGATCAGCCTATGCTAAGGATCTGCTGGTCTGGACAGCAACTACGGATGTCAATTACTCAGTGAAAAGCAACTATAAGAACATTATCAGCAAGATCCAAGAGACAACAAAGGCACAAATAGCCTCTACCTCACATCAGTTTTCACGCAAGCGATGGCGCAGAATATGGCGACTACCAGTAGAACCAAAGATTCGCAGTTTTTTATGGTCCGCTTGCCACAACGCCCTAGCAACAAAGGCCAATTTACTTCGCCGTCACATTATAACTGACCCTATATGTAGGTTATGTGATTAGGGTTTACTAGAAACACTAGAACATATTTTTTTTCTTCTGCTCCTGGACGGCAACAATATGGAACAACCCGCAGCTGAATATCTCACTCTCACCATACACTCTGCATCGATTTGACGACTGGCTCACAGACAGGGCACTCAATGTAAGACTCTTACCTCGACTCGAACGGATTGCGCAAGTTCTATGGCGGATCGGGTGTGCACGCAACAACCGGATCTTCCGCAGACTCCCCCGATCCAAGACATGTAGTTGCCGACGCCATATCTCACAATCAAGTCCATCGATCTTTTCGCAGAGCCACCCGAACGCCGGGACTCCTCGTCAAAACGGGGCGACGTGGGAACCTCCTCCCCGTGGGTACCGAAATGCAATATTGACGGATCTTACCACCCGGGAGCTCGAGAAGGGACTATGTCATGTATCAACGAAACTTTCGGGCCTTCTCACCGATGTATACACGGATCGATTCTCTCGCAACCTCGGCCTTTCAATCGGAAGTGTAGGTACTCACCTTAACCTTGCATCACCCGCGCACCTTGGCTTGAATACGGCTCCTATTTTGATCGAATCGACGCGCCGGCGCTTGATCGACACTCTCCACGCCAAACAGCAACCACCATGGGAAGAACGGGTTCTCTTTGCTGAATTGCAGACCTTGCTCGACGTTTACCCTAATTTGCGACTTCAACATTGCAGAAGGGATGCGAACAGGGCTGCTGATTGGGCCGCCAAAGCCCATGGTAGGACAGGCCTGGGCCGAAACTGGAATGTTTTTACACCTTTTATGCTTCAAGATCTTGTAATGGCTGATGCCATAGTCTCCGGTACTTTTGTAAATGCTGGATGTAAACTATTGACTCTCGGCCATAGAGCTGGGAATAGTTAAAGCAAATCTTTATATTTCGGACCAAAAAAAAAAAAATCTTTTTCACTTTCAAACTTTAAATTAAGAAAAACTCATTGCCCCAGTCAGTAATCCACATAGAGAGAGAGCTTAAACCTACTACACACGTACTAATTCAATCATAAATTTTTAATTGTGCCAATTTAGTCGTCAATTTTTTTTCATAATTTGTCAATTGAGTATTTTCCAGCCAATTTTAATTTGAAATTACTAATGTGGATGCCGGACATCCAACATGGGAGGGCGGTGCTTATGTGGACAATTTATATAATTTTTTTTTATTCTTTTTCCTTTCATTTTGGTTGGTGAGGGCGACAGCTCTTGCTAGATCTAGGTGAGGCCCTAGCCGGCCTCGACGGCCTTGCCCAAGGCCATTGCAGCCTAGCCAACCGCGATGGCCTCACCGAAGGCCATGATGGCCTAGCCAACCACGAGCGAGTGCATGAATGCTATTAGGGCAAGGGCGAGGGCTTGGGCGAGGGCCTGAAGGTTGTCATTAGTCTTTACCCATTCTAATCGAACTTAGTAACTTTGAGTTGATTCAGCTCATGCATGCGGCCTACATATATTGATAAGACCATAACAGGGAAATTAAAAAGGTAGATTTAACATATTAAAGAAAGGAAATTAGTAAAGGCCTCATATGGGAGTCTTTTATGGACTGATATGGGTCGTCCAATGAATGCCCTATGCATTACTACTATATAGGTAAATATAAAGTAATAATGTCAATATTTTACATATACACCGCTTTAATATAGTTAAAGATGAAAATGACAACAATAACAATTCACGTTGATTTCATTTACAAGTAAAATTGTACAACAGTAAAACTCGTGGAAAATTGGAAAATGAAAGGCGTTGGAGCACACGCAATTCCCGCAAGAAATTATCGCAAGAAGACAACGACTTTTTCTTGCAGAAAAGAAAACAAAAGAAGACTAAAATGGGTGGACAGGAGAAGAAACTCTCTCTCGTTACCGACGACTGTGAACAACTTGTTGGTCAGGGCTGTTAAAAGAAGACAAGAAAAAGGATAAATTTTGGTACGTGAACATGGTGGCAAGAAGTTATCGCGAGAAGACAACGACTTTTTTCTGCAGAGGAAAACAAAAGAAGACTAAAACAGGTGGACCGGAGAAGAAACAATCTCTCGTTAGTTACCCACAGCGGTGAACAACTCGTTGGTCGGGTCTGGAAAAAGAAGACAACAGTCAATGTACCGTTCGTGAATGATCCTAGTCCGATCCCAAATTACCATGAGTTCAGGGTAGGTGATTGATGCTACTCGGTTACGTGACAATTAAAAGTCATTTAGGGATCAACCAAACTCAAATAAAAGTCATGCGTAAAATCCCGAACAGGTATCGAACTTAATTCAAGTCTGGCTGCGCGAGCTCTGTCAATGTCGCCCAAATTCGTGTAGATCGCATTAACGCCGTTTCTGATTGAAACTTAATCACGAATCCCAGTCCGATTATAGTAGTCACGAACCCCGGTCCGATTACAGGCGTCGATAGTAGATGTTATCGAAACATTCCTATCCAATTGAAATGATTTTAGTGAACCATTAGTACATTAATTGGTGAAATGAGCTAATTTGAGGACATAAACTTTAGCTGTCCTAGAGGTGACGCTAATTTAGCTTCTTAAGATTTAATTGACATGAAATCAAATTTTGGGAAGCCATTCAAAGGGTGATGGGCGCCCCCTAGGATAGAACAAGGAGGAAGAATAAGCCTGGTTCTTGTAACTAGGCTAGTCCTCTTGTGACTAGAAGCCAATAATTGAGAATTGAAGAAGAGATCTTGGTCATTGATGACCTTAGCAAGATGGAGGGATTGGAAAATGAAAGGCGTTGGAGCACACGCAATTTCCGCAGGAAAAGTTCTCGCAAGAAAGACAATTACTTTGTCATGTAGAAGAAAACAAAAGAAGACTTAAACGGGTGGACAGAAGAAGAAGCCCTCTCTCGTTACTCACCGCAAAGAAGACAAGAAAAAGGACCCACTTCGGTACGGAAACATAGTGTCATCGACGAGTAGGAGTGGGAGACGTGTAGAAACCTATGGCATCCTAATACATGTCCGAACCAGGATCACATAAGGAAAAAGAAGAGATTGGCAAGTGTTCGTTTTTCTTGCAATGGCAAGTGTTCGTTTTTCTTGCAACGATCTTAATTTACCCACTTGGGTTTAAAATAGTGAGCAGAAATTATGACCATCTTATTCGATCTTAATTTGATGGATAGTGAGAGAGTGATTGGTTAAGACTCGTAGCCCTCCTCAAATCAATAATAATGAATAAGGTAGCTTGGAGAAAATTTTATTTACATTAGTGATAAATGTTCTGATTATTTATAATAAAATTGTTGATGAAAATCCTTTGTATCATGGCGTATACTTATACTATTTCTCTTTTCCCAGTAGAAATCTAGGGTATGTAAGTTATGATGGAAAATGTATATGAAATATAAGTTTCGATGAAAAGGATAAAAACTTACTTTCATGAGATGAAAGTTTGCCAAGCAAGCTCATAAATTTCGTAAGGTAATTGTTATGCTTTGTTGTGCTGGTGATAGAAATATCAAGTGGTCCGATCATACTTTACAAGTATTTCTAGTCATAATGTAATACCTTTACTATTTGTCGTCTTGTCATGAAGATGAGCATACCAAAAGAGAGCTTACAACAGCAAATCCTCCAACAAACTTTGCATGTGATACAGTCAAGTGAGAGAAGACATGACATAGGAATAATCCATGTCTCTCACTTCCATCCCCTTCTCAATATTAAGCCTAATTAAATATAAAGAGGAGCATAAATAGTAACCCCCTTGCCAATACTGTGCAAAGGAATTCAAACTCAAATTCAGGCATTCGAATGAAAATCATTCTAAAATTCCTTGATCATCCCAAAGAAGAGTGGTCGATCATAACAAAAGCAGGATTTAGGCTGATTTAAGCCACAAAGACTTAGTCAAGTTTCCCTCGGAAAAATCACAGACAATAAAATCTCATCACGTGACTTTCGGGCGCTACGGATTCATTCAGGATAAGGATTTCCCCACCACTTCAGATTCTTCTAATTCTGTCATTTTCCAAGTCCTCGGCTGACCCATCAGTCAATATCTTAATTCTCGATTGTCATCATGTGAATTCTCTCTATCAAAAGATGGATTCAGAAAGTGCTAATCACTATCAACTCATGCTACTTGTTAAAAATATATTTAGAATATCATGTAATTCTATATATTTCTCTTGATGGGTCCTCATTGATTATATTTTACATTTTATCACTTTTGATAATTGTCATGTAAAGCCTAATAAAAATCTCAAATTCTTTCTTCTGCTTTGTTCTCAACATGGTATTAGAGTCAGTAATATTTTTTTTCACGTATGTGTTTGTTTCTTATTAGTCAAATTTTGGATACCACTCGTAATCTAACTTATATATGAGAGGGAGAATTGAAATATTATTTCACACCGTTTGACAATAAATCTTAGATGCTCTATATATTCATATCATCTCCCTTCAGTTATCAATTTAATTTTTTGGATTGAACTTTCTAACACTACATTATTAGTAATGTGAAAGGACCATGAAAGGCGTTGGAGCACACCGCAATTTCCGCAAGGAAAGTTCTCATGTAGAAGAAAACAAAACAAGACCAAACGGGTGGACAGAGAAGAAGCCCTCTTTCGTTACTGACAGCAAAGAAAGCGAGAAAAAGGACCAACTTTGGTACGGAAACAGTGTCATCGACGAATAAGAATGAGAGACATAGAGACCAATCGGATCCTAAGATCAAATAAGGAAAAAGAAGAGATTGAGCAAGTGTTTCGTTTATTGGTGTAAAAAAAAAAAAATCTTAAAACCTTTTGTGTTTGTATCAATTTGGTACTAAATCTTTTATTGATGCCAGGTACCACTTGTAATCTAACTTACAGATGAGATGGAGAATTGAAATATTATTCCACATCGTTTGACAATAAATCTTAGATGCTTTATATATTCATATCATCTCCCTTCACTTATCAATTTAAATTTTTAGATTGAACTTTCTAACATTACATTATTAGTAATGTGAAATGACCATCAAAGAGCACATTGTCATAAGGAAAAAGTCATTCGGGTGGACAGAGAAGAAGCCCTCTTTCGACGACGAGAAAAAGGCCCAACTTTGGTATGGAAATAGTGTCATTGACAAATAAGAATGGGAGACATAGAGACCAATCGGATCCTAAAATGGGTCCGAACCCGCATCACATAAGGAAAAAGAAGACATTGAGCAAGTGTTTGTTTATTGGTAAAAAAAAAAAATCTTAAACTTTTTGTACTTGTATCAATTTGATCTTTAAATCTTTTATTGACATCAATTTAATTATAAACATTTTGATTTTGTGCTAATTTAGTTGTTTTAGCTAATTTTGACCAGATTTTGTTAATTGAGCATCGGTCGACTGATGTGACACGACTGGCGTTGACATGGACATCTTTTATTAATATTTTCATTTTTTTGAATTACTTATTTATTTTATTTTTCCTTTCATTTATTTTTTCTTTTTTCCTTTTTTTTCCTCCTTCCTTTAATTGGTTGCCAAACCTTGGCGAGGCCGAGGTTGACCTTGCCGGCCTCTAGCGAGCCTCATTGGCCACTAGGGAGGCTCGAGCTCTCGCCAGAGGCCATAAGGTCACGTTTGTGAGGGCTCGAGCCCTTGTCAATGGCTGGGTGAGGCCTTGCCCTTGCCCTTGCGAATGGTCTACAGATAATAATTCCTCAAAGAGCATTCCCCAGGTTAAGCCTGACTGACCATCGCAGGGAAGTCAAAGCCTGATTAAGCCTAATAATTTCACAGCACAGGCACTCTCTCCCTCCCTCCCTCCCTCGCTCCCTCCTGTTATGGCTGCTCCAATTTTCATTCTCCTCCCATTGGCACTCCTATTCATCACAGCAACTTCCCAGGGACAGAAAAACATCAGCCTCACCGACACTCTCACGCCCACCTCCAAATCCTCATGGCTCTCCCCTTCCGGCGTCTTTGCGTTCGGATTCTACCAGAGAGGCAACAGTTATTACGTGGGAGTCTTCCTTCCGCGGACTTCAAATAAAACTGCGGTCTGGACTTATGGCCGAGATAACCCTCCGCTTCCGAGCAATTCCACTCTACGTTTCGATGGCAGCGGCAGACTCGTTCTTCAGTCAGCAGAAGCACAGGATAAATATGTCGCCACTCCTATCGGTACGGCCACTTCGGCTTCAATGCTTGATTCAGGGAACTTCGTTCTTTACAACTCTAACCAGGTCATATGGCAGAGCTTCAACAACACACCGACGGATACCATTTTAGGTGGTCAAATTCTATCGGCATCACAAGAGTTGCATTCAAGTGCTTCCATCACTGATCCGTCCACGGGTCTCTTTCTTGCCATCATGCAGTTAGATGGAGTGCTTGCGTTATATCCCAAGGGCACTCCATTTACTGCCGAATACGGTTATTGGGATTCCGGGACACCTAACAATGGTCCGGATGTGACGCTACATCTTGAGAATGATGGGTTTCTCTACCTATTGAAACCCCCAGGCATATACCTACACAATTTCACGAACCAAGGAATTCCTAACGAAGATATAATCTATCTTGCTAGGATTGACCCAGATGGGATTTTCCGGCTATACTCACACGACATAACCCAGAATGAGGATTTGTTCGTCCAATGGTATGAACCAAAAGACAGATGCAGTCCCATGGGCCTATGCGGGCTTAATCGGTTTTGTGTGAATAATGGTCAGGATTATGCGTGCCGGTGTCTTCCTGGATTCGTACCTGTTGAGGACAGCAACGGGACTGCAGGGTGTAATAGGACCATCACCGCAGAAAGCTGCAAGAACGCCGCGGCCAGCTACGACATGCAACTTGTTCGCACCATATGGAAGGACGCCACGTATTCCGCTCTTTCATCGTTGACCGAGGACGGATGTCTAGAAGCGTGTCGGCAGGATTGCAATTGCGAGGCTGTTACATACAACGCCAGTCAATCCTGCAACAAGCAGAACCTTCCTCTAACATTCGGTGGGAGAGACCCTGACGGCAACTCACAACTTTATGTCAAGGTAGGTCATGCTGGACCTCAAGACGGCGGAAGAAATGGCTTTGAGCAAAAGCATACTCGGAGAGACATTCTGATTGCAGTTGGATCATTGATTGCTTTTGCAATAGTGATGTTGGCGGTGTCTGGAGTTATTGTTTACAGGAATCGTGTCTGGGTTTACGAAAGGCCTCCAAGGGAGGGATTTCTCAGAACAATTGAAGATGTTGCTCCTACATCGTATACTTTTGAAGACCTGAAGAAAGTGACTGGAAATTTTTCGGAAGAGATTGGCAGGGGAGCATTCGGAACAGTCTACAAAGGCACGCTGATGAAGAATCAGCACAGCAGCAAAGCCGTAGCTGTTAAGAAGCTAAAAGAGATCTCAACCGATGGGGAAAGGGAGTTCCTAGCTGAGGTGAAAACTATTGGAAAGACTCATCACCGGAATTTGGTCCGACTGCTAGGTTATTGTCACGATGGAGAGAATAGGCTCTTGGTGTATGAGTACATGAGCAATGGGTCACTTGCCGATGTACTCTTTAAAGCCGAACACCAAGCCAGTTGGGATGTGAAAATGGGAATAGCTCAGAATGTTGCGAGGGCTTCTTTATCTACATGAAGAGTGCGAGACGCAGATCATTCATTGTGACATAAAGCCTCAGAACATATTGATAGATGACAACATGCAAGCGAAGATTGCTGATTTTGGGCTGTCGAAATTGCTGAAGCCAGATCAGACCAATACCACAACAATGATAAGGGGTACAAGGGGGTATGTTGCGCCAGAGTGGCACAAGCAACTGCCGGTGACAGTGAAATCGGACATTTACAGCTTTGGCGTTGTGCTGTTGGAGATCATCTGTGGCCGAAAGAGTGTGGATTCGAGCCTTCCCGAGGAGGAAGCGGTTCTGGAGGATTGGGTTTACCACTGCTTCCAAACTGGCGAGCTGGATAAACTGGTGCATTATCAATCTATTGACCAAAAACAATTGGAGAGGATGGTTAAAGTCGCACTTTGGTGTATCCTGGAAAAGCCAGCTCTTCGTCCTTCGATGAGAAAGGTGCTGCTGATGCTTGAAGGCACGGTTGACGTTCCAATCCCTCCTTGTCTTACTTCCTTCCCCAGTGTTATCTGAATCATCTTCGCAATTGCAATTATCGCCACCAAAACCTGCTCGGTTTAGAGAAAAATTGAGCTGTTTCTGCTATGGGTATTTCCAGAGCAGAGAACATGTTTTTAGGTTTATCCGTGCAAAGTGCATTGTCTGTCGTCATTTCAACAGAAATAAGTTTCCTGTTCTGTCCTATGCAATTCTTCGTTCTTATAGGAAGTAAAACAACCTTGAATTCATTTCCACAATTCCTAAACTTTCCTGTGGTGGCAGATATAGTTTATCAGTATGCGTCCCGTTAGCTGCCCATGAATTTAAGAATGCGTTTTGAGGGAGAGCGGACAGCACTATTTTGCCTATGGATCATTGTCCTTGTAAATGTTCGATGCTGTTCTGACTGATCAGCTGGCCTCATGCAAAAGGTCAACGGAACTTCCCATCTTTCAGCCTCAAACCGGCCCAGGGAAATTCAGAATTATTCAGAGACGCCAAAAATTTGCCATATTCTCTTTTTTGGCCCGCCTAAACAGGATTCGCACCTATTTTTTTTTTTTTGATGACCCAGGAAAGCCCCGTACGCCGCAGGCGGCTGGAGTAAACCCTAGGACCCATGGGAGGACCCACCACCCCCTTGGAATGGGTAAGACGCCAAGCGTCTCCGCGGTGAGTCGAACCCTCTCCCTCCTAGAAGGGGTCAGTGGGTCCTCCCACGATGGGGAAGACTTACCAGCGGAGCCATCGCGGCCAGTGGTGGATTCGCACCTATTTTATGTGTCAAGAATCTGAAATTTTATTTTAGTAAGACGTCTCTAGCATGATAAGTGCACTGAGAAGCATACTCAACACTGATACCAGAAAGTGAACTTCTCATTCCTTCCGATTGTTTATGGAGGCCAGCTTTCTATTAAGTATGGTAAGACTACACATGAAACTCTATCCTGACATTAAAAAACTAATAGTATAATTGAAGTTTACAATGGTACAGCACCACTATCTTCTCAGTCTCCCGAGCTACTCCTCTTCGTTTTCTTTTCTTTTTCTTCTCTAATTGATCTAGTTTTTAGTTCTGGTTCTCTCTCCTTTAGCTGGTTTTGCATCCAAGCCATTTACATAGGCTTGTTTACCATACTTTGGCAAAGGGAAAGTCATCTCACCACTTTGATTACGCAACCGCCTAAGTCATTGTAATATTTTTAAATTCCTCAACAGTCAAATTACAAAACTTTGCTCCCCTCGTCCATAATTTCCAGCATGTTCTTTGACTTTGTCTTCACTTTTTTGCGTGCTAGCTGGATAAATAGGTTGGTCATCTCCTGATTTGGTGGGATCATGATGTCTTCACTTCTTTGCGTCCATAATTTCCAGCATGTTCTTATTTGAGATAACTCCATTTTGGACCCTTTATTGAAAAAATGCATTCACTCCTGGCTCTTAATTGAAATTTTACTCTTTTTTTGGGAGTAACTTTTGTTTTATGTGTGTCCGCAAGAGAGTACTTCCACAGGCTACTCCTGAAGAAGACTATCCCTCCTTTGGCATTAAAAGGGAGTTGCATGAAGACAACCTTGAAGATGAATTCTTCCATGCACACAATATTATTTTATGTGTAGACTTATTTTGTTCATTTCATTGATTCCCTCCCCACGGAAGCTTAAGAGAAAGGAAGACTTCGACTCCGTTTGTTTCATGAAAAATGAATGATTGGAATTTTTTTTTTCAAAAAACAATCACTTGTATCGACTAAAATAATTAATCAACAGAAAATATTTTCAATATTGATAATAATTTATATTTAAATATTTTTGTGGATGATGAAAATATATTTCATTTATTGACTTTTGTGAGCCATACAAACAATCATTTTTAGGAAAATGTCTTCAAATCAGTCATTTTCCATTAAACAAATGGAGCTTCCTCACGTGTAATAAATGAGACCGGGTTCTTCTTTGTGTATAAATAGAGAGCGCATCGTGAGTTCTCTACAAGTCCACAAGCAAAAACAAGCAGAGCATTCCTTCAATCAAGCGGAGGATCTCACGTGAGGTTTTGTGCAGAAAATCCTCGAGTGTTTTTGATTAATGACGGAAACTCAATATATAATGAGCAAGTACGTGAGGCTATCTGACCCAAAAAAAAAAAAAAAAAAAAAAAAAAAAAGTACGCGAGGCTAAAAACTGTGAGTTTGGGTATATATTTAGGGATGGGAAATACTCGAGTGCATGAGCAATTGCAACTTTGTAATTATCTGATTGATTAGTGGATTATTTGTGGATGGTTCTTCCCGTAGATATAGGTACTAACAATTGGATTGAACCACGTAAATCTCTTGTGTCCTTTTATTGTTCCTCATTTTGTTGTTCTTTGATAATTTCGCGTCCCAATATAATTGCAAAGATCCGATTGTTTTACAACACAGACAATGAAATCACACGGCACGCCGAGTATAAGTATATGCCTTGCCTCGACTTTGATAACTAGCCCAACTTGAACGTACATTGTTAGCATGAATGGCACTGTGAAATAGGTTGGGGGGTCACCCTCATAATTATAAGCATTTATAATACTCAATAGAAAAGGATCTCATATGTGAGAACCAATTGAGATTAAGCATGCCGGAAGAGCCACATTGAAATGTCCACTACATTAATTGGCATTTTCGTGGAGTTGTTCACGCAATATTGAACATCAATTTTAAGCAGCTTTTTATTGAATGAATGATAGAGAATTCTATATAAAATTGAAAAAACTTTAGTTATTTTTATGATTAAAAGAATGTACTCATCAACAAAGATGCACTTCTTTTATTGTAATCAAAAGATTTCTCTTTTAATTAAGCAATCTGTAAAAGATATTTGACTGTTTTGAATAGATTTTTCACTCAATAATATTTAAGTACTGCAAGAGCTCTTGGCTTTTTGTAATTGTAATCACAACAAGATACTTTCCATAACAATAGAATTCTTTCCTCAATTCTCTTCTAAAATCCAATAAATGGGAACTTTTAATGGATACTCGATATTACCAAAACTGCAATGGCCACGCGCAAAATTATGTTATTTCTTATGCTGAAACCATTGCTCACTCAATTATCTTATTATTATCGCAAGATTCAGCTCTTAGATGTAACCATTGTTAAAAGATTTAGAGGCCAAAGCATGATATCATACTTCCTCTATCAATCAACTCCGTGAATTAAATGTTGGTATAAGAAATGCTATTCAACCAAGTAAACTAATTATGTAGCTTCATGAATAATTTAGGGGGCCCTTCTGTTCACATTTACATGGATGAGTACTATATTATGTAGTTTCATTGACATTAGAAGGAGCTAGCTACCCAAAAATAAAAATCAAATTATAATGAGGTATGTACTAGGTAAGATCAGCTAAACTGATGTACTAAATGAGGCGATAGACTATGACAAACAAAATACATAATACAAGATGACTTTCCAGGCTTGACATCTGCCAACAATTAGCGAGAGACCGCCAAGGCTTGACATCTGCTACCATCCAAGGACCATCAAAGAGCACCCTTCATATCTTCTTCACTTTCAAACTTTAAATTAAGAAAAACTCATTGCCCCAATCAATAATCCAGAGAGAGAGAGAGCTTACGTCCAATCAGGGGAAAATACAAAAAAAAGTCCCATACCTATTGCACATGTACTAATTCAATCATAAATCTTTTAATTGTGCCAAATTTGATCCTCAACATTTTCACAATTTGTTAATTGAGTCTCTCCATCCAATTTTGGTTTGAAATTACTGACGTAGACTCAAGATGTTCTACGTGGCAGGGCAGTGCTGAAGTGGACAATTTTTATTATTTTTGTTATTCTTTTTTTTTTCTTTCCTTTTCATTTTATTTGGTGAGGGTGGCCACTATTGCCAGATCTAGGTGAGGCCATAACCGGCTGCGATGGCATTGCCCAAGGCCATTGCAGACTAGCCAACCATGAGCGAGGGCATAAATGCTATTAGGGCAAGGGTGAAGGCTTGGGCGAGGGCCTGAAGGCTGTCATTGATCTTTAGTCATTCTAATTGAACTTAGTAACTTTGAGTCAATTTAGCTCATGCGTGCGGCCTATATATATATATATATATGTATATATATATATAATATACTTGTCCTATTTAGCTATATATATAATATAATATACTTGTCTTATTTAGCTTACTTAAATATGTTCTTCGCCCACAAATATGAGTGTGTGGAGGTAGTGCTTATGTCTTTTAACTCATTAGAGCTAAGCATTGAAGGCTCGTGGAAATATCATGTCGCCAAAATATATTGATAAGACAATACAAGGGAAATCAAAAAAGTAGATTTAACATATTAAAGAAGGGAATTTAGTAAAGGCCCTATATGGGAGTATTTTACGGATTGATATTTGTTGCCCAATGAATGCCCTATACATTAGTACGATATAAGTAAAGATAAAAGTAATAATGCTAATATTTTACATATACACTGCTTTTAAAGATGAAAATGACAACAATAACAATTCACGTTGATTCATTTACAAATAAAATTGTATAATAGTAAAACTAGTGGAAATCGGAAAATGAAAGGCGCTGGAGCACGCGCAATTTCCGCAAGAAGTTATCGCAAGAAGACAACGACTTTTTCTTGCAGAAGAAAACAAAAGAAGACTAAAACGGGTGGACAGGACAAGAAGCTCTCTCTCGTTACCGAGAACGGGGAACAACTTATTGGTCGGGGTGGGAAAAAGAAGACAAGGAAAAGGACAAATTTTGGTACCTGAACAGGGTGCCATTGCCAGAAGTGAATGCGAGACATACAGACCTGTCGGATCCTAATGCATGGCCGAACCTGGACCACCTAAGAAAAAAAAAAGAGATTGAGCAAATTTTCGTTTTTCCTGCAATGATCTCAGTTTACCCGCTTGGGTATAAAATAGTGAGCAGTATTTATGACGATCTTATTTGATCTTAATTTCGTGATTAGTGAGGGAGTGACTGTTTAAGACTCGAGACAATGTTCGTTTTTTGGGTCCTTTTCCCAAATATATTAACAAGGCATTAAAAAGGAAATCAAAAAAGTAGATTTAATATATTAAAGAAGGGATATTAGTAAAGGTCCTAGATGGGAGTCTTTTACATGGCAATGCTGGACATTGAGTTCTTTAATAAGCATAATAAAATTTTCACAACATCTCCTACAAGAAATTGCACGAGTTTGAATGATTTACACAAATAAATTTTCCATTTATAACCCTCTTCCAAATATTGATACAAATACAAAAAAGAAGCATAATACAACGCATTAACTCTGGGGAAAAGGGTGGGTCTCATCGATACTACCCCATACTCCTACGCCCAAAACTTGCCTACACAAAGCCATGCTACTATACTATGTATCAATAATTTTGTCCATCGACATGCCATCATCGTTGGAACTAGAAGGACCATCGAAGCCCCTAAGTGGACCAAATAACTCCCCATTGATGTTGAACTACCAGGCAACAGATAGATGAGGGATCCACTCTGGTACACCAACGTCGATACATATCACCGAACTACACTTAGTATACTATGCAATTGAATTAGGTATAATCACATCTTCATAAACACACTCGAAATGCATAGGAACTCCAAAATATTAAATTAGGCCAAAGAACGACTTTAGGTAAAAAATATTTCATGAGAGAAATTCCGGCCAAATATGGTGTTATCCATGAGAGGTCTTATTTAGGGAGAATTACAAAAAAAGTCCTAAACTTATTCAATTGTGCCAATTCAGTCATGAACTTTTTTTTTTTGGTCAATTTAGTCCTAAACCTTTTACAATTGTACCAGTTTAGTCCATCCAGCCAAAATTGGCTGGCCGGCATTGACGTGGATGCCGGCCGTCCGGTGAAAGCTGACATGGCAATTTTTTTAATTTTCTTTTTCGATTTTTTAAAATATTTTTTGAATTCTTTTTTTCTTTTTTTTTTCCTCCTTCTCCTTTCTCTAGCCGGCGAGGCTCATCCCCGTCGGCCATTGGTGAAGGTGAGCCTCTCCTAGCAACGGTGAGGCCGCCGTCGCTAAATCTGGCGACGCTCGGCCTCATCCAACCATGGTAAGGTGGAGCCTCGCCGTCCCTGGGCGAGGAGCCTCGCCGGCCATCGGCGAGGTTGACCCTCGCCTTGGCTGGGTGAGGCCCCACCAGACCTGGCGAGGCTCGGCCTCACCCGGCCATGGCAAGGTTGAGCCTCACCGTCCTTAGGCGAGGAGCCTTGCCGGCCACTAGTGAGGTCAACCCTCACCTTGGATTTGGCGAGGCTCGGCCTTGCCCAACCATGGCGAGAGTCGACCTCGCCAGTGTCGGCGAGCTCAGCTCTCGCCATGGCTAGGCGAGGCCAAGCCTCGTTAGATCTGGCGGGGCCTTGCCCAGCGACGACGAGGCCTCGCCCAGCGACGGCAAAGCCGGCCTCGCCATTGGCCGATGAGGTCGGCCTCACCGGTCCTCACCTTTGTCAGTGCCGGCCAGAGGAAGGAGAATGTGAAAAAAAAAAGAATTAAAAAATTCAAAAAATATTTAAAAATTCGAAAAAAAATAAAAAAAATAAAAAAAAAATAAAAAAATAAAAAAATTGCCATGTCAACTTTCACTGGACGGCCGGTGTCCACGTCAACGCCAGCCAGCCAATTTTGGCCGGATGGACTAAACTGACACAATTGTAAAAGATTTAGGACTAAATTGGCAAAAAAAAAGTTTATGACTAAATTGGCACACTTACAATAGATTGAAGACTTTTTTGGTAATTCTCCCTCTTATTTATCCTTAATTTAGTGAGAGAGGAAGTGGTTAAAACTCTTTAAACAATATTAAATTAGGCCACTTGTAGAAAATTTTCTTTATAATGATGATATATGCTTTAAATTTCCCAAAACAAAATGTCCTCTATATCATGGCAAATGTTTATTTTATTTCTCTTTTAACTTTCAGCCTTGCTGCTAAATTTTAGGTAAATCAAGAGGAGGAAATTTCTTTTAACTAATGTTGCCAAGCATTTACCCCAAAATAATTTTTGTCTTATAAAAAATCTCAAACTAATATCTTGTGATATATTCACCCAAAATAATTTTAATCTCACAAAAAACCCCAATTTGATACCTTACCCAAAACAACCCCTGTTAGTATTCCATCTGATATCCTATTAAGATGCATACGTGTCAAACACACATGGCAAACGGCTATAGAGCAGATCTAATTTGGAGAACGAAACATCTAATGTGGAAAATCCACACACATTAATATGATAAAAAATCACAAATTTGTACAACAGTGACAAATAGAAACTAAATTCTAAACTAGTATACCAGTCAACTGTCATGTGTCATCCAATTTAGCAATTTAATAGAAAAATTTAATGAAAACTAACAGAGGGTAAATTTGACATAAATGTACCAGTTTCGGGTAAATTTGTTAAACGTGTATCGGTTTAGGTTTAGGGTTTCTGATGGCCAAAAAATTAATTTGACGTAAATTTGTCACATGTGTACCAATTTGAATTTTTTTAGGGTTTTGACGTAATTTTAAATTACTTAGTCCCCATGTCCATAATTTCCGGCTTGTTCTTTATCTTCACTTCTTGCGTGCTGGCTGTATTAAATAGGTTGGTCATCTCCTGATTTGTTGGGATCATGTGGTCTCGGCTGCACATGTTTTTTCTTTTTCTTTTTTGGAGTTACTTTTGTTTTCTGTGTGTCCGCAAGAGAAAGACTTCGACAGGCTACACCTGTTTCCTGAAGAAGATTCCATCACTACGTTGGTATTAAAAGGGAGTAGCATGAAGACAACCGAGAAGATGAATTCTTCCATGCACACAATATTATCTAACGTGTGGACTTGTTTTGTTTCTTTCATTGATTCCCTCCCACGGCAACCGAAGAGAAGGGAAGAAATCAGCTCTATTTGTTTAGTGAAAAATTGTCTAAAAACGATCGCTTATATCGATCAAAATAATTAGTCAATATGAAATATTTTCAATATCGAAAATAATTTATATTTATACATTTTCATGGATATTGAAAATATATTTTGTTTATTGATTTTTGTCAGCTATACAAGCGATCATTTTTAGGAAAATATTTTTAAATTAGTCATTTTTCATGAAATAAATAGGGCCTCTTTCATGTGTAATAAATGAGACTGGATTCTTCTTTGTGTACAACTAGAGAGCTCATCATGGGTTCTCTACAAGCAAGAACAAGCAGAGCATTCCTTCAATTAAACGAAGGATCTCATGTGAAATCATATGAGGTTCTTTTCTATCGAGCATTCCTTCAGCTAGAGAGAGACCGCCATTTCCTCAAAATATACCGATTCCATAAAAGTCTAGTCCTAATAGCCAACATTTTTCAAGATATAATGAAATGAATATGAACATGCTTCGACTTCAACTACAGTAAAACCACCGCTGTCTCAATAGAAGCTTCCTTTGGTCGAAATTCGTTGCAATTGCATTGCCTCACCGCAATGTGCTGGTGAGCTACCATCCAAGGACCATCAAAGAGCACATTGTCCAGAGAGAGAGAGAGAGAGAGAGAGAGAGAGAGAGAGATTGAAAAATGAAAGGCGTTGGAGCACATGCAATTTCCGCAAGTTCTCGCAAGAAGACAATTACTTTCTCATGCAAAGAAGAAGCCCTGTCTCGTTACTGACAGCAAAGAAGACAAGAAAAAGGACCAACTTTGCTACAGAAACAGTGTCATTGACGAATAAGAATGGGAGACATATAGACCTATCGGATCCTAATACATGTCCAAACCTCGATAACATAAGGAAAAAGAAGAGATTGAGCAAGTGTTCGTTTTTCTTGCAACGATCTTAATTTACTCACTTGGGTTTATATAGTGAGCTGTAATTATGACAATCTTATCTTATCTTAATTTGATGATTAGTGAGCGAGTGATTGGTTAGGACTCGTGACCCTTCTCGAATCAATAATGAATAAGGAATCTTGGAGAAAATTTTCTTTACATTAGTGATAAATGTTCCGATTATTTATAATAAATTGTAGATAGAAAATCCTTTGTATCATGGCATATACTTATATTATTTCTCTTCTCCTGTAGAAATCCAGGGCATGTAAGTTATGATGGAAATTACATGTATGACATGCAAGTTTTGATGAAAAGGATAAAAACTTACTTTCATGAGATGAAAGTTTGCCAAGCAAGCTCATAAAATTCATAGGGTAATCGTTATATTTTGTTGTGATGGGATAGAAATATCAGGCGATCCGATCATACTTTACAAGTTTTTCTAGTCATAGTGTAATATCTTTACTATTTGTCATCTTGCCATGAGGATGAGCATACCAAAAGAGAGTTTACAACTGCAAATCCTCCAACAAACTTTGCATGTGATATAGTCAAGTGAGAGAAGATGTGACATAGGAATCATCCATGTCTCTCACTTCCATCTCCTTCCCAATATTAAGCCTAATTACATATAAAGAGGAGCATGAATAGTAATCCCCTGGCCAATACCGTGCAAAGAGATTCAAACTCAAAATTCAGGCACCCGAATGAAAATCGTTCTAAAATTCCTTGATCATCCCAAAGAGGAGTGGTCAATCATGACAAAAGCAGGAATGAAAATCATTCTAAAATTCCCTGATCATCCCAAAGAGGAGTGGTCAATCATGACAAAAGCAGGATTTAGGCTGATATAAGCTACAAAAACTTAGTCAAGATCTTTACCAAAAAAAGCTTAGTCAAGATTCCCTCGGAAAAATCTTGACGAGAAAATCTCACCATGTGACTTTCGGGCACTACAGGTTAATTCAGGATAAGGATTTCCCCCATCACTTCAGATTCTTCGAATTCTGTCATTTTCCACGTCCTCGGCTGACCCATTAGTCAATATCTTAATCCTCGATTATCATCATGTGAATTCTCTCTATCAAAGAGTATTTTTTTGGACAAGATGAAGATGAACGGGAAAAGGAAAACGAAAAGAAAATATTTTTTGGACAAAAATACCCCCCAGGTCGTTGAAATACACATTGAAAATGCATAAGTTCGCCGGTTGGCAAGTCATGTCATTTTTTTTAGACTAAATGACTACTTTAGGGCCTTATTTGAGATAGACTCCACTTCAGATCATCTTTGAGAAAATGAGGCCATTTTGGGTCCCTATTTGAGATTTTCCCTTAGAATTAGGCCATTTAGTTAAATTGCATTGCATGTAGAGCAGATTTCATTAAAAAAATAAAATCCTATAAAAAATTGAGTGACTATGCGTTAATTAGAAATCATATCTAGGGTTGTTGATTTGAATTCTAATCTAACACTGCAGATGCTTTCATTACTACGTGGAAAGTCACGTAATTTATTTATTGCTTTTTTGAGTATTAAATTGATGGTTTGCGTATCTGTATGATCACCTCATATGTTAAGAAAGTAAATTAAAATCAATTCAAGCTACTTGCAAAATATTTTTTTGGAATAAAAGAGAAAATGTACCAAAAGGGCGTTAGAGAAATTTAGCGTAATCAGATCTTCGAACTCATAATCTCTAGTTCACAAAAGTAAAGTAAATCTCCCGTTACTCCCGTTACTTTATTGGGTTTCTAATTGACCCACGAAAGAATAGATTACTAGTGACTCCTAGCTAATAATCTTTTCATGCTAAAAATTTAAACCCTAAGTCGCAAATTGATATGGGCCTGGAAAAGCCTGAGTTAAGTTTAGGCTTAGTAGTCTATTAACCAAACCCTATGTGGTCCAACCCGCTTCGGGGAGGTCGCGACATATAGAAATTCAGGAATATTTAGAGGCGTTAAAAATTTGCCATAGTTTCTTTATTGACCTCCTAAACAGGATTCGTAGATCTTTTGGGTGTTAAGAATATGAGATCTATTCCAAATCAGTTAGCTTTTTGTTTACTTAGAGAGGATATCAAACATCCCTAGTATGATAAGTGAATAGCACTCCTCATTTCTTTTGATTGTTCTCCTCAACCAATGCGATCTCTTATTTCAGAATGAAGATCAAATATCAGTTCGTCAATGAATATGGGCACTTTCATTCTTTGATAAGTAATGATCACAGAAATTAAACATGTTCTCTGAAATTACTATAGAGAAGAGCCAAAGATGTTTTAACTAATTGCTCTTCAAAATTTGGAATTGCGGATTGTTTTAACTATCTTTTTAATCGCACATAGCTGAGGTCAAACGTACCTACTCTCTTTGCCCTTCTTATAGAACGGCCCATCTCTGTTCAAGGAAGACAACTCCAAAGACATTTTCTCGCAGTCTCTTTGAAGCTTTTCTTCTTTCTACGATTTTGACTCGTGAATCAGCTTCTTGATGCGGGTTGTTGAACTTGATGTCCTCAAAGACAAAGTTTTTTTGTAATTTGTGCATTGGCTAAGTACATTTTTATAGATGATTTTAGAGTGAATAGGTAGTGACATAACTACGCTACTGCAGATAGCTGCAGTGGTTAATCAAGGATTTTTCAAGCTGCTAACTTATCATTGTAGCCCACTACTTTGCTCATAAGGCCCGCATAATACGCAGGTGGACAGGCTGATTTCGTCCAGAGCTATTCAAAGAAGGGTCATGTTGACGCCTAAAATTTTGACTAATTATGTAGTAATTAATTGCATTAAAATTTAAGGATTAATTCTTAATCCCTAAACAAAAATATTGCATATAGTTTTAGGAGTGTATATTAGATAGCTTCTTTTATTTAATTGTATTTGCATTGAATTGGATCGACACTGGATGGTTTTGAGCTTAAAAATTCAATAAATTGAGCCTGCGAAACAAGGCAAAAATTCGATCAGGCTAAGGAGGTGCAAATGGCCGAAAATTACGGGGGAGGAAAGCCCTTAATTGGCCTAGTTTGAGCTTAATTCAGTCCATTAAAAGTCTAGTTAGGGATTAGCCTTAGCATTTAGAACCCATCAAATTAAAAGGCCGAAGCTCAAGCCCGTGTAATCAAGTTTAGACCCAGGTTTTGCTATACTGAATTACTGACATACTTATGCCTCAGAATTTAGAGGTTAGCAAATCACAATTATCAGAGCGACACACGTGAGAAAAGAGAGAGAAGGTGAGCTCTTGGCCAAGCCTTGGTTGAGACCCCCCCGTGCCGCCGCCGCACCCTCACCGTCAACGACGCCATGTGCTGCCCTGCCTTTAGTCGTGAGCCAGCCGACCCCCTCAACGACGACTCGCTGTTGCCTCCTCGCCGTTGACAGCGCTGTGTGCCGTCCACCTGCGGGGTCAAGCCCTACTATCCTTGTCATGCCATCCTACCTGACAACGTGACCTACCCCTCGCGTGTTGAGCCGAGACATGAGACCCCGACGATCGCTGCCTCATGACCGAGCCAACTCCTCCCTTGGTCGCAACCCCGTGCCCCACACGACATGGCTGCCGCCTCCTCTGCTGCGACGACCTAGCCTAGTCGCCACTTGATGCAGCCCGCATTGAAGACCAGCTCTCTCGACCAAGAAGATTGGCTCGCATTCAAGCTTGACGAAACCGAGAAGCCGTATCGACATCTTGAGTCCATCCCGGAAGCTAGAAAGATACCTTGGGAGCCATGAACACATTATGCTTTTACAATTTCTCTTAGTTTCAATGCCCTGTCTTTATTTCTCCTAGTTTCAATGCTCTGTCTTTTTTTCTCCTAGATATAAGCCATCCAATTTCTAGTAGAAGACGAAGGACTTTTGATAAATGAAAAAAAACTTTGCTTTAAAGCAAGTATCGTGAACCTTGTAGAGTTCATACCTCCTTGAAAACCTAGAAAAGTTTTCATTCCGTCCTTGAGGAGTTGGAGCTTTTCAAAATCTGCATCCTTGAAGAGTTGCAGTCATCGATCTAGAAGCCCTCTCAACTTCCTTGGAGGCCTAGAAGAGCAACCAACGGAGTTTCTATCTTTTCCTTTTCTGTTCGTTATTTCCAACCCAAATTCGACAATCTTACAGTGCTTATTTCAGAAAACCCAAATCAGAGAAATTGTAAATCCAGAAGTCTTTGTTCATTTGGCTTTGGAATCAGGTCGATCCGATCTGTATCGACAAAGATACGACTGTTCTCCTAAGCTTGTGCAGTGCTAAAATTTCTGGCGGTCCTGTTTCCCATGGGCGAGTCTCTCTCCCGATCCTGCTGTTTGTGAAAGCCTACCCTTGGCTTGCATCACTACTGTCCTGCCAATGGCCAGCTGTCGTCCCTGCTGTGCTAAGCCGTGAAGACACAAGCCTTGCCGCCGAGCTGAGTTCCCTGCCGCTGCGTTGAGCTCCCTACTTTTGACTCGACAGCCTGCCGTTCCCCGCCGTGAGCCAAGCTCAGTGCAGCTTGCCAAGTTGTCCTGATGACGATGCTTGCTACCATACCGCGAAGTCTGACAACACCAAGTCACCCCACTCGTGGGTCGCTGCTGTCATTGTGCTAATCTGCCGCCGTTGACATCCCCGGCCGTGAGTTGCCCACGGCCGTTCATCAAATCACCAATCCGATCATGTCGAGTTCGAATTTTGAAAGTTAATCCTCAAATTAGGTAATCATCTTATCCTTAGTCGATCTGAAATATTTGATTGCCTAGTTAGAATAATTGCTATCTTCCGTAGAATATTTGATGAGAATATGCATATCCACAAAATCGAAAAAAAAAAGAATTCCTCCAAATTAGGAAACAATCCTAACTTATTGGACGGCTATTCGATCTCTATCACGAGCCAAGGACTTCCTAAAGAAGATACGGCCTATCTTGCCAGGATTGACCCAGATGGGCTTTTCAGGCTATACTCATGCAACATAATCAGAGAGGACGATTGGTCCATTGAAATGGATGTCCCAACTGACGGATGCAGCCCAGCGGGCGAATGCGGGCTTAACGTGTTTTGTATGAATATTAATTAGGATTATATTATGTTGTGCTGGTAACAGAATTATTAAACGGTCCGATCATACTTTACAAGTATTTCTAGTCATATTTAATACCTTTACTATCTGCCTTTTTATCTTGAAGATGAGTATACCAAAAGAGAGTTTACATCTGCAAATCCTCCAACGAATTTTCCATGTGATATAGTCAAGTGAGAGAAGATGTGACATAGGAATCATTCATGTCTCTCACTTCCATCCCTGGCTAATACCATACAAAGGAGTCCAAACTCAAAACTCAGGTACCCGGATGAAAATCATTCTAAAGTTACTTGATCATCCCAAAGAGAGCGGTCAATCATGAAGAAAGCAGGATTTAGGTGTACATAAGCCACAAAAATCTTCAGTCAAGATTCCCACAGAAAAAGTATACGCGTGACTTTCGGACACTATAGGTTCCCCCTGTCCAGCAAGGCCTTCTAGATTCCCATCCTCGTATTTTCTCACTCCAGATTATTCCAATTCTATTAACCTCCATTTGTTTCATTCCTTAAAAAATCACTTGCGTTACTTAAAATAATTAATCAATGGAAAATATTTTCACTATTGATAACAATTGATCTTAAGTATTTTCATGGATAATGAAAGTATTTTTTATTCATTTATTTTTGTAAGTGATATAAACGATCGGTTTTAAGGAAATATTTCTAAATCATTCAATTTTCGTGAAACAAACGAAGCCTTGATTTCTAAGTCTTCAGCTAAACCATCATCCAATATCTTAGTTAAAGTAATGATGCAGAAGAGAGGAATTTGAATTTTTTTTCAATATAATTCGATATATATTGAAAAAGAATACACAAGCTTATTTATAAACTTTATTAGATGACTATCTAAGATAATATATCAATCAAGGTATACACGCAATCTTGAGAGTTACAAAGAGTCGACGTAATTATCAAATATCTCTAATATAAGAAGTTCTCCTAGAGAAGTCCTTAATTATCTCTAACAATCTTAATCTTTGATTGTCATCATGTGAATTCTATCTATCAAAAGATGGATTCAGAAGTGCTAATCACTTTCGACTCATGCTATTGCAATAATAATGTGAAAGGACCACCGATGACAATCCTAGTCGTAGCCCCTGTTTTTGTTTCACATTCCAGGAAAGTGCCTTGGGATGAAACCAACACACAACCAATGAAAGAGTCTATGACAATTAAAATATCAAGGCTTCAAGACGGAAATGAGTTCTCGGGATAACCTTTGGTGTATGGCAATGTCTCTTTCAAGCACACACCGACTCAATAACTTGTTTGAACAGGAAGACGATTCATACTCTGTCCAGCAATTACAAACCATTGAGGAATGTAGAGCCACATGTTTGCCCGACTACAATTGCGGTGCCGTGATATACAACAAAAGAGTGCTAAAAAAAGCAAGGCCTCCCTTCGAGGTTCGGCAGGAGAGACCTCAGCAATTCGAACATAGTTTCCATCAAGCTGAGTACCGCTACGTTGGATGCAAATGCACCGAAGCACGTCAAAAAGCAGATCAGGATTGACATTTTGTTCGTCAGCATCTCATTGATTGCTTTGGCGTTGATAATTCTAGTCTATCTCGGTCTGCGTTTACCAGAACAGGCTCTTGGGACATCAAATGTTTATAGATCATGGAGTAAGCATCGGATCGGTAGAGAATGTTGGACTGAGATGCTTCATTTATGAGGAGCTCAAGGAAGTGACAAGGATTTCAAGGATGAGAATGGTAAGGGGGCTTTCGGAGCAGTTTAGAAAGGCATGCTGCTGAATCGTTGAAAAGTGGTAGCCATAAAGAGGCTCGAGAACATCTCATCTGATGGGGACGTCGAATTCCGAGCTGAGGTGAAAATCATTGGGAGGACTCGTCGCCGGAACCTGGCCTGCCTGCTTGGTTATTGTCAGGATGGGAACAACAGGCTTTTGTTGTGCGAATATATGACCAATCACTCGTGGATCTACTCTTTACACCAGAAAGACAGCCTCATTGGGATGAAAAAATGAGCATCGCTCGCAATATAGCCAGAGGCCTCCTTTACCTCCACGAGGAGTGTGAGACGCAGATTATCCACTGTGATATAAAGCCTCACAACATACTAATCGACCAGAATAGGAGGGCGAAAATATCTGATTTCGGACTATTGAAGATGTTGAAACCGGATGAGACCAAGACCAAGACTAGAATCCGGGGAACCAGAGGGTACGTAGCACCTGAGTGGTACAAGAAATTACCTGTGACGGTGAAAGTCGACATCTACAGCTTCGGGATTGTGTTGCTGGAGATAATTTGCAACCAGGGGAGCCTGGATTGGTGCCGCTCTGAGGAGGAAGCGGTTCTCGAAGAATGGGTTTACGGATACTTTCAGGTAGGTGATCTGGCAAAGCTAGAGGACTTCGAGGAGGTCGAAATGAGGCAACTGGAGAGGGTGGTTAAAGTAGGCTTGTGGTGCGTCCTGGAAGAGGCATCGCTTCGTCCCTCCATGAGGAAGGTGTTGCTGATGCTTGAAGGCAGCGTGGATATTCCCATGCTGCCTTCTCCGACTTCCTTCCTCAGTTCCATGTGACTGTCTTCTTCATCTCTTCCACTTCCCTCCTCGCTGAAATTTGTCAATAATGTGAGTGACTTGAGCTCAAGCATGCGACTATGCTTGGTCTATTTTCGTTTTCCTGATGCTTTAGTTACTGTTGCTTGATCCAATTCCAGTTGCTTAGTGTATTTATAATAAAGGATTAGCAAATGTGCTCACTTTAGCAAGATGGTTGATGTTGGCTACGCGCAGCAGAGGTTGGATCCACCTTTCCAATACATATTGTGAGCGGACCACCAATCAACCATTGTAATGAACAGATTCTCACAAGTCAGTCTCTTCTGCATGGAATGTAGACAAAGTTGGTAATCTTCTTTAGGGCTTAAACACATGATCAACTAAGTTATCAAGGGTGCGGAATGGTTATTAGTTGGAAACGTTAATGAATAGACGACTTTTACCAATTACGCTCTACAATTGGGAGATTACCAACTACGTTAGAAAATTACTAGGCGATCATTTTGCGGGCATACTTGATCCAGCTCTTTGCAAGAATTTCTTTGATATATTTGGAGGATGGACATTGGAACCGCTAAAAAAATTCCTCTTGCCGAAAACCAGATGAGGAAAAATAATCCACATATACACTCTCAAGAGAGAAATTAGATCTCTCTTCACTTCGGATATCTCATCAGAAACTCTAACATTCCTAGATCTCTCTTCACTTCAGATATCTCATTGAAAACTTTACCATTCCTTGTCTAAGATTTATCACGTTCTTTCAGTGTATGGAGCTCTAATTTCTATTTTTATTTTCGGTTACAGATTGATCTTCTTAACCCCGTGGAGAAGACAATGATGCGGCGTAACCACGTGCAAGCATTATAAAAAGAGTAATTTCGTTTGACGATGTGAAGAAGCGAATATATGGACATGAGCCCTGAATAAACTGGGATTATAAAAGAGACTCAACAAACGATTATATCTAGTTTTAGGGAAAAAAATTCTACTGTATTGACATCCAAAATTTCCCATGTCTTGTGACTGTCGACTCGGACCGGATAAGACCGAACAAGAAGACAAAGCTAAAATAAAATTTGGTAAGTCCTTTTGGCCGGCCACCGTACAAGGACCATCTCCACGACAACCGATCATCATTGCCTCTGATCATCATTATCAGCCTGCTGATCTTGTTCCGACGATTAAGGTGAAAAGGAGAAGTCATCGCCGATTGCCATCCACGAGCATGTCCGCCATAGAACGTGACAAAAATAATATCATCTCTATTAGCTCTAGCGATAAAAATAGATTGGTCGCCACATATTAAAACATCGGATCTCACTAGCATTGGTCACCACATATTACTATATCATAATTACATTATTTCTAAACCCCAACTTGCCAAAACGATCTCATATCAGTTTGCAATCCTGTCCATAAAAGCCAAATCTAAGATATTTAGCGTAGGAAAATTACAGATCAATAGTCAAGATTTGTTCGAAATTTTTGGTGCTCCTCACTACCCCCAGATCGTCTCCAACGTCAAGTGACGTTCGAGCTTCTTGTGAGGGGACGTTTCTATCCCAATCTAGTCTAGAATTGGAGTTTTTGGTGCGTACCATTTTGGGGTTTTCACTTCTCGTAGGATTCGTTGGTGCACAGTCTTATTTCGAATGAGATCAGAGGAGTTTTTGAAGGCTTTGCTCTCACAAGTATAAAATTTGTGCGCGTTCAACCTTATTACTCTAAATGGTGATTTGATTAGGGTTGTCAAACCTAGATGCACACCGCTAAAAGGCAAAGCCGTAGCAACAAATAGAGATCTTGATGTATGCTTAATATTGAAGATGGATTTAGTGACTAGCCACCAATTATGATTTAAAGAAGTGACAAATCTACTGTTTGAGTGTGTGATTCCTAATCTTTTTTTGAATATTTATCATCTTATCTGGAGCTTTTTCGGGGGGGTAATTTGTTTGAGATTTGTCTTGCTTTTCCTACTGTATTTATGTGGAAATGAATGAAAATTTTCATTTGACAAAAAAAGGGAAAAAAAAAAAATTTCCAGCGATGGCCTCCCCGATTCAGGATAAGGATTTCCTGTCCTTGTGTTCTACTACTAAGGACGTGCATGACAAAATTTCTATTCCAGAAATTGATTTCTGGCCAGAAATTGATTTCTCAATTTTTATTCTCCGGACAAGTTTCTGAGCAAAGAAACCCGTTTGATAACGATTCAAAATTTCTATTTCTGGAACAAAAATCCGTTTGATAACAGAATAAAATTTATATTTCTAAGAATAGAAATTGATTAGATAGCAACATAGGAAATCCTCAAATACAAAATAATAGTCGAAATAATACTAAAACAACATAGGAAATCCTCAAATACAAAATAATAGCCGAAATAATATTAATATATTACAAAAGTTGAAAATACAATTTCATGGAATTTTCGGCATATTATTATCCCTTGCCATTTTATTGGCAATGGTTTTTCTAAGCGTATTTATTTGGTTTCCCTCTTCGGTCAATGTATCATTTGCAAGTTCATCCTGCGTAGGTTCAGACAAGTACTACGGAAGCATGAATATGGGTGCCATTAATGGCGCCTTTATAGCCCCTGTCATTTTATTAAAGACTAGTATTATACAAGATTATCAACAAAATATAATTGATGGTGTAAAGGAATATATGAAAATTCTACCTTGAAGTAACATTTATGGTTAGGAACCAATCGGGGGAAGGTCGGTTTATTTTGATTCTCGAATTGAATCAGTCCAATTGCTCATCCCTAATTTCTGTATTGTTGCTCAATGAACCTTTAATGGCCCTTGCATAGCAAAGAGAGAGATTCTCTTGAATCTCTTGTCTTTGAATTAAAATTCAAGATTGTGTAATAATCTAATTATTTTGATTTTGCAAGAATTTTGAATCTGTAAAGAAACAAGGTTAAATTTCTAGGCATATTTTTTATTCATCTATTGCGTAAGAACTTTTTCTTCAACTGGCCATGCACGTGCACTTTCTAGGAGGGAAGAGCCCCATTGTTTTTAAGTAAGCATTTAAGAACTTTGGTCGTTTTTGAAAATTGGGGACCCATTCGATTGCCTTTCATCCTAAATAGGAAGTTATCAAAAAAAAATTGAAAAAAAAAACACGAGCAAAATAAGAAAAAGAAAATTAGCAATAATTTGTGAAGTTGTGGTTAGGAGTGAATTAAGTTAGCAAGAAAGCGCAAGGTTCTTTTATATGGTTTGATTTCAGTTTTTGATTTCTATTTTTAAACCGAGAAGTTAAAAATTTCAGCTTTTGATTTTTTCGATTTCTCTATTTTTGGAATAGAAATGTTTTTTAAATAGAGAAATCAAATTGCGTTACCAAACGGATTTCTGTTCTAAACCTGTTCCGAGGAACAGAGAAACAAAGAAATTGAAAAATAGAAATTTTGTCATGCGCGCCCTAAAGATTATTCCAATTCTCTTTTTCCCGTCCTCGTGTTCTACCACTAAAGATTATTCCAATTCTTTTAATTTTGAGTCTTCGGCTAAACCACAGGTTAATATCATGATCCTCGATTGTCATAATGTGAATTTTATACAATCAAAAGATGGACATAGAAATGCCAATCACTTTCAACTCATGCTATTTTAAAAATAATGCGAATGGTTCACCGACAAAAGAGTCTCACAATTAAAATAACAAGGCCTTCTAGATTAATATGATTTCTCGAGATAACATTTTGGCGTTTGCCCAATGCTTCTTTCAAGCACACATTTTTTATTGGGAGAAGAGCACCACGAATTTCATAACTTTTATATGGCGCTCACATGAGGGTCATAATTTTTTTTATTACTTTAAAAAGAGAGAAAAAAGAAGAAAAAAAATTAATTTCTCAAATAATCAAACAATTTTAGTGAGCCGACGGCGGATCACTTATTCAATTGACAGCGCCAATCACAATCACATGTATTTTTAATGAATGAAATAGTTTCATGTATGCATGATTCATGTGATGCTTCAAAGATTTGGATGTATTTGAAACATCAAGAAAGGAAAGCGAAACATTTAGACAAATGAGCATCTTAGTTATGGAACACATTTAATTGCCAAGTCTAGTTTGGGACACATATCATGTATTCACAAATATCGTAGGCATTTTAAATACGATCCAAACCTTGACAATTCCAATGCCTAATCAAAAGTTGAAAAGATTTTAAACAATTAATGTTGGAAGCATCACATGTACTAAATTCACTTTGATATGCAAAATTAACACTTTAAATCAATTCCGGAGAAAATGTCATCAAAAGATCATTTCAATTTTTTATTTTTTTGAGTTGATCTTTTCTCACAATTAAAATAACAAGTCCTTCCAGATTAATACGATTTCTCGAGATAACATTTTGGCGTTTGCCTAATGCTTCTTTCAAGCACATGTTATTTATTGGAAAAAAGAGCACAACAAATTTCATAACTGCTATATGACACTCACATGATAGTCATAGATTTTTTTTTTTCCGATTACTTGAGTGTCATAACTTATTTACAGAACTCATTTTTGCGTCATAACTTTTTTTTATTTCCGATCACTTGAGTGCCATATGACTTTTCAATTGATCACTTTATTGTCATAAGTTTTAAAAACATTCACTACAAGTGTCATGCCAATGTTGAATTTCCAATACTTGGGTGAATAATATCAAAAAATTATGGTACTTAAGTGATCAATTGAAAGTTATGACAGTGAAGTAAACATTTTTTTAAAAGTTACAACATTCAAGTGGTTTAGGAAAAGTTATAATACTCAAGTAAGTGTCTATGAAAATCGTAGCACTTGTAGTGATCTTCTTCCCACTGACGACTTAAAAAAGAGAGAGGAGACTTGACTTAAAAAGTTTGTTTGAATGGGTCATTCCCAAAGGGCACTCCCCAGGTTAAACCCGATTGGCCATCACAGGGAAGTGGAGGACTCGCATGGTCCTTCCAGGCGGACTACGCCTACCACTTGACACGAGGTAGGAATTTTTTGAATCGGTGGATTTATTAGACCTCATGAGAGATTCATCCAATCTAAAATTTCAAGTTAAGATGTGCTGTACGTACACGGGGGCCGAACCTGAAGCTATTGCATGTACTCGTTAGAACGAGATTGAACAAGTTTCCTGGATGGTCCAAATCAACAGACAAGTAAGCAAATTTTTGCAATTTTTGCAAATCAGATATCGTTAACGTGGACATCAGCCTTCATACATGGCTAGCCTATGCTAATGTGGACAATTTTTTTAATTTTTAAAAATTTTGAATCTTTTCTATTTTTTTTTTCCTTTTTTTCACTTTCTCTTCCCTTTTCCCTATGGCAAGTGCTACAAGTGAGGGTGGTGCTCGTCGGTTGCAAGCAATGGTCGCTCTTGTTGGCCACAAGTGAGCCAAGGCAAAGGGTGGTTTGCAAGGGCCATGATGCCCTTGCTAGATTTGGTGGGGGCGATGGTTGCCCAAGTGAGCAACCAAGTGAGGGCGGCCCTCACCTGTGGCTAGTCAAGGGGAAAAAGGAAAAGAAAGGGGGAAAAAAAGGAAAGAAAAAAAATATAAAAAATTGTCTATATTAGCTAGCTGTGTCAAGTAAGATGAGTAATGTTGACGTTATCAATTTTCGGCCAAAATTGGTCGGAAAGATCATCTTAAAATTTGGGACTAAATTGAAAAATTTTGAGCTGAATTAATCATAATGCAATAGGATTAAGACTATTCTAGCAATTACCCCCACTATTTTAGTATAGATAAAGATAATATAATAATGATAAAAATGCACATCGTTTTTTTTTTTTTCTGGTCGAACATAATGCACACCCCTTTAATATAGTTAAAAGATAACAATAATGACAATTACAATTCACATTATTTCATTTATAAGTAAGGCTGTGGAACAGTAAAAGTTGTGGCAAATTGGAGAATAAAAAGGCGGTGGAGCGTGCAATTTCCGCCAGAAAAGTTCTCGCAAGAAGACGACGACTTACCAACTTGAAAAAACAAAAGAAGACTTATAAAAACTTCGAGTGCTTCCCCACCCGCAATGAACGGATCGACCGCAGAAGAAGCTGTCTCTCCCTCCTTACTAAAATAATCAGTGGAGAGACTTGTGGAAAAGTAGACCCGGCTGCTAAAATCGACAGGAGTGAGCAACTTGTTGGTCAAAGCTAAAACAAGAAGAGGCCAAAAAAAAAAAAAAAGGGGGGGGGACAACAACGGAAGTAATTAGGGTCCGTTCGTTTTGCGGAAAATGGGCTATTTTCAGAAAATATTTTTCAAAAGTCATTTTCAGGGAAAAACGACAATATTTTCTAGTGTTAAATTTAACACCGAAAATGTTTTGAAAAATATTTTCCGGTGTTCGGTAAGGAAAATATTTTCTCGGACTTTACCACTTAGGCATGCATCACTTACCGACCTATAAATCCATAAAAAATGAACTTGCCTTTAAATCCAGGCAAACTTACTTCATATCTTTGTTCCCTCATTGTCGTTAAACACTCATCTACTTTAAAAAATGTTTGTATGGATTTTAAAAAGAAGCAAAAGAGAAAATAAGCAAAACATGTACAACATTCATGAGAATCTTCCAGTTGAGTGGCCTGTTCTTCCCCTGCGTCTTTTGTGTTCTAATAAACAAAAGAAAAAAGAAGTAAAACATGTAGAGCCATTTGCTTGAGTAATGTACAACTGTAGCTAGAATAAATAAAGAAAATGATAAGCAAGAGTGCAGAGCGCGAGCTTGAGATCGACGAGCTCGAGGTTTACTTGGCAACGGCCGACGACTAGCCAAGAAAGAAGAAGATAGGAAATAAAGAAAAGAAAAAGAAAGAACAAAAGAAAATAAATAGAAAGGAAAAAAGAAATTAAAAATAATTGGAATTAAAAAAGAAAAAGAAAATTAAAAAATAATTCAAACAAAAAAGAAAAGAAGAAAAAGAAAAGGGGATGAGGAAGTGAGGATTTGTAAAGGTGTGAGATAAGAGAGATGAAGTGAGGAAAATGTTTTTCAGTTTTCAAAAGTGGAAATCATTTTCCCTTAATTTAGAAGATTTTTTTTCCTTTCATAGAAAATATTTTCCCTAAGGAATTCATTTTCCGTGAAACGAACGCCGGAAAATTCGAAAAACATTTTCCCGGAAAAGTATTTTCCACGAAATGAATGGAGCGTTAATGTAGAAATTAGGAACCCTTCTAAAAGACGGCGTGGTTCGACCATGGACTAAACTCAAGCCATCCAATGAGTTTGGGAGTGATTACCAGGACCACAAGGCAGTATTACTTCGGGCGACTTGGACCACATAAAATGTACTGGATCCTTTTACTAGCGGACCAAGTTACTCGCGTCTTTAAGACGCCAGAATTGCATGGGTATGGTTGGTTCCAATCGTAACAGCACCTCGTCAGCGAGTTTATGAAAACAAAAAAAGAAGAAATCTCTGGGAACATGGCATTTGAACGTCCGTGTCTGGAGTCTCATGCTTTCTTTGAACAAGACTTTTCTAGAGTCAAGACCTCTAGTTATTATTTCCACTTTAGAAGCTGATGTAGCTCTATAAAGAATGGACCAAAGAGCTAATTGTTCACACCACAAAACGAGTTCTGTAGCATTAAAAGTAGACCCCAGTTTGCTTTAATGGCTAATTCTGCCCTTCGTTGCAAGCACTTCATTCGTATGGTTGCTACGCTTCCCTTTCTTCTCGCACTTGCATTCATCTTCTTCACACCTGCAACTGCACAAAGACAGATCAACATAACCCTTGGTGCTTCTCTCGCACCCAACACCACCACCACCAACTCCTTCTGGCTCTCGCCTTCCGGTGCCTTCGCGTTCGGGTTCTATCAGCGAGGCGACGGTTATGCGGTCGGGGTTTTCCTTCCACGAACTCCGCGTAAAACCATAGTCTGGACCGCTAACCGAGACTATCCTCCGGTCCCACGAAATTCCACCCTACGTTTCACCAGCGACGGGAGACTTGTCCTGCAGTCTACAGAAGCGCAAGAGACGTTTGTCGCCATTCCGAGGGAGAGTGCGGTCTCAGCTTCTATGCTCGACACTGGCAATTTCGTTCTGTATAACTCAAGGCGGGACGTCATATGGCAGACTTCTGATGTGCCGACTGACACCCTCTTGGCAGGCCAGCATTTATCACCAAGCCAACAGTTGTCCTCGAGCGCTTCCGAGAGCGACCAATCGACTGGTTTGTTTCGCCTCAAAATGCAAAAGGATGGAAACCTCGTGCAGTATCCTGTAGCTACTCCAGACACGGCCGAGCACTCTTACTGGGCATCTGGCACCAACGGAGTCGGTGACAATGTGACACTATATCTCGATAATGACGGTTCTCTCTACCTGTTGAACGCAACAGGTACATATGTGAACAATATCACCGCAAGTAGAGGACCTCCAAAAGAAGGAATAATCTACCTTTTGAGAATCGACCCAGATGGGATTATGCGACTGTACTTGTACAACGCGACCCAGAATGCGGATTTGTCAAAAATATGGTGGTCTTCTGAAAACAAATGTATCCCCAAGGGCTTATGCGGGCTCAACGGGTTTTGCGCCATGAATGATCAAAATCTCGAGTGCAAGTGTCTTCCAGGATTCGGATATGTGAACCCGGGGAACTGGAAATCTGGGTGTGAGAGGAACTTCACTGCAGATAGCTGCATGAGAGCAGACGCAGCTCCTAGGTACACTATTCAACCGGTCTCTAACACTGTATGGGAGGATATTTGGTATGCTGTTCTTAATTTTTCTACCAACGAAGAATGTCAAAAGGCATGCTTGCAGGATTGCAATTGCGAAGCAGTGATATACAATGACCGATCCTGCAAAAAGATGAGGCTTCCTTTGAAATATGGCAGGAGAGACCTCGATAATTTAAACATACTCTCCATCAAGGTAGGGGAGACTGGATCTAATGGGAATGGAGCGAATGGCTTCATGCCGGAGGGAAAGAAAAGGCCTTCTCGGAGAGACATTCTATTTGCAATTGCATCATCTACTGCTTTCGCATTAATGACACTGGCAGTGTCAGGATTCGTTGTTTACAGGTATCGCGTTCGGCTATATGAAATACTTCCCAAGGAGGGAAGCGCTACAATGATAGAGAATATTTCGCCGAGATCATTTACTTATGAAGAGCTGAAGAGGGTAACCAAAGATTTCGCCGAAGAGATTGGCAGGGGAGCATTCGGAACAGTGTATAAAGGCACACTGTTGAATAGCCTCGAGGTTGTTGCAGTTAAGAAACTAGAGAAGGTCTCATCGGATGTTGAAAGCGAATTCCAAAACGAGGTGAAAATTATCGGGAGGACTCATCACCGGAGCCTCGTCCAATTGCTTGGTTATTGTCTTGACGGACCCAACAGGCTTTTGGTGTACGAATACATGAGCAACGGGTCGCTTGCGGATCTGCTCCACGCCTGAGAAACAACCTTGCTGGGATGAAAAAATGGGAATTGCTCGAAACATAGCCAGAGGCCTCCTCTATCTCCACGAAGAGTGCGAAACCCAGATCATTCACTGCGATATCAAGCCACAGAACATACTAATCGACGAATGTAGGCGAGCAAAAATATCCGATTTTGGGTTATCAAAGCTGATGAAGCCAGATCAAACCAACACCATGACAAGGATTAGAGGAACGAAGGGTTACGTTGCACCGGAGTGGCACAAGAATTTGCCAGTGACGGTGAAAGCGGATGTTTACAGCTTTGGCATCGTGTTGCTGGAGATCATCTGCTGCCGAAGAACTGTGGATTGGAGCCTTCCCGATGATGAAGCCGTGCTCGAAGAATGGGCCTACAGCTGTTTCCAGGAGCGCGAGCTAGAGAAACTAGTCAATGATGAATCGATCGACAGAAGACGGTTGGAAAGAGTGGTTAAAGTGGCTCTTTGGTGCATCCTTGAAGAGCCATCGCTCCGTCCTTCAATGAGGAAGGTGCTTCTGATGCTGGAAGGCACGGTGGACATCCCCATACCTCCTTGTCCTTCTTCCTTCCTCAGTACTATCTAGACTTTCGCCAACACCGTGCCAATCGCCATTGACAGAAATGTATCTGACTGTCAATACCATATGTACAAACTGTTCTGAGAGGTTTATTCGTGCGAGGCGCGATGCTTGTTTGCCAATATTGTTCTTTCTCTGCTATTCTTTCTTCTGGGAAGTTAAAATAATGCAGAAACTATTTTGACAAATTCATTGCTTCCCTATGGAGACAGATATGATCATAAGTTCTCTGTTTCCTTTTAGTGCTATTCTGCCGGATACAATGAAAGTGCAAAGAGTGGGGATAAAAGAAAATTTACCTATCAACTGAATTTGAAAACGTGTTTCGTATTTTGACCGGTATTGTTCTACCGTAAATCTTCTTACAAATAAAAATATTCGATGATTCTAGTTTTCTGTAAAAAATAAAATAAAATTGGACTACTTTTTGGTGCCAGTAGATTTATAAGTGTAAAAAAAAATGCGGATAAAAGAAAAATTACCCATTAACTGATTTTCAGTAACTTGGGGTAATTTATCCACATTTTTATTAAATTATCGAGTTTGCATATTACTAATATATATATATATATATATATTTTATTTATCTTTCACTAATTTTTCTTTGCCTTTCTTGCCAATGCCTTAAACTTACCAAATCTCATATGAATTTGCCCATCTTTATTGAAGTGATTTATCGACTTTTTCTGATTAAATTATATATTTTTTTGGATTATCAACTCTTACTTGAGTACCAGAATTCAGCTTTTTATTTTTTTTATATATATATATATATATATATATATATATATATAAATGATCAACTTTTGTTGTTATTACCAACTTTTATTTGTCATTTTTACGGATGCCTTAACTTTATCATTTCTCATATGAATTTATCAATCTTTATTTGTGTGAAATATACGCGTTTTTTTCCTAATAAGTTACTAACTAGTTTTGATTTATTTTATTTGAGTTGATTACCAACATATATTTGATTTATGTTCCATTTTATTTTCTATTTAATTTTAAACTTTAACTTGTCTTATTTACTGACCCGTTAAATTTACCGACTCTTATTAGAAATTACCAACTAACAATTTGCTCCAATTAAGTTACTAACTAATTTTGCGTAACCAAGTTCTAGATGATTATATAATTTTTTTAAGTTTTCAGCTCCTCTTATCCATGACAAAAAAGTTTTGTTTTCCGTGTGCAATTCTTTATGTAACTTTTTTATCAACCATTTACCACCTATCGCATGAAATTATAAACTTCTATTTGAGTTTCTTGTATTTTTTTCTAATTAACTTATCAATTAATGTTGTCTTATCTCCCATTTCAGTTGCTTAAAAAAATGTTAATTTTTTACTAGAATTTACAATTATTTTTATTGAGCTACCACTTTTATTATCCTTTTGTCAACTTTTTGAATTCACCAATTCTTTCTGTAAATGATCAAATTCAATTAGAGTGATTACGTTACTAATGGGTACTCTAGTTGAAGTTAGTAGCGTTTGGCTCCTGTTGAGTTTCCAATTAATGACCAATTGCTTTTAAGCATTTGACTCTTATTTAAGCTAGCTACTAACTTTTTTTTTTTTTTTAAATTATTGACTTCTCTTATGTCTGACAAAAATACTTTTCTTACAGTACCTAGGTTTTTATTCTACTTATGATTGATTTTAATTTATCGACTATTTTATGAAATTACCATAGTTTATTTGTGTGACTCACTGGCTTTTCTCCGATCAAGTTACTAACTAGTTTTTAGTTACAAACTCTCATATAAGCTGCTTACTTAAGTTTATTTGTTTCCTTTTAAAACCAAGTTTTTATATTGAGTTGCCACCTTTTTCTGCCTTTCTAGCAACTTTTAAATTTACTATCATTAGAGAGATTATCAACTTTTTTTAATTAATTTACTAATTAATTTTACGTTATTTACTCTTACTTGAGTTAATTATCAACATTTATTAGATTCTTTGAATTGCCAACTTTTCTTGTCTTCGACAGAAAAAAAAAAAAAAAACTTCGCTTTTATTTGGAATCCTGGATCCGCGACTGACTATTGGATGCTCAGTCCAACCACGTCATTTTGACACAACTGAAGCTTTGTTTTGACAAATAAATGTGGTTCCTTTTCCACCGCAAATTCTCGTGAAGTCCAAGTCTTCAAGCATTCAATTTTTGCGTTGCCGTGCTTGACCCACTAGAAGTCATGAGATGACCTTCGCCATCATTTATCGTATTCTTTCTATAAATCTAAAGCTCTATAAAGGACAAACAAAGGGTTGATTCTTTGCATTACAAAACAAGTTCAAACATTAAGATAGGCTCAAGTAAGGGTGAGCATGGTCCGGGTGGGCGGTTTCCACCTTGGAACGGAGAACCGCCCACTAAAAATCAGTTTTGAAAAATTGGTACAAGAACAAGCAGAGCACTCCTTCAATTAAACAAAGGATCTCACGTGAAATCATATGAGGTTCTTTTCTATTGAACATTCTTTCAGCTAGAGAGAGACCGCCATTTTCCAACAATACCAATTCCATAAAAGTCCAGGCCTAATAGCCAACATTTTTCAAGATACAATGAAATGAATATAAACATGTTTCGACTTCAACTACAGTAAAACCACAGTTGTCTCAATAGAAGCTTCCTTTGGTCGAAATTCATTGCCATTGCATTGCCTCACCGCAATGTACTGGTGAGCTACCATCCAAGGACCATCAAGGAGAACATTGTCATAAGGAAAAACTCATTGCCCGGGTCAGTAATAGAGAGAGAGAGAGAGAGAGAGAGAGAGAGAGAGAGAGAGTGTGTGTGTGTGTGTGTGACAGATAGACAGAAATTGGAAAATGAAAGGCGTTGGAGCACGCGCAATTTCCACAAGAAAAGTTCTCGCAAGGAGACGATTACTTTTTCATGCAGAAGAAAACAAAACAAGACTTAAACGAGTTGGACAGTAGAAGAAGCCCTCTCTCGTTACTGACGGCAAATGAGACAAGAAAAGGAACCGACTTTGGTACATAAACATAGTGTCATTCACATAGAAGAATGGGAGACATATAGACCTATCGGATCCTAATACGTGCCTGAACCTGGAACTCATAAGAAAAAAGAAGAGATTGAGCGGGGTTCGTTTTCTTGCAATGATTTTAATTTACCCACTTGGGTATAAAATAGCGAGCAATAATTATGACGATCTTTTTCAATCTTAATTCGATGATTAATGAGATAGTGACTGGTTAAGACTCGTGACCCTCCTCAAATCAATAATAAATAAGGCATATTGTAGAAAATTTTCTTTACATTAGTGATAAATGCTCTGATTATTTAAAATAAATTGTGGATAGAAACCCTTTGTATCATGGCATGTACTTATGTTATTTCTCTTTTTTCCGTAGGAATCTAAAGCGTAAAGGTTATGATGGAAATTACGTATATGTGTTGCCACCTACCTTTTCTGTCTTGGGAGGAGGAGGGGGGGGAAGACATAGGTTTAGGAGGATTGCCTAAAATGCGGGCCTATGGCACTCGTTTTAGATGCGAACTCTCCTAAATTCATACCTCGTGCAATGTTAGGTATTCAAGTTGACGCTATGAGCATTTTCTAATGAGGAGTTGCCAATAGTCTAATGGGGTTGGCTAGAAATCAAGTGAGGTATGAGAACGTGTCTCACTTCATATCCAACCAGAGATCTAGGACATGAGACTTGGTTATACTAATTGATTAACCAATGCATTTTCAATACCAAATCTTGTTTGTTTCAAAAGATATTTGTTAGGCAGTTTGAATTGATTTTAAACCTATCTATTAACATGAAAGGTAATTATGTGGGTACATAATCATTAAAGTAATAATGAACAACCATGGAAGCATTAAATAAATTGAAAGGAAAAACAAGTATTTAACACTAATAAATTAGAAAGATACCATTCCTAACTAGGCCAAAGGTAAACAACAATCAATATATTGAAAGTGCACAAACAATTGATAATTCATCTCAAAAAATGAAACGAGGAAACCCTATCACAAAGCCTTAAGAGTTTATTCAATTTTGAGCATCATTTTTTATCAAATCATTTTCACACTTGTTTTTAATGCTAGGCTAGTTTTAAACCAAGATTAACATGAAATATCTAGTGAAACTAGTCAAAATCTAATTTCTAAGGTTTTCTAATTTTTTTAGCTTTTTCCAAAGACTTCTGAGTGTTTGGAACTTTTTTAATTCAAAAAAAAAAAAAAAAAAAGGAGGCCTCAGGTCGGGTTAAAGGATCCGGCCCGAATATGGGTGTAACCCGAACCATAGAGGTCCAGGTTGGGTCAGGCCTGGTCCCACTACGGCCCTAACTTGATGGGTTCCGGTTATTTCGATAAAGAAAGCCCAAATTTCTGATTTCCCTTTAAGTGATCTAAGCCCAAAATCAAAATCAGCTCGCACGCTTAGTCCAGATTCACAAAAACCTCTAACCCGTGTTTCTATTATTTTATTATTCCATTTTTCTCTTCTTTTCATTTTTCCATTTCTATTTTTCCTTCCTCTTTCTTGTTGGTCCCCACCCCTATAAGAAATAAGTGTAAGTGCAATTAAGTTTTAAAACTTTCAAAAAGTACAATCAAATCATAAAATTTATCAAGTTGGTGTAATCAAGTCCCAAAAACTTATGATCATTTTCCGTTCGTCTAATTAGACAAAGTTAGTAAAAGAACTTGAATACATCAATATGACAAGTATTAGAATTTGATTGCACTTTTTAAAAGCTTAGGATTCAACTGTACTTTCGTGATAAGTTTTAGGATTTGATTACACTTTTTGAAAGTTTAAGAACTCAATTGTAATTTTTTGACAAATTTTATGATTTCTAGTTTACTTATTCTTAAGTAAAACTTTAGAATAGCGCAACTTGCGGAAAATTGGAGAAAAGGAAGGCGTTGGAGCATGCAATTTCCGCAAGAAGTTCACGCACGAAAACAATGACTTTCTCATGCAAAAGAAAACAGAAAAAAGACTAAAAAATTTCCAGTGCTTCCTCACATGCGTTGAACGGATCAATGGTAGAAAAAGCTCTCTCTTGTTATTGATAAAACATTGGAGAGGCTTGTGGAAAAGAAGAGAAGAAAAGGACAACTTGGTACGAAAATTGAACACCGATTGATGAATGGAATGAAAGACATATAAATCAATCGGATAAAAATTATCAAGTCCTTATCCATAAGCAATCTTATTCATCCTTAATTTGATGATTACTGAAAAAGTGGGTGGTTAAAACCCCCAAATTAATTGTAAATTGGGTAGCTTGTAGAAAATCTTCTTTTCTCCGGTGATATATGCTCTAAAATAAATCGTGGGTGAGGAGTTTTGTGTATCATTGCATATGTTTATTTTATTTCTCTTTTTCCGATGAAAAATAGGGTAATGATGTTGAAAAGTTATACTACACACATCATTCGTTGGTGGTGAAAAATTCATTGAAAATTTTACCTTGAGCATTGAATTGATGTTGAGACATTGGAAGCAATTATTGCATAAATTAAGTCTACTCGCACCGCTTCAAGTTCGACATTGTATGAGAGAGACTTTATTGTGTTATCATAAGTAAATGATCCCAGCCAGTGTAATTACACTTTGGGTACTCCTTTACCTCTTGCATGATTACACTTAAATTTTCTCTTTGAGACATGTTCCACATGGATGAGTCGAGTCGTCATAAACAACATCAAAGTGGGGACCCTTTTATTAGATTGTATGGTTCGAGGATGGATTAGGCTTAATTGATCCGAAGAGGGTTAGGCGGTGATTACGAGGACGAAAGGGCAATATTCCTTTTGGGGATTGGACCCACGTATAATGGACTTGTTTTTTAAACTACTAGGTCAAGCTATTTGCTAATTAAGATGTAAGACTCGCGTTGAGATCTAATATGATTGATTTTGTCCATTGCAACACCCATAGGCTAGTTTATAAAAATAAGAGTTATTTTATTTTTTTATGAATTTTCATTTACCTTTCTTATTAATAGCATTTACTGACTTATCGACTTTTTTCTTATTAACTTGATAACTATTTTTGGCCTACCAACTCAAATTTGAATTGTTCACCAACGTTTATTTTTTTTTTTATTATAAAAAAAATCAAAATTTTTTTAATGGAATTAACACTTTATTTTCCTAACTAACCAACTTTGTAAATTTACCTACTACTTTTGAAAAGTACCAACTTCAATTAGAGTAATGAGGTTCCCGGTTGGTAATTCTAGTTGAACTTAGTAGCCTTGTGCTCCCGTTGGGTTTCTGATTAAATTACTAAGTTTATGATGTGAACTCTTCTGTGAGCTAGTCACAAATGTTTATTTATTTAATCATTTCAGAAATTTTTGGCTTCTCTTATGACTGACAAATAAACAAGACTTCTCTTATAAATACCAAGTTTTATTTCTTCTTACAAATGAATTAAATTTGCCAACTATTAGAGTACATTGTCAACATTTATTTGTATTGACTTATAAGTTTTTTTCCGATGAAGTTACCAACTAAGTTTTTAGTTACAAATTATCAATTGTGTTACTTCCAAAAATATATTTTTATCTTTTTTAATTTACCAAGTTGCCTATTGAGTTGCCAGCTTTTTCTACCTTTTTCTAGTAACAATTTTTTTTTTTTAATTTACCAACTCTTTTTAGAAATTACCAACCACAATTAAAGTGATTATAAACTATTTTATGATTAAGTTGTTAATTAATTTTGTGTTATTAACTCTATTTTGAGTTAATTATGAATGTTTATTAGAATTTTTTCTTTAAATTATCAACTTTGTGTATCTCTACAAGTACAAAAACTTTTTTTGAACTTGAAATCCTGGATCCACGACTGACCAATGGATGCTCAATCAAATCACATCGTTTTGACAAAATTGAAGCTTTGCCTTGAGAAACAAAGGTCGTTCCTTTTCGACCGCAGATTAATAATGAAGTCCAAGTCTTCAAGCGCATTGCCGTGCTTAACACACTGGTAGTCTTGAGATGACCTTGGCCAATTCTTTCTAAAATGTAGACTTTTCTAGAGTCAAGGTCTCTGTAATAGAGAGAAGGGAAAAAAGAAAAAAAACACTAGGCACAATATCTCCCAATCTAGGTGCTTCGCTCTATAAAGTATGCTCTATAAAGTATAAGCAAGGAACTGATTCTTCACACCACAAAACAAGTTCAAACATCAAGACAGTCTCAAGAGCTACATGATCTCGCTTTGCTTTGATGGCTGATTCAACCCTCCATTACTTGCGCTTGCTTCTATTGTTGCTCCCCTTCCCATTCTTCTCTCATTTGCATTCAGCTTCATAACTGCTACTTCACAGAGACAGACAAACATAAGCCTTAGTGAATCTCTCACCCCTTCCTCCAACAACTCATGGCTCTCACCTTCTGGCCTCTTCGCATTCGGATTCTACCGGACCGACCGTGGTTACTGGGTTGGAGTAACTCTAGGCGGAACCGTGGTTTGGACGGCCAACCGAAACAACCCTCCAGTCCCGAGCAGTTCCACCCTGCTCTTCACCAATGACGGGAAACTCGTCCTGCGGTCCACGGGACCGCAAGATACGTTCGTCGCCAACGCTAGCGAGGCGGCAGTCTTGGCTTCCTTTTCCGATACGGGCAATTTCGTCTTGTATAACTCGAGTGGGGACAAAATATGGCAGAGTTTCCATTCGCCAACTGATACCCTCTTGGCAGGGCAAAATTTATTACCGGACCATCGGTTGCTTTCGAGCGTTTCTGATAGCGACCCATCGATCGGTATCTTTTGCCTTGAGATGCAAACAACTGGGAACCTCGTGCAATATCCGATAGATAGTCCGCTGAACTATTACTGGTCGTCCGACACCTTTGGACGCAGTGACAGTGCAACACTAAATCTCGATAATGATGGCTCTCTCTACTTGTCAAACAGAGCAGGTGAAATTTTGAAGAATATCACCCATAGCAGAGGACCTCCTAAGGAAGGAATCCTCTATCTTATGAGACTCCATGTAGATGGGATTTTGCGACTGTACTCATACAACGCGACCGGGAAGAACTTGCCCGTGTAATGGAATTCTTCTAATAACAAATGCAGCCCTGGTGGCATATGCGGCTTCAACATGTTCTGCGTGATGATCGATCAGAACGCCGAGTGCGAGTGTCTCCCAGGATTCGTGCCTGTGAACAAGGGCAACTGGAGTTCTGGCTGCAAGAGGAAGTTCACCGCCCAAACCTGCGAGGAAACAAACCCCCTCCCTGGATACAACATTGAACCGATCAATAACACCGTGTGGGAGAACACCACCTATGACTCACTGACGTTCTTGACCGAGAAAGAATGTCAAGAAGCATGTCTGCGGGATTGCAATTGCGAAGCTGTGATATACAAAGATGGAAACTGCGGAAAGCAGAGGCTCCCTCTTAGATACGGCAGGAGAGACCCCGACGAGTCGAACACTCTTTATATCAAGGTTGGTGAGACTAGATTAAAAAGACCTTTTGGGAGAGTGATTCCAATCTTGATTGCATCTTCTGTTGCTTTTGCATTAGTCACACTAGCTGTGTCTGGATTCATTGTTTCCAAGTATCGTGCTCGGGTACACGTAACATTTTCCGAGGAGGGAAATACTAGAATAGTAGAGAACGTTTCACCGAAATTATATACTTATGAAGAGCTGAAGAAAGTGACCAAAGATTTTGCCGAACAGATTGGCAAGGGAGCATTTGGCACAGTTTATAAAGGCACGCTGTCCAATGGCCTCGAGGTTGTGGCTGTCAAGAAACTAGAGAAGATCGCATCTGATGGGGATGGTGAATTCCAAACTGAGGTGAAAATTATTGGGAGGATGCATCATCGGAATCTTGTCAAGCTGCTTGGCTATTGTATTGATGGACAGCACAGGCTTTTGGTGTACGAGTACATGAGCAATGGATCACTCGCGGATCTGCTTTTTGCGCCTGAAAGACGACCTCGTGGGGACGAGAAGATGGGAATCGCTCGGAACATAGCTAGAGGTCTCCTCTATCTACACGAAGAGTGCGAAACCCAGATCATTCACTGCGATATAAAGCCCCAGAACATACTAATCGACGAACATAAGCATGCAAAAATATCCGATTTTGGGTTGTCAAAGCTGCTCAAGCCAGATCAAACCAACACCATGACAAGGATTAGAGGAACGCGCGGGTACGTTGCGCCAGAGTGGCACAAGAAACTGCCAGTGACAGTGAAGGCGGATGTTTACAGCTTTGGAATCATGTTGCTGGAGATCATCTGCTGCCGAAGGAATGTGGATTGGAAGCTCCCCGATGAGGAAGCCGTTCTCGAAGAATGGGTCCACAACTGTTTTCGAGCTGGGGAACTAGAGAAGCTTGTAGATGATGAATTAATGGACAGAAGACAGTTGGAGAGAATGGTTAAAGTGGGTCTCTGGTGCATCCTGGAAGAGCCATCACTTCGTCCTTCAATGAAGAAGGTGCTTCTGATGCTCGAGGGCACAGTGGACATTCCAATACCTCCTTGTCCTTCTTCGATAATCAGTGCCATCTAAACTCTCCACAGCTGCGCCCCTAGCCATCAGGAACTGCTCTGACATGAGAAATAATGTATTAGATTGCTAATAACAAAGTTACTAATTAATTTTACGTTGTTTACTCTTATTTGAGTTAATTATCAGCATTTATTAGATTTTTTAAATTGCCAACTTTTCTTGTCTCCGACAGCCAAAACAAAATTAAAAAAAAAAAAAAAAAAAGACTTCGCTTTTATTTGTAATCCTAGATCCACGACTGACTATTGGATGCCCAGTCCAACCACATCATTTTGACACAACTGAAGCTTTATCTTGATAAATAAATGTGGTTCCCTTTCCACCGCAAATTCTTGGTGAAGTCCAAGTCTTCAAGCACTAAACTTTTGCGTTGCCGTGCTTGACCCACTAGAAGTCATGAGATGACCTTCGCCATCATTAATCGTATTCTTTCTATAAATCTGAAGCTCTATAAAGCACAAACAAAGAGTTGATTCTTCGCATTACAAAACAAGTTCAAACATAAAGATAGGCTCAAGAGCTGCATAATCTTACTTTGTTTTGATGGCTGATTCAACCCTCCATTACAGGCGCTTCACTTCTATAATGGCTGCTGTCACAGCCCCAACTCAACAAGAACGGACACAAAGACATGATTGTCCTTTTATCCAGAGAACGTAGTCTCAAAATGTTACCATAATTCAATCTAATATCGACATATATACATTCATATATATTTGACAAAAAGTCATATTGTTATAATATTAGAGTTTTCTATAGTCTATGAAAAAGAATATTTACAGCTTAAGTTAGCCAACCCAACAACTTTTGTCAGACATATTTATAACTCTAACTAACAACTATATCTAGCAACCTCTACTTAATCATACACAGCTAACTAAATTCATACCCAAGAATTCAACCTCAAAAGTCTCCATGATAGCACTCTCGCACAATAGGCCGCCGGCCAAGGAACCTAAAAAACATCAAAGACGAAACAGATTAAGCATCCACAATACATATGGAGACATTTAAACATAAGTCATTTACACCAAATCTAGATTGTAACAAACCTTCAAGATCAAAATGAGCCATACATTACTTGAACATAACTATACTTGTAGTAGAAATATCATTTTCATCACTGAAATCAAAACAAATAATTAGTGGTCTAGTCCACTCATTAATCACATGTCAATTGTCAATTCTATTGTCCAATCTTGTGCTCAAGAATATAACCATGATCACACATAACACCACCTAACAAAACCAACCAAGTTTCCCCCTTGATTAGTTTTCCACTTATATTGTTGATGAATGGCCCACAAAAATTAAATTGTATAATTTTTCACAATTCAATATATATCGAAATACCTTTCATAAATCATAATCATAAATCATGAACTTTTTTGTGATCTTTTCGTAAAAGGTTTTACAAACAATTTTACAGCCAACTAACTCAAACCATAATCAACAAATACTTTTCCATTTAAAATGAACAAAATGGTAGTAAAATCTCGATCCATATTATGTGCAATAAACATGCCATTTCGGTACTCATAGTATATCTAATCCATATCGCTTACTCAAAGAAGAGATAGTACCACTTACCTAAAAAAGCTTAAAACCAATCTATGATGATTACTTGAGCTAACACACTCATATTCCAATTACTTAATTGAAAATGACATAAAAAAACCGAGTAATACACTACTCTAACGAACGATTCGTCTAAATTACGCCTATTCGTTGATGAGATGATGACACATGTGCGCTAACAAAGAAACTCGTTTATAGCAAACACTCATCTTTATCCGTTTGCGTAAATCGAACATGACTTGAATGCGGAACTTTGGAATTTTGTTTTGATCAAACCATTCTTGGAAATTGATTTTCATCAAACCCTAATCAAAGTATACTTCCAAATCGATTTTTGTTGAACCCCCAATCTCCACAATACCATTATCTATCATTTCCATATAAATCTAAAACTAAAAAACTCATCAGTCGAATCTCGCCATTCAACTTTTCATAACTCCAAATTTACAACCTAACTTTGAAAATTTCTTCAATTGAATGAATAATAGGCTTTAATACATACTAGAGGTTGCAATTTGGATTTGATTTGGCTCGTTGGGATGTCCGTACGAGCGAAAATTCGCTCTCCCTCTCTCCACCTTTTCCTCTCTTCACAAACGTGCTTCTTCTATTTTCATTTCCTTGTTCTGTCCACTGTTTGCTCTCACGTGAATTATCTAGGGAAGAAAAAAGAAGAAGATGGGCTTGGGTTTGGTTTATAGAAGACATGGGCCAGGCTTTAAACTTAACTAATAAAATAATGGGCTGGATTTATGGCCCATATATTACAGCTCCACTTCCCTTTCTTCCCTCATTGGCATTCATCTTCCCAATGGCAACTTCACGGAGACAGATGAAGATAAGCTTTGTTGCATTCAGATTCTACCAGAGAGACAGCGGTACTAGGGCGGAGTCTTCCTGCCGAGAACTATATTAAGAGCTGTGGTCTGGATGGCCAACTGAAACAACCTCCGATCATGAGTTATTCCACCCCGCTCTTCACTTGCCACGGGAGACTTGTCCTACAGTCTGCAGAAGCGCAAGAGACCCTCGTTGCCAATTCTAGCGAGACGGCGGTCTCGGCTTCCATTTTTGATACGGCAATTTTGTTCCGCATAACTCAAGGGGGGACAAAATATGGTAGAATATTGATTCGCCAACCGATACCCTCTTGGCAGGGCAACATTTATCATTGGGTCAACAGTTCTTTTCCAATGCTTCAGACAGCAACGACTGGTATTTTTTGCCTTGACATGCAAACCGATGGAAACCTCATGCAATATCTGGAAGATATTTCGCAAGCATGAACTTTACAGGTCGTGCGGAACCGATGGAGTCAGTAAAAATGCGACAGTATATCTAAAAAATGTTGGTTCTCTCTACTGGTTGAACATAAGAGGTAAATATTTAAAGAATATCACCACTAGTACTTGTTGGGAAAAATGCTTCGGATTGAGAAGAATTGGAATTAGATTTTGAGGCGTGATAACACTATCTCTAAGAAATTATTTGCCCCTCAATGTTGTTAATGATACCTGGAAAAAATATTCCAATATATAACAAAGTCTCAAATGATAATACTATATATCAATTTTGATATATCTCTAGAAACTCTCAAAGGGAAACAATTGGAAAGAAGCTTGTATTTTTGGAATGAAAATTTGACAATATATATATTTTTTTTATGCCGAGGATCCGGCCTAGCTCACCACCAGCCTAGCTCACCTTCAGGAGCACAGTACCGGGAGTATAGCACCAACTATATCTCGTGGGAAACTGGCCCAACAACCCATCGCTAGGGCCCCCACTTAAATCACGGAACTACTCTGAGAGTCGTGAACGACTCAGGGAGTCGAACCCCTGACCTGGTATCAAATCACGGGGTATGCCTCAACCAGTGCAGCCATGCGTGGGTGGGTAAAATTCGACAATATTTCATAATTATTGATACCAAAAATTTGACATACTTATCTTAGTCATTTTGTTCTCAAAAGATACATTGAAAAAAAAAAATTAATAAAATAACTGCACAAAAAAATATAAAAATATAAACAAGGATTAATTCTAGCTAGGATCCACGATCTTGCACCTAATAATCATGCGCCTACACATGGGTATTGTAGAGTCTAGCCCACAGCCCATTGTCTTTATTTAAACAAGTTAGAAGGCATCCACATTTATACCATGGCTTATATGCTTCTAACTTTCTTATGTGGGATAAGGAAAAACACAGTTTTATTTATTTTACAAATAGACAACCAACAATTCTTTACTTTGTTTTTAAAACAAAATTTCTAAAGTAATATAAAAATTTTAAGAAAATATACAGCCAAAATTTCTATAAGATTAATAAACATATGCAAAGGCCTATTTCGAGTTAAACTTTTGCTCAGTGCAAATATCTCAAAATTCTATGAAAATTTTAAGTAGCTATGTTTTAAACTTGCCACTTTCATAATAGAGTCTGATACACTTTATATGTACTAACATCTTGTTTTAACGATAAGTTTATAATTTACTTAGCATGGGTCCTCCTAAAGAAGGAATCGTCCATCTTGTGAGACTCGATGTGGATAGGATTTTGCGAGTGTACCCATGCAACGTGAGCAAGAACAACTTGTCATGGACTGGGGGTCTTCCGGTGACAAATGCAGCCCCGGTGACATATGCGGGCTCAGAATGTACTGCGCGATGTACAATCAGAAAGCCGACTGCAAATATCTCCCAGGATTTGCGCATGCGAACCAGTGCAACTGGACATCCGGGTACAAAAGGAAGCTCACCGCCCAAACATGCGAGGGAACGAGCCCTGGATACAACAGTTGACTGGTCACTTACACTCTGTGGGAGGACGTCACCAAGGAGGAATCTCAAGAAGCATGTCTGCGGGATTGCAGCTGTGAAGTGTTGATATGCAAAGATGGAAACTGCACGAAGCAGAGGCTTCCTCTTAGATACGGCCGGACAGACCTCGACAACTCGAACCAACCTTACATCAAAGGTAAGTGAGACCAGACCGGAAGAAATGGTTTTTCAGAGAGAGATTCTAACCGTGCTTGCATCGTCAATTGCTTCTGTATTAGTCACGCTAACAGTGTCTGGATTCATTGTTTACTATCATTACGCTCAGGCCCTTTGAACCAAAAAGAACAAGAAAGAAAAGGAAAGAAAAGGAAAAGGAAAAGGAAAAGGAAAAAGAAAAATTAAAAAAAAATCAATAAAATTATAAAAAATAGAAAAAAAAACATTTAAAATTTATTGAAATTTGTCCACATCACTGTCTATTGTGCGCTATTTAGGATGGTTGGCATTGACTGGACTGCCACGTCAATGATTTCCAGTCAAAATTAGCCAAATTGATTCAATTGGCAAAATTTAAAAAGGTTTAGAATTCAATTGATAACATTAAAATGTTTAGAATTGAATTTTCAAAAGTACAATAGATTTAGAATTTTCTGAACAATTTACCCTATCTTGCTGTTCTGGTAAAGGTTAAACCCGATTGGCCATCACAAGGAAGACTCGCATCGGTCCTTCCAGGCGGATACCACTTGACACAAGGTAGGAAATTTTTGAATCCGTGGATTCATTAGACCTCATGAGAGATTCATCCAATCTAAAAATTCGAGTTCAGATGTGCTGGGCATACATGGGGGCCGAACCTGCTGTTAATGCATGTACTCGTAAGAAGGAGATTGAACAAGTTTCCCGGATGGTCCAAATCAACAAACAACTAAGCAATTTTTTGTAATTTTTGCAAACTAGATATCGTTTACATGAACAACAGCCTTTCTACGTGGTATAACTGATGTTGATATGAATATTTTTGTAATATTTTAAATTTTCGGAAATTTTTTACTTTTTTCCCTTCTTTTCCTTTTTCCCTGTGGCTAGTGCCACAAGTGAGGATTGCACTCACCGGTTGTAGGCAGTGGTCACCCTTGTTGGCCATGGGTGAGCCTAGGCAAAGGGTGGTCTGCGAGGGCCATGATGCGCTCGCTCGATTTGGTGGGGGTGATGGTCGCTCAAGTGAGGGCGGCCCTCACCTATGGCTAGTCAAAGGAAAAAGGAAAAGAAAGTGACAAAAAGGAAGGAAGGAGAAAAAGTGTATGTAAGCTAGCTATGTCAACTAATATCAAGTTTTGGCCAAATTGGCCGGAAAGATCATCTTAAGGTCTTTGATCAAATTGAAAAATTTAGAGCTGAATTAACTATTGTATAATAGGATTAAGACTTTTTAGGCAATTATTTCCACCTCACACCCACCGCCAAATTCCACGAGGCCCTCACCTTCCGGTCTCTTTGCATTCGGTCAAGAGAGGCGATGGCTGGTCAGTAGTGAGTTTTCTTTCCAGTAATTAAAACCGTGGTCCGGACTGCCATCGAGACAGTCCTATTCCAAGCAATTTTATCACTGCATTTCACTATGGATGGGAGGCTTGTTTCGCAGTCAGCTACTTCTTGAGAATTTGCTATAAGGGCCGACCTTTGAACTTGCGAATGATATTGTCCGTTTTGGATCGAAGCCTGCACAGTTTTGTTCTTTTAGGTTTCGCCCAGTAGGGCGCGTTTAGTAACGATTCTGTTCCGGGAACAGATTCTGACAAGAAATGATTATTTTTTTATTATATTCCCAGAAACTGATTCTGAGTAAAAGAACGCGTTTGGTAACTGTTCAAAATTTCTGATTCTGGAATAGAATTATTTTTGGCACCGTGCTCATTGATTCTGTTCCAAATCAATTTATTTTAATTTTCAAATAATTTTTTTTTACTTTTTTACTTTTTCTTTTCTTTTCTTTTCTTTTTTCTTTTTTCCTTTCCTTTTCTTTTCTTTTCTTTTTTTCTTTTTTCTTTTATTTTTTTTCCTTTTTCTCCTATACTACTTCTTCTTCTTCTAGCCGACGATCTCATTGGAGCATCGCCGGGGCTAGGCGAGCCTCGTCGATGGCCAGGCGAGCCTTGCCGGGGTTAGGCGAGGCCTGCCTGACCATCGGCGGGGCTCAGCGTCGCAAGGCTTGCCCAGCCCCCGCGAGGCTCGGCTTCGCCAGATCTAGCGAGGCCGAGCCTCGTTGGTTGCTAGGCTTGCCTTCGACGAGCTCACCGGACTGGCAGGCGGCGGATGGCGGCGGGCGATTGTGGACGACGGTAGCGGGATGGTGGACGGCGGTCGCGGGATGGCGGAAGGGAAGAGGAAGAAGAGTTGGTTTTGATTCTCAAATTTATTCTCGGAATAAGAATCAACTTTTTTTTTTTTTGTTCTTGATTCCACTCCAAATCTGTTCCCGGGAACAAATTTGTTCCGGAAACAAAAATTTTACCAAACACGAATCTCGTCCCAAACTGATTCTGAGAACAAAAAATCAGAATCAGGCACTGTTTGGATGGTTACTAAACAGTGCCTAAAGTTCTCCTTGATAATTAAGACTGGTGCCGCACATTATAAGGCACATCACCTCACCATCCAGTTCATTCTTACCCCCATCACCATCATCACGAGGTGTGCTCTTGGTCCATCCCTCACAAGACTGGGTTATTACAATTGCTGTTCAAGCTTCTCTGCTCGATACAGGCAATTATGTACTTTATGACTCTAAGAAGGATATAATATGGCAGAGTTCGATCCACCGAATTATAGCATTATGGCAGGCCAGCATCTATCATCAGGTGAACAGATGTTCTCAAGCAGTTCTGCCACTATCATCAGAAGGCATCTTGCGTCTCGACATGAAAAAAGATGGAAATCATATGCAATATCGGGTAAATACTCCAGACACACCGCCAAACGCTTATTGAGCAACGGCGAAATATGGAAGAGGCGATAATGCGGTGCTCTATCTTGACAATGACAGATTTCTACCTATTGAACACCACAGGTCAAAATAAAAGGAGTATCACCAGAGGAGGGCTTCCTAAAGAATGAATAATCTAGCTAATCAGAATCGACGCAGATGGGATTTTATGGTTTTACTTATACAACACAACCAAGAAAGTAATTTGTCCACCGTGTGGTCATCTACTGATGACAAATGGAGCCCCAGAGGCATCTCCGGGCTCAATTGGTTCGGTGCAAATAAAGATCGAGATGACCGAATGCTCACCCCTTAGAGGATGTTGCACCTAAATCATATTCTTACAAATAGATGAATGACTGGAGATTTTGCAGAAGAAATTGCTGTTAAGAAACTAGACAACATCTCATCTGATGCGGAAAGCAAACCCCATAGAGACATCAAGCAGGTGCTGATAGAAAGAACAGCATAAAAGACCCAAAGAGACCATATCAAGCGAAGAAGATAAACCTGAAAGCATGTTTGCTGACTGATTGAGAAACAACACCTAGCTCGAGAACCATCAACTGTGCTATTACATCACGTCTGTACAAAAACATAACATGGTGAAAATCCACGCTGCTACACTTTCCAGCGTTGCTTCAGCATCGGTCTGGCTTCCATGTATTGCACATTAATTAAAAAGCACTCAGCTTTAGTTACAAAAGCACTATCATCTTACATTGCAGACAAAAGAGACAACCTTCGCACAGCGACCCATGAATCTTGGTGCTGTCTGGGCTCCTGAAGACGTGAATCTCTTCCTGTATGTTCTCGTTCTGCTAGCTGGGTATGCCTCATCTCCTCTGCCACCCACCCATCATCGCCTTCATTTCGAAGCTCTTGCCAGGGCATCGAAGACGGTCTTCACGGTCACCTCCTCCACGATCACGACCTTGTCCCTCGATTTCGAGCCCGAACCGATCGAGACCTGCCTCCTCTTCACCCCTAAAACCTGCCCCACAGAACGGAAACCAAAACAGAGGATCTTCAATTAGAAAAAATAAAAAATAAAAAAACCAATCTTTGCAAGCTTCGCATTCGAGATTGCTCTTCATCTCCGCAATCTTCGCTCATGCGATGCCCTGGCCACGCGCAGGGACCGACTCGTCGCGTGAAAGGGGGAGATAACGAACCGAGCTCATGTACTCGAGCAGCGCCGCGTTGGCCTCCCCGTCCTTGGCGGGCGCGTCGATCTGGACCCCCACCGCCTCGTCGCTGAGATCTTCCACCGGCATCAGAACAACAACGACGAGATCAGAACGGAAGAGACAGAGAGAGAGAGAGAGAGATCACGGAATCGAAGGTGATTCCGGGAACGGGCGCGACGGCGAGGGGGAGGGGGAGGGAGGATCGGACCTGTGATGGAGGCCGACTTGGAGCCCGGCTTGGCGTGGATGGTGATGGCGACGGAGGAGGGAGGGATGGGGCGGAGGCACGAAGGGAAGCTCTCGGCGGGGCTGCCGCCGCCGTCGCCGCCTCCGCCGCCGGAAGAGGACCGAGTTGACTGGGCCGCGTTCGGCTGCGATTTGCTCTTCCTCGGCGGAGGCATCGCTTCGGATTCCCCCTCCTGCTGAAATTACCTTTTGTTTTTGGAAATATATATATAAAGCTTAATATAATATTTAATATTTATACTTGATTTTTCGAATATTAAAAAGGTGCTAATCGATTACATTCGAAATTCAGACAGCTTTGAGGGTTAATTTAACCTGGCTGGTTATTAAACTTAGATAAAGATAATTAATCTATGATTGGGAAAACTTAACTTTTTAAATTGATTTAAGTTGTTGGCCTAAATGGAAAAACTTGCTTTCCTATGTGATACAGTGTGATTTACCATTTATTATGTGAAACAACTCCTCCAAGTGGTTATAAGACGCTTTATGATTGAGTTATTTTTTTATAGAAGAAAATAAGTAATTTCAAGGTATCTTTTTACAATAAGGTTTACAAGTTTTTCGATTAATAAAAGTATGATTTAATAACCATAATTTGTTTGATAATCCAACTAAGTATTGAAAATTATTTAGTCAAAATTCTCCTATTCCCATAAGTAAGGAAGGAGTTACTGAATTTCTTCAATAAAAAAAAAAAGAATTGACGGTAATTTAAATCTTGTCAAATATATTAATAAAACTTATCAAAAATAGGGTAGGTTTATGTTTGAGGAAAAAATCAATAATATTGGGTTATCAACTTTCAATTATCATGGAACAATTTCTTTATCCTATTTTCAACACTTAGATTATCAGCGCTTCAAATACAGTATTTACAATTTTTGCACTTAATTTCACTTTTTCCAAACAGTTTTTGCTTAGTAACCCCGAATTACTTAAAATGAATTTTGAACTATCTGTAAGCTCTTCATGTGAAAATAAACAAAACATATCACTCTCCATGTAGTAAAAATAAAAAAGCAAGAAATTCTATGTGGCTAGCTTTCCAAGTCTGAAAGTATCTGCGTTGATGTCTATAGTGATATTCATATAGGAATATTTTATGTACATTGAACTAAAGATCCAATACCTGAAAGTTTATATACCAATATATTATTTAAATTTCTAAATATTATAAAATATATATATGCATTAATCCACATATCAATGTTTAAGTATTATGAAATTTCTATGAATTTCGGATTTTAAAAGGCGCTAAAATACATGAGTCCGAAGATTTTGATTAAGCAAAATGTATGAAATGAAAAATCAAACTAAACTGGCAAAAGAAATCTTAAGCTTTAATGCTGATTTGAATTAAGATGGAATGGAAGATGGAAATTATTAACAAATCTGAACTGGGAACAAAATACAAATACTAATGTTCATCTGCTACTGAAAATTGAAGACTTGCGAATGATTCTGAGCACACTGTAACTCAAAATTATTGTAACATTACGTCCATTCATGACTAGGAATCACGATGAGATCCGAACTCCAGTTCTTACGGTGGCGGTGGTAGTCGGACATGGAGAAACCGAAATTTCAGTTGTTCCATCCAACATCATCACCACGGATTTCATCGAAGGACGAAGAACCGGCTCATCCTGGATGCACCACAGGCTCACTTTCACCAGTTTCTCCAGCAACCACTTATCGACTTCCTCGCCCAGGACCAACTTGTCCAGCTCTCCATCCCTGAAATGCCTCTATGCCCAACTGGAAAGAACAATCGCCTCAGGAGTCGACCTGTAGATGTCCATGTGCCTGCGACAGAATACGATCTCCAGGAGTATGATCACATAGCTATAGACATCTGCCTTCACCGGTATCAGGGTGCCCTTGTGCCATTCTGGTGCCATATAGCCTCTCGTCCTTCTGATGACCTTGAAGGTCCTGGTTTGATCCGGCATCCGTAGCTCGACGAGCCCAAAGTCGGAGATTTTGACCGCCCAGAAGTCATCCATCAGGATGTTCTGGGGCTTAATGTCGCAGTGTATGATGGGCGTGTCGCACTCTTCGTGTAGGTAGAGGATTCCCCGGGCAGTTTCCAAGGCCATTCTCATCCGCTCGTTCCAATCAGGACGCCTTTCAGATCGGAAGAGCAGATCCGCAAGGGAGCCGTTGCTCATAAATTCTAGACAAGCAACCTCTTGGATGCCTCAGCACAGAAGCCGAGCAACCGAACCAAGTGCCGGGGATTAGCCGCGCTGATGACGTGCATTTCCGCGCGGAACTCCCTTTTACCTTCGTTAAGCAGCTTCTCTAGTCTTTTGACAGCAACAACTCTTTTGCCCCTGTACAAGGTTCCTTTGTAGACTGCACCAAAAGATCCCTTGCCCAACTCTTCCTTGAAGCCGTTTGTTGCTCTCTTCAGCTACTTGTAAGAAAATGGCCTGAGAGTAACTTCCTCCGTGAAGCCAAAATTTCCACTTTCCACTATCTTCTTGTACTCAAGTACTCGCAACTTGAAAGCAAAAGGACCGGTGACTGCCAGGGCATGCGTGAACATGTTCTAAGGCCTATGGTCACCAAAAGTAATTGAATTGTTTCTATTCTTGCTGTCGACTTTTACCTACACCTGCGAATCAGAGTTATTGGTGTTTGCAGCTTCGACACCTACTCGCACCTTGAAAAATGCTCTGGATGATTTTTCAGGAACCGTCCAAGCATACATAAGAGGAAGCTTTTGTTTCATACAAGTTCATTGATCGAAGTCGTACAAAGCTACCTCACAATCGCAATCTTCCAAGCATGACATGTTGCAATCCGCTACTTCCATTGTCACCTTAAAATAGGGAGGGTCCTCCCAGTATACAGATTCGATGGATTTAAAGGTAAACGATGATAAGTTTTCTTTGGCGTCCTCGCACCATTCTTCCTTGTAGTTCCCCTCGCACCCACTAAACTGGTTTGTACTGCCAATATAATCCGTACCAGGAAAACACCGACATACAGGTTGCTCGTCCTCCATAGTACAGTAACTATTAAAGCCACGTAAGCCCTTCACTCCGCACTTATTATCTGGTTGGGTCCACATCGAGGACACCACATCGTCGCAATCAAGAAGCTGAAGACTGAAATCAGGCAACCCAGAACTGCAAAGGAACCCAAGCTAATTGATAGATAAAAATAAGCATCTTCTTTCCCTTGGTCACATGTTGATTGGGCTGCTCTGGTTTTCCAGGAGGGTCAGGCATTAATTTATTGATCAAAACTGTGGAAGATTTATTTGGAGTTGTAGCTGCATGCATGGTGGGAAGCTTGTTTTTTTCTCACAGATATCACTGACGTGCAAAGCAGCTTCACAATGGCGGTCGTTATTTGGACAATACTAAAAGACAAGGCAGACTCTTCGGCCCTGCTGAGTTGTTCATAATTAGACCTCCTGTAACAGCCGAGGAAATCCTGACTTTCATGAACAAAATCAAACCCTGGGAAGCAATGACATCTTGTCTTTTCATCTGTGACTTTGCAGAAGCTGTTTGATCCGCAAAAACCTTTTTTATCACACGAGGAATCCCTTGCTGACCATATTACTGACACATTTGAGTTCAAGGCATCACCATTAATGAAACTGTGCAAATAGAACCTGAAATTCCATCATAATCCAGCGTTGCACGGCAAAGTAGAATGCTCTTCTGATCTATATCTGAGCTATTGGCGCCCATCCTCAAAGAATAAGGCTACTCTATCCTGGACCAATGTGTACGTGACATCGCTTTCTGTTATGGTATTGGTGGACCAATATGCATCGGTATCAGCATTAGTGGAATTAACACCGTATGCAACGAGGTTGCGATCACCCTGCATTACAACATGAAATCGCCCACTCGAGTGGTCTACTGGAGATTTGCTTGAAACCAATTTCTTTTGATTTAACAGAGGTTGACCAACTACAAGGGTGTCCGATGGGGAATCAGAGCTTTGCCAAATTACATTAGACAGGTTATTGTAAATGACAAAATTACCAGAATCAAGCATCGAGGCTGAGTCTGCTGGCTTTTGCCATGAAATCATCGGCTTGGCTCGTCCTCCCTGATAGGTTCGAACAAGGAGCTTACGGAGGTTGAACTCAATGGAAGAACGAAAATCGATAAGAGGGTCATATCGATTCGCTGTCCAAATGACAGTTTTGTTGTAATATACGGGCCATAAAATCCAGCCCATTATTTTTAATTGCCAAAGCCCAACCCATCTCTTTTCCTTTCCCCTCAATTAGTGCAATCGAGCGTGAGCATAAATGGAAAGAAGGCAGCGACGGCAAGAGCAAGGAAAGATAAAATAAAAGAAGCGTTCGTGAAGAAGGGAAAGAGGAAAGGATGAAGAGAGAGAGAGAGAGAGAGAGAGAGAGAGAGATTCTGGCACGTACACGATCCGGAAACTCCAACTAGCCGAATCAACTACGAATCGCATCGCCTGGTGAATATTCAAGCCAATCATTCGTCTAATTGGAGTACTTTTCTGATTTAGGCCGCAAATTCAAACTTATGTCGATTCTAAACTTCGAGGTTAGATTGAGGAGTTATTAGGCTATGGTTTTGTGGAAATGAAAGTTTAAGATGTTGTGAGCCATGAGGTTTGACAAAAATCGGATCCGAAGTATAGGTTAATTGGAATGAAATTTTGAGTTTCACGTAACAAGTAGTACACATAGGGAAAAATATGAACGTTTGCTTTAAAAGAGGTTACTCGTTACGCATCAATGTCATTTTATCGACGATTAAGCATGGTTTAGTCGATCGGTCATTGGAGTAGTGGTTTTACTCGAATTTTGATATTATTTTCGGTTAATTGTTGGGAATTCGAATACGTTGGCTCCAGTAACCACCATGTATTGGTTTTCAGCTCTTCTAAGTGAGTTGTGTTATCTCTTCTAAGAAATTTGTAAACTCATGTCTTTAAAATGATAGAGATTTGATATTTTATGAGTTATGAATAAACATATTTGTTGCATAAAAGTCTAAATTGGGCAATTATGACCTTTTAATATTTGAGAATGGTTTTATGAAAGGTATTATGAAAGGACATATATATATATATATATATATATATATATATATATGGCATTGTGAACTGGTTTATAAAATGATTTTTGAAATGATATGAGAAATATTCTAAAAAAATATTTGTAGCAAATGAGCTTATTTGTGAAAGGTTATTCATTGGTTTAGGGGGAAAGATTATATATTTGGGTTAATGAATAATTCTGAAATGATGCGAGGAATATCTTGTGAAATGTGTTCATTTTGATGAATAAAGTTTAGAAATATTATGCGTTTTGTCTTGTGAAATCAATTGCTGATACCGATTGTGGATTTGATTACTGGTGTTGGATGATGTGATTTGGTGCCTGTGAGCCCAATGAGGGGCTTATGGGTATGCAGATACTAGTTTAGAATATCCTTGTGGACCGAACCATCAGTTAATAATAAGTGGAGACCTAATCAATGGGGGAATCTTGATCGCTTTGTCACATGCATTATGCGTGACCATGGTTAGATATTTGAACATGAATTTGGTTAATGGAGTGGATCATTGACATGTGATTTGACATATGAACTGAGATTAGTCAATGAATTGGACCATCAACATGTGATTAAAAACAATTATTCAATAGAATAGACCATTCATAGTTGATTTGTTACTATGAACTGATGTAAATATTGATTTACAAGTAAAAAAAGGTTTGTTGGAAAAATATTATCTACTTTTGATATTTTGCGTATCTAGTACTCTAGCATTGGAATTGATAACTGGTAATATGGTGTTTGTAACTGTTGCAAAGTAAATGTTCAATCTGCTTTGGAGAGATGCACTACTCATTGAGTTGTGGTTACTCATCCCTTTTTTTTTTCCTAATCTTTTTTAGGTTCTTCAACTAGTATGAGTAGTGCGAGAGTAATTTCGACAATGGGACTTTTGAGAGTTGGATTTTGGTGTTTTGAGGCTACAACCTTCGAGTGGAAGGATGGCCGTGTCATCCCCCATTTTTGATGGTTTTGGGGTGTGAAAGTTATTTGGATTACCAACAAGCCATATTTCCATAGCATATTTGCCGCCTTCTGAATAAAACCCAAAGGCAAAGAGACCAAAAAGCAAAAGCCACGAAGTCTGGTCGGTGCTTGGAGAAAGTGCAAAATCAACAGCTATCAAATTGGATGAGGTATTAGAGGTCATTTGTTGGGCACTGATAGCCATGGAAAGCAATAATAGGAGGCAAGCAACTTGCATAGAGGCCATTGGGGAGAGAGAGAGAGTATAAAAGTTCTATAGGAATCTTGAAAACTTGTTATCAGTTTTGTGATTAAGTAGAGACTGGAGAAAGAAAGAAACATTTGGGAAGGACACTAGAAGTAATACTTCAGAAAAGAAGACTTGACTACATTTCAAAGAAAAAACAAATTTCAGTTTTTCCCACTACAATTTTCATTGGAGAGGAACTTTCTTGGTACTTCTCCAAGTCAATGGCTCTTCAAAGTCCTCAGATGCACAAATACATGTTTGTAGGTCTTTATACTAGGAAGATTCAATATCAGCATACATGAACATGTCCTAGTTCTTCTGTACAACACTTGCTTAGAGGCCCTTGTGTCGGTCAAGCCAAGTCAACGACGGGGTGTCCAGTAGAATTCGTGGAACAATTGCTATAGAACAGAAGATAGTTTCTGAAGAACAAATTTTGCCGTGTAATCGAATACTATGCGTGTAACAATTGGCTAACAAAATGGAAAATAAAAAGAAAAAGGATGGGGACAGATGGAGGTCACTTGTTTAAAAGACTGTAAACAGGTGGCAACCAAAAAAGAAAAATGGAAAAGAAGAGTTGAGGCCAAAGAAAAATAGAAGAGGAAAAGAAACAAGAACAAAGAGCTTGAAAACAGGTAGAAAAGAAAAGAAGAGAGGAATAGAAGAAATGGGTTCATGCACTTAAGTTTCGAACGTCTTGACTAGTTCGACTAATTTCAATTCACAAACCCGATAAGGATCGAAGTCATTCTTTTATCTAATCGGATAAATTTTCCTAGTTTAGCCATAAATTAGAAAGTACGCAAATTTTTAAAAAGAAATTCGATTTAGGAGGATTTTTTTTATTTTTTTTTATTTTTTATGATGACCTAAATTCCCCCACCGGCCACACTACAAGGGTCCAACTAGTCAGGCACCAATCCGAGGATAGCTCGGCCCCATAGACTAGCCTCCATGTAAGTCAATGATATTGTAAGATGAAGGGTAAAGGGACTCAAACTTGGGATCAATCACCCATAAGTCCAAGCCCTTACCACTCCACCAAGCGCTTGGAGTTGATTTAGGACTTATTTAGCTATGAAATAATATAACAATAAAATTCTAGGGTGTCGTAAAACCTTAGGATATTACAAAAGTTAATTTAGCCTAGCGGATTTGAATTTTTAAAGCTTGGCATGCAAGTTACGTGGAGCAAACAACAATGAATATGAGCTTTTTGTGGGTGCATGGGGATTGTTTGTTAGCTCAAGTAGCCTACATTATTTGGTCTCACAACCTAGATGACTAGTGTTTAACTCTCATATGAATTTGTAAGCTTGTGTCTTAAAAGTGATACGGATTTGATCTATTATTAAAGTGCATGTAATCTAGATCAAACTTTTATTACTTTTGGTTATTTGAGAATAATATGAAAAACATTCTATGAAGTTAATGTGAAAAAGGTCATATGCACTATTTTGTAAATCTAGTGCATGAAATGAATTCTAAAATAATTTGAAAAATGAATTACGAAAGATATTTTGACTAATGAATTGACTTAAGAAATGTTATTAGTTTTGGTTATGAAACAAATATATGATATGTATTTTGGATTGACTTTGTGGAATTTTGGAAGATAATGTTAGTTATTTGATGCTTATTATCGCTATGAACCCATTAAGGGGTTTATGCATATTGTTTCATGATATCATGAGCCACGGATTGATAATAGGTGGAGACATTATCAAAGGGAGTATCTTGGTTGCCTTGTCACAAGGCATTATATCGTGACTATAACTAGATATTGAGTAATAGATTGATCAATAAAATAGAACATTGATGTGTGAGTCAATAATGGTTGATAAATGTAATAGACTAGTGGTGTTTGATATGTTATTATTAATTGGTTAATTAATTCTAATACGTGAAAGATTTGTTGAAATCAAATATGTATAATGAATGCTCAATCTACTTAGAAGAAATAAGTACTATTCACTGAATTGTGTTTGCTTGTATCATTCATTGCAATCCCTTTTCAAGTTCCTTAGTTAAGGGCAAGTAGCGAGAGCATTATGAATAGTAAAAAATTTTCTATAGTTGAACAATGGGTATGAGTTGAGATGGTTGGACATATGTTTGATTAGACATTTGTTGAATTTTAGTTTGTTAGTTTGGAAAAGTATATATTTATTATGGGGGATAAGTGTTGCGGAAGTCCTAAAACTTGTCACGAAAGTGCAATTGAGGCCTAAAACTTGCAAAAAGTGCAATCAAGTCCTAAAACTTGTCAAAATTGTTTAATTGAGTCCTAAAGTTAACACCGTTAGCCTTTTCCGTTAAAAATGTTGATGTGGCATTTTAAATTATTTTTTTTATTTTCCAGCTAGCTTTTAAAATATTTTTTTATTAAATTTTTTAAAAACATTATATTTAATAACAAAAAATGATTTTTTAAAAAACTGTTAAAAAAAGAAAAAAAAAAAAAAGAAAAGGGCAGAAGAGGCGACCGGCCATCACCGGAGGGGCCAGCGATGGTCGCCAGCCGTCGCCCGACCAGGGTGAGGCCTCGTCGGCCCTAGGCGATGGCCGGGATGTGGCATCCGAAAATTCATGACGATCTCTAGTTACATTAAAGTCTATGAATAGGTGATGGAAGTACCATCAAGTTATTTTATAGCCATTCAATCCATAATTTGCAATAAGATTTATGGCCAAGCTTTTAATGGATAATTATGTGATAGGAAAAAAAATTCTATCATCGGCCATGTGCATTATAAATTGAAATTTATGGATTTGTGACTACAAGTTTTATGGCCTTATTATTATTATGCAATTAGGTATTTATTTAAATGAGGATTAAGATGGATTACCAAAAATAAATATGGGCCATTTGAGTTTAGACTTTAGGCCCAAGTGTGTTGGCCTAAAGTGGGCCAAGAGGCCCGGCCCATGGAGCCCATGGGGTAGCCAACGCATGAAGGAGGTGAAGCATGGTGGACACTTGTCTTTGAATTGCCTCCACTTGTTCATTATTTGAAGCCACTTGTCCATGCATCTTCCACTTGTCCCTTACATGCAAAAATAGAGATAAATTGTTAATCAAAGAGCAAAAAGGGAGGGGGATTTCGACCAGAAGGGAGAGAAGAGAGAGAGTACCGTCCCAAGAAAGAAGAGAGAAAGGGAGGAAGAGAGAAAGAGAGGAAGAGAGTTCGTCTGCCTGTTCATCCGCCGTTCGTTGCTGCTTTGCCTCTGTTTGCTGCTGTTTTGTGCTTGAATCTAAGAATAGATAAGATACCTCTGCCGCCACTGCCACCAGTAGATGGATCAAGTGGTTAGATATGACCGCGAGAAGGAGGAGGATAGCAAAGGAAGGAACTTTTGGACGCCGACACTAATCGATGGACTTTAAGTATACGACTGTTGGAGGAGATGTCGGTCATCTTTAAAGTATAGCCAAGTATAGAAAACCATGGCATTTTGATGTACCGATGAATGATGCCCATCTGGTTTAAGTAAATAAAAGTGTTCGGCTTTTACCTATAAATGTTTAGTTAGTGTGCATCGTTTTCTGAATATAGGGAATGGAGTAGTTGGATATTCTTCCGTTATATGAATTGCGCAAGGGACCGATCTAAAAGATGTAAACCCCCAGGTTGTATGGACCCGCTGAAATTGAAATGGTATCAGAGTGACATGTTAGTAGGAAAAGTGAAAGGTGAGCGAACTGTGGCGACCCTAACGGATCGGGGGCCGTCGAGGGGTGCCACAATCTTATGTTGGTATCAGAGCTATGGTCTATTTGGAGTGATAAGGTGCCTCAGATGGAAATGAGGATAGAATGATGCACACCATAGGATACTAACTGGAATGGTTGACTAACTTTGAACAACGGGTGATGAGTATTCACTCGTAGATCCCTAGTAACTAGTGTGATGTTGCTTTTGTGTGTCAGTAACATTCTATGTTACTTATGTGACTTTAGTAATAACCTTAATTAATGATCTGACTAGTGACACCGAGTTGCAAATTATTCTTGAGGCAAATGCTTGGAAAACTGCAGGAAAGTCATGGTGCGAGTTGGAAGTGCTCATCCATCGAGGGCTAAAGCCTCTGCTGCAAGGGCTGAACCCCGAATGGAAGATATCCTGCAGGCATTGGGCAATATTGAAAATCTGATGGAAAGGCAAGCACAGCAACAACCCGAAGTGGAACGTCGTCCTCAAGGACTGGTAGAACAATTCCTAAAGTTGAAACCACTTAAGTTTAGTGGAATGGGAAGTCCTGAGGAGGCGGAGCAATGGATTGATGGAATGGAACGGATTTTCCGGTAGTTGAACTGTAGCGATGCTGAAAAGATAACCTTGGCAGAGTACCAACTGGAGGGAAATGCAAAGTTTTGGTGGAGAGCTTCAAGAGACACAATCTTTCCACCAGGTACTTACCTAAACTGGGATGAGTTTGTTAGAGCTTTCAATAGAAAGCATTTCTCTGACTGTGCTAAGGATAAGAAGATCACTGAATTTGTCCAGTTGGAACAAAGGGAGCTGACAGTGAATTAGTATGAGGCAAAATTTTCTGAACTGTCTAGGTATGCTCCCAGATTGATTGAGGATCGTGAGGAAAAAGCTAAGAGATTCCTGAAAGGATTAAGGACCGATATTAGAAAACAACTAGTGCCTCTGAATATAAGGGATTATAATGAGATTTATGAGAGGGCACGGTTGGTAGAGCAAAAGTTAGTGAGAGAGCAATCAGAATCTAAGAGGCAGATGACCTTTAATGATATTTGAAGGGGTAAGAGATCTTATCCTGATCAAGGTCAGCCTTGGGAACCTAAGAAAAAGAATAACTTTGGAAATTTTAGAAGAAACTGGAATGGCCCGACTTTTGGGAGAGTACCATACCAGGGTAATTTTTGCTAGAGATGTGGTAGACAACATGGGCCAGGATCTTGTAATAGCCAACTGAGGTGTAATGGATGTAGGCAAATAGGACACTTTAAGAGAAATTGTCCACAAGAGAGGTCGCAGTTGAGTGTTGGCTCGGTGCGATAGGTACAACAAGGTACTGGTGGACCAAAACCTACCAAGGAATCCACAGAGGCCACCAGCGCAAGGAAGGGTGTATGCGGTCACCCAAGAGGAAGCGGAAGCTTCCGAAAATGTTATCTCAGGAATGATTTCGATAGAGGGATAAGAAGGTATATGCGTTATTTGATATGAGTGGCACGCATTCATTTGGTCTGCAAAATATAGATGATTGTGAGAAATAGGAGCAAATCTCTAGATATGCCTCTTCGTATTTCTACATCACTGAAGGACATGTTGTTATTTACATTAGCATGTGAGATGAGTGAGATAATCCTAAGGGAACGAGATCTGGAGATGGACTTGATAGTGATAGTTATGTATGACTTTGACGTCATCGTAGGAATGGACTAGCTCCGTAAGCAATGGACTAGGATGAATGATCTCCTGAGATAGTACTTACTCGTGCGCTAAGGATAAAATCGTGAGGCTTAGTATGGGATAGGCTTAGTGGATAATATCTTTGTAAGTTAGTCCCTATCGAAACGAGACCCTCTAGTGGATATGTAGTTTGGGTTCGAACCAGGCGAAAGCTGGTGTACCTATAACGACCCGATCTGATGAGGGCGGGGAGTGGACGCCGAGGTCAGAGGACCTGAGCAAGGAGCGGCTCCTGGCAGGCTTCTAGGATGGCAAAAGGGGGCAGGAATGAACCGAATTATGAACGGAACTGGGAAGACAGTGTTTCTGGGATAATTCTATCAGAGTGGCGCATCGGAAGCATGGTTAAGCTTGTAGAACTCTTGTTTGTGAAAAGGAAGGATAGGTCGATGCGTTTGACTACAGGCAATTGGATTAGATGACCTATTTGACCAATTACAGGGAAGTCGGTCTTTTCAAAAAAAAAAAAATTGACTTGAGGTCAGGATACCATCAACTGAGGATTAAGAAAGAAGACATTCCTAAGACCGCATTTAGGACTCGCTATGGACACTATGTGTTCCTAGTTATGCTATTTGGATTGACGAATGCCTTAGCTGCATTCATGGATTTAATGAATAGGATATTTAAATCTTATTTGGATCAAATTGTGATTGTCTTCATTTGATGATATCCTGATATATTCTAAAGGACTCAAGGAACATGCGCAACATCTAAGCGTAGTGCTGCAAACAAAGCTTAAGAAGTGAATTATGGAGAGTGAGTTATGAATTTGAGGATTAAGTTATGATCATTTGAGCTAAGTAGTGACTTCCTATTAGAGGATCTCATTGGAAGTCTTGATGCATTCCATGGAGGCATTTAGTATTTATAGATTGATCTTGGAAGTCATAAGTTCGAGTGGTCATATGAGACATGAAATTATTTGTGGTTTATATGTCGGATAATAGGTTTAATCGATGGTGGTCAACTTTTAATTTTAGGTGATGATCTCAGTTTGAAAAGGTTTGGTGGAATTAGTGGATATGATCAATTGTGGTTATACCTTTCCAAGGTGAAATAGAGAAAGTTTAAGCTGTGGATTTGATGAGTGATTAGTCCAAGTGATGATCCCTTAGGATGAGACATGAGATATACTCGATGGAAACTAGACAAGTTCTTATTTTGGTGGATTGTCGATCTTTGAATTGAATAAGTCTTGGTGGACTATCGATATTTGAATCAAAGGAATGATGCTATATTTTAGGCTTAAATCTATGTTGCAGTGAAAGCGTAGTGAATGTCTTTGTTGGACTGAACCAGATGAGTTGTTAATGGTGTCGATTTTGATGGTTCTAGGCTTGAATTGATGGTGACAAAGGTATAGGAATAATTTGGCTAAATGGTGTGTTCGATTGAGACCGTTAGATATACCAGAATGAAAAAGGGACCATGTGACGATAGATTTTGTGCAAGGATTACCAAGGACATCAAGTGGCCACGACTCTATCTAGGTGATAGTAGATCGCTTGACTAAGTCTACCCATTTCCTAGCAGTTCGCGTAGATTATCCGATGGATAAATTTGTTGATTTATGTGTAAGCCAAGTGGTATGCTTACATGATATTCCCGTAACGATTACATCTTATCGAGACTCAAGATTTACTTCCAACCTTTGGTGAAGTCTTCAAACCGCCTTAGGGACTAAAGCTCCAATTTAGTACTGCTTTTCATCCACAAATGGATGGACATACAAGAAGAGTGATCCAGACACTAGAGGACATGTTAAGAGCTTGCATCCTTGACTTTAAAGGAAGTTGGGATGAAAAGTTATACCTGGTAGAATTTGTGTATAACAATAGCTTTCAGAAGAGTATAGGCATGGCTGAGGAAGTATCAGCCAGACCCTGGTCACACACTCGATCATGAAGCCATCAAAGTGGATGAGAAAGTGAGGTACATTGAAGAGCCTGTACAGATACTAGGCCGGAGAGAGCAAGTCCTTAGGACTAAGAAGATTCCTTCGATTAAGGTGTTATGGCAACATCATGATCTGGAGGAAGCCACATGGGAGAGTGAAAACGAAATGAGGGAAAGGTACCCTCACTTGTTTGAGGAGACATAAGTGATGTCTAATTTCGAGAACGAAATTCTCTAAGGAGGGGAGAATTGTGGCATCCAAAAATTCATGACGACCTATAGTTACATTAAAGTCTATGAATAGGTGATGGAAGTACCATCAAGTTATTTTATAGCCATTCAATCCATAATTTGCAATAAGATTTATGGCCAAGCTTTTAATGGATAATTATGTGATAGGAAAAAAATTCTATCATTGGCCATGTGCATTATAAATTGAAATTTATGGATTTGTGACTACAAGTTTTATGGCCTTATTATTATTATGCAATTAGGTATTTATTTAAATGAGGATTAAGATGGATTACCAAAAATAAATATGGGCCATTTGAGTTTAGACTTTAGGCCCAAGTGTGTTGGCCTAAAGTGGGCCAAGAGGCCCGGCCCATGGAGCCCATGGGGTAGCCAACACATGAAGAAGGTGAAGCATGGTGGACACTTGTCTTTGAATTGCCTCCACTTGTTCATTATTTGAAGCCACTTGTCCATGCATCTTCCACTTGTCCCTTACATGCAAAAACAGAGATAAATTGTTAATCAAAGAGCAAAAAGGGAGGGGGATTTCGACCGAAGGGAGAGAAGAGAGAGAGTACCGTCCCAAGAAAGAAGAGAGAAAGGGAGGAAGAGAGAAAGAGAGGAAGAGAGTTCGTCCGCCTGTTCGTCCGCCGTTCGTTGCTCCTTTGCCTCTGTTTGCTGCTGTTTTGTGCTTGAATCTAAGAATAGATAAGATATCTCTGCCGCCACTGCCACCAGTAGATGGATCAAGTGGTTGGATATGACCGCGAGGAGGAGGAGGATAGCAAAGGAAGGAACTTTTGGACGCCGACACTAATCGATGGACTTTAAGTATACGACTGTTGGAGGAGATGTCGGTCATCTTTAAAGTATAGCCAAGTATAGAAAACCATGGCATTTTGATGTACCGATGAATGATGCCCATCTGGTTTAAGTAAATAAAAGTGTTCGGCTTTTACCTATAAATGTTTAGTTAGTGTGCATCGTTTTCTGAATATAGGGAAGGGAGTAGTTGGATATGCTTCCGTTATATGAATTGCGCAAGGAACCGATCTAAAAGATGTAAACCCCCAAGTTGTATGGACCCGCTGCAATTGAAATGGTATCAGAGTGACATGTTAGTAGGAAAAGTGAAAGGTGAGCAAACTGTGGCGACCCTAACGGATCGGGGGCCGTCGAGGGGTGCCACACGGGCGGGGGTTGGCGACCCTCGCCTGGCGTGGGGGAGGGCTCGCCGGCCCCAAGCAAGGGTCGGCAACCCTCGCCTGGCGCGAGGGAGGGCTCGCCGGCCCCAAGCGAGGGCCGGCGACCGTCGCCTGACGCTGGCAAGGAGCCTAGATCCGGGGACATTGGCGTTCGCCTGGGGGCCGGCGATTGTCGCTAGCCCTGGGTAAGGCCTCGGTGGCCAGATTTGGGCGAGCCTCGCCGACCCCAAGCGAGGGCCGTGGCTAGATCTGGGTGAGCCCCGCCAACCCCAGGCAAGGGCCGCCGAGGCCTCGCCCAAGGGTAGCAACGGTTGTCGGCCCCTAGGCAAGGGTCGGCGTGCCTAGATCTAGGCGCCCTCGCCGGTGCCGCCGAGGCCTCACCCCGGTCGGGCGGTAGCCGGCGACCATTGCCGGCCCCTCCGGCGATGGGTGGCCGCCTCCTCTGCCCTTTTTTTTTCTTTTTCTTTTTTTAACTGTTTTTAAAAAAAATCAATTTTAGTTTTTAAATATAATTTTTTTTAAAAATTGAATAAAAAATATTTTAAAAAGCCTGCTGGAAAATAAAATATAATTGAAAATGCCATGTCAGCATTTTTAACGGAAAAGGCTAACGGTATTAACTTTAAGACTCAATTGAACCATTTTGATAAGTTTTAGGACTTAATTGCACTTTTTGCAAGTTTTAGGATTCAATTGCATTTTCGTGACAAGTTTTAGGACCTATCGCAGCACTTATCCCTTTAAATATATAGACACAGATATATATTTTGATAATAGATTAATGTTAGTTATGTTTGAGATTACGTCCTTCAAATAGGAGGACGATCATGTCATTTTCCCTATATTTATAAGAGTTGGGGTTTGACCATGAGCAATTGCCAAAATTTAATTGTAAAGAAAAACAAAAAAAAGGTTCGGGGAGTAATGACACAAATGATCTATGAACTTTGACCCAATATGCATTTTATAAACTTTTTATTTATTCAATATGGTCCATGAACTTTAACCTAATGTTCAATACGGTTCATGAATTTTTAATTTGTTCAATGTAGTTTCTAGGCTTTTGGTACATATTCAATATAGTTCATAAACTATATGAATATGTTCAATATAGTCTTTCCATTAATTCAAGATCAAGAACAATATTAAACAATTTTATAATCTAAGGATTAAATTGAATATGTACCAAATTAGATTAAACAAATTAAAAGTTTGGAGATCACATTATATATTGAGTTAAAGTTCAAGAGCTGCATTGCACATTTAAACAAAGTTTATAGAACATTTAAATCATCTTCTAAATAAAATAAAATAAACCATTTTGTCCTAAGTTGTGCCCTTGTTGTCTTTTCATTTTTGGTTTCGAAAGAAGGGTTCACCACTCTACGAGGCCCCATTAATTCGCTAGTGTAATCGGGGCTAGTAAGAGAAAGGAATGAAAGCTATAGTATTATGATTCAAAAGGTCATCTTTTATATATATATATTCAAAACTAAAAGAGTAAATAGGGGCATAATTTTAAGAAAGAATGGCATAAACAAGAAATAGGACAAAGAACCGTTGTTAACCAGCTCAAATGACTTGAACCCCCTAATACCTCAAATTAGCCGGGAGAAAATGATGCAATGTCTAATGGAAGAACAAACTGCTATGAAATTTCAGTCTTTACCTTTTATTTAAGGATCAATATAATCAAAAACTCCAAATTGGTACACTCATATCACATTTACTCCAAACTAATATACCCATGTCATATTTATCTCAAACTAATTTGTATCACAAAAATTCTGAGACTGATACATTCATGTCACATTTATCCCAAACTAGTATACATGCATTATATTTACGCCTATTATAGTAAATCTAGGATTCTGGGGGATAAATGTGACATGAGTGCACTGCTTTTGGGTAAATGTGATATGGGTATATTAGTTTAAAATTTTTTATAAATATAAAAATTAAATTTGGGTAGGTGTATTAATTTGAAGTTTTCGGTGGTATTAATCTTAATTTAATTAGAATCTCACTTCAAATGCACCTTAAGTTTTCTCCAACACGAAATATCATGAACTTTCGCAACAAAAAAAGTATTGACGCGTGAATTCATATACATATTTTCTTATAATCTTTAAAATATAAATCATATATCAAACTTCGATGGAAAAACTATTGCTTTGAAATATACTAATGAAATCATCCAAAATTCCTTTCATAATTTTAGCACTCCAAAGTTCTCGAGAAGGTGAGGGGTCGAGAGAAGTTGCTTACGGCTTGCATGGATGACTTTGTGAGGTCGTCTTTGACTTGTCGTCTCGTCTCCCCACTCCCTGCACACGGACTGACCGAATGTCTTCCAGTCTCCCCATGTGCACGAAAAGGAAGAAAAACCAGTCCCGCGAAGATCGTTCAATGTCCTGCCCCACACGGGGAAAAAACGCTTGCAAGGAAAACCTACAAGTGATTTGAAAGTCGACCCGAATTGACCCGTTTTAATATAGTGCAGATTGAACGAGTCAATTTCTATAAAATTGAGTTTTTCCGCTCCTTGAATGTCTTCCAGTCTCGACATGTGCAAGAAAAGGAAGAAAAACAGTATCACAAAGATCGTTCAATATCCTGCCCCACACGTTAAGGAAATGCTTGCAAGGAAAACCTACAAGTGATTTGAAAGTCGATCCAAATTGACCCATTTTAATGCAGATTTAACAAGTCAATGTTTATAAATTGAGTTGTTCTTGTTAGCCGGGTTCACTCATATGTGGAGAAAACCCAATGAGTTGTAAGCCCAAAAAGGGCTTGAGCCCATATAATAAGTTATATGGAAGAATATGGTTTCTCACTATCTTTAGAGTGGCAGCCGCAAAAAGAAATAGTAATAAGAGAAAAAGAGAAAGCAGAAAATCTGGGGGTTGAGGCAATATCTGATTTACATTAAGCTGGTATTAGAGGTCGATTCGTGGTCCGATTGAGCTGAAATTTTGTCAGCATGTTTGTGGCGCAATCTTCTCGAATCTGAACGGTTTGATTTTCGTTTGAAGCTGCCTCCATCAGGTTTTTTGTGGATTGATCAAAACCTTCATTTTTGGTCAGATTTATCCTTGATCTTTTGTGAAATTCATGTGTATTTTCAAGAATTATGTTCTTCAGGTCTTTGCTGCTATATACCTCTAGTATTTGCTAGAGAAGAACATTGTTCACCTAATTTTGTTGAGAGTGAAGATTTTTGGATGGACTCCGGTCCCGTGGTTTTTGATCTCCTAACATCGAGGAGGTTTTCCACGTAAAAAAATCGTCTTGTGTTCACGTGCTTGGTATTTATTTTACTCTACTATATCGATTCTTATTAGGTTTACACAAGAGTGGAGATTATTTTATTCCATTGCGTTAATTCGATATTGTTCGAATTGTTACCGTTCTCCCATCAGAGTGGTATCAAAGCTTCTGGTTATTGCTTGATTTTTCTACCTTGTGTTAAACAATGGAAACGAATACAAGTAGAATGGTTACACTGAATGGTTTGAATTATCATATTTGGAAAAGGAAGATGGAAGACCTTTTATATGTGAAAGATTTTTATTTGCCCGTATTTGCCGAGGAGAAACCGGAGAATAAAACTGATGCTGAATGGTCTATATTTCATCGTCAAGTGTGTGGTTATATCAGGCAATGGGTAGATGATAATGTTTTGAATCATATTATTGAGAAAACACATGCATGCAGTTTATGGGATAAGCTCGAACAGTTATATGCTCAAAAGACTGAGAATAATAAATTATTTTTGATAAGATAGATTATGGCTCTGAGATATCAAGATGGTACTCGTTTGACTGATCATTTAAATTCTTTTCAAGGAATTATAAATCAGTTGGCTGTGATGGGAATCAAGTTTGGTGATGAGATACAAGCACTATGACTTTGCCGAACTCATGGGAGACATTCCGAACATCTTTGTCTAATTTTGCCCAAGATGGTACAATTACCATGGATTTGGCCAAGAGTAGGATTTTGAATGAAGAGATGAGAAGGAAGACACAAGGATCGTCATCTTCACATTCTGATGCCTTGGTTGTTGAGAAAAGGGGAAGAAGTGAGTCTCGAGGTCCGAGAAATAGAGACAAAAGTCGAGATAAAAGTAGATGTAAGTATAATAAATTTGCTAATGTTGAGTGCCATTATTGTCATCAGAAAGGACATATTCGGAGGTTTTATCGCCAGTTAAAAATGGAGAAACAAAAGGAGAAAGGTAAAGAGAAGAAAAGTGATAATGACATCGATGACAATCGCATTGCTGCACTTAAAGAAGACTTTCTCATTATGTTTGATGGTGATGTGGTGAATTGTATCTCATGAGACCAGTTGGGTAATTGATAGCGGTGCATCTGTTCATGCTACATCTCGTAGGGATTTCTTTACATCATACAGGTTAGGTGACTTCGGATCCATGAAGATGGGAAACAATGTGCTAGCTCAAGCTGTAGGCATCGGTGATGTGTGCCTAGAAACCAGCAATGGTACAAGGTTAGTATTGAATAATGTTAAACACATACCTGATATCCGCTTGAATTTGATTTCTACAGGCAAGTTGGATGATAAGGGGTATTGCAGCATCTTTAGTAATGGTCAATGGAAGCTTACCAAAGGTTCTCTTGTTGTTGCTAGAGGTGAAAAATATTATTCGTTGTACATTATGCAGGCAAAGTTGTCCACAGACAAAATTAATGCAATAGACAGCGAAGATGCAGCTGAGTTATGGCATAAGAGGCTCAGTCACATCAGTGAGAAGGGCTTGTTAATATTAGCCAAGAAGAAGCTTCTTTCAGGATTAAAAAGTTTGGCGCTAAAGAAGTGTGCTTACTATTTAGCAGGAAAACATAATATAGTTGCATTTAAAAGTTCCCCTCCTTCAAGAAAGTCAGGTATACTGGATTTAGTGCATTCTGATGTTTGTGGTCCTATGAAAACAAAGTCACTTGGTGACTTTCTTTATTTTGTTACTTCATAGATGATCTTTCAAGAAAATTTGGATTCATACCTTGAAAACTAAAGATAATTTATTAGATGTTTTTAAGCAATTTTAGGCTTCAGTTGAGAGACAGACTTGAAAAAAATTGAAATGCATCAGAACTGATAACGGGGGAGAGTATATTGGACCTTTTGATGAATATTGCAGACAACAAGGTATTCGACATCAAAAGACACCTCCCAAGACACCTCAGTTAAATGGCTTAGCTGAGAGAATGAATAGAACATTGGTTGAAAGGGTAAGATGCTTACTTTCACAGTCAAAGCTACCTAGATCCTTTTGGGGGTGAGGCTTTAAGTACAGTTGTGCATATATTAAATCTTACTCCATGCATTCCTTTAGAGTTTGATGTTCCTAATAGAGTTTGGACATTCAAAGATGTTTCTTATGATTATTTGCATGTCTTTGGGTGCAAAGCTTTTGTGCATATTCCCAAAAATGAGAGGTTTAAACTTGATGTGAAAACATGACAGTGCATATTTATTGGTTATGGACTTGATATGCTTGGCTACAAATTTTATGATCCACTTGAAAAGAAAATTGTAAGAAGCAGAGACGTTGTGTTTATAGAAGATCAAACAATAGAGGATATTGAGAAAGCAGAGATGATTTCAGCACCATAGGTTAGTGATAATTTGGATCCAGTTCCTCTTACAAATATTCCTTAGTGATAATTTGGATACAGTTCCTCTTACAAATATTCCTACACAGGTTGATGAAGAGCACTAGGAAGTCAATGTTCCAAATAACACACATGTTCCTGAACATGTTGAAATAGATAATTCAATTCCTGAACCAGAGGCTCAATTAGATGTTCCACTGGATGTTCCAGTCCGGAGATCCATTAGAGACCGACGACCTTCCACCAGGTATTCTGAAGATGAATATGTATTATTGACTGATGCATGTGAACCAGAGTGCTATGCAGAAGCAATAGAAGATGAGTACAAAAGTAATTGGTTTGATGCTATGCGAGATGAGATGCAGTCACTTTATGATAATCATACTTTTGAGTTGGTGAAGTTACCTAAAGGTAAAAGAGCTTTGAAGAACAAGTGGGTATATAGATTGAAGCAAGATGAACATACTTCACAACCACGGTACAAAGCTAGATTGGTTGTTAAGGGATTCGGTCAAAGAAAGGGTATTGATTTTGAAGATATATTTTTTCCGGTAGTGAAAATGTCTTCTATCCGTGTGGTACTAGGCTTGGCAGCTAGCCTAGATTTAGAAATTGAGCAAATGGATGTTAAAACAGCCTTCCTACATAGTGACTTGGAGGAAGAGATATACATGGAACAACCCGAGGGTTTTAAAGTGAAAGAGAAAGATGATTATGTGTGCAAATTGAAGAAAAGTCTCTATGGCTTAAAACAAGCACCGAGGCAGTGGTATAAGAAATTTGCGTCAGTTATGACAGAACATGGCTATAAGAAGACTTCCTCGGATAACTGTGTGTTTGTCCAAAAATTTTCTAATGATGACTTTATTATTCTCTTGCTTTATGTTGATGATATGCTGATTGTTGGTAGGAATGCTTCAAGAATTGAGTTATTGAAAAAACAATTAAGCAAGTCTTTTGCCATGAAAGACTTGGGCTCGGCAAAGCAGATTCTTGGCATTAGAATTACCCGAGACAGAGATGCTAAGAAGTTGTTTTTGTCGCAAGAGAAATATATCGAGAAGATCCTTCAGAAATTTTACATGGACAAGGCTAAAGTGGTTAGTACTCCTCTTGCTGTCCACTTTAAGTTAATTATGAAGCAAAGTCCTACGATTGATAAAGAGAAGAAAGATATGGAAAGTGTTCCATATGCCTCAGTTGTAGGAAGCTTAATGTATGTGATGGTATGTACACGCTCAGACTTGGCGCACGCAGTTGGCGTTGTTAGTCGCTATTTGTCAAATCCAGGCAGAGAACACTGGAATGCAGTGAAGTTGATTATGAGGTATCTTTGGGGAACTTCAAATTTGGAACTCAGTTTCGGGACCGGGAAACTTGAGTTAGTTGGATACACAGATTTCGACTTGGCATGAGATATTGATACTCGTAAATCTACTTCTGGTTATTTGATTTCTTTTGCGGGTGGAGCTGTGTCATGGAAGTCAAGATTGCAGAAGTGTGTTGCACTTTCTACAACCGGAGCTGAATTTATTACAGCGACTGAAGCTAGTAAAGAGATACTATGGATGAAGAAGTTCTTAGAAGAACTTGGGTTCAAGCAAAAGAGGTATGTTCTACTTTGTGATAATCAAAGCGCAATTCATCTTGGTAAGAATTCATCTTTTCATTCTAGATCAAAACATATTGATGTTAGATATCATTGGATAAGGGATGTTCTAGATGAAAAGTTGTTGGAACTTGAGAAAATTCATACGGATCATAATGGCTCTGATATGATGACGAAGACTCTACCAAGAGAGAAGCTTGAACATTGCCAATTGATAGCAGGGATGGTGAATCCCTCCACATTGTCGTGAGGGGGAGATTTGTTAGCTGGGTTCACTCCTATGTGGGGAAAGCCCAATGAGTTGCAAGCCCAAAAATGGCTTGAGCCCATATAATAAGTTATATGGAGAAATAAGGTTTCTAACTATCTTTAGAGTGGCAGCCGCAAAAGGAAATAGTAACAAGAGAAAAGAGAAAGCAGAAAATCTGGGGGTTGATGCAATATCTGATTTACATCAAGCTGGCATCGGAGGTCGATTCGTGGTCCGATTGAGCTGAAATTTTGTCAGCATGTTCATGGCGCAATCTTCTCGAATCTGAATGGTTTGATTTTCGTTTGAAGCTGCCTCCATTAGGTTTTTCGTGGATTGATCAAAACTTGCGTTTTTGGTCAGATTTATCCTTGATCTCTTGTGAAATTCATGTGTATTGCCAAGAATTATGTTCTTGAGGTCTTTGCTGCTATGTACCTCTAGTATTTGCTAGAGAAGAACATTGTTCACCTAATTTTGTTGATAGTGAAGATTTTCAGGTGGACTCCGGTCCCGTGGTTTTTGATCTCCTCACATCGATGAGGTTTTCCACGTAAAAAAATTGTCTTGTGTTCACGTGCTTGGTACTTATTTTACTCTACTATATCGATTTCTATTAGGTTTACACAAGATGAGAGATTATTTTATTCCGCTGTGTTAATTCGATATTGTTTGAATTGTTATCATTTTCCCATCAGTTCCCCTGACTGCAATTTTTATTGGGGAGGAACTAACCTTATATGTTCTTGGTGCTCTTCCAAGCCAATGCAGAAGTCTTAAATTTAAAATACGCGTTTGTAAGTCTTGCATTAGAAAGATTCAATGTCGGCATACAGCAACAAGTTTCGGTTCTGCTGTAAAACACTTTCTTAGATGCCCGGTGAAAGACGGGGTGTATGGGGGCATTCATCAAAGGATTGCTACAGAAGATACTTTCTCAAGAAAAAATTTTGCCATGGGATCGAGTACTGTGAGCAATTGGTAGCATTCAATTGAAAACGAGCCAGTTTGTTCTTATGCTAACATCCGTTTTCGTTCAACAAAAGAGCGTCCACGCCTCTCCGAGGCTCCGCCAATTCTCCTCGGTGTGCTCAAGGCTAGTAAGGGAGATGGACGAAAATTAACGCCTTCTAATTTAAAATTGGGTTAATACCTTAAAAAACTCAAAACTGGTACACCAGTGACAAATTTACCCCAAACTATTTTTTTGACCACCAAAAACCCCAAACCGGTACATATGTGACAGATCTACCCTCCATTAGCTTCCGTTCGATTTTGCCATTAACCTTGCTGATGTGGTTGCTGAGGTGGCAAGCCATGTGGAAATTCATAAGTTTAATACCATTAAAAACCCAAAACTGGTATATTTATGACAAATTTACCCCAAACTAATTATTTATGACAAATTTACCAAAAACTAATATATTTATGACAAATTTACACTAAATTATTTTTTTCGATCATAAAAAACCTAAATTGGTACACGTGCGGCATATTTACCCTCTTTCAATTTTCCCAAATTTGACCGAGTTGTGATGTCCAATCAATTTTATTTTTCGGATTACTCTAACATTGCCTCCATATCATTAATACTTGATTTTTTTTTTCTTTTTATTGGAATCATTATTAGAAAACTATTCAAAGAATACCAAATGTGCACTCCATTCTTGTGCCAAGAGGATGCCCATTAACTAAAAGATGGATAGATTGCTTGCACACATATACAAAAGAAGTGCACATATCACGGTTGCTTCGCTCGTTTTTGGTTTGTGACAAACTTGGCTTTATGTTTATATGTCTCAGCCCCACATGGTTTACTCCTTGTCCACAATCTGTTTGTACGCTTATATATTACTCTTGCTTTGCTGGTCTTTCGTGTTAGTCCATGTCCTTATTAGCGTTACGTAGTCTTTCCTACCTTGAATCGTAAGTGTGTCAAACTTTTAACATGGAACTTGCATGTGAATGGTATGATTAACTCGTACATCACATGCTCGCTGAAATGCTGGAACCAAAATCACTTATGTTTGTTACTGATTTCAGGTGTATTTTGAGTGTGATTCTTTTGTATATGTGCGCAAGCGATCTATCCATCTTTTAGTTAATGGGCATCCTATTGGCACAAGAATGAAGTGCACATTTGGTAGTCTTTGAATAGCTTTCTAATAATGATTCCAATAAAAAGAAAAAAAAAATCAAGTATCAATGATATGGAGGCAATGTAAGAGTAATCCGGAAAATTAAATTGATTAGACATCAGAACTCGGTCAAATTTGGGAAAATTGAAAGAGGGTAAATGTGCCGCACGTGTACCAATTTAGGTTTTTTATGATCGAAAAAAATAATTTAGAGTAAATTTGTCATAAATATATTAGTTTTTGGTAAATTTGTCATAAATAATTAGTTTGGGGTAAATTTGTCATAAATATACCAGTTTTGGGTTTTTAATGGTATTAAACTTATGAATTTCCACATGGCTTGCCACCTCAGCAACCACATCAGCAAGGTTAATGGCAAAATCGAACGGAAGCTAAGGGAGGGTAGATCTGTCACATATGTACCGGTTTGGGGTTTTTGGTGGTCAAAAAAATAGTTTGGGGTAAATTTGTCACAGGTGTATCAGTTTGGGGTTTTTTAGGGTATTAACCCTTTAAAATTTCCTCTGTCAAACCAAAAATTTTCCACTTTGTACTATCTTCTTGTACTCAAACACTCGCATATCAACGCTTAAGTGTTATGAAATGTTTATGAATTTCGGATTTTAAAAGCAAATAAAATGCATGAGTTGGAAGATTTTGATTAAGCAAAGTGTATAAAATGAACTGGGTACAAATACTTATGTTCATCTGCTCCTGAAAATTCAAGAGACCACACGCCAGCCTTGAAACTTCTCTTCCTCTTCATGCATTGGTGACTAGGAATTGCAATGAGATCTGAATTCAAGTTCATACAGTGGTTGCGGCGGTCAGACATGGAGGAACCGAAATTTCAGTTGTTCCGTCCAACATCATCACCACGGATTTCTTCGAAGGATGAAGAGCTGGCTCGTCCTGAATGCACCATAGGCTCACTTTCACTAGTTTCTCCAGCAACCACTTATCGACTTCCTCGCCCGGGACCAACTTGTCCAGTTCTCCATCCCTGAAATGTCCGTATGCGCAACTAGAAAGAACAATGTCCTCAAGAGTCGACGAGTTGACATCGGTGTACCTACAACAAAATACAATCTCCCGGACCGTGATCCCATAGTTAAAAGGAAAATGAAGAAAATGTTTCCCTAAAAAATATTTTTCGCAAAACAAACAGACCCCTAATCTCGTTTTCAAACAGCTTTATAAGTTACTATTACTTTTATTTCGTGGTGATGGCTTATTATTACAATCTTGAAAGCGGACCTATTATAGTAAGTCATTAATTTCAGTCATAACTCAGTATTTACACCTCTTTTGGGTGATAAACTGATATAAAATTATTTAGTTACTATGACAGATAAACCGATAAACTATTTTGTAATAAACTGATAAACTACTAAACTGATAAACTGATATAAGTCGGATAGCAAATTAAATAATATGGCAATAGTTACCTTCAAAACAGACTTACGTTGGTATGTTATTAATGTCATCGGTAACTTATTATTTACCACCTTTAAGATATAGTTTCGAGTGATGAATTTATAAAAAGAACTTAAAAATTACTACTATATTGATGGTCTTAAGTCGCTAACATACGTGTGTAAATCCCAACAAAGTATTTGATCAGCAAGTTACCAGTTGTACGAATTTACAAACTGAATTTGGATTTTACTAGTAGTGCAAATATTTACTATGTAAACGGTGTTCCCTTTTTCCAAACGGAATTTCAGAAATTCCGTTTGTAAGTGATTGCTTCTTCCTTATTTATTGCCACGTTTTGGCCTAAACAAAATGGAAGTCAAACTAAAATACGGTGTCAAGTGGGATAACTATATGGGCTTATTGCGCAAACTACTATATTTTTTTTTTAGGATAGACGTTAATATAAATGTGATGACATCGCGTTTATAAAAGCTATAGCTTTGTTCATTCACAAAAGTCCGACTCTTACACCAACTGGAGCAAACCAGCTGAAGGGTAAAAAAGGATAGAAAGGCATAGATAACAGAGAATCAATTGGATGATTCTGATCATTGGTCTAGAATGAGAGAGAACCTACATAATACCCATTGTTGCAGTCTTGCAGATATCCTCTTCTTCCTGAGCTGATAATGTAGCATAGAACACACATAATCCTTATTTAACCCAGAAAAGATCAACTCTAAAAGGTACGGCATGTCTCAAGTACCGAGAATGAAACTATGATCTCCTGAAGTGTCGTTAGATGAGACTCTTGAGTAGGGAAAGGTTCTACTTGGGGTGCTCAGTTACGAGGAAGCAGCAGTGGGACATGGAGGAGCAGCTATATCAGTTATCCCTTCCAACATCATCACCACACATTTCATCGAAGGACGAAGCGCCGGCTCGTCCTGAATGCACCACAACCCAACCTTGATCAGGTTCTCCAGGGACGACTTCTCTATTTCTTCGCCCCAAACCAGCTTCTCAAGCTCTCTCGCTTCGAAATGCTTGTAGACCCAAGAAGAAAGAACAATCTCCTCGGGCCTCTGAACGTTGAGCTCCATGCTCCGCCGACAGCACACGATCTCCAGGAGCATGATCCCGTAACTGTAGACATCCGTCTTCAATGAAATTGGAGTGTTCTTTTGCCATTCAGGAGCCATGTATCCTCTTGTCCCTCGGACACCCGTGAAAGTCCGGGTTTGGTCGGGCATCAGGAGCTTTGCTAGCCCGAAATCGGAGATTTTCGCTGTCCAAAAGTCGTCCATCAGGATGTTTTGGGGCTTAATGTCACAGTGGATGATCGGGGCGTCACACTCCTCATGTAAGTAAAGAATTCCCTTTGCGATCTCCAAGGCAATTCTCACTCTCTCATTCCAATCTGGACGCCTTTGGGATCGGAACAGAAGGTCTGCGAGGGAGCCGTTGCTCATAAACTCGTAGACGAGAAGCCTCTTGGTTCTTTCAGCACAGTAACCAAGCAACCGGACCAAATTCTTGTGATGAGTCCTTCCAATCACCCGCATTTCAGCACAGAACTCCCTCTCGCCTTCATTGATCACCTTCTCCAGTCTCTTGACAGCGATGATTCTTTTGCCTCTCGACAAACTTCCCTTGTAGACTGCTCCGAACGATCCCTTTCCCAACTCTTCCTTGAAACCATTAGTCGCCCTCTTGAGCTCTTTGTAGGAAAATGACCTCAGGGCGAGCTCCTCGGACAAACCGATATCTCCCCTATCTAATAACTTTCTGTACTGGAGAAACCGCAACTTGAACGCAAAAAGACCAGAAATTGCGAGGGCAATGAATGACCACGTCACGAGGCCTAGGGTCACTACGAGGAGGAGAACCGTTGCGTCCCTAGTCCTTATTATGACCGTGGGCGGCTCCTCTGAAGTGTTATCTCCTGTTTGTTTTTTCTTTACACCCTCAAACCCCACCTTGAAGAATGCCGTTGATGATGTTTGTGGATCTCTCCTCGCATACTTCAGAGGAAGCTTTTGCTTCTTACAGTATCCATCTGAATCCAGGAGTGCTACGTGGCAGTTGCAATCCTCCAAGCAGGACTTGCTGCAGTCATCCTCTTGCATTTTTACCTGGAAATATGGAGGGTCATCCCAAGCCATGTTCTCCATACTCACAATGTTGCGAGAGGAGGCGCTTCTTCCAGAATCTCTACACCACTCTTCAGTGAAATTCCTCTCGCACCCGCGAGATGTCTGGTCCATATTGATGAAATCAGTGCCTGGTAGGCAACGACAAACGGGTTGATCATCGTCCAAAGTACAATAGCTGTTGAACCCACAAAAGCTCTTCACGCTGCATTTATCGTCCGGTTCTGACCACAAGAGGGTGGTTTTGTTCTCATAAAAGCCGTTGAAACTATGAGAGTATAGTTGAAGAATTCCATTCGAGTCCAACACTGCACGGTACATAATTGAATTGTTGAATGCCAAGGAGCCATCATTCAATGTGTCATACACCGTTGAATCTGTAATGTTGATGAGGAGCAATGCGCCTGTCGAATTTAGATGCAAATCCAGATTCCGCTCACTCCACATATTGGAAGTATCGGAAGCCCAGTAAGCGTCCACTGATATGTTTGGAGTGTGAATGGGGTAAAGCACAAGATTGCCATCGTACTGCATTTCAAGGCGAAATCGTCCTGTTGAGCGATTACTCTTAGACACGCTTGAAAACAACGCAGCCCCGCGAGACAGAGATTGGCCTCCCATTAATGTATCAGTAGGGAAACTAAAACTATCCCAAATGACACGGTGATCTTTATTGTAGAGTATAAAGTTCCCGGAATCATTCATGGCAGCGTAGGAAGCTGATTCACGTACAGAAGCAATCGGCTTACTGTTCCTAGAGTCAGTCCTCAGGAGGAGCTTACCATCCATTGTTAATTCGAGTTTGGCTGTGGATGGCACTGGTCGATCATCTCGGTTTGCGGTCCATGTGGTTGTGTTTTCGACCTCACCCATCATCCAAATTCCTACTGAGAATCCATTCCCGTTCTGGTAGAAACCGAAAGCGAAGCGGCCTGAAGGTGAAAGCCATGAGGTGGGGTGATTTGTGGGGGAGAGTGAAAAGCCTAATCTGATGATGTTGGGGTGTTCTTGGTCGCATGTTGCAGATCGATAGTGCACTAACAGTAGGAGAAATAAAGTATATTTGGAAGCCATGAGAGAAATCTGTGAGAGGTGGAGTTCAGTTTCTTTGGCTAACTAGGAGTTGCTTTTGAATGTTGAATTCTCACCAAGACTTAAGGGGTTCGGAGAAGTTGCTCACAACTTGCGTGGATGACTTTGTGAGGTCGTCTTGACTTGCCAAGTCTATGCCTTTTTGACTGGAAAAGTTGGAGTCGCTTGGAGTGAAAGATGGGGTACGTTTCCGGGACCGTTTAACCCCACTAGACATAATGGATATGTTTGTAGTCAAAATGGCTAATTAGGGGAAATCTTTTGCTATATCATACCGAGAACCCTTTCGACTCACGTGGTAGCGAAACGTGAATAATTTTTAAGAGCAAGAACAGATTAATTAGGCACCGGCGACTCGTGGAGAATGTGCATCCTGGGATGTAATACTTTATAATGGAAAATCTTTCATCATAAAGCTTCATTTGAACATCTGGAAGGGCTGGTTATTTTGCGTTTCATTCAAATTTCTATCTGTTGGGAACCTCAATAGTTATCACCAACTTTGCTCGAATTCGAGTCCTAAAGGTTCGCTAAGCTTCACATCTCTTCACAAAAGTATCAGATTACAACTGGTAACTTCTGTCCTCTGCAGATCGAGTCTGGCAGAAGGAATTCTGGTATTACATGGCGAAGCCTTGGCATTGCTCTGTTCTCTGTTCATTTACTGGCATTTTCTCAATGCTGAAGTTTCTTTGTAGCATGCTAAGGACTCAAAACCGTATGGAGATATTTTATTCGACCTTGAGTCAGAAAACAACAGTATTCTCATGAAAAAAGGGAAACGAAACTCTCATACCTAATGAGAGGTATGGAGGCTTCGGCTACGAAGATGTCTACTAAGTTACATTTACGAGATGTAGTCACGGACATATGACCTGTTTATTCTTGACAGCAGAACAGATGCAAGGAGTACATAGCTGGAGATGGTTTACTAAGTCTCATGAATGTGACCTGTCACAGTGAATATTTGTGGATGCTCTACAAGTTACTGAGAAGCACCAAACAAAGTCGAAAATCATCCTTTGAGTAAGGTGCAATGACGTTATCATACGATGATTCATGCAAGTTACGATGAACAGGACGATGGGGTTGGGCAAGGCGGGCGTGGCACATCCATAATACCTTCCAGCATCAATATCACCTCCTTGATCGAAGGGCGAATCTCCGAATCATCTTGCACGCAAAGGAGCCCAATTTGCACCATTCTTTCGACGCTTTTCATGTCTACTTGTTCATCTTTTACGAGCTTGGGAAGCTCCCCAGCGATGTAGCAGTTGTAGACCCATGAGCAAAGCAGCACCTCGTCTGCTGATGAAACGTCAACCACCATGTTGCTCCTGCAGCACACTGTTTCCAGCAACATGACTCCGTAGCTGTAAATATCGACCTTTGTGGATACCATGGCACTCCTCTGCAGTTCCGGGGCCACATAGCCTCTTGTACCTCTGACTTCAGTTTTAGTACCAGTTTGATTTGGCATTAAGAGCTTCGCTAGGCCAAAATCCGAGATTTTTGCGGTCCGAGATTCATCCATGAGGATATTTCGTGTCGTGATGTTGCAGTGAATTATTTGGAGCTCACACTCTTCATGCAAATATAGGATTCCTCTTGCTACTTCCAACGCAATTCTCACTCTTTCACTCCAAGGAGGCCGCCTTTCAACATCAAACAGGAGATCTGCGAGTGATCCATTCTCCATATATTCGAATACAAGAAGCTTCTTCGAGCTCTCCATGCAAAAGCCGAGCAATTGGACTATATTTTTGTGGTGAGTATGACCGATTGCAGCCATTTCAGCCTGGAACTCTTTCTCTCCTCGTTCGGTGGCTCTCTCTAATCTCTTTACCGCTACATGCTTGCTGCCATCGGACATTGTCCCTTTGTACACCGCCCCAAGAGAGCCCTTACGGATCTCTTCCGTGAACCCACCGGTAGCTTCTTCAAGCTCCTTATATGAGAAGGATTGCAGCGTGAACTCTCGTGCTGGACCCAAAGTAGAATCTGTTGACAGCCTCGCGTACTTATGAACTCGGTATCGATACAACAAGAAACTAAACGCAGCTATCAAGGAGCAGAAAATTGCAATAGGACCCAAGCTGACCCCGACAATCAAAACAAGTGTATTCTTCTTCTCTGTCACAATTTGCTGCCTGGATGGGACCGGTGGCTTTTGATAAGCAAGGGGGACTGGCAAGAGTATCTTTACTAACACCGTGGAGGAATCATTCCCAGTTGCTTTCCCATAGACGATAGGTAGCTTCATCTTGCTGCACAATCCGTCTCGATGCAGAGCGACATCACAATTGCAGTCTTCCAGGCACGAGCTCTTGCACTCGCGGATGGGAAGTGGTAGTATCCAATAAGGATGACTCTCAAATTCTACCCTCGGCAATGGGGTGATACTCGAAGTAATGTTAGCTTCCACACCACAGTGCTGTTCGTAGCTGGAGTTCCTCCGGCAACCCAAAAATCTCTTGCTTTCATTGATGAAAGCGAAACCAGGAAAGCAATCACACCATGCCCCGTCGCTGCTGCCTCTGCAGTAACTGTTATATCCACAGAAGCCTTTAACATCACATTGGTGCTCTGGTGCGGACCACCGAATGGACACTTCTGGGCTTGAGAAGTCGCCTTTTAAGAACCGGTGTAAATGGAGCCTGAATATCCCATCGTCATCAAGTGTTGCGCGATGAACGGTACTGCCTTCTTTGCTAGAAAACGAGCTATGATTGGCGAGAATTTTCTTGTTAATGCCGCTATAGGTCCGCAAAGCAAGAGTTCCTTGAGAATCAAGATGTAGCCACAGTGAGGATTGCCCGAGAGTACCACTCGACCAGTATGCGTCCGGGGCACTATTCGAGCAGTTGACAGAATAAGCGACAAGATTCCCATCACTTTGCATGGACATTCTAAACTGACAGCTTGAGCGGTCAAGCGATGATTTGCTCGAAATCAGATCGTTTCCCATGGAGAGGTTCTGACCGCCCAGTATGGTGTCGGTCGGAAAATCGAAGCTCTTCCAGATCACACGAGAATTGTTGCCGTAGAGCACAAAATTACCGGAATCAAGCATGGAAGCCAAGGTAGCAGGCTCCGACAATTCAGAGCCGACAAGGGATGCCTCCTGATCTCCCAGACCGGTTCGGACGACGAGTTTACCGTCCTTAGTGAAATTAATTGTCGCGTCTGAGGAGACCAATGGGTCATCCCGGTTTGCAGTCCACACGATAGTGTTGTTAGGCTTATCAACAAGCCATATTCCGATGCCGTACTTATCACCTTGAGGATAGAACCCAAAGGCGAAAAGACCCGATGGCGAGAGCCACGAAGTGTGGTAGGTTCTCGGAGAAAGCGATGAACCGGTGGTTATCATGCCAGAGGTTGTTTGTTGAGTGTATAAGAACAAGGAAAGCAGGAAGAGAAGCGGGTGAGGGACTTGCACAATCGTCATCGGAGAAGGCCGCGTGGAGAGAGGGAGAGACAGAGACCAAGACACGAGTGTATATAACTTAGTTGGAATCTCACTAACCTTAGGCAAGTTGTTATGTGACCATTTCCGAGGAAATCCAGCTGTCCAATGAACGAGCAAGACGAGTAGAAGAGAACCTCTGGAATTGGCGGGAGGCCTGGACAAAGAAGCAAAACCGACACGAGAAGAAAAGCTGTCCTCCGCTTTTGTTTCCGCGACGACTTACAAGAGTCAAGTACACAGGAAGATCTCAGTTTAGTTTCTGTCTACTTCTACGAAATGCGTGGCCAAAAATGATTGCTTGCCAACTATAAACTTTAAACACGCGTAGACGAGAGACTTTGCTAGTCACCCTTCAGACCTTGTCCATCTTACGAATTTTCCAAGCACTTTCGGCAACAAGTGGCTTAGCATCCAGATTCATTTTAAGGACTTGGCGCAAATGTGATTTAACATGTCGCCCCGAGCAGACCTCCATCGACTTGGTAATCTCTCTCGTGTCTCCCAGACCAACCAGATGTTTTCAAAAGTCTCCCCAGGACTAGGAGCACGTGGGAAGAAAATGCTTGCCACGAAAACTGATCAGGAATAAAATGTATGTCAACTTGTCTCTTATGTTCTCGTCCTTCACTCAACCAAGAAAGAATCAGACAACACGTTATGCTATTTCTCCTGATGCCAAAAACACAAAGATTTGAGCTATTTCCCCAACCAGGCAATCGATATATAATTTGGTTCAAGTCATTCTTGTCTTGTGCATAAAGATGGCATCCATTTTAAGTTTTATGCCAGAAAACAGGACAGGTCGCTTCTTTTGCGACCCCAATTGACAGGCAAAGAATTTCAATATTCGCACTGCCGATACCAAACACGCCCACACATTCTAAATTGGGATCATCAGCTGTCCTGGCCCCATGAATCCCCATTCCTGCAAAGATGGCTCCATAGACCACCCCATAATACAAGCCAATGTGCAGAAAAGAATAAAACAATAGAGCTCATACAGACCTGGCACAATCAATTTAGCTTTAAGAGCAGCATAGGCTGAAGATAATTTTCGTATATTGCCCACTAAAGTTATGCACGATTAGTTTTTGTTTACATCTCAGAATATATACCAGCACGCACTCTATATAACTGTTGACAGATATAACAATCGACATAACAATCTGCCGATAATCACACCAGCAGCAGATTGAAACCATAAGTAAGAAAAACAAAGCAATAAGGTAAGGTCTCTGTACAAAGTAGGGTATAGTTCCTCCATGGTGATTCGTCATGTTGTAAAGCGAAACCACCGGTTAGTATTTCCAATAGCAGGTAATAAGTATGTACGGATTAAATATGAACAGTAGGACTCAGCTGCTAACTCGATCTCATGATGCTCGTCTGTATACGTGTAAAAAGATTTGAGGTTGGTCAGCAGTGAATTCCACAGGTACCTCTGCTAAAATTTGACGTTACCTTCACCAGCAGATTCTACAGCACCAGCATGATTGGTCACGCTGTGTGACCTACTCGTACCCCCTTGAGAAAGCAATAAATTCTTCATCTCCTTATAACCCTTAAGTTCTTCCAAAGCATCAGCTGTCGTCTTGGACGCGAGAAAAGCAGAGGATGCAACACTTGAAGTGCCATCCTGAGCTGATATGGATTTAGGGGTCTGGCAATACTCGTGGAAGGAGTTGCTCCAGGTCTCAGATCCGGAGGCTTGTGAAGCTGTTGCCAAATTTGAGACGTCTTGGTGAAGAGGAGGAGCTTTCTTCAACATATCCACAAGAGCTCCAACAGCAGCACCCTGAGATTTTCTGATTGGCAAAAATGAACCAGACTGGAGTGGATCATGCGCATGTCTTCTTTTATCGAAAAAATCCGCTCTGCAAACAACGCACTAATCAGATCACTCTAACACAAGAAGTATGGAGTTACTAGATTGATTCAGAGGAGAAAGGACAATTATAACAATGCATTAGAACAATAGGAAGTAAAAGCGAAAGCAGCATGAGTGAACTTGGATATACTCTTGCACTTCCTCAGCAAAGTTTCTGGCAGAAACAATGCAGACATGAGTAACTCATGATCTTGGTAAATCGGTCAAGCTTAGAAGCAGTTTGCAGAAAGTAGCTTCAGCAGAATATTCATTCAATCTAACAACAGCTTATCAATCTACAAAAGTAAAATCATAACAGAGAGAGAAAGTTTGCTAACCTAAGAGAAAATCGATAAAAAAGCTTTCAGAAACAGTTGGAAGGAATTTCCTCCACTCAAGGATGGAGGAAATTATAGCCCTTAAAGAAAGAAAAATAGTGTAGAAGTTACCGATTAAATAATGTGTCATTGAATAGTCAAGATGAAGAGACAAATGAGCATGACAAAGTAACTTCAATAAGAATAATAATAATTGAGACGTTAATAAATGCATAGCCTATTCACCACATTGCAAGAAACTAATATATAGATCAACAAAAAAATCAAGACTAAAGAGGGCATCTCATCGCACAAGGCCGCCTGCACAGCGTGCTCTAAGGAGGGATTTATGTACACAGCCTTACCCTTGATTTTCCAGAAAGATTGTTTCCATGACTCAAACCTATGACCTTAGGCCACAATGGAGTAAAAGAAGAATCAACACAATCGTTCATGAGCTATGAATCCGACAAAGCTCACAATCTCTTAACATTTTTCCAATCATACCTTTAAATTCCAGAAAGTATGCATTATGAGAATTAAAAACACATACAGATGTAGCCAACAGTATTTTGCTGTAGGCATTTAAAGCAGATCACCTATATGCTGAAGTAATGCAAGCAAATTGTTTGAAAACTTGAAGGGGCAGAGAACACATTTACCTGCTACCTGGATCAGTCACATCATCTTCATCCACATCAAATGCACAAGTGTACTCGGACTCATCAAAATCATCAGGGAAAGACCTGCAGGAGCTTCTGGAATAGGAGATATTTGCTGAACTTTCAGATGGTATTTTTAACCCAGAAGGTCTTCCTATGTCATCCCTTCTGACAAAAGACATCTACAAAAGGAAAGAGGGAATTTTCAATAGAGCTGCCGGAAAAGAAAAGTTCACCAGATGACTCTGCAGAGGTATTTAATAATATACCTTGTCCACCGTTGCACCATCACGGTTGGGATACATACTTTTATCAGCCATTGAAGGGCCATATCTTGTACCTTTGAGAGGAGGTGAAGGAGGGAGATTTTGGTTCTTGAACAATGTAGGGGAATTAAGAAACTTTGTTGCATGTATATTAACTGGAGCACTCTCAGATCGTAAAAGAGCCCCCGAAAGACGACTCCCAGGCACATAAATGGGTGGGGAGGGTGAGGGAGAAGGAGAAAAGGTAGGGGACGTATAGTATTCATCAAAGCTCGCATTATATTTATGAGCAAGAGATACTTCAGGTGGGTGAGGTGGCAAACCTGGAGGGGGAAACCGAGAAGAACTGGGGTTAGAAGCTGAAGCATAAGGTTCGGAATGGGTTGGTGAAGGCGAGAAAGTCATGGAAGGCGGAGAGGCACGGCATTGATCAAAACTCCAACTGTGTCTCCTTGAGAATGGCAATGATGAGGGAGAGCCACGAGATACAGGAAGCGATGGGAATCTCTTAAGCGGGTCAGCTAATGGGCTGCCCACATAATCTGGTATAAGCTGGGGGGACATTGGCGTAGATGCCTCAGAACTCACATCAGATAATGATGATCGATACAACACTGAAAGGCAAAGCCTACCGGATGAAGTATCCACAGGGGCAAACCCAAATCGCTGCATTTCGGCATCTTCTCTACGGGTGAAGGGCTCAACAAAAGAAGAAACCCGATGAGCCAGAGAGAAAGAGCGAATTTGACCAGTTAAATTCAGGTCCCGAAATATTTTATATGCTGGCAAGAGCCGGACAGTTAGGTATAAGGATCTTAAGAGCAATATCGACTTCTTATAAATTGATGACAAGACATTACTGCTCGATCTTTTGCTCCCCTTGCCAGCATCCTTGGCCTTCCTCGCCTCATACTGCACTATCCATCTTTCTATTATCTTTTCACTCCTTCCATTCCCTAGCTCCTCCTGGTCGGAGTTCCAGCAATTTGAATGCACTTCTTTCGACGACAAATTCCTGAACAGTTCCGCCTTGGGATAAAAATTGGCTGGATCCCAGTTAATCACTCTCTTCACCAAAACAACATCAACAACCATAGGTTCAAGATTGCTTTGGCGCCAAAAATCGAGATTCTCCAACGCTTCAGGGCATTCTCTAAGAGCTAAATTGAACCATTTATCTCTGGGCCTCACGCTCGATGAGGAAGAAGAGGACGAAGATGGGGAGGACACGATCTGTTCACCGCTGAAATTCCGCGAGGAAATGCAAGGGCTCCTCGACTCGAGTATTATGTGGAGACTCTTGGCAAAGAATTCAGTGATAATCTGCTCCATCTTCGCAGAATCCGAGTGGGATGACGCCATGTTCGAAGACACAACCTTTTATAGCCGCTGGAAACCGCCCCAGAGAGAACAGAACATCCCAGACACTCCAGCTAGAAGCACTCCACCTGCCCCAGAATCCAAAAAAACACATCACGAACACATCTCAACAAGAGAACCAGCAATCGAGCGAGAGCAAATTCGCCCGCGAGCACGCATTCCACTGAGACGTACAGCAACTCATCACTAAAGCTAAAAAGCTGGCCAGCTCAGTGAAAGACAACTGCTCCAAGCACGAAAGCCGCACTGCCCAGTGACTGATCAAGCAGGCAGAGAGGAAAGAAAGAGAGGAAAAGAAAAAAAAAAAAAAAAAAAAAAACCCGGAATGAACAAAACGCGAACAAGGGCCTCGGCAAAAAGCATGAAGCGGCACATAGACGGTAGGGTTTATAGGATTCGCTCGGCAGAATTCCTCCTCCCCACGTCGCCTACTCATCGCCTACTTAAAACCCTAAAGAACATGCGCACACACCATCGAGCAAAACCATCCCACATCAAACAATACCCAACGCTAGAGAGAGAGAAGAGAGAGAGAGAGAGTATACAGAGAACGCGACGAGCACTGCGACGGGCGAGCAGCGAGCGACTGCGAGGAGGGCTCGAGACCGAATCGCCAGCATCCCTCTCTCTCTCTTCTTTCTCTCTCTTCGACGGTCCGACCGCCTTCTTATCCAGTGGAACGACAATTCGCGACGACGACGATGAGTGATGGATTAAGAAGAGGAGGAGGAGCAGCAGGGGGAGAGAGAGAGAGAGAGAGGGTAGGGACTGTGTGGTCGCGCCTACGGATCCCCCGTGGACATGGCCCGTCCAGATCTCGCCACGTCTGCTCGGCCGTTGACCGACTGCGGCCCCCCAGGGTCAATCCGAGGGATACGCTAGCGGTCCCTCGGGCCGGGGCGGCGCCTTCCTTATCCTCCTGTCCAAACACGGCGGGTTACTTTGATGCTGCGGGCATCGACGGCGGGGTCGCGTGGTTTATACGTTCAATCTTATTATTAGATCCTACATAATAACTATTCTATTTATGATTAGAATTAATTTTCTATTTTTGTGATTAGATTAAAATAGAAATTCTTTTGGTAATGCAATTTTTTTTTAATTTCTGAAAAAAGTTTAGTCTAGAAATAAATTTGAAATAAAAATGGAAAGCAAAATTTCTATACTTCTCTATTTATAAAATAGAAATGAGAAATAAAAATGTTATGGTTATCAAATGAATTCTTATTTCGAGAATAGATATTTTGTATTGTTATTTAACGCGTATTTTTACTTCATTTAGAAAAGAGAAAATAAAAATAAAAATAAAAATAAGAATCTATTTCTCTATATTGGATAGAGATAGTTGGGTAGGCGCGGCTCTGCTTGAAGAACCAATGGCTTGGCATGAGACATGTCATCCCTTGACTCAATAAGATTGATGCTCAAAACAATAGGGGGATTACTCTAAGTTAAACTCTTGGATTAGCCTGATTTATCATCTTCGTCATCGCTCACTCCACTGTGTTTGATGAATCATCTGCTACCACCATCAATATTTCCTACACATATCAAATAAGTATATGCTCTTATTTGAAATAAGATCCACTTCAAATTATTATTTAAGAAAATGAGGATATTTCAAGTTCTTATTTAGAATTTTTCCTAAAATTCTTTTGGTCAATGGTAAGAAAAACGCTCTGAACTTTGATGATGATAAATAGATAGATGCAAGAAGGAACAGTGAATTTATCACCGTAGCCTGTGCTTTGACTTCATACCGCGTTAGCAACGGCTTCCCCTGCGAATCCTTCAACGCGATAAGAACATCCAACAAGTCTTGAGGCTCTTTTCCATTGATTGTTTGATTCTCTCGTTTATGATGGACTCGCGCAACCTCCCAAACGTCCTCGAGGTCGAGCACCACCAGGAATGGGAAATAATCGGAAATGCAGAATGCGTACAGATAGTTTAGTGCGTTGAACAGTGCGTCCACATCATGTTCCTCATAAATGGTTGGTCTCTTGTCGAGCACCAACCTACTTATCACGTTCCCACAATAGTGCCTCGAGTTCACTTGCAATGGTTGAAGGCATGCTTCACTAGGTTATCGGCTTCCTCATCCCCCTAGTCATAGAGCCAATTATGTCATGTCGGGCATATGATCTCCGTCATCAAGACCTGCCTCATCTACTTCCACTGCTCCCCGAAGGGCGAGACGACGGCGGTCATGTAGCCGCCGTTGAACACCTAAGCCGCCATCGAGACGGGCCTCGACACGAAGGTGGCGTCTTGATTCTTGAGGAACTCCTGGGCGATCTTCGGGTCGGTGATTGGAATGACGTGCGTGGTCCCTATGTGAAAGCATGCGATGTCGGTGTCCATCTCCTCCATCAAGCGAAGGATCCACTGGCCCATGGGCTTGTTCGGAGCATGTCCAGGGCGCAGCCGACCACCGGCCATGGGGCAGGCCCCGGAAGGAGTGGGAGCAAATCGGATTTCCCTCTGAGGCTTTTGCACCTAAATTGTTTGATGATAAGGTATAAAATGACTAGTGCCAGGAAAAGTAGGGCATTAGTGGCGTCCGAGGCGGTGAAACTCGCCATTATGGCGGCAATCGGACATTCGACAACACGCTGGCTAACCTTGGGCCATGAAGGCTTACTAAGATTCGTGTTTTGGGATAAAGAGAAACATTGGAGGGTTGGGCACTAACATACACACACACATATAGAGAGAGAGAGAGAGAGAGAGAGAGAGAGAGATGCCTATAAATGGAAGCTGAAATTGACCGATCCATTCAATTGCAAGCTAGCTATTCTCCAAAAGGATCTGATTCTATTTAAATGCGATTAAATGTATCAGATTTGCAAGGAATCAACAACATCTGTGAATTAGAGTAAGTGTAATCTGGGTCTATGTTATGTCTATGTACATTTTACCTCAAACTAATGGCATGTGACATGAACTTAAATGCAATCTATATGTGAACTAATCCTAATGATGAGCAAGAGAATCATGAACTAAGTTAATATGGCATGCAATTTGATTTATATGAGCCTAAGCATTTATTGATTAGATGACATGGATATTAACTAACTAATTCTATATAAGATATACATGTTATATTTTTGTGAATTTCTTTTAAAGCGAAAATATGAAATTACTATAGTGTACGATGACCTAACTTAAACTAGGAAGTAATTTATATACAATCCAAATCTAAATTAGGCAATTTACTAAATTAATAGATGGTTCCTATGATATGCAATTATGATTTAGGTAACTTAGATATATGCAATCTAACCTAAATACAATATGATTTTTTTTTTAATATATTTTCACAACAGGAATGTCTTGTGACTAACAATATCACCGTAAGAGGATGAATAGGTAATTAAAAAAATTGACAAATTAATGCAGAAATATAAGCGCCCAATTGGGTATAAGCGTAAAAACTCGATGTATGCGATAAATTGATACATAGAAGAATAGGTGATGATTGTCAATCTTCTATTAAACAATTATGAAAATAAGCAGAGAAATAGAAAAAAGTGCATGCAAAGCTATATAGTGATTCGACTTAATTCAAGCACACGTCCACTCTCCTAGACTAGCAATTTACTGACTAGATTCGACTAATAATCTTATGGAACATTATGGCAATATGTGTTGCTTATACTAAAACACTTCTTCCCAAAGTTGATACCACTTATACCCAAGCAGATATATCTCATTATCATACACCTAAGCAAAAACTATAACATTGATACACTTCTCAACTAGATTACACTTTCAATACACTTAGAAAATAGTATAAAGATGTAAGGCTTTTTCTATTGATTGGATTGCTCATCACTCATGATCTCCTTTCATACTCCTCAATATTCAATCGTCCCTTTGGACAATCATCTCGAGGATCAATCTCCAAGCCATCCGTTGGACAATTATTGAGCAAATTTATTTAGCCATTGAAGCAAATCAATTTGAGATTATGGAGATTTAGTCACCCACGTAATCAAATCTGAAAGTTTCTATAAACAAAGTAGCTCAAACTTTGGAAATAATCCCGCCTTTGGGATGATTTTCAATCAATCAAGATTTTACACCCAATTAAGATCTTCCACATAATCAATCTTTCCATGAAATCGATAATCAATCAATGTCTTCGCTTGGGAATCCAAAGCAAATTACTAGCTATTATAATTGTTAACATATGAAAACATCATATGATATTTTTATCCAAAGCACATGGTTGATATTGGCCAACAATATCACCAAGTGGGAGTGAATAGGTGATTTCAAAATACTTGACAAATTTTGCAAAATTAAATTAGTCAAATTTGATATAAGCTTAACGAAGTGAAACATAGTATTAATATAAGCACAGACTAGTTATCTCAAGCAATGTAGTGCAGTGCTTTATGAGTAGAGAGACAAACAATGCACATAGGGCTTATAGTGGTTCGGCTTGATATAAACATATGTCCACTCTCATACTAATGATCTATTGGTTTGATTTCAACAAAGACCTCAGATTAGATCGTGCTACTTATACTCAAGTATTTATCCTCGAAGCTGGCGTTGCTTATACTAAAGCTAATAGATCTTGTTATCTGACACCTGAGCACGAACTATAACACTGTCAACACTTTTCGAAAGATTACAATTTGAATCTCTAAGAAGACAAATTTAAGAATGTAAAGCTTTCTCTAAAATTGGATTTTTAAATTCTCGATTAGTCTACTATATTTAGCATCTTGATCTCATTTATGCTTCTCAGCATCAGATCTCTATTCTAACCATTGGCTGACTATTAAGAAAATCGGGGTAATTGTTAGAGTCAATCAATCATAATCCTCATAGACTTGGTCACCCATACAATCAAATCTTGGTTTCCAGAAATAGAGTGACTCCAGTTATGGAAAGTATATTGCCTTCAGGATGATTGTCAATCAATCAAAATATCTTGTGTGATTAAATATTTCGCATGGATAATTTTTAAGATTGATGGTCAATCAATAAATTCTAAATTAGCAATTCATACTTCAAAAAATGAGATAAAATGTTTATAAATAATAATCTCAAATTTCTTGAAAAGATTTAGGTCGCGAGTAATGTTGGTATTCCACTTATATCAGGAGTTTCTGGTTATATGAAGCTTCCTAGTTATCTAATGATATTAGACTTTCAACAAGCTTTCAGCTATACCATACATTTGTAGGCTTTCTCCTTATATTAGACTTCGCAAGCTTCTACTAATATCAAGCTCAGTTATATCAGACTTCCTGGTAATATTTAACTATTCTTCATTGATCTTCCTTAGTATCTTAGTGATTCAAGACTATATCAATTGTTTACCTTAAGATGCGCACTTTCTCCGAGCACTGTTCATGGAGCTCTCTCCCTTGGGCGATTTCGGTCACTGTTTCTATCTCCTGGTGCTTGACTGATTTCGGCTGCTGTGGCCAGTTGTGGCGGCTATTTTTTGGAGGATAGGGGCGCCTTATACCCCCCCTCCAAAACCCTAACCGTTTGTCCTCGTTTGTTTCTTCTCGGGGCTTCGATGGAGAAGATTTGCTAGGGTTTTTCTGCAATCTGCCGGGCTACTGCTCGGGGGTGTTGACTGGTGGTTTGAGTGGCCTTTTCAAGGAAAGATCCTCTACGTGCCTTCTCTTAGACCCCAAAGAGTAGCCCTGGTACGTTTCTTGCTTATGGGCCTTCTTGTTTTACTCGGTTAGGGTCTTCTTCTTTGGCGTAGCTACTGTAGTTTCTAGCTGCAATGTCTTTGCTGGTGGCTTCGGCCCAAGTTGATGGGGGTAGGCCCTAGTGCCCGTAGTTCTACCACTCCTGTTGCTGAACACTCGTCTCAAGGGGTTACTTCAAAGGAGAATGTGGCTCAATCTAATATGGCTTTGGCTGGTGATGTTGAGCGCATGGTTCGGCCTACCCGTGGACCTCCGGGGCCGCGTGGGAGGAGTAGAGCAAGATCCAACTCGAAACAACCCCAGCGGAGGAATGCCTCTAATAACCCAAATGCTCGTACATGGGTTGCAGTGGCCAAGGTTGCCACGAAAGGTTATGATCTAGAATACTCTCCACCGGCATTTGTGAATGACAAGCCTGTTATTGAACTGTCGGATGAAGATCTAGAAGCCACTAACCCTAAGCTTAAGGAATGCTTGGTCGGATACTTTATTGGGAGAAGGTTACCTTTCAAAATTACTGAGTTGGCCCTCAAAAATGCCTGGGGCCCGAACCTTGCGGAGGTAATGTCAAACGGATAAGGCTTCTACTTCTTTCATTCCCAGATGCCGAGTTTCATAGGAGGATCCTTGAAGGGGGTCCCATCACAGTGGCCAAAGTTCCGCTGGTGTTGCAACAGTGGAAGCCAACTTTGGAACTTAAAAAGGACACTCACTTAACGGTTCCGATTTGGGTGAGGCTACGGAACCTCCCACTCGCTTTTTGGTCTTCTCAAGTGATTGGCAAGGTGGCTAGTGCTCTTGGGAAACCGTGGTATGTAGACCGGCGCACGGAGTAGATGAAAATGCTGGCCTTTGCCAGGGTTTGTGTGGAAATTACGGCGAATCAACCAACTCGTGACTCAGTGGAAGTAGTACATAGAGGGAAATCCTATACTGTTGGTGTTGAATATGAGTGGTTGCCTCCGGTTTGTCCGGGTTGTGGTATTTTCGGCCACAAATGTACACCTGATCTATTTGCTTCCCCTGCTTTGAAGCACCAGCAAACTGTTACTACTTCACTTGCTGCCCAGGTAGTGTCGCAAGATCCTTTGCGTGCGAAAGACCCGAGTCGGGTTGGGGGTGTGGGTGATCGTTCGGTGGAAGACCAGGGTCGACTTGGAGTTGGGGATGTTCCTCCCCCTCTTTCTATTATGGCTGCTCATCCTTCAACTGATGCTCCTGGTGATGATAGAGGTAAAGCTGTAGTTACTGACCCAGTTATTGACAGATCTGCTCCTTCCTCTGTGGTAGAACCGGGTTGGCAGCAAGCCAAAAGCAGGAAGAAGAAGGCCTCTGCTGCCGAGGAAGCAGCATCGTTTAAACTAGCTTCTCCAGAGGATGGCGATCAGTCTCTAAAGCTGAGGGATGTTGTTCCCAAAGCCTCGAAACCGCGTGATGCTCGTTCTTTGCCAAAAAGAGCACCGGATTCTGCTCCTGCATCGTCGGCTCTTCAGTCTAGCTCAGCGGATGATATTGAGAAACCCATCTTTTGCTCGGACGATGAGGATCTTTTATCTACGAGTCCTCCCTCTCTGAAAGTGTCGATTGAAGACTCTGGTACTATGCATGATAAATTGCAAGCGCTGCTTCCCGATCCTCCCCCTTCGGCACTTTCTCTAGCTTATAGTCGGCGTAAGTCGTCAATGAAGAGGTAATCCTAATCCTTGCTATATCTATGTATATAGGGTTTTGGAATATTAGGGGCATAGTAAACCCCATTAGGCGTGCGGAAGTAAGGAGATTTGTGTCTTCTAATAACCTTTACCTTGTTGGTCTTCTCGAGACAAAAGTCCCTAAATCTCTCTTCGATCCTATCTCCTCTGGTTTCTTGGCGGGTTGGAGATGGGTAGCGAATTATGAGTTTGCCCCTCAGGGTAGGATCTGGGTGGGTTGGAACCCAGAGTTTGTTCTTTTTGAAGCTTCAGCTTTTAACTCTCAAGCTATTCATGGGCACCTGAAGTTTCTAACATCTGGTTTATCTTGTTGTATCTCGGTTATTTATGGTAAGCATTCTTATGCTCGTCGCCGGCTCCTTCGGGAGGACCTTGTCCAGATGAGCCTTTTAGTGCGGGACTCCGCCTGGTTGGTTGCAGGAGATTTCAACACCATCAAAGAACCATCGGATCGAACCGGAAGTGGGAGTTCAACTAATTGGATTTCCTGCTTTGATGAGTTCAGCCAATGCCTAGCCTAAGCGGAGTTGGAGGACCTAAGGTATGTCGGATTACGATTTACTTTGTCCACCTCTTCTGGTGAAGGCAGGAAAATGAGAAAGATTGATAGAGTTTTGGTTAATACCAAATGGAATGTTGATTTCTCTTTTTCTGAGGCTTCCTTTTTGAACCCGGGAATCTCGAACCATTCTCCCATGGTTGTCCGAGTTCTTAACCCGGTTCCGAGAAAGAAACCTTTCAAATTTTTCGATTTCTGGATGAAGCACCCGAATTTTCGTTCTATTGTTCAGCAGGCCTGGGGGAAACCGGTTGGCGAAGTTCCCATGTTCCGTCTTGTTTGCAAGTTGAAGGATCTTAAAGGCCATCTCAAGCAACTTAATAGAGAGGCATTCTTAGACATTTCGATGAGGACTGAACAGACAAGAAATGCGTTACATGTTACCTAGCTTGGTCTTCAACATAATGTAGATGATACTACTCTTGTTGATCTGGAGAAGGCTTAGCGTCGTGCTCACATTGACCTGCGTTCTCATGAGGAATTGTTCTTCAGACAGAAATCTAGAGTGAGATGGCTTAAAGAGGGTGACAGAAATACGAAATTTTTTTCACCACTCAGTCAGCAGAAGACATCTTAGGAACCGAATCCTTTCGGTTAAGGATCCCTCGGGTTCCTTGGTCGTGGATCCAGCCTTAGTGCCTCCGGTTTTTGTTTCCTTCTTCTCAAAACTCTTATCTTTGCAGGCTATTCTTCAAAAGCCTTCTTTACAGTAGGTGAAGGAGTTCGTTCGGAGGCCTCTTTCCGCTAAACAGGTTTGTTTTCTCTCCCGGCCTGTTCTTGATTTAGAAATTTGTGAGACCGTGTTTTCTTTGGCTCGGGGCAAAGCGCCGGGGCCGGACGGGTTCATTGCGGAGTTTTATAAAAACAATTGGGAGCTGGTTGGGCCATTGATCCTAGATGCTGTGAAGGACTTCTTCGCCACGGGTCTTCTTCTAAAAGAAGTCAACAATACAATCTTAGCTTTGGTGCCTAAAGTTCCTAACGCCTGTGATGTTTCTGATTTTAGGCCCATAGCTTGTTGCAATACAATTTATAAAATTATTACCAATATCCTCGCCAATCGGATTGCGGCAGTTCTGAATGACCTTATAAGTTCTTCTTAGAATGCTTTTGTCAAAGGAAGAAGAATTAGAGATAACATCCTCTTAGTCCAGGAGCTATTTGCAGGCTTCCACCTTGACCCTTATCTCCAAAGTGTGCTATTAAGGTGGACTTTCAAAAGGCTTATGACACTCTGGATTGGGATTTCTTGGAGATCACTCTTTCAACTTTTGGATTTCCTCGTTAGATGATCAATCTTATTATAGTTTGTGTTCGCACACCAAAATACTCTATCTCCATTAATGGTAAACTACATGCCTTCTTCTCGGGAGGACGGGGGATTAGACAAGGAGACCATATGTCCCCATATCTCTTTACTCTTGTGATGGAGATTTTCTTAGGGATTTTGTGTTCTCGCACAGCCCATGAGGGTTTTAGGTACTTTTGGCGGTGTAAAGCAGTGAGTCTTTCCCATCTCGTTTTTGCCGATGATGTGTTTCTCTTTAGTCAAGCAGATTGGGCGTCTATGACTCTACTTAAGAGAGGCCTTGATATATTCTCCTCTTGGAGTGGTTTACTTCTGAACAAGAACAAGAGTGAAATTTTTATGGTAGGGGGATCTTATTCCTTGCAGAGAAACATCATCCTGGCTTTTGGTTTTAAGGAAGGGAAACTGCCAGTTCGCTACCTGGGTGTGTCTATCATTTCTTCAAGACTCGGGAAAATGGAATGTATCTCTTTGATAGACAGAATCACAACTAGGATCCATGCTTGGACCCACCGTTTTCTCTCCTTTGCCGGAAGACTTCAGCTAATAAGGTCATTTCTTCACTCAATTCAAGTTTTCTAGGCCAGTGTTTTCACTCTTCCATACTCCGTATTGGACCATATTTAGCGCATTCTGAGGCAATTTCTTTGGAAGGGCTCCTCCCTTGGTCGTGGTGGGGCTAAGGTATCTTGGGAGGATGTCTGTGTTCCCAAGGAGGAGGGTGGTTTGGGTTTGCACAGCTTGCGTGACTGCAATAAAGCCTCATTCTCAAACATATCTGGATCCTGTTTATAGATAAAGAGTCCCTTTGGTGTCACTAGATTCACTCTTAACTTTTTAAAGAGGAATAATTTTTGTGTTTCTTCCACCCCTTCTATTTGTTCTTGGGTGTGGAAGAAAATTCTTAATTTGAAAATGGAGTTTAGGCTTCTTTTCTTTTGGGAAGTGGGGGATGGTCATCAATTTCTTTATGGTACAACAACTGGCACTAAAAAGGCCCACTACACCTTTTCTTACTTGATTCGGTCATTGCGAATTCGGGCTTCTCCTTTCAGGCTCCGATAGCTGAATTTCTTTCACCGGGAGGTCAAGAGTTCAGGCCATTGCTTGAGGGATGGAATTTTGTTCTCCCATCTAGCTCTCAATCCCCGGATCGTTTCTTATGGCGTGGCTCCTCCTTTGGAGTCTTTTCGGTTGCATCAGCTTGGGACATGCTTAGAACCAAGAAAAACCGGGTGCCTTGGGCTCAATTCATTTGGAACAACGACTTGGCGCCTAGATTTCAATTCAACCTTTGGCTAATTACCAGGAATTGCCTGCCCACCCAGGTTTTTCTCCTATCTTATGGTAGAATTAACCATGAAGTGTATGCCTTCTGCAATACTACTTTGAATTCGATTGATCATTTCTTTTTTGAGTGCCACGTGCCTACGACCCTTGCTTTTTTCTGGGTGGGGAGATGTAATCTTCCTTGGCATAATAGGCCTTGGGTAGAAAATATCAATTGGGCCTTGCAATTTCTCTTTGGCAAGGACTTCTATCATTCCATTGCACGTTTCTCCTTTGGAACTTTATGCCACTTGATCTAGAAGAAAAAGGAATGCTATTATCTTTCGAGGTGAAGCGCTACAGGTTGCTGCTATGAAGGATCATCTCATTAAGGTTGTCAATGATAAAGTGCTGACTTATAGTAAGGTACCCGACTCTCCTAGGAACAGAAGGCTTCAAAGAGCTTGAGGGTTTGATCCTTCTATTTTTGACAGAAGCACTGTTATTCTTAATTAGCTAGAGTGGTTGTGCTTCTTGTGCAGTGTTGCTTTTTGCCTCGGCTTGTTGCTTTGCTACTGTTAGCTTCCTTGTTGTTGCTTTTCTTTTGTGCTGGCTCCCTTCCACTCATTATGCTTATTTGCATTATGAGTGAAAGTTCTTGGCGCCGGTTTGCGTATATTGGCTTTTCCCTTTCTATATAATATTACCTTTTACCAAAAAAAAAATTGTTTACCTTGTCCAGTACTTCCAAGTCTCCACGAACTTCCCATTTTTCCTGACTTAGGGTGCATTTGGTTCAGCATTCCCAAGAGACTTTCAACCTCCAAAGCTCCTTGGGGAAATGCTGGACCATTTAGCACCTATTTTGAAGGAGCTTTCACTTCAAAGTCAGTATTCGGAAAGTTGAAAGCCCAATACTAATAGGGACTAGCTTTGGGCTTTCAGCATTTAGTTAAATGCTGAAACTCATTTTTTTCTTCCAAAACTACCCTCATCAATTTTTCAAAATTCTAATTTCGTCCTTCATTAGTTTTTTCTTTCTAATTAAAAAAGGACCAAACCCTTCACCGGACCCACGAAGGGCTACGACCACCGATGAGCTAGATCTGGCGCCAGCGGCTGTCAGTCGAGGTCACCCAACATCGAGCAACCTCAAGTGAGGGTCGTGTGACCCAGTCGAGGGCTGTCGGAGGTCGCATGACCTTGGGCGACCCTCGATGAGGGTCGCGCAACCCAAGCGGCGTGCTACCTAGGCGACCGCCGCCTGGGTCTCGCAGCCTCAAGCGACCCTAACCTAGGTGTCGCAAGGGTCATGCGACAGCGGCCATCGGTATCGCGACGCTTGCGACACCTAGGCGACCGTCGCCTAGGTTGCGCGACCCTTGCCGAGGGTTGCTCAAGGCCATGCGACCTTTAGTGGCCCTCGGCTAGGTCGCACAACCCTCGCCGGAAGTCGCCCAATGTCAGGGGACCTCAACCGACGGCCACCGGTGCCAAATCTAGCTCACCGGCGACCGTAGCCCTTTGCTAGTCCGGTGAAGGGTTTGGTCATTTAAAAAAAAAAAATATATATATATATATATATATATAAGATATCCAAAGCCTATTGCAAAAGTTTTTTGCCCAAACACATCCAACTCAAAGTCCATTTGCAAAGAGGTTTTAACCAAACACAATTTGCATTTCCCCAAATAGCTTTTACTTTCAGCATTTGCATTACATCCAAAGCCCATTTGCAAAGCTAAACCAAATGCACCCTTATTCATCTCCATAAAGGTTCGACCTCATTTTTGTCAGTCTTTCACTTCATACTTTTGATACCTCCAGTATCAGCAAGGTATATCAACTTTCCTCTAGCTTTTATCTTTTTATCGTTCCAAGCATATTGGCGATCGTGGCTCTATCTTGTTATCTTTTTATCGTTCCAAGCATATTGGCAATCGTGGCTCTATCTTGTTGTTCACCTATCTACAATCCCTCCAAGCTTTACCGAACTCCTTGTTCAAGGCTTATTTACCTTCTACTCAAGTACCTTTACCTTGTAGATACCTCTACACCCAATGCCTTACCATTGATAGAGAATTCATAACTTCAAACATCTTGTTTAGACATCATCTACATAATGGATTGTCATCTTTCATCCGATTTACTCAACCATTAACACATTGGTAGCCCTCAATTATTTTTCATCTTCAAAACATCATAAGTAATTGTCTCAATAGTGATGAGCCATCAACGGTGATTGTGCACTGATAATACAAGCACTTCACTTGTATCAGCCGTTCCCAATTTAAAAAGATTTCCCGATGATATTATGCTGCTTCTCTTTTGGCAACTTCGAGTATGATAGCAATATAGGTTTTATGGTCCAGTTCACCCTAGTACCTCCAAGTCTGTACTTCTCATTACTTTAGACTTGTTCACCCATACATCCTTCTAGTCCTTACAAATCTTTTCAATTTGTATGTCTAAGCTCCTTAGCTAGGGATCTAATTATTTCCTAAAATATAAACAACATTATCCAGCTTGTAAGATAATTATGGATTGTTTTGTCAACTTTAAAATAACATAGAAGGTTTTCTTGACAGAAAGTTTCATAAATTAATGAGATGATATACCTAAGCCCCACATAATCACATATTCACCAAGACCCGAAATAGGAAACGAATTAATCGTGGATCTAATCTTTAGTCTCAAAGGTTAAAACCTCAATTATCACAAATACGCACAACTAGAAAGTTGAAATTTCCTATTTGGAAAAAGCCTAAAGTCACACACCAAATCAAGTTAGAATTGAATAAACTCAATTTTAGGCAATTATGTATTCAATTTGGACTTAGTTTGGTCAATTACCTAACCCAGACTTTGATCCAACAATGACCGGTAGCGTGATTCATGGCGACCAGCGAGGCAAGGATGGGATCACCGACAAGGAGCTCACGGTACGGCGAGACGGGAAGCTGTCGGAAATCATCAAAGGAACTAGGACACCCCAAGGAAATCGCTAGTGGTTGTTGTTCTGGTGTCAGCGCCATGGGTGTACTACGGACTTCATTGAATGCCGCAGGGAAAACAGCAGTTTGACTTGGCAATGCTGCACTGGCATTGGGATAACCTGCAGAAGAGAAACTAGGCACAACGAGGATGACAGGACAGCTAGCAGTGGCGTGCGGGACCGGGCAGATGTGGACGAAGTACCGCCTTGGGCCGGAGCTATTTTGAGATCGCTGGTTTTTCGTCAAAAGTGCAGCTGCACCTCGGGGTGTTGGGTGACGGTCACAAGACGTATCAAAGTGAGGCAGAACACGGGGTCAGGTTTGTTATTGTGGGAGGTGTCGATCGCCAGGAGCACCGGAGCTAGGCTCCAATAGAGGAGCGTCAAGATAGCGGTTGAAGTGCGGCAACAGCTGGGCGTGGTAGGATGCGTAGTCGAGAGCCTCGTTTTTGTGCTGAGTTTCTCTAAGCCTTTCTATAATGTGTTATCTCTCAATTGTGAACTTCTCAAATTGTGGACCCTCCTAGTTGTGATGTGAACTACTCTATATATAGGCTTAGTTTAGGGCATCCTTGCAAGAAGCTACCTTCTTATTTCGAAATCAAGGTATGTATGATATACTCAACAATAGAAAACCTCTTTTATTCACAAGAATTAAATTTTGAGGATATAAAAATTATTAGCACTGCTTGTTTGCCTTAATAAATCAAATTTCCCAATTTGAAGCACCCCATTTTTATTAGTTTCGGTCACTACATGATTAATGGGCTTTCGCCAAATTTTTAATTCACATGGGCTTAGTCCAACAAATTCAATTAAGTCCAGTCCCCCCGCCGGAGTCCATTGATTTTGGTCCAATTAAAATGCAGTTTACGTAGTTTTAATACTATGAAAATGCTCCTAATATGCAGAGGCAATTTGAAAACTAAAAGAATTGTTTAGGGGTCGAGACCAACTCCTAATTTATCTATGCAATGGCTAATTAAATAGGTTGTCAAAATCTAAATGTCGACAACCATGTCTTCATCTAATTGTTTAAGTTTTTTTTTTAAATAATTGATAGTAATCATATAGAATCTCACAGAATAAATGGCTACTTTTATAAATAAAGCATTATCATTCATAATGCCAATTGTCGTCAATGATAATGTCGACAATTTGGCAACACTCGAGCCCTAAATTGGCTTCTCCATTGAGGAAGAAAAGAAAGATCTCATTGGTACACAATTTCAACTTTGCCAGCACGTTCCAACACTCGACGAGTCTGAGGGCTCGAGTCGAGGCATGCCCCCAAGCCGAAGCCAAGGTTGTAGCAATTGGGAGGAGCTTTTATTTCATGAGTCACGGCTCCATCAGCTGCTACATTGGCTAGGGGTAGAAAAAAGAAGCAAGTAATATTTCAAGGCTAGAGTCGAAAATCGAATTTGTAAAAAGAAAATATGAAAAGAAACCACGAAGAGTCGGTCGATTAGGTACGATTCATTGGTGAGGGAACGATGGATTTTGCATTACATGCCTGTATACTTCTAATTTAATGTTATATATAATCATTATTTCACTAAAAAATGAAAATTTTAAATTAGGGACGAAATTGATAGATTTTGAGGATGGACAGAAAAATAAATGGTTGAAAAACCTATAAAAAAATTTGAAATGCAAATGCTGAAAATAAAGGGTGTGAATGACAACTATTTTGTTCCAGAAATCAATTTTTAGCCTCTTTTGACAACTTTGCGAGCAAAATTACGCGTTTAATAACAACACAAATTTTTTTCCTCCCAAGTGATCAGCGATTGGTGGCGAGCGGCGATGGGTGGGCAATTGACCAGTAGTAAGGGTGAGCAATGAGAAAAAAAAAACATAATGATTATCATGCGCGTCCTAAAGGTTGCAAGAAAGGTAAATGGCATGGGAAATTCAAATTGTTGGAAAGAGAAATTTGCAAGGAATTTACGAATAAATTTGCTGGAAGAAACCATGAAGAGTTGGTGGATATCTCAATACATTTATGTATATGGATACAAAGGAACGATGCATATGCAAGGGAACGAAACGACTTTGCATTGCATGCCTAGATAGTTCTAATTTGATGTTATATATTATTAGGAAAAATTATCCAATTGATCCTAAATCTAGTGCATGAATGCCAATTCAGTTATAAACTTTTCATTTTTGTAAATTTAGCCCTGAATTTTTTTGCGAAATGTCAATATACCCATTCTACAAAATTTTCATCAGAAGCCGATGATAAAGCGATCGAGTCATCGTCGGCCATCTTATGTAGCATACAGTCACCTAAGTGATTTTCAATAAAAATTGGCCAAAAAGACTACATCGAAATTTCAGATAAAGGTTTATGATTAAATTGACAAAATCGAAAAGATTATGACTGAATTGGCATTTGTACAATAAGTTTAGGATTGATTGAATAATTTTCCCTTACTGTTATTCAATTTCAATGCAAATGAGAGGTTTTTCAAACTAGTATATATGCATGTTATTATTACTACTAATAATTATTTCTTTTTATTTATGCATCTTATTAATATAATAATAGGAGTGTGCAAAAGAGATTGCCCAAATTGGGAATCGCTCGAACCAAACTAGACTGGCTTGTTGGTCCAATTCCCAGGAGTGTTGGTCCATTTCTTGATTCTTAAAAGTAAAATCGGTGTCCGGGCAGTTCAATTCCTAATTCAAAGGGAGAATTAGACCAAGGTGGACTAGACCGATTAAATATACTTTTTTTTTAGTCTTTTAAAAAATTAGTAAAATGTGAATTAAACACTATCTTAATCCGATTCCAAGTAGTGGAAAAAAAGTACTGAGAAAAAAAATAAGAGATCGGTTTCATTGGATCAGATCAATGGTGCGGTCCGGCTCCTAATCCTAGGACCAATTGGAAATCATCAGAGAGCTGTGTTGTGTTTCCCAAGCGAGTTCTATCCCAGACGGCGTGCGGACAAATGCGGATAACCAATGTAAGAGTAGAAATCGCTGAATTTGCGATAGGAGTCAAACTCACCGGAGTGAATGCAACTCCAACGGGAGCCAAACTAGAGATCTATCAACTCAAGGATTTGCCGGTTTGGCATTAATCGTCTAGCTCTTCTCGAGCCGAGAGAGAGAGAGAGAGAGACACGGGGGCGGGCGGGCGGGGAGGGATGCGAAGGCGACCGACGTTGGCGGTGGTGGTTACGATGGTGGAGGAGGTGGGGGTGGTGGGTGAAATAGAATGAAATAGGTGGTGGTGCCACTTAAAAGGCAAGAATTTGGATCCGTCGGCGAAGGGTTTGCTTCTGCAGGGATCCGCAGATACGCTAGCAATTCCTCGACGTAGTGCATTTTTATTTCATGTCCAAACACACTATTAATTTTTCGTCCTCTTTGAAAATGTTGGGAACGGACTAGCAACGTGATTCCTCTAACCCTAATTCTCACAATTATCCTCATAAATGAGCGTTTATCTAGTGCTAAAGGGTGAGGAGGCCATTTCATTAAGCCGGTTATATAGAGGGCAATAGAAGAGAAGGACTTGCGCTTGGATCATTACTTTTCTGCTTCTACATCAAGAATGATGGGTTTCAAAATAGCCGCGTTAAATTTTCTACTCAATTATATGTGTTCTTGTTCTAGTTATAAAGATCATGGGATTGCGCATTTTAACATTTAACATGTGATATTAGAGCCACCATAGAATAGAACACTGGTGTATAGCTTTTTTTGCTTTTTTTAATGATTTTTTGTGCAGCAAAATTCGATTTTTATTATATAAATAGAAAGAACTCGACGAAATGAGCAAATTTGTAGGTGGCGTGCTGCCGACGGAGGTTCCACGAGCCCCCACACGCAGTCACACACCGCTAAGGGTGTCGAGCAAGCGCCACGCGCCCTCATGCACTCAAGTGCGGGCGCTGCTGATGTGTGCACTGCACGCGCTAGGGCTAACGTGAGCGATGTAACCTGTGAGACCCGACCTGATCCGGTGACCCAACCCATTAACCCTAAACCCGACCCGAGATCCGACCTGTTAACCTGCCTGAACCGAGTTACCGTTGACTAAACCGATTAACTAGTTGGACCATGCGTTCGAACCAGGAACCAGTCGGACTGTCATCAGCTGGATCGGAAAGAAGGCCGAGTGAGGCTGCTTGCGCGTGTGCTCCGTGTGCCACGCACTCAAGTGGAGCGTGCGAGCATGTGGAGGCTCCAATGGGCGCATGGTCAACGGCTACGTGCTCGTACGTTGATACTCTACCTTGTGGTGTATTTATTTTACATATTTGATGATTTTATGAATGTGAAAATATATACAAAACCTTAAATACATGTATTTTCTCGTATTTTTGTTTTATTTTTCTATGATTTTGGAAAAATAGGTACTGGTGTATAGGTTTGTCATCACATAGATATTGTGTAGAGTATAATTCATTGATAATATATATATATATATATATATCTATATACAACGTTTAATTTATATCAATGAATAAAGCAATATAATTGACATGATATGTGATTTTAATGATCAATTGCCCATGTCACTAAAGTTAAAATCATATGAATATTGTGTATGTGAGTAGTAAAGTTCATATCCCCGGTATGAGAGAGTTTCAAGGATTCAATTGAGTTATGACCACTAAAGTAGCATAGTTGATTGGGATTAAGAAATATCGGTCTTGTATAATGATGGAATGTCTCATGTTCTAATGCATGGTCATAATTTCAAAAGAGGTGATTGTGTATTAGTTCATAGAGGGATACATAATGAAGAAGTGACTAATTCTAGTGATTTATACATCCAAATGTGATGAATTCACGAATGTTAGAATATATTCTCATAGCCATTGTCATATGGAGAGTATACGACTGCAAGTCATGTATTCTGCCCAAAAGTGATTTTATGATTTTGTATGTAACTCTCTAGATTTGTAATTATACATCAAGTTACACAATACTAACATAATGCTAATTATATATATTACTTGTTTTTTCAGTCACTTTTTTTGTAAACAGTAACTCTGTTACTATTGAGGTTCTTGCTGGTTCAAATTTTAAGAGATATAAGGAAGATTTTTTGTTTAGTATGAAGATGATAGATGTTCATATGGCTCTTACTGCCAATAAACCGATAGATCTTACTGCCAAAAGTACAAAAATTCAGAAAGCATATTTTGCTACTTGGGAAAAGAGTAATCGAATTTGCTTGTTGTCGATGAAACATTCCATTCAAGAACATTTGAAAAGTGGTTTGTTTGCAGACTACACTGCTAGACAGATAATAAAAACCTTAGTGGCTAATAACCATGTCTCGTCTAATGCTGAGATAGGGACACACTTGCAAATACTATTTAATATAAAATATGATGGTTCTGGTGGAGCTAGGGATTATATTCTGAAGATGGTATATTTGTAGACAAAATTTTAGGCTCTTAATATTGCTATTCCTACTACTTGCATTGTGCATCAAGCTCCAAATATTCTTCCTTCTAATTTTGCGATTATCAAAACCAATTGTAGTTTCCAAGATGAGACTTGGTCAATTAATGACCTGATTGCAAGGGCGGTGGTAGAGGATAGAAAATTAAAGAAAGATAAATGGCACGTTGCCATTTATGCTTCTAATTCTCATAAGAGCAATCCTGAAGTTGCCGGTCCTTCTAACAATAAAGGAAATACTGAAACTACTTGTCCTTCTAATAGTTTGGGTTCTAACAAAGCATCCGTAAAAAAGGATGGTATTATTTGCTACTTTTATAGGGAGAGATGACACGTAAAGAAATGTTACAATAAATATAAAACTTGGTTATCCAAGAGAACCAAGAGTGAGCCTAAAGATACTGATCTTTGGCATTTGTTTATGAATCCAACCTATCTGAAGGCCTGTCCAGTTCTTGGTGGCTATATAACGGGGCAACTAATCATGTTGCATTTACCATATAGGGGTTCATAAACCGAAGGATGCCAAATCAGGATGAATCAAAGCTCAGTGTAGGAAACAACATTAAAGTTGATGTTGAGTTCGTGAGAGATGTTATTTTGACTTTAAATTCTGGTTTTAGGATGATGTTAAGAAACACTTTTTACGTACCTTCTTTTTGAGGCGAAACTTAATTTCCGTATCATGTTTGGACATGCGTGAATACTCTTTTGAAATAAAGATCAATAATATGTGGCACCCCCCAACGGCCCCCAATCCATTAGGGTTGCCACATATCACTACCTTTCTCTTAACCTGAAAGTCTATTACTATGATACCATAGATTTTCGATAAGTCCATGAGTTCTGGGGGTCTATATCTTTTCCATTGGTCTCTGCGCAAAAATATGGCGGAAGCGTATCCAACAACTCCCTTTCCTATATTCAGAAACGGTGCACGCCAACTAAACACTTTTATAGATAATAGCCTGACACTTTTATTTACATAAAACTATATGGACATTGTTTTGTCGGTACACCAAAATGCCGTAGTTTTCTATACTTGGCTATACTTCAAAAGATACCCGACATTTCCAACAGCTCTATACATAAAGTCCATCGATCAGTGTCGGCGTCCAAAAATTTCTTCCTCTACTGACCCCATCTCACAATCACACCCAGCCACTCGATCGTTTGCTGGTGGCGGTGGCAGCAACCCCAGCGTTCATCCATCCCGATGGACGAATACGGCGACATACTCCTGGAATACAGGGCTGGTGGGAAGACCAGTATCGAACATCATAATTACTCTCACTCGTACAAACGTCAGTCCTCACACCTCAGGGTCCTGATACTCCAATTGCTCCCACTGTAAGTCGATTGGGACTCCATAGAATACACCGGGAGGTGCGGGCAGTAGAGGCATCGTGCTTAGTCTAAAATGTTAGTCCCCACAAAGGGGTGAGTACAACCACCCAGCAGCAAAAAATCTACTAAACTATGCTATGCGAAACCATCATCATCAGATTTCATGCAAAATTCACGATCACAAAACCAAAGGATTGAGTATGCATCAAATTCAATAAAACTTTTCAAAGCAATGGCAAGCGTAGTTTCAAAACCAGAACACATCATTTCAATCACATGAGTCCCGATTATAAGAACAAACTATTATGACACGTCCCATATGTGACATCCCGAATTTTACGAATCTTATTAGTATAATCGGATTGTTAAGAGCTCGGATTATTTTAAAACGGGCCAGAAAGCAAACACGATGGACCGTGAGTAATGTGTGGGCTTAAGAAGTTGGCGGGCCACAAGAATTGGGCTTGATAAGCCCAATGAGAGATTATGGGCTTGGACTTGGCTTAGAGCGGGCCAAGACTTGGATCTGTTAGAATGGTGAATTAAGTTTAGTGGGCCATGATTATCGTAGAATAAGACTGTTGGGCCAGAGACGAGTATTTAGGCTCGAATAATTTCATTTCCGATTAAGTTTATAGATTATAGTTAGGATAATTTGATTAGTGATTGTAATGCTAACATTGATTTCTAACTTTAGCATTTCTTGTGATAAACTCCTCATAGATTAACACTGAGTTGTTAATATGTCATATGATTTCATAAATTTGTGTAATTACAAGAGAATTGAAATTTAGTGGATTCGGAATTGAATTAAGTGAAAAGCATTAGAAACTAATAAACCGACTAATGACATGGATTAGAGACTAATTGATATCGAATGACAGATGTTGGAAGAAGTCGTGCATGAAGGCCACGACCCCCTCCTCTCTTCTCCCTTCTCTCTCTTTTCTCCCACGGTTTTTCCTTCCAAAAACCGAAATAGCCAAAGGGAGACACCATCTTTAGATTTGCTAATGATCAACCTATCCTAGGGATTAGCCTATAGCTCTATTTCCCCTCATAACTCTCGCTATCTCTTTTCTCTCTCAAAAGCAACCGAAAACTTCTCTCTTCTTCTCCTCTCTCTCTCTGTCGAGCAGAGAAGAACCAGCAGCACTCCAGCGATCTTTCTTCTTCTTGCGCAAGAATAGGTGCTGATCTTTGAAGAGTTTTGAGTCATCAAGTAGCTGAACGAAGGTAAGGAAAGATGAGCCTCTAAACTAGAAGTTATCGAACTGATTCTGTCAAGGAACTTGTGGAACTAGCCGAATAGTGGAGGATTAGGTGTGATGTTGCTGTTTTGTGTTGGATTGAGCTAGATGAGCTCTAGATTGAGGCTATAAGTCATTGCATGTTGCATTAGAGCCTCGCATGTTTCGGAACTTGAGAGTGAGTGAGTTGTGATTGTCGAGTAAGGTGCAGTGGTGGTTGCCGAGTGAGGAAAAGTGATACATGTTGCGGTAGATGAGTTGAAGTGCGAGTATTTGTTTTCAACCGAGTTGTGAAAGGTTCTATGTAAGTCAAGATCTATTGTGATTATCCTTAGATGCTGTGGAAGAGTGTCGAGATACTACAAGAGAGATTGGTAGAGAAACTAATGGTTTAGTTGAGCTAAAGATGAGGAAAACGGTGCAAAACATTCCTGTTCTAGAGAAATATAGATGGAAAGCCTTTTGTTTTGTGTCGCCTTGATTTCTATGATGAAGATAAGGAAAGGAACAAGTTTATTTAAGAGAACATTTATTAAATTAAGTCGACTTCTAGTTATAGCCAAATGGATGCGAAAACGTGTAGGTGGGAATAATTCTCTTTGAAACAGTAAGCTGTATTGTAAAAGACAGCAAGACCTTTGATGATTCCACGAATTTTCTGTTATTTTATAGGTAAAATTGGACCTCAAACCCTTGATTAAAGTTGTAGGACACATCCTTAGGAATAACATATCAAAATTTGAGAACAAACGGACAAGGTTCAGGTAGTGAAATGATTTTTCTTTTGTAAGTACTAAATCTGAAAGTTCTTGCAGAATTTTAGGAAAGAAGACATCAATTACTGCTCTTTATACATTGAGATATAGACTTAGGTTTCTTCATGGACAATGTTAATCTATGTTTCTTCTATAATGTACTGAAATTTTGTAGCATTCCGATAAGATTAGATATACTTCTTGTGTCTGTGATCAAAACTGCTCATTTTAGTCCATAGACTGCTTTGATCCGAGAATATGCAATAGTTGTTGTGTCTCTTGTACTTGACTCTCATGACACATATGGAGTCTAGTGATCTCATAATAGCGGTTAGTTTGTGCATGAGCATGCCTCATCCATCATTTGAAGTACGGTTATGGTATCGATACCAAAGGTAGCATGCGTGTGCAATGAGTGTGATGCATAGTGCTTGATTATGGGGTAAAAACTGTTAGGCATGGTATGAGACGTGCTGAAATGGGTTTTATCTTATAATTTGGACATGCACGTGAGCTTGATACACGAGAGTTAAGTGTATAGATTATACTTGAGGTAGTTGTGTACTTTTGAGGTCTTGAGCATGCTGTGATGACATTAATCGAAGGTGTGATGTGTGAAATGTGTGCTTAAATGAGTAAGAGATTTCCATCGGTACTGAGATGTTGGCGATGCCCCGGGGAGTGGGATGCCCATGCTGTGTGATCTTGGATGCCTCGGTTGAACAAGACACCGGGATGCCTCGGAGTGAGATGCCCTTGTGTGTGATCAAGGATGCCTCGGTTGTGGGATACTGAGATGCCTTGGAGTGAGATGCCCCATGCTGAGTGATCTTAGGATGCCCCGGTTGTGTGATACTGGGATTCCTCGAAGTGAGATGCCCATGATAGAAATATTGTGGAAGTCTAGATGTGGGATTCCGGAAGTGACTCGATTAGGCCAGCTGTGTTCCAGTGGGTAAACTAATCGAGGGTGGATTTGATATTCACACTAAATCATAATATGTACTTGGCGTGTGAGTTGTGCATATTAGTGTTGCATTTCATTTCGGTATAGGTTGAGAACGTGATAGGTATATATATAGATGCATTTAGTATGTCTTGTATAAAGTGGTTATACATGTGATGCATCAATATTCATTTAGTTATATTTGTGACAATCCTGTCTTAGTATCTTAAGCCATTTGGTTATGATTCTCTTGTATTCTTTGATGGTTGTGGATTGTCTAGGTTAGGGTCTTATTATTTCTTTACTGGGCATTGTTTTTGCTCATTCCTTATATTTTTCAGATTGATAGTATGGACGTGCTGCCGGTAGCTCGTTACGGGGTGGTAACACACCTCGAGGTCTCTTTTCATGATGTGTTTGATCCTGATGTCGAGATGACCTTCTCGAAGTATGAGGCTACGCTGTGGATGGACGATGGTAGAACTGAGATGATTCCGATGAGGTTTGTCGCGTGGTTCATAAACCACGAAGGGGAGATGTTTGGCCCTCTTCCTTTTGGTGCTGGAGGACCTAGAGCTGGGACGGATGGCGCCTAGACGCCCATGATCGTGTAGAAGTTGGAGGAACGTCTTTTGTTTTCTTTTTCTTTTTTTATGGACGTGGGCTTGTGTGGGATAGTGGAGTTAGAAACCCCCACCCTTTTTCCCTGGCTATTTACTTACGCCTTTACTTTTGAACTTGTAAGTATGATGTAAATAGGCGAAAAACTTGTAAGTAGTCCAGGTTGATTTTTGTAAGCCCGAATGATCTTAACAGGAAGGTAATGAAGCTTCTCATGATCTTTATATATGATCCTGGTTGGATTATCTAATGTTAGTTGATAGGACTATAACCAGATAACCTTGTTGTATAAAATTTGGACTTTAAATAATCCATGTTATACATGCTAACCTTCAATGGTGGACGCTAGTTAGACATCTTTGTAATCAATAAGTCCTGTAAGATGATAATCCATGTAATTTCCGCTTGCGCTTAGTATGTGACGCTACAAGGACGTCACACCATACCGTACCACACAATTTTGTCTCATAATCATGCGCAACTCAACAGCATAATCAGTTTTAAAACTCAAAAGATTTTTCTCTTGGAGGACCAGTGTTTGCGTCCATCCGGGCATTTGCACCCAACCTGGCGTCGCGAAAGCCTCCTTTTCATATTTCAGATGCCGGGCATCCGGAGCGTGTCATGTCTCATCTCCAGACATCTCGCACCTCACCTAGCATCACGAGGAATCTCCAGAGCTAACCACGATAATGGTCGCCCCTACCCTTCAGAATACGTATCATCATACATCTGGGCATCCCGACACTCCCGGGGAACCTCTGGGGCTCACCGGTCCCCAGGCATCCAGAGCGTGTCATGTCTCACCTCCAGGCATCCCGACTCCCGGGGCATTGTTGACCCAAGGGTCCAACGACAGCAATAATATCTCAACCATGATATAACAACCAAATCATTTCGATGCCAAAACATTATCGAATACGGAAATCCCTTGGATTTTTCTTTCCAAAATTCCATGTTCACAATTCACCTTTCAGCATTTTCAAAATCCACCAAAAGTAACCCGAGAATAGTACCCACACTTACAAAAAATCATTTATCAAAACAATAAGTAAACTTGAAAACTTGCAAAGTATGTCCAAAATTCAACCCGATTTTCAATGGTTTAGAAAAATTTATATAGAATTCGAGATTTGAAAGCACTACACGTTTTCTTAAAATATTTGAGGTCGGTGCCATGGTAAATAAAGTTTCTCATGCAAATCGGGAGGTTTTTCCAAATCAATCTATGGCTAAATTTTTCAAAGTTTCGTAGTCACTAAAATCTGTGTTTGATTGAAGTTCAAAGAAATCGAAAATACACATAGAAAACCTGATCATTTCCTCAATTTCATAATCCCAATCTACTCCAATCATTCTAGAATTCAGTATCCAACATCAAAAACTCAAATCTTTCCAATCTAACTGCACTACATTAGACAACAACGGCATTACATTACATAGGTTAGTAGACTTTCACTTGCCTTAAGTTCGACGGTGTCGACGGCAAGCTAAACTATGCAACTACGGGCGGGACTCAACTGGTGACGTGCAGTGAGACGAATCCGTGAGTTGTGGCGTTGACGGCTGGCGGTAGTGTGGTGAGACGCGGCTGGTGCGGTGATGTGGTGCGGAGGGTGTGACTGCTATGGCACAGCTTAGGCGGCCGCACAGTGCAGCAACGAACGGAGATGAAGCGGGAGAGAGAGAGAGAGTGTAAGGTTCTATGGAATTGCTACGCTGCTGGAGGAAGAAGGTGCTCGAAAGATGAGGGTTGTTGTTTCTGTGTCTCCACTGACAGTTGACTCCATGAGTCAAAAATCAAAGATCTCGGTAGCAACGGAAAGAACGGACAGCTGCATCTACCCATGTCCATGCGTAAGGGTCTCTCTTGACTTTGCTGCTGCCACCTTGCTTCCCCATGCAAGGGACGTGTCTTCAGCAAAGCCATATTCTCCCTTTTTGCTGTCCACCGAAGGAAGAGCTACGTGGCTCTTAGTCAACAATCATCTTCCATAGTTGACCAGCTACATGGAATCTCCACGAACGTGCATGGGAGATGGGTGGCGTGAATGCATGGCCGGGGAAATAGGGTCTTCGAGCAACATGGACTACATGGGTCAATTTCCTATTTGTTTATTGACCCGCACAATGGAGAGACGTGCATGGTCCTCATGCATGGCCATGGAATCCATAGTTCTCATGCCTTAATGGAAGAAAGTAGATGGACGTGGCTGCATGGGCGTGAAATGGAGTCTCTCGGCTCCTTCGCTTAGGGTACATACTCAATGGGGACGGCTAAAGTTCGAATGATAGGTAACTTGTCGACATATCCTTTGGAATAAACCTCGGTCTTGCTGGTAATGTTACGTAGGGAAATTTTTGACGAGACTATAATTTATTCGACGATCGGACCATTACTAAACGTAACATATCGGTCCAACGATGATGACGAAACGGTGTCCGCAAATGGTACCAATGACGCAGTCCGACGATACTTTCGTCAATTTGTCGCAGACCGTCACATATTCGAGGGTCGACAAAAATCTGGATGTCACATAATATTTCTATATTTTTTAATTCAAATAAGATTATGTGTTACAATTTATCCAATGGATTGCATCGATTGTGTTTTTCTCCCAACGATATGTACGTCGCTTATTTAGCTGAAAATGTTGTTTCCAAAAAGCCTTTTACCTAAAGAACAATCTTATGCATTGTGGCATAAACGTCTTAATCACATCTTTAGAGAAAGAGTACAAAGGCTAATAAAAACTGACATCCCGCCTACTCTTAGAAGTGATATAGAGACTTGCATAAACTATTGTAGAGGTAAGAAGACTAAGATAAAAAAGAAAACCGCAATTCGAAGTTCTGACCTATTGAAAGTTATTCACACTGATATTAGTGGACCATATGCGACAACCTTGAGTAGATTTTTTTACTTCATCACATTTATTGACAACTATTTCCTATATGGACACCTATACATAATTAAACAAAAATCTGAGTCTTTTGACAAATTCAAGAGTTTTTGGATTGAAATATAGAAACAGTTGGGAAAAGTCACATAGATTGTCAAATCTGATCGTGGTGTGAGTATTTTGGCAATTATGGTGATGCTAGACAACTTAAAGGGCCGTTTGCTAAATACTTGGAGATTATGGAATAGTAGCTTAATTTACTATGCTTGGGAGTCCTGAACAAAATGGTGTGGTTGAAAAGTGCAATCGCACTCTTATGGATATAATGAGGAGTATGATTAGTAAAACAAATTTACCTAATTTTCTCTAGGGTAAAGTTTTGAGAACAGTGTTTTACATTTTAAATCATGTTTTCCATCGACTTCTTTTGAATTATAGACTATACGTAAACCTAGCTTGAATCATTTTAAAGTTTGGGAGTTTCCTGCAGAAATGAAATTATATAATCCAATATTAAGTAACTTAGATTCCACAACTACTTAATGTTACTTTGTATCTTACCCAGATCATTCAAAGGAGTATAGATTTTATAATCCTAATGGAGGTACAAGAATTGTGGAATTGCAGACAGCAAAATTTCTGAAATTTGATGTAGCCGAAAAGGGTAGCTGCTCACAAACAATTAAAGATGATAGTATGGTGAGGATTACTGAATCCCTATCTTTTCCAATCCCTACAATTATGGAGCCTCCTATGCCATAAACTAAGCCTATTGTGGCATAAGATCATGTTGTTAAGGCAATTCCTAATGAAGTTCTTCAAGCCTCTCAAGTTTATAATGAGGTTATAGTAGCTCCACTCGAGAGGTCAACTAGGAAAAGACATTCAGCTATACCGCCAGACTACATAGTCTACTTGGGGGAGCATGTTTATGATATCGATTGCATTATTGATCCAGTGACTTATACAAATACTATTACTTGTCCTCAATCAAGTGGCTAGATGCGAAGAAAAATTATATGCATTCCATGAAACACAAGGGTATTTGGGAGCTTGCTGAATTGTTTGAAGGTTACAAGCCCATTGGTTGCAAATGGGTATACAAGACTAAAGAGATTTCACAGGAAAGATTGAGAAGTTTAAAGCCAAACTGGTAGCTAAGCGCTTCACTCAAAGAGAATGGATAGATTATGAAGAAACCTTTTATCCAATCTCTTCTAAAGATTCTTTTAGAGTGATTTTGGCATTAGTAGCTCATATTAATATGGAATTACATCAGATGGATGTTAAGACTACTTTTCTAAATGGAGACCTTAATGAATAGGTCCATATGGTGCAACTAGAAGATTTTGTAGCAGACGATTCAGGTAAGCTTGTATGTAAATTGAAAAAGTCTATTTATGACCTCAAGCAATTTTCTAGACAATGGTATTTAAAATTTCATAGTATTATCACTTCATTCAATTTTATTGAGAACAAAGTAGATCAGTGTATATATTGCAAGGTTAATGGGAGAAAATATATTTTTCTCATACTTTATGTAAATGATATCTTACTCGTGAGTAGTGACATTAGATCATTGCATGAGACAAAACGTGTCACGCCCCGATCCTCCGAGCACGTGCCCATCCCCCCTTGGTTGATTAAATTGCAACGTTCCAGGATGCATCGCCAACCCATTCATCTTTAAATGCACATGCGGAAGCAGATAATAATCCCCAGACAACAATTCAATGGGATAGAAAAGTAGGTTCAATTTTTCAAACCAAAACAAACTTTTTATAAACAACCAGGTTTTTTTACAAGACCAGACTATTTACAAAAAGGTCGACTCATTCCAAAAATAATTGTCCTATAACCTATTAGTCAGACCCGTTCGCGGATTCTGGTCTATCCACCTTTCCAAACTCCGGGGCTTCAGGTTCTCCACCAACATCATCTATGGACCTGAAAATGGTTATACAATAACCAGTGAGACAATGTCTCAGCAAGTTCAACCCCCTAAGACCCGATTAGGAAGCCAATATGGCCTAAAAGCTGCCTAAGCACAACACGGGTCAGAGGACATACCTTGGCCTCAGTTCCATCCTGCAAATCAACGTTATTTACAGATGCCTTATATCACATCAATCAATCAATTCATAACATAAGATCAAGTCATTGATCAATCGACCTAATCGATTACATGTCATCACGACCTTTTCTTGATCGGTACAATCAATATTATCTATAAGTCCAACCATAGTCCATGACTGCTCACTCTAAGCTGATATATAGTAAGTATAGCTCGCACTAAGCTGATAAATAGTATACTACTCTCGCTAAGCTGACATATCGCTCGTAGGCTGATATAGTACATTAATAATGCTCTCTCTAAGCTGATCACATTGCTCTCGCTAAGCTGATTGGGTATACTGCTCTTGCTAAGCTGACATATCGCCCGTAGGCTGATATAGTATACCCCTGATACTCACTCTAAGCTGATAAAGTGTACTGCTCGCCCTAAGCTAACATATCAAAGCTCATAGGTTGATATAGTACACTAGTATACTGCTCTCGCTAAGCTGACATATCGCCCGTAGGCTGATATAGTACACCATCCTGACCATTCAATCAATTTCCTCTTTTTATCATTCTCGATAAAATAGCCGTGTGTAAGGACACGGTCGGCCTTAGCCAAAATATCATAATTTCACTTTTTGAATATCCCACCAATTTCAACAGCCCATAACATATTTTTGGCGCTATAAATCGACACTCGGTAATTATCCAATCAATTACCAAAATTAAATAATTTAGGAAAAAATTCCCACAATCATCATTAATTCAATTCAACACAAAATAAAGCTCAATTAAATAAACGGGCTACACCACGATAATTAACATAAAATTCTGGTTGTTGGCTATCCCAACCTAATTTTTGAAAAGAAAATTAATAAATAAATGCAATAAATCCAATTTGGTCCCGTAATGCCTAATTGGAAACCGAGACGAGCCCAGAAAATTACCGAGACTTATTCAATAAATAATAGAGTATGTCTACTTGCTAAGTACACTAATCATTTGCCTAACATGCATCAATAAGTCTCTAATTTAATCACTCTAATCTAATTTATCCACCTAATTACACTTAATTAAATCTAATCAACCCCTAAGCATCATTAGCATACTAATAAGGGATTAGTGAGCAAAACTCACTGGTGTAATGCGAAGACTGGTCCACCGCGACGGCGGCGCGACGGTGGCCGAATTCTAAATTTTCAGCGGCGTCGACGGACACTTGGACCGGGCCCAAAGGCCTTGCAAGCCCACAACAATTTGTTGGGCTTGGTTTGGGCTTCAAGATGGGCTGCTGGAATTGAAGATGGGCTGCTGAATCAGGCCCAAAACTCAATTGACGGAATTGCTTCGCGAGCTTGGGTTGCTGAATTCTTGGGCCGAATGTGCAAAGATGGGCCGATCAAATCGCTGGATTTACTAATCGAGCTGTGGGCTAAATGCTGGGCCGTGCTTGATGGAGCTGAAAATTCGGGCTGCTTGCTAGCGTGCAGACGAGCTTCGCTGGCATTGAAGACCGGCTGGAATTAACTAGCGTTGAGCTCAAGAAACAATGGCGAGATGCACACAGGCAGCTTCGGTTGACTGAGGAGATGCGTGGGCTCACTGAACTCACTGCGGTGGCCGCGAGCTAGAGTCAACAAGGCTTCTGTTGTTGACCTATGAAGACGCGTGGCTGAAGCACGCTCGGTTGGTGGCTGCAGTCTCGTGGATTGAAGGACGCGCGGCAAGAGGGATCAACAACCGAAATAGGCCAAGGAAGTTTGACTCAGTGGAGGCTTCGTTTGTGTGCTTCTGTGGCCGTGAGAGAAGGGGCAGAAGGCTGTCGATGGGGATGAGGGACGGTGGTTCTCGTTTGAGAGCAGCCCACGTGCGGCAAAAAAAAATGAAAAAAATGAGAGATGAGCAGGAGGAAGCAAAGTAGAAAATGGCAGAGGGAGCTCGTCCACACAGCCAAGAGAGAGAGAGAGAGAGAGAGAGAGAGGTATTTAATTATTGGATAAGTGAAGGCTTGGTCAAACAAAAAAATGTGAGGTTGAATTTTGCAAATGGGACCGTCGGTGGGGGCAACAAAAACTTGGAGAGAGAAGTGAAAAGGAAGAAATAATATGCGGCCAAGGGAGGGTCTACGTGGAGGGGCAAGAGACCAAGGGAAAAAAGGAAGAAAAAGTTTAAAACAAAATTATAAACTTGATTAACTCCAACACACCTTGCCAATTGGTCATTCTGGGGCTAATTTCCTCGCCAAATGCGCAATTTGAAGTCTAAACAAAGACCAAGATAAGACGCCCTTTTTATCTCACAAATTTCCTTCAAATCCGAATTTCATTTCGTTTTTCTCGGAATCCGATTTTCTGAACAAATTTCTCCGGTTGGGGTCCGATTTGAATGCAGAAAAAGTTCATGAAATTCCCTGTCACTGATTCACTCAAACCAGATGCCAAACATCCCTTCAACTTGGCCAATTTGAATTTCCATTAGTTTTCCGAATCGTCCATTCGGTTTTCCGTAAAAATCTTGAACTCGCTGGAAATTTCTCGAAAGGTGAGTCACCGTTCCTAGAATGACTCATGACATGACAGAACTTTCAATTTCTGAAATCGAATTCAAATTCGCGGTTATTTTCAATCAAACGCGCTTTTAGTGTGACCTTACCTACCGAGTAGCTTTTAGGAATTTTTGTGCCATTGATTCGTGGTCGATTTTCTTCAAGCCACACGTAACTCTTCGACACATTAGTGACTCTCGGCGGTCGTGAAAATCTCGAGGTTTCAAATACGGACACAGGGTACCGAAAACGATAGAAAATCGGTTTAGTGCCGATCGACGAGAATTTTGCAATAAGGTGGAATCACCCACACTTCGATCGCCACCTCAGTCGAATCGACCTATCTCCGATCTCTAATCGATTTTTAATTGTGCCGCAATGACCCTTGCAGACTAGCACGGTCGAGCGTCGATTCCTTGTTGAATTCTCAAATCCATTGCACGTAAAGTCCTTTAATGGCTTCACCTGATAGGTCAATTATCTCATGAGTGGCCAACTCAGAGAAAAACATTATAGTCGCGTCGACGAAAAGCCCATCTTATCCAATCGAAATCCGAACCTAAAAATCAGGATGTCACAACTCTTCCCCTCTTATAAAAATTTCGTCCTCGAAATTTAAACCTTTACTAATCCATAAATGAGAAGGTGGGGGTATTGTCATCTCACGAGTCTCACTTTTCTCGATTACTTCTTCAGTCTCGTTGTGCTGTCAGACGACTTTGACCAAGGAGACTATCTTGGTACACAGGATCTGATCTCTGTGATCCGTAGTTTGAACCGGGCTTCCTACATACGATACTCTATCGTCCATGTCTAATTTTTCAAAATTTAGCACCTGGGTCGAGTCAAGCTCGTATGTCCTTAATATCGACACGTGGAAGATGTCATGCACTTGCGCCTACTTTGGCGACAATGCAAGACTATACGTTAGGATCCTGATTCTTTCTCTAGAATCTCAAAGAAACCTACGTATCTCGGTTCAATTTTCCCTCCTTGCCAAAATGCAAGGTATTTCTCATTGGTGACACCTTAAAAAGTTGCAATCACTAATTTAGAATTCTAAGGGCCTTCAATGTTCAGCAATTCAACTTTTCTGGCGGTCCCGAGTGGTCTTTACTCTGATACTGATCACAGCAACTGCACTCACTGATTACTGAGCTGACTCCGAACTTGTGATTTTTCTTCACTTCACTTTCTCCTCACCATTGAAATTCTGTACACTCTGCTATGTAAGTTTGATAGGAACCATCTGAAAGCTCTGCCAAACTTGTAACCTCTGATCTAGATTTGAAATATAATTCATCCCCGGCACTCCATGCCGGTGAATTATTTGATACTCACACACTTCAGTATACCCATTCCAATCATGATCTTTTCGTACTGTACTGAAGTAAGTCGGCTCCATCCATCTATAAACCACAATCCCAAATGGAATCAATGCTTCCCCGACTCCTTAGTAAGCCCGTCATAACATTTCGTCATGCTATACTTCCATTCCCGCTCAAGACTCTCAAGTGATTGAAAAAATCCTCCCAGCTTATATTACTAAACTTCCACTTGTTAGTATCTTTGACACTTACAATTTGTTCGGCGATATCTACCTTTATATCGGTCTACCAACCGAGCTGACGCCGATCTTGACCTATTTTACATTGTCTAATCAAATACTGTAATTACTACGGTGGATTTCTAACAAGGTCTTTTCCCTGAGTGTTACAACGTCAAGTGCACTCAATCACTCTCGCAACTTGAGTGTTCCATCCTCCGAAATCTAAAAGTCAGTCTCTTTCTTACTAGTATCCTCTTATAGGATCTTCTGAACATCTCGGTCTATCAACTAAGCGTTTGATTCTAACTTGAATATCCAATTCAATTTTGAGGGCGGCTATAAAATTCAAAATGTAGCCTTCCTCAAATTTGAAAACCGAATTTCGAACTTTCCCAAGTAAGGTCCATACCTTAACCAGCCTATGCACAAATGAAGACTCTTGACTCAACGCATCGGTGACTTCTTTCGTTCCTCCAGGGTGTTACCAAATAGCACCATTCTAGTCCTGCCAAGGTTCTGATTCACAACACCGTCTCATATTCAGCTCCTTCTGGGAGAATAAACACTTGAGACTTTAATAGTCAATGAAGGTCTGGAATCTTTCTTCATACCAATGATGTCTTTAAATCTTTAAAGAAAAAATTAATGCTGCAAGTCCCCAGTCATGCGCTAGGCAACTCAACTCATTAGGTATCGACTGATGGGACGCGTATATAACACTCTACTACGTTATCTCAACACGCAACCCAATCCTTTAAATGACGCATCACAATAGATTTCGCCCCCTTTGCAACCATAAAGAATGATCGGCATAAGTGCGGTAGCTAGCTTCTACTTAAGCTCTTGGACACTATCTACTTACTTGTCTGTCCATATGAACTTTTCTCCTTTCTTCAGGAGTGTAGTAAATGGCGACGCCAATGCTGAAACTCCTTCAACGAACCTTCTGTAGTAATTTGTCCAACCCATATGGTTTTTGTTCTCTACTACTGTTGTCGTCTTGATTCGTTGATAACTGTTTTGGTCTTGATTGGATCTACGAAAATTCTTTCACCATTCTCAGATGTCTCTCGTACTCCTTAGCATTCTTTGAATACACTAGAATATCATTGAAAAGCATGATCACAACTGATCCAGAGATTCTTCGGACACTCAATTTGTCAAATCTATGACAGCAGCTGGAGTGTTCGTCAAGCCAAACGGTCTTACAATACTCTCGTAAAGACCGTCTCAAGTACTAAGTACCGAATTCACTCCGTCATTCTTTTTGATCCTTAACTGATGATGCCCTGTCCTGAAGTTGACGTTTGAAATCATCAACACTCTTTGTAACTGGTCACACAATTCGTCGATCTTTGGGAATGAACACTTGTCCTCGATCGCCACCTAATTGAATTGACGATGATCGATGCATAATTGCAGCGAACCATCTTTCTTTTTCTCACCACAAAATTGATGTTCCCTACAATAATGTACTGATATGTATAAATTCCTCATTCATCAATCCTCACTTCTGTACCTTCGGTTCTATCACTCAAACAACGACAACCTGTAAGAAGCCTTCGAGAGTGGCTCTGTCCTGGTGCTGGCTCGATTGTAATTTTTATATCTTTCTCTAACGACGGTCTGACAGTTCTTGTGACAACACCTCTAGAATTTCTTAGACTATTAAGATGTCCTCCACCTCCCGTTCTCCAATCTGTCTTATCTATGACCATCGCCAAGTAACCTTAGCAATCTCTGTCTAACAAGCGGGTTGTTTTCAACTGACGAAATTAATGAAATCGAAGATTCTTTTCGACTCCCAATGAACTCGATACTCTCACATGCTAATGGACTAAGATGGAATATTCCATGACCATAATTCGATACCACAAGATGCTCCATGAGTCCACTCTACCCATGTGGCGTCGAAGTTACACCTCAGCAACTAGTCAAGCACAACTATTGCTTGTGATTCCCCTCTTTTTCACTTTATTTCAACAAATTGAAATTCCACTGAGTTAGTCCAAAACTCTGCTGCGCCACTCTGATAAATTTTTCTCAAGCACATTCTTCCTTCGATTGGTGCAGGGTCAGTTCCATTCCCGTTCCTTTCGCCATCCTAATGGCGTCCTACCCGTAGTAGCGGTGCCTATACTCTCTTGGACTTTCACTAACAGTCCCTCACCTGATGGCCATGCTGGTCACAGTCATAGCACGTTCTAGCCATATCGGAATACTGGATTTATCCATGCTTCCTTCCACAAATTCGACACCCATTTGGTGAGTCTTTTATTTCCTGTCAAGTGTCAGCATGTACTCTTTCTTGTACCGGAGACCTATCTCAAAAATCCCACGGTACGTTCTATAGTGCACTTCTTCTGATATGTCCTATTGACGGTGACCGCAGTAACCGTTGCCGAGGTTCCATCTGCCTGCACGGACAGTCCATGAACCAATGTCCATGCTGGCGATGTGACAGCCCAGGGAAGGGGAAGGGGTCCTCTCTAGTCCCACATCGCTTAGGGGGGCTAGTTTATAAGGCTTGGGTCCCTTTAATCTGTGTAACACATTTCATGTACGCTTCCGCTGCGCTGAAAACAAACCCGTGAGGGGCCCACTGTGGGGCCGCCAAAGCGGACAATATCGGTTTGGGGAAAGAAATGGCCGAGTGCAACCTTGTCCCCAAGTGACGCGTTTTAAAGCCGTGAGGACTTAGTGTCCAAAGCGGACAATATTACACAGTGGGGCCCGGGTCGTTACAGGCGACACCTGCCACAATTTCTTGTCCTCGTAAGACACGAGACTGATCCATATCATCTTCCAAGGGAACAACCTATCCCATTTGTCTTGATGTTGACTCGACTATCCCATTCTTCATATTGGGTGAAATAGAATACTCTTCTTTCGACATCGGTCTTTTCCCTAATCGATTTCCATCTTTGCCTGAACTGAATCTTGACTCAGATACTGTAGTCTAGCCTCTGATCACCATTCCAGGTGGGACTTCAGCAAAGGTGGCAACAACAACAACTTGATCTTGAGCTTATTGGCTCATCCAGTTCCCAAGGAACACTAGCGCCTGAACGATCCTGTCGAACCTAGGATCGCTCGGTGTTGCTACACTAGTACCGACCTGTAGCAATACTCCTACACTCGAGCTGGCCTGAGCCGATGCTCTGCCACAACCACCTCGGGTACCGATCTTTGTCGGCGCTCTACCCCGAGTAACAGAGGCTACTGCCCTCTTATTATGAGTCCTCAGCTCCTGATCACTCATACTACAGGCTATTATAGACACCTGTTTTCAAATTCTAATACCATATTAGAATTCGAGTGATCCACACCAACCAAAAAATTCTACCAATTAGCTATTACAAACATGCACCAACATGAAATAAAGGTCATTTCCACTCACTATCCCATGACTCATCGCACATTATCACTCCAACTAACGACCATGCTCTGATACCACTTAAATGGGGATGTCACGCCTCGATCCTCCGAGCACGTGCCCATCCCCCCTTGGTCGATTAAATTGCGACGTCCCAGGACGCATCGCCGACCCATTCATCTTTAAATGCACATGCGAAAGCAGATAATAATCTCCAGACAACAATTCAATGGGATAGAAAAGTAGGGCCAATTTTTCAAACCAAAACAAACCTTTAATAAACAACCAGGTTTATTTACAAGACCATACTATTTACAAAAAGGTAGGCTCATTCTAAAAAGAACTGTCCTATGACCTATTAGTCAGACCTGTTCGCCGATTCTGGTCTATCCACCTTTCCAAACTCTGGGCATTCGGTGCTCCACCAACATCATCTAAGGACCTAAAAATGGTTATACAATACCCAGTGAGACAATGTCTCAGCAAATTCAACCCCCTAAGACCCGATTAGGAAGCCAATGTGTCCTAAAGGCTGCCTAAGCACAACACAGGTCAGAGGACTTACCTTGGCCTCAGTTCCATCCTACAAATCAACGTTATTTACAGATGCCTTATATCACATCAATCAATCAATTCATAACATCATATCAAGTTATTGATCAATTGACCTAGTCAATTACATGTCATCACAACCATTTCTTGATCGGTACAATTAATACTATCTATAAGTCCGACCATAATCCAGGATTGCTCACTCTAAGCTGATATACAGATAATATAGCTCGCACTAAGCTGATAAATAGTGTACTGCTCTCGCTAAGCTGACATATCGATCGTAGGCTAATATAGTACACTAATAATGCTCTCTCTAAGCTGATCATATTACTCTCGCTAAGCTGATTGGGTATATTGCTCTCGCTAAGCAAACATATCACCCGTAGGCTTATATAGTATACCGGTATACTGCTCTCGCTAAGCTGACATATCGCCCATAGGCTGATATACTATACCACTGATGCTCACTCTAAGCTGATAAAGTGTACTGCTTGCGCTAAGCTAACATATCAGAGCCCATAGGTTGATATAGTACACCAGTATACTGCTCTAGCTAAGCTGACATATCGCCTGCAGGCTAATATAGTATACCATCCCGACAATTCAATCAATTTCCTCTTTTTATCATTCTCGATAAAATAGCCGTCTGTGGGGACACGATCGGCCTTAGCCAAAATATCATAATTTCACTTTTTGAATATCCCACCAGTTTCAACAGCCTATAACATATTTTTGGCGCTGTAAACCGACACTCGGTAATTATCCAATTAATTACCAAAATTAAATAATTTAGGAATAAATTTCTACAATCATCATTAATTCAATTCAACACAAAATAAAGCTCAATTAAATAAACAGGCTTCACCACCATAATCAGCATAAAATTCCGGTCGTTGGCTATCCCAGCCTAATTTCCGAAAAATAAATAAATTAATTAAATAATTTTGAAAATTAATAAATAAATGCAATAAATCCAATTTAGGCCCGTAATGCATAATTGAAAGCCGAAATGAGCCCGGAAAATTACCGAGACTCGTTCAATAATAATAGAGTGTGTCTACTTGCTAAGTACACTAACCATTTGCCTAACATGAATCAATAAGTCTCTAATTTAATTGCTCTAATATAATCTATCCACCTAATTACACTTAATTAAATATAATCAACCCCTAAGCATCATTAGCATACTAATAAGGTATTAGTGACCAAAACTCACTAGTGTAATGGGAGATTGGTCCACCACGACAGCGGCCGAATTATGAATTTTTGGCAGCGTCGACGGACACTCGGACTGGGCCTAAAGGCCTTACGAGCCCACAACAATTTGTTGGGCTTGGTCTGGGCTTCAAGATGGACTGCTGGAATTGAAGATGGGCTGCTGAATCGGGCCCAAAACTCAATTGATAGGCTTGCTTTGCGGGCTTGGGTTGCTGAATTATTGGGTCGAATGTACGAAGATGGGCCGATCGAATCGCTTGATTTGCTGATCGAGCTGTGGGCTAAATGTTGGGCCGTGCTTGATGGAGATGGGCTCATGAAATTTGCTGGATGGAGCTGAAAATTCGGGCTGCTTGCTGGCGTGCAGACGAGCTTCGCTGGCATTGAAGACCCACTGGAATTGACTGGCGTTGAGCTCGAGAAACAACGGCGAGACGCACACGCGTAGCTTCAGTTGACTGAGGAGATGCGTGGGCTCGTTAAACTCGCTGCGGTGGCCGCGAGCTGGAGTCAACAAGGCTTTTGTTGTTGACCTATGAAGACGTGTGGCTGAAGCACGCTCGATTGGTGGCTGCAGTCTCGTGGATTAAAGGACCCGCAGCAAGAGGGATCAACAACCGAAATAGGCCAAGGAAGTTTGACTCAGTGGAGGCTTCGTTCATGTGCTTCTGTGGCCGTGAGAGAAGGGGCAGAAGGTTGTCGATGGGGATGAGGGACGGTGGTTCTCGTTTGGGAGCAGCCCATGTGCGGCAAAAAAAATGAAAAAAATGAGAGATGAGCAGGAGGAAGTAAAGTAGAAAACGAAAGAGGGAGCTCGTCCATGCAGCCAAGAGAGAGAGAGAGAGAGAGGTATTTAATTATTGGATAAGTGAAGGCTTGGTCAAACAAAAAAAATGTGAGGTTGAATTTTGCAAATGGGACCATCGGTGGGGGCAACAAAAACGTGGAGAGAGAAGTGAAAAGGAAGAAATAATATGCGGCCAAGGGAGGGTCTACGTGAAGGGGCAAGAGACCAAGGGAAAAAAGGAAGAAAAAGTTTAAAACAAAATTATAAACTTGATTAACTCCAACACACCTTCCCAATTACTCACAATACCCTAATTCAGATTTTGAGAAAGCCTATATGAAGAATGTATGCTTGAAAGTATCATGTATACTCAAGTCTGCAATAGACCAGACATTACTTTTACGACAAGATTTCTAGGCAGATATCAGTCAAATCCAGGACATGATCACTGGGTTGTTACCAAGAAAATTTTGAGGTACTTAAAAAGAACAAAAGACTATATGCTTATTTATAGGCATATTTCGGACTTACAACTAGTAGGGTATTCCGATGCAGATTTTGTTGGCTATCAAGATGATATGAAGTCGACGACAGGATACATATTTATGTTGACAGGAGGTGCAGTATCATGGAAGAGCGAGAAACATAGATCTATATCTTCTTCTTCCAAGCAAGTGGAATTTGTAGCATGCTTTTCAGCTACTACTGAGGCTATTTAGCTGGAACCTCATTAGGGAGTTAACCGTTTTTTATTTTGTGAACAAGCCCATATAGTTGTATTATGGCAATAACTCTACAGTGTTATTTATTAATAATAGCAAAAGTATCAAGGGGTCTAAGCACATAGAGGTTAAGTTTTTTACAATAAAGGAATCGGTATATAATGATGACAATGTAGTAGATCATGTTTCAACTGATAATACGATTGTAGATCCACTTACTAAAGGTCTATGCGCTTGTGTGTTTGATCAACATGTCATTTGCATGGGTTTAGGAGCATCTTGGGATGCTATTATTTAGTGGGAGCTGTTTTATTTTTCTCTAATAAAATTTACATTTATATTTGTTTTATTTAATTACGTTTTGATATGTATTTACTTTTACATTCAATAAAATATTTATGAAGGAATTGTTATTTTGTTAAATACATATTGATAAAAGTTTCAATGTATTGTATTAAACTTGATTAAAGGCTAAGAACATCCGGTTATTAGCATTGAACATATATCTTGTTATACATAAAAAAAGCTTAACCATAAAGACAAGGCATATGTGAGTTCACTGGAATCATAAAAATATTTTATAGTGGCACGGGGTTTTGAGATAGTTAAGGTAAAAGAATGGTGACTGACAAATGGAATATCTCTATGAGATGTGTTATTTGTTTGCCACATTACCATATTAAATCAATATCAATAAAGTTAAAAACACTCGTGACCATGGAAGGCTCTCTGTGTGTACATACAGTTACCGCCATGATCCGATATTTAAGACTTTATGGATAGGATTGACTATTAAGAATTATCTTTAGACCAAGATGCGTACATACGGTACAATTTTAATTAATATAGTCCAAGTGAGAGAATGTAAGAATTTTTCTAATGTGGGTTAAATTAATTGATATTATAATTTATCGTTTTATGAGGTTGGTCTAAGGTAAGATAGAAGGTTTCTTAATTAGTCTAATGTGGGGCTGGTTAGTGTGAGTCGAGTTAAACCTGATCCATAATCAAAGGACCTGACTGGAAACTCTATAAATAGTATTCAAGTATCTCCTATAACCCTAATTTTTACAATTATCCTCACAAATGAGCGTTTACCTAGTGCTAAAAGGTAAAATGATCGTCTCATTGAGTCAGTGATAAAGATGGCAATAGAAAAGAATGACTTATGCTTGGATCATCGTTTTTCCACAAATGCATCAAGAACGATGGATTCCGAAATAGGTACATTAATTTTTCTACTTGATTATATGTGTTTTTATTCTAGCCATGGAGAATGTGGGATTATGCATTTTAGCGTCTAACAAATATTTCATCATGAGTGCTTAGAAGTTAGAACCACCGATGATTTGAAAGTACAAGAGGTTTGTCGAATCATCATCAGAGCAACGCTATGGGAGTTTTGGCAGTCTAGAATCTACACACACGAAGTCGGATGCATTTCCTACTACTGCACAAGGTTTTAACCTTGTGGCCTTACGTTTTGAATCGCTAGCTCTCATACCACTATGTCACCATAGGCATGAGCAATTGACCCAAGCGTCCGCGGCATAGTTACGCCTCATATCTTTTCATTTTATTTGAATCATACAATGAATGAAATGTTTAAAATTAGATTGCTTTCTATCTATTAAAAAGTCTGGAATATATTTCTGTTGGTAGGGTGATATTCTAAGATGTCACATGGAAAAATGTACTAAAGTCACATACTTCTCTATATGGGATAGAGATGATTCAGCAAGCATGGCTCAGCTTGAAGAATTAATGGCTCGGCAAGGGACAAGTCATCCATTGACTCAATAAGATTGATGCTCGAAACACTAGGGGGTTTACTCCAGTTAAACCCTTGGATTAGCCTGGCAAGGAGCATCACGGTCATTGTTGTCCCAAGTTGCATAGCAATGCACCCGCGCCGGCCCGTGCTAAAGGAAATTAATCGCAGGTCGGGATCTGTAAGCACGACTTCCACGGCGTCACTCATGATGTGCCGCTCCGGCTTGAACTTGAGGGGCTCATCCCACACTTTAGGGTTTCTGCCAAGACCCATCCGGCTCACGAGGATGTGGCTACCCTTGGGGATGCGGTAACCGGCCACGACGGCATCGGACAGGGCGACATGCGGGACATTGAAGGGCGCGATTGGGTGGAGCCTAAAGGCCTCCCGAGCGCATGCTTTAATGTAGTTGAGCTGGGGGATATCGGACTCTTGGACTAACCTCTCCTTTCCCACAACTCTATCTATTTCTTCTTTGGCTTTCTTAAGGAGTTCGGGACGATATATCATCTCCGCCATTGCCCATTCCACTGCATTTGATGGATTGTCTACTGCGGCCATCATAATTTCCTACACATATCAAGATGTGAGTAAAAAAAAAAAAAAAACTTATGCATCTTGGAAATCTAATTTACAACCACAATATGCAAATAAGTTCGTAGGAAAATATTTCTTAAGAGTCTTGGTCGTTCTTTGGTTTGACATTGACATTAACAAGCTCAAAATATTGACTACATTTTTTGTAGGTAATTTTTTATGAAGAATCTTTCTTTATGATTTTTAGGGCTAGTTGTAAGAATAATGCTCTATTCGGACAATTTACTAACAAAGTCCTCTTTTGACCGAATATATAACTTCCTATTGTCCGCTTTCTAACCTTTCACGATCATAAATAGTTAAACACAAGAAGGAAGAATAAGTTTCTCACCGTAGCCTGTGCTTTGACTTCATGTGGCGTTAGCAACGGCTTCCCATCCGAATCCTTCAACATAATAAGAACGTCCAACAAGTCTTGAGGCTCTTTTCCATTGCTGTCCGAACTTGTCCCTCCATTGTTTGATTCTCTCGTTTATGATGGGCTCATGCAGCCTCCCAAACGTCCTCGTGCACTCTCTCACTACCTTCTCATGCCCATCGAGGTCAAACCCCACCAGGAATGGGAAATAATCGGAAATACAGAATGCGTACAGATAGTTTAGTGCATTGAACAGTGCGTCCACATGTTCTTCTTCATCAATGGTTGGTCCCCCATCTTCCCTTCCTTCGCCAAAGTACCTCTTGTTGAACACCAACCTTCTAATCACATTCCCACAATAGTGCCTTGTTGTGTGCCTCAAGTTCACTTGCCCTAGGCTTGTGCATTGGTTGAACACATGCTTCACTAGGTTATCAGCTTCCTCGGCCCTTTTGTCGTAAAGCCATTTGTGTCGTGCCGGGCATATGATCTCCGATGTCAGGACATGCCTCATCTTCTTCCACTGCTCCCCATAGGGCGACATGACGGCGGTCATGTAGCTGCCACTGAATGCGTGGGCCGCCATCGAGACAGGTCTTGACGCGAATCTGGCATCTTGCTTCTTGAGGAACTCCCGGGCAATCTTCGGGTCAGTCACGGGAATGACGTGCGTGTTTCCTATGCAGAAGCACGCAATGCCAGTGTCCATCACCTCCATCCAACGAAGGATCCACCGGGCTGGAGGCTTGTTTCGAACCATGTCCAGGGCACAGCCAACCACTGGCCACGGGGCAGGCCCTGGCGGGAGCGGGAGCGGGAGCGGCTTAGGTTTTCCTTTGGCACTTTTGTACCAGAAATGTTTGATGATATTGTGTAAGATGACCAGTCCCACGAGAAGTAGGGCATAGGCCATGTTGGCGAAACTCATCATCGTGGCAGCAATCAGAATACCGTCGACTCGCTAGCTAGTCTTGTCCTCTGGAGTCTTACGAGAACTAGGATTTTGGGGAAATGAAGAAGATATGAGAGTTTGTGAATGAACATACACCGATATAGATGTTATATAGGGAAGCTGAAATTGACCAATCAATTACTTGACTTCAGTCAAGAAATTAAAATATGGCGATGTGTTTTTTAAGGGATTTTCTTTTTTCACACCCTGTTTAAGTACATCGTTTATAATAGTTTTGATGGTCCAACATGCTCATCACATGCAAGCTTCTTTCTCTTTGATGAGACAAATTTGTACATAGGCGGTTGACTGATTCCTCTTTATTTAATGCTCTACGCAAGGACAAAGGGAAACAAAAACACGTTTTTCACCAGACAAACATGTCGAATTGAACGAGTTATTATAAGGATGCTTGTCGTGAGCGCTAAAAATAAGACGACAATAAAGTGAGTTGTTGTCCATTTGCATTTTCCTAAGGAATCCCCTTATTTTTCGGGAAAAGTGTCAAAAAAGTCCTAAACCTTTTGCAATTGTGCCAATTAAGTTCTAAACATTTTTACATTGTGCCAATTCAATCCTTTCCAGCCAATTTTTTTTTGGCCGGATTTTGCTTACTGGACGCCGGCCGGCTGACGTGGTCTGATCGGCGCTAACGTGGACAACTTTTAATAATATTTTTCAATTTTTCAATTTTTTTTATATTTTTTTCAATTTTTTTTATATTTTTTTCTTTGTTTTTTTTTCTTTTTTTCTTCTCCTCTTCTTCCTCTAGCCGATCGCCGGACCTCGCGACCTCGCCAGCCACCTCACCAGTGGCCGCGAGACCGCCCTCAAGGCCTAGGCGGTGAGGGCGAGCGAACCTAGGGAGAGAAGGAAAAGGGTCAAATCAGGAGGACAGAGGACCAGATCTGAGAAGCTGAGGACCCGCCGTCGCTCCCTGCAGTCGCCTCCACCCCCTCGACGTCGTCGCCTTACTGTCCTTGCCAAACCCCGAGCCATGGGTAAGGCTCGACCCTCGCCAAATTCGGCGAGAGCGAGCCTCGCCGCCTAGGCCTCGAGGGCGGCCTCGCACCAAGCGGGCGAGGCTCACCCTCACCGGATCTGGCGAGGTCGAGCCTCGCCGGCCATGGGCGAGGTGGCCAGCGAGGTCGACCTCGACTTCGCCGGCCGTCACCTCTGGCCAATCGTCGAGGTCCAGCGACCAGCTGGAGGAAGAAGAGGAGAAGAAAAAAAGTAAAATAAAAATATAAATATAAAAATTCAAAAATTCAAAAATATTTAAATATTATTAAAACTTGTCCACGTCAGCGCCGATTAGGTCACGTTAGCCAGCCGGCGTCCAGTTAGCAAAATCCAACCAAAATCGACCGGAAATGACTGAATTGACACAACATAAAAATGTTTAGGACTTAATTAGTATCAAAAATAGGTTTATGACTAAATTAACACAATTGCAAAAGGTTTATGACTTTTTTGGCACTTTTCCCCTTATTTTTCCATCTTCTCCTTCTTCTTCTTTGTTGTGCACGAAACATGCGTAGGATAATGGAAAGAGCAAAGGACTATAATAAGTCTAAATGTCTGCTTTATAGCTAATTTTGTCCGTTGACAGCTATCTCAACTCCCTTCCATTTCATCAGACATGCTCAAATATGAGACTTTACTGTCTGTTATTGTCCTTGTTTAGCCTTGCAAGTTAGGCCTTTAGATGATGGATATTGAATATGTGATCTATATGCCATGGTAACTCGCTTGATCGGTGACACAGTGCATGTGTGTCACGTTTTTCATTATTGCTAGATCCACTCTCTTTATGTGTAATTAAAAAGGTATAAGAAATCTACAACGTTTATGATGTAACTTTGTCATTACAATCATTATTTCGCTTGTTTGTTCTGTCAAAAGTTCTATCTTGACTCATTTTTCGGAGGAAAAAACATATATAAATTACGTCCAGCTTTTACCTTGAACCCAACCCCAACCCCAAAAAAGAAAAATACCTGTGCAATTTCAAGATGATCTTTTAAAATGTCACATTTCCGTTCTCTTCAAATGAGAAACGAGTTAATGCTATCATGAGCACGATAAGATTGGAGCTTTAAAATAACATCCTATCCTCTCTGTAAAACTCGGGCCGGTGGTCGTGAGTGATGACATTTTATCCTGAAAATCTTGATCTTTCCATCTATTACAACAATTATCGGCTCGTATTATCAGGACACTACTTTCTCCATTAGAATTTCATCAGAGCGCAGCAATAGATTGACAAGTAAGACTAAATTGTATTTCAATAGTTTCCGGATAGAATAGAGAGCCAACCTCACACACAATCCTTAAAAATAGTTGCGACATTCAAGTTTATCCAAAACGAATTCCTTATTTTGCCACGCTTGATCTTATAAGCAGCGAACCTTTTAGGGTTTACTGATTTTTGGCCATTTTGGCTAGAGGCAACGCGCAAGCTCTTCCATTCCCATAGTGTGAACGTAACAATAGAATTTCATTCTATTTTACTCGTGATGATATTGCGTAAGATGACCAGTCCCACGAGAAGTAGGGCATAGGCCATGTTGGCGAAACTCATCGTGGCAGCAATCAGAATACCGTCGACTCGCTAGCTAGTCTTGTCCTCTGGATTCTTACGAGAACTAGGATTTTGGGGAAATGAAGAAGATATGAGAGTTTGTGAATGAACATACACCGATAGATGTTGTTATATAGGGAAGCTGAAATTGACCAATCAATTACTTGACTTCAGTCAAGAAATTAAAATATGGCGATGTGTTTTTTAAGGGATTTTCTTTTTTCACACCCTGTTTAAGTACATCGTCTATAATAGTTTTGATGGTCCAACATGCTCATCACATGCAAGCTTCTTTCTCTTTGATGAGACAAATTTGTACATAGGCGGTTGACTGATTCCTCTTTATTTAATGCTCTACGCAAGGACAAAGGGAAACAAAAACACGTTTTTCACCAGACAAACATGTCGAATTGAACGAGTTATTATAAGGATGCTTGTCGTGAGCACTAAAAATAAGACGACAATAAATTGAGTTGTTTTCAATTTGCATTTTCCTAAGGCATCCCCTTATTTGTCGGGAAAAGTGCCAAAAAAAAAATCCTAAACCTTTTGCAATTGTGCCAATTAAGTTCTAAACATTTTTACATTGTGCTAATTCAGTCATTTCCAGTCAATTTTTTTGGCCGGATTTTGTTGACTAGACACCGGCCAGCTGACGTGGTCTGATCGGCGTTGACGTGGACAACTTTTAATAATATTTTTCAATTTTTCAATTTTTCAATTTTTCAATTTTTTTCTTTTTTTTCTTTTTTTTCTTTTTCTTTTTTTCTTCTCCTCTTCTTCCTCCAGCCGATCGCCGGACCTCATGACCTCGCCGGCCACCTCGCCAGTGGCCGCGAGATCACCCTCAAGGCTTGGGCGACCAAGGCGAGCGAACCTAGGGAGAGAAGGAAAAGGGTCAGATCTGGAGGACAGAGGACCAAATCTCAGAAGCTGAGGACCCGCCGTCGCTGCCCCGTCGCTCCCTGCAGTCACCTCCACCCCCTCAACGCCGTCGCCTTACTGTCCTTGCCAAACCCCGAGCCATGGGTAAGGCTCGACCCTCGCCAAATCCGGCGAGGGCGAGCCTCACCGCCCAGGCCTCGAGGGCGGCCTTGCCGGCCATGGGCAAGGTGGCCAACGAGGTCGACCTCGACCTCGCCGGTTGTCGCCTCTGGCCGATCGTCGAGGTCCAGCGACCGGCTGGAGGAAGAAGAAGACAAGAAAAAAATAAAAATAAAAAAGAAAATAAAAATTCAAAAATATTAAAATATTATTAAAAGTTGTCCACGTCGGCGACGATTAGACCATGTCAGCCGGCCGACATCCAGTTAGCAAAATTCAGCCAAAATTGACCAGAAATGACTGAATTGGCACAACGAAAAAAGTTTAGGACTTAATTAGCATCAAAAATAGGTTAATGACTAAATTGACACAATTGCAAAAGGTTTAGGACTTTTTTTGGCACTTTTCCCCTTATTTTTCCGTCTTCTCCTTCTTCTTCTTTATTGTGCACGAAACATGCGTAGGATAATGGAAAGAGCAAAGGACTATAAGAACTCTAAATGTCTGCTTTATAGCTAATTTTGTCCGTTGACAGCTATCTCAACTCCCTTCCATTTCATCAGACATGCTCAAATATGAGAGTTTACTGTCGGTTCTTGTCCTTGTTTAGCCTTGCAAGTTAGGCCTTTAGATGATGGTTATTGCATATGTGATCTATATGCCATGGTAACTCGCTTGATCGGTGACACAGCGCATGTGTGTCACGTTTTTCATTATTGCTAGATCCACTCTCTTTATGTGTAATTAAAAAGGTATAAGAAATCTACAACGTTTATGATGTAACTTTGTCATTACAATCATTATTTCGCTTGTTTGTTCTGTCAAAAGTTCTATCTTGACTCATTTTTTGGGGGAAAAAACATATATAAATTACGTCCAGCTTTTACCTTGAACCCAACCCCAACCCCAAAAAAAGAAAAATCCCTCTGCAATTTCAAGATGATCTTTTAAAATGTCACATTTCCGTTCTCTTCAAATGAGAAACGAGTTAATGCTATCATGAGCACGATAAGATTGGAGCTTTAAATTAACATCCTATTGATGCATGTGTGATTCCATATTGATGCATGTGTGAAGCCTGTGTCAATGAAGTCCTGGCGTGGTAGATCAGTGGATGCTTTATATTGGTTAGGTTTTACCATCGATGATCCTTATGTCCTGATCTGTTACTTCATCGTCTTCATGCTTGCTTGTTTAAAACTTGGTGCCGATATAATCTCAATGTGTTGTTTCTTTTTCTGTCTTTGAGTGGTGATCCGAGATTGTCGATGTGAGTCCTGTGTCGATCTGAAGCCAAGCAAGTTGTTTCTGAATGCGAATTGTGACCTTAAAATTGGAGACTTTAGGCTAGCTAAGACCACATCTGAAACGGATTTGATGACTGAATGTGTTGTTACTCGTTGGTACGTGCTGCATTCTTGAATGTGCAATGCTATAGTTAATCATGTCTTTGATGTTTGAATTGCGTTGACTATATGTGGGACTCTAAATGTGATATGGTTCTATGGGATTCTGTTTAATCTGTCATGTCATATTCACTTCACGAATTCCATCTAGACTAGAACTACTCATTCTCAACTATTGTAACGGTGTTCATAATGTAGAAACATAAGGCACAGGGTGCAGAAAATATGTTGCAGGGGTAGTCGAGTTGATTTTGTATGCCTGATATGTCACTTTTTGTTTTGGCTGAAACAAGGTGTTAGATGAGGTTTTTTGACCTCGAGCCCTTCTAGACATAAAAAAAAAAAAAAATACACTTCTAGAGCTTCGATTTGATATGTCGCACACCCATAATGGATGTCGTTTGGTCACTGAAAAACACCTTTGAAGTCTGTCAATTCTGCAGCAGTTTTAGGTTGGTTTGTGTTTCTGACTTACTGCGATTTTCTGTTTTGTTATTTCCATACTGATTTTTGTGCACGGATTATGTGAAAAAATTTCTTTATGAAGTTTGCACAAAATTGTCTTGATATGTCATACATTCTTGGCTGAAGTCAAGTAATTGATTGGTCAATTTCAGCTTGGTCCGTGACACCGCGCATGTGTGTCACGGTTTCGTTATTGCTAATTCCATTTTCTTTACTTGTAATTAAAAAGTATAAGAAATTTTCAACGTTTGTGATGTAAAGATGTGATCACAATCAGCATTTTGCTTGTTTGCTCTGTGAAAAGTTCTATCACAACCCATTTTTGAAAAAACAAAGTATATATATAAATAGGTCCAGCTTTTACCTTAAACCCAGCCCCAACCTAAAAAAAAAAATCTCTCTGAAATTTAAAATGATTTTTCAAATCATTATTGTTGGGACTAACAATACAACTTAAAGACGGGGTGAATAGATTTTTTTCAAACTTTGATGATCTTTTGTGGAAATTAGCTCATCGCTAAATAAAGATTAGCTCAACTTAATGTTTAGCTAAGTACTAACTAGCTGTATGCCAATGTATGTAAAAAGGATGTAAATAGTGAAACGTAGAGTTATAGTGGTTCGGCTTTATCCATAAGCCTACGTCCACTCTTCATACTAACAGCCTCAAGATGGGCTGGATTCTACTAACAATTTGCTTGGAAAGTTACAAACGGCTAGCACCGATCTTTTACACGATAGATCCCATTGTCGGGACTCAACTATTGCTCTTTCACTTGTATACTTAATCCTTGATATAATTGCCAAACAGCATGAATATCAAAATAGTACGACAGAGAGCTTATAACTAAGAACAACAATACGTAAGCTACTTGATCTTATATATATATATATATATATATATATATATATATATATATATGTTGCGCACTCTCTTGGTTCCTCATGGTCTTCTCTTTTATACTCTTCCTCAATCTACCTGTTGAATATGAATTAGAGAAGCAGATGACTATTAGAGAGTTTCTGTTGAGCTACTGTCCAAGGAAAGTACTGTCCATGCAGTTTCTTTCCTTGAATTTCTGCAAGCTAACCAAAATAGCAACTACTGTTGTCTTCTCACCATAGTCTCTGACTGACTTGTCAAACAACCTAGCTACTATGCTACATGCTTTATCTTGATTTTGCTAATGTGCGAATCTAGGTCTTTCAATAGCTACTTAGCTAACCCAATGGATATTGTCACTCCCCGAACCCCAGGCACGCACACATCCCTCAGTGATCGACTAAAATGCGACATTCCCAAGATGTGTCGCCGACCCAATTGATTCTATGCACATACGGAAGCGAATTACACAATCTCTAGACAACAATAACATGGGATAGAAAAGGTAGGACAACTAATTTAAACAAAACACACTTTATAAACACATCGGGTTTATACACAAGTCTATGTCCAAAAGAAAACCCTAAGCCACCTACGCTCTAGACCCTTCAGCCTCGGGCTCCAGATTCTCCACACTAAGGACCTGAAAATGTTAAACCACGACGGGGTGAGACAATATCTCAGCGAGTCTACACCCTAAACCCTGATTAGGAAGATAATCACCTAGAGGCAGTCTAAGCACACATCAAATAAGACTTACTTCACCTCAGCACCTCCCTGCACATTAGTACAGCTCATATACATATGCATATAGCAAACATATTTAACAACTAGAACATTGTACATCAATCATCAAATATTCACAAGGGTCCCGATTATAAGGCCAAATCGTTATGACACGTCACATTCCGTGCCACACAATTTTGTCCCATAATCAGGCACCGTTATCTCAATCATCCACACGTGTCCTAGTTATTTTGACCCATCGATCATATCCAACTCAACAGTCGGCAGTCATCCGGCATAACCGGGCATCATCCCACTTCGTCGGGCACGGCAACGTCTACATCTAGACGGCATTCTCGAAGGAGCATCGGCCTAGCCTCTACTGCGACCAGCATCCATTGATGTGGGGTATTCCCGAAGGAGCATCGTTCGGTGTAAACACATCGTGACGGGTTCCGATAGCGATCACATGCACATCCATGTTCGGCCAAGAACATCGTGCTTTGCACTCAAATACTTCAATTTCAATTATTGGACTTGGAATATTTTCTTCATATTAAAAACACCTTGTAAAATAATTGTGCGTGGACACACAGTCAAATCGATCCACAAAGCGTGATACCCTCTCATTTAAAAATTCCACGATTTTATATAGTACTTAAAATACTTTTTGGCTTCAAAAACCGACACCCGGTATTTTTCTAATTAAATACCAAAAATCCATATTTTCGAAATAATAAATCAAAATCACCACTCAGCATTCAATTGCACAATTTAGCAGTCAATTGCACAAATCAACACTACCACGACAATCACCACGAAATTCTGACGACCGGCTATCCCGGTATAATTTCCGCTAATTAATAAATAATTAAATAAATTACATTTAATTAAATAAATTGTAAAATATTTAAGTTAAAGCACTCAATTGGGCTAATTAATTGAACTAACTAATCTAATCTAACCAACCTAGCTAATCTAATCTAATAAGCTAGCTACTACTAATTAAATTACCTAAATCACATAACTAACCATTCTAGCTAAATTAGCCTAAGAACTAACTACTCTAACCACCTAGTCACACTAACTAGCTAGTTGGACTAACTAAGGATTACACCAATCCCTAATTAGTCTAACTAATGCACCCTAAGCATAATTAGCCTCCTAATTAGAGTTTAGGATGTAAACTCACCGGTTTAGCGCGAAAACCAATTCGCGGTGACGGCGGCGCGACAGTGACAACAACTCGAGTCTATGGAGACACCAAAGGCGGCTCGGGCCGAGCTGAAAAACGGCCCACAAGACTCAGCAAAGGACTAGAAATTTGGTTCTGCCCCTTCTCGGTTCTAGAGCTGCTGGTCAACTCGGCTTGGGGGATGGTGGCGAAGCTGATGAGCTGGATAGGCGGTGCCAAAGCGGTGAAGCTAGGTGGTCTGGCCGGTGGAGTGGACGCTGGAACGCTGGGGTGGGACGGTGAAACGGACGCGGGACATGCGTGAAAGTGAGTTAGCGTGAAGAGGTTCGGTGGATGATGAAGTGGAGGGGTGCAGCAACCAGGAGGAAGAGAAGTAGGCTGGTGGAGTGTGAGCTGTTCGGTTGGTGGTGGGAGTGTGTGAGCTACAGGCGGTGATGGCGAGAGGGAGAGTAGGCTGGTGAAGTTGCGTGAGGTGAGGGGGGGTGGGGGTTGGAAATGATCGTGAAGGAGGAAATGAAAAGGAGGCGAAGCCGCTAAGGGGGGGATCGACAGTCTAGCGTGCATGAGAAGCTGAAGAGGGGGGGTAGAAAGTCAAGCAACAAATATCTTAATTTATCATTTCTTGGTCCCAAAAGTCTCCATGCCAATCTCTTGGTCCCCCATTTACTTTCTTGCACATAAATTCCTACAAATAACTAATTTGGATAGCAAAATAACAAATTTCCTCTCCCATCTGAATTTCTTTTCTTTTCCGAATTGTCTAAAATTGATTTTCTGTAAAAATTCCGGGCTCGCCAAAAATTCTTCAAAGGACGAGTTGACGTCTCAAAAATAAATCGTGACACACTAAAACTTTCGATTCCTGAAACCGGGTTCAATTTCATGGTTAATTTCGATCGGACGCGACTTTAGTGTAACCTAACCTACCGGGTAGCTTTTAGGAATTTTTAGCACATTTGACCTGTGGTCAATTATTTTCGATCCACATTATGCATCTCCGACTCATAGGCGACTCTTAGTTGTCGTGAAAATCTCAAGATTTCAATTATGGACACCGGGTACAGAATCGACAGAAAAATCGGTTTAGTGCCGTTTGACGTGAATTTTGCAATTATGTGGAATCACCCACAATTTAATTACATGCCTCTGTCGAATCGACCTATCTCCAATTTCTAATTGATTATAACAGTGCCGTATTGACCCTTACCGATTAGCACGGTTGAGCAGTTGATTTCTAATAGAATTCTCAAGTCTGTCGCATTTATATCCCTTAACGGCTTAACCTGGTAGATCAGTTATCTCGTGAGTGGCCAACTCAAAGAAAAGGACCATAGGCGTGTCGATGAAAAGCCCATTTTATTTCATCGAAACAAGGTCGAAAATTCAGAATGTCACAAATATCATCCGATGTGCTTGATTGTTACATCACCATCAACTTGATCTTTACAACTTCGACATAAACATTATCAGTAACTGATCCTTTAGGTTAACTGGTGTTGTTTGTCATAATAAGACATTTGTGAACTTCTTTCCAATGAATCATACCATGGATGTTGCACAATCCTTTAGTGCAAACATCTGCATACAATATAATAAGTAACATACTAAGGATAGTTTTGGCATCATCAAAATTACTTGAAAATGTTTTCTCCAATAATTACATTTCCATTCTTTTCAAATGACAATCAAGTTAGTGCATATCATGGGCATGAAGAGAGTGAAGCTCAAAAATAACTTTTTATCCTCTCTGTAAAACTCGGGCCAGTAGTCGTGAGTGCTGACACTGTATCCTCAAAATCTTGATCTAACTCCATTAGAATTTTCATCAGAGCGCAGCAATAGATCGACAAGTAAAACTAAATTGTATTACAATAGTTTCCTGATAGAATCGAGAGCCAAGCTCTCATACAACACTTTAAAATAGTTTCGACATTTTAGTTTATCCAAAACGAATTCTTTCTTGTGACACTCGATCTTATCAGCAGCGAACCTTGTAGAGTTAACTGATTTTTGGCCATTTTGGCTAGAGGCAACGCGCATGCTCTTCCATTCCCATAGTGTGAACAATACACTAGAATTTCATACTATTTTACTCGTGAAGACTGAAAGTCATTGATCGAAATAATTTAAAGAAATGAAAAGAAGCACATTCGATGATTCATATGATGACGAAGCTCTTGCAACGTGAGGTGCATTGCATAAATTTATTGCACGCGAGTTCCTTGCAAGATCGGTTTACCTAACCCTTTGACCTCTTTCGGGTTCAGTTGATCTGGAGAAACCCCCCATCTGATTTGATCTGATTGACCCGATGGCTACATCCAATATGTAATGAGCAAACGGCTCCCTTGAGAATAAAGAGCGCAACAAAGTATTTAACATTAGTAATGCCAATAGTCATGACTGATGACAGCGATGGCTCGGCAACACTCGATCCTTAAATCGGTCTCTCCATTGAGGAGGTAGAGAATGATCTCGTTGGTACACGATTTCCGCTACACCAGCACGATTTCAACACTTGACCAGTCACCCGCGGGCTCGTACGGCTTGAGCCGTGCCGCCAAGCCGAAACCAAGCTTGTAGCAGTTGACGGGAGTTTTTATTTCACAAGTAGCGGCTCCGTTGGCCAATACATTGGCTAGGGCTAACAAGAAAAGCAAGCAACATTTCAAAGCTATAGTTGAAAATCGGATTTGTAATAACAAAATATGAAAAAAAGATAGGGGGAGAGAGAGACGAGGCAATTATGAAGAGTTGGTGGATATATGTATGTATATGTATGGTGCATAGGGAAAAATGTCAAAAATATCTTAAAGCTATTGCATTACTATCAATATAGTCCAAAACTTTTTAATAGTGTCAATTTAGTTTGGCATCAATTCAGTCTTAAACATCTTAATTGTACTAATTTAATCCTAAACCTTTTGAGATAATGCCAATATAGTTCTAAACCTTTTGATTTTATGCCAATTCAATCCTTTTGGTTAATTTTGGTCGGATATTGTTGATGTGGACTCCGACCAACTTATATGACATCACCGACACTGAGGTGGATAATTTTAATAATATTTTAATAATTTTTCAATTTTTATTATTTTATGATTTCCTTTCTTTTTTTCTTTTCTTTTCCCTTCTTTTTTTCTCTCCTTCCTTTTTTCTTCCTTTATGCGGTGGCCAACCACTGGTCACAGGCAATGGCCGGCCACCGACCATGGTTAGCCTCGCCTAGGCCAAGACAACCCTGGCAATGGCTTCCCTTGCCAAATTTAACAAGGCCGACCCTTGCCCAAGCCAGGACAACCTCATAGGGCATCATCTTGGCTTAGGTGATGGAAGCCTTCGTTAGGGCTCAGCCTTGCCATGGCCAGGCAAGGCCAGCCCGCCTAGCCATCATTTGTGGCTGGCGGCTGACCATTGCCTAAAGGAAGAAGAAAGGAAGGAGAGGTAAAAAAAAGAAAGGAAAAAAAATCAGAAAAATAAAAAAAGTTGAAAAACTATTATAAATTATCTATGTCAACGCTGACGGTGTCATGTAAGCCGACCAGCATCTATGTCAGCAATGTCTAGTTAAATTAGCCAAAAGGACTTAATTAACAGTAAGTCAAAAAGTTTAGGACTAAATTGGCACGATTAAATGGTTTAGAATTGAATTGACACCAAATCAAAAGATTTAGTACTAAATTGGCACCAATGAAATAAGTGTAGGACTTTTCTAACACTTTTCTCATGATGCGTACATAGGTACAATGGATAGGTGAGGGAATGGAAGAACTTTGCGCTGAATAGTTTTAATTTAATGTTATATGTAATTATCGTTTCGCCAAGTGAAAATCTTAAAGTATGGATGAAATTGATGGATTTTGAGAAAAAATGGGTTGTTTGTTGATTTTGAATAGAAATATAATTGCCTGTAAAAGTAAAGAAATCCAAATGTAGCTACTGGAAATCAAAGGTTGCAAGAATGGTAAAGGGTATGGGAAATTTAAAGCGTTGGAAAGATAAATTTGCAGGAACTTCAAAAAAGAATTTGCTGGAAGAAACCATAAAGAGTTGGTGCGTGTATCTTTATATATACATATAAGTAATTTAATATTAAGTTAGACTACAGTCGTTCCTTCCTCACCTCATATATGTATATATCAAGATATATGTATGATGAATAGGTCAGGGAACGAAAGGACTTAGCATCGACTGCCTGAAAAGTTCTAATTTAATGTTCTATATAAATATTAGGATAGGTTTGTTTCATAGAAAAGTCAAGATTTAAAATATAATTTTCAAAAAATGATTGGTTCTATAGCTTAGAAAATACTCTATGAGGTATAACTCCCCTAGACAGTAAAGAATTACAGAAATCACCATGAGCCTGGGACTTGAAGAACCTAGACTTGAAAGAGCTTTTTTTGGGAAATCTAGGTCTTGGGTCAAAATCCTCGAAGAAACGATCGTCGTCATCGTCCTTCTTCTCTTCAGAACGTTATTCAGACTCAGCCACAGGTGTTGCTAAGGGCTCTCCCTCTTTCTCTTTACCCTTACAAGAAGTTTCAGCCTTAATTGGCTCGGATTGTACTGATTTCTCAGGGATGATCTCTTTGTCGTCGGTCTCATCCTTTGAAACCTTGCTGATATCCTCCATCGGTAATTTTGACCGTCCTCCATTGGCGAAACCCTGAATTGCTTTTTCTATGGATTCAACATCTAACAAAGTCAACATCAGAATTCGGGAAAAATTATCCAAAAAGTCATAAACCAATTACATATTTGCCATCAATTCTAAATATTTTAATTTTGCCAATTTTGACCAAAAATCACTATCATGGATACCGTCAGTGCCATGTAGAACTGCTGACACTGACATTAACAATTTTTAATAATATTTTACTATATTTTAAATTTTTATTATTTTTCTGATTTTTTTTCTTTTACTTCTTTTCCTTTTGCCAGTGAATAGCCACTGGCCATGGCTTGCTAGTGTAAGTGCTAGTATGGACACCTAAGGGGGGTGAATAGGTGTAAAAACAATTTTCGCAAAGAACAATAAAAATATTTTACTTTTGAAACTGAGTGTGAAGAACAACAGACTTTGAGCAGGTTCAGACTTTAGCAGTTAAATAGAACTACAAACAAAGTAAAAGAGTTTAGGGAAGAGAATAAGAACACAGAATTTATAGTGGTTCAGCTTAGATCAAGCCTACATCCACTCTCCCACGCTAACAGCCTCCTGGATGGTTTCTACTAAGAATCAAAAGAGAATTTACAATCTGTAATCTCAACTTCATAGTGAAGAGTCTCTACTACTCTCTCACGAAGTTACACTATAAGTCTCTCTCTTTTGAATACAACTTTGAGCTCAATGTAAGAAGTAACAAGAGAATGGGAAGCTTCAGACTTTGGAATTTCTCCTTCACGCACTCTATCGAACAACTGGAAAGTCCTCCTTAAATACTCATTCATGCATTTTCGACCGTTGGCACTTTCCAACGGAATTCTTTCAATCAACCCATTGGACAGAATTAATCAAGTAGATCTCGAGCCGTTTGAAAATTATGATGAAAGCTTGTCAATCATGTTCGCTCATACAATCAAGATCTTGGTTTCCATAAGTAGATTCTTTCCAAGTTTACTTGCCTTCCGAAAAGATTTGATGTATCGAAATTGATTCCAATAAAAATAATCAAACTCGTAGGTGATATTTTCAACCATAAGACCATATATAATCCATACGAACCGAACCCTTGAAGAAATAAAGATAATCATGCGTCTGGATAAGTCTTCATTCTTCTCTTGCGTTCAGTCTGGAATTCGTTAAAGTGAGCAGACTTCTGATGTAAAACAGACTTTGACACAAAAGTCTGGGAGTCTCCAGACTTTGACACAGAAGTCTGGAAATCTTCAGAACATAATGTAGATAAGTTTTGTCAGCTTCAAAACATCAAAGAAGTTTTCTCCAACAGCTAGCTGGCCTCACCCGCCATAGGCGAGGCCCGGCCAAGCAAGGGCAAGCCCCAGCAAGAGGATCCCTCGCCCAAGTGAGGCCCTATGAGGGTCGACCAATGAGGCCGGCCCTCACCCAGCCTAGAGCGGCCAAGGCGAGAGTCAACTAAACGACAGCCATGCCGGGCAAGGCCACCCTAGCCTAGGCTGGGGCTAGCCTGGCCAAATCAGGCCTAGCCCGGGGCTAGCCTCGCCTAGGCCAAGGCAGCGTCGCTCGAGCGAAGGCGACAGCTGACAAAGCCGCCTTGGCCTGGGCAAGGGTTGGCCCTCACTGAGGCTCACCTTTGCTCGACTAGGCCTCGCTTATGGCGGGCAAGGCCAGCTGGCTGACCATGGCTAGTGGCCAGTGGTTGGCCACTAGTAAAAGGAAAAAAAAAAAAAGAAAGCAAAAAAGAAAAAATAATAAAATTCAACCAATATTAAAATATTATTTAAAATTATCCATGTCAGCGTTGGTGGTCATACGTAGGAGTGTGCAAAGAAACCAAGAACCGCTCAAACTGCTCGGAACCAAACCAGACTAAACCGGAATCGATGGTTCCCCAGAGAACCGGTCTGGTTCTCGGTTCTAATTTTTTGGAACCAATAGGTATTGGTTCGGTTCCTAATTATAAGTGTGGAACCGCCCACCCCCTATATGGACTGAACCAGTAATATATAAATATATAAATTTAATTTTTAAGAAAAATTTCCAACCAAAAAAATTAAGAAAAATGAAAACACTGAAATCCTTAATTTAATGCTCAACCCCCATTAACTGAGTGCTCATCTCGTCTCACTCTCACTTCTCATAGGCCTCAATTCTCAAGCTCAACATCCATCGACTCACTATCTCGACTCTCAACTTTTAATATGAGTCCAATCGTTTTACTAATCTTGTAATTAAGAATAGGGAAGTTCTTTATTTTTTGCTTTACTTTGGCTTGTTGGAAAATGTTGCACTGAGTGCATGAAGCTTGGTGGGACTGGTTCCATGGACCCACCCTGGAACTGGACGGTCTGGTTCTCAGGTGGGTCCATGGAACCAGCAGGCGGTTCTCGATTTCAATTTTTGGGAACAGGTCCTTAATAGGCGGTTCCTGGTTCTAAGGTGAGAACTGTCTACCCAGACCATGCTCACTCCTAGCCTTACATAGCATCGCCGGCATTCACGTTAGCGATTTCTTGCCAAAATTGGCTAGTGGACTCAATTGGCAATAAGTGAAAAGACTCAAGATTAAATTTGACAAAATTAAAAAATTTAGGACTAAATTAGCAAAAGTGCAAAAGGTTTAGGACTTTTTGGACATTTTTCCCTTAAAATTTTCAATAAGTGTAAAATCGGAATCTTTGGGACACCATAGTCGTAACTTAGGATATGTTTGGACTCTCGATCTTACTCCTAAGCACAAATTGTCACACCGACAACACTTCCCAAGATATTACAATTTCAGTATGGTCAATAAGACAATTGACATATGTAAAGCTTTCTCTGTATTTGGATTTTTGCACTATGGATCTCCCTTTCTCCATAGTCTTGTTGATCTCATTTTATACTCCTTAGCATCCAATCTACCCGTTGGACAATCTTCACGAGGATCATTCTTCAAGTTGACCATTGGACGATTGTCTAGCAATTCAATTTAGCCATTGAAGTCAATAAATCGGAGTCCCGTATATTTTGTTGCTCATATAATAAAATCTTTGGTTTCCAAAAATAGAGTTGATCGATTATGAAAAGTAACTTGTCTTTATGATGATTGTCAATCAACCAAAATATTACACGTAATTGATATCTTTTGCATAGATAATCTTTGAGATTGATGGTCAATCACTTTCTTCCAAAATATGAATCCATACTTAATCATAAGCTGTCAAAAGGTGAGATAACTTATCTCAAAATGTTATATTCAAAGCACGTAACGAGGCTATTATCCTTATATTAGCAATTCCTGTTTATATCTGGCTTTTCGGTTATATCAAACTTCCACTTATATGAGGCTTCTAGTGGTAACAAACTTTCATTATATTGAGTTTCCCGGTTATATCCAATTGCATCTCGTTAGGTACTTTGAGTATGATGGTGGTGTAGATCTTGTAAAATATTCACCTCGGTACCCCTAAATCTTTTTGAACTGCCTATTCTTCTAGACTTGTTCACATAAGTTTTTCCAACTATTTCGAATCTTTTCACTTTGCACATCCAAGTTCCTTTTACATCAATATTACTCAAGGCATAAACAACGCTTGCATATATTAAGCTCGTAAGGAATCATGGATTGTTTTGTCAACTTCAAAAAATAATAGGAGGTTTTCTCGATAGAAACTACCCTTGGATCCTTTTACATAAACACAATAGGCCTCTTTTATTTGAATTATATGATGCATGAAATTGTTAACATTAGATTGTTTTCACAACAAATAGCCTATAATAATTCTATATTGAGAAGGTTATGTTCTGAGATGTCACATGGAAAGATCAAGGTTCCCAATACACATGTCCTGCACATCCTAAAGTCGCATACTTCTCTATTTTGGATAGAGATGTTTTGCCAAGCACGGCTTGGCTTGAGCAACCAATGGCTCGGCGAGGGACAAGTCATCCTTTGACTCTTTAAGATTGATGCTCGAATCATTAGCGAGTGGACTCCAGTTAAAACCCTGGATTAGCCTAGCAAGAAGCATCACTGTCATCGTTGTCCCAAGCTGCGTGGCAATGCACCCGCGCCGGCCCATGCTGAAGGAAATGAATCGCAGGTCGGGCTCTGCGAGCAAGACTTCCTCGGTGTCACTTGTGATATGCCGCTCAGGCTTGAACTTGAGCGGTTCGTCCCACACTTTAGGGTTTCTGCCAAGACCCACCCGGCTAATGAGGATGTGGCTTCCCTTGGGGATACGGTAGCCGGCCATGACCGCATCCGACAAGGCGACGTGCGGGACATTGAAGGGTGCGATTGGGTGGAGCCTAAAGGCCTCCCTAGCACATGCTTTGGTGTAGTTGAGCTGGGGGATATCGGACTCTTGGACTAGTCTCTCCTTTCCCACAACCCTATCTATTTCTTCTTTGGCTTTCTTAAGGAGTTCAGGCCGATTTATCATCTCCGCCATTGCCCATTCCACTGTGTTTGATGGATTGTCCACCGCGGCCATCATAATTTCCTACACATGTCAAGATGCACAAAAACGTCTTCATCTTAAGTTAACTTGAAATCTAATTTATAACCACAATATGCAAATAAAAGTAAAGTTAAATATGTACGGATTATAGGAAAATCTTCCTAAGGATCTTTTGGGACAGTTTAACGACACTGACTTTAGGACGCCAAGATATTGAATTCATACCTTATAGGTAATTTTATATATAGAGAGGTAAGTCTTTCTTTAGGATTTTTTGGGGGTTGACTTCACACATTATAGGTAATTTTCTATATAGGGAAGGAAGTCTTTCTTTAGTATTTTTTAAGGGTAGTTGTAAGGCTCTATCCGTACAATTTTAGTGACAAAGTCGTCTTAACCAAATATATAACCTCCTGTAGTTTGCTAAGAAAGAATAATTTTCTCACCGTAGCCTGTGCTTTGACTTCATGAGGCGTTAGCAATGGCTTCCCTTGTGAGTCTTTAACCATAACAAGAACATCCAACAAGTCTTGAGGCTCTGTTCTATTGCTCTGCGAACTCGAATCGTCCCTCCGTCGTTTGATTCTCTCGTTTATTATGGGCTCATGCAACCTCTGAAAAGTCCTCGTGCAATCTTTCACTACCTTCTCATGCCCATCAAGGTCAAGCCCCACCAGGAATGGGAAGTAATCCGAAACACAGAATGCATAGAGATAATTTAGCGCATTGAATAGTGCGTCCACATGTTGTTCTTCATCAATGGTTGGTCCTCCATCTTTCCTTCCTTTGCCAAAGTACCTCTTGTTGAACACCAACCTTCTTATCATATTCCCACAGTAGTGCCTTGTTGTATGCCTCAAGTTCACCTGCCCTAGGCTTTTGCATTGGTTGAAGACATGCTTCACTAGGTTGTCGGCCTCCTCAGCCCTCTTGTCGTGGAGCCACTTGTGTCGCGCCGGGCATATTATCTCTGACGTCAAGACCCGCCTCATCTTCTTCCACTGCTCCCCATAGGGAGAGATGACGGCTGTCACGTAGCCACCACTGAACGCTCGTGCCGCCATCGAGACAGGCCTCGACGCGAACGTGGCATCTTGCTTTTTGAGGAACTCCTGGGCGATCTTGGGGTCGGTTACGGGAATGACGTGCGTATTCCCTATGCGGAAGCATGCGATGCCGGTGTCCATCTCCTCCATCCAACGAAGGATCCACCGGGCTGTGGGCTTGTTCCAGACCATGTCTGGGGCGCAGCCAACCACTGGCCAAGGGGCGGGCCCTGGAGGGAGTGGGAGCGGGTCGGATTTCTCTTCGCCGCTTTTGCACCAAAATTTTTTGATCATATTGCATAAGATGACTAGTGTCATGAGAACTAAGGCATAGGTCAAGGTGGCAAAACTCGTCATCATGGCGGCAGTCAGAGTACCGTCGACACGCTGGCTAGTCTTGGCCTATGGGGGTTTAAAAGACTAGGATTTTGGGAAAACGAAGAAGATATGATAGGTGTACACGAACTCACACATATATATATAGATGTGGCTATATGGGGAGGCTGAAACCGACCACTCAATTGCTGGCAAGCTAGTTAGCGTCCAAAAGAATTGTAATTTAATGTAATCAATCGGAATAGATTTGCATGGAATTAATAACTTTATTCAATTAGAGTGAGTGTATTCTGTCTTTCTGGGTCGAATATGCCAATTTTTGCATGGAATTAACAACTTTATATGGCAGTTTGATCTCCAAAGCCAGTGAGTTCTTGGAAGAAACGCTACTCGGGTCATCGTACTCATCTCGTCCAGCTTCTTTCTCTTTGATGAGTCAAATTTGTGTTTTGGGAGTTTGACTTTCTGTTTTCAGCATGCTACTTGCACAAATATGCTCATCTTGTCCTTCTTTAGCTTTGGAACTTTGGTGATCTATATGAATCCATTCCCTAGAAGTGGATAACGTAGTGCTAACTTCACATCAACATGGCCATGTGGTGTCACCAATTTAATAAGCCATCTCAACTTGATTGGTTGGTGACACCGCACATGTATGTCGCAAATTCTTTTTTCCATGCTAATTCAACTCTCTTTACATGTACTTTAGAAAAGTAGAAGAAATCTACAAACGGTTAAAACACCAATGAAAGAACGAGTATGAATGTGGAGTTGTAATTAAGCACGACCGGTTCTAATGTAGCGCCCTAATTAAAGTCATTTCTTTGCTCGATCACTCCATCAAATAGAACGAGTTGATACTATGAGAACTTGTTATTTGTCGTAAAAACAAGAGAAAGGGTTGACGAGGAGGAAAGAAAAGAAAACTGATTAACAGCGCACGCCATGAGCTCACGCCAGCTTCCATTGATATAACGTCGTATAAATCTGGTAGTTAAGTGTCTGCGCTATAGCTAATTATATTAGGTCGACAGTTATCTCAGCCCCCTTCTATTTCAATACACGCTCAAAGGTGAGAGTTTACTTCTTAATTTAAAACGTTACTTGCACGAACATGTTTCTTTATCTTTCCATTAGCGTTTTATTCCATGCTCAATGATTTCATACTATTTTACTGATGTAATAGGAAAAATAAAAGAATTCGCACGACGGTGGCGACAATGCTTCACAGCTAATTATATTAGGTCGATAGTTATCCAAACCCCCTTCTATTTCATTACACGCTCCAAGGTGAGAGTTTACTTCCTATTTTAAAACGTTACTTGCACGAACATGCTTCTCTATCTTTCCATTAATGTTTTCATTACACGCTCAATGATTTCATAATATTTTACTGATGTAATGGAAAGAATAAGAAGGAAAAAGAAAAGGATTCGCACAGCGTGGCGACAAAACTAGAGTCGTCAGGGTCTAACTCACACAAGCTAACACACATTGTATGATTCCATATGATGACGAAGTTCTTGCAACGTAAGACATCGCATAAAGCTAATGCCTGCAAGTTTAGTGGAAGGACGGTTTAGCTAAAGAAGCATCCAATGAGAATAATGCTTAGCTAACCCCATTGACATCTTCCTGCTTCAGCATCGACCCGCTTCTCTAAACCGGCAGAAACCCCTTCATTTGATTTGATATGAGTGACCTGTCCTGAAAGATATGGCTACGTCTAATATGTATGGACAAAGGGCTGCTTTGTCGATCAAGGGTATAAATAAAGTGCTAACATAAACAAAAACAGTAGGCGTGAGTGATGACATCAATGGCTCGGCAAAACTTAGGCCCTAAATTCGTCTCCCCATTGAGGAAGAAGACAACGATCTCATCAGTGCATGATTTCAGCTCCACCAGTGTTCCGACGCTCGACCACTCCTCCAGTGGCTTGGACGGCCTTGAGCCGTGTCACAAACTGAGGCCCGGCTTGCAGCAATTGACGGGAGCTTTCATTTCACTAGCGGTGGCTCCATCAGCTGCTACATTGACTAGGGGCTAGGAAGTGAAGCAAGCAATATTTTAAGGCTATAATTACAAATCGGATTTGTTATAACAAAAGATGAAAACACGTTGCAGGGATAATATCTTGTACTTCTGTTGTATCAATTATCATTTTAACGATCAACTTCTCCCATAATGATACTATGCTACCTAGTATTGTCATGATATTAGTCAATTTCATTCTTTTAACTAATTGAGGAAGAATTTGCAAATTGATAAAACCAGGTGGACGAAATTTCCACCTCCAAGGAAAACCACTCTGCTCTTCTATTAAAAAAAATTCCCAATTCTTCCTTTGGGGCTTCAACTCTTACATAAAGTTCTTGCTTCGGCAATTCAAAAGTAGGAGAAGGTTTTTTACTAATGAATCGATATTCAAAATCATTCCATTCCAAATCCCTTTCTCTAGCAAAGCACCAGGTTTCTAAATTCTCATAGGGCCCCCCTGGAATTATCAAAAAAGTCCTAAACCTATTATAATTGTGTTAATTTAGTCCTAAACTTTTTTTGGCTAATTTAATCATAAACCTTTTACAATATTGCTAGTTCGGTCCATCCAATCAAAATTGACCGGTCAGATGCTGACGTGGACACTGGCCGTCCGGTGAACGCCGACGTGGCAATTTTTAATATTTTTAATATTTTTTAATTTTGTAATATTTTTTAATATTTTTTAATTCTTTTTTCCCCATTTTCTTCTTCCTCCGGCCGGCGAGGTTAGCCTAGCCGGCCACCGGCGAGGCTCACTCCCGCCGCCCACTAGCAAGGGCGAGCCTCGCCCGGCCGACGGCGAGGCCGCCGTCACCACATCCGGCGAGGCTCGGCCTCGCCAAGAATGGCGAGGTCAACCCTCGCCTTGGCTGGGTGAGGCCCCACCGGATCTGGTGAGGCTCGGCCCCACCCAGCCTTGGCGAGGGCCAAGCTTGCCTTGGCGCCGGTGATCGCCAGGTCCACTCCGCCAACCTCCTCTCCTGCAAGCACCTCCGCTCCCAGATTTGTGACAATTGTGGCGCCACCCCGGCCTCCGCCTGCTTCTCCACCGACAACCTCGCCCTCTGCCACTATTGCGATTGGGATGCCCACGCCGGCTCCCCCATCACCTCCTCCCACCATCGCGCCCCAATTGAAGGCTTCTCCAACCGCCCCTCCCCCCTCGATCTCGCCTCCCTCTAGGGCCTCGATTTGGGCAACGAGGGCAAGAATTCGTCGGCCCTCACCCGAAATGACGGCAGCCAACTGATGCAGGAGGTGATCTTGAGCATGGAGGGTTGGGCGTACAAGGTGATCTCGCCTTGGCGCCGGCGAGCCCGGCCCTCGCCAAGGCTGGGTGGGGCCAAGCCTCACCAGATTCGACGAGGCCTCGCCCAGCCAAGGCGAGGGTCAACCTCGCCGACCACTGGCGAGGCTCCTCACCGGATGTGGCGATGGCTGCCTCGCCTTCGCCAGTGGCCGGCGGGGGTGAGCCTCACCTGCCCTAGCCTCTGGCCGGCATCGGTCGGCCAGAGGGAAAAGAAAAGGGGGAAAAAAAGAATTCAAAAATTAAAAAAAAAATACTTAAAATTTTGAAAAAAAATATTAAAATTAAAAATAAAAATTGCCACGTCAGCATTCGCTGGACGGTTGGTGTCCACGTCAGCATCTAGCCGGCCAATTTTGGCTGGATGGATTGAATTGGCACAATTGTAAAAGGTTTAGGACTAAATTGGCCAAAAAAAAAATATGACTAACTTGGCACAATTGCAATAGATTTAGGACTTTTTTGGTAATTCTCCCGAGATAATGCATTGGTGAGAGAACGAAAGGACTATTGTATTCATGCCTGAATAGTTCTAATTTGAAGTCACATATAGTTATTAGGAATTTGGGTGATATGAGAGGTTTTCATGACTAGTTACATGTGCATGCTATGAGTTGTTAGAATATCTAAATATTAAGTCAAGCCCTCATCTAACAATTTAAACTTTTATAAAGTAAATTGTGGTCCTACAAAATTTTACATGATATCAGAGTAATAAGTCTTAAGCTCGAATTTTTTCAGACCGCTTACTCCTCATTATATCATTCCAAGCTTAGTCCTAGACCAAAGTTCAGTTTAAGTATCGGTCATCCCTAAAAAATTACATTAGTATTGCTAGCAATTCCTTTTATGTACACTTCTTGATAATATTATTCAAATATGCATTTTTATTGTTGGACATGGTAAAGCAAGGACCAGTTATATCCAAGCAAAAGCAAAAGTGTCAGTCCGACAAACCCCCGATCCATGAAGACGTGGCAATGCTAGAAGAAGCATGAGGGATGCGAGATGGACGGGAAAATTGAATCACCGCAATAGTGTCAGAGAATTTGGGTGAGGAACATATTGATAAGAGGAATGATACATGAAAGATGTTCGAAGATGAGGTTGATCATACGTGCACAAACTAGTCAAAAGTTAATATTGCTCTCTTCGTGAGAGTCACGGGTTGAATCGAGACTCATTCTTTGATTGGGAACGGGATACTTTATTTAAAAGGAGACGTAGTGCGGTCCGGCACTCAATAAAGCATTCCACCACATGAGCCATGCGAACAATACCTTGAAGGGAGGACTGGCTAATGAATGGACTTGCCTGGTTCTGGACGGTCACATGGCTGAGGTCAATCGGCCAGGAACGCGACAAAGGGCCATTGAGAGCCTTCTCGATGCTCAACAACCGTAGGATACAAAAAGTCAGTATTGCCTAGACAATGTTTAATCTATTCACATGTGAAACTTAAAATAATTATTTCGGCGGGAAAACGTCATGGGCTGCCATAGGGGATTATTGAGCAGTACGTATTTGCTGTAATAAAGAGAAAACCAGACCTTTGTCTGATTAATTTTCTTCTCTCGTGTACGATTATGGTACAACATCAACAACCACAGGTTCGAGATTGCTTTGGCCCCCAAGATCAAGATTCTCTAGCGCTTCTGGGCATTCTCTAAGAGGTATATTGAAATTGAACCATTTATCTCTTGGTTTCCTTGATTCGAGTATTCTGTGGAGACTCTTTGCAAAGAATTCAGTGATTGTCTGCTCTATCCGTGCGGATTCTGAGTGAGATGATGCCATATTTGAAATCGCACGGTTAAAATTGCCGAATAAATCCTCCCCAAAAAGAACAGAACATCCTACACTCCAGCAAAGACCCTGAATTTAAAAGACATCATGTACGCCTTAGACTAGAGAACCAGCAATTGGATGATTCATACGATGGAAAAGACAAAGGATTTCCAAGAGTGTGGCGACAAAACTAAATTCGTCAGGGTCCAACCATCACAACCCTCCTTACATCGTATGATTCCATATGATGACGAAGCTCTTGCAACGTAAGACATCACATAGAGCTATGCCCGTAAGTTTCGTGGACAAAGGGTTTACCTAAACGAAACATTTAACAACAGTATTTCTTGGATAAGCCTTTGACCTTTTCCTGGTTCCGTATAGATCCGTTTCTGTAAAGAGGAAACCCTCCACTTAGATTTGATCTGATTGACCCATTATGGATATATGATTTTTGTTTCAAAAGGTATAGATAAGAATAATGCGGAAAATAAAATTGTAAAATTTTTTGTATATTTTGACATTTCATATCGAAGAGTACATGAGCCTATTTATAGGCTTTACTGGATAACTTTAAAGTAATTGAATATTGCAATATCATTTAAAATCAGTTAGAAACAATTAAGGAAGATAATACACAATCATGAGAGATATATGAAATCAAGGGAATATCTCCCTCAAACTTAAGGTGAAATAGAAGAAGTCAACTGTGATTTGGAGAAAGGATCTTAAAAACACCCGGGTGGCTGTGTATTACTACAGAAATCAGCAATTTGGTCAACAGATAACGAGGAAATGAGTCGTACATGTTGGAGAAACATCTCAAACAATTTTGAGGATCCCAAAACTTTCCTTAATATAATGTTAACAATAATATTTGCAGATGTTCATGATAATTATAAAAGACAGAAGTGATATTCAGAAAGGAAAAAGATCACAAATATGTTCTAATTGTAAACCATACCAGCAGACTTAAAGATCAGATAAAAATAATAGGGAAAATACCACCAAAAACCCCAAACTTTGCCAAAGTGATAAATTATCCCAAACTTTTTTTTGTGATATGAAAAACCCCAAACTTTATAAACCATGAGACATTTATCCCAAGGGCATTTTCGTCTTATTTTTTATGTTTTTCCTTTTTCTTTTTTTCTTCTTCTTCTCTCTTCCCTCCGCCGGCAATGGCGGAGCCAGTGGAGAGAAGCCAGAGTCAGGCGAGGGCTGCCCTTGCCAGTGTCGGGCGAGGGCGGCCCTCGACTAGGTCGAGCAAGGGCCTCCCTCACCAAATCTAGCGAGGGCACCCCTCGCCAGGCCCTCGACAACGTTAGGCGAGGGGTGCCCTCCCTAGATCTAGCGAGGGCTGTCCTCGCCCGATGCAAGCAAAGGCCACCCTCGTCGACATCAGGCGAGGACAGCCCTCGCTAGGATTTTTGCGAGAGGTGCCCTCGCCCAATGCAGGCGAGGGCCTAGCGAGGGGCGACCCTCGCCCAACTCTGGCAAGGGAATCCCTCGCCCGACTCTGGCTTCCCTCCACCAACTCCGCCATGGCCGGCGGAGGGAAGAAAGAAGAAGAAGAAAAAAAGAAAAAGAAAAAAATTTTAAAAAGTAAAAGACCCAAATACCCTATAGTTTAGGATAAATATGTCACACGAATACAAGTTCAAGGTTTTTCATATCACGAAAAAAAGTTTTGGGTAAATATGTCACGGTTGGCAAAGTTCGAGGTTTTTCATGTCGCAAAAAAAAGTTTGGGGTAAATTTGTTACTTTTGACAAAATTTGAAATTTTTGATGGTCTTTTCTCAAAATAATATTCGTTTTAATGTTGGAGATATCATGTCATCGATGATGTCGGAGTAACGACCATTTAGATGATTGTTGCAAAAGTCCAATATAGTCATTGTCGTATGGATATGTGCACCAGAAGAACCAAAAGAAGTCAGAGTACCAAAAACAGGCTTTTTGACAGACATGTCAGAGCCATCAATGAAGGGACAATAGCATAAGCTATTTTCGGCTAGCTTGGAAATGTTCAGGAATAAAGACTATATAGGCAGTTTTATATTTAGACATCAGCACTAATAAATCTTTAACGACTCTTTCCTTCTTTAAGACATCTCTAACAAGAAGATTAAAGATGGTTCTATAAAAGATAAGATCTCAAAATCCAAATGTTAGACATGCAATACATAGAAATCCAAAGCTGAAAGCTGTGTTCTTAGTGAAAAGTGTTTGTTTGTCTTATGATATTCACTGTAGTGTTCTTGCTAGCTTGTGACTGTGTGAAAGATCAAGTATACAGAGTGATAGCAATACTCGATTCCTCATAGTGCGATCTATCATGTGATAGGATTGGTCTTTACTTATTGTAATTTGTCTAATATATTATTAGTACAATCCAGCTCAACTTGTAGTTGTTAGAGTGGACAATGGATGTAGGCATAGGGGTAAATCCAAACCACTATATATTGTTGTGTGCTCTTGTTTCTCTCACTCTTATTTGCACAATATTTGAAATATTTGCTTGACTTGATCTTTGCATAGTAGCTGCCAATTTCCACAAAATTATCAAAGTATTTCAAAACAATTTATTCACCCCCTCTAGATTGCATCATTAATCCCAACAGTATAGTGCCATGACGCATATGGTACCAAATCGAATGACTATTTGTTTTTCAATGTATATGGTCAAAATGTCATTATGTGCTATTTAAATGGCACTCCTATTGTCGCAATAAATAACGGTTCCTCCACTATGACAATGTTTAATATATTCACGTGCGACACTTAAAATACTTACTTTGGTGGGAAAATGTCGTCGAATGTCAAAGAGGATTTTTGAGCATTACGTATTTGCTATATTAAATAGAAAACCATACCTTTGTCTGATTAATTTTCTTGTTTCGTGCGCGATTATAGTACAACATTAACAACCACAGGTTCAAGATTGCTTTGGCCCCCAAGATTGAGATTCTCTAACGCTTCTGGCCATTCTCTAAGAACTATATTGAACCATTTCTCTTGGTTTCCTTGATTCGAGTATTCTGTGGAGACTCTTTGCGAAGAATTCGGTGATTATCTGCTCTATCCGCGTGGATTCTGAGTGAGATGATGCCATATTTGAAATCGCACGGTTAAAATTGCCGAAAAATCCTCCCCAAAAAGAACAGAACATCCTACACTCCAGCAAAGACCCCGAATTTAAAAGACATCATGTACGTCTCAGACTAGAGAACTAGCAATTGGATGATGCATATGATGGAAAAAACAAAGGATTTCTACGAGTGTGGCGACAAAACTAAATTCGTCGAGGTCCAACCATCACAACCCAACTCAATAGTATGATTCCATATGATGACGAAGCTCTTAAGACATCACATAAAGCTATGCCCGCAAGTTTTACCTAAACGAAACATTTAACAACAGTAATGCTTGGATAAGACTTTGACCTTTTCCTGGTTCCGTATCGATCTGCTTCTGTAAACCTAGAGAAAGCTCTCCATATGATTTGATCTGATTGACCCAAATCATGAATTTGTTCCGAAAGATATAAATAAGAATAATAAAGAAAATAAATTTATAAAATTTCTTCATATTTTGATTCTTCGTATTGAAAAGTACATGAGCCTATTCATAAGCTTTACTGGATGACTATCTAAAGTAACATAACAATATCAATTACAATCAATTAAGATCAACTAAGGAAGTAATACACAATACTAAGAGATATACGAAACAAGGCATTATCTCTACCTTCTCCCCGAAACTCAAGGTGACTTAGAAGAAATCAATTGTAGTTCAGAGAAAAGATCTTGAAAAAACCTAGGTGGATGTGTTTTAGTGAAAATATCAATAGTCTAGTCAATAGATGAAGCGATGACGAGTCGTACAATACGCTAACACACATGGTACCAAATGAAATGACAATTGATTTTAATGTGGTTGGCGCACTTATGGAAAACATCCTTGTGTGTTATTTGGATAGCACTTGAGTTGTCGTAGTAAAAGACGGTTCCTCCATTATGAATGACTAACAAGTCTTTTAATAACCATCGCAACCATGATAATTTTGATGCTGTATCAATCATGAGCATGATATTTTGCTTTCGAACTAGAGCGAGCAGTTGTGTCATCTTTCTTTACTATGCCTTGAAATAAGAGATTTACCTAGGAAAAAGCAAGAGCCCGTAGTGGAGCAATAATCTTGGGAGTCACCAGCCTATCAACATCAAAATAAGTTGTCATCTTTAAGGTAGAACGAGTGAAAAAGTGAAAATCATGAAATAAATTACCCTTGTTATGATGAAGAATCTGAAGGACTATAGAAAAATGGGTCGTTCATGGCTCTGTCATGAACTAATTGACAACATGAACAACATACGGAATGTAAAGATGAGTAATAGTGAGACATATAAGAGTATCCATCCACCAACTGTCGATAGGTTGTAAGGTTCAAAAGAGGAGTCCTATCTTTAGCATCAAATTTGGCATTGATCTCATAAGAGCGAGAGCAATGTTATTGTCAATGAGCCATACTCAAGAAATAAGATCAGTGGCGCATTTCATTCAAAAAAATAATAACTAGAGGAATTTGAAGTAATCTCCAAGCCAAAAAAGTAGTTGAATCACCCAAGATCTTTCATTTTAAATTATTAACTAGGAATTGTGAGATTTTTTAAATGTCAGTACAATCATCTCTAGTAATAATCATGTCGTCCACATATAAGAGCAACATAATAAATCCACAAGATGTGTGTCAAATGTAGGAGCATGGTCATAAGGACTAGAGTAGAGATTCCATGCTTAAGCTAAACTTGGAATACCATGCACTAGAAGCCTATTTCAGGCTATATAATGCTCGATGTAAATGACACACTTGGCCGGGAGGATGAGTGTATTCAAGGGAAGGCACCATACAAACTTCCTTAGTGAGTTAGGAATGCATTTTTTACATCTGTCTACAATAGAGACCAACACTTAACCACGACAACGGCAAGAAGACTGCAAACAAAAGTATGGTGCGCAACAAGAGTAATAGTCTCTTCATAGTCAATTTTGTATTCTTGAGTAAAGCCTCTCACTATTAGCTGAGCTTAGCTTGTGGTGATCCACGGTGCCATATGCCTTCATTTTAATCTTATACACCAATTTACAACCTATAACAGATTTATCATGAGGCAAATCAACTAAATCCCAATCATGATATTTGTCCCAAGCATGCATCTCCTCTGTCATTGCTTGTTGCCAAGAATTAGTGCTCATTCCTCTATATGTGCAAGGTTCATGAAAAGAAGCAATAGTATATTAAAAATGGAAATTACGAAGTTGTACAGAAGAATGACTTATGCGGGTGGAACAATGAATAGGAGAAGAGGGAATGACCAAGGGTGGAGAATCCACATGTGATGCAAACATTTTAGGAGCTAGCAAAGCAGTAACATCGGAGGTAATTGCATCAAGTTTAAAAGAAGACAACTCCAAAGATGGAGATTCAAAAGTAGAGTTAACTATATCATTTTCAGGGAATAAATACACTAAAGGATTGGTGAAGATGCAAATCGTAGGAGAAGATTCGAAAGGATGAAAATATGATAATGTCTTATGTTCCCAAAAGGTGACATGACAAGACACCTCGAAACAGTTAAGGTCAAGATCCCAACTTCTATACCCTATGTACTTAATGTCATACATAAGAGAGCAACATAGACGAGCACGAGGTTCTAACTTTGTGCATTCGGTGGATGAAGAGGCACAAAACCAGCACTACCCAAGACTCAAAGAAGATTGTAATTATGAACACTACCATACAAGTCATAAGGAATACCAATAAACTAGTATTTGGAGTGCTAATAGTTGAAAGCGCATAGCAGAAGTCTAATATCTTCACCCAAAAAGATCACTAAGGGAAAGTCTAAGTCCGAGCTTGTTAATATATCTAGTTAGACCCACATTCACTCAAAAGCTTAAATTAATGAATAATGAGTCAATTAAAAAATATTAAGTACTCTACATCACATCAATTATTCGATATGAAATTTCTTTCTTTATCATAACTCACTTACACTTGCATCCTAACAATCTTCACCTTACGTGTGAGCTTATTGTCAGGTCCGCTCACTCTTAATTCAGGCATCCTTCTACATCAACTTTCTACGGGCCCACATTGTTACACCTAAACGCCCACCTACCCAAAAACCACAATATGGGCTCTAACACCACTTATTGGGAGCGCGCAGCAAAGGTCCGATACCTTCACACAAAAGGATCACCAAGGGAAAGCCCAAGTCCGAACCCGTTGACAAATCTAATTAGACCCATATTCACTCAAAAGCTTAAGTCAATGAGTTATGAATTAACTAAGATATATTAACTGCTTTACACCATATTAAATCTTTGATATGAGATTTCTTTAACATAACTCTCTTACATGTGTATCCTAACACTAACATGGAGAAAATAACACTAAAAATAAATTCAGGGCATCGAAATGCTTTAAGAAATGACCAATCAACTTTTGGTCAACGATAAACAACGGCTAACAATCAATACTAGTCATGGTCCGTGGTCGACAATGACGTGGCAAGATGATGTCGGCAATCGCCCCTGGAGCGTCGATCATGTGTGTTTGCACATGGGTGCGTAGATATCACACGTAGAAATTTCTCGCGACTCATGAGAGCACATGCGGCGGAGTTTCAAAAAAGCGTTTGGGTGGTTCGACTCATCAGAGGACAGTGAATCTGGTGGTGACATTGGATTTGCAAAATAACCAATGAGACGTGTTGGTGCACGGCAGCGCGTGTGGAGGCATCTGTTCAGGATGAAATTTTCGAATCTAACTCAAAAAAGGGTGGTGAGTCTAGTGGCGGTGTCCATTTTCCAAAATAAATAATGGAAAAATCTTGGAACAAAAACTGAAGCTAACATGAGCGACGTGGTTGATGCAGTTAACATCGTAAAGACCTCTGTGAAATGGACCCAGTATGCGCTTCCTCAAAAAATAATGACCAATATGAGGATAATGCGGAAAATAAAATTATGAAATTTATGCATATTTCGATACTTCATATTGAAGAGTAGACAAATCTATTTATAAGCTATTGTCGATGATTATCTAAAGTAGAAATATACTAAAATATCAATTACAATCAATCAATCATTAATCAAGGAAGAGAAAATGACAATCCTAAAAGATATACGAAATCAAGGGTATAAATAGAAGTGCCTAACATCAAGGCAGTACGCGGGAGAAATGACAACGATGGCTCGGCAAAACTCAGGCCCCTAAATTGGTCTCTCCATTGGGGAGGGAGAGAACGATCCCGTTGGTACATTGTTTGAGCTCTACCGGCGGGGTCCAACACTCAGACCAGTCCACCAGCGGCTCGATGGCCTTGAGCCGAGGCCTAGCCTGTAGCAATTGACGGGAGCTTTTATTTCATGGGCCGCGGCTCGGTTTGCTTCTACATTTAGCTAGGACTAGAAACAGAAGCAAGCCATATTTCAAGGCTAGAGTTGGAAAACCGAATTTGTAATACCAAAATTTGAAGAAAATATGTATATATGATGCTTAGGTGAGGGAATGAAAGGGCTTCGCATTGCATGCCTTGAATAGTTCTAATCTGCTGTTATACATAATTATTAGTCAACTTACACTGCCAATGAAAGACCGAGGAATTCAGAAGATATGAGAAGGTTTTTGTGACTAATTGTTGTGCGTGTGTATATGTTTTATTATTATTCCTAATAATTCTGCCTTTTTATTTTCGGTTCTTCATAACATGTTACTATAATAGTATAATGCGTGATCCGACTTAATTTTGATCCATGAAGGCATGGGAGTAAGCTTTGCAACACCAGGAGAAGCATGTTGGATACAAGATGGAAGAGATGATTGAATCGGGGGTATGGTATTAGAGAATTTGTGTTAGAAACCCTAATCATAAGGGGAATTTTATATGGAAGATGTCCGAATGCAAGATCGGCCATCAATTGCATGAATTTGTTGAGAGATGTGCTGCTCTCTTCATGATAGTCACAACAGGTCAAAATTGATTGTTGTTTTGAATTGAGACTTACTTTTCGCTCGAGACATGAGACACCTTAATTAGAGGTAAACATAGTATGTTCATTGTTCGGTCACGAAACTGGCCTAATGTATGGCACACTATGTTTATCTATTCAAATAAGAAACTTTCAATTAATTAAATTTTGGTGGGAAAATATTATTGAAAACTATAGGGTATTGCCAAGCCATATATACACGTGATAATAAATAATACTATAATTAATATTTCCTCGGTCATGTGAAATTATTATACTTTACTTGGACCAGTTAAGATGGGTCTTAAACTCATATATGACTCATTTAAAACATAAATTAATCACTCGATTTTGAAGAGTCTACCTTAAAAAAGGTTTAAAATTTTAAACGCTAAAATAAATGAGTCTTAAATGGGTTGAGTTTATAACCCATTTTCAACCTACTAAACTCACCCATACTATCTCTCCCTCTTCATCCTTACAAAATAATTTTAAAAAAATCGAAATTATTTTTTTAAATTTTTATTTTTCCCCTTTTTTCTTTCTTTTTCCTCTTTCCATCTTCCTTGGCCAGTGGCCAACCATAGCAATGGTGATGGCCGACTAGGCGAGGGACAAGCTTACAGGAGGCCGACAAAGCTCGAGCTCACCAGCCTTGGGCGAGCTTGAGCTCGTTGATCTACCTCGTTGGAATTGGATGAGCTTGGGCTCATTGGCTGTCACCATGGTTGGTGACCAATCGACGAACAAGGAAAAAGAAAAAAGAAAAAAAATTAAAATTCAATTTAAAATAAAATAAAAGATTGATATTTTTTAATTAAAAAATAATAAAAAATATTAAAAGGAATGCATAGAGAAAAATCAAATTAGATTTTTCATACCAAACAATGAAAAATATTTTTTTAGTTTATTTTCAAATTTTAGATGAACACAAAAAAATTGTTATTTTCCTATAAAATGATTCCCTAAAAATTTTTAAAAAAAAGCCTCAATGTTTTTAAAAAAATTATAAAAATTGTCCACTAGATTTGTATTGAATGAAAGTGTTTTAACAATATATATATATCATAAGAAATAATCTTTCCTAGATTTGGAAGTATTTTAAAAATATAATCTTTAAAAAAATCATAAGAATAATTTTTCTTAAATTGAGTTAAATATGAAAGTGTTTTAACAATGGAAGTCGGGTTGAATATGGCTAAAAAATTTACATGTATAAATGGGTTATAGATGGATTAATGGGTCAATTTGGATTGGACACTTTATGACCTAACCCAAATCTGACCTAGCCCGACCCACCAAAATCCTCAATAAAAAGGGAATTAGTTTTGTTGGATCTAGTTAAGAAATAATTAATGCGAAAGTAAATTTTAAGTTGAGAAAAATTTTGATTATGGTAATTACAACTGTCATTGTTATGCCAAATGCATAGGTTAATCGCTAGCGAAGTCATCATTAATCGATAAGCACATAAATAATAAAGCAATTAAACATAACGGTTTAACCAAAACACAAAAAAAAAAAAAATAATAATAATAATAAAACAAAAGAAGAACAGATCAGGGCCGTGCCAGCGTGGCAATCCGCGTGCCTCGCCTGACCCGAAACACTTTCCGTCCATTTGATCCCTCAATCAACGGCCGCCATTTAATTCCCAAACCGCGCCCGCCAAATCCTCCGAAATTTTCATCGGACCCCCCGAAAATTTCAAACCTCTGTTCTGTCCTATAAAATCCTCCACGAAACCCTCCAAAATCACTGCAATCTCTTCAAGCTCAGCTCTCCAATCACTCATCGAATTCCACTTGTCTCTCTATAGCAGCAGAAGCTCCGGAGAAATGGCGAGAACCAAGCAGACGGCGCGGAAGTCCACTGGCGGCAAGGCCCCGAGGAAGCAGCTCGCCACCAAGGCGGCGCGGAAGTCGGCCCCGGCCACCGGCGGGGTCAAGAAGCCGCACCGCTTCAGGCCCGGGACGGTGGCGCTGCGGGAGATACGCAAGTACCAGAAGAGCACGGAGCTGCTGATCCGAAAGCTGCCGTTCCAGCGGCTGGTGCGGGAGATCGCGCAGGACTTCAAGACGGACCTCCGGTTCCAGAGCACCGCCGTCTCGGCGCTGCAGGAGGCGGCGGAGGCCTACCTGGTGGGGCTTTTCGAGGACACCAACCTGTGCGCCATCCACGCGAAGCGGGTCACCATCATGCCCAAGGACATCCAGCTCGCGAGGCGGATCCGGGGCGAGAGGGCTTGAAGGACGGCTGCTGCTCCTTAAGCCCTTTTCGTTACTATGGAGAGTACAGTAGGGAAAAAAAGATTGAAGCTTTAGGCGTTTTCTAGCTTTCCTTTCCTTTGGGCTTTTCTTCTGATGTGATGTATTTTCATGGCGATTAAGGAGACTGATAGGAACATGTTTCTGGGTTTCTTCTTCAAGCTTTCGAAGTTTGGTAGTAAAGATTGTTGTTTTTCTTCTTCTTGAATTTACAACATGAAAAGGGACAGGGTGATTTGCAAGGCATGCAACCAATCCGTGCACTTCAAGAGCATGTCTCTTGCATTTTCTTCACCAGTCCATATAACCCGGCCCCCTTTCACCAACCTCCCCAAATTCGATCTATCGTTCGCCACCCATCGCGGCAATGAGGTCCAAAAAGACATGCCTTGCCGTCCTTATCACTGTTCTCGCCGTCTTCGCTTCCACCGATTTCACGTTCCCGGTCTCGCTCTCTTCCCTTAGAGATCTTTCCCTTGATGCAGGGCTCTTTACCTGTCTGTCGAGTGGCCTTTTGCCCCTTTTCGGGTGGCACCTCGGCCGCCATCACCACCGGCACTGCCATAAGCACCGTGATGATAGCCAGAGGATAGTCTCCATCTGCGACAATTTCCCACCCGACGTTCCCCCTCCGGAGACTAACACGACGGTGACCCTCTGCGTGGACCGGAACGGATGCTGCAACTTCACCACGGTCCAAGCGGCTGTGGATGCGGCTGGCAACTTCAGTCAGAAAAGGACCGTGATCTGGATCAACAGCGGCATTTACTAGTAAGAATAATTTGGTAGCCGTTTAGCTTCCCTTTAGACGATGGTGATCGTAATCTGGTGAATCGATCGTTTCTTCTGGCAGCGAGAAGGTGACCATCCTGAGGACGAGGCCGAACATTACGTTTCAAGGACAAGGATACTTATCGACTGCAATCGCCTGGAACGGCACGGCTAATTCTTCGGGCGGAACGTTCTATAGTGGCTCTGTGCAAGTCTTCTCGAACAATTTCATGGCGAGGAACATTAGCTTCATGGTGAGATACCAGATCGAATTTTAGGAAATCAATGTTCATGCTATGCTGCGACTGCGATTGTAATTGAGACGCATTACCGTTTTAGAATGTTGCTCCAATCCCGAACCCTGGAGATGTCGGAGCGCAAGCGGTGGCGATTAGAATCGCGGGCGACCAAGCCTCCTTTTGGGGTTGCGGGTTCTTCGGAGCCCAAGACACGCTCCACGACGATAGGGGCCGCCATTACTTCCGGGATTGCTACATCCAAGGTTCTATCGACTTCATCTTTGGCGACGCGAGGTCTCTGTACGAGGTACGGGAGTCCTTTGTTACGTAAATTACGTGGCCAAAGCAATGTCAGTGATTCTAGGATGACCTTTCCATTGAATCACAGAACTGCCAACTGATTTCCATTGCGGCCCCAGTGCCTCCGGGGCAGAAGGTGATCAACGGGGCGGTCACGGCGCACGGCCGAGCCTCCAAGGACGAGAACACGGGCTTTGCATTCATGAATGCCAGCATCGGGGGCACTGGGAGAATATGGCTTGGCCGGGCATGGAGGCCGTTCTCTCGGGTGGTCTTCGCGTTCACGACCATGACCGACATCATCGCGCCCGAGGGCTGGAACGACTTCAATGATGCCGCTCGAGACCAGTAAGTATCGGAACGATGATCACAATAGCACAAATTATCAACACCATGATTCATCATTTTCCTCTAACAAGTTGAGTGGTTGATCGATTACCAACTTTTTCACCGGGCTTCTAATTAAAATGCAGGACGATATTCTATGGAGAATATAATTGCTCAGGAGCAGGAGCTAACATGAGCTTAAGAGCACCATATGTCCAGAGACTAAACGATACTCAAGCTTTACCTTTTCTCAACATCTCCTTCATTGATGGGGATCAATGGCTGTGATGACCTCTCGTTATAACATTGATGCTTATTTTCAATTTCCAACCGATGATTTATATGGCAGGTCAGGAAAAATAATCAATAATTCCCACAAAAAAGTGTTCAAATACATTGATTCATGTACATTCTATTGACTGGTGAAGTTCTCTACTTCAAGATTGCTTGTGCAGACAATTTGTTAACTTTAATTCAATTTGTTTCGTCACATGCTCCAATCTGTCCAGAGGTGATGGTTACCTACGAACTTTCCCAATTTGGCATAAATCCATCAAGACAGGAGGATTATCACTGATCTTCTGATGCACTGAGAACGTACCTGTCTTGGCTTTTTCCTGTTGGGAAGAGCTTTTTTCTTTCACGGGATGGTGCGATTTAGCCACCAGATTAATCGTTCTACTAGTAGGGCTTCTTTGGTTTTCAATGATGATTGTTCGTTCGCTGGGATGCGTACGATCAAAGGAAACCAGCTGGCGGATCTTAAACCTCAAATTAGCCCCCTCCTTTAAGGCCTCCTTTACAATTCGTTCATAACATTGTGAGATAACGGGGATTAAGGGTGCGTTTATCTTACTGAATATTTAATGATAAATAAATGTATTTCCTAATATTAATTTTCATCTATTTAGTGATTTAGAAAAAAATTATTTTCTTCTTATAAAACGGGAGGTCGTTTTCCCACCATCTGAGCTTGTTTTTATTCCATGCATAATGATTCCATAGATTGATTATTTTCTATCATTCAAATATAAAAAAAGTCAGAATTTTTTTTTTTTTTTCAGAAACAGCTTTCCTTTTAACAAATAGACCTTAAATTCTAACTTGCTTGTGCCAATGTCAGTATGAAGCCAGAAGATAATGCAGTAAATGCACTGATTAGCTAGTTCACCACAGTCTTATGTTAGGATGTGTTTGTTTCGAGAAAAAAACATCATAATGAAGGAAAGTGCATTCTACGAAATCATTTTTCGAAAAAAGTGTTTTCCTCTTTTCAAATTAAGGAATTCATTTTTCTGACTTTAAGCATAATTATTTTTTTAACCGTAAATGAATTTCAGTTGACTAATTATTTTAAACGAACTAAACGGGTGAAAGTTCAGAAAATTAATTCGTGAAAAAAAATCACCAAACAAATGCACCTTTGAATTCCACTTCTCGTTGAAAATTGTTATATAAATTTAGTCTCATCTTCTCCAGAGCAAGTAAATGCCACGTCGCTTTCCTTTCACATATGCAAGCGACATGTGATATGTGCATCAGGTGGGGGGCCCCTCCCTAATTAAGGCTTGGGTAGTGACGGAAATGCGTGATTAAGAAAATGATCTATACCGGATACATCGCCAGCGCAAAATATCTTTCAAATCGAAGAAAACCGATCCTAGCACCCTTTTTTCGGAAGTCGCCAGATGCAAAAACCATGCTAAATATATTGCCTTCTTTGACTTTATATAGACCAAAATCGAGATATGAATATCCATTTTTGGCAATTTAAAGGTAACACCCAATGAGTTCTAGTCGACCTAAGTAAATGGCTAAGGGTTTATTTGGTAATCAATTTTCGAGAATAATTTCTGATCAAAAATAATTTTTTTGATTCTATTCCTAGACGAGTTTTTGAGTATTCGAACGCGTTTTGTTATTATCCAAAATTTCCATTCCTAGATAGAAAAATAACATAAATGTGTTTGGTACGACCCTCAGATTTTTTTTTTTAATGTACAATTTCCTTTGATTTTTAAATAAATTTATGAGATTTTCCTTTTTTTTTTTTTTTTTTTTTTTTTTTTTTCCTTCTCTTCTTCTTTCACCTCTAGCTGGCAACTTCGTTGGGCCTTGAGAGAGCCTTGTCAACCCCTAGCGAGGTTGTACCTTGCCAAATCTAGGTGAGCTCGAGGCCCACCCAACCAAGGTGAGGTTGACCTCGCTCAGCCATGACGATGCTCGACCTCATCTAGCCATGGTGGGGTCGTTAGATCTCATCTCTGACTAGTTGCCAATCATCGCTAAGCTCGGCGACGAGCTAGAAGAGGAAGAAGAAGAAGAAGAAGAAGAAGAAGAAGAAGAACATAAAAAGAAAAAAAGAAAAGAGAAAAAAGAGAGAAGAAAATGGCTTGATTCTACAATTGTTTCCAAGAATAAAGATTTTTTTTTTCTATTTCTTGATTCTATTTCAAACCTCTTCCTATGAACATATATGTTCCTTAGAGTAGAAAAATTAATTAACGTTACCAAATAGATTTATGTTCTTTTTTTTTTCTTTGGCGGAATAAAAGAACATAAATAGTCAAGAATCGACAGATTACCAAACATGCCCTAAAAGTACTGTCCAGTATGCCCGTGTGAATTATCTTGGCATAAAAGTGAGCGTCGTGAATTACAGTTAACGTTACCAAATAGATTTAGGTTTTTTTTTTTTTTCCGCAGAATAAAAGAACATAAATAGTCAATAATCGACAGATTACCAAACATGCCCTAAAAGTACTGTCCAATCATATGCCCATGTGAATTATCTTGGCATAAAAATGAGCGTCGTGAAACATAATTGGTGTCATTGAAATTAATGCTTATGGTTGGAGTAATATGACCTTTTCTTTAACCGCATAACCTATCGGTAGGCACCAAGGCTACGTTTGACAGTCGGGATAAAATTCGGGCTAGGATATGATTTATCCTATCTTATGTTTGGTGCTCACTCATGACATGATAAAGTAGGATATAATAGGGATATAGGTAGGATAAAATTATCCCACGGGGGAGGTGGGATAAAGGTGGATAGGATTTCTAACGTCCATAATATGAAAGTTATTTTTCTCGAATAACAAACTTATTAAATTAACAAAATTGAAATAATATTTCAATATAAATAATATTTTAATTCTAATTTAAGAAATTAAAAATGAAAAAATTATTTTTAATTAATCTTATTTTAATTTATATATTCAACTTTAATTCTATCTAATTAACATTCAATCTATAAATTAAATATTTATATTTATTATATATTTAGGTATGTTAGTACAATTTACTATTTGATAAAAATTTATTAAAGAATGATGGAAGGGGAAAAAAGAAATAATAAAGAAAATAATATAAAAAAGAGGAAAAATAAATTAAAATAAATTAAGAAATATTGTTACGAGAGATTTTCACAATCTCTCGAACATTTATGTTCATTTATAATGATATGCTGTTTATATCAAAAAAATGTATATGATATGATGTAATATATCCGACTTTAATACTGCGATTCACCAAACAATTGATAGAATATGAAAAAATCCCAGGATTTCATATCCTATTCTATCCCGATTAGAAATCCGACTACCAAACGTAGCCCAAGGGTCAAACCACGCAGATAGAATATGATAGGAAAAAAGCGATGCTAAAAGATGTATATATAGCTCTTGTTGAATGGTACACACGACGCATTTATTTGGACACCACACTTGCAAAGTATTTATATATATTTTTCTCTTATAATAAGATTGATATTTGGCCGTCTTACATTATATTATTCCCATAATTTTAAAAAATAATCTTATTATATTTGTCCAGTCTAAAATATGTATCGCCTCAAGATTCTTCGTATATCAAGTCTCCCCAAATGGAAATGAGTATGGCCACGTCCTTGATCGCCCGCCGGCATTCGCTAAGTGCTAGATGTTGGGCCGCACTTTATGAGGCTTCAAATAAATTTTTATGTGAATATACTGTTGATTTTTCTACTTTTCAATTTCTAAATGCTATTAGCGACGGTCTATATTGATTAAAAAGTTATCCTCCCAATAGATTGGCTAGCAATTCACTTAACCTCTGTTTGTTTTGCGGAAAATGAATAATTTAAAAAATATTTTTAGAAAATTAATTACTAATATTGCTTGAAACAACTAATTAATGAAAAATATTTTTATTATTGACACAATTTAGTTAATATTAGAAATAATTTTCAATTTTCATTTTTATAAGTAATATATCATTTTTCGAAAAATATTTTTAAAGTTGTTCATTTTTTTTAAACCAAATACAATTTTAATTAAGGTGACATCTCAAGCAAACTTAATTTGAGATGCCATGTAGTGGACATGTTCTTATCAGTCAAGGTGTGACATATGATAATGTCGCAAACGTGAAGCGATGTATCCAGAAATGTACCTTATAATGCTCCTCAATCCGGCAACCAACTACATCCAGACAAAAACTGATGATCTGCACATAAACAATGTCAATCCCTGAAAAGAATATATCACCCCTGCGTTCTGCCTCCAAATGAAAATGCCTGCAAGTTCTATATGCAATCAACCCTCTTCATTAGATAACAAATCTAAGGCCAAGATATGCTACGGTTTTTGTATTCTCCACATATAATTTTTGGCTGCCAACCATATAAAAACTCATATTTCTCTTTCCTATTTTCCTTTTCAAGTCTGATAATAACGTTTGCTATGTGTGCAAAACAATGTAAATCTGCCCACCGTGTTAAAAAAAACCAACCCAAAAATCAAACATGATGCAGCACGTGAAATTTGGGGTGGACGCGCATCAGCGAAATGGGTATTATTGGTTCCAATAACATGTTAAAATATCCAATCTAAAAACTTAAACTATTAAGTGGAGAAATGCCACATGTATATAATGAACACATAAGATTTGTTATCGAGTGATGTTTCAACATTTGAGATGAAATGACACATATGTATTCTCTTAATTTAAGAAATTTATCTATTCGGATTTACCCTTTTGAGTTTCGATGCCAAAAGAAGATAATTTGCTTAGCCAGTTTCCCAGGGACTCTCACGCACCACCACCTTCCTACATCGCATGAAGAATACAAAGGCAGAAGACAACACGAAAAAGACGAGGCCATAAGGTACCGCGAAATGACGGGTCATTTTCTATGGTCCCCTAGCTAACGAATTATTCCTTCATGTTGTGCCAAACATACCTAGGAAATACAAAACACCGAAAATACTTAAAAAGACTAATCTATAAATTGATACATCGAGTGATGTAATAAAACATTGCTAAATATTAATATAATTCACTTGTCAATGCTGTCCGTCACATCAATTAAGATGTTGATATTGCTGATTAACATTAGTATTTTATATATAGTACTGTTCACCTAGAACACGGCTATCTTTTTTTGTGCTTGGATAAGTTATCGTGAAGTGCATAAAATAAAGTTTGATCTCTATTCTAATTTAAACACCTGTGAAAAGCCAAATAAATTCCCTATTGTTAACAGGCTGTATCGTCAAGCCTCCATTATTAGGTCTTGTGTACATCCAGCACAAAAGAACTTGCAAAGCAACTACCAACCATCAGATAGAACCCTCCCAGGTTTTTAAACTTCCTCTGTTTCTCTGTCTCCAAAATATATCATATATTCAAATCCACTCCGAACCGGCCCACGGCCGGACTATAAAATCCTCCATAGCCCCCCTCCTCTGTTTCAGAGCTTCACAGAGAGAGAGAGAGAGAGAGAAAGAGATGGGAACGTGCGCCACGAAGCCGAAGGTGTCGATGTCCGACAAGGCCGCCGTCGACGCTCCAGCTCCGGCACCGGAGGAGGTTGTGGCAGGAGCAGAGTCTGAGACCACGGTCGTGACAGGGAAAGCGGAAGAGGTGGTGGTCGCGGCTGAAGCAGAGCAGAGCGAGAGTGTAAAGGAGGTGGTCGATGTGGAAGGAGACAATAAACCCCGTTCTTTGAGTCTCTTGCTCGATGAGGTAAATGACCTAGTTTCAGTTCATGAGACTCTCCCTCTTTTCGTTTTTGTCGCCTTTTCGCTTTCCTTCGAATTTAGATTTTGATTCTTGCAAATACATCATTCCTAGTCTCGCTATACTCAGAAGAGTTTCGAGAAGCAAGATCCTGCTGTTCTTGTCTTGGTTGAGCGATTAGTTTAGGTCCGAATCCTTCCATGTTCTTAGTCTAATCTCTTCTTTAAACGGGTCGATGACAAAAGAAGACTTGGGGATTAGGTCAGGAGAAGATATTTGTAATCTGACGCCTCCACGCACATCGGAGATCTTTTTGCTAAGGATCTCCGGCTAGCTTCGACCGATGCAAGGAATCCAATGACATTCTCTGCACTGTTCCCATAGCTTTGGAGAGATGGAACGATTTCGCTGTCGACGGACCCACCGATTTAGCTCTCTCGTCGTCTCTTACTGGCCTGCACGTCGCGATTTCACTGTCATGTCTTGTTTCTTTCCCTCGGATGATGTCGTTATCGTGCGTTGGGAGACAAAAGTAGCAACGCGTTTCTCGGTCCTTGTCCTGTCTTTTGGTGCGTTGCTCGTCTTGCTGTCATCGCTCCTGGGGGAAATGATTTGTTTTAAACGAGAGAGAGAAGTCGAATCTTGATCTTGTTATAGTAGACATCGACCCCATGATAACGAAGAGGTGACTAATACTTTTGACAAGGACGTGCTCTCATGATTTGTCAGTGGATTGAGGAGATAAACCCATCTGCTCATCCTTCGCAGGACGATCAAAAGGCCAAAGCAGGAAGCGAAGTGACGTCCTCCGAGACGACAAAGCCACTGGAGCCGTCGTCGGAACCCCAACCCGAAACAGAGGAATCGGAGACCAAGCCACCCGAACCGCAAGAACTGGCCCCTGCCGTTGCCGCTGTCGAGAAAGAGAAAGCAGCTGAATCTTCACCTGCTCCGGCGGAGGAACCCACCGAGAAGAAAACCGAACCAGCCGAAGCGATCGCCAAGGAGGAAGCCAAAGAGTGATAATGCAGGGCTTACTGGTTGGCCGGCGGAGCCCCTAGTCTTAACCTTGTTGGACCATTGCTTGTTGTCAAATATTTTATTTATTTCTGGGATTGATCATAGCGTTTTGTTTAAGATAATTTGCTAGGAATTTGTTTTAATTTTCTCATGAGGACAACAATGCAGAAGCATTTGGAGCTTTTGTTTTCAGGTGGGTCATGGGATATTGGTATTTTATTTATATTTACTTTTAATTATCGTTATTATAATTTTTTTTTTTTGGGAAGAGCCAGAGAGAATAATTTCGTCGACACTAATCAAGATTGTTGCATCTGCTAGACTGCTTCAAGCAAAATACAATGCAGCAACTGCATATGCCAAACAACATTCATTGTCAAACTCTGACCGAACATCAACTGCGGTTCTGTTGTCCATTTTCTTTACAATTGATATTTGGGGGGGCGCAATTTCCGTCTTCAATTTTGATTGGAGCCGCATGTTTTTTCATACGGTGACAAAAACACCCTTTTGTCACTTGTACTTACTAAGTAATAATTAAACTCAATTTTAAAAAAATAATACTCTAAAAAATCCCAAACTGATATACATATGACAAATTTATTCCAAGTTGAGTTTTTGACCATTAAAAATCATAAATTGATATACCTGTGATAAATTTATTCTCTATTAAATTTCGTCAAATTTTTACCATTAAATTTGCTGACCTAGATAACATATGGTGACGCGTTATGTTGAAGTAATCTATGGGGTTAATGTTATGAAAAATCTCAAATTTGTCCCTAGTGCACACTAAATATATTACGTAAGTACCGTTAAATTTGTCACATGTGTACCGATTTAAGATTTGTCGTGATATTTACCTTATGCATTTCTACGTGGACTTGCCATGCTACCATACTATGTTACCATGTGTCATCTAGGTTAGCAAATTTAACCTTTAAATTTGACGGAAGCTAACAGAGGCTAATTTGTTACAAGTGTATTGATTTGGGGATTTTTGGTGGTCAAAAAATTAATTTGGAATAAATTTATCACATGTGCATTAGTTTGATGTGTTGATTATCAAAAAGTTAATTTGGGATAAATTGATCGCAAGTATATCCATTTGATTTTTTTCAAGGTATTAATTCTTAAAAAAAATTAATTAACTTTCCATTCAAAATAGGGGCGGAGATTACAAAATATCTTTTTCTTTATTTTACCTGTTCACCTTTATAGGTCCTCAATAAAAAGAGTGTTTCCAAAAATAATTGTTTTTTTTTTTTCAAGACAGAGAATCTGAATTCCTTTATTAACCATTCTTGTAGTTGACTTTCCCATTGAACTCGTAGATGGGAGAGTATGATTGCAGTTTTTATTTTTCTGGTATTGAAAGCGACGAAACCCAAATGTTACATCAGAACTCTTATAAGGAAACTAGATTCATTCTGATCTTTTATCAATCAAAGAATCAAACCTATCAGTGAACTATTTAAAATTAAGGTAACATTGGCATCAAAAGAGTGAATGACTCAATTTGCTAATTGGTCAGCATATGAGTTTCTTTCCTCAAAATTATGCAAAATTTTGACATGCTAGAAATATATTAAAAGATTCTGAAACTGAAAAATGAGTGTGTCAACATAGTTGAGAGCACGAGTTGAATTCTGGAGTAACATCGCAGCTTGCGAGTTCACTTCCATAATAAGTTTTAGAGATAACCAAAGAAATAGCCATTTTAAGACCCAAAAGGATACCCCACAATTCTCCTTTGAGCGAAGAGCGCACTCTCATAGTCTAAGCAAATCTAGCAAGCCAGCTGCGTAATTCATTATGCAAAAGCCCACCTGAAGCGAGGCCCAAGTGGCCATTAAAGGCCCCATTAGTATTGAGCTTGACCCAACTAGTTGGAGGGGTAGTCCAACCCACAAGCTTATGCCTCTTTTCCCTCTGAGGAGACAATTTATGCTTTGTCAGTCGAGTCGATATAATATTCTCAACATAATATAGAATCGAGCATAAGGGTTCTTTGGTAAGATAAAAATATTTCTCAAATAATTGTTTATTCCTCCAATTTCAGAAATGCCAACAAGTAATAGCATAAATAAGCAACCGATTATCTTGAACCTTGGTTGATGAATCAAATAGATTTGTCATCAACCATGGGTGTAGATCTTGTGTAAAGAACTCACTCCGAAAATTTGTAGGTAGAATCTTTTGCCGAACTGCCTTTTTGTACTTGCAATCTTTGAATACATGCAAAATTGTCTTCGAAGAGTGTGGGCACAGAGCATAGCAAGAATGTGCTGTCAATTTACGTTAAAATCTTTCATCAATAGTGAGACACTAGTGAGAGACCAACCACAAGAAGCTTTTGATTCTTTGTGGCCCATCCCATTTCCACACTAAACTCCACAGTCGATTAGTCGACATTTATTGTGTCAATGTGATTGATTTGTAAGCTTATGAAGGAACCACTGTTATTGCTACCCCAAATTACCAAATCCTCTTTAGCACAATCAGAGGGTGGAGACATTGAGTGGATTTGGATCAAAATTGATTGGGGATAAAATACCTATTAGGATTGCAAGATTCCATTGGTTTTTGCAAATGAAATCATGAACATTACAATCAAGGTCTTGAGTTGTAGAAGATGGAACAATCCAATGGGTCAGTGGACCAACCTCATTAACCCAATCATCCATCCATAATTTAAGTGAATGCCCATTAACCACTATGCCTTTTATATCCTGTAAGACATCTTCCCCAACTTTGGTGAGAGCTTTCCCAAGTAAAGGATGGGTAGTACGAGTTGGTAGAGTAAATGGTACTAGTTTACAACTTCTGTACTTGTCTTGAATAAAAGATAGTCACATTGAAGTTGGTTTCGAAATTAACTTCCATGCCAATTTCATAAAAAAAGTTTTACTACTATCTTTTTTATGAAGTCCCAACCCTCCACAGTTATACGGTTGGCAAAGTTTACCTTGAAAATCTTCCTGAACAAAGTTTCAGCACTTCCTCTCTATTGCTTCATGCGTTATAGCAAGTAACCTCGCTACTTGCATCGCATACAATGGCATAGTCATAATAATAGACTGAACTAGGGTGATTCTACCAGGCAGAGATATTCAGCTTTCCACCCATTTAGGTTTTGTTTGTTAACATTCCCATTTCTCTCTTTTTATGTTCTTTTGTTCCTCTGAATATAAAAAGAACATAAATTCATTTGGTTATGTTAGTTAATTTTTCTATTTCTCGAAATAGAACAATGGCCAGGGAATAGATTTGAAATAAAAACAAGAAGTAGAAAAAAAGTTTCTTCTTATTCCCAAAAACAATTTTAGAAATAAGTCATTTTCTTTCTTTTCTTTTCTTCTTCTTTTTCCTCTTCTAACTAGTCTGTCGGTTGCCAACGGTTGCTGCCGGCCATCACTAGCGACTGGCTAGAGGAGGAGGAAGAAGAAGGGAGGAAAAAAGAAAAGAAAAGAAAAGAAATTCTCAAAAAATTATTAAAAAAATTAAAAGAAATTATACGTTAAAAATAAAATTTTGTAGATCGTACCAAATGCATTTCTGTTTTTTTTTTTTCTATTCTAAGAATATAAATTTTGTATAGTTACCAAACACGTTCTTTTACTCAGAAATTATTCTAAGGAATAGAAAAAGGATAAAAAACACTATTTCTGAAAAGAAATTATTCCTAGAATAGAAATGTTATTAAAGATACAATTAACTTATTATGCACTTTATGAACAATGGGGGGAAAATTATTCAAAAAGTCTTAAACCTATTGCACTTTTACTAATTCGGTTCTAAACCTTTCAGTTTTGCTAATTGAGTCCTAAAACTTTTCACTCTTACCAATTGAGTTCATCTGGCCAATTTTAGCTCGGAATTGTTGACGTGGAAGCCGATAATGCCAGTAAGACTGTTGGCACTAAAGTGGACAAATTTTAATAATATTTTATTATTTTTCTAATATATATATATTTTGCTTCTTCTTCTTCCTTTTGCTGGTGGCTAGCCATTGGCCGTGCTAAGCCAAATGGCCTCGCTTGCCATAAGCAAGGTACGGTTGGGTGCCTAGGCAAGGCTCGTTGAGGGTCAACCTCACCCAGGCTCAGGCAACCTCGCTAGATCTAGCGAGGGAGCCTTCACCGAGACTCGCTTGTCCAAGCGAGGCCCAGTGAGGGTTGACTTCTCTCAAGCCAAGTTGGGCGAGGCTAGCCCTCGCCTAGGCCAGGGCGGCCTCGCTTCGCGAAGACTGAAAATGCCTAGCAAGGCCGCCTTGCCCAAGGTGAGGGCCAACCTTGTTAGATCTGGCTTGGACGAGGCCGACCGTCTTCGGGTCTCACTTGACCATGCCTCACCTGTAGTAGGTGAGGCCAATTGGCCTAGCATGGCCGGTGGTTGGCCATTGGAAAAAGGAAGAAGTAGAAGTAAAAAAGAAAAAAAAAAAGGAGAAAAAGAGAAAAAAATCTGAAAAATAATAAAAAATTTTAAAAAATTAAATATTATTAAAATTTGTTCACGTCAGCGCTGAAAATACTATGTGAAATTACTGGCGTCCACTTTTTCAGCCAAAATTAGTTGGATGGACTCGATTGATAAGAAATGAAAAGATTTATGACTCAATTGACAAAATTGAAAAGTTTACAACTGAATTGGCAAAAGTGCAATAGATTTACAGTTTTTTGGACAATTTTTTCAACAACAGGTGGTAAGTTTTGTGAGTAGCTCTTTTACGAAGCAAAGGCACTCCTAAATATTTGCCACGATCAATAGTAAGGGGGTAGCTACCCATGGTCCTAAAAAGTGTTAGTCTTTATTGAGGGACGTTCTTAGAACAAAACCGTTTTTGTTCACCCTTATCAGCCAGCAGATGAGAAAGACGCTCCATACAAAGGACAAATAAGAAAGGCGAGACTAGATCCTCTTATCTTAAGCTGCTTTTAAGCTTAAACATTTCAGTTAGTTCTTCATTCCAAAGCAGTTGCATGCTGGTTGTAATACATCGCATGATAAGATCCACCAGTGATTCATGGATGCCAATTAATTGAAGAGTCTCACGATTTCAACTTAGTCGATCATATGCCTTCTTCAACTCTATCTTAACTAGCAAGTGTCCCTTCTTCCCCCTCATCGTGTCTATCGAGTGAATGATTTCCTAAGCGATGATGATATTATCTTGAACGTATCGGCCTGAAACAAAGCTCGCTTGGTTGGGCGAGGTCAAATGAGGCATAATTGCATTCAGTCCGTAACAATAATCTTGGTGATTATTTTCAAGGAAAACGTTGCAAAGACTAGTACGCCGTAAATGCTCCAATCTTTCAAGAGCATCAACTTTAGGGATCAAGGTTATAGGTGTTTGGTCCTTCCAGGTTTTCATCACCTAAGATTTACTAAGTTGCTCACTTGTGCCCATTGGTTTTTGTAAAATATTGTTTGAAAGCTATCTGGTCGTGGCACTCTAAATGGTCCCATTCCAAACAATGACCTGAATTTCATCCCTATTAAGATGTCTTGAAAGCCTCTTGTTGGCATCTAAATTTAGCTATTTTATTAAGGGTTTTATCATATGAAAAATTAGGGATAAATCTTTAATTCCTAAATAAAAATTAATTTTCACTAAATTGCGTCCCATATAGACGTTAGGAGCATTAGCATAAAATTTGAATCTTTTTAAATTAAATTAAAAAATTATCATTAAAAAAATTATTAATTAAAAGAAAAGTAAAATAAATAATTTTCATCACGTGTTTTTCATTAAAATGCATTGCACTTAGACATTAGGAGCATTTCTATTACTATTACTAATTATTAAAATTTTCAAAAAATAAGAAAAATCGAAAAAAAAAAAAGAAAAGAAAAGAAAGCCGGGCTTGGCCCGATCCTTTTCTTTTCTCCTCTCGTCTGTATGTCTTTTTGCTTGGGCCAAGCCCAGCTTCATTTGCTTTTCACCAAGCCCAACCACCTTGCTGGTCCTCTTCCTCCTCGCACCGATCACGCCCATGCAAGAGGAGAGTACAAGTTAGAGAGAGAGAGAGAGAGAGGATGGTGAGCGGCAAAGGGTAGCGCGATCCGCGGGTTAGGGCCAGTCCGGCCAGCGAGCTGGTGATGGCAGAAGCCATGCGCACTTGCCAGTGGCCCTCAAAAGGGGAGGGCTCGAGAGAGCGGAGGGAGAGCGCGGAGAGAGAGCCAAAGGGAGAGAGGGAGACCGAGAGAGCGTTTCGCCGTTGGCTGAGGTTCGCCCGTTGCTCTCCGTCCGAACCAGGTAAGTCCTCCGAACCATAGGTGCCCCGTTTTGAGAGTGTCGGGCCGGAACTCACGACCGATCAGTTAGCGCAAGCTCCGGTCCTACCGATCCTTCATGGTTGTTTCTGTGTGTTATGGTATACTTGCTTAGGAACATAGGCCTGTGTTTGAGTTATCTCTTGTTTCTTTAGTGCACGCCGTATGCTTGATAAAATGCGTAGACTAGATGCCCGTATTTGGTCTTCTTTGTGTCCAGCGCTTGCTGCTCTTTTGTTAGTACTGAGTATAATCAGTTGTTTCAGTGCCAAAGTCGAACCTCGCTTGCTGACTTTGGTCTAAGCCGACGCCCTCCAAGTGCTTGATGAAATGCCTGAGCCAGACTCACAAAGTTTTCTTCGATTCTAAGATCTGTACCGAGAGCATTCTGGTTAGTAGACACGGTCTTGTGCTTTTCTCCGGCGTGTCGCTTTCATGTGCGATTCTTGCTTCGTGGTTTTGTCATTCATGGCTTGAGTGTTGTTTGTCCGGGGAGGCTTCGGTTGAGAGGGAATGTGGCTCGAGGAAGTGTCGGGTTTCGGGTTGTTATGGCTATGAGAGGTTGGGTGTTAATCGGCCGCGGACCGTGGTGGTGGTGCTGGTTCGAGCGGGGGAGCTGTAGGGGTGCGTTCGGTGAGGAGGGGAGCCGTCGAGGAAGAAGACAGATTTAGAGGAGGAGGGGAAAACAAACAAAGAGAAAAAGAATAAAAAAGAGAAAAAAATGTAGAAAAAGCGAAGAAGAGACGAAGACAAAAGTGGGCATCGGGAAGAAGGAATGGTAGAGAAGAATGTGCAGGAAATAGGACAAAGTAGGGAAAAGACAAAAAGAAAAAAAAAGAAAAAGATAGAAAATTTAAAAATATATATAGAAAAATTTCGTTTTGGTAACTTGATCAAGAGTGCGTTTGGTTCAGTATTTTGAAATTTCATTGGGAAAATGTAAAGCAATTTGGCTTCGGGTTTGGGTATCGGTTCGAACCCCTTCAGAATATAATAATATTAAATATTAAAAATATACTAAAAAAATTTAAAATTAATTTTTTTTTCAAAAAATGAAAAAAATAAAAATTCAAAAAATTTTCCGAAAATTCAAAAAACTTTCGGAGAACATTAAAAAAATTCAAAAAAAATTTCAGAAACTATTAAAAAAATCGATTTTTTTTAAAGTTTAAAAAATTAGAAAATTAAAAAAATATCAAAATGTCAAAAAATTCAAAATTTCATTTGAAAAATTTTATAAACAGACTTTCTGAGCTATTTTATTAAAAAATGGAAGCTTCTTAACTCTAAAGTTGTGCTAAAATAACTGAGTAAGCCCTTAGGGCTCTAACTTAGGGTTTTAATTGTCCTAAAAGACAATTACCCTTGTTTGTATGTTTTTGTTGTTTGTGGCTCCCTTTAGCCTAGTTAAGATTGACATTTATCTGTTTCTTTGGTGTTAGGTCTTCTTTTTTCATGCAATCTATTTAATGCTTTCTTTAGTTACTGATTGTTACGTTGTGTACTGGTATGCTTTCTTCACATATTAGTTGATAGGTTTAAAATCAAACCAAATTGCCTGACAAAAATATCATTTTTTTTAAATGAACAAGATTAGGTACCAAAAAGACACTAATGGGTTAATTAGTGGAATCGGATCCCCGATCCTAAATTCTGTGATTGCATAGGAAATGAGGTGCACTCTCATGTCTCGTTTGATTTCTAGCCGATCTTAATAGGCTAGTGGCGACTTCATATTACAAAATTCTTAGGAGCATCCCAATGGCACGTGAGGTATGGACTTGAGAGAGCCGGTGTCTAATCATTGGCTTTAGACCCATCCTTTAGGCAATACCCTTAAATCTATTCCTTCCCTCGATGAGTAGGTCATGACACCTCTAAATCTTATCTTGTGATAGGTAGTTGAATTTCCAAACACAATTTATGGATGGCCTATGAAATTCTAGGTGGCTCGTATATAATCCATTCAAATGAATATGGGTTAATAAATGGGTTTTGGACCCATTTTGACAGGTATACTTATGAGCATGCTATTAACTCTTTTTTTTTTTTTTTTTTTGAAAAAAAAAAGGCTTAAAACTATTGAGGAAATATTTAAGCTCGATCGATACTGTCTAGAAGAGTTTAAGTAGTCGTTCGATGAATAGCATAAGCAGAGCTTGTAGTGAAGGCATCAATTAAAACACATTCAATCCCACAAGCCGTGGCCTCGATGGACCCATTCTTCAAGGCAACAGGTTTTTTTTTTTTTGGTTGGTCTTACTCTATCCTATTCTATCTCTCACTCTCAAACTTTTGTCATGCCTCATTACAGGGCGTGGGAGTCAAAACCCATTTCTGAAATTAATTCGTCCCCACCCAACCCCCGAGAAGGTGGGGATTCGAACCCTCCACCTTCCCCTTCCATGTTAGAAGGGTGGCCACTGGGATAAACCTCTATGGTTTCAAGGCTACAAGTTAAAGAAAGAAAAAGTTGCCAAGAATCAAATCCTATGTTGAGTATGAATTGCTAAAATCCTTTTGTCTAAAAATGGGTCAATTTGAATAGTACCATTTTCGACTCGATCCTGCTCACTCATTTCAAACATACATAAAAGTATTGAGACTCCTGTAAACAAGACTTGTATCTTAAAGGGTATTTCATGACTATTTTGTATTGATACCATAATCAAAATTCGTGCACCGACTTTCTCCATGGAATATTTTAGCTATCTTTGACATTCTTCTCTCAAACCTTATCTTTAGTACTCAATGAGTGTAAAAGAACTGACAAGGCACTTGTTGAACAATTAGATCGAAAAAAAGTGCATGATTTCTAGCGTACTAATTTTTCTAGCATCATATGTAATGAATTATCTTAAAGTTAAGAAAGTTTGTATTTCAATATAAGACTATCTAAATACAAAACACTTCAAAAATATCATATTAATGTAACAACGTTGCTCTATCTAAGAAACTAAATGGAATAATAAAAAGAGATGAATAAATTAAATAACATAGCACTTTTTTTTTTTTTTAATATAATGCAACATGTCTTGACGTACAACTAAATCATTTTACTAGAAAAGAATTGAACATTTTTTTCATAAATTTGGTTAGCTTGCAGCTTTTCATCAATAGTCCCTAATAAGTCTGTTGGACTTGGCTCAGGGACATTAACAGATTGATAAAGTATATGGGGAAATTTACAAAAAAAATCATAAATTTGTTGTATTATGATTCTAAATTTGTTATCTATGCTAATTTAGTTATAAACATTTTGATGGTTTATCAATTTGGTGCATCTAATCAATTTTGGTCAGAATTGGTTAATGCAAATGCCAGTTTTAGATTGCACGACTATTTCTAATGTGGACGGTTCTGTAAAATTTTCGATTCTTTCAATTTTTAACTTTTCTTTATCTTGTTATATATATAGTTTTTTTTTTTAATTTATTTATTCAAATCGATTGGGCGAGAGCTCTTGCTCAGACCAGGCGAGCCTCTTGTGCTCCGACGACTGGTCATTCCACGCCTCGGTGATCGAGATTACTCAGACGCTCGAGAGACGGCCCCCCGCACTCTAGAAGAAGGACTCGGGCGACGACACGTGGCACGCTGACGTGGCGGTGGACTCTGGCGAAGCTGGGGTGTCCACCCATATTCGCGAATATCACGTCCTTATCATTTCAAGAAAGGCAACCCAACTTGTCTTTTTTCCTCCGATCTTGAAGAAGGACGCATCGATGGATACAATTGCAATGCTTCCTTCTCTGCGAGATAAGCAATTACTAGAAAATATCAGCGGATGCACAATCAATAAAAATTAAAATAGCAATAGATCGTAAGGAATTATAACTAACATTAAGCAAAAAAAAAAAAAAAAAAAAAAAAACTACGACTTTATTAAGGGGAGCGGCTGAGGTAGAGAGAGAGAGAGAGAGAGAGAGAGAGAGCCTTAAAAGCTCCACATTTACGTCCTCACCTGTCGCTCTGCCACCACTGCTGCCACCACCTTCATTTCTGGAATTGGCCCACCTCTCTCCATAAAGCAGTGCTGGCCAGGAAAGGGAAGAAGAGAAGAAGAAGAAGAAGAAGAAGACTCTAGGGGACACACACGCACTCTCTCTGCCTCTCTCTCTTTTGCTTTTCGTTGCTTGGTAGATCCTAGAGGCGAAGCGATGGCGAAATCGCCGGATCAAGAGCATCCTTGCAAGGCCTTCGGCTGGGCTGCCCGGGACAAGTCCGGCCTTCTCTCGCCCTTACCTTTCTCTCGCAGGTATCGTATCAGGCTACGAGCCCGAGTTCACGTTTTCTCTGTATAAGTGACTCCGCGGATGGTGGGTTCCCTGTGGTTTTCGCGGCGTTTCGTCCGCGCGAGTTCCTGCATGTGATGTATACACAGAGAGAGAGAGAGAGAGAGAGAGAGAGAGTTATGGACGTGCCGATCCATGGTTGTTTAGTTTAATCGGCTGAACGTGACGATGTCGATGTTTTACTCGCGGGTTAGGTGATAAAGTATTCGGGTGTGGGTCCGGGTTCTACTTTTGGCCGTGTGTTGCTTGATTAACACTGTTGGTCTCCAAGTCAAGGGGGTTCCACAACTAAACAGGTCTTTATCAGATCTCTGCAGCGTGCAACGGAGTAGATTAGATCGTTTCTTCCTGAATTTAACTGAGAAGGACGCATCGCTTTCTTACGCCTTGGACTTATATGGCCCAATTATTGGTCATGGACATGTGGTGAAAGTTCTGTTTCACTAATTGACCCTCAGGTTACCCTCTATTTCAAGTTTTAGACTTGCCTCCTGTGGATCGCCTGAGGATGGCGAAATGACACATGGGTTGAGGTGATGGGTTTTTCCAGATAAAAAAAGAGGTTATAGGGATGAAAAAAGGGGGAGAGGAAAGTTGAAAGGCATACAATTGATCTCAGGGAAACAAGAAAGAAACTTCGGTTGATTTCCTTTTTGAAAGGACTTTCCTTTGAGCTGATGTTCTCCTTAGTGAGATGACGGCTAGAGCTTTTACAGGGTTGGTATTCCATCGATATTGAAACCTCTTTGACTTCTCTCTCATCCCCGAATTGGTGTTTTTCCTTTGCTATCTTATTTTGGAATTCAGTTGGTGCTGCTGAGGCTTATGGAAATGTAGTTCTTCTGATGGGCTAATTTAGTGCAGAACAGTTTCAACTCAACTTGTGAACCAAACACTTTTCTGAACATACAAATAAGAGTCTGCTTCTCAAAGTAAGTGATGCAATTCATCTGAAGAGCGTGTCTGACACCATATGTACCATTTTGCAGGGAAAATGGTGATGAAGATGTCACCATTAAAATCCTCTTCTGTGGGGTTTGTCATTCTGACATTCACGTGGCCAAGAATGAATGGGGGTTCACAAATTACCCTGTTGTTCCTGGGTACGTTCTGTTAATGTTCGAGATCTAAAATTATCTTCTTCTGGCTTTTCACCTTTACAGCCTAATAAAATCATTTAAATGGGGGCCAAGGACTGTACGTTGTGTAGCACTCTTAAACAAATGAAGTTTATTTGAAGTTGTGTTCACAGTCTGATGTCAGTGTGAATTTCCGTGTAGTCAATGGATTAAATTCAGACTTCAGACTTCTAAATGTACCTTTCAACTTAACTCTTTTGCATTTTCTAAACATTGTTTCTATCAAGGTATGCTTTAGTGGGTCCATACATAGAAATGTAACAAGCACCAGCTTGTGACGAGCCAATCCAAAGGTGTTGTTTAAGATGTTACCTTAACGAATTGATGTGGGTGTTGGAAATCATTCTCCAAATGCATAATGCGCATGCATATACTTTTCCTGTAAATCCTACATTTTTTGTTTACGATAAAGTTCTTTGTTTAGTTCTTGTGTGGCCTCCTCTTATCATTGCATGGGAGGAGATGCCAAGTATCTGCTCCTTTTGCCTCATAACCAATATGAAAAGAAAAAAAAAACTTGTTTCTGATCATGTAGTTTGGTTATACACTGGAAATTCGAAATGTGTTCCTTAACTATTTTCATTTGAATGCATGCTATTAATGTTTTCAGGCCCAAGGTGTTTCTGCATTTATTTTTGTGTATAATTTTGTGATGTGAAATGAAATTGAGAGAGTGGCTAGCTTTCACTAGTATGATATTGACAGTTGGATTAAAATTTTGATCTCAACAGTGTTAATTGAAGTATTGCAAGTTTGCGAGGAGCTTGTGCACTTAGTTACTGTTCTGCTTATGTGTCTACAGGCATGAAATTGTTGGAACTGTGATGAAAGTGGGGAGCAATGTGAAGAAATTTAAAGTGGGTGAGCGAGTAGGTGTTGGGGTCATAGTGGGCTCCTGCAAGAAATGCGAGAGCTGCCAGCAGGATCTGGAAAACTACTGCCCCCAGACAATATTTACCTATAATTCCTATTACACAGATGGAACAAAAACTTATGGTGGTTACTCTGATATGATAGTCGTTGACGAGCGTTTTGTGCTTCGTTTCCCTGACAACTTACCATCGGAGGGTGGCGCGCCACTATTATGTGCTGGAATCACGGTGTATAGCCCGATGAAATACTATGGCATGACAGAGCCTGGGAAGCATTTGGGTGTGGCTGGACTCGGTGGGCTTGGTCATGTGGCCGTGAAAATGGGCAAGGCATTTGGACTAAAAGTTACTGTCATTAGTTCCTCTCCCAAAAAGGAAACTGAGGCGATTGAAAGACTAGGTGCCGATTCCTTCCTTGTAACCAGTGACCCCGCAAAAATGAAGGTACATGAAGTTTGGAGATAGTAACTGGTTCTTTTGTATTGGCAGGAGTACTAGCACGTCAATCATTGCTTTATCCAGCCCTGCGATGCTCTTCAAGCCTACAAAATTTGAATTTTTTTTTTTTTATGGGCACATAGAAATGCTTGAACTCACCAATATTCCATCAAAAGCTGGAGATGACATAATGTAGACACACCCGAATAGAAGGGGATTACAGAGTCAGTTACAGAGAGAGTAGAGTACCTTAAATTCTCCTAATGGAATTACTTGCTTCTTGCAGGCAGCTCTGGGTACCATGGACTACATCATTGACACAGTTTCTGCTGTGCATCCTCTTCTTCCATTGCTTAGTCTGCTCAAGCTGAACGGCAAACTTGTTACTGTGGGATTGCCCGATAAGCCCCTAGAGCTGCCCATCTTTCCGTTGGTTCTGGGTAAGTGATAAACTAGTGCCACATTGAGGGGCAGTTAAATTGTTTAAATGGAATGGCATATTCAAGTCAAGTCAAAATATTTTAGTACTGGAACTCAATATAACTCAAATCTCCATTGCTTGATATACAACTTGAGCTCAATTGGTCAACTATGATTTCGCAAACTGAAGCTCAACTTGATTAAGTTTTATATAAGCTCGAGCTTGAGCTCAATTCCACTTGTTTTACAGCTGAATTTTATTCTATGATTGAGTTAAGCACGAACTTGATCTCTCATTCTGAGAATGGTGAAAACAAACAATAATGTTTTATGCTTCTTTATAGTATCTACAGACATATAGCTACCGTCAAATACAGAGAAGTACAACCACTCGATTAATCCGAGTTATACGTCTCTAAACTCAAGCTTGACTGGAATAAGTACTCAAGATAGTCAAACTCGAGAATGATCTTGCTGAGTCTGAATGTTCTATATGTGAAGCTTGAGTAGCTTACGAGAAGCTTGACTTGCTTATACCCTACTTGCAGCTTATCTGAACAAAAGATTCTTCCGTAACAAAGTTTTATTTTCTTTTCTCTTTAGCTTCCTCTCAGTTGATTAATTTTGAATTTTGGCATCGTATGAGCTGAAAAGGTGCCATAGACTTATGTTTTAGTCAGTATAGAGTTGTATTTTGCACCACTGGAGATGGTAGAAGTTCCAGCTTATGGTCAATACTCGAGTTGTAAGGTGCTGAACCAAACTACAAAGATCTTGATTTTGTCAATTCTTTCAGGCCGCAAGCTTGTGGGGGGCAGTGATATAGGAGGAATGAAAGAGACTCAGGAGATGCTAGACTTCTGTGCGAAACATGGTATCACTGCGGATGTTGAGGTAATCCAGATGGACTACATCAATACAGCTATGGAAAGGCTTGCGAAGTCGGATGTGAGGTACAGGTTTGTGATCGATGTGGCCAGCTCCTTGTCCCAGTAGATATATGGTGATGCGTCCTGAATATTTCATCTGCTATTATCGAGGACTTTTTATTAGAATAAAGGGGAACTTGCCGGTGCGAAGAATTTGCGCTCTTCCTTCTCCGCAGTTTGGCTTAGCTTGATTAAATGTACTAGTTCTGCTTTCTTGTGTGATTACTTTCGCTTGTTCAATCATCTTTGATATTCTGCTTGTTCAATCATCTTCCCCCAGGTCGGCCATCTTCCCCTAGATTCAGCAGAAGAACATATATTCGGTTTGACATATACATCAACCAGAAAGTCTTGAATTTCCTGCTTAAACAAAGGATATTGTTGCCAAATTAAAATTTTAGGGGCAACATGTCACTAATTATGTTTTCAAAGGCTTGTGTCCTAGATCTTAGATAAAAAATCTGATTTCAAACTTTAAATCTAAAAAAGGATAAAAGCCAAATTCAAAAGTGAAAGACCCATTAAACACTCTTCTCCGTTTGAGTTGAATCCACTTGATCATCGAAATGAAGTTGCTAGCCAGCATGACACTGAACTTTTAGCTTTAGGGTCTTTTATTTTATGAAAAATATTTTTCCAAAAAGGATTGTTTTGCTTACAAAAATGAATAAATAAAAAATAGTTTCATTTATAAATAGTTGTCGATAATGAAAATATTTTTTTATTAATTAATTATTTCAAATGATATTGTGAAATAAACACACCCTTAATTACGTTTTCAAGCCATGCAAGTCTGTGTTTGAAAGGAATTCTTAATTACGTTTTCAAGCCATACAAGTCTGTGTTTGAAAGGAATTCTTACTACTTGAACTTGAATTGAACTAAGCCGTACTCAAATCAATTGCAAGTAGGTTGCGTTACGAGATATTGAATACAAGATTCAGCCGATTTCTTGTGTAGCTAAAGTCTCTTCACTTTTTACTTGATGTATATTGGCAAATCGATTTGTTGCCATGATGGGAACCGCCTCTTACGCTCTATTTGGGAAAATGGAGTGAGGAAAATCAGGAGGGAAACTATGAGAAATTTCAAATTTCAAATTTCCTCACTCTTTTCTTCTCACCAAATTATCAAAATCTTTTCCATCTCTCGTCCAAGCCTCCATTTTCAATTTCCTTGGTTTTTAAGCATCGTATTCGGGCAAATGGAGTGTATCACTTAAGGAGAGCATGGGTAGGAGGCCATGCGGCTCCTCCACCATTGACCCATGATATTTGGCCCTAGAGTATGGTTGACAACCGTTGGCATAAATGTCGGCTAATCTACTTGGTATGGCTGGTCGCCGGCCAAGGGGTCCAGTGGAGGAAGATAGAAAAAGAAAAAGAAAAAAAAGAGGATAAAATAAGAAAAAATTGAAAAAAGCAAAAAGAATTATCTATATCAGTATCAACTATGCCATGTAGGACGGCTAAAATCCACTTTAGCGATTGTCAGCCAAAATCGGTTGGAAGGACTATATAAATAAATCGTCAAAAAATTTAGGATTAAACTGATTAAATTAAAAAGTTTAAAATTAAATTGACATTCGTATAATATATTTATATTTATCATTTTTTGATAAATTTTCCATTTATATTAGAAAGGCCAGTTACTCCCTCATTTTGATTGGAACAACATATTTTTATTTACAGTGACAAAAACACCCTTTAGTCACTTATACTCAATAAGTATTAATTAAGCTCACTTAAAAAATTTCACTTATTACCCAATTAAAATTGGGATTAAAATTATAGAATATCATTTTCTTTGATTCATCCATTGGCCATTATACGTCCTGGAAAAAAAGCGTGTTTCTACAAAACAACTTGTTTTATTGTTTAAATAAAAGAGTCTGAATTCATCCGTGTATTTCCATCATTCTACAAACCATTCTTGATGTTGACTTTGCTTTTGAACTCACAAATGGGAAGAGTATCATTGCAATTTTACTATCAACTTCTCAGTTCCAATCATACTATCCACCACAAACCTTCTGCACAAACTTTTTTCATGGGATATTTTACCAATCATTAACGATCTTCTCTCAAGCCTCATCCTTGGGACTAAATAAGAGTAAAAGATTTTATTGACAAGGCACTTGTTAAACAATTAGATCGAAAAAGTTTACAATTTCTAGTGCAGTATCTTTTCTTGCATTATTTGCAATCAATTATTAAAAAAAAATTACAATTTTCTTGTTCAGAACGTCTGAAGTTTAATATAAGACTATTTGAATTACAAAATGCTTAAACAATATCATATTAATGTCATAATTTTGCGCTTTCTAAGAAACTGAAAGAAATTATCAAAAGTAAAGAAAAAAAAAAAACTTAAACAATGACGTGCTTTTATTTGAATATAATGCAATGTGTTTTGTCATACAGCTAAATCATTTTACCAGTAAAGAATGAACGTTTTTTCGTAAGTTTGGTAAATGTTAGAATGTCTAATCCAGAAAAGTATGCCAACAAGTTGAGGGAAATTACATGTATATAAAAAGCATATTAATGCACTTGTGGGATATTTGAACACCTTTCTTATGTGCAAGCGGATTGCAAATGACATGTGGATTTTGATGAACGGTGATACGTGGGAGGAGATTACATGTTATTTCACTAGAATTTGACTCTGTGACGAAATACCTTTCGTCAAAAGTTGTTCTTTGGTTTTTGTTAAAGAAGATACATTCTATGGCGTTTTTGAACAAGAAATACTTAGACAAAGGGAATTGATAACTTCACTTCAAACGGAATTGAATGTACACGAGTGTTGTCTGAAATTAATCGACGATAAAGCTTGAGAATCTAAAGATGCAACAACATAATTTAATTGACGATGTGGATATCAACAATTTGAATCTAGCAAGTACAACTAAGAAACATATCAAAATTTAATCAACAACCCAAATATGAAACTATAACTACAATGCAAAATTAGTAGTTTCTCATACTTAGATACTCTTATTGCCAAAATTAGCAAAATTTTGGCTTTCGAAGATTGACTTTCATCCCACTAAAAAATAAATTTGTGAATTTTTTCTCTGAGAGTGAAATAAGGTATCTATTTCTAGCCCTCCCAAGCAACAAATTGATTGACTGACTCATTATTATATTGATAGATTCTGGCCAAATTAGTAATCGATACCTCAATTATCACCTGTAAAATTGAGAATGGGATTGTCTTTTCATCTCAAGCCAAGTATGAATTAAATTGTGAGATTGTATACAAAATAAAGGCAGTTTTAGATAAAGATAGAGAACAACCTATGTCTTAGGAATTCATTTGTTCATACCTCTCAACATTGGGCAATAAATTGATCAATTGTTGTTTGGCTAACCATTTAGAAATTAATTGCATAGAAAATTAATGACTAATCTTTATCCTTGGAACAAATATAAAATTAAATTGCATAGCACAAAGTTTTTAGGAGAATTCATCACATAATTCATTAATTGCATTTGCATTGGATCAACGGTGATGAATGGACTTGAATTGATCACATGGATTGGGCCAACACATAAAGTGAAATTCGGCTAATATTAAGAGGAAGAGTAGCTGAAATTTCAAGCCTAAAATAAGGGAAGAATGAGCTTTAATTGAGTTGGGTTTAGTCCGTGATATTTGAAGGCTTTAAGCTTAAATAAAGTAAGCCCCAAATAAAGCCTGTCAGTAATTGAACTCGCAAGAGGGTTCAGCCACATTAGGGACAATGTACTGGCAGAAATTCTTGTAGGAAATGGTATGAAATCAAGCTCAGTTCAATCTAATTTCAGCCCATGAGACTTAGGCCCATATATGTACAGCCAGTTAATTCAGTTAAGGCCTAATCTAAATCCATGAAAACCTTGGTTGATCTTATGAATATACATCTATACATCAAAACTTAGAGGTCGGCAAATGATAATTTAAGAATGTAATTGAGAGACACGATTGAATAGAGAGAAAAAGTGAAGGAGGGAGAGGACTTGGCCGAACCACCAGCTGAGTTCCCCATGCCGGACCTCCCCCCCTCTAGGCTTCCCCTCTCATGGCCCTGTCACGGCCGTCATTCTCGCTGCTAGTCAGCCATGATGCCCCTGCACTTCCGAGCCTCGACGCCGAGCCATCTTGGCATCTCCATCCTTTGAGTCTCCGTTGGCGATGATCCAATGAAACCACGGTGAGCCATTCCTAGCTCGCCCGCGCCGCGGACTCCCCATTCCGCGACAAGCCGTCCTGACGTCCCTACTGCAGCATCGAGCGATGCCTACACCATCGCTCCTTGTCCTTGTCACTGCTTGTCCTGAGCTACTGCTGCCGCGACAACAGCGCTCCAGCTGCTACCAACCACGACACAGCCTCACCACGCCGAACTTCACTGCTACTCCTGCCAATTGATCTGATGTCCTTGCTCCAGCCTAAGGCGACGCCGGTGCTGTCCCCACTGCCGTGCCGATCTCTGCGGCTCTTTGATCTGTGCCACCAAGTCTTGCTGAGCAACCCTCTCGGCCAGCCAACTGGCCATGCACCACGAGCCGCCGTCGCAATCCCAGCGTCTTTACACGTCGAGCAGCCCTCAAACATGTCCCTAGTCACCGGCCACGGTCCCAAGTCACAGTTCACCATCCATTGATTCAAATTTGGAAACCATATTCGCCAAATTCGGTAAAATCTCATTTGAATTTGATTTAGATATTTTATGGCTTAATTTGCATTATTGATATCTAACCAGATTACTTTGAGTGATAGGCATTATCGATTAGGATTTTCCTCCTAATCTGCAACGCAATATAGTCATTTATTTCTATCTATAAGCATTTAGATTGAATTATTAGATTGTGCAGTTAAATCTAATATCATTACCTTTAAGCCCTCAAACTAGGATATTGATTTTATTTTGCGAAAATATCAAGTTGGGATAACGTTTGAATTGTCGTTATCTTTAGTATGTCATTTCATGTTTGATTGCTTTCCTTATCTATAAAACTCAAAAAGATTGCATGTTAGAAGTAGATAGGATTTTTTTTTTTGGGTGATAATATTGCTTAGTTTATATAGATTGCATGTTAGGGTAGATATTAGAATAAATTTGAATCGATACTTGATTAGAGTTTTCCTTAATAGATAGGATGTTTCATACATCATTTAGGGAATAGGATAAGGTTTTTCCTGATTGAAATATGATTTAATCTAAATTATTACCTTTAGGATAGGATAATATTCATTTAGGGCTGTTCTTATTTTGGTAATTTTTAATCATGAATAAATAAAAATATAAAAAGAATCAACTTAGGATAATTTATGTAGAATTGCATGTTTAAATTATGGCCTTTTTATTCCGAATTTTAAATTAAACATTCCAAAAATATAATATGCATATCATATAGTTTGCATGTTAGGTTTAGTAAATTAAAACCGCATATCATGTAGAGTAGTTTAACCTAGAGTTGCATTTGAGCTTAAGTTTGCCATACATGCATTACATTCTAGTTTAGCCTTCATTTGAAAAAGTGGAAAAACCAAAATTAACTTAAATTTCATTCCTGCATGCGTAGTTAATTCTCATGTTAAGACTAAAATAAAACCCAGAAAAAATTACACGGTTGTTCTACTTGATTATTTCTATAATTTAGTTATTGTGTAGCTTTTCTTGGGTGTAATTTTTAATGATTGCACATTTATGATCATTCCCTTGCATGTTAGTGCTTGGTTAAAATCAATCCAAATTGCCTGCAAATTTTTTTTTATAGAAATGAAATGGTACTAAAAGGGCATTACAGTAATTTGGCGTAATTAAGTCCCTTAATCCATTTAACCTCTGGTTCGTAGAAATAAAGTAATTCTCCCAATACTTTATTTGGACATCTAATTGACCCATCAAAAACTAATTAGTGGTGACTCCTAAATAAAATAAATTCATGTGTTAATAATCGTAACTTAAGTTGTGAATCGCTATGAGTTTGAGAGAGCCCAAGCCAAATTTAGGCTGGGTAATCCATTAGCTAACCCCTAGGTGGTGCAACTCGAGGGGAGACTCGCGAGACCAACATGTTCAATAATCGATTGATCATCTCCAGCAGTGAAAATAGTAAAGTCAGAAATTTTGAATTCTCTTGGATGAGATATTGTGTCAACCCAATTGGATGTGGCTTCATATTTATTGGCATGACAATTCCTTTGTCGGTATCCAATTATTGTAACATGAGTGCAACCATTCGATCATGATTGACAAGTTAATAAACTTGCACTTCTTGTCCCTTAGGTGGAGGGCTTGGTAGGTCGATAGACTTGACCTTCCTGCCTTTGGATTTAGGGTAAATAAGATTTTGAAGCCTTTGTAAAATCTTCACTGGTGAGGGGATCACTTGACCTAAATTTATCTCCATTGTTTAATTGACTAAGAGTTGTAGAAACATAATTGAAAACTGTTGTATTGGTTAGATCAATATAGAATGAATCAATGTGCCGAGCAATGACATCGTTAATTACATTGAAGACTAGCGGCCTAATCACATTAGAGATGTGTCTCACTATATGATTTGCCATTTTATTGTATCGTTTCTTTTATAGCCTCTTCATGGTAGCCACCAAAGTGGGATTTGATATTGACTCCCTTATCTGCTCCTTTGTATAGTGCTACAAGATTTCGATGTTGCCCTCTTGTCTTGGCTCTACTGCTCAAATGGTTGAGGTCTTGGACTTAGTAATCGTGTCACTGGGGTTGTTACTCGTAGTGTGATCATGCTCTAGGTGATTTGTTTTTCTCGGTCTTGTACTTCCTTAAATTGACCATACTGTTTCCAGTGTGCCAAAAAGATGATTCATTAGAATTTGATTCCCCGACGAAATACCTTCTTACCGAAAGTCGTTCTTCAGTTTTTAGTTCGGAGAGGTCATTGGACGAGTCCACGCGTGGCCAAGGTGTAGAGAGCCCTCACTCTCCCTTAGTCGCGCCTTCTCAAAAACAAGAAGAAGAAAATAAAAGCTCTCCTCTCTCCAAAGAACCCTAAAAATCCTCTTCAAATGAGCTAGGCCCCTTGCTTTTAAGCACCAGCGTGCATGGCCTGCCGCGGTGCCAACTGGTGCTACCGGCATGCCCCTAACTGAATGTTTCGCGTGCTTGATGCCTTGCTTTTTGTCATCTCTATCCTCCGTTACGTATGTTGTCCTTCTCTCTTCCCCTTTTGTCTCTAGCGTGAAAGAGGAAGGGAGGAAGAAAGAAAAAGGGAGAGGGCTGGGCTTGGAAAAACTAAAGAAGCCGGGCCCAATGGAAGAGAACGAAAAAGAGGGGAAGGAGGCCGGGTCTGCCCATTTCTAGTCCAGTTTCACTCTTTCTTCTTCTTTTTTAAATAATAGTTTTATAAAATAATAATTTTTTAATTTTAATATTAGTAATGCAAATGCTCCTAATGTCTATATGCCATGCAATTTGATGATAATTATTTTTGTTAGGGGTTAAAAATTAATCCATAATTATTTATGCAATTAATGAATGATTACATGGATCGTTAAAATTTAAATGTCAATAATTGGTTACTAGTCACATTTGAAGGCAGAAGAACACCTTTAAGTGTCACAACTTGGAAAGGAGGGGACACATAAGTGTCAAACTTCCAAAATTTGGAAGTTTTGACACTTAGGTTTTGAATTCCGAGAAAAAATGAACACTTAAAGTGCTAACGGCAAGAATTTTCGGCTAAACAGCCAATGTGGCTTTTTCTGGTAAGAATTTTAATGATGTGACATTTCTTTAAAAAAATTTATCCATGTAGACAGGGTGAACAACGTTGCGCTGTCCATGCAAACTATGTAAGACAATGCTAAACAACGTTATTTTGGCATTTAAGTGATCACTTTCTACAAAACTTGTGTTTCATCGGAATTTAATCAAGGATGAAATATCTTTCGCCAGAAGTCATTATTCGGCTTTTGATGAGAGGAGACGGGTTCTATGGCGACTTTGGACAAGAAATATCCAGGTGGACAAGAAATAACTATAAACCTTCTTCAAGCTTCTAACCAAATTGTACATACAAATTGTGTTGGAATTCAATTAATGACAAGCTTGAAAGTACATCCACTTCCACAACAACACATGAACATGAGCTGTGTTGGAATTTAATCAACGGCAAAGCTTGAGAATGTGCAAATATGTAATGCTGAATTGAATAGACGGTGGAACACCTAGGATAGAGATATGCATCGGAATTTAATTGACGATATGAATCAAAAAGCTACAGCTAAGGAAAAATAAAGCGCAAGAAAGTAAAGATAATTAAAGGATTACATTTTGATTGTTGAGGAGCTCCTCCAAAGAGTACCATGTGGCTATTTAAAGCCTACAATTGACGGTTATTAATGGAGGTTACAAACAGAGGTTACCATTGGTTATCACAAATAAATAACTTCCTAGTGTTTATGAGAGGTTATAAAGAGAAGTTACAAAAGAATGTTACAAACTGTTACTACAAAGAAATAACTTCCTAGTGGTTATGAGAAATTACAAAGAGAGGTTATAAACAGAAGTTACGAATGCTTACTGAACGGTTATCAATGGTTGTGTAACCTCCATTACGTTGATGGTTTCTTCGACTCCATTTTCTTGATGGTTGCATTTAAGATTTTCGCCTCCACTTTCGTCGATTCCTTCAAGTTGTCGATCACATGTTGAAAACTAAAAGTCGCATATTTTTGGGTGCAAATAACTTGGTACTTAAGTGTTCACTTTTAACTACGAGACACTTAAGTGATCAATTACACCACAACTTGACACTTTAGTGATCTTTTTTTAACCACAACTGGCACTTAAGTGAACATGGAGGACGACGTTGTTTTAGACAAGGATTGCTTAGTGGATATTTTGGTGAGCCTTGTAAATCAACTTTATTAATAAGATGATGCCACGTTGGATTTCCGATAGGCTTGTTAGAGTTGGCACTTAAGTATCCATTTTTTTTTTAAGTGGCACTTAAGTGTACTTTTTAGAAGTTTTAGTATTTATTTGTCCCCCCGTGCCAAGTTGTGACACTCAAGGTGTTCTTTGCCCCACATTTGAAGGTATTGATCGTGTTTGGGAAACAAAAATGAATATCCTTCTCGAGAGCTACGAGATGTTCAAGATGAAGTCCAATGAGACTGTCACTCAACTATTCAATAGGTTCATTGAAATCACCAATGGTCTCACTAATCAAGGTAGAGGTCTTGCTGGTGTTGCCCAATCACTTTCAATCATATGAGGGGTAAGTACATTAGAAGTGCTAAAAGTTATATGACGCTCACTTTAGTGCCAAAAGTTTTTGCCGGCTTGCTTAAGTACCAAATTGGAGAAAAAAACTATCACTTAAGTGCCAACAACGAGAAATTCCGATCGAATTGATTATTTCGCATTTATAATATGACTTGGCAAATTTTTTTTTTTAAAACTCCAGTCCATGTGGCATTTCCATGTGGTATGCTTGGCACTGAAGTGATCATTTTTTAATAACGACTGGCACTAAAGTGATCGCTTTATATAAAATTTTGCACTTAATTGATCACTATCCGTAACTTTAAGACGTCATCGTTTATGGGTTATATACTGACTAGACATGTTGGCGAGCCACGTAGAATTGAGAAATTAATAAAATATAGCCACGTCAGATTTTTGGTGACCCATGTCAGAATTGGCATTTAAGTTATCGTTTTTTTTTTTTTTTAAAGTAGCACTTAAGTGATTTGAATAAAACTTTTGGCACTAAAGTGAGTATCATACACAACTTTTGATACTTCTAGTATACTCATCCCACCATATGAGTTAAAGATTGACGCCTTGGATAATACTATTGGTGGTGTGCTATCTAGGAAGGACACTTGGTGGCATTGAGTCATGGAAGTTAGAGCGAGACTAAATGACAATACACTATCCAAGAGAAAGAGATGATAGTGGTGGTGCATTGCCTTCATACTTGGTGAAATTACCTCTTGGGATTGCAGTTTGTCATGAGGATAGATAACAAAGCCACAAACTACTTGAAAATGTAGAGGAAGCTGAGCACGAAGCCAGCTCGTTGACATAACTTTCTTGTAGAATTCAACTATGTGCTAGAGTACATGCTAGGAAGGCCAACTTCATGGCCGATGCACTTAATCGAATGATGCAGCTGTCAACCATCAATTGAACAAAGTTTCCATGGACCGAGCAAATCGAAAAAGGGCTACACCGCGATCCAACCGCTAAGGCCTTTCTTGAGTATGCACATGAGGGCAAAACTTGACGTAGTTAGTGTGAAGGCGACCTACTCTACACCAAGGAACGACAACTATATGTACCTTTTTCTGAGAAGCTGCGGAAGAAGGTACTTTGTGAGTGCCAATTTTTCAAGTGTGTGGGTCATCTAGGGATCCGCCTTACCATGACAATTGTGAGGGATTGGTACTTTTGGCCATGCCTATGTGAGGATGTTGAGGCTTATGTGAATGTCAACAAGACTAGCTTGAGCAATGATTGTCGGCACAGTTTTTTTAGCCACTTCTTGTCTCGGAGCACCCATGGGAGAATGTTTCTATGGATTTCATTGTTAATTTGCCTAACTTTGATAGGTGCTGACTCTCATGGTCGTGATGGATCGGTTCTCTAAGTACGCGACGTCTGTGCTTGCTATGAAGGCCTACCCAACTAACTAGTTGGCTCGACTATTTCTGAATCACAATGTCAAGTATTGGCGGGTATCGGAGACAATTGTTTTGTGATCCTTGTTTCATTAAGAGATTTTGGACGAGCTCTTCAATTTGCAAGAGTAAGACCTTAACTTCTCCACAAGTCTACATTCCCAAATTGACGGCTAGATGGAGAGGGTGAATGTGCTCTTGGATTTGTGCCTTTGGTATTATGTGATCACAAAACAGAAGGATTGGGTGAAACTAACGATGTAGCCTAGTTCTTGTTGGAGCTAACAATGCAACCTTAAGGGGTTGAATAGGTTGTTTTAAAATACCTTGACAATTTAGTGGAAATTGGCAGTTATTGTGTAAAGATCAGGTTAAGGAAAATTTGCAAATAGTATGAATGAGATGGGTGCTGATGCAAGTAAGAGTGAGAATAAGAGCACATAGCACTATATAGTGGTTTGGTTTTATCCCCAAGCTTATGTCTATTGTCCACAGCCATAAGTCGGACTTGATTACACTAGTAATTTGTTAGACAAGTTACATTTAGCAAATACCAATCCTATCACACGATAAATCACACTATCAAAAATCACGTGTTACTATTACTCTGTACACTTGATCTTTTACTCAATTACAAGCCAACAAGAATGCTAAAGTGAAGATCTTAAGAAGAAGTAACACTTTTTGCAAAGAACATAGCTTTTAACAAATTTCTAGATTCTATATATTGCACGTCCAACATTTTGCCTTAAAAAATCTTCTCTTATATATTTATCTTCAATTTTTCCAATGGAGATGTCTTGGAGAAGTAAGGGGCCGTTCGAATTTCGTTGGTGCTGTTGTCTAGAAATAGAACTACCCGTATAGTCTTTTCTCCTAAACATTTGCAAGATAGCCCAAAATAACTTATGTTCCTGTCCGATTGCTGATGGCTCTAACAAGTCTAGCAAAAAGCCAGTTCTTTGACGTTTTCCGGTTCTTCTAGTGCGCATCTCCAAGTAACAACGGCTATATTGGAATTTTACAACAATCATTGACATGGTCATTGCTCAAACATCACCAATGACATGATGTCTCCACTGTTGGCACAAAGAATGTCATCAATTGATCTTTTAGTTCGTTGGTGCTGTTTGCGAATAAAATAGATTTGTGATTTTTTTCCTCTCGTGGACATCACCTTTGTCTTTATATAATATCACGAACATCTACAAACATCATAGTAAAACATTATATTAAGGATAATTTGGGTATCATCAAAATTCTTTGAGATGTTTCTTCAACAGTTCTCTTATGATCGCAAAGCAGCGAGTTTACAAGTTAGGGCCCTTTTAAGATTGTGATAGAGCAATAATCATTTATTGGGAGTATGGTTGCGATGAGCTATTGGGGGAGTAACCCATCAATGTAAAAGTTTGCTAAGAATGACACAAACAAGCGGACTTGGCAAGGACTTGTATACATAAGGCCGCCAAGTGCATGGAAAAATGGACTGACAAGAAGCAATGGCATGTGGAGTACCAAGTTAGGGACCTAGTGTTGGCCAAGCTATACTTGGTTCTTCGATATTGAGATGTGCATAGGGAGTTGATTTATTGCAATGTAAGTTTGTTTCGAGTGTTGCGGTGAGTAAAGAAAGTGGCATACAAGCTAGAGCTCCTGTCGAAGTTAAAGGTACATCTGGTGTTCAATGTGAGTATGTTTAATTTGGTCCATGTAAAAGAAGAGGTTCCTAACCAAGGAGAGTTGCAAAGTGCACCTCTCGTGGCAAAAACCTCATATGAAGGAGACATTGATTTCATCAAGGCAGATTGAGTTATATGGAAGCGATATTATGCATCAGAGCAAGAGTATTTGATCTGATGGAAGGGTCAACCAAAGAGTAAAGCAAGTTGGGAACCCGTGGAAACTCTTTGGCAATTCAAGAAATAGATTGACGCCTTCCATGCCAAAGATGTGATGTGGGAGAGAATGTCATGGTCTAGAGGTTTTCAATGCATAAAAGATCAAGGATGAGCCAAGAAGACCGAGTGAGCCTTGAAGTTTATGGGGACCTAAGGCGTGTTTGTTTATTTGAATTTCTAGTTAGAATAGGATTGAATGAGGTATAACATTAATTCCAGAGATTTTGCTTATATCTTATCTACTGTTTAGTAAATGACAGTAATAAAGCTGGAAATTTCCACCTCCTATTATGTCCATTGTTTAGTATGAATGACATATTAATGTAAATGAACCTAAAAATTGCATAGACTAAGATTGTAAAAATATCTCTCATGACACTTTTGTCTACTTCATTTTTATTGGCTTACTTTTTATTATTCTTTTCTATTTTTTATTTCTTTTTTCCCTTCCATCTATCCTTAATAAAATTTTATTCAATAGTAAACTATAGCAATATAACTAAATACAAAATACCTAAAATATGTAATATATATAAATACTATATATATTTATATATTTGATTTGTGTATAAATACACATTGAATTTCTATTATAAGATAGAAAGAAATATGAATATATAAATAAAAATAGAAATACATAAAAACGAATTTGTTGTTATTTTTTGGTGAATTTGTTGTTATTTTTTTATTATTTTGAATATTTATATTAGAATTCGAATATTATTTAAATTTCATTAATTTAATATGTTTGTTATTCGAGAAATGTAATTTTTATATTATGGTTATTAGAAATGGTATCCACATTTATCACACCTCTGTCATGGGATAATTTTATTTAGGTTATATTTCTCTTATATATGATTTTATACTGTTTTGGGCATAAACCAAATATCGAATTTATCATTTCCTGAACTTTATCCTGACTACCAAATGTAGACTTATAGTTTCCTATTCACTTGAGGATATTCCTAGGGGCAATATAAGAAATATATACTATTCTAGAGTGTTCCCATAATTAATGTGGGTATGTGATAGATGAGAACTGTTAGATTAAAGGGATATCTATGGTTGTAATTAGATGAGTACTTGTATATATAGGTTCCTCATCTTTCATTTGTACAGCAGGAATAGAAAAATCAAGGGCTTATCCTGCTGAGATTTGAGAAAAAATTCCTGAGCTGCACGGTAACGTTGGGAAAAAATCCTAAGCTACATTAGATTAACCGGCTCGGCCCGTGACATAAGTGATGGCTAAATCACCAGATCAAGAGCATCCTCAAAAGGCGTTCGGTTGGGCTGCCCGAGACAAGTCTGGCCTTTTCTCGCCTTTCCATTTCTCTCGAAGGTATCGTATGGCCTTGTTTTTTTTTAATAAATTTATCCACCTAGCTAGCATGATGCTTTGACCAGAAGCGCAAGCTCATGCTGTGTGTGTGACTGACTCCGTGGGTGGTGGATTCGCTGTGGCTCTAGCGGCGATCCGTCTATGCGAGTTCGCGCGAGTGAACACTCGCGAATGGATCTTCTGATAACAGCATGCTTGGAGTCGTAGAGAAAAAATATTCATGTGTGGGTCCGGGTTCTACTTTTCTTTATTTTTTCGGAGGTGGACGTGTATTGATTGATTAATACAATAGGTCTCCAAGTCAAGGGGGTTCGATAGCTTTCTGTCGTCTTTATCAGGTCTCTGCAGTGCAGTAAAGTAGATTAGATTGTTTCTTCCAGAACAAACTGAGAAGGACGCATCGCTTTCTTACGCCTGGGCTTATACGGCCAATGATTAGTCATGGACATGTCGTCAAAGTTCACTTTCAGTAATTGATCCTGAGGTTACACTCTATTTCAAGTTTTAGACTAGTCTCCAAAGAACTTTGACGACGGAGGATGACAAAACAAAACATGGGTTGAGGTGACAGGTTTGTCGAGATAAAGAAAAGGCTATGGGGATGAAAAAGGAGGAAGAGGAAAGTTGAAAGGTTTACAATTGATCCCTGGGAAACAAGAAAAAAATTTGGGTTGATTTCTTTTTTGAAAAAAACTTTCTTTTGAGCTGATGTTCTCCTTCGTGAGATGACAGCCAGTGCTTTGACAGGGTGGGTTTTCTATCGTTACCAAAACCTCTTTGATATCTGATCCCTGGATGGGTGTTCTTTCTTTGACCATCTCATTTTGGAATTAAGTTGGTGCTGCTTATGCATATTTGAATGCAGTTTTTCTGATTAATTAGTTTGGCGCAGAGCATATTTAACTCAACTTGTGAACAAACACCTTTTTAACATACAAATAGATTCTGCATCTCAAAGTAGGGATGCAATACATTTGAAAACAATTCGAAGGCATGTCTGACACTATTTGTACTATTTTGCAGGGAAAATGGTGATGAAGATGTCACTGTTAAAATCCTCTACTGTGGGGTCTGTCATTCTGACCATTACATTGCCAAGAATGAATGGGGGTTCACAAGATACCCCGTTGTTCCTGGGTAGGTTCTGTCAATGTTCGAGATCTTAAATTATCTTCTTCTGCCTTTTCACCTTTACAGCCTAATCAAATCATTTAAACAAGGGGGCAAAGAGCTGTACATTTTGTACCACTTTTAAGCAAATGAAGGTTGTCTGAAGTTGTGTTCAAAGTCCGATGCCAACGTAAATTTCAGTGTTGTCAGTGGATTAGTTTCAGATTTTTCAGACTTTTGTGCGTATTTTTCTACTTTATTCTCTTATGTCTTCTAAATATTTCTCTATCAAGTTACCTTTGAATGGGTCCATGCATGCCATTTATGTTTTCAGGCCCAAGGTGTTTCTGCATTTATTTTTGTCTATATTTCTTGAGATGTGAAATGAAATCAAGTGAGTGACTAACTTTCACTATAATGATATTGACCGTTGAATTAAAATGTTGATCGATCTCGACAGTGTTAATTGACGTATTGCAAGTTTGCGAGGAGTTTGTATACTTTGTTACTCATCTACTTATGTGTCTACAGGCATGAAATTGTTGGAACTGTGATGAAAGTGGGGAGCAATGTGAAGAAATTCAAAGTGGGTGAGCGAGTAGGTGTTGGGGTCACACTGGGCTCCTGCAGGAAATGTGAGAGCTGCCAGGCAGGATCTGAAAAACTACTGCCCTCATATAATATTTACCTATAATTCCTGTTACACAGATGGAACAAGAACTTATGGGGGTTACTCTGATATGATAATCGTTGACGAGCATTATGTGCTTCGTTTCCCTGACGACTTACCATCGGAGGGTGGTGCGCCACTATTATGTGCTGGAATCACGGTGTATAGCCCGATGAAATACTATGGCATGACAGAGCCTGGGAAGCATTTGGGTGTGGCTGGACTTGGTGGGCTTGGTCATGTGGCCGTAAAACTGGGCAAGGCATTTGGACTAAAAGTTACTGTCATTAGCTCCTCTCCTAAAAAGGAAGCGGAGGCGATTGAAAGACTTGGTGCTGATTCGTTCCTTGTAACCAGTGACCCTACAAAAATGAAGGTACATGAAGTTTGTAAATAGTAACTGGTTTTTTCGTATTGGTAGGAGGACTAGCACATCAATCATTGCTTTATCTAGCCCTGCGATCCTCTTCTAGTAGACAAAATTTGATTTTTTTTTTTTTTTAAATTATGTGCGCATAGATATGCATGGACTCACCAATGTTCTATCGAATGCTGGAGATGACTTAATGTGTAGATATACCCAAATAGAAGGGGATTACTGAGTCAGTTACAGAGAGAGTAGAGTACCTTAAATTCTCCTAATGAAATTACTTGCTTCTTGCAGGCAGCTTTGGGAACCATGGACTACATCATCGACACAGTTTCTGCTGTGCACCCTCTTCTTCCATTGCTTAGTCTGCTCAAGCTGAATGGCAAACTTATTACTGTGGGATTGCCTGATAAGCCTCTGGAGCTGCCCCTCTTTCCCTTGGTTCTGGGTAAGTGATGAACTAGTGCCACATTGAAGGGGCAGTTAAATTGTTTAAATGGAATTCCAGATTTAAGTCGAGTCAAAATATTTTAATACTGGAGCTTGACTCAACTCAATTCTCCATTGCTTGATACTCAACTTGAGCCTCAATTGGTCGAGTATGATTTTTCAAACTGGAGCTCAACTTGATTAAGTTTATATAAGCTCGAGCTCGAGCTTGATTCCACTTGTTTTACGGCTGAATTTTAAGTCTGCTTGAGTTAAGCATGAACTAATTCCCTAATTCCTAGAATATGATAAAAACAAATAATAATGTTATGTCCTTCTTTATAGTATCTACAGATGCATAACTATTGTTACATATCAACCGCTTGATTAATCTGAGTTAAGTATGTCTAAACTTGAGCTATCTTGCTGAGTCAAAGTGTTCTAACTGTCAAGCTTGAGTAGCTCACTAGTAGCTTGACTCGCTTATACTCTACTTGCAGCTATCCAAACAAAAGATTCTTCTGTAACAAACTTCTATTTTCCTCTCTTTTTCTTCCTTTCGACAGGTTAATTTTGAATTTTACCAATGAATGCTTATGAGCTGAAAAGGTGCTATAGACTCTTTTTTTTTCCAAATCAGTAGACTTGTATTTTGCACCACTGGAGATGGTAGAAGTTCCAGCTTACGGTTATACCCGAGTTGCAAGGTGCTGAAGCAAACTACAATGATTCCGACTTTGTTAACTATTTCAGGCCGCAAGCTTGTGGGTGGTAGTGTGACAGGAGGAATGAAAGAGACTCGGGAGATGCTAGACTTTTGTGCAAAACACGGTGTCACTGCAGACGTTGAGGTAATCCGGATGGACTACATCAATACAGCTATGGAAAGGATGGCGAAGTCTGATGTGAGGTACGGGTTTGTGATCGATGTGGCCAGCTCTTTGTCACGGTAGATATACTGTGATGCGTTCTGGATATTTCATCTGCCAGTTTCAAGGGCTTTTGTAAATGAAACTTGCCGGTGTGAAGAGTTTGCCCACTTTGGTTGGTGCCGGTTATATTTTCCTTCTGTGGAGTTCAGCTTTCTTTGCTCGGTTAAATGTATTAGTTCTGACTTCTCGTACGACTACTTTCGCTTGTTCAGTCATCTTTGGTATTCTGCGGGTTTTGGGGAAGGTTGTATCAGTTGGTCAGGGACTTCCCCTAGGTCGGCCATCTTGTTTGAAGAATGTCTGACTTGATGTTCAGGAGAAGAGTATATGTTTGGGTTGGCATTTACATCAACCAGAAAGTCTTGAATTTACTGTCTAACCAAAAAGATTTCATTGCAACTTTAAAATTTTAGAGGCGACATTAGATGTCACTAATTATGTTTCAAAGGTTTGGGTGCTAGATCTTTGATAAAATCTGATTTCACACTTTAAATTATAGTAAAAGGATAAAAGCCAAAAGCAAAAAACCCATTAAATACCCTTCGCGGTTCGAGGTTGAGTTGCATCGAATTAATCATTGAAGTCATAATAGGCATGACAGTGTAGTTGTAGCTTTAATCAGGTTTGCAAGCCATCGAAGTCGCGTTTGAAAGGACTTCCAAGTTACTACTTGAACTCGAATCTAACTAGGCCGGACTCAAATCAATTGCAAGTAGATTTCATTACAAGCTATTGAATACAAGATTCAGCCGATTTCTTGTGTAACCACGCCTTTCGATTTTATCTTTAAGTTCTTCCGTTACCCACTATTGGCAAATTGATTTGTTGACAATATGGGAACTGCCTCTTGTTCTCTATTTGGGAGGATGATGTGAGGAAAATCAGGGGAGAAACTATAAAAAATTTCAAATTTCCTCACTGTTTTATAATGGCGTAAGTTGTCAATTAAGACTAATTAGAGAAATTGTGGGGCTGATTAGTTGCTAAATATGTGTTGTATAATGCCCTTATTTTAAGGATCAATCAGATTCATAACCTAAGAAAGTGCATGGCCAATAATAGTTTTTTTTTGGGTAGTTTTTTCTTTGTACGACTATATATGTTTTGTATTCATTCAATATAGATATCGAAGGGAGAAAAACATCTCTGTCCATCATTTTCTTCTCACAAAATTTCGAAATTCTTTCCATCTTTCGTCCATCCTCACTTTCCTTAGTCTCCGAACATTGTATCCTGGTAAATGGAGCATATCACTTAAGGAGAGCCTGGTTGGGGGGGGGGGGGGATACCTATCATGTTGGTAAAGCTGATTTGTTGGCTCCACTACCTCAGTCCTACAATCAAGCACGCTTTTCTCTCGTTCCGAGACGGATTGCCACGGCAGCTTCACGCGACACTTTTTGCCGTGTAAGCAAGCCGATGAAGCTGCTAACGGACGATCAGAGCGTTAGACATAAAATTAAATGCGGAAAAAACAGGATCAAATGTAAACAAATCTCCACCCATTATTCGTTGGAAATTCATAGAGATTCGGCGAAATTATGGGCATACTCTACTAATCCAATCCCCTCGCATATTGATGGTGTACTCTAAATGAGAGAGTTTGCGTTAGACCTTGTAATTACCCTACGGAAATGAACGATCATTCATTTATATACTGTCTCCCATTAAGGTGGTTATTAAATAGACGATTGTCACGAAGAGATACAAAGCGTGGAAAAATCGCATGTGGAATAACTGCTACTTTAAAGAGAAAACGTGGATCCAAAAATTAGGGATCACATTTTATATTTAACATTTTCTCACTTGATCCTAACATTTTCATTATGCAGATTATCCAACCAAATCCACCAAAAACTTTGTGCTTAAAGAAAAGAAACAAAACGCATAGATTATGGCAACATGTCCTCTAAGAACGAGTAATATCTTTCATGTATCACAATGCATTTTATTTCTTTAATGTCAGCAAATATGTGACAACACATCTTAATAAGTAAACCTTATGTTTATTTCAGAACTAAGGATAAATGTTATTCTCATAAACAACAAAATGCGTACACCAAAAATTGAGAATCAACATTACAATAGAATAAGAGTTCCATACAACAAAAGTCATCCATATGACGACAAATCATATGATGGGACCTATTCTCATACTAGTTATGTAATCCTTATATTTCATTGGTGGCATACCTTTAATTAAATGATCAACTAGGGGTGAGCATGGTCTGGGTTTGACTGGTCCACCCCCTAACCCTAGGATCAACCCGCATAGTGATGATCCTCAATTTTTGGGATCGAGGACTAACTCTATTGAGCTTGGGATTGAGGACCGAACCGACCCAATGGGTTCGGTCCGGTTCCAGGGTTAACTTATGATCAACCGATAATTTATTTATTTATTTTCTATATTCTCTGAAAAGGCAAATGAGGACCGGACCGATCCAATGGGTTAGATCTGGTTCTAGTGTCAACCCGAGACCAACCGATAATTTTTTATTTCATTTTTTGTATTCCCTGAAATGCAATCAAGGACCAGACCAACCCAATCGGTTCAGTGACGAGCAAGGTTAGCTAAGAGAGGCGAGTGACAAGCATCGAGTGAGCATCGAGCAGGGAGCAATAAGCCAGGCGAGCATCGAGCGGCAAGCGGCATGAGTGGCCCAAAGCAAGTGAGGCGAGTGTCGAGTGGCAAGTGGAGAAGTTGTTTCTTTCGATTTTAGTAAATTGAAGACTAAAATGACATATAAGACAAAAGAGAACGAGTACTAGAGGAGGATAATGTGAGGAGCTATTTATGCCATTTTGAATGCCATGCGGACTCCTCACAAAAACATTTTCCTCCTTTGTAAATTATGTATGTTGACACTGTAAAAGACATTAAAAGATCTAAGTTATTAAAAAATAGTGTAAAATTACTTGAACTCCTCATTAAGGAGCAATTTAGTATTGTTGACGCCGTTTATTTTAATGTTTTCTATATATAAAAAAATTATAAATAATATATTAGATATAATATATATAATCAAGGTTGGTCCTGGTTGGACCAACCCTAAACTCTTAGGACCGAGGATCAACCCGCACAATATTGGTCCAGGAATCACCTATCATCAATTCAGTACTAACGTGTTTTATGATCTCTTTATTCTCAACACGTTCCCTTATGGCTAAATACTTGATGTCGATATGCTTACTTCGACTACCACTTTTGGCATTTTTAGCCATAAAAACTGCAGCTGAATTGTTACAATATATTCTTAATGCCCTAGAAATAGAATCAACAATTCTAAGCCCAAAAATAAAATTCTTCAACCATATACCATGCAAGATAGCCTCAAAGTAAGAAACGAACTCAACCTTCATAGTGGAAGTAGCAGTCAAAGTCTACTTGGCACTCCTTTATGACATGGCTCTGTTAGCTAAAATAAAGATGTATCCATATGTTGATTTTCAAGAATCAATGCACCCTGCAAACTCCGCATTCGAATAATCGACTACTTCTAGGTTGTCAGTTTGTCTATACATAAGCATGTAGCTTTTGGTATCTTGAAGGTATCTCATCACTTTCTTTGCAGCTCTCCAATGGTCTATACCTGGATTACTATGATATCTTCCCAACATTCCCACAACAAAGATGATGTCAAGTCGAGTGCAAACATGAACATACATCAAACTTTCGACAGCAGAAACATATATAATGTTATCCATTTGTTTCCTTTCTAGATTATTCTTCGAGCACTGGTTCAAATTAAACCTGTCACCTTTCACAATGGGTGCTATACTTGGTGAACAATTTTTCATTCGAAAACTCTCTAGGACCTTATTGATATAAGTTTCTTGAGATATTCCTAAAATTCATCGAGGTCTATCTTTATGGATCTTAATGCTAATGACAGAAGATGCCTTATCTATGTCCTTCATGTCAAAACTCTTAGAGAAAAATTGTTTCACTTCATGTAGCAACCCATTATCATTGGTTGCAAATAAAATATCATCCATATATAGCACAATGAAATAATCTTGCTTCCACTAACTTTTTGGTATATACATTGATTTAGGACATTCTCTACAAAACCGAATGAAGAGATGATCTCATGAAATCTTAAGTACCATTGCCGGGATGCTTGTTTCAAACCATATACAGATTTTTTAAGCTTACACACCAAATGCTCACCTTTACTAGAGAAGAATCATTCATATTATTTCATGTAAACCTCTTATTCTAGTTTCCCATTGAGGAACGCCATTTCTACATCTATGTGATGTAATTTCATATCAAAATGAGCAACTAATGCCAAAAACGGGAGAAAATATTTCTGTGTAATCAATTCCTTTCTTTTGAGTGAATCTTTTGGCGATAAGTCTGTTAGAGAAAACTCTTATGTTGTTTTGAAGCTGACAAAACTTATCCAAATTCTATTATGAAGATTGCTAGACTTTTGTGTCAAAGTCTATCTTACAACAGAAGCCTGTCCACTCTGACAAATTTTAGACTGAACGCAAGAGAAGAATGAAGACTTATCCAGACTCGGGATTATCCTTCTTTCTTCAAGGGTTCGGTTCTTACATGATATATATGGTCTTCTAGTTGGAAATGTCACCTATGAGATTGATTATCTTTATTGGAATCAATTTAGTTACATCAAATCTTTTCGGATAGCAAGTTAATTTGGAAAGAATCTGCTTATGGAAACCAAGATTCTGATTGTATAGGCGAACAAGATTGATGGGCCTTCATCACAATCTTCAAATAGCTTGAGATCTCCTTGATTAATTTTGTCCAAAGGGTTGATTGGAAGAATTCCTTTGGAAAGTGCCAACGGTCGAGAAGGCATGAATGAGTATTTAAGGAGGACTCTCCAATCATTCGATAGAGTGCGTGAAAGAAGAATTCCAAAGTCCGAAGCTTCCCACTTGTTATTCCTTACACTGTGCTCAAATTTGTACTCAAAAGAGAGAGAGACTTATATTACGACTTCGTGAGAGCAGTAAAGACTCTTCACTGTGAAGTCGAGATCGCAAGATTGTAAATTCTCTTTTGATTCTTAGTGGAAACCAGCCAGAAGATTGTCAGCGTGGAAGAGTGGACGTAGGCTTGATCTAAATCGAACCACTATAAATTATGTGTTTCTTTCTCGTCCCTAAACTCCTTTACTTTATTCGTCTTTCAATTTTGTAGTTAAAGTTTAAAATCTTTTAAAGTCTGCTGATCATCAGACTCAGTTTTAAAAGCAAAATATTCTTATTGCTTTTTGCAAAAATCGTCTTCACACCTATTCACCCCCCTCTAGGTGTTCATACTAGCAATTTTAATTGGTATCAGAGCTTGTGTACTTAATTTTTCAAGTGTTTTACTTCTAAACTAAAGATCATCTATGGCTAGTATTTTGGCTCCAGGTTTAGTTGAAGGTTAGAGCAACACCAGACCCCTTTACTTCGATGGAAATGAGTACAATGTAGGGAAGAACAAGATGAAGGCATTTCTCAAATCCAGAGATCCTCTGGAGTGGGATGTTGTAGAAAAAAGGGATCAACCCTAAAGCAACATCAACTTCAGATTGAGGGAAAGAAGTTATTGATGCTGACGAAACAACACGAGCTAAATTTACCAAGAGACAAGCTCTTGACGCAAAAGCAATCTACTTTTTATATTGTGCCTTATCTCCCACTGAGTATAACCGAATTTCTTATTGTGAAACATCAAAAGAAGTTTGGGACAGATTACATGTTACCTACGAAGGGATTGATTGTGTGAAGGAAACCAAAATAAACATTTTGCTCGGACAGTATGAAGCCTTCAGAATGAAGCTCATAGAATCTATAACTGATATGTTCAGTCGCTTTACAGAGATTGTGAATGGCTTGATTTATCAAGGTCAACCAATCTCAGGACTAATGAAAGTCAACAAACTTCTGCGGCTTTCGAAAGATTGGAATCATGTGAAGACTTTAATTAGAGAAACCCAGAGGATCATGCCTCTATCAGTTGACGAACTAATAGGCACGCTTCAGTCGTACGAAGTGGAACAAATAAATGATGAAGAAGATCCTAACGGTAAGAAGTCAATTGCTTTAAAGTCTAATATTGATTCTGATGATACAGACTCAGATGATGATATGGATGATGAGGAGCTAGCGCTTATGATTAAGAAGTTTAGAAAGATGAATAGAAATGGAAGAAGATTCAACTGGAAGAAGTAGAGCATGCAAAACTTTCAGTAGAGACTAACAGAGGACAATGAACCCATCAAAGATGTAATATGCTTCGAATGCAAGAAAAAAGGGGTATATCAGACCTAACTGTCATATGTTGAATAGGAAGAAAGGAAAATATGAGAAGTATAAAAAGGCTCTCAAAGCTAAAATTTGGAGTGACACCAAGTGTGAGGAAAGTGAAGAAGAATATGCCAATATATGTCTGATGGCTCATTCAGAATCATACTTAGAATCAGAAACGGACTTTGATTCAGACTTAGACAAGAAAATTGAGGTTAGTAACTCAAAAATTCATGTTAAGGTTTCTAAGTATATAGATGAACTCTGCCTCAGTCTTAAATCCTCTCTTAAAAGGATTTTCGAACTTTAAAAGGCAATAGGAAGTTTCTTGGATAGAAAAGTTTGAAAGTCTGAATACATGTTTTGATAATTGGAAAGAAAATTTTGATTCTTTTTCAAAGGAAAATACTTTTTTGAAAAATGATAATTCAAATATAACAAAAAGATTTTCAAAAGGATCCCAGAAACTAAAGAAAATTCTTTCAGCTCAAATGCCCTATTTTAACAAATCTGGCTTGGATATGACTTTAGAAACTGTTCCATTAATCGATTTTCCTAAAGTAAAATAAAGAAGTAATTAAAGACCTATAAAGGCATTTTACAAAAATCATTTTCAAAAAGTTTTTGTAAAACCTGTTGGTCGAGTGCACTCAGATGTTCAAAGTTGTTAGAGAAATCTTCTTAATGTGTTTTGAAGTCGACAAAACGTTTCCATCAGTCTAGTCTGAAGACTTGCAAACTCTATTGACAAAGTCTGAAGACCTCCAGACTCAAGATTCAAAGTGTACCTTCATTGATAGTTTCCAGACCGACGAAGTTAAAGTTATATTCGGATAGATTAAAGCATATCGTTATGGATTTGATTCGTTTGGTTAAGGAATATCTCACAGCTGGAGTTAGCACTTCAAGATCTGTTATTCGTATTCGAGTAATCTAGATCCTCTAGATCCGCGAATTATACTTGGAAGGTTCTACTTATGGAAACCTAGATCCTGATTGTATGGGCGAGTAGGATTGATGGGCTATCGTCATTTTCCTTGATTAGCTTGAGATCTCTCTAATTGATTCTGTCCAACGGGTTGATTGGAAGAACTTCTTTGGAAGGTGCCAACAGTATTGAAGGCATAAAAAATTATATAAGGGGGACGTTCAAGTTGTTCAAGAGTGCCCGATAGAAAATTTCAAAGTTTGAATCTCTTTGTTCTTTTGCGATCTTATGCGTTGAGCTATACTTGTAATCAAAAGAGAGACTGAATTTTGGTGAGACGTTGAGGAAGTGTAGTAGAGTCTCTACACTATGGAATCAAGGACGTGAGACTGTAAATTCTCTTTTGATTCTTAGTGAAATCCAGCTAGTGGGCTGTCCGTGCGGGAGAGTGGACGTAGGCTTGGTCTAAGTCGAACCACTATAAACTTGGAGTCTTGATTCACTATCCCTAATCCTTTTACTTTACATTGCATCTTCATAGGTCTATTATTGTTTTCAATCTCTTAGTCTATCAATCGTTAAAAAATTAATCTATTCCGTTACGATTAGCAAAAATCACTTTGATCACCTATTCACCCCCCTCTAGGTGCTTGCACTAGTCCTTTCAATTGGTATCAGAGCTTGTGTACTCATTTATTTGAAGTGTTTTAACTTCTGAGTTAAAGATCTATGGCTAGTATGTTGCCTACAGGGTTGGTTGAAGGTCAAAGCAACACCAGACCTCCTTACTTTGATGGAAAAGACTACAGCATATGGAAAAACAAGATGAAAGCATTCCTAAGATCTAAAGATCCCTTGGAATGGGAAGTGGTAGAAAAAGGAATCATTCCTACTGCTACATCAGCATCAGAGAGAGGAAAAGAGGTTGCTGTTCCTATCGAGATGACTCAAGAAGAAATAACCAAGAGACAAGCTCTTGATGCAAAATCTATTTACTCTTTATATTGTGCTTTATCTCCTACTGAGTATAACAAAATATCTTCTTGTGAAACAGTAAAAGAAGTCTGGGATATGCTGCACATTACCTATGAAGGAACTGATTGAGTGAAAGAGACAAGGATCAATATCCTTTTGGGACAATATAAAGTTTTCAAAATGAGATCAGGAGAATCAATCACTGATATGTTTAGCCGTTTTACTGAAATTGTGAATGGTCTAGAATATCAGGGACACCCTATCTCAGGACAAATGAAGGTCAACAAACTGTTGCGTGGACTCTCTAAGGACTGGAATTATATAAAGACTTCGATAAGGGAAACACAAAGGATTGCACCACTTTTTGTAAATGAATTGATTGGAACACTTCAGTCTTACGAAGTGGAGCACACCAATGATGAAGAAGACTCCAAAGGTAAGAAGTCTATTTCTTTAAAGTCTAACGATTATTCCGATGCTACAGACTCCAAAGAAGATCTAGATGATGAAGAACTGGCACTTATGATAAAGAGGTTAAGGAAGCTGAACAAAAAGGGAAGAAAATTCAATTGGAAGAAACAAAGCTCTCAAAGACTTCAGAACAAATCAACTGAGGATGATGATTCCAACAAAGAAGTAACTTGCGTCGAATGCAAGAAAAAGGGACACATCAGACCCAACTGTCCTTTATTAAAGAAAAAGAAAGAAAAGACTGAGAAATACAAAAAGGCTCTCAAAGCAGAAACATGGAGTGATACTGAATGTGAAGAAAGTGATGATGATTATGCCAACATCTGTTTAATGGCAAAATCGGACTCAGGCTTAGACCTCAAGACAGATACAGAGTCAGACTCAGACAGTGAGATTGAGGTAAATAATCTAAAAATTCCTGCTAAAGTCTCGAAATATATTGATGAACTATGTCTTAGCCTCAAAACCTCTCTTAAGAGGATCTCCGAATTAAAAATGGAGAATTCTATATTGAAGCAACAGGAAAAATCTTGGAAAGAAAAATTTGAAAATTTAGATAAAAACTTTACCATTTTAAAAGAAAACTCAGACTCTCTTTCAAAAGAAAATACCCATTTAAAAAATGACATTTCAAGCATCTCAAAAAGGTTTTCAAATGGATCTGAAAATTTGGATAAGATTCTTTCAATACAAAGACCCTACTTTAACAAATTAGGTCTTGGTATGACTTCTGAAACTATTCCTCTAATTGATTTTCCAGAGGTAAAGGAAAGAATCAAACAAAGACCTACGAAAGCTGTTCATAAAAATCATTTTCAGAAAGTCTTTGTAAAACCTGTTGGCCGAAATGCTCTCAAATGTTCAAAGTGTCAAAGCTCAGAACACTTTGAGAAAGAATGCCCTATGGTTTGGAGACCTGTTAAAAGGGATTGGGCAAAGACCGTTTATTGCACTAACTCCACCGGACCCAAGAAGATATGGGTACCAAAGAAAGCTTGAATTTTCTCTTAATTGCAGGTCACTATCAGAAGGAAGATCAAATGGTATTTGGATAGTGGCTGCTTAAGACACATGATAGGAGATTCAAGTTACTTTATAAAACTTGTCCAAATAGATGGAGGGAAAGTTTCTTTTGGTGGTAACAGTAAAGGAAGAATTATTGGTCGCGGAACAGTAAAAATTGAAAGTCTAACAATCAATAATGTCTCCTTGGTAGAAGGATTGAATTACAATCTACTCAGCAAAGATAAGCCAATTGTGCGATAATCTTGGATTCAAGATCAACTTCCGGGAAGGAACATGTTCGGGAACTAGTAAAGACTTCTCTCAATCTTTTTCTCGGGCGTAGACATGGGAATATCTATCTTCTGGATGTGAATCAAGAAAGATCACAATGCTTAATATCAGTACAAGATGAAGCTAATCTTTGGCACGAAAGCTTGGCCATATCAACATGAAGCAAATTGCCAAAATCTCTTCCAAGAAGCTTGTTCGAGGATTACCTAATCTCAATTACTAAAAGTCTGACTTATGCACACCATGCGTATTGGGAAAACAGGTTAGAAATTCCTTTAAACCAATAAATCAAGTTTCCATTAATCGTGTACTGCAGCTCCTGCATATGGATCTCTTTGGGCCAACTTGAACTCAAACCATTGGTGGAAAAGGGTTTTGCCTAGTAATAATGGATGATTTTTAACGATTTACTTGGGTCTACTTTCTTGCAAGTAAGTCTGAGACTTTCTCTCATTTTTCAAAATTTGCTAAGAAAGTGCAGAATGAAAAAGGTTATACTATTTCAAGTATTCGTACAGACCATGGAGGTGAGTTTGAAAATCAAGACTTTGCTAAATTTTGTGATAAATCTAGTTTTCAGCATAAATTCTCCTCTCCATATACACCAGAACAAAATGGGGTTGTGGAAAGGAAGAATAGATCTTTACAAGAAATGACAATGACTCTTTTAATTGAAAGTAATATTTCTTCACGTTTTTGGGCTGAAATTGTTTCTATAGCCTGTTATATTATTAACAGAGTATTTTTAAGGCCAATTCTTGAGAAAACTCCTTATGAAATTTTTAAAGAAAAGAAACAAATTGTTTCGTATTTTCAAGTATTTGGATGTAAATGCTTTATCCTGAAAAATGCAAATGATCGAGTTGGTAAATTTGAAGAAAAATCGGATGAATGATTCTTTCTTGGGTACTCAACTTCAAGCAAAGCTTACGAGTATTCAACAAGAAGACTCGATCTGTGGAAGAATCAATGAACGTCAAATTTCAAGACTCTCCACAAATTCAACCGATTCGATCGAAGAATCGAACCTGCTCCAGACTCTACAAGGTCTACCTCCCATGAAATAGTTCAGATCCCAGAAGAAGAACAACGAATTAATGTTGAAGGATCAACTAAAGAAAAAGATCAACAACCTGTCGATTGTCCAAGAATCGGAAGCATAAGTCTAGTCATCCGAAGAACTCATTATTGGTGACGTTAATGGGGGGATTCGCACGAGATCCAAAAGGCGAGAAGAGTCTAGTGCTGTGGCACTTATTTCTAAAATAAAACCCAAAAATATAGAAGAAGCCTTAGCTGACGAAAGCTGGATTGAAGCAATGCAATAAGAACTCAGACAATTAAGCATTAACGATGTTTGGGAATTAACTCCTAAACCAAAAGGTAAGCCTATTATTGGAGCTAAATGGGTTTTCAGGAACAAAGTCGATGAAAAAGGAAAAGTGACAAGAAACAAGGCAAGACTCGTGGCTAAAGGTTATACGCAAGAAGAAGGGATAGACTATGACGAGACTTACGCTCCTGTAGCAAGGTTAGAAGCAATTAGATTATTACTTGCTTTTGCTTGCTATAAGAATTTCAGGTTATTCCAAATGGACATCAAAAGTGCATTCCTGAATGGATTTATTCAAGAAGAAGTCTATGTGGAACAACCTCCTGGATTTGAAGATCCAAAGAAACAAGACTATGTGTTCAGACTGAAAAAGGCTCTATATGGATTAAAACAAGCTCCTCAAGCTTGGTACGAAAGGTTAAGTAACTTTTTAATTCAAAGTGGTTTCATTAAAGGAAAAGTAGACACTACATTGTTTATCAAAAGGGAAGGTAAAAGCTTTTTACTTGTCCAAATTTATGTTGATGACATTATATTTGGATCATCTAATGAGATTTTGTGCAATAAATTTTCTAAGTCTATGTAGGATGAATTCGAGATGAGCATGATGGGTGAACTATCTTTCTTTCTTGGTCTACAAGTGAAACAACTGAAAGAAGGAATTTTCATTCATCAAGATAAATATGCAAAAGAACTTGTTAAAAAGTTCGGACTGGAAAATTGCAAAAAGACTGACGTACCAATGTCAAATTCTTCGAAGCTAGACAAAGATGAAGGAGGAAAGAAAGTCGACCAAAAATTATACAGGAGTATCATTGGTTCACTTTTTTATCTTACTGCGTCTAGACCTGACATTTTGTTTAGTGTTTGCATTTGTGCTAGATTTCAATCAGATCCTAAAGAATCTCATTTAAGTGCTGCAAAACGCATCATCAAATATGTTGCAACGACTGCTAAGCTTGGTCTATGGTATCCCAAGGGAGGAGACTTTACTCTTCTGGGATATTCAAATGCAGATCTTGTAGGATGCAGAGTTGATACAAAGAGCACATCCGGCACTTGTCAATTACTTGGTAACAGGGCAGTACCTTGGTTTTCAAGGAAGCAAAGTACCGTAGCACTTTCAACAACAAAATGTAGCTCTTGGAAGCTGTTGTTCTCAAATACTATGGATAAAACAACAACTACGAGACTTTGGCATCGAAGACTCTTGCACCGAGATAAAATGCAACAACACCAGTGCAATTAATCTCACAAAGAATCCAATTCTTCATTCAAGAGCAAAGCATATAGAGATTAGACATCATTTTATTAGAGATCATGTTCAAAATGGAGAAGTCTTGATACGGTTTATCGACTCAAAGAATCAACGCGGACATATTCACAAAGCCACTTGAGAAAAGCTCATTTGAGTCTATTCGTTCAAGACTCAATATCTTATCTCTTAAAGACTGATGAAGCTCAGACTCAGGAACAAAATCTGAAAAGGATCAGGCTCAAAAAGTTCAGACTCAGAAGACCAAAGGTTATGACTGTAAGTTATTTAAGTTATAGTGCCTTTAATCCTTTAAACTAAAATCTCGAAAAGGTAAGACCGTATGTTAATTGATATTAAAAAGGCAGTTATCTTTTTGAAAAAGATGGTTACCAATTTTCAAAATGGTAGTTATTTCTGATAAGGCATTTTTATTTTTCCTTTTCGTGACGTTTCAAATACCCCGTTTCGATTGTTTTATATACTGTTCTTCTTCCTCTTTATTTTCACCCAAAAATCCTAGAGCACAGATCTTCACTCTCTGTAATTCTTCTCTTGAGTTTAACCCTTAAAGTTCTCATCTTTCTCGCGAATCGAGTGTGAAAATCCTCCCAAAGACTGTGACAATGTTGCATCAAAGAAAGTCATCGAGAATAGCAAGCAGGGGACCACAAGTTATGCGTGAGGGGCTTACGCATTTTGATCTAACCGAAGAAGGAGACTCTCCAAGACAACAAGAGCGTCAACATTCTCAATCGCGCAATTCCTCACCTGCTAGATCACATGATAGTCACCATCAACAAGCAGAGGAAGACATCATTGAGGATGTAGAACCCGTAAGATCTCTTAAGCCCGCATTCACTTATAGGCTTTACTCCGTTTTGAAAGAAGGGGGTTCTACAATGACATTTATCGATGAGTTTTTAAAAGAAAAAGGGTATCGGAATGAGACCCATTTCTTAAGAGTGATAGAACGTTCGGGAGTTGTTCCTGTTGGAACAGCGGAAAGGGCTTTCGCTAATTTTCCTAGTGATCCACGTTTTGGAAGTATGAATCAACCTGAAGGAAAAGACGACGATGAAAAAATGTTCGTAAACTTTAAGCCAAGACTGGGTGTGGCTGCAAAAATTCGAGGAAAGAGGGAAGAATTGTTTCGTTCTGAGGAACACAAAAAAGTTTACTCAAAGTTTCTGAAGCGTGGGGTCATGAACCCAAAAATTGTGGACTTCGATTTCCTTGACCTGTTAAACATCAAGCTGAGAGAGAAGTTTGAAAAACTTCAACTTGATCGATTCTGCACCGAGATAGATCTTGCTCATTCGAATCGACCGCATATTTCTATTCGAATCTTAGTTTTCTTGATGCGAATAGATTCTCCTTCAGTGTTAGAGATAAGGAGTATGTGGTTGACATGGATATTCTTGCTGATGTAATTGGTGTGGAAAGAGGAGCTTTCCAATCTATATTTGTGTTTGTTAGTCATGCGACCATGGAGCTTGCTAAAGATAGAATTGCAGAAGGGTGACTCTCTTATCTGAGGATGAGTGCATCCAACATACTGCTCCATAAGATCGTGATTAACTGTCTCAGACCCAAGTCTACATCGAAGACAGATGTCTCAAACTCTGAAGCAAAATTGATGTACGCCATCAAAATTGGTCACAAGTTCTCCTTGCCTCACACTATAATGTTTCACATGTATAGGTCCATGGCAAAGGACAAGGGCAAACTTCCTTAGTCTGCTCTTATCACTCGTTTATTCAGACACTTTAATATTCAGCCTCCAAAGATTCTGTGTGTGAGAACCATTAATCAAATGGTAATAGGGCTGAAAATGATCACAAAGATGTGTTTGAAGGATCTAAGCAAGATGTTAGAGCAATTTAAGGAGAAAACCCCTGTCAAATCTAGACAAGACTCTGCTGCTGCGAAGAGAAAAGGCAAAGAACCCATGACTGTTTCATCCAAAAGAAGGAGAGCAATCATCTTACAAGATGAAGATGATGAGGCATCATCAATTTCCTGAAGAAGACCCTGAGGCATCATCTCCAAATGTGGATCCTTGTGCTGATGTTTGATCTTCTGGCTTTACTCCACAATCTGACCATGCTGAAGCAAGCACATAGACTGATAAATCTGCAGACTTTCAAAGGTTGCTTGAACTTCTTATGGAGCTTAAAGGCCAGGTCTATGCATTGAGATGCGAACTTCAGACTCTGTAGAATGCTCATCATGTTATCTCCGTCACTTTTCAAGATCAAATTCGAGATATTCATCTTCAGATTCAGGCAACTGCAAAGGTAATGGCTCTAGCACAACTGCAGGAGGATATGAAGAAGCTGGAAGACACTGTCAAGTCGATGGGAGATTTTCAGCTCGTTCGCATTCCTAGGGCATCTTGATTTTATCTTTCTCACCTTTTTAATGCTGACAAAAAGGGGGAAAAGTTGCAGATTTTTAACTCTTGGACAAATAATTTTTCAATGTTTTGATGTTTTTGTTTGACTTTATCTTTTTGTTTGGATTTTGGACTGACTTGAACTTTGGATTGCTTATTGCAGTACTTTAAGCTATACTGTTGACTTCGATAAAGATAACTGATAAATGTCTTTACAGGACTAATGTTTTTTACAGGACTAACTCTTTTTCTGTGGATGCAGATCTGTCATTATCTTTATCCTAATGAGATATCTTTGTTAGCTTAAATGTTTTATTGCAGGTCGATAGTATCCAAATCTGTAGGAAAGTTTTGTCACCATCAAAAAAAGGGAGATTGTTAGAGAAATCTTCTTAAGGTGTTTTGAAGTTGACAAAACGTTTCCATCAGTCTAGTCTGAAGACTTGCAGACTCTATTGACAAAGTCTGAAGACCTCCAGACTCAAGATTCAAAGTGTACCTTCATTGACAGTTTCCAGACTGACGAAGTTAAAGTTCTATTCGGATAGATTAAAGCATATCGTTATGGATTTGATTCATTTGGTTAAGGAATATCTCACGGCTGGAGTTCGCACTTCAAGATCTGTTATTCGTATTCGAGTAATCTAGATCCTCTAGATCTGCGAATTATACTTGGAAGGTTCTACTTATGGAAACCTAGATCCTGATTGTATGGGCGAGCAGGATTGATGGGCTATCGTCATTTTCCTTGATTAGCTCGAGATCTCTTTAATTGATTCTGTCCAACGGGTTGATTGGAAGAACTTCTTTTGAAGGTGCCAACGGTATTGAAGGCATAAAGAAGTATATAAGGGACGTTTAAGTTGGTCAAGAGTGCACGATAGAAAAATTTCAAAGTTTGAATCTCTTTATTCTTTTGCGATCTTATTCGTTGAGCTATACTTGTAATCAAAAGAGAGACTGAATTTTGGTGAGACCTTTAGGAAGTGTAGTAGAGTCTCTACATTGTAGAATCAAGGACGTGAGACTGTAAATTCTCTTTTGATTCTTAGTGAAATCCAGCCGGTGGGCTGTTCGTGCGGTAAAGTGGACATAGGCTTGGTCTAAGCCGAACCATTATAAACTTGGAGTCTTGATTCTCTATCCCTAATCCTTTTACTTTACATTGCATCTTCATAGGTCTATTATTGTTTTCAATCTCTTAGTCTATCAATCGTTAAAAAATCAATCTATTCCGTTATGATTAGTAAAAATCACTTTGATCACCTATTCACCCCCTCTAGGTGCTTGTACTAGTCCTTTCATAAGTGTAACAACTCGGAACATTTCGAGAAAGAATGTCCCAAGGTTTGGAGACCAGTTAAGAAGGACTGGGTTGAGACTATTTTTAATACTAACTCTCCTGGACCCAAGAAAATCTGGGTACCAAAGAAAGTTTAAGTTTTTCTTTTAATCATAGGTCACTATCAAAAGGAAGATGAAATGGTATTTGGATAGTAGCTGTTGGAGGCATATGACAGGAGACTCAAGCTGCTTCATAAAGCTTGTTAAACTGAATGGAGAAATTTCTTTTGGAGGAAACAACAAAGGAAAGATTGTAAGATATGGAACTGTGAAAATTAGAAGCCTAACTATCAACAATTTTTCTTTGGTGGAAGGTTTGAACTACAATCTATTGAGCATAAGTTAGTTTTGCGATACTGGTTTCAGAATAAACTTCCAAGAAGACATTTGTTCTGGAACAAGTCAAGACTTCTCTCTATCTTTTACTGGACGAAGACATTGCAACATATACCTTATGGACGTAAACCAGGAAAATTCTCAGTGTCTTATTTTTATTCAAGATGAAGCAAGTCTCTGGCATTGGAAGTTTTGGTCATGTTAATATGAAGCAAATTGCTAAAATTTCCTCTAAGAAGCTGGTTCGAGGACTTCCTAATTTGGCTTATCAGAAGTCTGAATTATGCACTCCTTGTGTCTTGGGAAAATAGGTAAGAAGTTCCTTTAAATTAATAAATCAAGTTTCTACCAATCGAGCATTGCAGCTTCTCCATATGGACCTTTTTGGACCAATTAGAACTCAGAGTATTGGTGGAAAGAAATATTGCCTAGTAATTGTGGATGATTACTCTCGTTTCACTTGGGTATACTTTCTGACAAATAAGTCTGAAACCTTCTCTTATTTCTCGAAGTTTGCCAAGAAGGTTCAGAATGAAAATGGTTATGCTATTTCGAGCATACAAACTGATCATGGAGGTGAGTTTGAAAATAAGGACTTTGCGAAGTTTTGTGATAAATCTGATTTTCGGCATATTTTCTCTTCTCCATACACTCTAGAACAAAATGGGGTTGTGGAAAGGAAAAATATATCTTTACAGGAGATGACCAGAACTCTCTTAATAGAGAGTAAATTATCCTCTCGATTTTGGGCAGAAGCAGTTTCTACTGCTTGCTATATTATCAATAGAGTTTTCTTGAGGCCTATCCAAGAGAAAACTCCTTATGAAGTATATAAAGGAAAGAAACCGAATGTTTCCTACTTTTATGTCTTTGGTTGTAAATGTTTTATTTTGAAGAATGCGAATGACCGATCTAGAAAGTTCAAGGAAAAATCAGACGAATGAATCTTCCTTGACTATTCGACTTCAAGCAAAGCCTACAAGGTCTTTAACAAGAAGACTCAATTCGTGGAAGAATCTATGAACGTCAAGTTTCAGGATTTTGTGCAGAATCAACCAGATCAGACTTAACTTGAAGAGTTTGAACCCGTTCTAGACTTAACAAAGTCTACTTCCCCCGAAGAGGTTCAGACTTCTGGAGAACAGCAACAAGCAGATCAAAAAGATTCAACCGAAGCAGAGGATCAATAAACTCTTAAACCGAGCAGCAACTAGAAGCACAAGTCAAGTCATCCCAAAGAACTCATCATTGGCGACATTGATGAAGGAATTCACACCAGATCCAAAGGAAGAGAAGAGTCTAGTGCTCTAGCACTTGTTTCTGAGATAGAACCAAAAGGAGTAGACGAAGTTTTGTCTGATGAAAGCTGGATAGAAGCTATATAAAAAGAACTCAGACAATTCAGCATAAATGATGTATGTGAGCTGATTCCAAAACCCAAAAGCAAATCTATTATTGGTTTGAAGTGGGTTTACAGAAACAAGATGGATGAGAAAGGAAAAATGGTTAGAAATAAATTAAGACTCGTGGCAAAATGATATACACAAGAAGAAGGGATAGACTATATAATATGACTTATGCACCACTAGCGAGGTTAGAAGCAATTAGATTATTACTTGCTTTTGCTTGTTTCCAAAATTTCAGGTTATTTCAGATAGACGTCAAAAGTGCCTTCCTCAATGGATTTATTCAAGAAAAAGTCTATGTGGAACAATCACCAGGATTTGAAGATCCAAGAGGACCAGACTCAGTCTACATACTGAAAAAGGCTTTGTATGGACTGAAACAAGCACCTTGAGCCTGGTATGAAAGGTTGAGTACGTTTCTAATCAAAACAGTTTTGAAAAGGGAAAAGTTGATACTACTTTGTTTATAAAGAAAGAAGGAAACGATTTTCTATTGGTACAAATTTATGTAGATGATATTATCTTTGGTTCTCCTAACGAAAGTTTCTGCAAGAAATTTTCAAGATCTATGCAGGATGAATTCGAAATGAGCATGATTGGTGAATTAACCTTCTTTCTAGGATTGCAAGTCAGACAATCGAAGAAATGTATTTTCATTCGCCAGGAGAAATATGCCAAAGATCTCATCAAGAAATTTGAATTGGAGAATTGCAAGAAGACAAAGACACCTATGTCAAGCTCTTCAAAACTGGACAAGGATAAAGAAGGGAAGAAAGTAGATCAGAAGCTATACAGAAGCATGATTGGTTCTCTTCTCTACCTTACTGCCTCAAGACCTGATATTCTATTCAGTGTGTGCATCTGTGCAAGATTTTTCAGTCTGATCCAAGGGAATCTCATCTAAGTGCTGTAAAACGCATCATTAAATATGTTGCGACTTATCCAAAGCTGGGTCTATGGTATCCAAAAGAATGAGACTTTACTCTACTTGGATATTCAGACGCTGATTTAGCTGGTTGTAGAGTTGACAGAAAGAGCACATTTGGTACTTGTCAACTGTTGGGAAATATGCTGGTATCTTGGTTCTCAAGGAAGCAAAATACTGTAGCATTATCAACAGCAGAAGCAGAGTGTGTTGCTCTTAGGAGCTGTTGTTCTTAAATTCTATGAATAAGACAGCAACTAAGAGACTTTGGAATAAAAGAATCCTGCACCGAGATCAGATGCGACAACACAAGTGCCATTAATCTCACCAGAAACCCAATTCTTAATTCAGGGGCGAAGCATATAGAGATTCGACATCATTTTATAAGGGATCATGTCCAAAATGGCGAGATTCTGGTTCAATTTATTGAGTCAAAGAATCAATTGGCAGACATCTTCAAGAAGCCTCTGGAGAAAAGCTTATTTGAGTCTATACGCAGCAAGCTGAATATTATCTCCTTTCGACTAAAGTCTGAAGTTGGTTAGACTCAAAACTTCAAGAAGCTACTGCAGTTGAGAATCTCTCGAATCCAGGTATTTTTTTTTTGGTATGAAAAGGTATGATTATCTGAATCATCACTTGCCTATTTTGTTTTTAGAATTTACTATTTTGTTGGATTTTAAATTTTTGGCAGTTACCTTTTTTTAAAATTTGTTTTGAAAAGTCATTTTTCTTTTTCCTTATGACGGTTCGAATACCTTCTTTCATTGTGACCTTTCATTTTCTTTAAATACTTTTTAGTATTTCCTTCGATCACATCCTTTCAAAACCCTAGAATACCAATTCTCTCTCACTCTCATTTTTACTCTCAAAACCCTTCTGCAAGTTTCCATCTTTTCCACTTGAACATGTCTTCGAAATCTTCCAACTCTGCATCCATGTCTCACCAGCGAAAGTCCTCTTGGATAGCCAATCAAGGTCTGAGGAGCATGCCAGAAGGACCAGTGCATTTCGATCTCACTGAAGAAGACTCCATAGAACTCTCCGCAAACCTCTCCACAGAATGTTCCGTGCCAACCTTTGGAAGAGGAGGTTGAACAAGACGCTGTTCCTCTTAGGACTTTAACCCCTCAGGTTCTTTATAAGCATTATCGTTATCTGAAAATGGGTGGTACTCCAATGTCCTTTATTACTGATTTTCTAAGAGGACACGTGCATAGCAATGAAACAATATTCTTAAGAATGATGGACATTTGGGTATAGCACCAAAAAGTTCAGTAGACAAAGCTTTTCTTTATTTTCCTTCTGACCCTCGATTTAGTTCTGAGCATCCTGAAAAACAAGGACGATGATGAGCGGATTTATTCGAATTTCCAACCCAGAATGGGTGTGGCTACTGATGTTCCTGGAAAGAGAATGAGATTGTTTCGTTCTAAGGAACACAAAGGGCTTATAATCAGATGTTGAACAAAGGGGTGATAAACCCTCAAACAATGGATTTCGATTTCTTGAACTCAATCAAGGTTGATTTAAGGGCAAAGTTGGCTGCTCTTCAACTTGAGACATTTTGTGCTGAAACTGCTGTAGCTTATCCTGAGTTGACGGCATATTTTTATTCTAATCTGTCTTTCCTTGACCAGACTCACATACAGTTCATTGTGTGTGACAAAGTTTTTATTGTGGATGTTGATACTCTGACTAACATTCTGGGAGTAGAAAGAAGTGGCTTTCAACCGATCCAAATCTCAATCAGTCAAGCAACCCGTTTCTTGGTGAAGGACAAGATGCCAGCTGGAAGTATCACTTACTCTCGATTGCTAGCAACCAACGTTCTGTTGCACAAAATTGTGATCAACTACATCGGATCAAAGGCATCATCCAAGACTGACGTGTCTAGATTCGAAGCAAGAATCATGTGGCTGCAATGGCATTCCTTTTTCTCTGCCCCACACCATTTTCCTACACATGTACATGACAGTTATGAAGGAAAAAGGGTAATTGCCTTAGTCGGCTTTGATCACCAAGTTATTTCGCCACTTCAAGATCCAATTCCCCTCTCCGCTCTACACAAGAACCATTAGTCCTATGGTGATAGGACTGAAGATGATCTCGAAGATGAGGATGAAGAATCTAACCAAGGTGATTGAGCGTCTGAAGAAGGAATCAACAAGTAGAACCAAGGCATAATCGACTTCTACAAAGAAAAGAAAAAGGGAAGAGTGTTGCCTAAGCAACTTTGAAGAAGCAGAAGAGGCATGTCCTCCTGATGGATGAAGAAGAGGAGGATGACTTGACCATCTCTGCACTTGCCTTGAGGATTATTCAAGGAGTTGATTCTGAAGAAATAGAGGAAGAAGAAGTTGAAGTAGAACCAGAAGCGGAAGTAGAAGCAAAAGAAGAAGAACAAGCAGAAGAAGAAGAAGATGAGGGCGAAGAAGAAGAAGTTGAGCCTGAAAGATCAACGGAGAAGTACCATGAAGATGAAAACTCAGATGGAGCAAGTGGTGCCATACCACTTTTAGACGATAATGAGAAAGGAGTTTCTAAGAAGAAAGAGGAGATGCTGCTTCCAAAGACGAAGAAAATCAACAAGGGAAGGGATCCAGTGCTGAGAAAGAAAAGGCTGCAGAAGGAGAAGTCTCATCTCAACCTGAAGGCAACAAGTCAGGGGGAGATCTTGAGAAAATTCCTACTACTAGTGATGGCATTAGCAGATCCCCTGTAGATCCAGAAGAAGTCTTTGCATCTTACTTTCCTGAAACTGAGCTTGAAGAAGAGACTCCTAATCAAGACAATCAACAAGATGCTCGTATTCAAGTCGATGTTCCTCCATCTCTTGATACTCCACAAACTCACTTTGTTGAAGCCAATGTTCAAACTGAAACTCATCCCAACTACACAAGGTTGGTTGATCTTCTTTTGGAGGTTAAGGCTCAGCAATACGCAATGGAGTACGAGATTCAAAAGATCTACATCGCCTTAAAGTCCTCAACAGACTCTCTCGATGGCAAGGTACAGTCTCTTGACAATAAAGTTCAGACTTTGAATCAACAGACGTCCCAGGTTGTAGCCAAAGTAGAGGAGGTAGTGCAGTCACTTGAGGATTTTAGACTAGTTCGAGCCCCCAGTCAAACCTGATCGATTTCATATTTTCAATTCTATCCTTTTTGAGATTCTCTTTCTTTTTGCTGTCGACAAAAAGGGGGAGAATGTGTGCAGATTTGAATTTTGAACTATTTGTTTGCAGATTTGAACCTTGAACTTGTTTGGATTGAACTTGTTTGGACTGAACTTGTTTGTTTATATTCTGCAGTAATCTTTAGTGGTTGTGATTGTGATTATGGATATGGTTGATTGAATCATGTTTAAAGTTTCAAGATAAACGAGTTTTCTGTGGTTGCAGAATCGATATTATCCAGATCCTCAATCTTTTTTTTTATAAGTTATCATATACTGCTAAAGTATTGTTTTGCAGGATATAGTTCTTTAAATTTGCAGGAAAGTATTTTTACCATAAAAAAAAAATGGGGAGATTGTTAGAGAAAACTCTTATGTTGTTTTGAAGCTGACAAAACTTATCCAAGTTCTATTCTGAAGATTGCCAGACTTTTGTGTCAAAGTCTATCTTACAACATAAGTCTACCCACTCTGACAAATTCCAAACCGAACGCAAGAGAAGAATGAAGACTTATCCAAACGCGGGATTATCTTTCTTTTTTCAAGGGTTCAGTTTGTACATGATAAATATGATCTTCTGGTTGGAAATGCCACATACGAGATTGATTATCCTTATAAGAATCAATTTAGTTACATCAAATCTTTTTGGATAACAAGTTAATATGGAAAGAATCTACTTATTAAAACCAAGATCCTGATTGTATGGGCGAACATGATTGATGGGCTTTCATCACAATCTTCAAACGGCTCGAGATTTCCTTGATTGATTCTGTCCAACGAGTTGATTGGAAGAATTCCTTTGGAAAGTGCCAACGGTCGAGAAGGCATGAAGGAGTATTTAAGGAGGACTCTCCAGTCATTTGAGAGAGTGCGTGAAAGAAGTATTCCAAAGCCTGAAGCTTCCCACTTACTTGTTATGCTTTACACTGTGCTCAAATTTGTACTCAAAAGAGAGAGAGACTTATATTACGACTTCATGAGAGCAGTAGAGACTCTTCACTGTAAAGTCTAGATCACAAGATTGTAAATTCCCTTTTGATTCTTAGTGGAAACCAGCCAGAAGGCTGTCAGCGTGGGAGAGTGGACGTAGGCTTGATCTAAGCCGAACCACTATAAATTCTGTGTTTCTTTTCTCGTCCCTAAACTCCTTTACTTTATTCGTGTTTCAATTTTGTAGTTAAAGTTTAAACTATTTTAAAGTCTGCTGATCATGAGACTCAGTTTTAAAAGCAAAATATTCTTATTGCTTTTTGCGAAAATCGCCTTCACACCTATTCACCCCTCCTCTAGGTGTTCATACTAGCACTTTCAAAGTCTAGCTTTATATCTTTCAAAGTGCCCAATGAATCACTCTTATTTTTGAAGATCCATTTACAACAAATGACCTTCACATCATCAAGCAACTCAACCAAATCCCAAACTTTGTCAAATGCCACAGAACTCATCTCTTCCTTCATGGCATTATACCGCAAATTGGATTTATCACCGTCCATGACTTATGAAATGTTTCGGGATCATTCTTAGCTATAGTATTATACTCAAATTCTTGTAGATACATAATATAATCACTAGGAATTGCTGATTTACTTATTCTAATATATCTTCTTAATGTTGCGTCAATATTCTCTTGAGGAGCGTGTTACTCAATCGGTTATTCAACAGTTTTTAGCAATTGCTGAACAACTGGATCTACTAGATCAATTTTGATAGGTTATGGAACTTTAATGATTGGCTGTTTAATAGCCGGTTGACTTGAATGGGCGTTATGAACAACAACCAACATTATACTTGATGTGGAAGGTTGAGTGTTTGAATGATCTTTCTTAGGGACAAGGTCCTTCAATCAATCGCTCCTACTAATCAAGTCATTTTCAAAAAACTTAGCTTTTCTTGATTCCACAATCTTAGTGGTGTGAGATGGACAATAAAACCTATATCTTTTGGACCTTTCGGCATATCCAATGAAATACTCACTTAAGGTTCTTGGGTCCAACTTCTTTTCTTGTGGATTTTGGATTTTCACTTCATACAAGCATCTCCAAATGCATACATATCCCAAACTTGATTTCCAACTTCTAAATAACTCAAAAGGTGTCTTTGGGACAACCTTGATTGGAATTCGGTTTAATATTTACACTGTCGTCTTAAGTGTTTCAATCCACAAGGATTTAGAAAGTTTGGAGCCGATAAACATACTCTGCACCATGTCCAGTAAATTTCGGTTTCTTCTTTCCACTATGTCATTTTGGTCCGGAGAACTAGACATAGTATATGGAGCAACTATCAAATGCTCTTGAAGAAACTTTGCAAATGGACTAGATGCTTGTCCATCTTTAGTATATCTACCATAGGATTCCCCACCTCTATCTAATCTCACGATTTTAATTTGCTTGCCGCATTGTTTCTCTACTTCTGCCTTAATTAATTAAATATGCTATGACTACTCTCTAATTAATTAAATATATGGATCATTGGACATTTAATTTCATGCATAAAATATTCATAAAAAGGCATGAAAGGCCAAAATAGTAAATAAATGCACCAATTGGCAATCGGTAAAATAAATTCAGCCAATGATAGAACTATAAATTATAAATGCCAAGGGGTAGAATCGTAATAACGGCAAAAATAAAAGAAAAGGAAAAATGGGGTGGGTGCATGCTGTGCATGTGCCTCAACCATCGCTTGCCCTTCTTAATGGAGCGGGCGCAGGCGCAGGCGTGTAGCCCGTACGCACCTGGCAACTGCCATGCAAGCTCGTGTGGCACACATGCCCACGCGCCAACGGTTCCGTGTGCGTGACCCCACATAGTTCTTCCTCCGAGTGAATAGAATGCCTTCTCTCGCCGTTTTTCGCCGTTCTGCCACGACTTTCGCCGTCCATTACTTCTTTGATAGCCCATCTCAGACCAAAATAAATGATGGGCTTTGAAGACCACACCATCATTGAAAATGCTAGTATTACTACCTAGAGGGGGTGAATATGTGTAAAAACAAATTTAAACAAATAAATGTAGAATGAGTTAAATTTCAAGCAAAGTCTGACTAAAGGTGCCACCAGACTTCTGAAGTAAATTCAGACTTAATTAAATAAGGTTTATAAAATTGATAAGTTTAGAAAAAGATTGTAACGAATAAATCAAAACGAGTTAAGGGAAGAGAAAATTGAACATAAGATTTATAATGGTTCGGCTTAAGTCAAGCCTACATCAATTCTTCCATGCTGACAGCCTTCTGGCTGAAATTCACTAAGGTATCAATAGAGAAATACAACGATTTGAGTACGAATACTCAGTGAAGGATTTCTTTTTCTCTCACTAAGTCACTCTTCTTGTGTTTTTCTCTCTTGAATACAATTTGTAAGCATTGTCGATGAAGAACAAGTAATTGGAAATGCCTCAAACTTTGGAATTTCAATTTTCACGCACTACCCCAAATGGACTAAATGACCTCCTTAAATACTCCTCTATGCCTTTCTAACCGTTGGCATTCTCCAAAGAAATTTCTTCCGATCAATCCGTTGGATAGAATCGATTAAAGAAATCTTGTAACCCTTTGAAGATTGAGATGAAAATCCAATGATTTTGGTCGCCTATACAATCAGAATCTAAGTTTCTATAAGTAGATGTTTCCTAAAAAGGAACTTGTCTTCATAATTGATTTCATCAATTCATGATTGATTCCATCAATATATATATATATAAGGTAAGTGAGATTCTTCGCCAGAAAGCTAGATATTATGTATAAATCTCATTCGTACTGAAACCTTGTCAAAAAAATCAATAATCTTGAGTCTAATTATATCTTCGTTCTGAACTTGGTTTTATTCTGGATCTCATCAGAGTGGGAAAGACTTCTGTAGGAGATAAATTTTGACAAAATTCCACGATATAACACATAAGTCTAGTTTCCTTCAAAATAAGAACAAGAATAAGAAGAAAGAAAGTTTTGTCAATTTCAAAACTTGATAGGAGTTTTACAGGCGCGACCACATAAGTCCAAGTTTTGGCGTAAATGACCAAGTAATTGGCCCCAAATCAAACAAAAATTTTGCAAAATGCAAACCCTTAACCACCACGACTTCCACCACCTGATTAACCTTTGGCAAACACTAATATGCCGAAATAAGTTATGGCCGTTCTTCCTCATGGCGGTGCGATCGTACCAGTCTAAAATCGAGTGGTGGGTCATCGGAATTCACTAGAATCAACGAGTTTCTCTCTTGGCCTCAAAATTCCGAATTACTGTTCATCTACAAAAGGCCTGAAAAATACACAAAAGATTCGACAAAAACAAGGCAGTGGCACTAAAGACACTTTGATACCAAATGTTAGACATAAAAATCAAATGCCCAAAAAACAGGATCAAATGTAAACAAACCTCTAGCCATTGTTCGTTGGAAATTCACGGAGATTCGGCGAAATTATGGGCACACTCTGCTAACCCAATTTCCTCGTGTACTGATGGTGTATTCTAAATGAGAGGATTTGCGTTAGACCTTGTGATTACCTACATAAATGAACAATCGTTCCTTTTATATACCGTTTCCTATCAAAGCGGTTACTAAATGAGTGGTTGTCACGAAGAGGTACAAAGCGTGGAAAATTACATGTGGAATAACCTCTACTTTAAAGAGAAAATGTGGGTCCAAAAATGAGGGATCACATTATATATATAACACAGAGAATTCGGTCACACAAATGAACACGAGTTGAAGGGGTTTGCGCAAAACAAACGTTTAAGAGAGGAAACTGGACAGCGGAAACGACTAATAGGGGTGAAAATGCACCTATATCTCCATCATTTGAAAAGGGAAAAAGAATAGTTTCACACCTTAAATAGCTGGGGAGATTAGACCATACGAAAAAATATGGGGCTGCAAACGCATTTGTCCCTATCGCGTACGTGGAATCTTTTAAAACCAAAGCCTAGGGCAATGAAAGCCTAGGACCACAAACATACCCACGCTCTCCGACTTGTGGAAGTCCCTAAGCTCATTTGCACTTTTCTGGGTCTACCACTCCGACACGTAACTGATAGTAGTATTTGTCCATCTCACGGAGCTATATCGTGATCCACTGATCGCACCCCAATCCAAGAGAAGAAGATTTGCCCGGACGAAATTTAAAAATAACCAAAGAGATGTAGGGGTTCCCTCTTTATGTATTTCCATATCTTGTTTATTTTCTAATTCAAGTGCACTAAAACAAGGAACGGTATAGAATGGTTGAAGTGAAACAACCCAATTGTTTTAGTTGGTTGTGTGATACTGAATCTGGGAAGTTTTGCCTACAATGAAATGAACTTGGACCCGATCCTTGAGCTGAATGACTACTTTCCGATTCTGCCCTGTCATACCAGAGTAATGCAACTTTTAACTCGATAAGTTTTAGTTGAAAGGTTTACTCAGAGAAAAAGAGAAGGGGGAAGATAATTAGCAGGTGCAACTCTTCATAATTCAGTAGTGAAATGGCCCCAGAAGAAAGTGGAGTTTGCGTTCGAAAATGGCACTTCTAAGACGTGAGCGTAGTAGTACGGTGCCGCTGTCGTTCCTAACCTAATTGGCAGTGCAACGAGCACCACGGACATGGCTTTACAAGTCAAGTAAGTAGGCCCAATTAATATTTGCAGCGCCCGATTTTAGTCTCCAAACATAGTATTAGCGTTAATGATAGTCGGCCTTTTGTGGTCATGGCTGATCTCCAACAAGAGATGCTGGCTTTCGCCCGTTGCTGAGGTGGCGATGGTGCTACTCTTCCTCTTCTAGAGAAGGTGGATAATAGTCATACTATGTGACTGGCAACGACAAGAACCGGCCATTACAAAGTCGAAACTCCGAAATCCAATAACAATGTTAGTTGCGATGCCTAACACACCAATAAAATGAGTTTGGTTGGCTACACCACCTCAATCCTATCATCAATTAAAAACTTAAAACTATTAAATGAACATGTGGTTTAATAGTATCTCCTTTGCATGTACCTAAGCACAAAGCTTGAAAATATGTAATTGTGAAGGCAAATAGAGACTTAAAAAAATTTGAACTTAAGAATCTTGCTCTCATACCATGTGAGAGATTTCATAAATTCATTGCTAGCTTTTTAGAAAGCTTAAATTATTAGATAAATGAATGATTTAATTTTAAAATCCTAACAATTTGTTGCACAAAATCTCAAATCAATGTACAAATTAATCCCAAATTGCCGAAGTTGCTAATGCTAGGTCAGGGAAGAATTTGATCATATGGAGGAGCACGAGTTGAAAGGGTTTGCAGACCACAAAACAAACGGGAGAATTATCAATAAAGTCCTAACCTATTGCAATTATACCAATGGATGCTAACCGTCCTATGTGGCACGATTGGTGCTAATGTGGACATTTGTTAATAATATTTTAAAGATTTTTCTTAATTTTTAATAATATTTTTGAATTTCTTCTTTCCTTTCCTTTCTTTTTCTTTTTCTTTTTTTATTTTCCCGAGACTTAGGTTTGGCGAGGGCTAGGACACCCTTACCAAATGTGGCCAGGCAAAGGTGCCGAGGTCCTTGCCCAATGCTGACGAGGGTGTTTAGGCTCTAAATCCTGCAAGAAAAAAAAAAGTAAAGAAAAGAAAAAAGAAAAAAGAAAAAATATAAATAAATTCAAAAAATTATTAAAAATATCCACGTTAATATCGGCTGTGCCATATAGGACAACTGATATCTATGTCGGCATTTTTTGACTAAAATTAGTCGGACGGACTCAATTGAAAAAAAACGTAAAAAAGTTTAGGGCTGAATTGACATAATTAAAATAGGTTTAGAACTTTTTTGGTTAAATTCTTTGTTCTTTTTCTTGATTTTATTTTTTTAATTATTCAATTCACAGTCATAGATGAAAAGGAAAGCTTTCATAGAAATCTTTCACAAAATCATCAACAAATATTATCAACTCATCATAATGGTTCTTTATCCACAAAACAAACATATAAGAGATAAAATTGGATGAACAACAAATCTGAGAGGGTCGAAAATGCACTTTTGTGCCAATGATCTAAAAATGAAAAAGAATCATTTTCCACGTTAATCAGTTCGAGAGACCAGTTCGAGAGACGAGACCATAGGAAAAATAAGGGGCAGCAAACACATTCTCGTACATCGAATCAGATCGCTATCGTCCCCAACCTAATTGGCAATGTCTCGAGCACCACGGGCACGGCTCCACAAGTCAACTTGTCGTTCAAGTTCCACGCTATTCGGGACCTGAAACCAGTGGAGATAAGCTCGAGCTTGAAACCTAACTTGAGAAGGTCGTGACCAGCCGATCAAAAAATTGTATTTTCTAATTATATATGTACGCTTATTAATATGAATTCATTATCAAGTCTTCAATTATTTGTATTTTCAAAATGCAAGTTCGAGTTTGAAAAAATTCAAGTAAGATTTATTGACCATCGAGATGAGCAAAATTGAGCTTGAGCTTACTTGAAAACTTATTCAAGTTGAGCTCGAGACAAATATAAGGACTTGAATATTGGGGTAGAGTCATCTCGATTCTACTCGATTACATCCCTATCCACTGACACCTCTTCACCTATCAGCTTAAGTTTTCAGATTAGACTTTTATGTTGATTATTTGTATCTTTGAAGATTGCAAGTTCATCTCCCTTTGATTGTGAATATTTTGATTAAGATATTAAGATATTATCTTAGAGTAATTATCTAATACAGCTTGTAAATATGTTGATGTATTCTTCATTAATATATACATTGGAATATTCTAAAAATCTAAATTTTTTAGGCCAAAGTACAACACAAGTGTCAAAACTTGGTACAAGTGGATACTTAAATGCCAAAACTTCTAAAATGTACACTTAAGTGTCACTTTTTTTTTTTTAATAAACAAGCTAATACATTTAAGCGCCAAGTCTGGCAAAGGTGGTTGAAAATCCTATGTGGCATATTTTTGATAATTTAAGTGGTCTACATGGCACGTCGGAAAGTTGACTCAGTAATGAAGATACAAAACGACGATGTTTTGCCCCAAAAATTAAATTTTAATATATATATTTAAAATAAATAAAAAGAACCAAGACATTTAAGCGCCAAGTCTGGCAAAGGTGGCCGAAAATCTGATGTGGCATATTTTTAATAATTTAAGTGGTCTACATGGCACGTCGGAAAGTTGACTCAGTAATGAAGATGCAAAACGACGATGTTTTGCCCCAAAAATCAAATTTTAATATATATATTATTTAAAATAAATTAAAAGAACCAAAATTTAAAAAATAAAAAACAAGCGAAAGCCCTTGCTGGCAATTAGCCAGGGTCACCAACCCCTGCCTAAGGCCTCACGACCCTGGCCAACTCTCGTCCCACCATCGTCGGCCCTTGTCGATGATAGTGGGGCAACGGTGGTGAGGGCTATGTAGGCCCTTGCCAAACGTTGCTATTGCTTTTTCTTTATTTAATAAATTTAGTTCTTTTAATTTATTTAGTTACTATTTATATTAAAATATAAATCTGGAGGTAAAATGATGTCGTTTTGGGTTTATATAGGTATGTTAGTGTGCAAAACGATGTCATTTTGCACTTAATTCGCTAGAAAAATGCCTCGTTAGCAATTTGGTTGGAAATTTTTGCCGTTGACATTTAAGTGTCCCATTCTTCTCCGATTTTAATACTTAAGTATACATTTTGGAAGTTTTGGCACTTAAGTGTCCACTTGTGCCAAGTTTTGACACTTGCAATGTTCTTTATCCCAATTTTTTTAAGATGGAGGTTCCGAGTTCAAATCTTTCTAGGCCTCTTTCACACTTAAGGCTTAGGCCAAAGACCAGCCTACATGTGATGGGGAGTGTTAAAAAAAAAATATATATATATATAAATATTAATAATTTATAGTAGTTCCATGAAATCACATGTGGTGTTAGAGCCATCACGAAATCTTACATGGTATTAAAGCCAATGTTGTTTCTTTCTTGAATGTGTATGGTCAATTTTTTTTTTTTTTTTTTTTTTATGAATATGCATGGTCAAATTTTTATGTGCCGCCCATAATCTGGCTTGCACATGAGGATGGGTCATGAAGTATTGTTCCACATCGCTTAATTAAGGATCCTAAATGCTCTTTATTTCATATGGTCTCTATTCACCTATCAGCTTAAACTTTTGAGTTGAACTTTCTAACTTAGTATCAAAGCCTCCTTTCGTGAGGCAACCCTCCTAGTGCACTCGCTAGCGCTCGGTGCGTCCCATGCGCCTATAGCAAAGTTCATCCAAGTGCATCATTCTCATCTGAGTAAGCACCACGATGGTCGTGTTGTCAAGCTTTTCTTTCATGGAGGTACTTTTCGATATCATGAAAACGAGTCTTCGTATAGTAACTTTTTCTGAGCAAAGCGATGTATTCCACTTGCTTTAGCCATGCCAGTCATATCAGCCACCTTTGTTCAGTTGCTGTTCCAATAGTAAAGTCGATCGCAGAGGACGCATGATGTTTGGCTCCAACAGCAAAGTCGATCGAAAGGACAAATGTTGGCCTTTAATTCTCAACTTTTCACTTTCGAGAAGCCGACACTATCACCAGACTCGCCATCATTAGATGAGAAATATCTTAAATCTTGTTGTCATTAGAAGCTTGGAGCAATCCCATGCACCGCCCCACTTCAGATCTGTTGAGTGCTAATTTCATGAAGAAACAAGTTTTCATGGCACTATTTCACTTGATTTCAAACTCAAGCTGACTTAGTCACCTTGAGTTTGAGGAGGAATATTAGAGATAACTAGGGATTTCTATAAGGTATTTTTCTTTATCAGAGATAATTAAGATATATATGTTAATTATCCATATATCTCAAAAGTGCCCATATATTGCATGTAGATCTCCAATTCACTTTGCATATCTTAACTGAGATATTATCTTGATAGAGATCGAAATATATAGAAATTCTTAATTCTTATCTTCCGGTGTTGGCCAACACTCATCAGAAAGGAGAGTGACGGGGAAGATGGCTAATTGCGGCCGAGGTGCCACAAGCGGGAGAGTGAAAGGTGGCATTATGGAGAAATTAAGCGTTTTTGGATGGTTTGGCCTGTGAACTAATATGCACGCTCTATTTTGTTGTTGATCTTTTAAGGAAAGACAATTTTAAGACGCAAACGTATAGGCACACGTCTTTCCACCAGCAAATACACGTTTATAACCATATTTATCTCCATCATGGGTTGGGATTTTGGTTGGTATATTGTTAAAGTGACAGATACCCAGGCAGTTCGGATAGGTTAAGCTTTTTCGGGTGGTTTTTAATTTTGATGCTCTATTTGATTGCTGATCATTTGAAAATAGACAAAATGCGATCATTTAAGTGTGGAAAAATTTAAGATGTAAAGTTGCGTTTAGCAGTCATGATAAAATTTAGGATATGATAAAATTTATCTTATCCGATATTTGGTGCCTAGTCAATACAAAATAAAATAATGAGGATATAAACAAAATATAATTATCTCATAAGGGAGTTGAGATAAAAGTGAATAGAATTTCTAATATTCATAATAGGAAAGTTATTTTTCTCAAATAACAAACTTCTTAAATTTAAAAAATTAAGATTATATTCCAATTTAAATAATATTTGTATTCTAGTATAAGAAATTCAAAATAATAAAACATAACAGTTTAGTAATTTTAAGTTAATCTTATTTTTATTTATATATTCGAATTTAATTCTATTTTATGATATAAATTCAACATATAAATATAAATATATTTATATTTGTTACATATTTTAGGTATATTTATTACATATTTTAGGTATTGTAGTATATTAGGTATATTAGTATAGTTTACTATTTAATAAAATTTTATTAGAGAATAATGGAGGGGGAAGAAAGAAATAAAAAAAGAAATTAATTAAAAAAGAGAGAAAAATAAGAATAAAGTAGGTAAGAATATCACAAAAGATTTTTACCATCTTCGTTTATAAATTTTTTTATTCATTTATATTAATATGTTGTTTATACCGAACAACGTATATGATATAATGTGCACTTTATTTCTACAATCACCAAACAATAGATATAATACAACAAAATTTATAGATTTTATCCAGTTCTATCCTGATTAGAATTCCAGATAACTAAATGTAACCTAAATGTATGAACACACGTCTTGTAACCCACAATCTGTGTTTGTAACCATATTTATCTTCATCTTGGGCAGGGAGTTTGGTTGCTATGCGTAAATTTTTTACAGAATGTAAGGTTATTTTGGAAAAGTTAAGCTTATTAGGATAGTGTTTAATCGACACGCTCTATTTGACTGCTGACCTTTAAGCGTAGACAAAATGCAATTATTGAACAGTAGACAATAACCAATAAATTCGCGTTTGTAATCATGTTTATCTACATCTTAGGTTGGGATTTTGGTTAGTACATGTGTTCTCGCAGAATGTACAGGCATTTTGAGAAAGTTTAGCTTTTCTTGGTGGTGTGGACTGTGAACTGATCTGTTACGCTCTAATTGGCTGCTGATCCTTTTGCGTTTGAAAATGGGATTTCTAGAACGGCAGATTGGCAGTCCCAAACCTTAGGAGTAGACGAAATGCCGATCATTTAAATGCATGAGCACGTCTCGTTACCGACAAATTCACGCTTGAAACCATATCTATCTTCATCAGTGGAACATGGGTGTTCAAATAGCAAGCAAGCACCATGCAGGTTTATCTCGAACACACGACATTGCACCCAAGGAAACTCATTGTCATTAGAATGAATCCGTAGGGAACAGTCGGCGAATTAGTTGGCCTCCGCTTCTATTTAAAGGCGTCCTGCATGCATGTTCATTCACCATGCGAACCCTCCCATTTCCTTCTTCATAGCAAAATCCTGGTGGTCGAAAACCTCCACAGGCAAAGATATATATATAGCAATAGCCACCCACAAACGCTCCGACCACTGCCGCCACAATGAGCTCTGCCACCCCGGCCACCATTAATGGCCTACTTCTCTTGGCACTCGTCGCTTTATGTAATATCGTGAAACAGCAGCTTTGTCGCAAAACCATCATAAACAAACATAATCCACTCCCACTCCCTCCAGGCCCCGCCCCGTGGCCGGTGGTTGGTTGTGCCCTGGGCATGCTTCACAACAAGCCCGTGTTCCGGTGGATCCATCGCCTGATGAAGGAGATGAACACCGAGATAGCGTGCATCCGTCTAGGGAGCACGCACATCATTCCCGTGACCTGTCCAACAATCGCCCGAGAATTCCTCAGGAAACAGGACTCATCGTTCGCCTCAAGGCCAGTTACAATGGCGTCCGGAATATTAAGCAGCGGCTACTTGACGACAGCCGTCTCGCCCTATGGGGAGCAATGGAACAAGATGAGGCGGGTCTTGGTGTCGGAGATAGTATGCCCAGCACGGCACAAGTGGCTCCACAATAAGAGAGCGGAGGAAGCCGATAACCTAGTAAAGTATGTCTTTGAACAATGCAAAACCTCAGGTCATCAAGTGAACTTGAGAACCACTACGAGGCACTATTCTGGGAATGTGATAAGAAGGTCGATGTTCAACAAGAGATACTTTGGCAAGGGAAGGCAAGATGGAGGACCAACCATTGATGAAGAACAACATGTCGATGCAATCTTCAATGCACTGTACCATGTCTATGCATTTTGTGTTTCTGATTACTTTCCATTCTTGGTCGGGCTTGACCTTGATGGGCATGAGAAGGAAGTAAAAGAAAGTGTGAGGACCCTTAGGAGGTTGCATGAACCCATAATAAGCGAGAGGATCAAACGATGGAGGGACGATTTGAGCTCGGAGTGTAATGAAAAAGAGCCTCAAGACTTGTTAGATGTTCTGGTTATGCTTAAAGACTCACAAGGGAAGCCATTGCTGACGCCAGAAGAAGTTCGAGCCTAGGCCATGGTAAAGTTATATCCTTCTTGCTAGAGTGTTCGATCAAATAGAAGGGAAAAAAAAAAAAACTGTACATTTTGATTAGTGTCCCCCATATGTAAAGGCCACGGACCCACAGTGGCCTAAATAGTTTAAATTCTGACAACAAACATGCACGACCTCATATGCAGGAGATTATGATTGGAGCGGTGGACAATCCATCAAATGCAGTCGAATGGGCAATGGCGGAGATGATAAATCAGCCCGAACTCCTTAACAAAGCCACAGAAGAATTAGACAGAGTTGTGGGTAAGGAGAGGTTAGTCCAAGAATCCGATATCCCCCGGCTCAACTACATCAAAGCATGTGCTCGGGAAGCCTTTAGGCTCCACCCGATCGGGCCCTTCAACGTTCCACACGTAGCCATGTCGGACACCGTGGTGGCCGGCTATCGCATTCCCAAGGGCAGCCACATCCTTTTGAGCCGGGTCGACCTCGGTAGAAACCCCAAGGTTTGGGATGAACCCCTCAAGTTTAAGCCGGACCGCCACATCACGAGTGACCAAGCGGAAGTTGTGCTGATGGAACCCGACTTGCGCTTCATTTCTTTCAGCACCGGCCGACGCGGGTGCATGGCTGCCACACTTGGGACAACAATGACCGTGATGCTCCTCGCCAGGCTAATCCAAGGGTTTAGTTGGAGTAAACCCTCCAATTTGTCGAGCATCAACCTCGCCGAGATGAGGGATGACCTATTCCTCGCCGAACCATTAGTAGCTCAAGCGGAGCTGCGCTTGCCAAGTCATCTCTACCTCGATCAGATACAAGTACAAAGTAAGATACGCAAGATATATTCAGATCACATTGAATATTCCTCAGATCAATCAAGATCAAATCAAAGATCAATTAATATCAAATCTAGTCTGTACATTATTTAGTTGCCTTTTTCATTATACATATCTTGTAATATAAACATTGACATTGTACGTACAGAGATATACAGAGAATATAGAAAACCTTTCTCTTCAATTCTCTCGTTCACATTCTTACATGGTATCAGAGCGTCTTCTGATCTTGGTGTAGCTTCCGCAAACCTTTTTTTTTGAATTGCCTCTGGCTCTTCTCTGCCTTTGCTATTGCAACACTTGCAAAACAAAGCAGCCTTTGGTAGGAATTCTTCTTTCAGCTTTCGTTCCTTACAGATAAACCAACCTGCAGAACAAAATTGCTGCAAATTTCTTTAAAACCTCTTCATCATGACAAACCCACAAATACCTACCTTGACCTTCGAAGATCAGACAGGAAGGAATGCAACGCTACCTGCTTCTCCCAATCCAGAATCAACCACTGTTACTTCCCTGGCTGAACATCAGCCTAGTCAAGGCCAAATTCACGCACATCGCACGCCCTGGCAACATTTTCCGGGTCAGTTCAATCCAGGGTTCTCCTTCTCGGGCTATCCTTATCAGTGGATGCCATACCCATGGATTCATGGATCGAATCCAGAAACATCACAGCCGGGCTACTAGAGCGTGCAGGCCGATGAAGGCCTACCAACCAACACTGGAGCAGGCTCAACCATCGGCCCAGAGCAGACGGACAGTTCAGGAAACTCGAATGCGGGCGTTTTCAATTCGGGGCAGACAACAAACAGCATAGGATTCCCAACAGGCTTTCTCCCTTTTCCTTTCGTGGCCGCCATGGGTCGGCTAGAACCCGGCGATGCGTTGTATGTTTCCACAGCTAACGGTCCCGAGTTGAAGCTCATCAGCAACCATCTCACAGGATCCGAGAACTATTCGAGTTGGGCGTAGGAATTCCGCCGAGCCCTCATCACAAAAGACAAAGAAGGGTTTATCGACGGAACAATTCCCTTTCCAATCGATGAAAAATTAGGGCGACAATGGAAAAAATGCAACCGGCTCATTAGGACGTGGATAGGAAATTGTATCAGCCCAGAAATAACTGCCGAGTTGCCTCCGACAGAGGACTCAAAACAATTTTGGGATAGTATAAGAGAGATGTACGGGAAATTGGATCGGGCAAGGGTTTTCTCGTTGCATCAAGCCCTCTCCGAACTGAAGCAAGGAAACATGACCATGACGGCTTGCTTCAACAGGCTTTCAGCTCTCTAGGATGAGCTAGAGGCCGCCGAAGAAAAACTCATCGGACTCGAAGAAACCCTCCAACAGTACAGGGGGATGAAGGACCGAGAGAAGGCGACAAGATTTTTGCTAATACTCAACGATTCTTACCTTACTTTCAGGTCGCAAATCCTGGCCATGGAGCCTCCGCCGCCGATTGGACGGATTTTCCAACTTGCCGTGCAGGAGGAGAGCCAAAGACTCACCTCAACGGAGAGCAAAGCGACGGAGGGTTTGGCTCTCGCGGCAAGGATCGAGAGAGGAGGAGCGAAAACCCTAGAAAAGAGGCGGAACCTATCGCTAGGGTTCACCGAACAGAGACTTTTTAAAGGTCTCACGATCGACGGCTCTGATCACACGCAGTGATCTGACGGCTCTAAAGGGGCGCGCTACGCGGACGATCTAGACGGCGGAGATGGCTTCGGATCAAATAGATCCAACGGTCCTCCTTTTTCGAAGAATCTCAGGCTGAACTATGTGCCGAATTCTAGGCCGAATTATGGATTGAATTACGGATCGAATTTGAAGACTAAAGGAAAGCTATTTTGCGACTATTGCAAGCGGCCCTACCACACAATTGACAATTGTTGGAAATTGCATGGCCAACCTGGAGAAAAAAAGAAGGAAATATCAGCAGCAGCAGCTTATCAACTCACGGGATCAACTGATCAATCCATCACACATGCTGAGTATCAACAATTGATGCAAGCACTGCAAAAATTGTATATTCCAAAAGGGGGGAGCAGCTTTACAGGTATTTCTCATTGCCTAATAAATACCATATCGAGGAGTACTTGGATTATTGATTCTGGAGCTAGTGATCATATTGCCTGTGACAAGAAGCTATTTACTGTTATTAATGAAGAACTGGATAGTCACATTATTGTGCAATTGTCGAATGGAAATGTTGCTCGTGTGTCCACAACAGGGACAGTCAATCTTAGCTCTCAGCTTACTCTCACAAATGTCCTCTATGTTCTAGAGTTTCAATTTAACCTTATCTCTGTGTCTAGAGCCTGTGAGGAAAATTCTTGTAAGGTTTCCTTCATTACTGATAACTGTCTCTTTCAGGCCCTTTTGACTGGGAAACTGATGGGCTGGGGTAATTTGTCTGAAGGACTATATTTCTGGAGAAATTCAGAAAATCTTGATCAATTTCATTGTAATAAACAATCATTATGTAATTTGACTACCAATGATAAATAATTTATTTTGCATTCCAGAATGGGTCATAGTTCTCTATTTCCTTATCCGCAATGTCATATCTGTCCACTTGCCAAACAGTCCCGTGTTCCTTTTCCATTGAGCACAAATTGTGCAGATGATTCGTTTTCCTTACTTCATATTGATGTCTGGGGTCCTTATCATACACAGAACCATGATGGGTCCCGTTTTTTTCTCACAATTGTGGATGACCCATTCAAGGGCCACATGGATTTTTCTCATGCAATCTAAGGGTCAGGTCATATCCCATTTAAGGACCTTCCTTTCTCTATCAAAAACTCAATTTGGCAAGACAATCCGCCGAATACAAACAGACAATGGGAAGGAATTTTTTAACCATGAGCTTACTCTCATCTCAAGGGATCTTACATGAGAGTTCCTGTACGTATACTCCACATCAAAATGGAGTAGTGGAATGGAAACATCGTCACCTATTGGACGTTGCTCGTGCCTTGAAATTTCAAGCTTCCATCCCTGACAATTTTTGGGGAGACTGTGTTTTAACTGCAGCTTATTTAATCAATAGAATGCCGACCAAGATTCTGGACGGTCGAAGTCCTTTCGAATTGCTTTTTGGGAAGAAGCCAAATATGAGTCATCTGAAGATTTTTGGCTGTCAATGTTATGCCACTATAGTAGGACCTAGAGATAAGATGGGTCCTCGTGCTCGCCGTTACATATTCATGGGATATCCCACTTTACAAAAGGGGTACAGGATTTGTGATTCATCTATAGGGGAATTCTTTGTTAGTAGAGATGTTTTGTTCCAGGAGGATATTTTTCCTTTTGCTACACAGGAACCAAGCACAGATAGCCGAGGACATCACTCTTCGCCTCATATTGAAGAAACCCCACATGATCCAGGATATGTTCTATTTCCTGCATCAACAGACAGAAGGGACCCCTCTGCCTCAGCCATGGAATTAACACCTCCACTGGAACCCACGAATCAAATCTCGGATGATGAAGTTAACACTGGCATTGATCATTCATCCACTCCTGTTGATACAGGCTCGGGTCAATTATCCCCTTCAAATACCCCACCAAGGCATTCCCGGCAAGTCACACGTTCACCAACTTGGACGAAAGATTACGTGTGTGGCGTCCGAAACTCGCCAGGTATTCTTTTCCCCATCTCCTCTTATGTTTCATTTGATCGGTTGTCAGCGGAGCATCGTTGTTGCATTTCTCGCATTTCTAAGGAGCGAGAACTATCCAATTATGATGAGGCGAGCACTGATCCGAGATGGCAGAAAGCTATGCAAGCAGAATTGCAGGCTTTAGTGGACAATCAGACATGGGAACTCGTTTCTCTACCCCCATATCGGAAGGCAATTGGATGCAAATGGGTGTACAAGATCAAATATCAAGCAGATGGATCGATTGAAAGGTACAAGGCTCGACTAGTGGCTAACGGTTTCACGCAACGGGAAGGTTTTGACTATCACGAAACCTTCTTTCCCGTCGCCAAAGATGTTACGGTATGCTCATTTCTCTCAGTAGCAGCTTTTCAGGACTGGTCGCTGCATCAGATGGATGTCCACAATGCCTTCTTACATGGAGATTTAGACGAAGAGATTTATATGGATGTGCCCCAGGGTTTATGGAGACAGGGGGAGAATAGAGTATGTCGTCTCCGCAAATCCCTGTATGGACTTAAGCAGGCTTCTAGACAGTGGTATGCCAAATTTGCTGAGTCCCTGATAGCTGCAGGTTTCCAACAGTCCAGATTTGACTATGCTCTTTTCACATGGACTAAAGGTACGTAATCTATATACTTAATGATATATGTAGATGATATACTTATTATGGGAAATGATGAAGTAGCTATCCAAGCTTTCAAGGAATACTTGCATTCTACCTTTCACATAAAAGATTTGGGTACACCCAAATATTTCCTTAGAATAGAAATTGCACGATCAGATCAAGGAATATCTCTCAGCCAGAGAAAATTTGCATTGGAAATCATATCAGAAGCAGGTTTGTCGGGATGTAAGCCAGCTGTGATTCCAATCGAGCAAAATGTTAAATTGACTACGGCAGATTATGATGCTGAAGTGTCTCAACAAGCAGATCCAGTACTCAAAGATCCATTGAGTTATCAGAAACTTGTCGGGAAACTTATATATTTGACTATGACCAGGCCAGACATTAGTTATGCTGTACAAACACTTAGCCAATTCATGCACAAGCCAAAGTAGTCTCACATGAACGCTGCATTAAAAGTTGTGAAGCACTTGAAGAAATGTCTTGGACTTGGGATTCTTCTTTCCAGGAAGTGTGATATGAGAATGTTGACGCCTAAAATTTCCTTTTAATTAATTAGGTTTTACTTTACTTTATTTTATTTTATTTTAGTTTATTTTATTTTAGTTTATTTTATTTTATTTTATCTTTTTCGGATAATAAATAAACAAATAACAAAAAAAACAAATAGAAGAAAAACAGAAAAGAAACGAAAAAAGACAGAAAAGAGGCCTCCGCATGGGCCCTCGGCCCATTTCCACCTCGGCCCGGCCCAGCCGAGTCTTCTTCTTCCTCGCGCCTCTGCAACACACGCGCAGAGGGCGCGACACCGGATGGGCGGACGGACGGCGATGTGAGAGGGGGGCGGCCCGGATGGGACATCGGTTCGACCGTCGGGGCCGCTCGGCCCGCGAGGGGACCGGCGGTCGAAGTCCCATCGACCGGCCACCCCTTCGCCTATAAATAGAGACGCCTTGCCTCCGTCGAACGGCACGGAGCCACCTAGCGAGTTCCAAGAGAGCCCCTGAGAGACTTCGGGGGACTCAAAGGGCGAGCAAGGGTAGAGCAGTCGGGTCGCGAGCTCGACGACCTCTTTCCGAGAGACGGAGGAGATCGGCGGCAAGCAAAACCCGGATCTGCGAAACCCGTGGCCGAGAGAGAGAGAGAGAGAAGGAAGGGAAAGGGGACTACGCTCGCGCCGTCGCCGCCTCGGCCGTTCATCGCCACCATCTCGCCACGTAACGCGTCGCCGTCGCCTTCGCCCCCCTATCGCGCGTTCACCCGCCGCCGTTCTGCGCAACGCCTCGGTCCTCCTCGGCGCCGCGAATCGGGAACCCTAGGGTTCCCGATTTTTGGGATCACGGCTCCGGGTCGTCGGGTCGGACCGGGTCGCGGGAACCGGGTAGGGTTTCGCCAGTCCCTCCTAAAACCGCGACGCCGTTTCAAAAAAAAAAAAGACAAAAAATCCGGAACCGGGTAGGGTCTGCGTTCGGGTCGCCGGCCCGGTTGGACTCGACCCAGTCGGCTTTTCTTTTATTTTATTTTAAATAATATTTTAATAAATAAATAATTTATTTTCAAAAAAAAAAATAAATAAATAAATAAAATCAAAAAATGATTTATTTTCAAAAAATAAAAAAAATAGTAAAAAATGTTTTATTTTCCAAAAAAATAAAAAAAAAATCAAAAATACTTTATTTTTCGAAAAAATATTAAAAAATATTTTATTTTTCCGAAAAAAATAAAAAATATTTCGTATTTTCCAAAAAAAAGCCAAAAATCCAAAAAAAAAAGTCAAAAATTCATGAAAAAGCCAAAATTTTTCATAAAATGCCAAAAAGACTTGTATTTTCTAAAAATACCCAAAAATCCAAAAATCCCTTTTATGTCAAAATCCAAAAATCCCTTTTATGTCAAAAAAAAATGATGAGAAAAAGACTCAAAAAACGTTTTTCCTCCCCAAAATGCATGGAAAATCCCTCAAACATCCAAAAAAGCCTTAGGGTTTAAACAAGATTAGGTGCGAAAGGGCATTAGTGATTAACTAGTGTAATCAAGTCCCCGATCCTAATTTCTCGATTGCGCAGAGCAAGTATTTCTCCCGATACTTTGCTTGGGTTTCTAATCGACCCACCCCAAATCGATTAGTGGCGACTCCCTTTTAAAAATTGATTTTACAGGTTAAAAAATTGAACCATGAAAGTCGTGAATTGGTGGACTTGGGAGAGTCCGGGCTAACTAATTTCAGTCGAGCCATTAGCCTCCTTAGGCGCTCGTACCTGATTGCGGGCACCGAAAAAAGAGGTCGCGACAGCTTGGCGACTCCGCTGGGGACTTGAGGATTTAGGCCGTTTTTAGCTTGTTTAAATGCTTTACTGACTTTGTTTTTCTTTTTTTGTGCAGGTTAGTATTTTAGTTTTTCTTTTTAAAATAAAATATCTTGTGATTATAAACTGTTATGCATGCTTTATTGTTTTAACACTACACATGGCACACATAACCCGGCCGCCGGACTTGGGCCGCCATAGGATTTCTAGGATGGTGTTAAGAAAGATACGACCTCGAGCGTGAGACTGCGATGTAGAGGTTGCCTTTCTTTTCCCCGAATTTCTTAGCCGAGGTTAAGAGGGTACGCTGCCAACGCGAGACTGCGACGGTGGATACCTTTTTAATTTCAACAAACCCTCTCAGTTAGAAATCGAGCCGCACATATCATGCGCATGTCTATGTGATTGTCATCAATTTTCTTTTGTAAAGTAAGTTTTAATTTCGTATACTTTGCAATTTACTTACCTTCCTGTATATATTGAGTAGTCCATGATTAGTGTAGGATTTAATATCACGGTCATTTAAATTTGGAAGTAATTGTCATAAAGTTTTTTTTTTCTTCTTTTTTTTTTAAGTTTAAAAAATTTTTGCAAAAAATTACTTTCAGTTGATGTTTTTATTCTCAAGCATGTTACAAAATTCTTTTCCGCAAGAATTTTCATTTACCTAAAAAAAAAAGGGATAGAAATCTTCTTCAAAATTTATTGCAACTCATGCTTTCTTCGCCTTTCAAATTGAATATCTTTTTAGCTCATGTTAACATGTCACATGCCATTTTTCCAATCCATGCTTAGGAAATCCTCTACCTTTTCATGAATAAACAAAAAGAGTAGAATTAGGTCGTCATCATGGACTGACTCCCTATCTACGCCTTGTCTTCACACATGCTTGTCTATTCATGGCCAGGTAATCACGGAACGTCAACGTTCACCGGTCCAGACTCGCTCAAAAGCAAGAGCAAGAATGGCTGAAGAAAATGTACCAAGCCGTATTGCGGTCGTAGAAAGTGAAATGAAACAAGTCTTCAATGTGCTTCAACAACTTTCAAAGCGAGATAGACTCCATCCAGGGCAAACTCACTCCCGCCCCGGCCTCAATCGAGGTATTGTTGCCACAATCATCTACCAGGGGTGATCAAGGTGGAGATACCGATGATAACATGCCCGAATTGGAGGATGATCCGCACCAAACCGCGATTGAGAAAACGAAGCCAGACAGTTTGTCTAAACCTGAGCATGACAAACGCCTCGAAAAGCTTGAGGAGAAGCTGAAACAACTGCAAGGCCTCCAAGATCCTACTTTGACGGACCTCTCCATTTATTCCAATGTCAAAATGCCGGAAATATTCAAAATGCCTGAGTTTGAGAAGTACGATGGCACGACTTGCCCTAGGGCTCATTTGCAAATGTACTTGGTTCGAATGACCCAATACGTTAATAATGCACCATTAATGATCCAGTTGTTCCAATCAAGTCTAATAGGCCCTGCCCTAAGGTGGTACATTACAAAGAACACGAATCTCCTCGAAACATGGAGCGAAGTGAGTGAGGCATTCCTCAAGCAGTATAAGTTCATAATGGACATTACCCCTTCTTGTGAGGATCTTGAGCGTACCGAAAAGAAAAAGCACGAATCGTTCAAAGAATATACTATTCGATGGAGGAATCGGCCGCTCAAATCGTCCCGAACCAACCGATTTCGAGCTGAGAAAGATGTTTATCAAAACCCTCCCTTACGAGTACCGCAATCGAATGGTAACCACGATCGCCGAATCATTTAATCAACTCATTCCAGTAGGGGAGCAAATCGAGATAGGGTTAAGGGATGGTTGGTTCACTAAACCTGCATCCACGGACAGGTTCAGCATGAAGAAAGATAAACAACCCCTGGTAGATGTCAATGCGACCTACAATCATTCTCCAACAATTCGAGACAAGTGCAAGACAGCAACGACCACCGGCCGTCGGCCATCCCAGCGTTACAACAACAAGAGACAATTTACTCCTCTTCCTGGATCTCCGTCACAGGTATTGGCAGTCCTCCGGAAAAAGAACCTCCTTTCGATTGAGCCAAGACGACCCAACGCTGAAAGTTTTTCCAACTATGACCCGTTAAAGATATGCGACTATCACATGGAAGAAGTGGGGCATTCGACTGATGAGTGCTTCATCCTCAAGAGTCGAATCCAGAACCTGTTAGACACTAAAGCTTTCTCATTCCAGAGTAACCCACTCCCTGATCACACCAATAAAGTAAACGCTGTATTCAGTTCTGAAGACAGTCAGAGCAGAAATGTCGAAACACATACCACTGACATTTGTCAAGAGCTGGTGGAGGTCGGGTATTATTCAGGCAATGAAGTGCCACCCTTAGCAACAGAGAAAGAAGGGCCAGATGACATGACCATTATGTTGGGAGACATTTTCATGGACACCATCAACGAAGGACCATCAAGGGAAATGGGTGCAAGCCCACTCAAGTAGAACCCTTTTTAATTTCCTTGCGCACTCCCCTACGTGGGAACTTGTACATCTTCCTTAAGCTTGGCTTGTTTTATTTTCGACATCAGTTCCGCTTGAGGAACTGACTTTTGAAAACACTTTTCCAAAATGTAAATTCACCTATTAAATAAAGTTGAAAATATTTTGAGAGCATGAGGCGGTATCCCAAACCAGCCCGGTGATGCTATCCAACCATGAAAAGAAAATATTATCCGAGGAAAATACCGAGGGCCGAGGGCTTCCTCATGCTTTCTTCCCCCCAAAGTTATATACTTTTGAAAACAAAAAACATTTCGTTACAAAAGTTTTTGTCAAAACAAGATGTTAAATCATGTTTGTTTTTCTAACTCATCCATTTCGTGTCTCAGAATATCATTCCCCTTTGACTTAGTATGACAGGAAGCATTTGAAGCTGGCACATCATGTGAACTCGCCGAATTCAAAGACATCATTTCAAGAAAGCGGGGGCAAACAAAAAGGATCATCCTGTTTCAAAAAGGGTAAGTTTTATTGCCTAAACATAATTTTGAAAATAACGTCCCCTCTCTTCTATGTACAGGAAACAAAAAATAGGAGGTAATAGGCATAGGCATACGGTTAAACTCGAAGCATGCACACCATGATAGCTCGAGGCAGGATAACCTCCCCCATGCTACTTTTGCAAGCCGTCCTCAGGAGCTCTGTGCACTCCACCTCACTCGTACCCAACTCCTTCTCAAGCCGGAGCAATGTCTTTTCCCCACAACGTGCTTGAGCAACTAGATGATGTGGTTTCATCAACAGGGCTTCCAGCTTCGACAAGCCCAGAAGCACAAGGAAGGGATCTGTTCTCTTTCTTTGAATTGGCTACTGTCAACAGGGAGAAAATCCAGACAGTCAAGGCAATCCATAGCCCCCCACTCCTGACAACGACTTTAGAATCCGAAAGCTTCACTCCGTGTTCCAGACGCATATTCTTCCAAGAAATAATTGCCTTCAGGAGACTGGAGATTTTGATTATCCATCTCAAATTCCATGGAAACTTGAGGTACGTGACTTTGCCCAGTGTTGCAATAGTTAAAGACAGAAGGAGAAATTCCACAGAAGGAAGGCGTTGAAGATGAATCAACGACCAGCAATCATGCATACATGGCCACAAATGGGACAGGCCAATCGAAACGTTGAACTGTGTCGAGACAAAGAAGCCGTCATCGACATTCAAATATCCCTAGGAGCCAGCATATACAAACACTGGGGAAGAGTAATTTGGTATCGTTTTCAACACTCACTCTCTGAACTCACTTTTGACATATTTTCTCCTATTGACAGAAAGCATAGGATTCAAGAAACAATCTTAATGGTTAATTTGGGCAAATCAAGTGACCCATATCGATTTACCTAACTTGGTATGAAAGGATGTGTCGTCTAAGAGCCGATTTGGTTAAATAAAAAAAGAAGCGCCCTACGGACACCGTCGGCGCCTCTAGCCGAGTGGTACCCGGGAAGAAGCAAAACGGTCCGAAGTCGGGGGTTCGAATCCCCGACGCGGCAGTTAGCCGCTTGGTAAAAAAATAATAATAATAATAACAAAAAAAATTTTGCTTCTCTTGCGCCTGCAAATTACAAGAGAGCAGGTGACCTAACGAAGCAAAAGACATAGGACTTCGTGTCCCACTCGCACTTCAGGTCCATCCAATCATCTGCAAATCAGTGAAGGGTAATGTTGTATCGCTCCCAGTTGTTTAAACTCCTGAGAAAAATCGTGACTGAGACGTTCTTTCCTATCTTTTGTAGGATCATCTGACCGTCAAAAACAAGGATAACAAATCAAGAAAAGATATGTCAAACTCTGGTAAGCACTCCCAAGCCAAATGGCCTCTCAAGTATCGCCAAAACAAATGACAGAAAAACTTCAGGCCTCAACTCACATTTGATTTTGGCCAGACTAATTGATCTACTTGTACATCTTCTCTTGTACAGGGGCAAAAGCATAAGGGCTCGTCAAATCAATAAATCAGATTCCCAATCCTTGGCTGATCATTCTTGTGTCATTTTCCTATAGGGACGATCCATTGACACCCATTTGTGAATAACTCTTTTGATGTTTCAAAATTCAACACATTTGTAAATACAATTTCACCAAGTGAATACCCCTAAAGTTGTCAATAGGGTTTCTTGAGTAAAAATCATTCATTTGTTTTGAGAGTACAAACTCTCTCATACTTAAAAATGCTGCATGCCTTCTCCAAATGGATTTTTGCATGATGATTTCGTCTGTCCAAATCACTGATTCCATTGAGGATTATCAGAACAGACAACTAAGTGAAGAATACAAGATTGATTAAGCATGCTAGATGAGGCGCGTCAGAATGATGACAGGCAAGCCATATCCTACACACAGTCCCCCATCTATACACTTGTGAGATGAGTGCAGAAGATTCCGTGACTGCAGGGTAAAGAGTTCTCTCGCGAATGGTACGATAACCAAAATAGTGAGAGGCATTTCCTTGCTCACCCCCTTTCGAGCCCCATACACTGGTGAGGCTTCTCTCATTAAGAATTACCCCACATTGGAGCATGTCAAAGACAAGGCAAATCAGCATCACAAGGTGAGAAAAGGGATAGAAATTTTCTTGCTCGCACTTGCATCAATCTTCGGGTGTCTTTATTGCATATGAACACTCGCGTTAATTTAAGTGCCTTAGAATGACGAAGAGCAATTATTTCTTTATGCACTTGTATTCATTGTACAACCCAATTGAGTTTGTAATTTCACGCTCACATGGAGGCAAAACAGAAGTTACTGCCATTCGAGCAGCAAAATCAGGAGCGCCAGCAAAAGATGAAGACTTAACAGTCTAACGATGGCGTTTGCTTGAACTTGTCTAGATTAGTTCCTCAAGCAATAAAAAAACTAGGGACATGAAAAAGCAGTGTATCTGGTAAAAGCAAGGTCAATGCCCATAAATGAAGAACTGGAATAAAAAATAGGGGCATAAAAAAAGCAGTGTGCCTGGTAAAAGCAAGGCCAATGCCTCCCAGTCAAAAATACAGCCATTTGTTGCTATTGTGGTTCAATTGATAGAACCTCCATCTGATAGTGAGAAGAAAAACCGGTGACAAATGCCAAGACAAACACGAGCTCTCATCCTTTTGCACATGAGTCAAGCCTACATTACGTCCCATTGTAAAAGTCTCTTCAGACTAGGGCACTTCAATTAACGTAGGATTTCATATGTTTATAAACAAGGCTCGAAGAAGTACGAGCAAGACTATTATATCTCTTTTCGCAGGATTCTTGACTTGCAAAAACCCGAAGATGATCGTGCAGCAATTCCTTCAAGAGTCTTGACCTTGACGATCCCCTTGATAAGCCATCAATCAGGCCTACAGTACGGTCTCGAAGAAGACCTCTCACACTGGTAAAATCGTACCACTTGCGAGAATACTCGGACCCCTGCTGACATGATGACAACGAGATGTGTGGTCCTTATAAATCCTGCATCAATGGTCAGGATAGCCTTTTCCATGAGAGTGAGTGGAAAGTCCTTTCGACTGAAAGTCCTCACCGGCATGCTCAAGACATCTACATTTGGAATGAAGGTTGTCTTTCAAAATTTTCCCCAAAGTGTAATTCAAATGGTACAAAACTGACAAAATTGTTATGCATAAATCACATTTGAATTTATGAATTTACAGCATATACAATCATTGTGTACATGTGTGCATGTTGTGTAAATAGCATACATACTTCCTGAAATCAGAGATATTGCTAGGTAAGCATATCCCTATCCCCATTTGTCTTAAAGTACCTGCCACTGTCTAGGTACTCTTCTTGACACTCGACCTATTCGAGTCGTCCCTTGAGTTTGGGTGCTTGCAATTGTCTCGTATCCCATTGTCGTGAGTAGCCACCACTTGCCGGGCATCGTCTCTTATCGACACTCGACCTATTCGAGTTGTCCCCAGGAGAGTATTGATACTTGTGACTGACCAAGTATCCCTTTATCATTGAATACCTACTGCTGTCTAGGTATCCCCATTGTCTTTGAGTATCGGCCATCGTTCGGATACTCCTTTTCCCTGACACTTGACCTGTTCGAGTCGTCCCCAAAGTATTGATATTTGCGATTGTCCAGGTATCCCCCTGTTTTTTTTTTTTTTTTTTTTTTTTTTTTTTTTAGTGTCTGCCGCTACTCAGGTGCTCCCTCTGTTGACACTCGACCTGTTCGAGTTGTCTTTTAAGTTTGGATGCTTGTGATTGTCCAAGTATCCCCTTGTCTTTGAGTATCGGCCACTGTTCGGATACTCCCTTTTCTTGACACTCGACTTGTTCGAGTTGTCTTCATAGTTAGGATGCCTGCAACTGACCAAGTATCCCACTACCTTATAGTGCCTTTCATTGTTAAGGTCCTCCCTTTCCGAGTTGTTCTCAAAACTGTATCATTGAATACTAGAGCCATTCAAGTATTCCATCGCATTGTGCGCCCTTTGTGGTTACCAGGTATGCTTTCTTACACTTGGACCAGCTTGAGTGGTCCCCGATCATATCATTAAATACTTGTGTTCATCCAAGTATCCCAGTACTTTGTACACCTGCGGCTACCCAAGTGTTCCAGCCCCTTTAAGTGCCTGCGGCCTTCCAGGTAAGCCCTGTGCTACATTCAAGTTTATGTTACCAGGAGGTGAGAGACCTTCGCGAATATCCAAGGTACGTCCTCGATATTCCCCATTTACCAGGAGGAGAGAGACCTTCACGAATATCCAAGGTATGTCCTCGATATTCCCAACCGCGGGAGGTGAGAGACCTTCACGAATATCCAGTGCACGTCCTCGATATTCCCCATTTACCAGGAGGTGAGAGACCTTCATGAATATGCGAGGCACGCCCTCAATATTCCCAATTACCAGGAGGTGAGAGACCTTCATGAATATGCAGGGCACGTCCTCGATATTCCCATTTGCCAGGAGGTGATAGACCTTCACGAATATCTCAGGTACGCCCTCGATATTCCCAATTACCAGGAGGTGAGAGACCTTCACGAATATCTCAGGTACGCCCTCGATATTCCCATTTACCAGGAGGTGAGAAACCTTCATGAATATGCGAGGCACGTCCTCAATATTCCCAATTACCAGGAGGTGAGAGACCTTCATGAATAGCCGAGGCGCGTCCTCAATATTCCAACTGCCAGGAGATGAGAGACCTTCGCAAATATCCCAGCATCTAGTACTTGTGATCATCCAAGTACCCCTTCAACGCCTGCGAATGTCCAAGCACCCTTCAGAATTCGTACTTGTGATCATCCAAGTACCCCTTCAACGCTTGCAAAGGCCCAAATATCCTCCAGGTTAGTACTTGCGAATATCCAGGTACTCTTTCAAATGCCTATAAATGTCCAGGTATCTTCCAAAACCGATGCCCTGAGAAAGGTCGGTGCATATCCCGAGAAAGGTCGGGTGCCAACTGGTGTCCTTGATTGAGGTCAGACACCCCAACAAATCGATGCCCTGAGAAAGGTCGGTGCATCTCCCGAGAAAGGTCGGGTGCCAACTGGTGTCCCTGATTGAGGTCAGCCACCCCCAACAAATCGATGCCTTGAGAAAGGTCGGCGCATCTCCCGAGAAAGGTCGGGTACCAACCGGTGTCCTCGACTGAGGTCAGACACCTTAACAAATCGATGCCCTGAGAAAGGTCGGCGCATCTCCCGAGAAAGGTCAGGTAGTAACCGGTGTCCTCGACTGAGGTCAGACACCCCACAAATCGATGCCCTGAGAAAGGTCGGCGCATCTCCCGAGAAAGGTCGGGTACCAATCGGTGTCCATGACAGAGGTCAGGCACCCCACAAATCGATGTCCTGAGAAAGGTCAGCGTATCCTCCCGAGAAAGGTCGGGTACCAACTGGTGTCCTTGATAAAGATCAGGCACCCACAAACAGATGCCTTGAGAAAGGTCGGCGCATCTCCCGTTAAGGCAACCGAAGAAAGGTTCGGGTCCTCGACAAACCACTGATTGCTCTAATAGGCGACCGAAGAATGGTTCGGGTCCTGAGAAGGCAATTCCCCATCAAGGCGACCGACGAAAGGTTCGGATCCTCGACAAACCATTGATTGCTTTAACAGGCGACCGAAGAATAGTTCGGGTCCTGAGAAAGCAATTCCCCGTCAAGGCGACCGAAGAAAGGTTCGGGTCCTCGACAAACCACTGATTGCTTTAACAGGCGACCGAAGAATGGTTCGGGTCATGGAAAAGCAACCTCCTCATATTACCAGGTAAGATGACACTTTGATACTTGCCAAACTCGGGGTTCACACCTTATCTCACTCACTCTCGGTAAGTAACTACAGGTATCTTCTTATCTGTCTTAGTATATGTAAAGTTATATTGCTATTTTTCTGCATAGAATAATAGGTCCCAAATGAAATATAATCTGCTACGCATGCATGGATAAAATTTAGGCATCAGTTTGTCTTTGAATGCAACCTCTGCGAGCTCACCTTCAAAGAGGGGCAGCTGTTGAAGCCTAAAATTTCCTTTTAATTAATTAGGTTTTACTTTACTTTACTTTATTTTATTTTAGTTTATTTTATTTTATTTTATCTTTTTCGGATAATAAATAAACAAATAACAAAAAAAAACAAACAGAAGAAAAACAGAAAAGAAACGAAAAAAGAAAGAAAAGAGGCCTCCGCATGGGCCCTCGGCCCATTTCCGCCTCGGCCCGGCCCAGCCGAGTCTTCTTCCTCGCGCCTCTGCAACACACGCGCAGAGGGCGCGACACCGGATGGGCGGACGGACGGCGACGTGGGAGGGGCAGTTGGCTTCGGATGGGACACCGGTTCGGCCGTCGGGGGCCGCTCGGCGCGCGAGGGGGACCGGCGGTCGAAGTCCCATCGACCGGCCACCCCTTCGCCTATAAATAGAGACGCCTCGCCTCCGTCGAACGGCATGGAGCCATCTAGCGAGTTCTGAGAGAGCCCCTGAGAGACTTCGGGGGACTCAAAGGGCGAGCAAGGGCAGAGCTGTCAGGTCCCGAGCTGGACGACCTCTTTCCGAGAGACTTCGGAGGAGATTGGCGGCAAGCAAAACCTGGATCTGCGAAACCCGTGGCCAGATAGAGAGAGAGAAGGAAGGGAAAGGGGGACTACGCTCGCTGCCGTCGCCGCCTCAGCCGTTCATCGCCACCGTCTCGCCACAGGTAACTGTCGCCGTCGCTTGCTGCCTCCCCTGTCGCTGCCGTTCACCGCCGCCGTTGCCGCAACGCCTTGGTCCTCCTCGGCGCCGCGAATCGAGAACCCTAGGGTTCCCGATTTTTCGGATCACGGCTCCGGGTTGTCGGGTCGGACCCGGGTCGCGGAACCGGGTAGGGTTTCGCCAGGTCCCTCCCAAACGCGACGCCGTTTCAATAAAAAAAAAACAAGAAAAAAGACAAAAAATCCGAGTCGGGCCATGCAATGTGGGCTGTCCGCGTCGGGCCGCCGGCCCGGTCCGACCCAACCCGCGGACCCGACCCGAGTCGGCTTTTCTTTTATTTTATTTTAAATAATATTTTAATAAATAAATAATTTATTTTCAAAAAAATAAAAAAATAATAAAAAAATAAAAAAAAGATTTATTTTCAAAAAATATAAAAAAATAGTAAAAAATGTTTTATTTTCCAAAAAAAATAAAAAAAATAAAAAATATTTCGTATTTTCCAAAAAAAAAAAGCCAAAAATCCAAAAAAAAGTAAAAAATTCATGAAAAAGCCAAAATTTTTCATAAAATGCCAAAAAGACTTGTATTTTCTAAAAATACCCAAAAATCCAAAAATCCCTTTTATGTGAAAAAAAATGATGAGAAAAAGACTCAAAAAACGTTTTTCGTCCCCAAAATGCATGGAAAATCCCTCAAACATCCAAAAACCCTTAGGGTTTAAACAAGATTAGGTCGAAAGGGCATTAGTGATTAACTAGTGTAATCAAGTCCCCGATCCTAATTTCTCTGATTGCGCAGGAGCAAGTATTTCTCCCGATACTTTGCTTGGGTTTCTAATCGACCCACCCCAAATCGATTAGTGGCGACTCCCTTTTAAAAATTGATTTACTGAGTTAAAAAATTGAACCATGAAAGTCGTGAATTGGTGGACTTGGGAGAGTCCGGGCTAACTAATTTCAGTCGAGCCATTAGCCTCCTTAGGCGCCCGTACCTGATTGCGGGCGCCGAAAAAAGAGGTCGCGACAGAGAATGACAGCGTATTGTGATGCAGATTATGCCACTTGTCCGATGAGCAGGAGATCCATAACCGGTTTCTGCATTAAGTTGGGAGATTCTTTACTTTCGTGGAAAACCAAGAAGCAGCCAGCCGTCTCTTTATCCTCGGCAGAAGCAGAATACCGAGCTATGGCGAAAACGACATGTGAGATAGTATGGCTACGGGGATTACATAGTATGGCTACGGGGATTACTTTGGGACCTTGGAGTGCGAGTCGAGGGACCAACCAGATTATTTTGTGACAACGATGCAGCTCTTAAACTAGCATCAAATCCCATTGTGCATGAGAGAACGAAACACATAGAAGTGGACTGCCATTTCACTCGAGAGAATATTCAGGAAGGTATAATCGAGACACGGGGGATTGGAACAGAAGAACAACCTGCAGATGTCTTCACTAAGCCTTTATGTCAAAGTCAGCATGCGTATCTTTTAAGCAAGCTCGGCATCTTGGATATCTACAAGCCACCAGCTTGAGGGGGAGTGTTGGAAGATACGCAAGATATATTCAGATCACATTGAATATTCCTCAGATCAATCAAGATCAAATCAAAGATCAATTAATATCAAATCTAGTCTGTACATTATTTAGTTGCCTTTTTCATTATACATATCTTGTAATATAAACATTGACATTGTACGTACAGAGATATACAGAGAATACAGAAAACCTTTCTCTTCAATTCTCTCGTTCATATTCTTACATCCGGTGATGTACTTCTGTTGATATATTATATGAATAATCGATATTAACAAAATAAATCCGGATGTCCATTGGATAAAAGCTAGGCATCCCAAATAAGAAATCTCGAGTGTGAATTACAGGCTCATACTGAAAACATATATTAATGTAGTGATGTAAAAAATTCTGTATCTACAATATAATTTCTACCTCTTGAAATTGAGTAAGTCCAACAATTGTATGTGCGTTACCACCATTATTTTTGAAGTTGTTTGGAGCAGTTGCTATCTCTACCTCTCTCTTCAATTTATTGTTCTTGTTTTTATTTCCCTATCAGGCTAAGGTAAGAAACCCTATTTATTTTTATGACATATTTTATTAATAACACTATACAAATGATTCATTACACCCGACAAGATATCATCTTACCTTGCATAATGTTATCACTTTGTCTAGAGAAATTTATTAATTTTAATCTATGGTCTCATAATTCTAATCGCAAAAGCTACCTAAAAGATTAACTATTTATATTTATGATGCCTTAAGAACACAAAATTAATTGTTTATTTTTGTCTAATAGTTTGAGTGAAACTATATATCTAATTATCCAGCTGACCTTGATAAAAAAAAATGGGAAAAGAAAATTTATCAAATATGGAAAAAGGTTAATTCGTTAGAAGCGTTACCAAATGTTAAACATATTTATATTTAGATCATAGTTAAATATTAGCAAAAACAAGTACAAAAAAAAGGAACTTCTTGTTGTTCTACTCCTACCATAAAGAAAGCAATTGATATCATTATAAATTCAGTCTCATAGCCAGTGGATCAAAACTTCAATATATGCTTAAAACAATTCTCTAAAATAATGTGATGTAATGTGATGTGAATTTGAAAGTGAAGAAGGTGTAACTTGATTATCAACGCTCATTTACGATTCATATTAAAGTGTGAAAAACTCAAAACAAAGTTATCAAAATTAATCCACCTTGCAATTCAACTTTGACATAAAGTTTTGTTCAAACTATTTGACAAAAAATAGGCAATTAATTGTGTGTTCATACACCATCATGGCGAACATAAATAGAAATTTTTAATCTTCTATGTAACTTTTTTTTTATTAAATCTATTAGACCATAAATTAAAATTAACAACCTCCTCTAAGCAAAGTGATAAAAGGATGTAGGATAAGATGATATCTTGTTGGGTGTAATTAGGCATTTATATGACGAGAATGATGATAAAAATAAAGGTAGTTTCTGTTGGTTAGCCTATTAAAAAAACAAAAAAAAGGAAGCAATAAATTGAAGAGAGAGAGGAGAGGGTGTTTTGGTCAATTAACTCAAAAAGAGGAGTGTCTTAACTAAAATTGGATGGAAATAGGGCCGCCCAAAATATTTTCCTTGTAAGATAATTTTAGAAGAGTGTTGATATATGAGGCTAAAAGATTGGCAATAGGGATAATTGTCTCAAAAATCCTCATCCTATAGTTTGACGTTAAATTCTGTCATAAACTTTTCAATTTGACTAATTTAATCTTAAAAATGTCGATTTGCTAATATAGTCATTCTGCCTAATTTTGGTTGGAAATCATTAACATGAACATCGGCTATTCTATATGGCTTAGTTGGCCTTGGTGAAGACGAACTTTTCAATTTTTTTTTTAATGATTTTTTCCAAACTTTTTATCTTTTTCATTCCTTTTCGTTCTTTTTTTTTTCTTTTTTCTTTTTTCCATATTTCCCTCCGTCAATCGCTAGGGTGTCACTACACAAATCGTTCATGTCAACACCGACAATATCACATGGGATGACTAATGCTCATCAAATAGCTACGTTAACGATATTTGGTTAAAATTGGGTGGAATGACAACATTGGAAAACTGTCAGAAGATTTAGGATGAAATTAGTCAAATTAAAAAGGTTCAGAGTTGAATTGGATATTGTACAATAGGTTTAGGATTGCTGCACCTAAATACCGATGACCCAGTTAGTCTTTCATTGTATAGAAAAGTTATGGATCGGCTTCAACCCCTAAATAAAAATATTGTTAAATTGTATTTGCATAATTAGTTGCATTTTCGTTTATGCCCCCACATAAGCTACATTTTAATTGAACCGGAGCCGATGGACTCAAGCAGGGAGGCCTGGAAACTAATCTTTCAGAATCAAGCCTGCACGGGCATAGAAATTTGGCCAAAGCCCAATAATAAAATAGCATGGCCCAAATTTGGCGGACGTAGGAATTTCTCTTGAGAATTTTTCTTCGCGGCTTGATCAGGTAAATGAAGCAGAAAGAAGATTATTGGCGAAAGTCAAAGAATTGGGGACATACACGATATATAAAAGAGGAACAGGAAAGTAAAATGTTTCGAGAAATTGGCGGATCTCTTTTAATTATTCTTGAACCCAATACATATAATCACGTTTGTACTCCTCCAATACAAGGAAAGCAATACATACAAAGAATTTAGCCGAATTATTCCTATACCTTTGTCACCATCAATTCAAGCCTAGAACCATCAAAATCGACACCACTAATAACTCATCTGGTTCAATCCAACAGAGACATTCACTACGCCTTCACTGCAACATGAATTCAAGCCTAAAATATAGCACCATTCATTCGGTTCAAATATCGATAGTCCACCAAGACTTATTCATTTCATAGATAGACAATCCACCAAGATAAGAACTTGTCTAGTTTCCATCGAGTATATCTCATGTCTCACTCTAAACGATCATCACTTGGACTAATCACTCATCAAATCCACAACTTGAACTTTCACCATTTCACCTTGGAAAGACTATAACCACAATTGATCATATCCACTAATTCCATAGAACCCTTTTCAAACTGAGATCATCACCAAAAATTAAAAGTTGACTACCATTGATTAAACCTATTATTCCGACATATAAACCACAAATAATTTCATGTCTCATGTGACCACTCAAACTTATGACTTCCAAGATCAATCTATACATACTAAATGCTTCCATGTAATGCATCAAGACTTCCAATGAGATCCTTTAATAAGAAGTCACTACTTAGCTCAAATGATCATAACTTAATCCTCAAATTCGTAACTCGCTCTCCATAATTCACTTCTTAAACTTTGTTTGTAGCACTACTCTTAGATGTTGTGCATGTTCTTTGGGTCCTTTAGAATATATCAGGATATCATCAATGAAGACAATCACAAATTTATCCAAATAGGGCTTAAATATCCTATTCATTAAGTCCATGAATGCAGCTAAGGCATTCGTCAATCCAAATAGCATAACTAGGAACTCGTAGTGTCTATAGCGAGTCCTAAATGCAGTCTTAGGAATGTCTTCTTTCTTGATCCTTAATTGATATCCTGATCTCAAGTCAATTTTAGAAAAGACCCAACTTCCTTGCAGTTGGTCAAATAGATCATCTAATTCAATTGCCAGTAGTCAATGCACAAACGCATCGACCCATCCTTCTTTTTCACAAACAAGAGTTCTACAAGCTTAACCATGCTTCCGCTGCGCCACTCTGATAGAATTATCCCAGAAACACTGCCCTCCTAGTTTAGTTCATAGCTCGGTTCATTCCTGCCCCCTTTTGCCATCCTAGAAGCCTGTTAGGAGCCGCTTCTTGCTCAGGTCCTCTGACCTCGGCGTCCACTCCCCGCCCTCATCGGATCGGGTCGTTACAGGTACACCAGCTTTCGCCTTGTTCGAACCCGAACTACACATCCACTGGAGGGTCTCGTTTCAATAGGGACTAACTTACAGAGATATTATCCACTAAACCTATCCCATACTAAGTCTCACGATTTTAATCTTAGCGCATGGATAAGCACTATTCCAGGAGATCATCCATCCTAGTCCATTGCTTACGGAGTTAGTTCATTCCTACGATGACGTCAAAGCCATACATAACTATCACTACCAAGTCCATTTCCAGATCTCCTTCCCTTAGGGTTATCTCACACATCTCACATGTTAACGTAGATAACAACGTGTCCTTCAGCGATGTATAAATACGAAGAGGCATATCTAAAGATTTGGTTCCTATTTCTCATCATCTATATTTCTCAGACACAAATGAATGTGTGCCACTCATGTGGAATAACGTATATACCTTCTTATCATCTATAGAAATTGTACCTGAGATAACATTTTCGGAAGCTTCCGCTTCCTCTTGTGTGACCGCATACATCCGTCCTTGTGCTGGTGGCCTCTGTGGATTCCTTGGTGGGGGTGGTCCACCTGCACGTTGCTGCACTGGTCGCACCGTGCTGACATTCGGCTGCAACCTTTCTTGTGGACAATCTCTCTTAAAGTGACCTCTCTGCCCACAACCAAAACATTTTAGTCGATCATTACAGGGTCCTGGCCCATGTTGTCCACCACATCTCTGACAAATATTACTCTAATAGGGTACTCTCCCTAGAACCGGGCCACTCCTGACTTTTCCAGAATTCCCAAAATTATTCCTCTTCTTAGATTCCCAGGGTTGAGCTTGATCAGGATAAGGTCTCTTACCCCTTCGAACATCACTAAAGGTTATCTGCCTCTTAGATTCTGATTGTTCTCTCACTAACTCTTGCTCCACCAACTGTGCCCTCTCATAAATTTCATTATAATCCCTTATATTCAGAGGCACTAGTTGTTTCCTAATGTCAGTCCTTAGCCCCTTCAGGAATCTCTTAGCCTTTTCTTCCCGATCCTCAACCAATCTGGGAGCATACCTAGACAATTCAGAAAATTTTACCTCATACTGGTCTATTGTCAACTCCCTTTGTTCTAACTGAACAAATTCAGTGATCTTCCTATCCTTGGCACAATCAGAAAAATGCTTTCTATTGAAAGCTCTAACAAACTCATCCCAGTTTATATCAGTACCTGGTGGAAAGATTGTATCCTTAGAAGCACTCCACCAAATTTTGCATTTCCCTCTAGTTCTCTGCCAAGGTTATCTTTTCATATCGCTACAGTTCAACAACCAAAAAATCCGTTCCATTCCATCAATCCAATGCTCCGCCTCCTCAGGACTTCCCATTCCACTAAACTTAGGTGGTTTCAACTTCAGAAATTGTTCCACCAGTCCTTGAGGACGACGTTCTACTCCGGGTTGTTGCTGCGCTTGTCTTTCCATCAGATTTCCTATATTGGCCAATGCCTGCAGGATGTCCTCCATTCGGGGTTCAGCCCTTGCAACAGAGGCTTCAGCCCTCAATGGATGTGAACTTCCAGCTCGTACCATAACTCTCCTGCAGTTTCAAGCATTGCCTCAGGAATAATCTGTGACTCAATGTCTTTATTTAGAACTACTACAGCTATATAAGTAACATAAACATGTTACCGGCACCTAAAAGCAACTCATAAAAAATTACTAGGGATCTACGAGTGAATACCCATCACCCGTTGTTCAAAGTTAGTCAACTACTCTTGGTTAATACCCTACGGTGTGCATCGTTCTATCCTCAATTCCATTTGAGGCACCTTATCACTCCAAATAGACCATAGCTCTGATACCACTAACTGTGGCACCCCTCGACGGCCCCCAAACCGTTAGGGTCGCCACAGTCCACTTACCTTTCACTTGACCTGATAATATAATACTCTGATACCAAGGAATTTCATTATAATTCACAAATCCTGGGGGTTTACATCTTTTAGATCGGTCCCTGCGCAATTTATATGGCGGAAGCACATCCATCAACTCTCTTCCTTATATTCAGAAGACGATGCACACCAACTAAACATTTATAGGTAAAAGCCGAACACTTTTATTTACTTAAACTAGATGGACATCATTCATCGGTACATCAAAATGCTGTAGTCTTCTATACTCAGCTATACTTCAAAAGATGATCGACATCTTTTCCAACAGTCGTATACTTAAAGTCCATCGATCAGTGTCGGTGTCCAAAAGTTCCTTCCTCTACTATCCTCCTCCGCACGGTCATGTCCAACCACTCGGTCCATCTACTGGTGGGAATGGTAGCAGAGGTATCTTGTCTAGTCTGAAATGTTAGTCCCCAAACGGGGCGAGTACAACCACTCAGTAGTAAAGATCCATCAAACTACACGATGCATCATACAGAACAAGCAGGGTATCACAAATAAGGCACATATCATCCATGCAAACACGCATACATCTCCATGCAGTCATGCATATATCACCATGCAATCGTGCATATATTTCCATGAGGTTCATTCCATGCCATATGTACATACATATGCATGATTCATATCATCCACACAATCATGTGTATATCCCCATGAGATCCATTCAAGCCTTCATGATCGCATTCTCAATGTCATGTAGTATCAATTTATTTTCATAAGCAAATCATGCATCATGCCATATGCACACACACGCGCATGCATGATTCAATTCCCATTTTGATATTCGAAAGGATCTCATCTTTTTCCCAGGGACCAGTGTTTGCATCCCTCATATATCGCTCGCACCCAACTTGGCATCGCGAGGAACCTCCGGTACACACCTCCGGGCATCTCGCACCCCACCTGGCATCACGAGGAATCTCCGGGGCTCGCCATGAAAATGGTTACCCCTACCCTCCGGGCATGCATCATAATACAATCCCTCACCCTCCGGGCATGCATCATAATACAACCGGGCATCCTGACACTCCCAGGGAAAACCTCTGGGCATGTATTCATAATACAACCAGGCATCCAAAGGGCATCGACTCATTCGAACCTCGGGCATCCCGACTCCGGGGCATCGTCGGCTCACACCTCCGACGGTATCATCATTATCACAATGTATATTCACATATATGTCTCATTTTCAACATGGCATTTGATGCAATAATGTCAAAGGTCTAAACCAGCTTTTTGATGTTATATGCCATGCTAAATGTCACCACATATGCAGCATAATTAACCACTCAAGACATTATATCTCATAGAGCAATTCATTTATTTTTGAAAATACAGCAATTTTCGGATAAAACAGAATGCACTCCTTTAGTTAAAATTCTGGAAAAATAAGTAAACATTCTTAATAAGTTCTGAAAATTTGATATGTTATAGACGAGATCTAGGAAAATATTTCATGAAGAGCACCATATCAAAAGAGTTTCGTACGAGTCACTACAGTTCATGCATCACAGCCTTAAAATTTCGATATTACAATTGCACAGTTTCGGAAATAATTTCGATTAAATACCCAAACGAACTCCAAAAATTCTGAAATTTTGATATGTTATAGACAACACCTAGAGGTAAGTAGCTATAGACGATTTAGTTCCTCCTACTCTCGGTACTGTTTTTCCAGATTAAGTACTTTCAAAGAAAATTTGTTTCACCGACCTACACATGTCCATTTCTTCTCAATTTTCAGTATGTTATTCCTCAGAATGTCATCTACAACTTCCATTAAGGGAACAAGATCAAATTTCAACTGGATGATTTTATAAAAATTCACAGAATCATACTAGGTCAAGGTAACGTTTTCCAGATCCAGTTTCTTCAAAGAAAGATGGTTTCACCGACCTATACTTGTTCATTTCCTGTCAATTTTTTATACGTTATACTTCAAGAAGTCCTCTACCACTTTCATCAAGAGGTCGAAGTGAGATTCCAACTAAAAAGTCGCATGCAGCTCATGAACTCATGGAGGGTCGGACTGATTTTCCAGAAAACAGAATGCAAAGCCAAGACACTTCTCCCCAATGCTTCGAAATTTCCTCACCTCTACCACATCCAACGTTTACCATCCAACATACACACATCACAGCTAGCAAATGGGTAGATAAATGGACTCTACTTGCCTCAAATCCAAAGAAAACACAGCAAGACAACGGCGGGGCGAGGCGGGCTCGACGGCGGCGGCTAGGCGGACGCACGGCGGGGCAAGCTTTCTTCTTCCTCTCTCGGCGTCACTCTCTCTCTCTCTCTCTCTCACTCTCTCTCGGCACCTAGCTCCGACCACCCCCCTCCCCTTTTCCTTTTGGTTGAATAAAATCCTTGCATGCTTCCACTTTTGCATGGAGGGACACTTGTCTCCAAGGAGGAGACAAGTGTCTTCCTTGTTGAAGACACATGGAGGAGGCCATCCGGCTCCTCCCTCCCCCCTCCCCTCTCCATTCGGTCGACAGCCCAATGGGCTTTATGGGCCAGACCTTTTGGCCCACTTTAGGCCCAACACTCTTGGGCCTAAAGTCCAAACTTAAATGGCCCATGTTTACTTTTAATAATTCATCTTAATCCCCACTTATATAAATACCTAATTGCAATTTATAGGGCCATAAAACTTGCAACATAAATCAATAAAATCCAAACTATAAGACACATGGCCAAGAATAAAATTTCCCTATCAAATAATTATCCATTAAAAAGCTCGGCCTTAATCTATTGCAAATCATGGGTCAAATGGCTACAAAATACTTTGATGGTGCTTCCATCACCTATCCATGGCTCATAGCACATCTAGGGATTGTCATGAAATTCTAGGGTGCCACAGGGAAAAATGCCAAGAAGCATCCAATAAATATTATAGGCAATTCTCTATCTAAGTACACTAAGTATTTCACTATTATGCAATGCAATTAACTAATAATCGCTAATCCATTCTAATCTAACCACCTAATTACACTTAACTAGCACTAATCAACCCTTAAGCATAATTAGAAAACTAAGAAAACATTAGTGAGTAAAACTCACTTGTGCAAAGCGAAAACCGGAACACCGCGACGGCGACACGACGGCAGCCGAAACCTGAACTTTCGGCGGCGTCGACGGACACTCTGGCCGGGCCTACAAGCCTCGCAAACCCACAACAAAAGCTGGGCTTGGGCCGAACTTGCTTGGGCCTCGCTGAATTGGGCTCACGGAAGTTGGGCTTCACGACTGGGCTTCGGGTTGCTGGGCCTCTTGGTCTTGTGGGCTGAAAACAGAAGATGGGCTGCACTTGTGGACTTGGGCCTCAAATGGACCAACTGCTGGGCTGAGCTGTTACTTGAGCTTTTCTGGTTTGAAGATGGGCCCAAAATTCACGCGGACTGAACTGACGTTGGGCTGCAGCTTGAATGGGCCGAAGACGCTGGAAATTACGAGCTTCGCTGGCGTGCGACTTCGGTTGACTCGGTGGCTTGCGAGACGTCTTCGATGGAGGTAGCCGCGGACTCAAGGAACTCTGCCGTTGAAGATGTGGCCGACAAGTTCGCTGGTGGTGTCTCGGACGCGTGGAGGGAGAGCACCGTTTGTTGGCTCACGGCCAAATGGCAGCAAAGCCAAGCCGCTCGGTCAACCAGAAGCTTCGGTGGTTGCTGTTGTTGACTGAACGTGGCAGCTCGGTGGAGTCTTCGAGCGGATGAAATCCACGACGTTAATGGGCTGAAGAAATCGAGCAAAAAGGGACTTCGGTGGTGGTGAGTCACGAACGGTGGCAGCATCTGTCATGAGCTGCTTCAATCGGCAATTGGCAGATGGAGTTAACTATGGGGAAAAATTTCCTTTGGTTGACCAAATGAAAGCGTGACCTGCAGGGGAGAGTTCAGAGGGGGTGGGGGCTTCGTGGATGAAGATGAAGCTGTTCGGTGGAAAGAAATAAAATGATGGTGTTGAGTGCGTGAAAAAGGAAAGAAAAAGCAAGTGTGCGAAGGAGGAAGAGTCGTGCACGAAGAGATGGAGGTGGAGTCAGCAACGCCAGCTTGCCCGAGAAGATTTGTGCAAAAAAGAAAGGAAATAGTCAACAACCCTTAGCCACTCCATTAATGGCTTGTCCCCCAATATTTTCCAACCAAATTTCCCACAAATAATCCCAATTAAAGTCCCAATTATTCAGCCTCATGTCCAATTTCGAATTTCACTATATTAAATTCAATTTCCTTACTCAATTTCCCAAATTGAAGTCCGATTTCGCTGAAGAAAAATTCCAAACAATTTTCTGTAAATCCTCAATATTCAGAGGCTTGGCTTGGAAGTCCAAATTTCCTTCAATTTGGCCCATCCAAATTTCCGTTATTTTCTGCAACATCTGAAATGGTTTTCCGTAAAAATCTTGGAATCTCCGAAATTTTTTTTTGGAGGATGAGTCGACGTTCCTAAAATAGCTCGTGACACCACAGAACTTTCAATTTCTGGAATCGGACTTGAATTCATGGTTAATTTCCTTTCGACGCTTTTTTAGCGTGACCTAGACTACCGGGTAACTTTCATAAATTTTTAGTGCAAATGACCCGTAGTCGATTTTCTTCGAGCCACAATGAATCCACTCGACATATTGGCAACTCTCGGTTGTCGTGAAAATCTCAAGGATTCAAATATGGACACAGGGCACCAAAACGATAGAAAAATCAGTCTAGTGCCGGTCGACGAGAATTTTCTAATTTAGTTGTGTCACCCACGATTAGCCACGCATCTCAGTCGAACCGACCTAACTATGATCTCAAATCAATTTATATCTGTGTTGTACTGACCTCTAAAGATGGACACGGTCGAGAAGCCGATTCTTGGTCGAATTCTCAAGTCTATTTGCCTTAAAATTCTTAATGGCTTCTCTAGATAGTCTAGTTATCTCAAGAGTGATCAGCTCTGAGAACAACCCTATAGGCGCGTCAATGAAACGCCTAATTTATTCCGTAGAAAACAGGATTGAAAATCTGGGATGTCACAATAGAGAAACAGAGAAATCGAGAAATAGAAATTTCGTCATGTGCGCCCTAAGAGGAGTCCGATTCTTGCTGCCGTTGCTCAGATGAAGAACCGTTGTCTAAACTCACCACCGCCAAGGCGACTTCACAGCAACCTACTGCAGCAGTGTCCAGTAGATTTTTTGGCAAATCTCCTCCTGAGTAGCACCGACACCAATATATGACGACACGTTAGTTTTAGAAGTTTATTTCGACACATTGTGACATGTTATATACTTAATATATCTTTTTATATATGCACGATAAATCATTCTTTTTACAAATTAATTTGATTCAAATCCACATATAAATAAATAATAAAAAAGAGTCTAAAATGAATTTACACTAAAAATTAAGGGTTAATGCCCTCAAAAATCTCAAACTGGTACACTTGTGACAAATTTACTCTTTGTTAGTTTCCATTAAATTTTACTGTCAAAATACTAAATTAAATGACATGTAATAGTTGACAGGTGTACCGGCTTAAGATTTTACACTCTGTTTGTCACCGTTATACAATTTTTGTAATTTTTTGTGGTATTAATCCAATTTAACATAATGTATATTTGTCACAAATGTACCAGTTTATGGTTTTTCGGAGGTTGAATCAACTAATTTGGGGTAAATTTGTCACAAATATACCGGTTTATGATTTTTTATGGTCAGTTGGGATAAATTTATCACAGATGTACCGGTTTTTGGTTTTCCATGGTAAAAAAATTAGTTTGGTGTAAATTTATCACGCGTGTATCAATTTTAGGTTTTTTGGAGTTTTAATTCAAACATTAATTCACCATTTGTTAATATCATTCATTGTTTCAACTTGACAAATTCAATTATATTCCATTATAATAATCCATAAAACTGGAGAAAAAAGACAAGTAATCCACATTCCACTATTAAATTTAACATTTAACAATAAGTTGGGAAAAAACTTCACATTTCACCATCAAAAGTAGGGTTTCCTTTCTCCCTTTTCTTTTTATTATATATGTACATTTTGACTCCTAATTTATTGAAAAGTTTTAAAATTGACCTTATGCGTGTTGAAATTGCGTGTTGGGATTTTGCTCTCTCGTGTTGGGGGAGTTGATTGTGTGTTGGATGTCCAACCCTTGTTGATCACATGTCGAAGTGTGTCAGAACCAAGTTGAGATATCTGACACGATATGGAAGCTTTTGGAGAGTGTCCGTACTTCCTAGATCACCGCCTAGCTCGTTGCAAGTCCCCAACATTAGCATCACGACCGTCCTGTGGTTCCTTGTTATCCGCTTAGCGAAACTAGTCTAGCACCGGCGGCACTTGCTCATTGTGATTTGATCTACACAGCCGCGTACCCCTCTAAAGTAGCGAACTTTAGGCTTTCTAGTGACACCAGCAAGTCCCACTGCTTCTGTATGTTAAGGCTAAAACTATCACCTAGAGCAAGGTGAAAAGGTAATTAAGTGGAAAAATTTGAAAATCAAGTTCAATACTGCAAAAAACCAACGTTTAAAGAAGAATGGTGCAGTGATCAGATTTTACTGTGTGCAATAAATATCAAACAAAATAAATGAGAGATTAAGGGATAAAGAAAATTGCACATAACAATTATAGTGGTTTGGCTAATCCCCATGCTAATGGTCATTCGGCTAGACTTCACTAGAAAATCAATTAAAGGTTACAAAGTATGAGTTCTCTCTACTCAAATATGTGTGATCGTACCTTTTGATCTCACACTCTCAACAACAACTTCTCAAAAATTACAATTTAAGCTCACGAAGGCAAGTGTGTAATGATGAAGCCCTCTTTGAATTTTGGAATTGTTGACCTCAGTTCTTGTGATTCCTTCAACACTACGATCTCCTTTTATATTCCTCAATATTCAAGCTAAATGTTTAACAGATTCGATCAACCCATTAGACCTGAATGATATGAGAAGATCTTATTGCTTTCGGATCGCAAGTTTAGAGTCTCCTTTGATTCTGCTGCCCATACAATAGAGATTGAGTTTCCATAAGTAGAGTTCCTCATTTGGAAAGAGCGTCTCACCTCCATGAGATTGTCACATGGATCACTAATCCTTATTATGGAAGGATTATGTTGATAACTATACTTTCTCAAAAGATGGACAATCAATATAACTTTGAAAAGAAATCCGAGCCAAGTTCACTAGCTGTTGCGCTTCACATAATCCAAACCTAATTGTTAAACGTCTAATGCTATGTATTATCTTTATAATTTTCGCAAATTATAGCGTTGTCTTTGATTATCATGACATAACAATATCTTTGATGTAGAGAACCATAACTTCTTGTATAGACAAATAGGTCCCTGAGTCTGATGATTAAGGTCTGACCAAATTTCCTCCAAGATTAACACTTGGAAAAACTAATCATCAAAATCTTAAAACACAAAGGAAAATTTTTGTCAATCTTCAAGAGGTTTTCTCAACATTGTATTCCACTGGCATCGTCCCCTAGCAAAATTTTCGGCGTGCCGAAAAGCTCTGGCTCTCCCCTACGAACTTCCAGCACACTTCTCTCCTCAATTGCTTCAAAATGTGCATTCTATGGCATCGGCATGTGTAAGGATAGAAACTCATCCATCCACACAACAAAATTTATGGAGTGACACACGTCTTGCAGGCAATTAATACTCAAAATATTCATTTCCAATATACTCAAAAGTATCGAGACTTTTGTTAACAGGACCTGTATTTTAACAGGTATATCATGAATACTTTGTAAGCAATTCTATAAGTAAAATATCTACATCATCTTTCTCCATGTAATATTCTAGCTATCTTTCCCGTCTTCTCTCAAACCTAATATTTGAGACTAAATAAGTGTAAAAGATTTTATTGACAGGGCACTTGTTAAACAATTAGATTGAAAAAGTTTTTATTTTCTAGTGTACTAATTAAAATATCTCCATCATCTTTCTCCATGGAATATTCTAGCTATCTTTCCTGTCTTCCCTCAAATATCATATTTGGGACTAAATAAGTAAAAGATTTTATTGACAAGGCACTTATTAAACAATTAGATAGAAAAATGTGGTTTGACTGTAGTAAATAGACTTGGGTACTACTCTAGCTGGTTTCGCGCGCTACAGTACACCGGAAGTGGCTGTTGTTGGCTCCGGCCAACTCAGCCAACTGTTGGTGCTTGTTTCCGGAAACAAACCCCGCCCAGACCCGATCTACATCTCCACCGAAGGATTTCGCCTAGTATGGCCTCCTCTTTTGGATTTCGTGAGCTGTGTGATTAGGTTTTTGGGTTCTGGTTTGTGCCTGCTATAATGGCGTCATCCTCCTCGATCCCGAATGGAATCCTAGGTAAGCGTCTTCCTGAGGCTACGAAGGAAGCCTCCGCTCCTCCCCTTTCTTCTCACATCCCTTCTAACCGTCAATCTTCTGCTTTGAGGGATGCTCGTGGCCAGAGAGGCCGATCGTGAAGCAGAGGTCGAAGCAGAGCAAGAAAGCTCGATTTCAGCTTGGTGGGCTTCCTTTCTCTCAACCTGGTGGTGCGATCCCCTCCACCTCCATGGCTCCAAATGGAAAGAATAAAGGTGTAGCCACTAGTGGTACTCCCGTGCCTTCTTATCGTCATCCTCAAGCTCGGCACCCGCTGTTCACCAAGGATCGACTTCTACTTTTGGTAAGGCTTTTGTCACTCAACGGGGCCTTTCTACGTAAGCTCCTTAGCCCCCCCTCCCCCCCGTTCTTGGGCGGGGTTACTCGGTACTCGGTCGACTACTTAAGGATACAACTTATCCTATATTCCACCGGCTGTTATTGATAATAAAATTGTTGTGCAAATCTCTGAGGAGATTTTGCAAGCTGCTCACCCAAAATGGGAGGAATGCCTTGTTGGCCATTATATCTAGAAGAGACTCCCCCTTGATATGACAAAGGATGTTCTTAGCTTTGCTTGGGGTCACTATCTAGTTGAAGTAATACCTGCTGATCTTGGTTATTACTTCTTCCATATACCGGATCGTGCTTATAGGCGGAAGGTTCTTGAAGGAGGACCGATTATGGTTTCCAAGATTCCCTTGGTCTTCCAGCAATGGTATCCAACGATGGAACTCAAGAAGGCCAGTTCAGTCCCTATTTGGATCTGACTCAGGAATGTTCCAATCTCTCTTTGGTCGGCCTCAGGTATTAGTGCTCTTGCTAGTGCTCTAGGTAAGCCTCTCTATGTGGATAGTCAAACTGAAGAAATGACTATCATGGCTTTTGCCCGTATATGTGTGGAGATTGATGCTTCGAGCACTTTCCCTGAAGTGATTGAATTCACTTTAAACGATGAGCCCCGCTCTGTGACTATTTATTATGAATGGGTTCCTTCCCTTTGCCCATCTTGTGTTTGTTTTGGCCATCGATGTGCTAATCCTGCTGTCCCGGTCTCTCCTAAAGTTGGCAATACAGCCGCTAGAAGGCCTGTTCCACGGCCTGCTAATGAATGGCGTGAAGTTCAGGGTAAAAGAAGCTTTAAAAATCCTGCTATTCGTGAGGACCCGCTGGTTCGTAATATTGTCCCTCCCTCTCGTGGCAAGCAACCTCAAGATGTGGTTCTGGTCAAGCCTGTTCCGAAGGTAATTGCTCCTCTAAAGATAAGGAATGATGATACCCCCCCCTCCTTTGAAATCATCCTTGGTTCATCCCTTGAGCCGTCCCAAGCCGGTATTATTTAAGCACCAAGCGATGCTGTGGTGGATCCCGCCTCCTCCTCGAATGATGAAGTCCTAGATGAGATCAGTTCTGGTGGAAGTGAATCGGATTCTCCCAATGTGGTTGCTTCGTCCATCCTTGCGGAGCTTGACCCTCCCCAACTTCCCCCTGAACCAACCCTTGCAGCTTTTGTGAGGCATAAAGGAAATCTTCGATCCGCGTCAGCTGAAGCGAGTTTCCCTTTGAGTCCTAAACCAGTGCCACCCTCGATGAAAAAAGCGAGGTGGCAAGAAAAGGTAACCTCCTCACCTTTTTGGGTCTCATGTTTTTTGGTATTTGGAATATTAGGGGTCTCGGCACCCCCCTTAAACAGGCCGAAATTAGGAATTTTGTGAGAACCGATAACATTTGCTGTATTGGTATCTTGGAGACAAAGATCTCGCCTAGTGTTTTTCATGCTGTCTCCGCTGCCTTGCTTCCTGGTTGGAATTGGTGCTCTAATTATGTGCATTCGGCTAGAGGTAGAGTTTGGGTGAGTTGGAACCCTGCCTATGCCCTTTTTGTTATGTCTGACTTCTCCTCTCAGGCCATTCATGGCCGCTTGAGTTATATTACTAATGGCACTTCCTTCTATTTATCAGTGGTTCATGCGGAACACTCCTTTGTGTTGAGAAGACTGTTGTGGGCTGAGTTGAATCACTACAGCCTTATGTACCCGAATGAGCATTGGATCTTTGCGGGAGACTTCAATGATATTCGGTATGCCTTTGATAGGGCGGACAGATCAAACTACTGGATTCCAGCCTTTGAAGATTTTGGCAATTGTCTCATTCAAGCTGGCTTGGATGATCTCAGGTTTGTTGGTAATCGCTTTACTTGGGCAGCCTTCTCTGGACCTAATTGTAAACAAAGGAAGATCGACAGGGTTGTCGTTAATTCAGCTTGGAATTCCACATTCTCTTATTCTGAGGCCTCCTTCTTGGCGCCGGGTGTGTCGGATCATTCCCCGATGGTTGTTAGGATCCTTCATACTCCAAACAATCGTAAGCCTTTTAAGTTTTTCAACTTTTGGATGGCCCATCCGACCTTCTTTGAGCTGGTAACACAGGTATGGGATTCTTCCTTCGTTGGCTCGCCCATGTATATGCTCTACTGCAAATTGCGTGCTCTTAAGTACAGACTTAAAGTCCTAACTACGATAGCCTACTCGGATATCTCAACTCGTACAGAGGAAGCTAGAAGTCTGTTGTTGATTGCCCAAAATGCAATTCAATTAGACCCGCTCAACCAATTTTTAGCTGATACAGAGAAGGAACGCCTGCAGGCTTTCTCGGATCTTCGCATCCAAGAAGAGTCCTTCTTCGGACAAAAGTCTAGAGTGCGCTAGCTTAAAGAAGGCGACCAAAACACGAAGTATTTCCATCACTCGATTAAGCGGAGCACCTCCGAAATAGAATATTATCAATTGTTGATGGAGATCTCCAGGTTACCGACCCTTCTGAAGTTCAGCAGCTCTTTATCTCCCATTTTCGTAACCTTCTGGCGGCTTCCCCCCCTGCTGTGAAGCCTTCGACTGAGGATATCCGTGCTCATTTGAATCATACTATCAATGAAGTTCAATTTCTTAGCCTCTCTCGGCCTGTTATGGATGAGGACATAAATGGTAAAGCCCCTGGCCCAGATGGATTCAACGCAGATTTCTTTAAGTGGTCGTGGGACATAGTTGATCCTTCGGTGATTTTGGCGGTTCGGGATTTCTTCAATTCGGGCCACCTCCTTCGAGAGATTAATGTCACTATCATCACCTTGGTTCCTAAGATCCCGAATGCCTCGACAGTCAATGACTTTCGGCCCATAGCCTGTTGCAACACTATATGGCATCACCAAGATTCTTGCTAACATGTTAGATTCAGTTCTTCCTTCCATCATCAGCCCTCTCCAAAACGCTTTTGTTAAAGGCATAAGGATTAGCGATAATATCTTGCTAGCTTAGGAATTATTCTGTGATTTCCATCATGAACCGTACCAGCCTAAATGCATCGTTAAGGTTGATTTTTGTAAAGCCTATGATTCGGTGGATTGGAATTTCATTGAACTAACCCTTAAAGCTTTCGGCTTACCTGGTTTGTTTATTGACCGTATCATGGCTTGTATCCGGTCCCATGTTCTCCATCTCCCTAAATGGCGACCTTCATGGTTTTTTCTCGAGTGGAAGGGGAATTCGTCAGGGTGACGCGATGTCTCCTTACATCTTCACTCTGGTTATGGAAGTATTCATTGGTATCCTTAATCGCCAATCCAGTAAGCCAGGCTTTGACTACTTTTGGAGATGCAAAGCTACAAAGCTCTCCCAGCTCTTCTTTGCGGATGATGTCCTATTATTCTTGAAGGCCAGCTTGCCCTCGGTGCGACTCTTAATGGATGGGATCCATCTCTTTGCCGACTGGTTAGGCCTTTTACCCAATCTTCGCAAGAGTGATATATTTATCTCGGGAGGACCTGCTTCTCTTACGGATGCCCTGATAAGTGCCTCAGGCTTCCAGTTAGGATCTCTTCCTTTTAAGTACCTTGGTGTGCCTATTATATCTACTAGACTTGAGAAAGCAGATTGTGCTGCGTTGGTGAACACTATCACCTTGAGAGTCCAATCTTGGACCAACCGATTCTTGTCCATGGCAGGCAGGTTGCAATTGATAAAATCGGTCCTCCACTCTATCCAGGTGTATTGGTCGAGTGTCTTTATATTGCCTTCTTCGGTTATTAAGCGAATTGAACAAATCTTTCGACAATTCCTTTGGAAAGGACCTACCATGGGTTCGGGTGGGGCTAAGGTGGCTTGGGATAATGCTTGCCTACCTAAGGAGGAAGGTGGGTTGGGGATTCGATCCATTCGAGTAAGTAACTTGGCGGCCATGATCAAACACTTATGGATTCTCTTTACTGATAAAGAGTCCCTATGGTGTAAATGGATCCATTCAAACTTCTTAAAGCATAAGAATTTTTGGATTGTGCCTAAGCCAACGTTTTGTTCGTGGGCTTGGAAGAAATTACTTGGTCTCCGTGACTTTATCCAGCTTCAGTTTAGGTGGAATATTGGCAATAGCTCTTCAGCCTCCTTTTGGTTCGACTCTTGGCATCCTCGTGGCCCTCTCTATAAGATCTTCTCTAATTGTGATATCTATTGCTCAGATATTCCACGACTTGCCTCAATCAGAACTGGTTTGGCAGCCCTGACCACCCCCATCAACGTTTGCGAATGTTATTGTGACCTGGGAGGAGCCCCTCCCAAACCTTAATGGGGAAAATGACCGACTGGTTTGGCTAGGTCACCCCTCTGGTATCTACTCTTCAACTTCTGCTTGAATCTCCTGAGGTCGAGGAAGCCCTTGAGTCACTGGTTCAGGTTTATTTGGAGCCCCTCTCTCCCTCCTCGATATCAAACTCACCTGTGGCTGATTACTCGCAATCGTCTACCAACTCAGGTGAGGTTACTCTCCCATGAAAGAATCCCGGATGTGTCTTGTGCATTTTGTTCGATTAGACCGGATTCAATCGATCACATTTTTTTTGGCTGCTCCATTACTCGCGGCCTTGCGGCTCTTTAAGCGGCGAAGTTTAATCTTCCTTGGAGAAACCAGGCTTGGAAAGAGAACCTTCTGCGGGCTATTAAGCACTTATCTGATCCAAGGTTCCACCAATCAATGGCTCGGTTTACCTTTGGTGCCTTATGTTATCTTGTCTGGAAGGAGAGAAACAATATCATCTTCCGCAACCAACAGCTTTTCCTCCCAGTTTTGAAAGCCCATCTAATCAAAGCTATTAAAGACAAGGCCCTTACATTCTCAAAGGTCCTGGATACCCCCCGCAACAAACGTCTTCAACTTAGCCGGGGTATCCACCCTTCTATCTTTGAGTAAGTGTTTTGGCCTACTACTGAAGTGATCATATGGTCGTTCGTTTTTGTGCCTCGTTCGTGTCTTTCCTTGCATTGAAGATGCTCGTGGGTCGCCCCCTCTTCCCCCTTTCTTGGGATGTTCTCTACCTCGTTTTTCCCTGGGTCTTTCAGTCGCTGATGTCGCTGGTTCCAGTTCACTCGGCTGCTACTTCGGTTTGGTTGTAACCTGGTTTTGTTGGGTTGTATTTCTGCCCTCCCTTTTCGTTTGTTCTTGTCTTGCTTTCTGCCCTAGCTACGCTGTTCGTTAGCCTTCTTCTAGCTGCTTGTTTTCCCGTTTCTTGTATCTTTCTCTGCAGCTTGGGTTGGCACCCTTCCACTTGATTGGTATTTCTCTAACCCTCTGAGTGCAAGTTTTTTGGTGCCGGCTCTTCTCTGCTGTACTTTGTATAGCTTTCTAGTTCACAAGTCTATCTATAATACTTACCTTTTACAAAAAAAAAAAAACAATTAGATTGAAAAAGTTTACATTTTCGAGTGAACTAATTTTGCCAATTATGTGTAATTATTTGAAAATTACCATTAGAAAGCTTGTAATTCAATTTAAGACTATTTTATAACAAAAACTTCACAAATGTTATATTGACCTAAAGATTTTGTCCTTTCTAAGAAACTAAAAGAAAGAGATGAATAGATATCTAAATAACGAAGTACTTTTACTCAAATATAATGCAACATGTTTTGGTATACAACTAAATAATTTCACAAGTAAAGAATGAGCATTCTCTCGTAAATTTGCTCAGCTTGCAGCTTATAATAATTACATCGATAATTCCCTATAACTTTATTGGAACTAGCTCTGTATAAATAGTTCGAAAAAAATATTAAAAGATTATTAAAATTATCCATGTTAATGCCATTTGTGCCACCTGAGACGGCTGACATTTATGTTAGTGCTTTCTGGTCAAAATTGACTGGATAGACTCAATTGATAAAATGTGAAAACATTTATGATTCAATTGATATAATTAAAATGTTTATGATTGAATTAGTAAAAGTACAATAGATTTTGCACTTTTTGAATAATTTTCTCGAGTTTGAATGGCACAAAAAGAAAACCATTTAAGAGATGAATATGGACAGTGAAAACAACTCAGAGGGACAATAGTGCACTTATATGTCACTGCTTTGAAAAGGGAAAAATAATCGTTTCACTCTTTTTCTGTCTTTCCTTTGGGTTTATATCATTTCACACAGTAAATAGTGTGAGCATAGTTCAAGAGTAGAACTTCGAACCGAGTAACCGAATTGGTGGGGACTTGATCGTGTCTAGGTTCCAAAATATGCGGGGTAAGTTCTAGGTTCCAAAAGTTGGAAAACCAATTTCGACGGGTAGGTTTCATGTTTGAGGTGGAATCTATACAAAATCTCGAACTTCTTACCTTTAGTAAATAGCTCGAGAGTCAAGACCATAAGAAAAAAAGTGGGGTTGCAAACGAACATGTCGCCATCATGTATGTACAATCGTTTAAAACCAAAACCTAGGATAGGACAAAGAAAACCGAGGACCACAGACATGCTGTCGCTCACCGACTTGTGGAACCTAGGGCAAAGAAAACCCAGCACCACATACTGTTGATCTCCGATGTGTGGAAGTCCTTAACCTCATTTGGACCTTTTTGGTCTATCACCCATGGACCTAGGCTTAGAACCAGAGAAGACAAAGTTAGTTTCCTACAAGTATGCCTTCCCGATAGGCAAACCTCTTGTTCAAGCCATTCAGGGACTGCCTTTTAACAAAAAACTACTCAGACTTTTAGTTTAGAGCTTAGAGACACTCAGAGATGCCGGGATGGTAACATTTCTAACTATCCGAGCTGCATTTGTCAGAGAATCCTACCAGGTTTAGAAAGACATTGAGAATAATTTCATAAACACTTACTTTATTTCAAGGGACTCTACCCAACACATTACACCCTCCTTGCTTTTTATAGGCATTAAGAGGTCACAAACAAACAAAACCAGACTCATGGGTCCTAAAACAGACAAGGGCTCTAGAAAATCTGGTCAGGAATTATTCTCGGCAATATGAACAGTGACAATGAATAGTGATTTCCCTAGCCTATTGCTACAGTGACTTGTTACAGTAATTTACTACAGTTGGCGATATCTTCCGTCATGGGCATTTTAGTTATAATCTGAGTCATCAGAACTATGTATTTCTGCCAGAATATGTTCTTCGTGTTTCTATTCAAGTTCTGCAAGTCGAATGTCAGAGGGGCTTCGAGTATTCCACATGTTTGCATCGTTTGATGAAGATGCTTCTTCATGAGTCTTGGAGTATCTTGGAGTGTCAGCAGGTAGGTTTGGCTAAGGCCAATGATGGTTGAGCATAATAAGATGTGTCCATCCCTAGGGATACGGACAAAGGTCATTGATCATAGGGGTCCTGAGAGAGGGCTCCCCACTGGGTATAGGGGTCTTGTGATGATTGTGCAGGGTCATCCGTGTTTGTTATTTCTTGCTCATGTGATGGGGTTGTCCTTACATGTTTGAATTCTTCGAGTGCTTCTTTCACTTTTGGTGCAAGGTTATAATGATTCCATACAGTGGGTACATCGTAATTCCATACGTCTTTAGAGATGGTCTTGTTCTCCTAGCACAAAACTCTTTGAAGCTCTCGGTTACTCAGAATTTTATTTTGTTAATGTTTCATATTCTTTGTGTGTCTATATATGAGTTGTGGTCAGTGGATTGTAGCAACAAGTGATGGCAATTAAAGGTGATTATTAATTATAATCATTCAATTAATAATATAAATGGAACCAGGAACCAACCCTGGAACTTATGACAAGATAGGTTCTAGGTTCCTAAATGCCAGGTTTTGGGGTATGCAATGTAAGTAAAAAATGAAGGACCTGTTCTAATGGTAGGTTCTAGATTTGAGATGAAATCTAGACTGCTTTACCCCTAGTAAAGAGCTCGAGAGTTAGGCCCATAGGAAAAATGTGGGGGCTGCAAACGCATTTGTCCTCATCACGTATGTAGAATCGTTTAAAACCAAAACGTGGGCAAAGAAAACTCAGGACCACATACCGTCGCTCTCCGACGAGTGGAAGTCCCTAACCTTATTTGCGCCTTTTTGGGTCTATCACCCCCAAGACTTAACCGACAGTAGTATCTTTCCATCTCGCGGAGCCCTCTCGTGATGCACTGATCACACCCCAATCTTGATTAAGGGAAGAAGGTTTGCCCGGACGATGATGGGTGAAAACAACCAAAGACATGGAGGGTTTCCCTCATTATGCATTTCCACATCTTGTTTCTCTTCTAATTCAAAGCGTACTAAAACAAGGAATGGCAAAGAATGGTCAAAGTGAAACAACCCAATTGTTTTAGATGGTGGTACGATATCGAATCTGGAAAGTTTTGCATAAAATGCAATGAACTCAGACCCGGTCGTTTGGTTGAGATAACTACTTTCCGATGCCGTACTGCAAATAAAGCACTTGTGCAATGATCATCCTGGAGTGATGGAACTCTCAGCTCCTTGTGCAATGATCATCCTGCAAATGAAGTTTCGGTTGAAACGTCAACTCTACGAAAAGGAGAGGTTGAGAAAGACAATTAGCAGGTCCAAGTCTAACTCTAGCCTTCATAATTCAGAAGTGAAACGGTCCCAGAAGAAAGCGAAGTTTGCAGTCGAAAATGGCACTTCTAAAACGTGAGAGTAGTTGTACGTTGTCGCTATTGATGGATCATATTACTTTGAAAAACAAGGAGAGGATGGATGGGGGCATGATAGTCGGCCTCAATTCATGTTCGGCATTTTGTGCTCATGGCTAATCTCAACAAAAATTACTGGCCCTCGCCCGTCCACCCGTTGCTGAGAGGCGATGGTGCTACTCTTGGATAATAGTCATGTTATGTGACCGGCAACGAAAAATATATATATCAGTCATTACAGAGTTGAAGTTTCGAAATTTAACAATAATGTTAGTTGGGATACTTATCACGCTAATAAAATGATTTGGTTGGCTATACCATCTCAGCCTTCTGATCAGTTAAAAACTTCAGCTATTAAATGATACTAACATGTTAATTTTGACGATTGATTTATGCATGCGTTGCGTAAATCACTAAGAGTCAATCCTGACCCCTAAACAATAATACATAGTTAAATTGCATATAGATATGAGTAGCTTAATTAAGTCCATATAAATTCACATTGGACTAGAGCTAAGGGACTTAAGTGAATGAGGCTCTGAGCTTAATTAAATTAATTGAACTAAGCCCATAAGGTGAAAAATCTTCACGGTGGCCAAAAAATTTATTGATAAGGGGTGCCGAGTTGGAATTGAGTTATTAAAAGTAAACTTGGAGGGCAATTAAACTTGATATTATCACAATTTGAATCATAAAAGATAATACGAGAGTTTCCTATTATTAAAGATAGGTAATATCTCTTGGAGTCCAAGATAGGAAAGTAAGGGACTTTAATCTTAAACAAAAACCTGGACTTGTATCAATATGTGCTTTGAGGGTTCACAAAGAAGGTTAGCCATTGAAGGAAAAATAAAATAAAATACACGAACTCTCTCTCGTGGCCCCACAGAAAAATTCCAGGGCGGTTTCACGATTGGTACTCATTCGTTATCCATTGGACCACCTTCAAATTTTGTGGAGAGTACGGATATATATTTTTCTTGAAATTGTCGAGTAGGATTGATGAGAGACTGTCTAGAAGTATATATTTAAAGGAGGAAGAGCGCGGTCTCACGAAAACGATGAGTATGTGTTCGTTTTAAGTTGGAATGCAACAGAATTTTGAGGAGATCTCCACGACACCTAGCTCTTCAACTTTACCAAAGGGATCGAGCATCAAAGATCCAAAGATTTCCATGTGATGTTCGTAGTCCTTGACATTGTTGTCTGTCACCTCTTGCCATTCCTTGCCGGTTACCCCGACGGTGAATCCTACTCATGACCTCTCGCTGTCTGTCGTCCTTTGAGTCGGCAATCCTATGCAGGTAATTTACTAAGTTATGTTCGATTTAAATATTCAATTGCCTAAACTGTGATTAGTTGGTTCCAACACGATTCGATTTGAGATTATAGGTGATAGGACTAGTACGAGCACCTAGAGGGGGGTTAATAGGTGATCAAAGAAGTTTTTGCAAATTGTAGCAAGATAAATTATTCGTCAACGATTGATGGACTAAAAGAACGAAGACAATAATAGATGTATGAAGCTGCGATGTAAAGTAAAGAGATTAAAGATAGAGAAACAAGACTTTAAGTTTATAGTGATTCGGCTTAGACCAAGCCTACGTCCACTCTCCCGACCGACAAATGGCTGGATTTCACTAAGGATCAAAAGAGAATTTACAGTCTCACGTCCTTGATTCCACAGTGTAGAAACTCTACTACACTTCCTCAAGGTCTCACAAATATTCAGTCTCTCTTTTGAGTACAAGTATAGCTCAACGAATAAGATCGCAAAAGAACAAGGAGATTCAGACTTTGAAATTTTTCTATCCAACACTCTTGAACAACTTGAACGTCTCCCTTAAATACTCATTCATTTCTTCATTACCGTTGGCACCTTCCAAAGGAATTCTTCCAATCAACCCGTTGGACAGAATCAATCAGGGAGATCTCGAGCTATTCAAGGAAAATGACGATAGCCCACCAATCCTGCTCGCCCATATATTCAGGATCTCGGTTTCCATAAGTAGAACCTTCCAATTATGATTCGCGGATCAATTGAATCAAAGTTACTCGAATTAATCAATACGAATAACAGATCTTGAAATGCTATTTCCAGTCGTGAGATCTTCCAAACGAACCAAATCCTAAAGGATAAGCTTGTCTTAATTTAGTCGAATAAAACTTTTCTTTATCGGTTTGGAAACTGTCAATGAGGGCAGACTTTGAATTTTGAGTCTGGAGGTCTTCAGACTTTGTCAATAGAGTCTTCAAGTCTTTAGACTAGACTGATAGAAACGTTTTGTCAACTTCAAAACAAGTCAGGAGGTTTTTCTCTAACAATAGGCACATCTTGAATGGGAAATTTTCTTATCCAATTGTGCATATAATCAGGAATTCGATTTTTAAGACTTAAGATCATATTCCCCATTACCTTCGTTTCCTATACTGGGATAAGGTCAATTTGTGAATTATATGGGCCTATCATTTTGCATGTTGCTAATTTAGTTTATTTTCTTATTATGGAAAATATGAAAAAAAAAAAAAAAAAGATTCATTGCATTTAGTTTGGATACCATTCGTGCATGTTTCGTAATTTTAAAATGGCGTGTATCTAAGATATATGAGGAGTAATATAGTAATTTGAATCTAGTATTAATCAAGAATATTATATCTACACCATAATTTGATAATTGAATATCTTTGATAGATTTTGATGACTATTGAATGATATTGCATAATTTCCATAAGCATTGATGCATAGATTATTTATTATTTGATACTACAGTTTTATTAGATAGTTTGTGCTTTCATCAAATTCTACGCTTTTATCAGATATTCATGCATGTTGCATATTTTAGGTCATACTATAATTCGACCTCACAGAGGAGCATGAGTTGAAAGGATTTGAAGGGCACAAAATAAACGTTTGAGAGATGAAATTGGACAAGATCTGCGAGGGTCAAAAATGCACTTATGTGCCAACGATCTGAAGATGAAAAAGAATCGTTTTCCACGTTAACCAATTCGAGAGACGAGATCATAGGACAAATATGTTGAATCGAATACAAAAAACCAAAGTCTGCATGGACCAGGGCCAAAAACATACCGTCGCTATCCGCTCTTTGATGAATCGAAGTCCCTACCTCGTTTGCATGTTTCTGTCTCTACCACCCACGTTAGGGTCCCTGACACTGGTCTCTTCATCTGACGGAGCTCTGTCGAGACGACGTGTCCGTCACACGTGAATCTTATGGTCGCAGAGTAAGAGAGTGAGAAGTTCCCTCTCTTTGTACTGACACGCCTCGACTGTACAATGGTCAAAGCGAAACAATCCTGTTGTTTATTTATTTGTTTGCAGTTATTTTGCTAATATTTATTAGGCATCTCACAACCTATGAAATGCTATATTTGTTCAATCGGTATTTTTCAGAAGTTAAGGAATTCAGAATTTTAAAAAATTATTTTTTAAATTAATTTTTATTCTGAATTTTCAATATGTCTTTTCAACATGTCTTTTGGGAATGTAATTGTTTACTTTGCGACTTTCTTTCCCGAAAAGTTGCTCCTACTTAAAAGACCAAGATAAGTACATCGGTATTTGGTCTCAATGATCATCAAGTCTCGTTGAATTTTCTCTCCAAAAATACAGCATTCTTTCCAATTGTTTCTATTTGAAAGTTTATTGAGATATAACATAATTGCTATGTGATATTCTCATTTAAAAGTTTATTGTATCTTGAAGGATTTAATAACTGTTAGTAATGTTACGAGGCAAATAACTCTTTAAAGAGAGTGTTAGCACATTTCAAAATTCAATTCCATTTCTTCCCAATTCGGAACTTTTTTCCCAACAACTACTAATGCCTCAAGCACCACGGGCATGGCTCCAAAAATCAACCTTGTGTTCAAGTAAGCCTAATTATATCAGAATTCAAGCTCCACGCGATTCAGAACCCAAAAACAGTGGACACAAGCTCGAGCTTGAATACTTAACCTGAGTACCAGCTGAACAAACAATTGTATATTATAATTATAGATGTATGCTCATTAATATGAATTCACTATTAGCTCTTCAATTATACGTATATTCAAAATGCAAGTTTGAGTTTGAGTTTGATCTATAAAATATTTTCCTCAATTAGAGAAATCATGATATTTTCGACATTATTTTTAACTTAGTATCTGAGTCAGAACTTATTGTTTTACTCATAGTCAAAATTCTATGTGAGAGGGGGTGTTGAAATATTGTCTTATACAGCCTGACAAATGCTATTTATTTTATGTTAATTTCCTATGCCTATTGGTTTAAGCTTTAAGTAAAACTCTCATTTTGTTTTTCTATATCTCTCAAGATTGTGCGTATATCTTCCTTGATTGTGCATGTATTGATTAAGATGTTACCTTATAGTAGCTATGTAATAAAGCATATAAATAGGTTAATGTATTCTTCATTGATATACATCGAAATATATAAAAAATCTCAATTCTTACCATTGATATCAGAGTAAGAGATCTTAAGTTTAAATCTTTTGAGGCCCATATTTATCTCTCCAGCAAATTCAAATCTTTTGAGACCCGTATCTATCTCTCCAATTACATAATTTCACGCTTTAGACTTAGGCCAATGACTGGTCTATGCATGATGGGCAGTAGTAGAATATATAAATATTAAACTAGGCCTTCATTCCACGAAATCTCATATGGTATCAAAGCCATTGCTATCCTTTTCAAGAATATGCATGGTCAAAATTCCACATGAATGTGCATAGTCAAAATTCCACATGTCGCTCATAATCCAACTTGCGCGTGAGAGGGGCTATTGAAGTATTGTCGCACATCACTTGACAATGGGTCCTAAATGCTTTTTTATTTCATGTGGTCTCCCTCCACCTATCAGTTGAAACTCTTGGATTAGGCTTTCTAACTTGGTATCATTGCCTCCTTTCTTGAAGCAACCCAAGTATACCAAGTGCACTTCGCACCCTGTACATCCCATGCACCCGTAGCAAACTAAATCTATCCTCACCGCTTAACAGTGTTTATCTAAGTGCATCATTCCTATCTAAATAAGCGCCACATTGGTCAGATTATGGAGCTTATCTTTTCACGGAGGCATTTTTAGACACCATAAAAACGCATCTTCGCACAGTAACTTTCGCTTGGCAAAGCTTGGCATATTCCAATTGCTGTAGCCACGCCATCCGTATCAGCCACATTTATTTAGTTATTATTCCAACAACAAAGTTTACCTCAAAAGACGCATGCTATTTGGGTCCAATAGCAAAGTCGACCGCAAAGTCTTTGGCCTCCGGATATCAACTTTTCACTTCTCGTTTTGAGAAGCCAGGAGACTGGCAGCACACTATCGCTATAATCTCTATCTTCATCCGTGGACATGGGTACTCAAATAGCAGACGAGCACCACGCGCCTTTGTCTCGAAACACGCAATGTTGCACACATTGTCATTAGAATGAATCCGAACGCTTGTTGGGAACAGTCAGCGCATCAGTTGGCCTCCGACTCTATATATAGGCGCCATACGTGCATATTCACTTCACCACGAACTCTCCCTTTTCCTTCTTCATAGCAAAAGCCTAGTGGTCGAAAACCTCCACAGGCAAAGATATATATAGAAATAGCCATCGACAAAAGCTCCAACTGCTGCCGCCACAATGAGCTCCGCCACCCCGGCCACCATTAACGCCCTACTTCTCCTGGCACTCGTCGCTTTATATAGTATCGTGAAACAGCAGCTTTGTCGCAAAACCATCAGAAAAGAAAAAAATCCACTCCCTCTCCCTCCAGGCCCCACCTCATGGCCCGTGGTTGGTTGTACCCCGGGTATGCTTCGTAACAAGCCCGTGTTCCGGTGGATCCATCGCCTGATGAAGGAAATGAACACCGACATAGCGTGCATCCGTCTAGGGAGCACGCACGTCATTCCCGTGACCAGTCCAACAATAGCCCAAGAATTCCTCAGGAAACAGGACTCATCATTCGCCTCAAGGCCAGTTACGATGGCGTCCGCCACATTCAGCAGCGGCTACTTGACAGCAGTCCTCTCACCCTATGGGGAGCAATGGAAGAAGATGAGGCGGGTCTTGGTGTCGGAGGTAGTATGCCGGGCACGGCACAAGTGGCTCCACGACAAGAGAGCAGAGGAAGCCGATAACCTAGTGAAGTATGTCTTTAACCTATGCAAAACCTCAGGTCATCAAGTGAACTTGAGAACCACTACGAGGCACTATTCTGGGAATGTGATAAGAAGGTTGATGTTCAACAAGAGATACTTTGGCCAGGGAAGGCAAGATGGAGGACCAACCATTGATGAAGAACAACATGTGGACGCACTATTCAATGCACTAAACTATCTCTATGCATTTTGTGTTTCCGATTACTTTCCATTCTTGATGGGGCTTGACCTTGATGGGCATGAGAAGGAAGTAAAAGAGAGTGCGAGGACTCTTAGGACATTGCATGAACCCATAATATGCGAGAGGATCAAACGATGGAGGGACGGTTTGAGCTCCGAGAGTAACGAAAAAGAGCCTCAAGACTTATTGGACGTTCTAATTATGCTTAAAGACTCAAAAGGGATGCCAGTGCTGACGCCACAAGAAGTTCGAGCGCTGACCACGGTAAAATTATATCCTTCTTCCTAGATGATTCGATCGAATATAAACTTTAAAAACCTGTCCATCTGAATCGGTGTCTCCATATATTTACGCCATCCGCACAAAGTGGGTTCACTTTATAAACTCGATTGCTTCGGTAGCTATTAGATATCGTAAAAAACATATAGTAGCATTTTTGGAATTAGTAGGATATTGATAATTCTAGTATATTTGCCCATTCATTTGCAGTGTTTTGGTCTAAATAGTTTAAATTTTAACATAAAGATGCACGACCTAATACGCAGGAGATTATGATGGCCGCGGTGGACAATCCGTCAAACGCTGTCGAATGGGCAATGGCGGAGATGATAAATCAGCCCGAGCTCATTCACAAAGCCACGGAAGAAATCGATAGAGTTGTGGGAAAGGAGAGATTAGTCCAAGAATCCGATATCAGAGATCTTAACTACATCAAAGCATGTGCTAGGGAAGCTTTTAGGCTCCACCCAGTGGCGCCCTTCAATGTTCCCCACGTAGCCATGTCGGACACCGTTGTGGCTGGCTACCGCATCCCCAAGGGCAGCCACGTCCTTTTAAGCCGCGTCGGCCTCGGTAGAAACCCCGAGATTTGGGACGAACCCCTCAAGTTCAAGCCGGACCGACACATCATGAGCGACCAAGCGGAGGTCGTACTCACAGAACCTGACCTGCGCTTCATATCTTTCAGTACTGGCCGACGTGGGTGCATTGCCGCCACGCTTGGTACGACAATGACCGTGATGCTCCTCGCCAGGCTAATCCAAGGGTTTAATTGGAGTAAACCCTCCAATTTGTCGAGCATCAACCTCGTCGAGTCGAGGGATGACTTATTCCTCGCCAAACCATTAGTAGCTCAAGCGGAGCCGCGCTTGCCAAGTCATCTTTACCTTGCTTAGATATCTATTATATGAATAATCGATATTAACAAAATAAATCCGATGTCCATCGGATAAAAGCTGGACATCCCAAATAAGAAATATCTAGTGTGAATTGCAGGCTTGTACTTAAAATATATTCTAACATAGTGATGTAAACTTTCCCTGTCTTGAATATAATCTCAACCTCTTGAAATTGAGTAGGTCCAACATTTTTATGTGTGTTACCACCATTATTTATGAAGTTGTTTGGAGCAGTTGCTATCTCTACCTCTCTCTTCAATTTTTTTTTTTTTCGTCAGGCCAAGGGGAAAAACTGTATTTATTTTTATCACATATTTTATTGGTATTACTGTACAAAAGATTCATTACACCTGACAAGATATTATTTTGCCTCGCATCATGTTATCACTTTGCCTAGAGATATTTATTAATTTTAATCATGGTCTCATATTTTTAATCACAAAAACTACTAAAAGATTAATTTTTTTATTTATTTATGATGGCTTAAGAACACAAAATTAATTGCCTATTTTTGTCTAATAGTTTGAGCGAAACTATATATCTAATTATCTAACTGATCTTGATAAAAAAAATGGAAAAACAAAACTTATTAAAATATGGAAAAGCTCAATTTTTTAGAAGCGTTATCAAATGATAGACATATTATATATGGATCATATGGATCATATTTAAATATTAACAAAAGACCATAACTTTTTAAAAAAAAAAAAAAGGAACTTCCTAGTGTTCTACTTGGGAACTTATCAAAAAAGTCTTAAACCTATTGCAATTACGCTGGTTCAGTCATAAATTTATTTTTTTGGCCAATTAAATCATAAACATTTTTTTAATTGTATCAATTCAGTTAATCCGACCAACTTTAGTCGACTAGCATTGACGTGATCGCTAACCAACACCGACAATAATTTTTTAATAATATTTTATTTTTTCAATTACTTTATTAACATTTTATCTAATCTTTTTTTTTTTCCTTTCTCTTTTTCTTCCCTTCTCACTCCTTCTTTCTTTGACTTCTGCAACTAGCCAGAAAGGAGGGTTGGTCAGTCGCCAAACTGAGGTAACCAAGCGAGCTTGCCTCACAGTTGCTGGGCAAGGGAGAGCTCGCCCAGCCATTGGCAAGGCGAGCCCTCACCAAATCCAACGAGGGTTCACGTTGCCAAACCTAGCAACAGCGAGGCCCTCCTCACCCAATATGGCGAGGGCTTGCCTTGCTAGTGGCTGGGCGACCTCACCCTTGCCTAGTGACACTAAGGCAAGCTCGATGACTATTCTACTCCTACCATGAAGAAAGTAATTAATATCAATTGTGAATATCTCATAGTTAGTGGATCAAAATTTTAAAATATGCTTAAAATTTTCTTCTAAAATAATATGATATGAGTATGAAAGCAAAGAAGACGTAACATGATTATCAACTCCCATTTGCAATTCAAATTAAAGTGGGAAAAACATAAAACAAAGTTGTTAAAATTTATCCATCTTGCAATTCAACTTTGACATAAAGTTTTGTACAAACAATTTGATAAGAAAATAAGCAATTAATTGTGTGTTCATAAGCCGTCATAGAGATCATAAATATAAATTGTTAATTTTCTATATAACTTTTGTGATTAAATCTGTTAGACCATAAATTAAAATTAACAACCTCCTCTAAGCCAAGGGATAAAATGATGGAGGATAAGATGATATTTTGTTGGGTGTAATTAGGCATTTATATGATGGAGAGATTATAGAAATAAAAGTAATTTTGTTGGTTAGCCCATTAAAAAGAAAGAAACAATAAATTGAAGAGAGGAATGAGAGGGTATTTCGATCAATGAACCTGAAAAAAAAAAAGGAGTGTCTTAGCTAAAGTTGGGTGTAAAGTTCACCCAAAATATTTTTTGGTACGAAGATTTCAGAAGAGTGTTGAAATATATGGCTAAAAGATTAGCAATAAAAATAATTGTCTAAAAAAAATCATCATCCTTTTATATGACGACCAATTTAGTCATAAACTTTTCAATTTGGCCAATTTTTTTTTTGTCGAAAAATTTTGGCCAATTTAATCTTAAATATTTTGACAATTTGTCAATATAGTCCTTCTAACTTATTTTGGCTGGAAATCGCTAACATCACTGTTGGTTGTTTTACTTGGTCTAGTCGGCCTTGGCAAAGACAAATTTTTTAATTTTTTTTTAATTTTCTAAACATTTTATCTTTTTCATTCCTTTCTTTTTTTGCCCCTTTTTTTTTCCATATTTCTCTCTGCCAATATTAATGATTGTCTATGTCAATACCGATCGTGCCATATAGAACGATCGCTAATTGAATAGCCATGTTAATGGTTTTAGGTTAAAATTGAGTGGAATGACTACATTTACATACTATTAAAAAGTTTATGACTAAACTAGCCAAATTAAAAACAAAACAAAAAAAAATAGAGTTGAATTGGATCTTATAAAATATGTTTAGGATTGCTGGCACCTAAATACTGATGATCCATTCATTCTTCGGGTTAATACCATGAAAATCCCAAAACTGGTACATTTGTGACAAATTTACTCCAAACCAAATTTTTGACCATCAAAGACCCCAAACTATTATACTTTTGACAAAATTATCTCATATTGATACATTTATGATAAATTTATCTTCTGTTAGTTTCCATTAAATTTTGTTGTCAAATTGTTGAGTTGAATAACATGGTGTACCAACTTTGGGATTTAACTCTTTATTTGTCACATTTGTATTAATTTTGTATTTTTTATAATATTAATCCAATTTAACAGAGGATATATTTGTCACAAATATATCAGTTTGAGATTTTTTACAGTAAAAAAAAGTAGTTTTGAGTAAATTTATCACAAATTTACCGATTTAGGATTTTTTTAATCATTTAGGGTAATTTTGTAATAAGTGTATCAATTTAGAGCTTTTCGTGATCAAAAAATTAGTTTTGGATTAATTTATTACATGTATATCGGTTTGAGATTGTTTATGGTATTAACCCATCATGTGACATCCCGATTTTACAATTCTGGTTTCAATTGAATAAGTCGGGCTTTTCATCTGTGCGCCTATAGCTTCCTTCTCTGAGTTGGCCACTCACGAGATAACTAGTCTATCAGGTGAAGCCGTTAAGGAATCTAAACGCAATAGGCTTGAGAATTCGACCAGGAACCGATCGCTCGACCGTATTAATCGCAAGGATCATCACGACACGTCGAATCGAATCGTAGAGAGATTAGTAATAGGTCGATTCGGCGAGATATGTGATCGAGTGTGGGTGATTCCACTCGATCACAATATCCTCGTCGACCGGCCCTAGATCGATTCTTCTGTCGTTTTGGGTACCTTGTGTCCGTATTTGAAACCTTGAGATTTCTACGATAACCGAGAGTCGCCAATGTGTCGAAGATGCACTTTGTGGTTTGAAAATAATCAACCACAGGTCAATTGCATAGAAAATTCTTAAAAGCTACCCGGTAGGTTAGGACGCACTAAAGTCGCGCCAGATTGAAATTAACCGAGAAATTGAACTCGATTTCAGAAATTGAAAGTTCTGTCATGTCACAATTCATTTTAAGAACGTCGGCTCATCCTCAGAAGATTTTTCTACAAACCGAGATTTTTGGCAGAAAAGCAAAGTAAGGCCTTTTTTTTTTTTTTATCGGGAAAGTCAGAGGACTGCTTTTGATCGCATCTTTGGGATGCAAGTTGGATCATATGACGGGGAAAAATCATAAGAGGGACAAGGACAAGATGATCGATTTATTTGGACTTCAATTCGGTTCAATTGGAAGGGAATTGAAAGGAATTGAAGGAAATTGATGTACAAATCCTCAAAATTCGTATGCCAAGGGCCTAAGGACATTTGCACCTATTGCCAAGCTTGTAGAGGAAGATTTGAGGAGAGAGAAAGGGCTGAAGTCATGTGATGTCATGTGGGGGCAAAGCCAATGAAGTTTGGACAAGTGTTGGCTCTTGAATGCTCACCAAGGGAGCCCCCCTCCAACCAGCCTTCTTCTTCCTTGTTTGTAGGCTTTCTCCATTGTGGGAGAAGTGGAAAAGCTCAGAAAAACCAGAGGAAAACCGCAGCTCATCCCCCTCTTCGGTCGCATGCCCGTCGGACCCGTTTTCCTCCCCTATTTTCCCCTCGTTCCAGTTTCTGCTCCAGCCGACCTTTTGCCAAAGATCCGTATAAAAAGTTAACTTCCCGGTTAAACCAGTGAACGAGCCACCCATCGATACGAAGAGGACATCCAGACCGTTCCAACAAGCCCAACCTCACCCTGAACGGATCCGTCGTCCGTCCGGTACGCTGTCGTGAAGTTACCGGTCGCCGGTCCGTCGGTCCGCCTGGCAGTTTGCCCGGTTTCGCCATTTCAGCGTTTTCTTCCGTTTTTCTTCCATTCCAACCCTACCTCCACCCATACCAACCACCAGCAGGTCCCCCTCAACCCTCGAGTGCTGCCGGATTGCCGGCCAACCCCTCGCCGGAGCTCCAGCCAAGCCGTTCAACTCAGTTTCTCCTCCGGCAGGGCTGTTTTTCAGTGTTTTCAGTGGGAGTCCGAGCTGTGGTTGCTGTGTTGAGCTTGAGACTGCCTTGGATCGTTGTTGTAGAGGTCTCGGTGCGTAACCACTGTCGTCGCCACCGCGTCGGTGCCTCCGGCCCGCTTAACGGGTGAGTTTAGCTCCTAATCCTTCGATTAGTGCCTAAACTTGCTTAGGGTTGGTTTAGTTAGATTTAATTCTAGTTTAGGTGATTTAATTAAGTTGTATTAGCTCTAATATAGGTGGTTAGATGGATGGATTAAATTAGTTTAGCTTAATCTTGCTTTATTTGCTTAATTGTGCCTATGTGTTTAATTAAGCTTGTTTTGCTTAATTAATTGTTTGATTGTTTTAATTAATGTTTTTAATGATTTCTGAGTTTAAATTATCATTTATTAAATTCTGGAAATTACTGTTCACTCGACACTGTTCACGAACACTGTTCACGAGTTACTGTTCACAAGACACTGTTCACCCGAGAACGAAAAGTTTCTAATTTCATGTGGGTTTAATCATATGAAGTGATTGGATGTGTTATTGCATAAACATCTGCATGAATTGAATGATGATTTGTGCAATTGTGTGGTGATTGGAAAATTGGATTTTATTCAGAAAATCCGGGTGTCGGGTTTGGACACCGAAAATGGATTTTAAGTATTATATCAAACAGTGGGGTTTGAAAAAGGAAAGTATCAGTTTTCTGGTTCAAATTGACGTGTACCCACACACGACTACTTTCGCGGATGTTTTTAATACGAAGAAAAGAGGCCGGGATTACTATTTTAATCGAGGCATTTGAGTGAAATGCAAAGTATCCTGGGCCGATAATGAATTGTTGTGTGTTGGCTAATGAGGAACTGTCCTGAGCTGTTGAGCTAGACGTGCCCCTATATGGGATGCCCGCGCAATGGATGCCGGTTAAAGAGAGGCTGGGCCGACGGACCAATACTCCTTCGGGAATGCCGTCGACGTAGTGACGGCCGTGCTCCAAGGGGGGAGACGATGCTCCTTCGGGAATGCTGTCGACGTAGAGACGAAGCCGCGCTTCACGGGGGGGAGGCGATGCCTGGCAGCTAATGTCAGTAGATAGCTTAAATTCGAGTAGGCTATGCCATTGTGTGGCAGTGAATAATAATTGGAACGCATGCTGAGTGTTATTGATGCGCCGGATTATGGGACGAAATTGTGTGGCACGGAATGGGACGTGTCATAACGATTTGGTCTTATAATCAGGACCCATGTGTTTGACTGAGATGAGTAAGGCGTTTCAATTGTTGTATGCATTGAATATATGCATTGTGTTTATGAATTGTGATAATATGCAAGAATGCATGAGAATCATGGCATTTGTGATTTCAGTCATGCAGGAGTTAAGCACATTGTTTATGGCACGCACGCATGACTCGATAACGTCCGGGGGTGTGGCAATGGCGGGTGAGATCGCTTGCGATGCGACTCGTATGTGATTGATGAAATGTATCATCTAATGGCCATGTGCATTGCGTGTATCGTGTTGAATTATAACGTGCGGTGGTATGGCATAACGGGTAAGGTTGTATGCAAATCGACCGTTGGTTGTTGCTTGTGGTGGGGTAGTTCGGATAGATACCCCGAGTTGAGTTGGTGTACTAACAGGGGCTTAGGGGTGGAACTCGCTGAGATTTATATCTCACTTTGGTTATTGAATAACCATTTTCAGGTCCCTAGTGTGAAGAGCCGGGAGCTTGAAGCGGAAGGGTCGGGAGCATAGGTGGCTCGTAGTTCTTTATGACATAGACCTTCCGTATAAGCTCGAAGTGTTTATAAAAGTGTATTTGATTCGAAACTGGTTGTCCGCTTTTCTATCCCGTATTCCATTGTCGGGGTTTTATAATACGTTCGCTTGCGCAATAATAAATGAATGGGGTCGGCGACACTACGTGGGAATGTCGCATTTGCATGACCGTGGTGGGATGTTGGCGCGCTCGAGGTTCGGGGCGTGACACATCACGCTTCAAAACCTTGAGCGCACGAACATCCCTCAATGGTTGATTAGCTACGATGTCCTAGGACACATCACCTGTCCACTCATTTTAACTTTTGATTAAATGCAAGCAGAAGCATATTATAACACAAACTCGGTCAAGCAAGATAATAGGGATAGTATACCCAACAAACATTTTTAAAAGCACAACTTTTTTTTTTTTTAACCCTAAGAAATTTAACATTTACAAATCCATTTAACTTATAAGTGACCCACATATAAAAAGAGTTGAAAGGGTCGAGATTATCCTAACTCCTCTATCAGGAGGGCTATCCAAAAAGTGATTCCCACACCAGCATGGTTCACTATGGCAGACTATCAATCCTTGGAAGAGGACCAATGAAATACCCATCAAACTTAATGAACCAAGTCACAAAGCGATGGGAAATCAAATGATCTACTCCCTCGTGAACCCATAAAGTGGTAGTGTGTTTGAGTCGCCTCAATCCTCGACACAGCATACTCGGTGATGATCCACTCAAAAGACACGAGGACCTCAAAACGAATAGGGTCCACATCCATAACTACGGGCTCAAAAATATTTAACAACAACAGAGTGAGATAAAATCTCAGCAAGTCAACATCCTGAACTTCGATAGGATGCTAATTCGTCTTGAAGTCAACCTAAACAATGCAACATTACATATCCTTACCTCACCTTGGCATACCCCTGCATGTTAGTAATTCACATATGCCAATAGTAAAGCAACAAGCTCAATAGATAATTAGAACAAATCTCGGAATATTATATGCACAAAGCATTCACACGTGTTCCAAGTATTATGACCCTTAGGCCATGGCCAACACAGGAGTTTACGGTCTTTTGGCATGATTGGGTATTGTCCTGCCCCATCGGTGACATCGGAGAAAGTATAGAGAAGTAGGAAATAACATAAGTGAGAACTAAATTGGATAGGTCATTCGCCACTCGTACGAATCCATCTAAGAGATAAGTGCATGATAAGAATCTTTCTTATTTTTAAGGCAAAGGCTAAATGAATTATCACTCAAAAACAAGTCTGCATTTTATTCATCATTGCATGTTTTTATAAAATGAACTTGGTACAACCCTCCAAGTATGAACAATTATTAAGATTCTTTGGGAAGACAAAGGACTCATAAATAAGGACTCTAGAAACTTTAAATGATATTTACTAAACCTTAAAAATATGGGAAATATATGTTGTTGAGTGTAAATATCCAGAATCTGCGTGATTCAACGAATGTGGACATCTTTCAAACATGTGCCTATCGAAGTATCGGTATGATTATTGAAGGCAGCTATCGAAGCATCGGTGAGGTTACAAAAGTATCGATAACTACGCGATAGGTAACACTTGCGCAAAAATCAATGTTGTTTTAGAATGCTTCGGCATCAGACGCTTTTGTTGCGCGTAAACTCATCCTTGAGTTTTCATTGTCTTCATCTTCATGGTAGAGAGAAAGATCCGCAACATTAAACGTTGCCAAAACAACATGCTCACCAGGGAATTCATTAAACGTTGCCAAAACAACATGCTCACCAGGGAATTCAATCTTGTAGGCATTATCTCCTATTCTTTGCAATACTTTGAAAGGACCATTGGTTCTAGGTTTCAACTTCTCGTGACGACCTCGGGAAATATCTCCTTTCTAAGATGTGGCCAAACCAAATTGCCTTCCTTAAAAGCAGTGGACTTCCAATGCTTGTTGGCTCTCCCTTTATACTTCGCATTATGCTTTGTGACCCTTGCCCATATTTACTCATGAAGCTTCTTTATATAGTGAGCATGATCCTTGGCATCTCCAGTAAAATGTTGAGAGATGGGAAGTGGAGCTAAGTCCAAGGGACTACTAGGATTCTTCCCATACGCAATCTCAAAATGACTTTTTCCATTTATAACCAAATTCAGCTTGAGCTAACGTGGTGTCCCATTGATGCAAGTTACTTTCAATTAAGCTCCTTAAGAGATTTTCTAAACTCTGATTAACAACTTACGTTTGCCCATCGGTTAGGGGATGATGAGAAGAGCTAAACTGAAGAGTTGCACCTAGCTTCTTCCAAAGCGTGCGCCAAAAATGACTAATAAATTTTGAATCTCGATCGGATGTCATTGTTTTTGGAATACCATGAAGTTTCACGATCTCCTGGAAGTAAAGATTCACCATATGAGCAGCATCCAAGGTCTTGTTACATGGCACAAAATGCGTCATTTTGAAGAATCGATCAAAGACCACCGTAATCGAGTCTTTGCCCCTTTGTGTCCGAGGTAAACCAACTATAAAATCTAGGCTCACATCTTCCCAAGGGGTAGTTGGGACCGGTAATGGAGTATACAAGCTAGTGTTTTGAGTATGGTTTTTGGCAATTTAATAAGCTTGACATCACTCCACATGTCTCACAACATCTCTCTCCATGCAAGGCCAATAAAAATTTTCTTTGACAAGAGAGAGTGTCTTTGTCTCTTCCAAAATGTCCGGCTAATCCTCCGCCATGGGTTTCATGGATAATGGCTTTCCTTAGAGAACTTCTCGATATGCACAAACAATTATTCTTGAAAAGAAACCCATCTTGCAACAAGAATTGCTGAATTGAATCCTTTGAACAATCTTTCCAAATTTGCCTAAAGTCAGGATGACCTTCATAAAGTTCCTTGATCATGTCGAAGCCTAAGACCTTCACTTGCATTGTGGATAGCAAGGAGTGCTTGCAGCTTAAAGCATCTGCCACTCAATTAAGAGTTTCATCTTTATGCTTGATAAGAAAAGTGAACGCTTGAAGAAATTCTACCCACCTGCCATGCCGATTATTGAGCTTATGTTGAGTATTTACATACTTCATAGCTTCATGATCTAAAAAGAGAACAAATTCCTTGAACAATAGATAATGTCGCCAATGATCCAAAACTCTAAAAATAGTATAAAATTATCTATCACAAGTAGGGTAATTCTTGCGGGAATTATTCAACTTCTCACTAAAGAATGCGATAGGCTTTCCTTCTTGACTAAGAACCGCACAAATTCCCACATCAGAAGCCTCACAATCAACTTCAAAGACTTTACTAAAATCTGAAAGTGTAAGAACAGGAGCCTCCGTTAAATTACATTTAAGGAATTCGAAGCTTTATTGTGCCTCTTTAGTCTACTTGAAACTTCCTCCCTTCAAGCATTCGGTGATAGGAGAAATAATGATACTAAAATGCTTGATAAAGTGGTGATAGAATGATGCCAAACAATGGAACTCCGAATATCATGAATAGATGTTGAATGGGCCAACTTATGATTGCCCCCACCTTGCTAGAATCCATCTTGATGCCTTCTTTAGAAACAACATAGCCTAGGAAGACAAGGCCATCGGTAAAGAAGTGACACTTTTTTAAGTTGGCATACAACTTTTGTCCCGAAGAACCTTGAAAACTTGGAAAAGATGCTCAAAGTGTTGCTCGTGAGTAGAGCTATAAACAAGAATGTCATCAATATAAAAAACAACAAAGTTGCCAATAAATGGTTTAGAGATATGATTCATATGGCGCATAACAGTACCAGAGCATTAGAGGCCGAATGGTATGACCATCCATCCATAGAGGCCATCTCTAGTTTGAATGCGGTTTTCCATTCATCTCCGGCCCTCATTCGAATTTGATGATATCTACTTTGAAGATTAATTTTAGAAAAGATAGTAATGCCATGCAGTTGGTCGAGAAGATCATCGAGTTGAGGAATAGGAAAGCGGTACTTGATGGTTATCTTGTTCACCGCTCGACTATCGATGCACATACACCACAACCTATCCTTCTTTGGCACAAGAAGAGCAGGGACAACATATGAACTCATGCTTTCTCTCACCATTCCTATAGCCATGAGTTCATCCACTTGTCGTTGAAGCTCCTCAAGCTCTTTAGGGCTCATTCGGTAGGCTGCCTTGTTTAGGATGCCAGCTCCCACAACAAAATCAATACAATACTAAATTTCTCTTATGGGTAGAAGACGGAGCGGAATCTTTTCCGGAACAATATCCTTAAATTCTTTAAGAAGAGGTTCTACTTAAGAAGGGACATCATGGCAATCTTCATTCTCTTCTAACACCACAAGAGCATATGCCTCTGAGGATTCTTCAAAATTTCCATCAACTTTAGAGTTAGAGAGTAAACTATTATCCTCCCCATTACATGGTTTAGGAGTGCTCTCCATCTTGGAAGCATAAGTATTCTTGGGACCCCTCATGCTTAGTTTTTCCATCAAATTGCCATGGTCTCCCAAGAAGCAAATGACAAGCATCTATGGGAACAATATCACATCACACTTCATCAGTGTATGTTTTTCCAATGGAAAAGTGAACAAGACATTGCTTATTAACCCTTACCTCATTTCCCTTGTGAAGCCAAGAAAGTTTGTAAGGTTGTGGGTGCTTTTCCATCTTGAGTGCAACTTGTCCACCATTATTGTAGCCACCACGTTCTTGCAACTTCCTCCATCAATAATAATATCACACACCTTTTCATGAGAAATGCATCTAATATGAAAAATATTATTGCGAAGCCACGTACCATCCTCACTAAGAGTAACATCCAAGACCCGACAAAGAATTAGAGACTCTCCTTGGTCTCCATAGATAACTTCATCTTTCTCATTGGATGTTTCGTTTGTACTGAGGGAATCTTCACATTGCTCTTCCTCAAGCTCTTCTTTTGCTAGAGAGACGATCTTGCGATTTGGACTTTCGAATACCATATGTCCAAACCCTTGACATTTGAAACACTAGATAGAGTTAGGGCACTTGGAACTTGACGCTTCATCACTCTTAGGAGTTGTAATCTTAGAAGTAGATGCCCTTTCACCCTTAGAAAAGTCTTCTTTACTTCGATACCGAGAGATATGACCACAAGCCTCTTAAAGTTGCCATTCCACCTTAAGTGCAAGTTGACAAACATCATTATAGGCAAAAGAACACCCCAAATGCCAAAACTTACGAAAGTGACACTTAAGTGTCACTTTTTATGAAAAATGAGACACTTGAGTGTCACATCCAGCGAACCCCACCGAAATCCTATGTAGCAATTTTTTTTCAAAGTACTATGCTCCATCAACATGAATACTACTTAGTTGGCTTAGGAAGCCATGTCTTCTATGGTGCTCGTGACACTGCCGGTTAGGGTAGGGACAACAGCGACAGTGTAACACTTCTTTCACCTTTTCGAAGTGCCATTTCCAACCGCAAAACTTCGCTTTCTTACCATTTGAATTCTGAATTATGAAGGCTAGAGTTGGACTCGGACTGACCTTCTAATTATCTTTCCCCTCCTCTTCTTTTCGCAGAGTCGACGTTTCAACCGAAACTTAATGAGCTAAGAGTTCCATTACTACAGGATGATCATCGCGCGAGTTCTTTTCAGCGCAGCATCAGAAAGTAGTCATCTCAGCTCAAGGACCAGGTCCGAGTACATTTCATCATTGGCAAAACTTTCCAGATTCGATGACACCACCAACTAAAACAATTGGGTTGTTTTGCTTTGACCATTCTACACCGTTCCTTGCTTTAGTGCACTTGAATTAGAAAAGAAACAAGATGTGGAAATACATAAATAGAGAACCCCTACATCTCTTTGGTTGTTTTCACATATCGTCTGGGCAAATCTTCTTCCCTTAATCAAGATAGGGGTGTGATCAGTGGATCACAATAGGGCCCCGCGAGATGGAGGGATCTGCTGTCTCTTTCGTGTTGGCGGTGGTATACCCAGAAAAGTGCAAACGAGGTTAGGGACCTCCACACGTCGGAGAGCGACGACGGAATTTTTGTGGTCCTCGGTTATGGTTTTACACGATTCTACGTACGTGATGGGGACAAATGCATTTGCAGCCACATGTTCTTCCCATGGTCTCAATCTCTCTCGAGCTATGTACTATGTGAAACGATACCGACCAAAGAAAGAAAAAAAACGTGGGAAACGACTCTTTTACCCTTTCCAAAAGCAGTGACATATAAGCGCAGTGTCGTCCCTGTCAGTTATTTTCACTGTCTGTTTTCATCTCTTAAACGTTTTTATTCTGCGTCATTCAAACTCAGAAAAATTGTTCAAAAAGTCCTAAATGTATAGCACATTTTCCAATTCAATCATAAACATTTTCACATTTTATTAATTGAGTCTATCTAATCAATTTTAGCCGAAAAGTGTTGACGTGGATGCCCGTCGTCCTACATGGCACAACTAGTCAAAACATATCACATATTCTAGGTTTTAGGTCACAAATTACATGTTTTAATTTCAGGTTCCTCCAACTAAACGCCCGGAACCTACCCGTCAAAACAGAATCTTCATATTTTGGAACCTAAAATCTACTATGTATACCTTGGAACCAGGAACCTACAAGTTCCTAACAGTCCGATTCTCATATTTCACGTTCTTCCTTGAAACCATGCTCACCGCAAGTCTTTAATGGATCACCAAAGGATGGCAAAATAACACATGGGTTGAGGTAATGGTTTTGTCCAGAAAAGGAAAAGGTTATAGGGATGAAAAAAGAGGAAGAGGAAAGTTGAAAGGTATACAATTGATCTCAGGGAAACAACAAAGAAATTTGAGTTGATTTCCTTTTTCAAAAATCTTAATTTTGAGATGATGTTCTCCGTGGTGAGATGACAGCTATAGCTTTTACATTGTGGGTTTTCTATCGTTATGGAAACCTCTTTGACTTCTCTCTCATACCTGGATCAGCGTTTTTTCTTTACCATCTCATGTTGGAATTCAGTTGGGGCCGCTGATATTTATGCGGATGTAGTTCTTCTGATGAGCTAATGTGGTGGAGAACAGTTTCAACTAAACTTTAGAACAAAACAACGTTTTTGAACGTACAAATAGAGAGTCTGCCTCTCAAAGTGAGCGATGCAATGCATTTGACGTGCATGCTGACACTGTATGCACTGTTTTGCAGGGAAAATGGTGATGAAGATGTCACCATTAAAACCCTCTTCTGTGGGTTTTGTCAGTCCGACCTTCACGAGGCAAAGAATGAATGGAGGTTCACAACTTACCCTGTTGTTCCTGGGTACGTTCGTTAATGCTTAAGATCTGAAATTTTCTTCTCCTGTTTTTTCAAGTTAAAGCCTCATCAAATCATTTAAACTAGGGGGCAAGGAACTGTAAATTGTGTACCACTCTTAAATAAATGGAGTTTATTTGAAATTGTGTTCACAGTCTGATGCCAGTGTGGCCAATGGATTAAATTCAGCTTTCGGACTTCTAACCGTAACTTTCGACTTTACTCTTTTACATCTTCTAAACATGATTCTATCAAGGTATCCTTTCGTGGGTCCATGCATGGAGTTATTTTTTATTGTTTGACAAATGCATCAAACACTAGTTTGTAAAGAGCAAAAGTTTCCAGCACTTTGTTTCCAAGGGTATTGTGTAAAATTTATTTTGATGCATTGATGGGAGTGCTAGCAATCATGTCTCCAAGTCCTTTTGTCCAGTCGCATACCTTTCCTGTAAGGCCTGCACTTTTCGTCCATGATGAAGTTCTTTGCTTAGTTCCCGCGTGGCCTTCTCCTATCATTGCAATAGAGAGAGTGTTAGCAGTGCGAATGATAACTATTTTGATCAAAAATTAATTTTTAAAATAGAAATAGATTTTTCTATTTTTTTTTGTATTAGTTTTTATGCGAAAATGCGCGTTTGATAATGATACAAAATTTTTATTTCCGAAATAAAAATTCATTTAATAATGACATAAAATTTCCCTCTCTCAAATGGCGGCAATAGTGACGGCGGACCGGCAAGGGCGACCGGTGACAAGGGAATGGCAGCCAATGACCAACAACCAACGGTGGCTACCAATGGGGGTTGGTCAGCGGTCGCAATCCATCGGTGGCAGCAGGGGATGGCAAGTGGTAGCGTCAAGTGGACACTCGATTAGTAATGATAACAAATGATATGAAGAGTTTTTATTTCTCAATTCTATTCCAGAAATAGAAAAGTAGAAAATTTTTACTTCTCGTTTCTACTCCAAACTTATTTCTAGACTAACAATTTGTTTCAAAAATAGAAAAATGAAGTTGCGTTACCAAATGAATTTCTAATTCTAAAAACAAATCTGAACAAAAAAATAGTTTTGAAACAGAAATAGAATGATTAACTTATGCACCCCAAGTATCTGCTCCTTTTGCCTAGTAACCAAGACAAAAAACTTGTTTCTCATTATATATTTTGGTTATACACACTGTCAATATTCAAAGAAAGCATGTATTACTTAACTTTTTTCATTTCAATGCATGCTATTCACTTTTAAGGCCCAAGGTCTTTTTGCAACCTTTTTTTTGTCTCTATTTGTTGAGATGTAGAATGAAATTGAGAGACTGACTAGCATTCGTTATATCAATATCGACAGTTAGTTAAAAAGTTGATCTCAATTGAAGTATCGCAAGCGTATAATGAGCTTGTACACTCAGTTAACTGTTCTACTTATCTGTCTACAGGCATGATATCGTTGGAACTGTGTTTAAAGTGGGGAGCAATGTGAAGTAATCCAAAGTGGGCGAGCAAGTAGGTGTCGGGGTCATAGTGGACTCCTGCAAAAAATGTGAGATCTGCCGGCAAGATCGGGAAAACTACTGGCCCCAGACTATATTTACCTATAATTCCCATTAGACAGATGGAACAAAAACTTATGGCGGTTACTCTGATATGATGGTCGTTGACGAGCATTATGTGCTTTGTTTCCCTGACAAGTAACCGTCGGACGATGGTGCGCCACTATTATGGGCTGGAATCACGGTGTATAGCCCGATGAAATACCATGGCATGACAGAGCAAGCATTTGGGTGTGGCTGGACTTGGTGGGCTTGGTCATGTGGCCGTGAAAATGGGCAAGGCATTTGGACTAAAAGTCACTGTTATTAGTTCCTCTTCCAAAAAGGAAGCTAAGGCGATTGAAAGACTCGGTGCTGTAAACGGTGACCTTACAGTAATGAAGGTGCGTGAAGTTTGGAAACAGTAACTGGTACTTTTCTACTGGTAGGAGGACTAGCATGTCAATCATTGCTATATTCAGCCCTGTGATTCTCTTCTAGCGGACGCAATTAAAAAATTTTGTGATGCGAGAATAGAGATGCACGGTCTCACCAATATTCCATCAAAAGCTGGATTTGACATAGTGTAGATATACCCGAATAGAAGGGGATTACTAAGTCAGTTATGCAGAGACCAGAGTACCTTAAATTCTCCTAATGGAATTACTTGCTTCTTGCAGCCAGCTTTGGGAACCATCGACGATATTATTGACACAGTTTCTGCTGTGCACCCTCTTCTTCCATTGCTTAGTCTGCTCAAGCTTAATGGCAAACGTGTTACTGTGGGATTGCCTGATAAGCCCCTAGAGCTGCCCATCTTTCCCTTGGTTGTAGGTAAGGGATAAACTAGTGCTGCATTGAGTGGGTGGTCCAATTGTTAAATGGAATTGCAAATTTGAGTCAAGTCAAAATATTTTAATTTTGGAGCTCGACTCGACTCGATTGTCCAAGCTCAAATTCACTTGTTAAGGCTGAATTTTAGTCTGTGCTCGAGTTAAGCACGAAGTTGATCTCTAATTTTGAGAATATGATAAAAACAGATAAAAATATTACATGCTTCTTTATAGTATCTATAGATGCATAACTATCCTTAAATAGGGGTAAGTACATTATTAGTGCCAAAAGTTGTGTACGGCGTTCACTTTCGTGCCAAAAGTTTCTGCCGGATCACTTAAGTGCCAAATTGAAGGAAAAACGATCACTTTGGTGCCATCGGCGAGAGATCCCTGCCAAAATGATTACGTGGCTTTTATATTTAAAAAAAAAAAATCGATATGACTTTTAAACGACGTCGTTTTCCGTCCTCCTTAAGAAAATGACGTTGTTTTGCCGTCCTAAGTGGATGGCCTCACAAAAATGACGCCGCACAACTCGTTTGGGGGTTTTTTTTTTTTGGATTGAAATTAGGTTTTTTTGTCCGATCCTCGCCCAACGCCGACCTAACTCGCTCGGCCGCCGTTGCTCGCTGATGCTCAACGACTTGCGGTCGCACTTGAGCGCGAGCTTCGTGATCGAGTCGAACTGCGCGAATAGCGTCGGGACCGCGTCCAGCAGCTCCGAGTGGGCGTGGAGGACGAGCCTCTGGCAGCTCTAGCCTTCAATCGTGAGCCAGCAGCGGCACACGAGGGAGCACTGACCGTGGTCGCTGGAGCCTAGGTACTGGAAGACGCAGGCTAGGCACTCATCGGAGAGATCGGAGATGGAGAGGCGAGAGATTAGGGGCGATGCACTCGTCGGTGGCCTCCCGAGCACCGACCAAATCATGGCCTTCGACTTGGCCGCCGAGTGGCCGTCATCATGGTTGGGGTCGGGGTCGAAGCCGCGGCCGCCAATTACGGGGGCCGTTGAGGACGGCAACTAGCCCATCGATTGGCCCATCGCTAGCTTATCTTCTCTCTCTCTCTCTCTCTCTCTCTCTCTCTCTCTCTCTCTCAATTTGGGGATTTAGAGTTTTGAATTGGGGGAGAGACACCAAACGGTGTCGTTTTGTTGTTTAAATGCTGACTGTACTCTCCAGCGAGCCACATCAGCTTCAAAATTAATAAAAAAAGTGCCACGTCGGATTTCCGGCCAACCATATCGAAGTTGGCACTAAAATGATCGTTTTTCAAACTTTTTGGCACTTAAGTGATCCAAAATAAACTTTTGGCACCAAAGTGAGCGTCGTACACAACTTTTGACACTGATAATGTACTTACCCCCTTAAATATATAGAAGTTCAATTACCTAATTAGTTCAAGTTGAGTGTCTCCAAACTCAAGCTTGATTGGTTAAGCACTCGAGCTACTCGAACTCGAGAATGATCTAGCTGAGTCCGAGTTTTCTATGTGTCAAGCTTGAGTAGCTCACGAGTAGCTTGACTTGCTTATACCCTACTTGCAGCTATCCAAACGAAACATTCTTCTGTAACAAACTTCTATTTTCTTTTCTCTTTGGCTTCTTTTCGATAGATTAATTTTGAGTTTCGCCAGCGAATGCGCATGAGCTGAAAAGGTGCTATAGGCTTATGTTTTAATCAGTGTAGACTTTTATTTTTCACCACCGGAGATATTAGAAGTTCCAGCTTATGGTCATGCTCGAGTTGCAAGTTGCTGAACCAAACTACAATGATTCCGACTTTGTTAATTCTTTCAGGCGGCAAGCTTGTGGGCGGCAGTGATATAGGAGGAATGAAAGAGACTCAGCAGTTGCTAGACTTCTGTGCGGAACATGGTATCACTGCGGACTTTGAGGTAATCCGGATGGACTACATCAATACAGCCATGGAAAGGCTTGCGAAGTCTGATGTGAGGTACAGGTTTGTGATCGATGTGGCCAGCTCCTTGTCACATTAGATATATGGTGACACGTTCTGATACTTCATTTGCCACTTTTGAGGACTTTTCATTAGATTGAAAAGGATGAATAAATAAATAAATAATTCGAAAATACAAGTCAACACTGGCTGTGCCACGTGGGACGGCGGACATCCATGCCGGCGCTATTCGGCCAAAATTGATTGGATGAACTCAATTGACAAAATGTGAAAATATTTATGATCGAATGACAAAGGTGCTATAAATTTAAGACTTTTTGAATAATTTTTCCGAGTTTGAATGACACGAAATAAAACGTTTAAGAGATGAAAACAGACAGTGAAAGCAACTGACAGGATGAAAGTGCGTATACGTCACTGCTTTGGAAACGGTAAAAGGGTCGTTTCTCACATTTTTTTTTTCTTTCTTTGGTCTGTATCGTTTCACGTAGTAAATAGCTCGAGAGAGATTGAGACCATAGGAAGAACATGTGGCTGCAAATGCATTTGTCCCCATCACGTACCTAGAGTCGTTTAAAACCTTAACCGAGGACCACAAACATACCGTCGTCGCTCTCCGACGTGTGGAAGTCCCTAACCTCGTTTGCACTTTTCTGGGTGTACCACCGCCAACACGAAACAGACAGCAGATCCCTCCATCTCGCGGGGCTCTATCGTGATCCACTGATCACCCCCCCTATCTTGATTAAGGGAAGAAGATTTGCCCGGACGATATGTGAAAACAACCAAAGAGATGTAGGGGTTCTCTCTTTATGTGATGAATCGATTCAGTATATATGAGCGTGGCGATGAATTGATTTGATGGCTCATATATTCTTATTCATGATATCGATCTGTCAATATCATCAAGGTGTTAATCATCTCTGAAAGATTTATCACCTGTATGGAAACAAATCTCGAGTTATTGCCATATGGAAATAAAGAGTTATCGCCAAATAAAAGGAAAAACACAATAAGATTAGGCATGTAATTATTCTCGCATTTATTGCTGGCGCACGCTTCATTCTAATTCCAACTGCTTTTTAGTAATGGTATGCATAAAAAACGGTCAAAAAAGTTGCACGATTATTTGAGAGGCAAGTGATGGCAGAATCACCGGTTCAAGAGCATCCTCACAAGGCCAACGAGGCCGTCGTTGGGCCGCCCAAGATAAGTCTGGCCTTCTCTTGCCCTTCCATTTCTCTCGGAGGTACCTACCTAGCTAGCGATAATGCTTCAACTACGAGCGCATGGGAACATTCGAGAATGAATTTTCTGATAACAGCATGCTTGGAGTTCTACTTTTGGCCGTGTATTGATTAATTAATACAATTTGGACCTGAGCAAGTCCTTAAAAGGCTCAACAAAGGAAACAGGCGGGAGCTCCGCCCTGGGGTGAGAGACCCCGTTGCTGTCCTCCTATTCCCTTTCTGTCAAGAAGACAAAGATAAACGGAGAATTATGAGGCTTCATGGTGGTGAAAGTAGACACCACGTCAGGACTTTGGTTCTGGCTACTACCGGGTAGGTAGGTATAGTAGCCTCCCACGCCTGGGGTGAGTGAAGGTGGGTGAAAATCCCACAGCTGGGTTGGCACGCCTTACGGCACTGTCCTCAACAACAGGCTGACTCAGTTCCCCCGGTTGGCACGCCTTACGTCCGTGTATTGATTAATTAATACAATAGGTCTCCAAGTCAAGGGGTACCACAGCTTCCTATCGTTTTCATCAGAACTCTACAGTGCAATAAAGTAGATTAGGTTGTTTCTTTCTGAATAAACTGAGAAGGACGTATGCTTTCTTATGCTTGGGCTTATAGCCAATGATTGGTCATGGACATGGGGTGAAAGTTCTGTTTCAATAATTGAACATGAGGTTTCACTCTGTTTCTAGTTTTAGACTAGTCTTCAATAGAGATGAACAGTTCCAAGTTTCAAGTTCCCTACAAGTTCCATTTAGAACTTGGAACCTACTCCTTAAAATAGATTTTTCTTTTTTTTAGAACTTAAAACCTACCCCGCATACCCTAAAACTTAGAACCTACCTTGTTGCAGGTTCCAATGTCAGTTTCAAGATCTACCTAAGTTCCACCTATATTATTAATCGAACGATTGCAGTGAATTAAAACATTTAATGACCATCACTTGCTATTATAATTCATCAACCATAAAGACAAACGGAAAATATGAACATTAATGAAGTAAAAATCTCAGTCGTAAAATGGAAGCTCAAATTAGTACTTCCCGATTATACACTCATCATCAAACGGTATGGAATATCGCAAGATTGCGTGAAGATATGAACCAAGAAATATATTAAAACTTGTTTTAGGTTTTAAGTCACAAGTTACATATTCCAATTTCAGGTTCCTCCAACTAAGAACCTAGAACTTACCCATCAAAACAAAATCTTCATATTTTGGAACCTGAAACCTATTCTGTATACCTTGGAACTGGGAACCTATAGGTTCTCAACAGTCCGATTCTCATGTTCCAAGGTTCCAAGTTCTACTTTAGAACCATGCTAACTGCTAGTCTCTAGTGGATCGCCAGAGGATGGCAAAATAACACATGGGTTGAGGTGATGGTTTTGTCTAGAAAGGGAAAAGGTTATAGGGATGAAAAAAGAGGAAGAGGAAAGTTGAAAGGTATACAATTGATCTCAGGAAAATAACAAAGAAATTTGGGTTGATTTGCTTCTTCAAAAATCTTAATTTTGAGATGATGTTCTCCGTAGTGAGATGACAGCTATAGCTTTTACAGGGTTGGTTTTCTATCGTTATGGAAACCTCTTTGACTTCTCTCTCATACCTGGATTGACTTCTCTCTCATACCTGGATCGACTTCTCTCTCATACCTGGATCGGTGTTTTTTCTTTACCATCTCATTTTGGAATTCAGTTGGAGCCACCGATATTTATGCGGATGTAGTTCTTCTGATGAGCTAATTTGGTGGAGAATAGTTTCAACTCCACTTGTGAACAAAACAACATTTTTGAACATGCAAATAGAGTCTGCCTCTCAAAGTGAGCGATGCAATGCATTTGACGCACATGTCTGACGCTATATCTACTGTTTTGCGGGGAAAATGGTGATGAAGATGTCACCATTAAAATTCTATTCTGTGGGGTTTGTCGCTCTGGCCTTGACCTTCACGAGGCCAAGAATGAATGGGGGTTCACAACTTACCCTGTTGTTCCTGGGTAGGTTCGTTAATGCTTACGATCTAAAATTTTCTTCTTCTATTTTTTCAACTTTACAGAACTGTTCATTGTGTACCACTCTTAAACAAATGGAGTTTATTTGAAATTGTGTTAACAGTCTGATGCCTGTGTGATCAATGGATTAAATTCAGATTTCGAACTTCTAAGTGTACCTTTCGACTTACTCTTTTACATCTTCTAAATATGATTTTATCATATCCTTTAGTGGGTCCATGCATGGAGTTATTTTTTATTGTTTGACAAATGCATCAAACACTAGTTTGTAAAGAGCAAAAGTTTCCAGCACTTTGTTTCCAAGGGTGTTGTGTAAAATTAATCTTGATGCATTGATGTCAGTGCTAGCAATCATGCCTCCAAGTGCATACGTCCAATGGCATACTTTTCCTGTAAGTCCTACACTTTTCGTCCATGATAAAGTCCTTTGCCTAGTTTCCATGTGGCCTTCTCCCATCATTGCAACGGAGGAGATGTTGGGAATAATAACTATTTTAATAAGAAATTGAGGAATAAAAATAAATTTTTCTATTTTTTTCTCGTATAAATTTCTGAGCGAAAATACACGTTTGGTAATAATAAAAAAATTAATTCTAGGAATAAAATTTTTTTTGATAACTATGAACCAACAGGAGCAATTAGCGATGGGGCAAATAGCAGTCGGCAACTAACAACTAGCGGTGGCTACCGATAGGTAGGGGTGTCAAAAAAACCCGACTCGAACTACCCAAACACGAAACAAGTATAATACATGTTTCAGGTCTTGATACCATTCGAGTAATGGATATAAAACAAGCAAATAAATATGTTTTGGGTCAGGTCAGGGTTGGAACATTGTTCGACCCCGGAACACATTAACTCCAAATTCCTAACAAGCCAACAAACACAAACACATTCTCATCTTTACCCAAGGTTTGGCCGCCAAACAGTCAAAAACATACCTTCTCCTTCTCGACTCCGCCTTCTTCTTCGACGACTGTGCCTTCGCCTTCTCGTTGATTCTATTGCCACCCTCGTCAATCTCCAACGGAGCTTCCGTCGCCTACACTCACGACTGCCATTCCGGCCTCTCCTCCGATCGACGCGCCTCCGCCTCGCCGTCACCGTCACAGTCGCCATCGCCACCCCTCGTCTCAATGCTAGAACCCTAGCCGCCGCCAAATCAATTGATCGTCGCCATCCGTCACCGAAAACCCCTCCCCTTCCCCTTTCCAAATCCCTTCCACTCTAGTCCCTCAAGCCCTACCTCCTCTCTCAATCCGAGCCCGTCCTCCTCGGCTGGCTCTGCAGCGCGGTCTCCGCGCTCTCTCTCTCTCTCTGCAAGCTCTGCAAGCTCGTCCCCTGGATCGGCAAACTCTCCTCCGACTTTGCTAGCGCCAATGTTTTCAAATTGAGCGGCGAGGACTTCGCGCTGGGGGTTTTGGTGTTGGCTCGAGCCGAAGTTGCTAAGCAAGCAAGGACAATAACTCAAATAGTGAATTTGTGAGAAACACGGTACATAGGGGCTTGAATACTGGGAGTCCTTTAATATCTTGCACAGTCCAACTGTAATTTGAATGTCTTCTCCCCCCTACCCCTGGATGTCTTCTTGTGGCCAAGCCATATATCAAATTGCTATGTTGCATTTTTGTGTTCTCTTTGTCTCACTATATTTTCTTTTGCTTATTCTGTTAAGAGGAATTTTTTGAAAGGGTGCAAGCTGTAGTTTTTAGATGTGGTTCTATAGCTCAACTGGCACGAGTTTGCATTGATACCAAAATTCAATAGCTACTTATGGAAGTGTTCTATTTTGTGTATTCAGGGGAAAGAACGAAGGGGCAAGCTTTCTTGACATTTCAGTAAGTTGAACTTGCTTATCATGCTTTGGTATGACTCCTGAATACTTTTCCTATTTACATCTGCTAGGCACGTGCAATGATGCATCATAGGAACAATTCCTCAGCTTATATAGTATGCTCAATCTATCAAACTTTGAAAGCTCCTGCATCATGCCTTAGGATTTGGTGGACAGCTGTTAGTGTTGATACACTGCTCTGTATCTTGAAACGATTCCATCCACCATAAACAAATTATCCATTGTAATTTTTTTAATCACATTAGTCTTGCAAGTTCTTCCAAATATGCTTTTTAAGTTTCCAATTCTATAATTTGCATAGTGGTGCGGAAACTGAAAACCCTCCCATGAAAAGATGGTCATTCCCATAAAGGCATATTCTTTCACCACTGATTTAGATGTTAAATATGGCTGATCTTTGAACCTCTTGTGCTGTCTTTTTATAAGTTATTTGTTGGAAAAAAAAAAAAAAACTTTACTTTCCGGTTCATGTGTAAGAATGTCTTTCCACTCATTGCTTCAATTGAACTTTTGTCTTCCCACTGAAATGGGTTTCCATGCGAACTATGAGAATTAACGGAAATTCTTATTATTGGAGCAATTATCTTGTTTTTTGTTCTATTATGTATCTTTCTCCTTCAAATATGGCAATCAGCATCTATAAATGTAAGTTGATATGGACTGTGTTTCTATATCAGATTTGGAAAGAGAAACCTTAACTTCCATAACAAAATATAATTATGTCTTCTAATGTGGTGGTGGGCAACTTGTTAAGTGGAGGTTATTAGCAATTAGAACCTAAGTAGTCTCGTTATTTTTTAAAGTGCAATGGGTGGTAACACATTAGACCCTAAGTACATGGCACAGCCGGTGTTTCCATCCCAACCCGAACCCCAGAGAAAAACAAGGTGAAAAAAAAAAAAAAGTGGGAAACCCAGCAACCCGACCCGACTCAAATTTTTGATGTGGGTCTAATGTGTTTCGGGTCGGTTTGGGTCGGGTCATAGTGTGTGACCCTTGTGATTCGGGTCAGGTCGAGTAACAACAAAACCCGACCCGACCCGACCCGACCCAACCCATTGACACCCCTACCGATAGGGGCCGATCGCCGATCACTGTGCACTGGCAACGGCGACGGATGGTAGGTGGTAGTGATTTACTTCTCATTTATATTTGTAGACTAAAAATTTGTTCCAGAAATAAAATAATGAAATTGCATCGCCAAAAGCATTTCTAATTCCAAAAACAAATCTAAAATAGAAAAATAGTTCTAGAACAAAAATAAAATTGTTATCATGCATGCCCCAAGTATATGCTCCTTTTGCCTTGTGCTGGAATCACATTGTATAGCCCGATGAAATACTATGCCATGACAGAGCCTGGGAAGCATGTGCGTGTGGCTGGACTTGGTGGTGCGCCACTATCATGTGCTGGAATCACATTGTATAGCCCGATGAAATACTATGGCATGACAGAGCCTGGGAAGCATGTGGGTGTGGCTGGACTTGGTGGGCTTGGTCATTTGACCGTGAAAATTGGCAAGGCATTTGGACTAAAAGTTATTAGTTCCTTTTCCAAAAAGGAAGCAAAGGCGATTGAAAGACTCGGTGCTGATTCCTTCCCAGTAACCAGTGACCTTACGGTAATGAAGGTGCATGAAGTTTGGAAGTAGTCACTGGTACTTTTGTACTGGTCGGAGGACTAGTATGTCAATCATTGCTTTATTCAGCCCTGTGATTCTCTTCTAGGGGACGCAATTCAAAATTTTTGTGATGCGGGAATAGAGGTGCATGGTCCCACCAATATTCCATCAAAAGCTGGAGATGACATAGTGTAGATATACCCGAATAGAAGGGGCTTACTAAGTCATTTATGCAGAGACTAGAGTACCTTAAATTCTCCTAATGGAATTACTTGCTTATTGCTGGCAGCTTTGGGAACCGTGGACCACATTATTGACACGGTTTCTGCTGTGCACTCTCTTCTTCCATTGCTTAGTCTACCTAAGCTTGATGGCAAACTTATTAATATGGGATTGCTTGATAAGCCCATAGAGCTGCCTATCTTTCCCTTGGTTGTAGGTAAGGGATAAACTGGTGCTGCATTGAGTGGGTGGTTGAACTGTTTAAAATGGAATTGCAAATTTGAGTCGAGTCAAAATATTTTAATTCTGGAGCTTGACTCAACTCGATTGTCCATTGCTTGATACTCAATTTGAGCACAATTGGTCAAGTATGATTTCTCAAAGTGGAAATCAACTTGATTAAGCTTTATATAAGCTCGAGCTCGAGCTCAAATTCACTTGCTGAATTTTAGTCTATGCTCGAGTTAAGCATGAACTTGATCTCTAATTCTGAGAATATGATGAAAGCAGATAAAAATATTACGTGCTTCTTTATAGTATCTACAGATGTATAACTATCCCTAAATATATAGAAGTTCAATTACTTGATTAGTATGAGTTGAGTGTCTCTAAACTCAAGCTTGACTGGTTAAGTACTCGAGCTACTTGAATTCGAGAACGATCTAGCTGAGTTCGAGTGTTCTATGTATCAAGCTTGAGTAGCTCACGAGCAGCTTGACTTGCTTACCCTACTTGCAGCTATCCAAACGAAACATCTTCCGTAACAAACTTCTATTTTCTTCTCTTTGGCTTCCTTTCGACAGATTAATTTTGAGTTTTACCAACGAATGCACATGAGCGAAAAGGTGCTATAGACTTACGTTTTAATCACTATAGACTTGTATTCTTCACCACCGGAGATGTTAGAAGTTCCAGCTTATGGTCATGCTCGAGCTGCAAGGCGCTGAATCAAACTACAATGATTCCGACTTTGTTAATTCTTTCAGGCCGCAAGCTTGTGGGTGGCAGTGATATAGGAGGAATGAAAGAGACTCAAGAGATGCTACGCTTCTGTGCGGAACGTGGCATCACTGCGGACGTTGAGGTAATCTGGATGGACTACATCAATACAGCCATGGAAAGGCTTGTGAAGTCGGATGTGAGGTACAGGTTAGTGATCGATGTGGCCAGCTCCTTGTCACAGTAGATATATGGTGACGCTTTCCAAATATTTCATTTGCCACTTTCGAGGACTTTTCATTAGAATAAAAAGGACAAATTAATAATTCAAATATCAATGTCAACACTGGCTGTGCCATGTAGGAGACATTCATGTCAACATATTTCGACCAAAATTAACTGGATAGAGTCAATTGATACAATGTGAAAAGGTTTATAATTGAATTAGCTAAAATACTATAGATTTTAGACTTTTTGAATAATTTTTCTGAGTTTGAATGACACATAATAAAAACGTTTAAGAGATGAAAACGGATAGTGAAAACACATGACAGGGACGAAAGTGCGCTTATATGTCACTGCTTTGAAAAGGGTAAGAGAATCGTTTCCCACATTTTTTTCTCTTTTTTCGGTCTGTATCGTTTCACATAGTAAATAACTAGAGAGAGACTGAGACCATGGGAAGAACATGTGGTTGCAAATGCATTTGTCCCCATCACTTACGTGGAATCGTTGAAAATCATAACCGAGGACCACAAACATACCGTCGTAGCTCTCCGACGTGTGGAAGTCCCTAACGTCGTTTGCACTTTTCTGGGTATACCACCGCCAACACGTAACAGAGCAGTATCCCTCCATCTCGCGGGGCTCTGTCGTGATCCACTGATCACACCCCTATCTTGATTAAGGGAAGAAGATTTGCCCGGACTATATGGGAAAACAACCAAAGAGATGTAGGGGTTCTCTATTTATGTATTTCCACATCTTGTTTCTTTTCTAATTCAAGTGCACTAAAGCAAGGAAGGGTGTAGAATGGTCAAAGCAAAACAACCCAATTGTTTTAGTTGGTGGTGCGACATCGAATGTAGAAAGTTTTGCCTATGATGAAATGAACTCGGACCCGGTCCTTGAGCTGAGACAACTACTTTCCGATGCTGCCCTGTAAATGAAGCGCAATGATCATCCCCAAGTAATGCGACTCTTAGCTCGTTAAGTTTCGGTTGAAACGTCAACTCTGCGAAAATAGGAGGAGGGGAAAGATAATTAGCAGGTCGGTCCAATTCCAACTCTAACCTTCATAATTCAGAAGTGGAATGTACCAGAAGAAAGCGAAGTTTGCGGTTGGAAATGGCACCTGGAAAACATGAGACTAGTTGTACACTGGCGCCGTTGTCCATAACCTAACCGGCAGTGCAACGAGCACCACAGAAGACATGGCTTCACAAGCCAACTAAGTAGTATTCACGTTGATGGATCATATAACTTTGATAGTCGGCCCCAATGCATGTTCGGCATTTTGTGGTCATGGCTAATCTCGACAAGAATTGCAGGCTCTCGCCCATCCACCTGATGGTGAGGGGGCGGTGGTCATGGGCCCAATGCACGTGAGAAATTTTGTGAAGCCACTACTCATTGTTTAAAAGCTTAGATTTTTAGATGAAGAATATATTCTTTTACCACACAAAATGTCACATCAATTTACAAAATAATCTATGTCACGCCTCTTTCTCGTTCCCACATGGAGTCCCATGTGAGCATCACGTGCCAATCTTTGCCACGTGAGCGAACCACTGAAGTTGCTAATGCCGAGTCAAGGAAGAATTTGATCATACGTAAGAGCATGAGTTGAAAGGGTTTGAAGGCAACAAAACAAATGATGATATTGTCCTAACCCTATTGTAATTATACCAATTCAATCTTAAATAACTTAATTGTACAAATTGAGTTCTAAACATTTTTACATTTTACCAATTGAGTTCATCGGGTTAACTTTGGCTAGAAATCACTAACATGAATGATGATCAGTGCTAACTTTGGGATTTTCTAATAATGTTTTAACAATTTTTTTGATTTTTTTTATTTTTTTCTTTTTGATTTTTTCTTTTCTTTTCTTTACTTTTTTTTTTCTCAAGACTTACAGCCGGTGATGGCCAACACGCTTTCACTAGATCTGGTCAGGCAAAGGCGTTGCGGCGCCATCAACTTGGGGCAAGGGCATCCCCTAGGAAAAGAAAAGAAAATTGAAAAATCTCCACATCAGCACTAGTCATTCCACTTAGTACAACCAGCATCTACGTCAACGATTTTCTGGTCAAAATTGACCAAATTGACTCAACTGGCATAACTAGAATAGATTTAGGACTTCTGTGCTAATTTTCCCCAAACGAAATTGGACTAACAACATATCCGAGAGGATTGACAATGCACTTTTGTGTCCAGTAATCTGAAAATGGAAAAGAATCATTTTCGACACTAAACAGTTCGAGAAACGAGACCATAGGGAAAACGTGGGGCTGCAAACACATTCACGTACGTTGAATCGAATGCAAAAACCAAAGTCTTACGTACGTTGAATCGAATGCAAAAACCAAAGTCCACAAATACCAGGACCAAAAACAAACAAAAGTGTAAAAGACTAGCTCATTTGCTCGTTTTTAGTCTCTACCACGCGTCTCTCTCCATCTTACATGTGAATCTTATTGTCACACAGTAAGAGATGGAGAAGAAACCTCTTCTTGTAGATGCACGTCTTGATGGGAAAATTACCAAAAAAGTCCTAAACCTATTGCAATTATGCCAATTCAGTCTTAAACTCTTTTTTTGGCCAATTTAGTCATAAACCTTTTATAATTGTGTCAGTTTAGTCCATCTGGCCAAAATTGGCCAGTCGGAGCTAACGTGGACACCGACCATCCGACGAAAAGCTGACATGGAAAATTTTTAATATTTTTTATTTTTATTTTTATTTTGAATTTTTAAATATTTTTTTGAATTCTTGAATTCTTTTTTTTTTTTTTTTTTTTCACTTTCTCTTTCCTTTGACCGGGGCGCCGGCCAGAGGCGAGGTTCAGCGAGGCTGACCTCGCCAGATCTGGCGAGGAGCCTCACCGACCACCGGCGAGGTCGACCCTCGCCTTGGTTAGGCGAGGCCCCGCCAGACTTGGCGAGGCTCAGCCTCGCTTAGCCAAGGTGACAGTCGACCTCGCCGGTGGCCGACGAGGCTCAACCTCGCCCAACCATGGCGAGGTCAAGCGAAGGACGGCGAGGAGCCTCGCCACTTCGCTCGACCTCGCCAAGACCGGCAAGCTTGGCCCCCACCATGGTTGGGCGGGGCCTTGCCTAGCCAAGGCGAGGGTCGACCTCGCCGGTGACCGGCGAGGTTCCTCGCCGATCTAAGGCCGCAAAGCTCCTCACCGAGATCGGCAACGGCGGCCTCGTTGAGGCTGGGCAGGGCCAAGCCTCGCCCAGCGACGGCGAGGCCGACCTCGCTAGATCTAGCGGGGCCTCACCATTGGCCGGCAAGGTCGGCCTTGCTTCTGGCCGGCACCGGCCAGCTAGAGGAAAGATAAAGTGAAAACAAAAAGAATTAAAAAATATTGAAAAATTCGAACAAAAAAAAATTAAAAATTGCCATGTCAACTTTCACCGGATGACCGGCGTCCACGTCGCGCCGGCTGGCCAATTTTGGCCGGATGGACTAAACTGGCACAATTGTAAAAGATTTAGGACTAAATTGGCTAAAAAAAAGTTTATGACCGAATTTGCACAATTGCAATAGGTTTAGGATTTTTTTGGTAATTCTCCCCATCTTGACTGTACAATGGTTGAAGCGAAACAACCCTATTGTTTTAGATGGTGGTGCAATATCGCATGAAATGAAATGAGCTCTGACCTGCTCCTTGATCTGAGACAACTGCTTTAGATGCTGCTGTGAAAATGAAGTAGATGCCCAGCGATTATCCTGGAAAAATGCTACTTTTAACTTAGGTTTTATGTCTCAGAACTCAAAACTTAGGTTTTATGTTTCAGAAGTCAGAAGGCCCAGAAAAGGGGAGGACAAATAGAGTTTGCGCTTAAAAATGGGATTTCTGGAACGGGAGATTGGTACACCGTGGCTATTATCCCTAACCTAACCTGCAATGCCCCGAGAATCACGGGCATGGGTCCACAAGTCAACTTGGTGTTCAAGTAGGCCCAATTATATCAGCATTCAAGCTCCACGCGATTCAGAACCTGAATTAAGTGGAGACGAGCTCAAGCTTGAATACTTAACCTGTCTAGCTCGTGCTGATCATACAGTTGTATTTTTTAATTATATATGTACGCTCATTAATATAAACACACTATGAACTCTTCAATTACTTTGAGTTCGAGATTATTCAAAACTCAAGTAATATTAATTGACTAATCAAGGTGAGTAAAATCGAGCTCGAGCTTCTTTGACAACTTATTCAAGTTAAGCTCAAGAAGAGTACCGGGTCTTGAATATTGGGGTGGAGTAGACTCGATTACGCGAGCTTTTTTGACAACTTATTCTAGTTAAGCTCGAGAAGAGTATCCGGTATGGAATATTGGGGTGGAGTCGACTCGATTACACCCTTATCTATTGCACCTCTCCATCTTTGTGGAGCAGATGGAGCTCGAGACCTCTAGTATTGGGAGGGAGGGAGGGAGAGAGAGAGAGAGAGAGAGAGAGAGAGAGAGAGAGAGAGAAGGTGGTCCTCTTGGTTGTTTAAGATAATAAGGAATTTTTATATGATATTTTCCTATGTTACATAAATGATGATATTTTCAATCTTTCTTAAGCTGGTGTCAGAGGTAGTGCTAGCCTTTTCACAAATGTGTGTCATCAAAATTCCATATGAATGTATGTAGTCAAAATTCTATGCGTTGTCGTAATACAGCTTGCATGTAAAAGAGGGTGTTGAAGTATTGTCTCATATCGCTTGATGGCAAGTCTTAAAACCTCTTTATTTTATGTTGTCACCCTCCACCTATCAGTTTAAGTTCTTGGGTTAGACTTTCATGTTGATTATCTATATCTCTCAAGATTGCACGTATATTACCTTTTTTATTGTGCATATTAGAAGTGATCGATTTCTGGTTCGATCTAATTCAACCTAGGAATGGGGAACCAAGCCGAGAGGACCAATTCCCAGTTTTCAAGACCACGGACCATTTGATCGGTCCGGTCTTATGGAACCAGTCATTTAACAATGATCAAATGACCAAACAATGAGACAGGCATTGGCGCTTCTCTTCCTCAAGGGTGCAAAATGAATAAGGAATACTTGCAATGAGAGGCCCTACTAAGGAAGGGACATGTGAATTAGAGATCCAGAACAAGCTCTTCATATGTACAAAGCAAACATATGGCCACCTTCACACTTAAAAGCTAAACTGCTAAATTCTTGGCATCATTTTACAAGGGTTCATTTAGAGCATTACCAAAGACTGAAGAGTGAGACCGTGAGTGCGAAAGAGCCTGATGGAAGAGTGAGAGTTGAGAGACCGAAGAGTGAAGAGCGAAATAGGAAACTCGGAACAGGTAGAGAAATTGGGCCTTTCTTGATAAAGGACTCTCCATTAGAGGGAGCGATGGTTTGAGATTGAAGAGTGGAGACCAAGCTATTGCAGAGCGATATTTGGTTGTCGAGCGAGATTTGAGAGTCGAGCGGGAGCTAGGAGATCGAAGAATGAAGAGCGAGGTGTGAAGGAAAGACTAGAGCAAAGAGAGAGGCGTTGCAAGAGGGAAAGAGTAAAGGTTAATTAGGGTTTATTTGTTTCTTTAAGAAATTAAAAATATATATAGGGCCTGTTTGTTAAAAATTGTTTCTGTTTCTTGGAACAAAAATTTATGTTCCTTTGTTCCGGGGAACGAAAAAAGAATTGAAACGTGTTTTGTAAAACTTTTGTTCCCAGGAACAGAAAATCTATTTTTTTTTTTTTCCGTGAATAGATTTGGGAACAGAAATAGGAAGTAGAAAAAAAAGTAGCTTCTTATTTTCGAGAACGATAAGCTACTTTTTTCTACTTCTTGTTTTGTTCCAAATCTATTCCTAGACTCTCTCTTTTTTTTCTTCTCTTTTCTTCTTCTTCTTCTTCTTCTTCTTCTTCCTTTTGGCCGGTCGTCGGCCTTGGCCATGGTCGGCGCCGGCGACCGGCCAAACGAGGGCCGGTGACCTTGTCGAAGTGTTGCTGGCCCCCGGAGACACCGAGCCACGGCAAGACTTGGCCTCCCCGGCCGGCGCGAGGTCGGGCCTCGCCGGGCCGGGCGAGGCCGACCTCACACCGCCGGGTGAGGCCAAACCTCGCCGGTGGCCTAACGAGGCTTGCTGAACGTCACCCAGCCGGTCGCTGGCTACGGCGATGGCCGACGACCGACCAAAGAGAAACAAAAAAAGGAAAAAGAAAAAAGGAAAAATTAATTAAAAAAATAAAAAAATTAAGAATTTTACCAAATGTATTTCTATTTAGAAAATAAAAATTTTGGGAAGTTACCAAACGAGTTCTTTTTACTCATAACTTGTTCAGAAACGAGAGAAAAAGAAAAAATCATTTCTCAATAAAAATTGTTCCCCGGAACAAAAGTGTTACCAAATGCGCCCATATTGGCGATCTTGTCTGGTTAGTCCAAGTCCCACCCTAAAACCCAGAACCAAACTGAAAATCACTAGTTCCAATTTCATGGAATCGGGAACTGGACCAGGATCCCTTAGAAGCGCCCAAAATCAGCAGGCTCGGTCTGTTCGAGCGTTTCTCGGATTGAGCAATCCATTTTGCTTACCCCTAGTGCATATTTTGATTAAAATATTATCTTAAAATAGTTATTTAATAAAGTATATAAATAGACTGATGTGTTTTTCATTAACACAACATTGGAATAAACAGAAATTCTCAATTTTTAACATGACATCAGATCAAAAGGTCTAGAATTCAAATCTTTTTAGGATCTCCATCTTTAATTACATATATACATACTTTAGGCTTAGGCCAAACCAACCTACACGTGATGGCAAGTGTTAAAATATATAAATATTAAAACATACCTTCATCAAACTGCTTAACTTTTAGAATATTTGGCAGTGGTCCTACAAAATCTCAAATAATATTAGAATCACTATTATCTCCTTTGTGAATGTGAGTGGTGAAAATTCCACGTGAATATGCGTAGTGAAAATTCCACATGCCACTTGTAATCCTAATTACACATGAGAAGGGGTACTGAAATAATGTCCCATATCGCTTAACAACGGGTCCTAAATACTTTTTATTTCATGTGATCTTCATTTACTTATTAATTTAAGTTCTTGGGTTGAACTTTCTAACTTGATATCAAAGCTTATTTTCGGCGCCACGAAGACGCATCTTTGCATAGTAACTTTTGCTTAGCAAAGCCAGGTGTATTCAGCTTGCTATAGCCATACCATCCGTATCGGCCACATTTCGACACCACAAAGATGCATCATTGTTATAGCCACACCATCCGTATCGGCAACATTTCGACACCACAAAGATGCATCTTTTACATGGTAATTTTCGCTTGGCAAAGCCTAGTGTCTTCAACTTGCTATAGCCACGCCATTCGTATTGGCCGCATATGTTTAGTTGCTATTCTGACAAAAAAGTGGACCGCAAAGGACACATGCAATTCAGCTCTAATAGCAAAGTCATTGCAAAGGATGCATGTTGTTAGCCTCTGATTCTTGACTGAACTTCTCGTTTCGAGAAGCTGACGACATCACCAAACTCACCATCATTAGACAAGCAATATATTGAAATCTCGTTGTCAACAAAAGCTTGTAGCAATCACATCCACCACCCCACCTCGAATCCATTGGGTGTTAATTTCATGGAGAAACATGTTTTCATGATACTATTTCACTTGATTTCAAACTTTAGCTAACTTAGTTACCTTGACTTTGAAGAGGGATATGAGAGATAATTAGGGATTTCCATAATATATTTTTAAATATTAGAGATAATTACAATATTCATGTTGATTATCCGTATCTTTCAAGATTATGCGTATATTGCATGTATATCTCCATTTGATTGTGCATATATTGATTGAGATATTATCTTAAATAGTTATCTAATAAAGCCTATAAATAGGCTAAGGTATACTTATACATCGAAATATACATATATTCTCAATTTTTACTTTTCGCACTATTCTTGAAGTTGTTCTTGGCCAAGGATCATCTCAAAGGAGAGCGACGGGGGAGATGGTTAGCTGGTGAAGTGGGGCTACAAGTTGGAGAGGGAGAAAAGGGAATAATTGGGTTGGGATTTTGGTTAATGTATGTGTAAATTTTCACATAATGTAAGGGCAATACGGAGAAGTTAAGCTTTTAGGGGTGGTGTTAATTATGTAATATACACTATTTTGTTGTTGATCATCTAGGCTCCATTTAATTAGCAAAAAAATGTGATATTTTTAAAAAATGCTTTACAAGAGAACGATAATATTTTCCAATATTTAATTAAAACCTGAAAATAAACTGAAAAATATTTTTCATAATTTGATATAAAAAAATTATTTGATTTTCTTAAATAAACATATACTATATGGGTGGTATTAATTTGCGCACGGGCAGCTGAGGAATTGGGTAAGGGCACCAACAAATTCATGTTTGTAATCATGTTTTTATATACATCTTAGATTGAGATTGCGGTTACTATGTGGGAATTTTCCCAGAATTCAAAAGCATTTTGATGAAGTTTAGCTTTTTCTAGGTGGTGTGGACTTTGACCTAACCTGTACGCTCTAATTGGTTGCTGATCCTTCGGCGTTTGAAAGTGGGATTCCTAGAACGGGAGATTGGCACCATGCACGTTTTTCTCGAAACACACAAATGTTGCACACATTGTCAGTAGAATGAATCCAAACACTCGTTGGAACAGTCAGCGAATCCGAACACTTGTTGGCCTCCGCTTCTATTTAAAGGCGTCCTGCGTGCATGGTCACTTCACCACGACCTCTCCCTTTTACTTCTTCATAGCAAAACCCTGGAGATCGAAAACCTCCACAGCCAAAGATATATATAGCAATAGCCATAGACAAACGCTCCGGCTGCACCACCGGCCGTGGTGGCTCCGCTGGGTAGGCTTCAGTGAACCTTTGCGAGGAAGGTGAGGAGTTAAAACCGCGCGAAAGCTCTGGCCGAGTTCTTGGTGACTTAAGTGTCTTCTACGGGAGTGGTGGGTCCTCCGCCTACGTAAAGACCAGGGGTTTACGTTTATTCTACTGGCTGAGGCAGTTCCCCCAGCACAAAAAAAAAAAAAAAAAAAAAACGCTCCGGCTGCCATCACCACAATGAGCTCCACCACCCCCTCCACCATTAATGCCTTACTTCTCTTGGCACTCGTTGCTTTATGTAATATCGTGAAACAGCACCTTTGTCGGAAAACTATCAGAAACAAACGTAATCGACTCCCACTCCCTCCGGGGCCCACCCCGTGGCCAGTGGTCGGTTGCGCCCCGGCCATGCTTCGCAACAAACCCGTGTTCCGGTGGATCCATCGCCTGATGAAGGAGATGAACACCGAGATAGCGTGCATCCGCCTAGGGAGCACGCACGTCATTCCCGTGACCTGTCCAACAATCGCCCAAGAATTCCTCAGGAAGCAGGACTCCTTGTTCGCCTCAAGGCCAGTTACGATGGCGTCCAGCACATTCAGCAGCGGCTACTTGACGACAGCCCTCTCGCCCTATGGGGAGCAATGGAAGAAGATGAGGCGGGTCTTGGTGTCGGAGGTAGTATGCCCGGCACGGCACAAGTGGCTCCACGACAAGAGAGCAGAGGAAGCCGATAACCTAGTGAAGTATGTCTTTAACCTATGCAAAACCTCAGGTCATCAAGTGAACTTGAGAACCAGTACGAGGCACTATTCTGGGAATGTTACAAGAAGGCTGATGTTCAACAAGAGATACTTTGGCAAGGGAAGGCAAGATGGAGGACCAACCATTGATGAAGAACAACATGTAGAGGCGATCTTCAATGCGCTGTATTATCTCTATGCATTTTGTGTTTCTGATTACTTTCCATTCTCGGTGGGGCTTGACCTTGATGGGCATGAGAAGGAAGTAAAAGAGAGTGTGAGGACTCTTAGGAGGTTGCATGAACCCATAATAAGTGAGAGGATCAAACGATGGAGGGACGATTTGAGTTCGGAGTGTAATGAAAAAGAGCCTCAAGACTTGTTAGATGTTCTGATTATGCTTAAAGACCCACAAGGGATGCCATTGCTGACGCCAGAAGAAGTTCGAGCGCAGACCATGGTAAAGTTATATCCCTCTTCCTAGAGTGTTCGATCAAATATAAACTAAAATACTGTACAACCTGATTGGTGTCTCCATATGTGCAGGCCACGGACCTACAGTGGTCTAAATAGTTTAAGTTCTAACATAAACATGCATGACCTAATATGCAGGAGATTATGATTGAAGCGGTGGACAATCCATCAAACGCAGTCGAGTGGGCAATGGCAGAGATGATAAATCAGCCTGAACTCCTTAACAAAGCCACAGAAGAATTAGATAGAGTTGTGGGTAAGGAGAGGTTAGTCCAAGAATCCGATATCCCCCGGCTCAACTACATCAAAGCATGTGCTCGGGAAGCCTTTAGGCTCCACCCAATCGCGCCCTTCAACGTTCCACACGTAGCCATGTCAGACACTGTGGTGGCTGGCTATCGCATTCCCAAGGGCAGCCACATCCTTTTGAGCCGGGTCGGCCTCGGTAGAAACCCCAAGGTTTGGGAGGAACCCCTCAAGTTTAAGCCGGACCGGCACATCACGAGTGAACAAGCGGAAGTCGTGCTGACTGAACCCAACTTGCGCTTCATTTCTTTCAGCACTGGCCGGCGCGGGTGCATGGCTGCCACACTTGGGACAACAATGACCGTGATGCTCCTCGCCAGGCTAATCCAAGGGTTTAGTTGGAGTAAACCCTCCAATTTGACGAGCATCAACCTTGCCGAGTCGAGAAATGACCTATTCCTCGCCGAACCACTAGTAGCTCAAGCGGAGCTGCGATTGCCAAGTCATCTCTATCTTGCATAGATGCAAGTACAAAGTCATGGTGATGTACTTCTATATATACTTTATGAATAATCGATATTAATAAAATAAATCCGGATGTCCAATGGATAGAAACTGGACATCCAAATAAGAAATCTCGAGTGCGATTGCCAAGTCATCTCTATCTTGCATAGATGCAAGTACAGAGTCATGGTGATGTACTTCTATATATATTTTATGAATTATCGATATTAATAAAATAAATCCGGATGTCCAATGGATAGAAACTGGACATCCAAATAAGAAATCTCGAGTGTGAATTACAGGCTCATGCTCAAGACAAATTCTAATATATTGATGTAAAATTCCTGTATCTTCAATATAATCTCCACCTCTTGAAATTGAGTAAGTCCTACAGTCATTATTTATTAAGTTGTCTCGAGCTGTTGCTAGTATATGATTTTTGTGTGCAGTTCGTTCACATTGAACACGGGAAAGGAAAGGTAGGGACACTCAATAATTCGTAAGTTTTGTCTTTTCAAGTTAAACATGAAAAGCATGGTTTTTCTGGATCATCTCTGCAATTGCCCCTTTCGACTGTGTTTGATGAATTGTTCCACCGCTTCAATCATAATCTCCTGCATATTAGGTCTTGCAAGTTCATGTTGGAGACACCAATCAGAATGGACAGTTTTCTTTTTTTCTTTTTGTTTTAAAGGGAAAATGCCACCAAAAACCCTAAACTTTACTCAACATGACAAATTTACCTTGAACTTTTTTTTTTTACACAAAAAACCGCAAACTTTGACAACTGTGACACATTCACCCTAAAAGAAAAAAAAAATTGACATAAAAAACCTCAAACTTATATTCGCCTGATACATTTATCCCAAATTATAGGGCATTTGTGTTGGATTGGGCAAGGACAGCCCTCCCCAGACCCGGCGAGGGCAACCCTCGCCCAACGCAAGTGAGGCAACCCTCACCTAGGCCAAATTTGGCGAGGAATGCCATCGCCGGATCTAGCAAAGGCTATCCTCGCCCGACCTAGGGGAGGCTCGCCCTCGCTTAAGTCCAACTTCCCTCCACCAGAAGAAGAAAAAAAAAAAAAGTAAAAGAAAAACAGAAAGAGCAAAGAAAAAAATTAAAAATTAAAAAATAGGAAGATGCCCTTCAGCCATAGAGTTTGGGTAAATGTATCACAGTTGGCAAAATTTGGGAGTTTTTTATGTTACAAAAAAAGTTCGGGGTATATTTATCACATTGGGTAAAGTTTAGGACTTTTGGTGGCTTTTTCCCCTTTCTTTTTTTATAAAAACTCTAGAAAGAAGGAAAACCCATTGTCATTTCCAATTACTATGCATGGGAAGCTTATATTATATATAACTTCAATAATACAAGCACGTTTACATGTTAATTTGTTCATGCATTTATTTCGCATTCGACAACGGTATTCATTCTCGTTCGGCTCATCACGTCCAACAATGGTTGGAACAGTTTGCAAAACCCATCCCATCTTTTTCATGTGTGGATGGGTCAGTGAATATGTTTGAAATTTTCATTCCCAAATTCAAAGACCAAAGGTACAGTAAATACCTCATTTAGTAAATTTGAACTTATTCTATGATAAATGAAATGCTAAAAATGGGATTGAACAAAATCAGTCCAAAATCAAATAAAATAAAAATTGGAAAAGAGAGAAAACTAATGGACAAGTCTATAAAGATCATCATGGCTAAAAACACCATTCAAAACTCTATTGATTACCTAGATTGGTAGACCCAAAAAAAAAAAGAGGAAATATCATCACAGAAGAAAAGGGGCAGGGCAGCGATCTAAATTGGACCGAGGCCCCAAAACGGCCTATATCCTACTAATCTTTCTATGTAAGTTAATTGCCAAAATTCATTTGTATTTAAACTAGAATCGACCTATTGAATTAAACCACTTGTAATTACACGAGTTAATTTTTAAAGGTTCCTTTTGATGAACACATCATGTTCACAAATTAAATTAGAATCGACATTATGTTAACAAATTAAAGTTGTAATAAAATGAAAAGAAACTCACGTCTTTTTTTCGAGTTCAATAGGTGCTTTTAGTAGTTTGGGTAAAATCACCAACATTTGCCTCAGCCAAGAAACAAGAGTATTTGTTATCCAAAGAAGTGATCAAAGAATGAGAGTGTTGACACCTAAATTTTGGCAACCAGTCATTTGCTCATTGCATAGAAAATTAGGGATTAATTTTTAAGCCCTAAAAGAATATAATATTAATTGCATAGCATACAATTTTATGTGCATTCATTTTTCTTATTATTGCATTCGCATTGGATCGATGATGGTGGATGGACTCAACGAATGGTTTTAAGCTTAATAGATATGAAGGCATTCTATTCGTCGATGTGATATTTCTTTATTTGAAACAAGAAATGAATATCTTCGTCAAATATTTGGAGGAAAATTCACAATTGGAACAAGACCAAAAGAAATATTGTGTCAATATTCGTTCAAGAGCATAAAAGGAAAATTTGACCAATGAAAAGGAATAAAAAGAAATGATGATATGATAGTCGACATTTTATATATTCATGCAATATATCAGCAAGGAGCGTACATGGCACGATATATTCTTCGTTTTAAAATGTGAAAGTCATAGGTTTGGGGCGCACCCCCAGAGAGGAAAGAAAAACAAAAGCGAAAATTTTATAATATTTTACCACATTTTCTTCCCTTGGCGGGGGCTTCGTGCATGCATATAAAAAGGGTCAGCCACACAATTGAAGAGGAAGAGGGCCACGCAATTGAAATACATAGCCACATGTAGACATATACGTGAGAAAAGAGAGGAAAGAACGTGAGTTCTCTTGGCCAAGCTTTGGCCGAGACCCACGCCGTCACTGCCCCCACGCTCTAATCATCCGCGACAACTTGTCGACGAGCTGCAAGCCTTGCCATGATGAGCTTGCTGTACTCAACCTTAACGATGCTGCTGCTCTAGTCTAGCCGCGTTGACGACGAAGCTATTGTTCACTCCACGACAACGCTAAGTTGCTGATCTCACTGCCCGCATCACCCGTGCCGCACCACTTGATCTCAGGAATCAACGAAATCCCATCTTCATCATGCCGCTTCTTCTTCGACAGTATCAACACGTGTAAAGAAGACAAAAGGAGCCATTACACGAGAGAAAGTCTTCATATTAAGAGGTCAATAGTCAACATAGATGGGGGGCCGCACAATCGATACATCCATGCAATTGAGGGGAGCGCAATAGAGAGAAACGGAGGAGAAAGCTGGGACGTGCGAGGAAAAACCCTGCATCGCTACCATTCTGACCTCCCTGCTCGATGACCACGCGGCTTCCTTGCCCCGAGTAGCCCTACACCGCTACGATGTCTTCATTCGAACGATGCTTGGGCCCAATTGATACGACGATCGACGCTGCTCCCTGTACGAGACTTTGACGTCGGAGCTTAACTGCTCAGCTAATCGACCTTGCCGGTGAATCGGCACTCCTGCCAATCCCAACATCACCTGCTTGAAGCTACCGCCATTGCTGCTTACGTCTGCAAACCAAGATTCAGCAAATTGCCGACACCTCTGGCGAGCAGCTACACCGCGAGCCTTGTCGAAGCACCACCATGTCGAGTTATTTGGAAGCCGAAATTCAAATTAGGTAGGTTTTATTTTATCTCTAAATATTTTGTTTTCTTTATTTGAATATTCTTTGATGCATGATTGAAATTCCCGATGCACTGCCTAATTCACAACCGCACATGAATTTTTTATTCCATCTATAAGGCTTTAGATGGAATAATTAATCATGCGGGAATAAAATTAATATCATGATCTTTAAGGCTTAAGATCAATTAGATAATATCTTTGATGACCATGGATGATTTGGTGTTTATCTTTTAATTGCTTTATTTATCCCAAAAATACAAAAAAAAAAAAAATCATTCCATGTAGATTAAGAATTGATTGCATGATAGGATAGTTAGATTTTTTTTTTTTTTAAATGCATGTTTGGATGGTATCTAGGTTAGATAAAATCTTTTGAATTAAATTGCATGATGAGATAATTTTCCAAGTTAAGGTAGGATTCAGATTAGTCTATTCCTAACTTAAAATAGATAATATCTCACTTTAGTTAGATTTAGTAATTTTTAATTACGAATTTTCATAAAAAATACAAAAAAAAAAAATCATGCACATGTCATGTATGATTAGGTTTATGAAATGCATGTCATTTAGTGATCGTTGCTAGGTTCATTTAATTAGAAATTGCTTGTCATTAGAATTAGGTCATTTGGTTAATTTAGATTGCACATTTAGATTGCAGTCCTTTAATTTCGAATTTCATGGAAAATACAAAAAAAAATTGTTTTAGAATAAATTAATTCCATTCTTTAGGATAGACTACATTTTATTTATGTCATATAGTTTAGGTCATATTGCCATGTCATATCATTTCATGTTATATTAGTAGCATGAATTGCATGATTCTCATTAAATAAGTGAAAACGAAAAAAGAAATTGCGTGTTAATTAGAAATCATATCTAGGATTGTCGATGTGAATTCTCATTTAACATTACAGATGCTTTCGATGCCATGAGATAAGTCTTGCAATTTATTCATTGCTTTTCTTGGATGTTAAATTGGTGATATGTGCACTCGCATGAACACCTCACATGTTAGGGAGGTAAATTAAAATCAATTCAAGCTACCTACAAAACATTTTTTTCAAAATAAAAGAAAAAGGTACCGAAAGGGCGTTAGAGAAATATAGCATAACCAAGTCCCCGAACTCACAATCTCTGGTTCGTAAGAATAAAGTAAATCTCCCGTTACTTTACTTAGGTTTCTAATCAACCACCGAAAATAGATTAGTGGCGACTCCTAATTGAAAAATTAATGGTATGTTAAGAATTTGAACCTAAGTCGCGAATTGGTATGGGCTTAGGAGAGCTCGAGCTAAGTTTAGACTTAGTAGTCCATTAGCCTAATCATAGGTGGTGCACCCGAAATTTAGATCGCGACAGAGAGTTCTTGGGAACGGATTAATAAGGTCAGAACTGTCACCAACAAGGCTTTCATGCTTGTAGAAACAATCTAGAGTAAGTCTTCAGTTTTATCTCTACTCTACAAGATTTAATTTCCCCAATAATAAGTTCAACTTTCATCTAGTAATGATTCCTATTTTCTCTTCTCCCATAACTTGAACAACTATTGTATGACAAATACCTAGGTTGGAACCAGATCAATAATGATGATCGATAGAAGTCTAGAAAAAAAAAAAATTTCTTCGAATATTGCAGAGACAAACGTGTGTTTCACATATCAATCTTTGTGAGAAGAAATCACGATGCAAAGAGAGTTTCAAGGTAACCAAATGTTTATAGCATTAGAAAAGAGTAATGATCGAGAGAACGATTGTCAAGATTTGGTATTAATTAGCATGGACGAAGTACATGTTAGAGCATTCTCATGGACCCTTTCAAATTTGGCATCCACCTCATTAATTTCTAATACACCATCACTTGCAACATTTTCTAATATAATCCAAATCCAAATCTGATGTGAATAGTTGCGGAAAAATCATTCTACGAAGGCCCAGATGGTGCGAATTGCGAACCTCGACCTCCAATCAAACCTATGATTGGCAACCTCGGTATGAATGTGACCTGTTGACGAACGCGTGTCAACCAACCAACGTTATAGACGCCACGAGCGAAAGAATTCGCTATCTCGCTCGATAAGTCGAATCAACCGTCACAAGGAAACCTCGATAAGGTCAAGTCCTCGAAAGAACAATAAAAGAGAACCTCTCAATTTTTCTCAAAAATAAAATATATCCGTCTCAAAGAAAATCGGCCGGTCCTTTATATAGGCCTTCTAGTTGCCACACAAACCCTAAAACCAGCCCTAGAAATCTAATGCGTCATTATCTAGAAAATATTTTGTGGCATCCGGGAATTTCAACCCGAAATATTGATTTTGAGGGAAACGATATTTGTCTTTGAATGGCCATAGGGACAATTACATCATCGGCCACAATATTTTATCTCTTGGACCGAACCCCCCTTATGAAAATGTTAATTGATTATGAGAATGTTAATTAATTTCTATAAATAAAAATCAAAATTTAATGCCCTAAAGTGGTGAAGGAATTATGGGCTTATTATCGATATTTTTCTATGGGCTATTGGAAATAGGACGATTTGATAAAGAAGACTTTGTTCTTGACTATGCACTTTATAGATTTGATGGATTAATGTCACAAAGTTTTTTGGCCATTTTATTATGCAATTAGGTATTTATTTAAATGAGAATTAAAATGTATTATTAAAAATAAACTTGGGCCATTTAAGTTTGGACTTTAGGCCCAAGTGAGATGGGCCTAAAGTGGGCCATAAGCCCGGCCCATGTCGATGCATGGAGGGGGAGAAGGAGGAGCCGCATGGCCTCCAAGTGTCTTCAACAAAGGAGACACTTGTCTCCTTCTTAGGGACAAGTGTCCCCCATGCAAAATAAGAGTGCATGCAAAATATATACAACCAAAAAGAAAGAGAGAGGGAGAATGGTCGGTCTAGGTGCCGAGAGAAAGGAGAGAAAGAGAGAAAGAGAGGAAGAGAGGAAGAGAGAAAGGAAGGAGGAGGTTCGTCGCCGCCATGCCCCGCCGTCGAGCCCGCCTAGTCCCACCGTCGTTCTTGCTGTGTTTTCCTTTGAATTAAGGCAAGTTGGGACTGATTTCCACCCCTTGCATGTGTGCCTTGCATGTGTGATTCGTTAGTGGTAGGTTTCGGATCATAGGGAAGGCAAAACCGAAGCTAGAATGTGATTTGTTCTTGATTTTGCTTGCTGATTTCGTGTGAACCGCCCGACCCAGAATCGTGTGAAGGCTTTCATGCATGTTTCGAGTTGGATTTTGACTTTAATTCCTTCATGAAAGTTGTAGCCAACATCTTAAACTACAACATACTAAAATTTGGGACAAAATGGTTGAGATTTAAGGGGTCAAACCCTCATCCTACGAAGACACTAGATCTGGAACTGTTTTGCTGACCTTTTGGTAGTTTTGTGGGTTGCATGTCGATTCCTACCAAGAATCTCTCTTAGAATTCTTCATGAAACTTGCATAGAACATCTTAAAGATTAACATACTCAAATTTTAAGTAAAATGAGCAAGTGTAGCCTAGTGAATCGACTTACTCTTGAAGACGGTAAATCTGGAGACACGGTACTGGACACCCGAGACTTCATGGACCCATATGGTGACTATTCTTTGGAAATTTGACTTAGATCCCTTAATTAAAGTTGTAGGGGACCTCTGTAAGTAAAACATATCCAAATTTAAGAGGAAACGAAGAAGAATAAGTGGGTGAAAACTCGATATTTCGGAGATAACTGCACTGGACGTTTCGGTGTTAGAACCAGAAGCTTCGGATGACTATAGAAAATTATCTAGAACGAATCTGGCCTAGAAGTCTTCATGAAAAATCTACTTTAGTGTCTTAAATATAACCTGGTAAAATTTCATAATTTTCGGAGGTCATTCGGGTATTTTAATCGAATTATTTTAAAAACTGCGCATTCTGTTTCTATCCGAAATTGCATGCTGTATTTGTGTGAACTATATCTTCTTGTGTGAAGCTCTTTTGGGCATGCGTTCTTCATGGAGTTGCTACCATTATGTCTTGTTATCACATGCTCTGATTTTATAATTTTTGAAGATCATATGGATATTTAATTTACATGTTTTCCGAAACTGTGCAAGCTGAAATTTGCTAAATCTTAAAAGTCATGATGTATGGATTATCTTGTGTTGCATGGACCCCTTGGATTGTGTTATTATAAGTGATTGGATCTTGCTGCATGTATGATGATGATTGGAAATGCATATAAGAATCAAATGATGAAAATGATCTTGTTAGCCATCATATCATATGCCATGTTGAAATTGAGCCATAATTGTGAATGTGAAATTGAAAATGAGATGTATGAGAATATGCATCGTGGTGATGAGAAGACCGTCGGAGGTGTGAGCCGACGATGCCCCGGAGTGTCGGGATGCCCGGTGGTATACGGTACGTAATTCCGGGGAGGCCTGGTGGTATGTCGGTACGTAATTCCGGAGGGTAGGGGAAACCATTTTCATGGCGAGCCCCGGAGAGTTCCTCGGGAGTTTCGAGATGCCCGGTGGTATACGGTACGTAATTCCAGAGGAGGGGGGAATCCTGGTGATATGTCGGTACGTAATTCCGGAAGCCCGGAGGTTTGTGCCGGGGGATGCCTCCGATGCTAGTTGGGATGCGAGATGCCCAGCCGGGGAGTGTAAATGCCGGATGCCCGGTTGTATCTTGGATACATGCCCGGAGGTTCCTCGTGATGCCGGTTGGGATACGAGATGCCCGGAATGTGGGGGTGCCGGATGCCGGTTGTATCTTGGATACATGCCGGAGGTTACTCGCGATGTCCGGTTGGATGCGAGCGATAAATTGTGGGATGCAAACATTGGTCCCTAGAAAGAAAAAGCGATGAGATCCTTGTGAACGATAAGAATTGAAAATGAATCATGTGCATGGGTGTATGCATATGGCATGATGCATGATCGGCTTATGAAAATAAATTGATGCTATTTGACATTGAAAATGCGATCATGAAGGCATGAATGGATCTCATGGTGATGTATGCTTGACAGCATGGATGATATGAATCATGGTTGTATGTGCACATATGGCATGATGGTACATGTGATATGATGATGATGAGTGCATGGATGCATGGTAATGATGATGGTACATGTGATATGATGATTGATGAATGCATGGATGCATGGTAATGATGATGGTACATGTGATATGATGATGATGAGTGCATGGATGCATGGTAATGATGATGGTACATGTGATATGATGATTGATGAATGCATGGATGCATGGTAATGATGATGGTACATGTGATATGATGATTGATGAGTGCATGGATGCATGGTAATGATGATGGTACATGTGCTATGATGATGATGAGTGCATGGATGCATGGTAATGATGATGGTACATGTGACATGATGATTGTAAGTGTATGACATGATGGTGATGACTATATGATGATGTATGTACATGAGATATGATGACATGTGCATGATATCAAGGTAAATTGTGCATGGATACTTCAATGACATGTAATGCTATGATTGTGATGATTGTGTGGCATGATGCATTGAGTGGTTTATTGGTCCTTTACCTCTTTGAGTGGTTGTATCTTCCGCCGGGGACCAACATTTCAGACTAGATAAGACACTCTGCTGCCACTACTACCAGTAGATGGATCAAATGATTGGACATGACCGCGAGGAGGAGGAGGATAGCAAGGGAATGAACTTTTGGACGCCGACACTGATTGATGGACTTTAAATGTATGACTGTTGGAGGAGATGTCGGTCATCTTTTGAAGTATAGCCGAATATAGAAGACTACGGCATTTTGATGTACCAATGAATGATGTCCATCTAGTTTAAGTAAATAAAAGTGTACGGCTTTTACCTATAAATGTTTAGTTGGTGTGCATCGTTTTCTGTATATAGGGAAGGGAGTTAATGGATGTGCTTCTGCTATATGAATTGCGCAAGGGACCTTTAGTCAAAAAAAAAAAGTAAACCCCCAGGTTGTATGGACCCGCTGCAATTGAAATTGTATCAGAGTGACATGTTATAAGGAAAAGTGAAAGGTAAGCGAACTGTGGCGACCCTAACGGATCGGGGGCCGTCGAGGGGTGCCACATATTTAAATAAGAAGATAATTCTTTTTTGACTTGGTCAAATATTTGGTGACTAGATAATCAAATTGCGCCAAGATTTCTAAGATGCTTCAAGATTTGATGCAATGTCATCTCCACGCCAAATATTACGCTTAGATTTCCAAGATTCTTCAAGATTTGATCCAAGGTCATCTCCACGCTAAAGATCACAAACCATGACGCCAACAGCTTACCTAAATTGCTTGGCCCACGCTCGAGTGATCGAACCAGTCGGAATAGACAACGGGTCCCTAGCACCACCTCCTCGAGATGGCTCGATGTCCACATCATTCCCTCCCCCGTGCAAAGGATTTGCCCTCAAATCATCACTTGCATCGAAAAGAGTCAAGTCAGAGACATTAAATGTAGCACTAACGTCATACTTACCTGGAAGATCAAGCTTATAGGCAATATTGTTAACTCTTTCCAACACCATGAATGGTCCATCCCCTCGCGGTAATAACTTAGAATGTTGCTGCTCAGGAAATCGCTCTTTGCGCATATGAACCCAAACCCAATCGCCGAGTTCAAACACCACTTCCTTGCGCCCTTTGTTGGCTTGCCTTGCATGTTGCTCAGTCTTGCGCTCAATATTTGCGCCCGTCTTCTCATGCAACGCCTTGACAAATTCAGCTTTCTTTACTCATCTAAATCCACACGCTCATCAATAGGTAAAGGGGTTAAATCTAACGGAGTTAACGGATTAAAACCATAGACAACCTCAAATGGTGTAAATTTAGTAGCAGAATGCATGCTCCTATTATATGCAAATTCAACATGTGGCAGACAATCTTCCCAAGATTTTATGTTCTTTTTAATAATAGCACACAACAATACCCCTAAAGTTCTATTAACTACCTCGGTTTGACCATCGGTCTGTGGATGACAAGTAGTAGAAAATAACAACCGTGTTCCTAGTTTTTTCCACAATGTTTTCCAAAAGTAGCTAAGAAATTTAGAATCTCGATCTGAAACAATTGATCTAGGCATGCCATGCAAACGTACAACCTCCCTAAAGAACAAATCAGCAACATGAGATGCATCATCAGTTTTATGACAAGGTATAAAATGAGCCATCTTTGAAAACCGATCTACAACCACATAAATAGAATCTCTACCATACTTAGACCTAGGCAATCCTAACACAAAATCCATAGAGATATCAGTCCAAGGATGTGTTGGAATAGGTAATGTTGTATACAAGCCATGCGGTTTAGTTGTAGACTCTGATTGTTTACAAGCAATGCATCTCTCACAGACACGTGTGACATACCTCTTCATATGTGGCCAATAAAAATGTTAATGCAGCATTTCATAAGTCTTATTAATGCCAAAATGCCCCATTAAACCGCCACTATGCGCTTCTCGCAGCAATAATTCACGTAAGGAACACTTAGGCAAACATAGCTTGTTTTCACGGAAAAGATAACCTTCACGCCTATAAAATTTATCAAATGCAGTATGTTCACATGCTTCAAATACCCTCCCAAAGTCATCATCATTAGTATATAAGCCCTTGATATGCTCAAAACCTAAACACTTTGCTTCTAAAATAGTTAGAATCGCATACCTTCGAGAAAGTGCATCGGCTACCACATTCTCCTTACCTTTCTTGTACTTGATCACATATGGAAAAGTCTCGATGAACTCCATCCATTTGGCATGTCTTTTATTCAACTTTTGCTGCCCTTTCAAGTACTTCAAGGTCTCGTGTGGATCACAAACTCCTTCGGCCATAAATAATGTTGCCAAGTCTCCAAAGCTCGCACTAAAGCATACATCTCCTTATCATAGGTAGGATAATTCAATGTTGCTCCACTCAATTTCTTGCTGAAATAAGCTATGGGACGCCCTCCTTGCATCAACACAGCTCCAATTCCATACCAGAAGCATCACACTCTATTTCAAAAGTAGCACTAAAATTCGGCAAAGATAACAAAGGAGCATTAGTCAACTTATCTTTTAGCAGATTAAATGCTTTTTCTTGCTCTTCTCCCCACGTGAAACCCACGTGCTTCTTGATAACCTCAGTCAAAGGTGCGGCAATGGTGCTGAAATTTATCACAAATCACCGATAAAAACTCGCCAATCCATGAAAGCTACGCACCTCTCCTACGGTCTTAGGCGTTGGCCATTCACGAATTGCTTTGACCTTTTCTTCATCAACCTGTATACCATCAGCACTAACAACAAATCCTAGAAATACTAATTTGTTAGTAAAAAAAGAGTACTTCTTTAGATTAGCATATAATTGCTCGGCCCTTAAAACCTGCAAGACAGTTCGCACATGCTCAATATGGTCATCAAGGCTTCGACTATATATCAAGATGTCATCGAAATAGACAACCACAAATCGACCAATAAAAGCACGCAAAACATGATTCATAAGTCGCATAAATGTGCTCAATGCATTAGTTAATCCAAATGGCATGATTAACCACTCATACAATCCATACTTGGTCTTAAATACAGTTTTTCATTCATCACCTTCTTTCATCCTAATTTGATGATAGCCACTTTTCAAATCGATCTTAGTGAAAATGCAAGAACCATGCAATTCATCCAACATGTCATCTAACCTAGGAATAGAATGTCGATACTTTACCGTAATGTTATTAATTGCTCGGCAATCAACACACATTCGCCAAGTTTCATCCTTCTTTGGCACCAACAAAACAGGGACGGCGCACGGGCTAAGACTCTCTCCCACATACCCTCGCTCCAAGAGTTCGCTAACTTGCCGCTAAAGTTCCTTTGTCTCCTCAAAATTACTTCGATATGCGGGTCGGTTAGGTAATGGTGCACCAGTAATCAAGTCGATTTGATGTTCAATGCCTCGAATCGGTGGTATCTCTCCAGGAAGTTCATCAGGAAAGACATCCTCAAATTCCTGCAATAAAAACACAATCGAACTAGGCAAACTTGGGTCAAGATCGTTAGTAGAAAACAAAACCTCCTTTTACAAAAGTACAAGCATCGGTCGGTCTAGAACTAAAGCTCTCCTCACATCACTCGATTTTGCATAAAAATTCTTTTGCCTATTTTCTTTCCTCTCTTCTTTTCCCTCGGTTTTTACCACAATTCTCCTCTCGGCCTCTCCTTTTCCTTGCGTCTTAGACATACCACACAAGCCCTCAGATTTCTCACATTTTCTCTCTCTCTCGACTTCTCGTTGTAACTTCAATTGATCTTGATACACCTCACTAGGTGTCATTGGTACCAAGGTGTAAGTCTTTTGATTCATCACCAATGAATAACGATTAGTATACCCATCATGATGTACCTTTCGATCATATTGCCATGGTCTCCCAAGCAAGATATGACCCGCTCGCATAGGTACAACATCACACTCTACCTCGTCCTTGTATCTCCATATCTCAAATGGAATTCGAACTTGCTTTGACACCTTCACATCACCACTATCATTTAACCATTGAAGTCTATAAGGCCTAGGGTGCTTTGTCGTTTTCAAACCCAACTTATCCACAATAATACAACTTGCCACATTCGCACAACTACCTCCATCAATTATCATATTACAGATCTTACCATTCACCACACATCTTGTATGAAACAAGTTATTTCTTTGTTGGTGATGCTCTTCCTCCTTTACTTGCACACTCAGAGAACACCTAACCACCAATAAGTCTCCTTTTATAGCCACTTTTCCATCACTACAATCCTCCAATGGTGGCATCTCTTCATCCTCTTCTTCCCTCTCACTTTCGGACTCAACATCACCATGTCCAATCATGATCATCACCCTTCTATTAGAGCATTGATTCGCCATATGACCCCTACCCAAACACTTAAAACATTTAATTTCATGAGTTCTAGTGTTAGGGTTTTCGGTTTTACCTGAAACCAGATTCGTTCCAACTTTACCGTCCCTCTCCTTCTCCTTTGAGGTTTCGGTTTTGGTGTTTTTTCCTCTCCAATTTGGCTTCTCATCTCTCTTCCAATTGGATCTCCAATTCTGATTTGAACCTCCTCCGCTCTTGTGATTTCGGTCCAACTTCAATTGCCGCTCAACTTTGATGGCTTGGTCCACCAATTCCTCCAATTCAACATAGTGTTGTAGCTCCACCACCCTTGCTATGTCTCGGCTCAAACCACTCAAAAATCTTGACATTGTGGCCTCACGATCCTCCACCACATTAGCACGGATCATGGCAATCTCCATCTCCTTGTGATACTCTTCCACGCTCTTATTGCCTTGTGTGGGATTTTGTAACTTTTGAAATAAATCTCGATGGTAATGACTTGGTACAAAATGCCTCCTCATCACTGCTTTCATCTCATCCCACGTCTCTATCGGTCTTTCACCATTGCGCCTCCTACTAGTCACAAGTTGATCCCACCAAATTATAGCATAATCAGTACATTCAACAGCTACAATTTTTACCTTTTTGAGCTCGGAGTATCGTTGGCAATCAAATACCATCTCCATGCATTTCTCCAACTCTAGATACGCATCGGGATCATTCTTCCCTTGGAAAGAAGGAATCTTCATCTTGATATTGCAAGCTCATTATCTTCACGATGTCTAAACCCTCGGGCTCCATTCCAACTTCCAAATCGAGCATCTCGATCATTCTCCATGTCGGCCTCATCATCATCATAATGCCGCTGCCTTCTATGTTGTGTTCTAGAGGCGTCTCGCTGATGTTGCGGCCTTCCCCGGGGTAGCTCTCGGTCACCATCAACCCTCATGCCATTCCCCATCATTCGGCCACTAAGCTCCTCCACTACGGCCCTTAATTGATGGATGCTTTCCACGAGTGTTTCATCCCTTCGTATGGAGTCAACCTTCCTTTGATTCACGCTTTCTTCGCGCGACATATTTTAGACCTGCAAGTAAACGTTAGTCACAAAAATCCTCACCAATCGCTCCCTCACATGTTTCTCTCAAGGTGTTTGTCACTCCCCTCGTGTTTAACTCAAGTCTAGGTTTTTCCACCCTCAATTAAGCTTACACACTCTTGCCTTTTCCCTCTCATATTCTCTTTTCACAAGCTCTTTATTGGACTCAAAACCAGTCTCTCAACCCCCTTACGACAATCAATTTAGCAAGTAACAATCTCAAACCAACAAGTACAACTTTCGAAATTCCAATTGAAACGCAAATCACTACTGATTTTGTTTCAATTCGATCCACTAACAAATAAGTCCCCTTCTTGATTTTTTTTTTTTTTTTTTGTTCGGCTATATATTTTTCTTTTCTGCAAAATTTGTTTTTTTTTTCTCTTGCGCACTTTTTTTTGTGCGTCTTCTTTCTCTTCTTTTTTTTTTTTTTACAAACTTTCTCTTCTTTTTTTTTTGACGAACTCAGATACAATTTAAGATGCTAGAAAAGAAAAAAAAATTAAAACTAACAGCAAACAACTACGTATGGAAGCACAAAAGCAATCGGATCCCTAAATTGGCTAGAATCGAAACCCTAGCTCAAATTGCTGAATATAAACAAAAAATTAAAGATAAATAGACCTTGTAGAAGCAAGCTCTGATACCAAATAATGTGAATCGTTGCGGAAAGATCGTTCTACAAAGGCCCAGATGGTGCAAATTGCGAACCTTGACCTCCAATCAAACCTGTGATTGGCAACCTCAGTATGAATGTGACCTGTTGACGAACGCGTGTCAACCAACCAACGTTATAGACGCCACAAGCGAAAGAATTCACTATCTCGCTCGATAAGTCGAATCAACCGTCACAAGGAAACCTTGATAAGGTCAAGTCCTTGAAAGAACAATAAAAGAGAACCTCTCAATTTTTCTCAAAAATAAAATATATCCGTCTCCAAGAAAGTCGGCCAGTCCTTTATATAGGCCTTCTAGTTGCCACACAAACCCTAAAACCAGCCCTAGAAATCTAATGCGTCATTATCTAGAAAATATTTAAATATGAAGATAATTCTTTTTTGACTTGGTCAGATATTTGATGACCAGATAATCAAATTGCGCCAAGATTTCCAAGATTCTTTAAGATTTGATCCAAGGTCATCTCCACGCCAAAAATTACGCCAAGATTTCCAAGATTCTTCGAGATTTGATCCAAGGTCATCTCTTGATGTGGACATCGAGCCATATCGAGGAGGAGGTGCTAAAGACCCATTGTCTATTCCTGCTGGTTCAATTACTCGAGCGCGGGCCAAGCAATTCAGGCAAGCTATTGGCGTCATAGTTCGTGATCTTCGGCGTGGAGATGACCTTGGATCAAATGTTGAAGAATCTTGGAAATCTTGGCGCAATTTGATTATATGGACACCAAATATTTGACCAAGTCAAATATATATATATATATATATATATATATCTTCTTGTTTAGGAATATTCTAGAATATTACGCATTATAATTCTAGGGTTGGTTTTTGGGTTTGTGTGGCGGCTAGAAGGCCTATAAATAAGACTGACTGAATTTCTTTGGGAGACACAGACATATTTTATTTTTGAGGAAAAGAATTGAGAGGTTATCTTTTACTGCTCTTTTGAGGACTTGACTTTATCAAGATTCTCTTATGGCGGTTGATTCGACTTATCAAGCGAGATAGCGAATTCTTTCGCTCATGGCGTCTATAACGTTGGTTGGTTGACACGCGTTCGTCAACAGGTCACGTTCATACCAAGGTTGCCAATCACGGGTTTTATTGGAGGTCGAGGTTCGCAATTCGCACCATCCGTACGATCTTTCCGCAACGATTCACATCATTTGGTATCAGAGCTTGCTTCTACAAGGTCTATTTATCTTTAATTTTTTGTTTATATTCAGCAATTCGAGATTTATTGAGCTAGGGTTTCGGTTCTAGCCAATTTAGGGATCCGATTGCTTTTGTGCTTCCATACGAAGTTGTTTGCTGTTAGTTTTAATTTTTTTTCTAGCATCGTAAATTGTATCTGAGTTCGTCAAAAAAAAAAGAAAAGAAAGTTCATCAAAAAAAAAAAAGAGAAAGAAAACGCACACACAAAAAAAAAAGTGCGCAAGAGAAAAAAAACAGATTCGGCAGAAAAAAAAAATAGCCGAACAAAAAAAATCAAGAAGGCGACTCGTTTATTAGTGGACCGAATTGAAACAAAATCAGTAGTGATTTGCGTTTCAATTGGAATTTCGAAAGTTGTACTTGTTGGTTTGAAATTGTTACTTGCTGAAACGAAATCAGTAGTGATCTAATCTTGTTTGATTAGTTTGATTGATTGTTGTGAGGGGGTTGAGAGATAAGTTTTGAGTCTGATAAAGAGCTTGTGAAAAGAGAATACGAGAGGAAAAAGGCAAGAGTGTGTAAGCTTAATTGAGGGTAGAAAAAGCCTAGACTTGAGTTAAACACGAGGGGAGTGACAAACACCTTGAGAGAAACACGTGAGGGAGCAATTGATGAGGATTTTTTTAACTAACATTTACTTGCAGGTCTAAAATATGTCGCGCGAAGAAAGCATAAATCAACGGGAGGTTGACTCCATACGAAGGGATGAAGCCCTCGTGGAAAGCATCCAGCAATTGAGGGCCGTAGTGGATGAGCTTAGTGGCCGAATGATGGGGAATGGCATGAGGGTTGTGGCATCCTAAAATTTCATAACGATCCCTAGATACACTGCGACCCATGAAAAGGTATCGGAAGCACCATCGGACTATATTATAGTCATTAGACCAACGGATTTCAATTAAACAAGGCCGAGCATCGAATGGATTATTATTTTATGGGAAATATATTATATGCTCATGTGTGATCTAGGTTGTGCTAAAAGATAAATTGATAAGAAATTCTCTATTCTTGGCCGTGTACTCTATAAGTTGGATTTTCATTTGATTTATGTTGCAATATTGTATGGCCATGTGAATATTTGTAACTATGTATTTATATAAGTGGGGATTAAGGTGGATTATTAGGAGCAAATATGGGCTGATCAATTAAGGCCTAGAGCGGCCCAAAGAAGCCCACAACCCCCACCATTTGGCCGACCAAGGCCCGGCCTAAGAAGCCCACAAGGCCGTCGACCGAAGGAGGGAGAGGAACCGGATGGAGCAGCCCCACACCCCCTCTCCATTTGTCCTCTTGATGAAGCCACATGTCTATTCCTTAGAGCCAAGTGTCCTTGCATGCACAATCTAATGATTGCTAACCATGAAGCAACCGAAGGAAGAGAGAGAGAGAAGCGGATTGATCGAGAGAGAGAGAGAGAGAGTGAAGTCGAGGGAGAGAGTGAAACCGAGAGAGATTTTTTAGGGTACATCGGCGAGGGGAGGAAGAAGACTGGCCCCGCCGTGCATGCACCTGTTGCTGCCATCAACGCCGCCTAGTTCCGCCATCGATCGAGCCCGCCAAAGCCTCAAGTCACCGTTTTGCTTGCTTGATTTCGTTGAACTTAAGGCAAGTGAAGTTCCTTGATCTAGATGATGCTTGCTATGGTTGTGTGTGAAATAGATTTCGGATGAGCTAGATGTTAGAATTTTCGAAATTTTGGGAGTAGTACGTTAAGCTAGTAAACTGTTCTATGGAAAACAGTTTGACCTCTGGTGATTTCACGAATTGTAGGTAATTATATAGTTGAAATCTTACTTCGTGTCCTTGATGAAAGTTGTAGATGACTTCTTGAAGAATAACATATAAAAATTTGAGAAGAAACGGACAAGTATTTGTTGGTGAAACCATTTTTCTTCAAAGATACTAGATCTGGAAACTGTTATGTTGATCTCTTGCAATTTTGTGAATTTTGTGCAATTATCCAGTCCGAATTTGATCTCGTGTCCTTGATAAAAGTTGTAGGCAACATCTTTAGGAGTAACATACTAAAATTTGAGAATAAACGTACAATTATTGATCGGGGAAAAGATTCTTCTTTGAAAGGGATAAATCTGGACATTGAACCGAGAGTTAGGGAGAGTCATAATAATTATATTTTTTAATCCAGAATGAATTCGACTTCTATTTCTTCATGGGACTTTTACCTCTAGGTCTTAACTATAACATATTAAAATCTCAGAATTTTCGGAGTTCATTTAAGGGCTTAATCGAAATTATTGCTGAAACTGTGCAAAAGTAGTGTTGGAATTTATTTTGATGTGACGCATGGACCTATGCGATTTATATAAAACTTTCTTGACATGGTGTTCTTTGTAAAACCTCTTTCTCTAGGTCTTGTTTTTATCATGTTAAATTTTTAGAACTTATTAATATCGTTTACTAATTTTTCCAGAATTATAATTAAAGGAATGCATTCTGTTTTATCCGAAATTCGTTTTAATTTTAAGAACAAATAAATTACTCTATGAGATGTGGTATTCTGAGTTGCTATCTATTTAGCATGTGTGGTGACATTTATGCATTTCATATGACATCAAAATTTATGAAATTTTATAAATTAAATGAAACTTTTGGCATTATTGCATCAAATGGCATTTTTCCAAAGTGAGATATATCCATGTGTAATGATAATGATGACACCGTCGGAGAGCTAAGTCGACGATGCCCTGGGAGTGTCAAGATGCCCGGAGGTGTGTGCCGGATGCCCGGAGGTGTGTGCCGGAAGTCTCGCGATGCCATATTGGGTGCGAGAGTTAGGAGGGATGCAAAGATTGGTCCCCAAGATCCTTTTTGAATATCAAAATGAGAAACGAATCATGTGCATGTGTGTGCATATGGCCTGGTGTATAAATTATCTATGGATTTGAATTGGTACTATTTGGCGTTGAAGATGTGATCATTAAAGTATTAAATGGATCTCATGGAGATATATGCATGACTGCATGGAGATATGTGCATGACTGCATGGAGATATATGCATGACTGCATGGTGATGTATGCTTGATTGCATGAATGATATGTGCGTTACTCATGACACCTTGGTTGTCTTGCTTGTTGCACTGTGTAGTTTGATGGATCTTTACTGCTGAGTGGTTGCACTCACCCCTTTTTGGGGACTAACATTTCAAATTGAGAGATCTCGTGGCACATTTTATGGCGTTCTCGTTGATGTTGAGTGCTCGTGTTCGTAGCACATCTGTGTAGGTGTCCGTGGATTAGTATTCATCTGTGTCTGAGTCTTAGTCATGTACGACGTGGGTCTACCTGATGGCCCCGTGGTATAGGAGTTCCTATCTGTGCATGTTCGTCGCGAAGGGATCATGATGGGGATGTTGCCGCCGCCGCAAGCCGATGGACCGGGCTGGGTGTGATGATGCTTGTGATGGGTAATGGAAGACACTTTTTGGACGGCCGACACTGATGATGGATCGTTGATCATGACTGCTGTAGAGTCGGGTACTTTTGGTTATAGCCGAGCCTAGTGAAGCCTTGGCCTTTTGATGTACCGACTCGTAATATCCATCAAAGTTATGTAAATAAAAGTGGTTCAGCTCTATCTTTTATAAGATGTGTGGTTGGTGTGCATTGCATTATTTAGTTTGAGCGAGGGTAAGGGAGATATCGAATATGCTTCCATTATATGAACTGCGCTGGGACCAATTCGAATAATTCAACCCCCAGAACTTATGGACCCGCTATAATTTAATTGGTATCAGAGTGACATGTTATCAGGACAAATGAAAGGTACGCTAACTGTGGCGACCCTAACGGATCGGGGGCCGTTCTCGGGGGTGCCACAAGGGTTGATGGTGACCGAGAGATACCTCGAGGAAGGCCGCAATATCAGCGAGACGCCTCTAGAACACAACATAGAAGGCAGCGGCAATATGATGATGATGAGGCCGACATGGAGGATGATCGAGATGCTCGATTTCAAAGGTGGAATGGAGGCCGAAGGTTTAGACACCGAAGAGATGATGAACTTGGCAACATCAAGATGAAGATTCCTTCCTTCCAATGGAAGAATGTTCCCGATGCGTATCTAGAGTGGGAGAAACGCATGGAGATGGTATTTGATTGCCAACGATACTCTGAGCTCAAAAAGGTAAAAATTGCAGCTATTGAATTTACTGATTATGCTATAATTTGGTGGGATCAACTTGTGACTAGTAGGAGACGCAATGGTGAAAGACCGATAGAGAAGTAGGATGAGATGAAAGCGGTGATGAGGAGGTGTTTTGTGCCAAGTCATTACCATCGAGATTTGTTTCAAAAGTTACAAAATCTCACACAAGGCAATAAGAGCGTGGAAGAGTATCACAAGGAGATGGAGATTGCCATGATCCGTGCTAATGTGGTGGAGGATCGTGAGGCCACAATGTCAAGATTTTTGAGTGGTTTGAGCGGAGACATAGCAAGGGTGGTGGAGCTGCAACACTATGTTGAATTGAAGGAATTGGTGGACCAAGCCATCAAAGTTGAGCGGCAATTGAAGTTGGACCGAAATCACAAGAGCGGAGGAGGTTCAAATCAAAATTGGAGATCCAATTGGAAGAGAGATGAGAAGCCAAATTGGAGAGGAAACAACACCAAAACCGAAACCTCAAAGGAGAAGGAGAGGGACGGTAAAGTTGGAACGAATCCGGTTTCAGCTAAAACCGAAAACCCTAACACTAGAACTCGTGAAATTAAATGTTTTAAGTGTTTGGGTAGGGGTCATATGGCGAATCAATGCCCTAATAAGAGGGTGATGATCATGACTGGATATGGTATTATTGAGTCCGAAAGTGAAAGGCAAGAAGAGGATGATGAGATGCCACCATTGGAGGATTGTAGTGATGGAGAAATAGCTATAAAAGGAGACTTATTGGTGGTTAGGCGTTCTCTTAGTGTGCAAGTAAAGGAGGAGGAGCATCACCAACAAAGAGATAACTTGTTTCGTACAAGATGTGTGGTGAATGGTAAGATCTGTAGTTTGATAATTGATGGAGGTAGTTGTGCAAATGTGGCAAGTTGTTTTATGGTGGATAAGTTGGGTTTGAAGATGACAAAGCACCCTAGGCCTTATAGACTTAATGGTTAAATGATAGTGGTGAGGTGAAAGTGTCGAAGCAAGTTCGAATCCCATTTGAAATAGGGAGATACAAGGACGAGGTAGAGTGTGATGTTGTCCCTATGCAAGCGGGTCATATCTTGCTTGAAAGACCATGGCAATATGATCGAAAGGTACATCATGATGGGTATACTAATCGTTATTCATTGGTGATGAATCAAAAGACTTATACCTTGGTATCAATGACACCTAGTGAGGTGTATTAGGATCAGTTAAAGTTACAACGAGAAGCCGAGAGAGAGAGAGAAAATGTGAGAAATTCGAGGGTTTGCGTGGTGTGTCTGAGATGCAAGGAAAAGGAGAGGCCAAGAGAAGGATTGAGGTAAAAACTGAGGGAAAAGAAGAGAGGAAAGAAAATAGGCAAAAGAATTTTTATGCAAAATCGAGTGAGGTGAGGAGATCTTTAGTTCTAGACCAACCGATGCTTGTACTTTTGTACAAGGAGGTTTTGTTTTCTACTAACAATCTTGACCCAAGTTTGCCTAGTCCTATTGTGTCTTTGTTGCAGGAATTTGAAGATGTCTTTCCTGATGAACTTCCTGGAGGGATACCACCGATTCGAGGCATAGAACATCAAATTGACTTGATTCCTGGTGCGCCATTACCTAACCGACCCGCATATCGAAGCAATCCCGAAGAGACAAAGGAACTTCAGCGGCAAGTTAGCGAACTATTGGAATGGGGGTATGTGAGAGAGAGTCTTAGCCCGTACAATGTCCCTGTTTTGTTGGTGCCAAAGAAGGATGGAACTTGGCGAATGTGTGTCGATTGCCAAGCAATCAATAACATTATGGTAAAAAGTATCGACATCCTATTCCTAGGTTAGATGACATGTTGGATGAATTGCATGGTTCTTGCATTTTCACTAAGATCGATTTGAAAAGTGGCTATCATCAAATTAGGATGAAAGAAGGTGATGAATGGAAAACTGCATTTAAGACCAAGTATGGATTATATGAGTGGTTAGTCATGCCATTTGGATTAACTAATGCACCGAGCACGTTTATGCGACTTATGAATCATGTTTTGCGTGCTTTTATTGGTCGATTTGTGGTTGTCTATTTCGATGACATCTTGATTTATAGCCAAAGTTCTGATGACCATATTGAGCATGTGCGAGCTGTCTTGCAGGTTTTAAGAGCCGAGCAATTATACGCTAATCTAAAGAAGTGCTCTTTTGTTACCAACAAATTAGTATTTCTAGGATTTGTTGTTAGTGCTTATGGTATACAGGTTGATGAAGAAAAGGTCAAAGCAATCCGTGAATGGCCAACGCCTAAGACCATAGGAGACGTGCATAGCTTTCATGGATTGGCGAGTTTTTATCGGCGATTTGTGAGAAATTTGAGCACCATTGCCGCACCTTTCACTGAGGTTATCAAGAAGCACATGGGTTTCACGTGGGGAGAAGAGCAAGAGAGAACATTTAATCTGCTAAAAGATAAGTTGACTAATGCTCCTTTGTTATCTTTACCGAATTTTAGTGCTACTTTTGAAATAGAGTGTGATGCTTCTGGTATGGAATTGGAGCTGTGTTGATGCAAGGAGGGCGTCCCATAGCTTATTTCAGCAAGAAATTGAGTGGAGCAACATTGAATTATCCTACCTATGATAAGGAGATGTATGCTTTAGTGCGAGCTTTGGAGACTTGGCAACATTATTTATGGCCGAAGGAGTTTGTGATCCACACGAGACCTTGAAGTACTTGAAAGGGCAGCAAAAGTTGAATAAAAGACATGCCAAATGGATGGAGTTCATCGAGACTTTTCCATATGTGATCAAGTACAAGAAAGGTAAGGAGAATGTGGTAGCCGATGCACTTTCTCGAAGGTATGCGATTCTAACTACTTTAGAAGCAAAGTGTTTAGGTTTTGAGCATATCAAGGACTTATATACTGATGATGATGACTTTGGGAGAGTGTTTGAAGCATGTGAGCATGCTGCATTTGATAAATTCTATAGGCGTGAAGGTTATCTTTTCCGTGAAAACAAACTATGTTTGCCTAAGTATTCTTTGCGTGAATTGTTGGTGCGAGAAGCACATAGTGGTGGTTTAATGTGGCATTTTGGTATTAATAAGACTTATGAAGTGCTACATGAACATTTTTATTGGCCACATATGAAGAGAGATGTCACACGTGTCTGTGAGAGATGCATTGCTTGTAAGCAATCGAAGTCTACAACTAAACCGCATGGCTTGTATACACCATTACCTATTCCAACGCATCCTTGGACTGATATTTCTATGGATTTGGTGTTAGGATTGCCTAGGTCTAAGTATGGTAGAGATTCTATTTATGTGGTTATTGATCGATTTTCAAAGATGGCTCATTTTATACCTTGTCATAAAACTGATGATGCATCTCATGTTGCTGATTTGTTCTTTAGGGAGGTTGTACGTTTGCATGGCATGCCTAGATCGATTGTTTCAGATCGAGATTCTAAATTTCTTAGCTACTTTTGGAAAACATTGTGGAAAAAACTAGGAACACGGTTGTTATTTTCTACTACTTGTCATCCACAGACCGATGGTCAAACCGAGGTAGTTAATAGAACTTTAGGGATATTGTTGCGTGCTATTATTAAAAAGAACATAAAATCTTGGGAAGATTGTCTGCCACATGTTGAATTTGCATATAATAAGAGCATGCATTCTGCTACTAAATGTACACCATTTGAGGTTGTCTATGGTTTTAATCCGTTAACTCCGTTAGATTTAACCCCTTTACCTGTTGATGAGCGTGTGGATTTAGATGGAGCAAAGAAAGCTGAATTTGTCAAGGCGTTGCATGAGAAGACGCGCGCAAATATTGAGCTCAAGACATAGCAATATGCAAGGCAAGCCAACAAAGGGCGCAAGGAAGTGGTGTTTGAACCTGTTGATTGGGTTTGGGTTCATATGCGCAAGGAGCGATTTCCTGAGCAGCGACATTCTAAGTTATTACCGCGAGGGGATGGACCATTCATGGTTTTGGAAAGAGTTAACAATAACGCCTACAAGCTTGATCTTCCAAGTAAGTATGACATTAGTGCCACATTTAATGTTTCTAACTTGACTCTTTTCGATGCCAGTGATGATTTGAGGGCAAATCCTTTGCACGGGGGAGGGAATGATGTGGACATCGAGCCATATCGAGGAGGAGGTGCTAGAGACCCATTGTCTATTCCTGCTGGTTCGATTACTCGAGCGCGGGCCAAGCAATTCAGGCAAGCTGTTTGCGTCATAGTTCGTGATCTTCGGCGTGGAGATGACCTTGGATCAAATCTTAAAGAATCTTGGAAATCTTAGCGCAATTTGATTATATGGACACCAAATATTTGACCAAGTCAAATATATATATATATATATATATATATATTATTCTTGTTTAGGAATATTCTAGAATATGACGTATTATATTTCTAGGGTTGGTTTTCGGGTTTGTGTGGCGGCTGGAAGGCCTATATATAAGACTGACTGAATTTCTTTGGGAGACACGGACATATTTTATTTTTGAGGAAAAGAATTGAGAGGTTCTCTTTTACTGCTCTTTTGAGGACTTGGCTTTATCAAGATTCTCTTGTGGCGGTTGATTCGACTTATCGAGCGAGATAGAGAATTCTTTCGCTCGTGGCTTCTATAACATTGGTTGGTTGACACGCGTTCGTCAACAGGTCACGTTCATACCGAGGTTGCCAATTACAGGTTTGATTGGAGGTCGAGGTTCGCAATTCGCACCATCCGGGCCTTCGTAGAACGATCTTTCCGCAACGATTCACATCATCTCCACGCCAAAGATCACGAACCATGACGCCAACAGCTTGCCTAAATTGCTTGGCCCGCGCTCGAGTGATCGAACCAATCGGAATAGACAACGGGTCCCTAGCACCTCCTCCTCGATATGGCTCGATGTCCACATCAAAATCCAACATAAATAAAAACATAAAAAAATGAAACACTTCATCACTTTCTTTAGTAACTACTCAAGTCTCGCTTCATCCACTTCATCCATCAAATAGAATGGGCCTAGTTGGTTACAAATCTCCTTTAAGATGTGGAGGTAGGGATTTGGATCCAATTTTTGGGATAATAATAATAATAATTGTAAAACATAATCAGACTCCATCCATTTCTTTAATAATTACAATTATTTTAATTATACATAACAATGTGCCTTTTCTCTAGTTCAAATAATCATATATCTAAGTCAAAACGCTCAATTGTCTCACTTTTTGAGGGCCACATTTAGCCCATGTATACATATTGCCCTAATTATAAAGTAGTTAGAGAAACCCTCCACAAATCGCTTATGATAGCCAGCTAACTCAAGAAAATTTATCATTTCTGTTTACCTTAATAGGGTGATTCCACCGTTTCAACTTTTTTTTGGATCAACTGAAATGCCATTTTTGGAGATCACATGACCCTAAAATTATATATGATTAAGTTAGAAGTTGCACTTTAGTATTTACAACTTCTTTTCACGCAAACGATTAAGGAAATCTGAGAAAGCTTCATGACAGGCAAACACTTTCAAAAGATGTGGTGATCCTTTTTGATGTATAGGTTCTTCCTTTGTAGCCAAATTCATGATTCCCACATGGGTTCAAGTGCAAGACCAAGAGAAGAAGGGTTCATGTTGATACCTGTCCAGGGGTTCCACATTTTCACCATGTTTCAATCCATTTTCTAGGGATTGTCTAACAGAGGGTAGGGTTTTATTTGTCTTTTCGGGGGTGAACACCTCATTGGAATTTTGCCTCTACATAGATAAGACCTTGAGTACGCGCTCTGCGCATGCGTGGTCACTTTCATGCTCTTTTGGTGCCATAAAAATGCTCATTCAATGTCCACGTTCAAAACAATGTGTATGTAAATATGAAGAATCAAATTGAGTAGCGTGTGAATAAAGATATGTTTCACTCGATAAATTGAAGCTTAGAGTTTGCCAAAAAAAAAAAAAATCATGTAGTAAGAGATTGGCGGCAATGTGCCCTTGCCTCAATTATGAGTAGATATTGTACCATGGATTGGTGGATAAGTGGCACTAATAAGCCGATAAGTGGAGCCCATTGTGGGCTACTATCATATCTTGAAATAGTAGATAAGTGGCATGCATTTCTCTAACCGATGTTTTGGTCGGTGATAAGAATTTTTGCTTTAATTAGTAGAAAACATAGAAGAAGATGGGTAATAGATAGGTAGTATAGATATAGATTAAGAAAAATACCAAAATTTTAATTGTGCTCTTAAAGCAACACCCAAAATATAACAAAATTCTCAAAGTCTAACTTTATTTATCAACAGACAGAATCACACTTTTGTCCTCTCTTAACACTATCAACCTCGTCCTAATCTAAGCCACAACCATGACTAAAGATGGAGTCGACGAGCCAACCGGAGCTCCCCCGCTGCCACGTCACAATACCCACGCAGTATATTTCCTTCCTCGACCGTAAAACCAAGCGAAGTAAGCATCTTAGGCTAGCAGTTTCGGGTGATGATGTCAATGCCCCGCAGCACCTAGGCCCCAAGCTGGTCTCAATATGAAGGAAGAAGAGGATGATCTCGTTGGTGCATTATTTGAGCTCCACCAGTGTGTTCCAACAGTCAACCAGCCCTCCGCTGGCTTGGACAGCCTCAAGCCGCGCTGCAAACTCGAGGCCCGGCTTGCAGCGGTCGATGGGGCTTTTATTTCGCGAGCTGCAGTTCCATTAGCCGGTATGTTGGCGAGGGCGAGCAAGAGGAGCAAGCATTTCAAGGCCATCATTGAAGCTAGGATTTGCGATTAAGGAAGGCTTAAGGTCACAAGAGTGGATGGAGAAATAATGGAGGCTTGGTGTATATTTCTAAGGATGATGGGAGGGGAATGAAAGGACTTGCATCGCATGCCATGAATAAATATGATTTAATGCTGTAATACTAAGTCGATTTAAATGATTAATAAACAAAGGAATTTAGGATCATGAAAGGTTTCTTGCTAATGTGACAATAGATGCAAAGATATAATTAATAGAGCACCTGACTTGCATATTTAGATTATTATAGTACAGATATAGATTATTATCATTTTTTTGTCATATATTTACCATGTTTATAAGGTCAAGATTGCTTGGCCAACTATTAGGTTTATCAATTATAGCATGAAATTTTTTTAATTAATCATACTTTAAAAAATAATTTGTTGTTGCGAGTATCCATATTGTGTTGTTGTGTTATAATTAATGTGTTATGTGAAAATAAATGTAAAATTACTAATTTTCTTAATACGTGAGAATACCATGCTTTGCTTCATCTAAATTACTTAATCTCAACCATTGCGATCGGATTTTCAAAAAAGGAGATATTATGGTCCATCGTTTGGTCCTATTCTTAAAAATTCGCAATCCCATTACTTTTTTTTGTCAAATCACATCTTTGAAAATATCAAGTAACAAACTTTTTTATAAGCTTAAAAAATCGAGTCAATGAGATGTTGAACAAAAAAGTTATGCCCGACCAAAGTTTGGCTAAATTTGGGTAAAAAATTAGATAAATATTATTTTTCATAAATTTACCAAATCGGATGTAAGTAGCATGCATTTCTCTAACCCATGTTTTATAAGGTGTTTAAGATTTTTTGTTTTGTAATTAGTAGGAACGTAGAAGAAGATAAGTATCAGATGGATAGTGTAGATATAGATTAAGAAAAATACCAAAATTTCACTTGTGCCCTTGAGGCAACACCCACAAATATAACAGGACTCTCACTTTATTTATCAATTGACAAAATCACTCTTTTGCCCTCTCTTAACACTATCAACCTCGTCCTTGTCTATGCCATATCCATAACTAAAGATGGAGTCGGCGAGCCAATCGGAGCTCCCCCCGCCGCCGCATCGCAATACCCACGCAATATATTCCCTTCCTCGGCTGTAAAACCGAGCGAAGTGAGCATCGCGGGCCAACAGTTTCGGGTGATGATGTCGATGGCCCCGCAACACCCAAGCCCCAAGCTAGTCTCCCCATTAAGGAAGAAGAGGATGATCTCGTTGGTGCATGCTTTGAGCTCCACCAGAGCATTCCAACACTCGACCAGCTCGCCGCTGGCTTGGACGGCCTCAAGCCGTGCCGCCAAGTCAAGGCCTGCCTTGTAGCGGTCGATCGGGGCTTTTATTTCGCGAGCTGCAGCTCCATCAGCAGCTATGCTGGCGAGGGCGAGCAAGAGAAGCAAGCATTTCAAGGCCATGATTGTAGCTAGGATTTGCGACTAAGGAAGGCTTAAGGTCACAAGAGTGTATGGAGAAATAATGAAGGCTTGGTGTATATTTATAAGGATGATGGGAGGGGAATGAAAGGACTTGCATCGCATGCCATGAATAAATATGATTTAATGCTGTAATAATAAGTCGATTAATTGATTGATGACAGGAGGAATATAGGATCATGAAAGGTTTTTTGCTAATGTGACGATAGATGCGAAGATATAATTAATAGAACACCTGACTTGCATATTTAGATTATTATTATATTACAAATATAGATTAATATATTTACCATTTTTTTGTCATGTATTTACCATGTTTATAAGCTCAAGATTGCTTAGCCAGCTATTAGGTTTATCAATTATAGTATCAAAATTTTCTATTAATCATATTTAAAAAAATATTTGTTGACTCGAATATCCATATTGTGTTGTTGTGTTATGATTAATGTGTTATGCGAAAATAAATGTATAATTACTAATTTTCCTAAAGTGTGAGAATATTGTGCTTTGCTTCATCTAAATTACTTAAGTTCAACTATGGCAATCGCATTTTCAAAAAAGGAAATATCATGGTCCATTGTTTCGTCCTATTCTTAAAAATTCTCAATCCCATTACTTTTTTTTTTATCAAATCGCATATTTGAAAATATCAGACAAATTTTTTATAAGCGCAAAAGTCGAGTTAATGAGATGTTGAACAGAAAAGTTATGCCCGACCAAAGTTTGGCTAAATTTGGGTAATAAAATAGGTCAATATTATTTTTCATAAATTTACCGAATCAGATGATTTAAAATAGTAGACCTAGTGAGGTTTAGAGTTTGTAATCTTTCTAAATTTACTTAGGCTCGATCTCGGAGATCAGATTTTTAATGAACAAAAAATCAGGGTTATCTATTTGGTCCAATTTCTAGATATCCGGACACTTTTTTTTATATCGAACTGCTTTTTTTTTTTTTTAACAATCGAGTGGTGGACTTTTCATTGGTGAAAAATCGAGTTAAATTGGACATCGGACCAAAATTTTATGCCGATCAAGGTTTGGTTAAATTTAGATAAAAATATACACAAATAACATTTTTTTAAAATTATTTTCATCACCTTGAATGATAAATAGCCCTCTAGTATATTATACATAGAAAGAAATAAATGGGAAAGCTTTTTTCTTTCGTCGAATAACAGGAAAGATTGACTCTGTACATCACTATCAATATTTGTTTCAATCACAACAAACAAGCAAAAAGATAGTAAAGTTTTGTTCAATGGTATTGTCTTACCATTTTCATGTAGACAATCATGATTATTGAAGGTCAATGGATCTTAAATTGACAGTGCTAAAGGAAGTTTCGACAAGGAGGAACATGAAACTATCTCAACCCTTTATAGAAAAGGCAAGATCAATGAGTTACTCTTTCTCAATTTTAGAAGATTATGAAATACTAATTTTTTTTTTTAAAGAATTTGAATTATTCTCAAGTTTAAGAAAGGATTTTTGGATACAATGATGATCTCCCTAATTTCGTAACACTCTTCAACAATCAAACACTAAAATTGGAATAGTTGCTTGATTTTTTTTTTTTTGGCTAATTATACAAGGTTAATTCAGTCATTTGCCCTACCCGTCCAAGGGCACATCATCAGGTTTAGAATTTTCTATTCCTTTAAATTATTTAGGATCAATCATCGTAATTGGATTTTTAGTGAAAAAAATACCGTGGGGGTTTGTTCAGTCCAATTCTTGAAAATTCATAATTTCAACATTTTTTCTTTGAAAATAAAAACGCATTTTTGAAAACATTGAGTGACGAGCTCCTATAGGTGCAAAAATTGAGTTAATGGGATATCGGATGAAAAAGTTATATCCAATCAAATTTTGGCCAAAATTGAGAAACAAATATATAAAAATATTTGAGAAAATTTTCCAATTATACATGACATGTGCCACGACCTCTTGGAATCTTGTGCATGGGCATATCAGGCTAGGTCTAGGCTTAGCCCGAGCTCATTTGTGATGTAATGGTCAAAGTTGTCAACTTATAAGTCAATTTCATTTAAGAGTGGCTACTAATCAACTTGTGGTGGGCCGATTAGAAACATAAGTAAAATACTAGGAAAAATATTTTACTCCTACACTTATACTAGTTAATTAATCAATGTCATTTCAATACATAATCTTGTTTAAACATCAAATAAAACATTTATGCAGCATTTTATACCAATCATAATTTTTATAATTCAATTCCTAACCAGGTTTAGGAAAATAGCAATCCATGCATTATAAGGGCATAATTGGAATAAAGTAAATTATGCAAACGTGAGGGAAAGGGTAAAAGAACCTGCATCTACAAGAAGTGAAAGCCTGTCTGCAGAATGAGCCTGTGAGTTATGATTGTTAAATGGAGCTGCAGCGAAAGTGAGTGGGCATTAAGTCAGTGATTTTAGACCCAAACTAGGTGAGCTAACCATGAGCAGGTTGAAATTAGGGTAATACCTAGTGGAGGACCGAACCAGTTTTCGTTGTTGGATGACTTGTGGTTAGGAGTGAACCTTAACTCTTCTTATTTTTATAGAATCATTTTTACGGTCTTTCTAGTCAATATTGTCCTGAATACACTCTTTTTTTTTTATACTTGGTATACAAATATAGAAATGCTCTGGAAAACCATGGAGTGGTATCAAGAACAGAAAGTTTTCTATGATATTGAGGTAGGGCCAAAACGTGGGGTGGATTCCATGGAGTGGTATCAAGAACAGAAAGTTTTCTATGATATTGAGGTAGGGCCAAAACGTGGGGTTATCCACCCTGTGGAGAAGATTACCCAGCCAGGGGGTTCCGAGGTCCACCCTTCCAGCAAGGCTCTGGAACAAGAAACTCATGTGGACGCTAGGGACCCTTCCAGCAAGGCTCTGGAACAAGAAACTCATGTGGACGCTTCCAGCCCACTTGAACAATTTGAAATCATCCCATTTTTTCCTATGAAGATAGGAGACTTGTATTTCTCATTCATAAATCCATCTTTGTTTATGCTGCTAACTCTCAGTTTGGTCCTACTTCTGCTTTATTTTGTTACTAAAAAAAAAAAGGGAGGAGTTCCACCTTTTGATAAAATTTGGAAACGTAGTCAGCGACATTCTCCAAACACTCGATCTTGAATTGAATCATGGAATTCTCTCCAAGAGCTGCGGAACTAACGACTCTATTAGAAAGTCGAATTACCAACTTTTACACGAATTTTCAAGTGGATGAGATCGGTCGAGTGATCTCAGTTGGAGATGGGATTGCACGTGTTTATGGATTGAAGGAGATTCACCCCCAAGCAAAGCACTTCATAACTTGCTCTGGTAAGATCGGCTCATTAAAAAAAAAAAAAAAAATGGACTCATTTCACTAGATGAGCTACGACCGTTGCTAGGTTAGGGACAGCTCCGAAGAATGGAAGGAAGACGGATCCCTTTCTTTAAACAGCTGCAGTCATGACGGTCCCACACCGAAAATCACAACCAAAAGCTCATTGACGAAAAGACCCACTTTCAAGAGAAAGTAAAGTCGCAAAGAAAAAGGAAAAGAAAGATATGAAAAAAGAATGAATATATATATATAAGAAAGACAAGGGGAAAGCCGTACTTTTCTTTCACATATAAAAAAAGAATCCATTGCAGGATTAGAACCTGCAATACAAAGACTAACCATAGAGGTCACTGAAGCTGCTGAATTGACCTCTGAAAAGAGAAGAAGAAGAAGAAGAAAAAGAACTATTGTGGTTGAGGAACAAGCTGTCATGGCTACACCTGTCAAGTTTTTTTTTTTTTTTTTGTTCGGTGTTGCACCTGTCAAGTTACACGATCTTTCGTTTGCCCACTTTGATTAGGCTTTATTCCCGAGCACTCTTTTTAAATGCTCGGTGGAGCTGGAGAAGCAAGACTAGTCCTTATTAGTAAAGCTTCGGCCCCCGCCTTTCTAATCGGCATCTTTTGATCGTTTCACTGTCATAATGGAACTACTACACTAGCCCGAGAAGGTGTGTAAACGGTCACTCTATAACTATTAGTTTTGGACAGTTTATTTGTGAAAATGTAACACGAATTTCTTTTAAGGATTGTTTAATTTCTTTTAAGGATTGTTTTAAGGAAAAACCTCTCAAAGACTATTTTTAAGCTTTTCTGACATTTTTTTGGAAAGAGTTAAAAATTTTGGTGATTTTTCCATTTTTTATTCCGAATTGGGACCTGGGTTGGGCCTTTGAGCCTAGTCCGAATGTGGGCTGCCGCCGGTCTTTTGCTGGCTTAAGTCGCGAACATGAATCGGGCTTTTGATAAGTCAGTCTTCGGAATTGTTTAGGCCACTTTCTGAACATGGTTATAAATTATAATAAGCCCAAGCTCGACTAGATGACAACAACAGCCCATATTTGCCAAGCTTCAACCTAAGCCCAACGTCACTCAAACCTAATCAAGCCCAAACCCAAATTGAAATTGACAAGCCCAAGCTTTGAACCCATCCTTTGCACTCACTCCACTCCCTGGACGGAAGCTTCACGCCCACGGTCCCTTCATCGTGGTCTCGCCAAGGGCCATCGATTCTCGCCTCTAACACCAACCGATTGGACATCAACGCCCCGCGTCCCGGTCGGCCTCCACCTCGACTCGCCGTCGGAAAAGGGAATCTACTTCCGACGGCTAGTGTCGCTCCGGCCGATCCCCGCATTCGTTTGAAAAGAAACAATACACATGAGGAAACGACACATCTAGCGACGAATCAAAGAAAAACATATCAGCCGTGTCTAAGGACCAACAAACGCTCAGAATCAAACCCAAAATCGGAGCAGGCTAGAGCGAGATCTGGTTCGAGCATTTCATCGAACAGGTGAGGCTCATTAGCTAAAAGCGGGAAGAAGCGAACCGACCGAGCCCCAACTCGTGCCGGGACTAATAATAATTGACAATTAAAGTCCCAAGAACTGCAGCACGCGTACGAAGAGGGCCAGAACTCGTGCATGCTAGATAACGACGAAGCCCCAAACGGGGGAAAACAGGGCACGAAAACAGGGCGATCAGCCGAGGGTCCCCACCTGAAATGCGAGAGAGCAAGCAATGGTTAGGGGAACCAAGCAAAGAGCCGAAGGATCTTGTGCAAAGCTAATGGATGTATCTAATTACTATTACTCGTCAATAAGATCATCATTTAATATCCTTTGATTTCAACCTCAATCTTTTGCCATTATTGTTTTGTCGAAAGGTCATGAACATTATCAAGATAAAGATATACGTAAAATGATAAAAGATAAACCAAATATTCAAATATTTAAAGATTTTACACTTTCCTATTTGCATACATGTTTTTTTCACTAATTACTGTGTTGGAAGATATGATTTAGTAATTTGTATCGATAGGGAATCAAGTTTATTTTAGGATTAGAAAGATAGGAAAAGATAGGAGAATATTTAATTTCCTTTATTAATCCTTTCTTTGTAATTAAATACATGATACTGTACAGAAATTACATTATTGAATGAAGAAACAATTTCTTCTTCTGCGTCTTCTGTTCCTTACGAATCCAGAAGACACATTGCTCCTCTTCATCTCCTTTTGTGACATGGTATCAGAGCCATCTGTGATTCTGAACTAACTTTTGCTTCCGCTCCGATTACCTTGCAAAGGAACTCCAAATTCCAGAGAAGTGTTGCCGTAGGAATCACAGCCTTTTCATTGCCTAAGTGAGGAACCGCATCTGCAGAAGGAGTTACCGGAAGAATCAATTCTTTATTCACCATGACAAAGCCGCAAGACCTTACCTCAACTCCAGTCGACCAATCTGCAGCAGAAGCATCGCTGCAAACCGTGGGAGACCAAGATTCATCCATTATAATTCCTACATCAAAACAACAGGAAAGCCAGATCCAAACCCAACCTCTACACGCGCAATGGCAACAGCAGGCTCAGGCTAATCCGAGGCAACCCTTCATGGGCTACCCTTACCAATGGATGCCGTATCCATGGTACCATGGGCCGATCCCCAATGCATCATCGCCTGGCTACCAAAGCAGCGCGCGAGCCGATGGAGGTCTACCAACCGGCGATAGGGCAAATCCAACCATCAGCCCGGAGCAGACAGGCGGGTCGACTGGACCGGGTATGGGAACGAATCCCTTCCCGGGTTTTCACAATGCAGGTCACGGATTTGGGTTGAGCGGTCCGAGTCGGGGCACAAATCCCTACCCGAATCCTGCGCCCAATTTCTTTCCATATAAGATCCTCGCTACCAGTGGCCAAACGGAACCCGGTGATCCTCTGTATACAACAAACGGCAACGGACCAGAGCTAAAAAATCATAAGTCGGCAACTAACAGGTGCTGACAATTATTCAAGTTGGTTGCGTGAATTCCGGCGAGCACTTATAACGAAAGATAAAGAGGTTTTCATTGACGGAACATTCCCGATTCCATCCGACGAGCGGATGGCACGGCTTTGGAGGAGATGCAACCAATTGGTCAGGACCTGGATTGGAAATTGCATCACACCCGAAGTTGCGGCCGGACTCCCCCCAATGGAAGATTCGAAGAAAATGTGGGAGAACATAAAAGAGATGTATGGAAAACTTGATCAAGTCAAAATCTTTTCTCTCATACAACATATCTCATATCTGAAACAAGGGAACATGACCGTCGCGACGGTATACAACAAACTCTCAGCTCTGTGGAATGAATTAGAGGCAGCCGAGGAAAAATTCGACTGGCCCGACCACATTCAACAGCAATACAAGAAAATGGGAGAAATGGAGAAGGCGACGAGGTTCCTCCTCATCCTCAACGAAGCGTACTTGTCATTCCGTTCTCAAATACTGACCATGGAGCCCATGCCGAGTCTCGGCCGTATCTATCAACTCGCCATATAGGAGGAAAGCCAACAGAAGACGGCGGACCATAGCAAGGGAGGAGACGGAATGGTCCTGGCGGCAAGGAGCCAGTTCCGCTCCTTATAGAAGAGCACGGGAAGAAGAGAGGCGGATCTAGGGTTATTCGAGAACGAAAACCCTAGGTCGCTTTTAAGGAAGGGAACGGACGGTGGAGATTACTTCCACCAATCGGACGGATCACGTCTCTTCCAGGGAGCGGCTGGATCTAACGGCTCACGTGGCATCCATCTAACTGGATCGGACGGCCCGCGATCATCAAACGTTCATGGGCCGGATGGCTCGCGCGGTCTAGTTTTTGCAGGAGCCGACTGTCCATATGGGCCCATTTTGGCCCAAGCTTTTTAGCCCACAATCAAGCCCTCATCAAATGCAAAAAATAATGGACTAAAAGGAAAATGTAAAATGTATTGTGATTATTGTAAATGCCCTCACCATACAATTGAGAATTGCTGGAAATTGCATGGGAAACCAGGAGAAAAGGAAAAAGGGAAATTCTCCTCAGCTTTTCAGGTATCAGGCCAACCAATGGGAAAATCAATTACCCATAAACAATATCACGAGCTGATGGAAGTATTGAAGAAATTGGATGCCACTAATAAGGGAGGAAGCTTCATAGGTACATCATACTATTTGATAAACTCAATTTCGACGGATGCATGGATTATTGATTCGGGTGATAGTGACCACATAGTCTGTGATAAGGTTTTTCTTTCCGACATTACGAAATTATCTTTCCCCATACCACCAAAGTCATCATGACTGGCACTGTGAATCTTAGTTCCCTTATTACTCTTCGAAATGTGCTTTATGTTCCCGATTTCCACTTCAATCTAATCTCAGTTGCTCAAGCTTGTAAAGAAAATTCATGTCGCATTCTTTTCCATTCTGATAAATGCTTCTTTTAGGCCCTTTTGACTGGCAAACTGATGGGCTTGGGTAGAGTCAACTAGGGGCTGTATTTTTGGGTGGAATTTCCGCATCTTTTTAAATTACCCCCTATTGAGTTCAATAAATCATTGTGTAATGCCACTGCCAATGATATGAATTTTCTTCATCATAAAAGATTGGGTCACAGTGCATCATTTCCTTGTCCTAAATGTCCCGTTTGTCCCATGGCTAAGCAAACACGTGCTCCTTTCCAGAATAGCACTTCCCAAGTAGATGACATTTTTTCTCTAATTCATGCTAATGTTCGAGGACCTTATCATACCTTGAATCATAATGGGTCTAGGTTCTTTCTCACAATCGTGGATGACTACTCTCGTGCAACATGGATATTTCTTATGCAATTCAAAAATCAGGTCTTTTCTCATCTAAAGACCTTCCTTTCCTTATCCAAAACTCAATTTCAAAAATCAATCCGTCGGATACATACTGATAATGGAAGAGAGTTTTTCAATGCTGAATGTGCTTCATTATTTTCTCTAAATTGAATCTTGCATGAGTTCCTGTACCTATACACCCCAGCAAAATGGCGTTGTTGAGAAAAAGCATCGTTATCTCTTAGAAGTGGCACGTGCACTTAAATTCCAAGCTTCTATTCCTGAAAATTTTTGGGGAGATTATGTGGTCACAGCAACATACCTGATCAATCGCATGCCGTCACACATCCTAAAGGGAAAGGCACCTTTTGAGCTATTATATGGAAGGAAACCAAATATGAGTCATCTCAGAGTCTTTGGATGTCTATGTTATGAAACTACAGTAGGACATAAAGATAAGATGGCACCTCGTGCTAGACAATGCATATTCATGGGCTATCCAACCTTGCAAAAGGGATATCGGCTTTACGCACCATCTACAGGAGATTTCTTTGTAAGCAGGGATGTTGTCTTTCATGAAGATGTTTTTCCTTTTTCGAAATTCACTTCCTTATCTGAAGATGAGAAGACAACGAATAGGCAATTCTTATTGGAAGAGGATTTATCTTCCAGAGGAATGTTCATTATTACTTCCCCTCCAAGACCAGCTGATATCTTACCTCCAATGCCTTCTGAGAATGCTGTTGAGGATTCCATTGAGCAACCTCCTGTAGAAGAGCCAGCACTAGAAGAACCTGCACATTTGGGGGATATTTCAGAAGCAAGAATCACTGATGAATCATCCTTGACACAACATGAGCCACAGCGGCGCTCTAGTCGAGCTACTCATCCACCTACTTGGACGAAAGATTATGTATGCGGTTCTTCACGATCATCAGATACTCGTTACCCTATCCCGTCTTATATTTCCTTTGATAGGTTATCGCCACAACATCTATGTTGTATAAGCCGTATTTCTGAAGAACAAGAGCCTTCTAGTTATAATGAGGCAAAAAGTGATCCTCGTTGGCAGAAGGCCATGGAATCTGAATTACATGCCTTGATGGAGAATCGTACTTGGGATGTTGTGTCATTACCTACTCATCGCAAACCAATTGGCTGCAAGTGGGTCTATAAGATTAAATACAGAGTAGATGGCTCTGTAGAAAGGTATAAAGCCCGGTTGGTAGCCAAAGGCTTCACACAGCGAGAAGGTTTCGACTACCATGAAACATTTTTTGCCCGTAGCAAAGGATGTCACGGTTCGTGCTTTTCTATCTGTTGCTGTTTTTCATGACTGGCCACTACATCAAATGGACGTCCATAATGCCTTCCTGCATGGTGATCTCGACAAAGAAATATACATGGAGCTTCCACCAGGATTACGGAGACAGGGGGAGTCGAAGGTATGTCGTCTCCGCAAATCTCTTTATGGATTAAAGCAAGCTTCCCGACAATGGTACGCCAAGTTCACCAATGCACTCATGACCGCTGGGTTCAAACAGTCCAAGTATGACTATGCCTTATTCACCTGGACAAAAGGTATGTCATCTATTTATTTAATGATCTATGTTGATGACATACTTATCATGGGAAATGATGATTCTGCTGTAAAGAAACTCAAAGAATATCTACATTCCACTTGTCATATCACAGACTTAGGGCCACCTAAGTATTTTCTTGGAATTGAGATAGCTCGTTCAGATCAGGGAATCTCATTAAGCCAACGGAAATTTGTAATGGAGATCATATCAGAAGTAGGATTGTCAGGCTGTAGACCATCAGTTATTCCTATCGAGCAAAATGCCAAACTGACTTCTATCGACTATGATACTGGCATATCTTCTCCTTCTGATGATCCATTATTAAAAGATGCCTCAGGATATCAAAGGCTCGTAGGGAAACTGATATAGCTCACCATGACTAGGCCAGACATCTACTATGCAGTACAGACTCTTAGTCAATTTATGCACAGTCCGAAGCAATCTCACATGAATGCAGCTTTGAAGATTGTGAGATACTTGAAGACATGCCCAGGCTTAGGAATACTCCTTTCTTGAAAGTGCAACATGGAAATGACGGCCTATTGCGATACAGACTTCGCCACATGTCTTATGAGCAGGAGGTCTATCACTGATTTCTGCATCAAATTTAGGGAATCATTACTTTCATGGAAGACAAAGAAGCAGTCTACCGTGTCCTTATCTTCAGCTGAAGCCGAATACCAATCTATGGCCAAGACTATTTGTGAAATAGTCTGGTTAAGGGGTCTCCTTCTGGATCTCGGAGCACAAGTTAAAGGACCAACTTTACTCTTCTGTGACAATGATTCAGCACTCAAACTTGCAGTAAATCCTATACTGCATGAGAGGACAAAGCATATAGAAGTCGATTGTCATTTTATTCGAGAAAAGATTCAAGAAGGAATTGTCGAGATGAGAGGAATCAGAACCTTGGAGCAACCCGCGGATATATTTACTAAGCCTCTTTGTCAAAGACAACATACATATCTTCTAAATAAGCTAGGCGTCTTGGACATATACAAGCCACCGGCTTGAGGGAGAGTGTTGGAAGATATGATTTAGTAATTTATATCGATAGGGAATCAAGTTTATTTTAGGATTAGAAAGATAGGAGAATATTTAATTTCCTTTTTTAATCTTTTCTTTGTAATTAAATACATGATGCTGTATAGAAATTACATTATTGAATGAAGAAACAATTTCTTCTTCTGCGTCTTTTGGTCCTTACGAATCCTGAAGACACATTGCTCCTCTTCATCTCCTTTTGTGACATACTGAAATAATGTTATACACGTACACATGTGTGTCGAAAAATGAAGAAATTTATAGACGACGTATCTACATAAATTTTTACTTTGCAATTTGACTTTATCTTAACATGTAACACTTTAAACTGTCACAATATACATATTTTGACACGTCTACTCATGTATAATTTTTTTCATAAGTTTTTGAAGCTAGATAAACTTTGACCGAAGACTTTTTATTTTTAGTTGAAAGTATAAACAAAGATAACAAGAGATTTATAGGTTGGAGAGGTTGGCCCCGGCCCGGCCCGTTAGCCCGCAACGATAGCCGGGCCCGTCGGGCGGGCACCCGTTTTAAGATTTCTACCCCGCCGCCGCCGCCGGCACAGAACGGCGGCTGTTCTGAGCTTCGAGAGAGATCGAGAGAGAGAGAGATGGGCGAGAGGGACCTCCCCCGGCAGGAGGCGGGGGTGCTCCGGGGCCATGAGGGCGCGGTGCTGGCCGCCCGGTTCAACGGCGACGGCAACTACTGCCTCAGCTGCGGCAAGGACCGCACCATCCGCCTCTGGAACCCCCACCGCGGCATCCACATCAAGACCTACAAGTCCCACGGCCGCGAGGTCCGCGATGTCCACTGCACCTCGTAATGCCTCCTCCTCCTCCGCTGTTTCACCGGTTCTTTTGCTCCGACGCGTGTGTTCGGTCGGAGGCTCATCTGGCTAGATGCTTTTTGATCCTAAAGAAGAGGGTATCGCATTACTTTCGTGTATGATAGGTGGCAGCTGATTGGCTGGACTGGGTTCGTTGAGATTGTGAATGTGAGATGGTTTGTGTAGTGATGAATCTTGGAAGTGTCCTGCTTCTGTTGTTGGGATCAGAAACTTTGCTCTCTTGGTTTGTTGACATTTTGGGTTTGGAAGTGGAAAAGGAAAATGATGTATGAATTTATTGGATGCCCTTTTTTTTTTTTTTTGCCAACTGAGGATGGGCGATGCAAGTCCGAATGCTGAATCATTTTGCCTGGTGATGTAGGGACAATTCAAGGTTGATATCTTGTGGTGGTGACCGGCAGATATTCTATTGGGATGTGTCGACTGGCCGAGTCATTAGGAGATTTCGTGGGCATGATAGCGAGGTTTGTACTCACAACGATTTGAACTGTAAATTTTTTCTCAACTTGCCATATCCTATGTCTTTTGGAATTTCTCGTAATGTTCCATCTAACCCCTTCCTCTGCACAGGTGAATGCGGTAAAGTTCAACGACTATGCGTCTGTGGTAGTATCAGCTGGCTATGATCGTTCAGTGCGTGCTTGGGATTGCAGATCTCATAGCACTGAGCCGATTCAGGTAACTTTCCAGCTGACATTGTTGAATTTTTGAATTATATATGCTTGTGTGAATGAACTGACTGGAGTTATTTTATTGAACTGCAGATTATCAACACATTTCAAGACAGTGTGATGTCTGTTTGCTTAACAAAAAGTGAAATTATTGGTGGAAGCGTTGATGGTACTGTTCGAACATTTGACATTCGTATTGGTAGGTATGTGTGTTGTGTCGTGAATATCCCTTCTTGCTTTTAAGACACTACCATGTACAGAAATATTATTGTTTGAAGCTTAAGAAAGGTAAACAGCCATTTAGCAATGCCTTTAGTGAGGCAGCATTTATTTTTGTTGCTACCCAGACCCCAATCTGGATCCTGTCGTAGTGAGACAACAGGATCCAGATTGGCTGTACCTTGTGCGTTCTTGTGCGTTCGTTTCTTGTTCTTTCTTTGTAAGGTCACAATAAACTAAAAGTACCTGACATCTCCATATAGCTAGGTAACTTTGATACCTATCTCTAATAATTGTGTTGTCACCCTATCATGTAGAGAAATATCTGACGACTTGGGGCAACCTGTCAACTGTATTTCAATGTCAAATGATGGTAACTGCATATTGGCGAGTTGTTTAGATTCAACTTTGCGTCTTGTAGATAGGTAAGCAATTGAAGTCATTTAATTTGCATTGCCATCACTGCTCCTGCTGACTGTCCTTTATTATGACAGGTCTACCGGTGAGCTATTGCAAGAATATAAGGGCCATACTTGCAAGGTTTTTATATGACAAAATTTAGTAATCTTGATGCTTTCTTGCTGTAGCGATTTCGTTATCAATGTAGAAATTAATTTTTTGGAATGATGATTAGTCTGAGATTTTTGTGCACCAAAAAAATGCCACTTTATTTTCCGTGTCATGCCATCTCATTGTATCACACTTCACCTGTTATACATCCATTGGTTCAAGATAAGTTAATCTGTTTAGATTTCCCAACATCTTCTGTGAATCAGCTTTGGCAGATGTGTCATGTAGTTGCACTCGCTCGCTCGAAATTTTGCCCTGCACTCATGCTTTCAATTTTTAATGGCTGGGTCATATCCTCATGTAGTAACAATGATTCTTGTTTGATATGATTCGTCAGTCCTACAAATTGGATTGCTGTCTTACTAATACTGATGCACATGTGGCTGGTGGATCTGAGGACGGTTATGTCTTCTTCTGGGATTTGGTCGATGCATCAGTGATATCCAAATTTCGAGCTCATTCCTCTGTGGTGAGTCTTTTCTTGTTTATGCTGTACATATTGTACCATATGTCTTGATAAATGGTGCTAATTGTTCATAACGTGTTGTATTTTATTTGTGCCCTTTCATATAGAAAGATGCATTGCCATATTGTCACTTTGGTGGCAACAAGCCAGATGCTGATGTTACAAAAAGGATTAGTCATGATTTTCTTCTCAATTATCAATTGGTGATTTAAATTTTGGTATTTCTGATAATACCTTGTAACCAGCCCCTACCCATACTGCTAGATCTAGATCTCAACAGGTGTTTGTGAAATTGAACAATAAGATGGGGTGAGCTTGGTTTAGTACAAAGCTTTCACTATAGATGCATCAACAGATTGTGAAATGTACAAAAATAGCACAAAGCCCAGGGGTGGGCGCATTTATCAGGGAGAATATCCATTTTACAGTGTCTATCACAGCAGTTGCATCCATGAAAATCTTTTTTACTGCACTTTATTAATTTTGCCCTCTAAATGTTAAAATAGCAAATTCTTTCCAATAGCTAGCCCATCTGCGCTTTTCATCCCAAAGTAACCAAAATACCGAGAGAGCTTATTCTCTCATTGAAGGACTCTTACACTCTGCCAAGCTTAGATTTCTTGTCTACTGAACTTGCTATGACCCAATTCGTACAGTAGAATGTAGAAACTTCTCCAAATTTGCATGTCCAGTGGAGGTACAGAAAGAGTAAAAGTTCTACTTCCTGCATCGACAATGTTTGCCAAAAAATTTATCTACTTCAACCATTTCGTGGCTTGAATGTCATTTGAATGTGGAAATCCTTCCTACCTTTTCTTCTTATTTTGTTTTATGGGCCATCCTGTTTCTTGGGATCCATCCAGAATTCCTTGTAGGTTGAGTTTAGCTCATATTAATCTGCTTGATGATAATCAGTCAGCCTCTAATTCTAGAGGACAGGTATAGACTATAGTCCCATTTGCTCGATAATAATCAAATATCATTAAAATCCTAGAGGACTATGGTATATTTTCCATTAACTTTAATGATGCTATTGATTCTTTGGAGTGTTGTGGATAGAACTTGCATGGATCTTCATCACAATGCCTAGACTCTTGCAGTTTTAAATATTCCAATTCACAGTGGTTGTTCTCTCTTTTCTCTTGCAGGTAACAAGTGTAAGTTATCATCCAAAGGAAGACTGTATGATCACTGCCTCTGTGGATGGCACAATTAAGGTGTGGAAGATGTGAAACTGTTCAGCTGAGCCTGAGGGATCATTCCTTTGTCTGAGATACGATATAGCGAATTTCACTAAGTCAATTCTTAGGATATCTCAAATCAGACCATTTGTACTTACTTTTGCCCCAGGCAATGCATCTTTTGATGCTCCATTAGGAGGTAATATCTTTCGGGTAGCAAAACTTTTTGCAGAATTTCGGAAGCTGAGGTTCATGTATATTATAGTCTAGCTAGGGAGTGTTCCGATTGCACTTCCAGCAAATTTCTTACGGGTTGTGTACCATTGATGGGATGGATTGATAATCTATGAGCTGAATTTACATTTCGATTTCTTGTCTGTGACGGAGAGACTCATGGGTTTCCTTTTCTTGAAACATTGTTCAACTTAAATGATTACAAATGATATTGCGATTGCGGCAGTCTGGATATACCAGTGAAATCGAGGGCTGTATTGTATCCTTTCCTCCTGTCATTGGGTGGAAGGTGCGAGCTCGGCATTCTCTCGTATGCGTGCAGCGATTCATTGCCTAGTTTCAAACTGTTTGCTCTTCTAGCACTGAGATAACGAATGTCCAAAGTAAAAGGTCTTTCTCGAAATGGACCGTGTGGACTTGGTCCTGTTTACTCTTTCCTGGGTTTGATGAATGATATGCTTACACCAACAGCAGGTGTTTCCCATGACATCAGAGCAGACAAAATCAACGTATGATCATATTCTTGACCCAGTCTTGCTAAGGATTTGGCCAAACATGAGTCTTGCTATTCTACAGGTAGCGTCAACGCTTCGTTTCCTTGACTCTTTAATGAGTTCTTGGACCCAAAAAGGACTTGGGAATTGAGTTCATGTTAGTTTTTGAGCCAAAGCAAATGGCCATCCGTGAACTTTTTTTTATTTGATGACTCACTTTATTATAAACATTGTTGTGTATGTATTTTAAAATATTTGATGCGCTAAACATTAAATAAAAGTCTGATTTATTATACGGATACTAATTCGGTCATAAACTTTTTAATTTTTCTAATTTAATCCTAAATCTATGTCAGTAAGATGGCTGGCAATATAATTGGCCACCTAGTCAGTAATTTCTGGCAAAAAGCGATCGAAATGACTATACTGGAATTTTGCGCAAAGATTTAAAAAGAAATTGACAAAATTGAAAATTTTAGAATTGAATTGACATTCGTACAGTAAATTTATGACCAATTGGATAATTTCTCGCCAATGGTATGCATTTGCATTTTAATCAAAATGATCGTAGCTGATGTTCAAGATGAAAACCAATTTGTATCCTCCCTTATTTTGATGGGTGTATATTTTGATTTGTGGTTACTTTATTCATAAACATAATCAATATAATCTTGATTCTTGTGAACTGGGCAGATCCAGTCAAGATTGTGGTATGCATAATGATTGATTTAGTTTTGTAGATGTTCCGGTTAGCCAACTTGAGCATTGAAAGAAATTAAAAGTTAGGAAATATAGAAAGAAGTTGACATTAGATATTCCATTCAATTGAAACCTTAAAAAAAATAAAATAAAAAATAAAAATGAGGAGTGCCTCTTGGTTTTGGACCAGACTTAGCCAACTAATTGAGAGAAGCGGTCAACCAGTCAATAGGCCGACAGAGCTGACAGATCTTCTGGTCAGAGGGGCAAAAAGTATTCGTATTTATTCATTTTTCCCACAAGATGTGGGAGAAAAAACTACTAAAAATCAATTTTTCTTTTCTTGAATGAGACGCAATCAATTTTCATACATGATAAATTCATGCTTCATTATTTTCATGTGGGTAAAATTTTTACACATGATAAATATCTTTATTTTTATATCTATATGTTTTCTCATCACGTGAGCATGAATGCGACAAGCAAGAATTTAATAGATATATTAGCAAAATTATGTGCCATTGATTGGTATTAGCCAATTCTTGGCAACTATTAAACCAATTGGAAAATATACCCGTAAGCCAATATTTATTTTTAAAATCCAAGCAACTGAAATCAAGTCAATCACATTACAATAAACTACAGAAGTTCATATCTAATTCCACAAGAAAACATTCATATCCATAGAACAAGTCTATAAATGACCTCTTTTTGGATTTTCAACCAACATTTCCATAATATAAAGCGCGTCATAACCATTCCTCTTATGGAATAGTTTTCTCTTATCCTGTACACATAATCATGAAGATCGTGGTTTATGCCACATTTTTAAGGAAAGATCATTGTACGAACCTAGTATGTGGAAACTATATCTGGATCATTAGAAATGGTTGGTCTCACCTAAGTCTCACTAAATCTAATGGTCCAGATTTATCTTGATGTATGTACGAGTTAAGCCATTGCCAAAATGGTCTCTATATATCACAACTCAGCCTCTGGAGAGAGAGAGAGAGAGAGAGAGAGAGAGAGAAGCTCTCTCTTCCTGAAGATCCAGAGAAGCAATAAAAATGGACAAGGCAGAGAGATTGATCGGATCAGGGAGCCAAGAAGACCGCACAGCCTCGACGATTGTCGCTGCACAGCAGCTCATGCAGTTGAGCGATGAAGAGAGCTGCAACAGCAGCCGCCATGGCTGTAACGGATCGAGCTGGGCCCTCAAAGGTCAGTCCGAGGGCAGCGATCGTCAGAACCGGAGTAAGGCGACATCAACGGGGAAAACGAAAACCAAGGCAGTTCTCAATCGAGGCGGCCCAGCCAAAGGTCAGTCCAAGGGCGGCAGCGATCATCCGAGCCGGCGCAAGGTGACGGCAACGGGGAAAATTAAAACCAAGGCGGTTCTCGATCAAGACGAGGCCCTCCGTCCACAGAGGAAGAGGAAGTCCAGGAGTATCAGCGAGATTTACGCAGAGACCGAGCCAGTGGACGAAGGGATAGGTGATGATCATCGAGGAGAAGACCATGAATAATTTGTTCTTTTTTGTGAAGCTAACGATGTAAGCTTGGATTGACGCTTGGAGGTTTTAATCGTTGTCTTAGAGATGAATCCTATTTCTTTGCTACCTTCGGTTTGCCTACTTTTTCAGGGTTTTACCGATTCAAGAGTTCTTGCATGGGCTGGGTTTGATGATAACGTGAAACAAAAAAATAAAAAATAAAAATTGCAGTGATGGGAAAAGAAGAAATTAAATCGCAGTATCATGCTCGTAATCGGATCATTCCGGTTCGCGTAAATTAGGAGCCATAGAAAGAAGAACTTGCACTCTTTCTGGTTCAAAATGCGTCGAAGATGTGAAACGGATACATGTTTGCCCGTTGGAATAATTAAGCTAGACGACAGTAGACACAGGCCCCGTTACCACCCACCACCGCCTACACGGCGCGATCGACCGCCACCGGTCGGCCTCCACTCGCTTTTAACACTGTCTACTAGTGGATTTCTTTTGCAAGGACAAATTTTCTATAGGATCGTAGGCTGCATTTATTTCACGAAAAATAAACTAATTCTAAAAATCATTTTTCTGGAAAATAATTTTACTTTCTGGTGTATGATTGAAACTTGGAAAAGACTTGAAAAGTAATTCCTATCATTTGGTAAGGAAAATCTTATGAAGAAAATTATCAAAAATTTGTATTTTTTAATTATTTTTATATTTTCTTTTCTTTTTGCTTCTTTGTTGGCCTATCGCCAGCCACGGCGATGGCGAACGACTGGCCATAGGCGAGCTCAAGCTCAAGCCTCACCATATCAATGAGCTTTGAGCTCACCACAGGCCGGTGAGGCTCGAGGCCTCGCGAGTTGCTGTGAGCTCGAGCCTCCCCAACCTTTGGCGAGGTCATGACTGTTGGTAGTTTGTTTATAAAACAAATGAATATGTGCATTGTCCCACATCGAAAAGATGTGAGTGCGCATGTGGACGAGATTTGGCACTAACCGACGATCATTATTTTTATTTATTGAAAATTCGAATTTATTTCTATAAAAATTAACTATAAATATCGTTAAAACAGTGCGACTGTTCACGAAAAGTTACGATTATTTCTTATTTTTTATTTATTTAATTTCGAATTTTTTTTATGTCTTTTCAACGTAGCCTTTGAGATGTACTTGTTCATTTTGCAACATTTCCCAAAAGGTTGCTTTTTGTAACCTTTTAAAGAGTTGCCCCTATTCGAAAGACAAAGATAAATACGTTTATTTTGAGATCAAACACACATCTTCTTTCATTTTTTCGTTTTTTTCTTTCAAAAGAAACTACAGTTATTGTTTCAATTGTTTATCATGAGAGACCTTGGAGAAATACTAAAATTGATATATAGTATTCTCATTTGAGACTTTGTTATATCCTGAAGGAAATTTGCCGGTGACCATTAGCAATTTTGTGGGGCAAATATATCCTTAAAGAAAGTGATATCATGCCTCAAAGTCCGACTTAATTATTCAATCCGACTTCATTATTCTACCCAATTCGAAGCCATATTTTCCCAACTGTGACAGCAACAGAGAGACAGCTAAGGCTGCAAAACACATGGTGAGCGCACGTAGGGCACGAGATGGCTCGCGACGAGGAGGATTGAGGCAGGATTTTGAAGCAATTGTTGTAGTAGCAAGTAGTTGAAGAAGAAGAAAAAGAAGGGGGTTGTTTGGTGAAGGGAAGAGCATAGAGAAGAATATGAGAGTCCCTTGGGACGATTTGGCAGACCGCCACCAGAGCCCACCCTCTGCCTTCGATTTCGGTGCGAGGTTTAGGAGTGAAGTTGCTTCGTCCGCCATTTCCAGAGTTTTGAGCAAGCTTCGCCTTGCCAGAGGCCTCGCCTCAAGCCTCACAAGCTTGTGGCGAGCTTGAAGCTCGCTAATCTGGCAAAGCTCAAGCTTCTTGGCCTCAAGCTCGCCTATGGCCAGTCGGCCGTCATTGTGGCCTGCAACCGGCTATGGAAAAAACTAAAAGAAAAGAAAAAAAAATATAAAAAAAAAATTCGAAATTCATTTTTTTTCAAAATTTTTTGTAAGAATCCAAGCCTAAGCACCGAGGATCCATGCACGGCCTTTGTAAACTTGGGGCCTAAGGGTTGGGACCAGAGCTTAAGCGATGGGTACATAAGCACGGCCTTTATGGATCGAGCTTGAGTGCCAAAGCGTTGAGTATGGACACTAGGGGCTCAAGCCCAGCTCCAATAGACCCACGCATGAGAGTCATTGGCCCAAGCTCAGCCTTGATGGACCCAGGCCCAGCCGCTAGGCCTTTGGTCCTAAACACCGAGACTCATGAACCAACTTTGGGGTTTTCATGTTAAAGAGTAAAGTTTCGAGTCCAACCACCAATATCTAGTCATATTTTGAAAACGTTTTCCGGTTCTTTCAAAGAGGAAATCATTCTTTTGAATGTAAGCTTTGGTAAGAAAATATTCTCCTATGAGACATTTTCCTATGACTCATTTTCCTAAACGAACGAAATGCTGAATAATGAGGAAATCATTTTCAGCAAAATAAAGGGACCCTTCATTATATGATGTCTAACTTTTATGGTGAATATTTGGGTGAGTATAGAAAAATTTCATCGCTTTGAAGTGTCAAGCTAGTTAATTCTTCTGATGGCTCTGTTTCATGTTGCTCTTTAATATGTATTAGTCGTCTCAAATCATCCGAAAAAGGACTATAAAATTGACATAATTTTCATACGACGTTCATTTCAATATCAAAATTTTTTGAACAGTTACTTAAGTGTCTCCGATAATAAATTCCTTTTATCTTACGTGACTTTTTAGTGAGATTTTAATTACAATGTTGCTTTTCTTGAAAAAAAAAATTGATCTCCAACATTGGCAAACCTCAAGATGACCCGACAAATTCTTTAATTAACCCACCAATTTGCCTCGTCTTCTCCTTCTTTTTCTTGGTCTTCACCTTCGTCTTTTTTACTGAAACGACATAGCTCTCTCTCCTCGATCTGCTAAATTTACCCTTCATCTTTGCTGGAGCTCCTGCTACTAGTGGTGACACTACTGCAACCGTAAAAAGACACCTAAGCCTAGAAATTTCCAGCATTTCCCCTTTCTCTCTCCCCTCCGAGAAAAAGAGGGCAAGTCTTGAGTAGGGGTGAGCGGTTCCAGGTTCCGGTTCGGTTCCGTCTGGAACCTGGAACCTACCCTGTCACAGGTTCCAGGGTCGGTTCCAGGTTCCAACAGGTTTTTTTTTTTTTTTTGTTATTTTCATATTTGAACTATAACGTACGCGCACGTTACCAAAAAAAAAAACTATAACGTACGCGTATACTATACGGTAACTTCCCACATCTTAGCAAACATACCAATGCCAACTGTCAAGAATTTGGACATACATAATCAAAACTCAAGTGAAAAAGAAACAAGACATAGAAGTTCCTCTCTTTTATTTTTTTCATTTTTCCACTGTTCATTACAAAAGCATCGAACAACTTCTCTACATATATAACACAATAGGGTTATGGTGCATAAAATTAGCTCATATACGCTCCAAAACAAGATGAATCACAAACTTCGTGCATCGATAGCTTTAAAAAGGATGAAGCATACATTTTTCAATCAAAGAGGTTATCTATATGATTTCCCCTGAGATCATACTACCAAATTAAGCACATGCTCCAATCATTATACACTCTACTATTCCGATTTCTTTAACTTTAAGCCACAGTGGCCCTCTTCCAACTGAATGTTTCATAGTCGAAAAGCAAGAAAACTATCTCATCCAGCTTCAGTAAAGGAGTGGTGCATTAAGAGATTTTCCATCGGTAACATAATCTATTCACGACTCCGAGCTTTCGCCGGCCAAAAAACAAGAAGTTATAGGTTCTTAGACCCTTCTTTCCCTTTCACAGCGCCCATTGTCGTTCTACACATACTCCAATGTTTTTGATCTAATCAGATCATCCCCACTCTTGATCAGCCTATGCAACAAGCTTAGGCCTCGAATCTCAGATTGAATTGTAGGAAAAAAATCGAGCAACCTACTCACAGACAACAAAACAAAGCCCCCCCCCCCTCAACATGGAAACAGACCCCCCCTGCAACTAAAGAGAAAGAACAATACCAAGAGAACAAAATAGAGCTAATTACAGTCACTCTGCCACAAGCGACGAAAAACGAAATTCAAGCAGCAGCAGCTCACCGGCAGAGCAGGGACGGCATGCAGCCCGGCGGTAATCGAGGGTGAGCAGGGGCGCGGAGGCGTTCTGCTGCGTGGCGGAGCTCGTGGGTGAGAGGGATAGCCGGCGGAGCTAGGGGCTGCAGCGGGCAGAGTAGGAGCAGCGGTCTGGGTCGTGGCTGCTTGGCGCAGGCGTCGGCGCCGGTGGAGCGACGGTGACCAGCAAGGCGGGGCGTGGGAACAGCGACGGGGGCGGCGCCGGATGGCTGCGGGGCGGCGGAAGATCGGACCGCTAGCAGCACTCGCGGGTTCCACAGGTGGAGACGCGGCGGTGCGGCGCGGAGATGGCCGGTGGCTCGGGGACGCCGGTGAAGGGGGCGAGGGAATGTGCGGGATCGAGGTTGAGAGATAGAGAGAGGGGACGGCAACGTGCGAGTCTGCGAGAGAGAGAGAGAGAGGGGGTGTTCGGTTCTTTTCTTCTGGAGCCCTAAGTAACCGGTTCCGTAACCGGTTCCGGTTCCGGTTCCCAGAAAAAAGGAACCGGGAACCGGAACCGGTCCCCTTGCAACCGGGAACCGAACCGGACCCTCCTCCCGTTCGGTTCCGGTTCCCGGGTAACCCGGGAACCGCGCTCACCCCTAGTCTTGAGTCTTGAGAAAACGAACATCGCCCTTCTGTTTGCTGCTGGTGTTGTGGTATCAGAGGAAGAAAATCTTATTTGCCGTTGATGTTCCTCTTTGATCCAAAGCAATTGTTTGGATTTGAAGAAAATATTCAAATTTTCTCTCTTCTCCCAAAAAAATGTGCAGATCCTCTTTTCCCCGCGAGTAAATGTTCTTTCCTCTGGAGTGGCCTTCCTCTTTGCTCCAATTCCTCAATTTGGGGCTTGGTTTGAAGAACATTTGTGGTTTAGCCCAATTCCTTAATTTGGGACAAATAAATGTGTTAAACGACGTGGTTTAGCATCAATTATGCTAATTCACTTTACTAACGACCCACATCAGACGAATAATACTAAAAAATTGCCAAGTCAAATTTTCCAGCCACACAAATTAGTGATGACACTAAGGTGATCTTTTTTTATATTATTATTACAAAAGTGATACTCAAGTGATCACTCAATATATTGTGACACTAAAATGAGCATCATATGAAAATTGTTGCACTTCTGATGTCCTTTTTTTTTTTTAAGAAAATATAAACACGAGATTTTTTTTAAAAGTGATACATATGTCTTGGAGCATTTTAATTTACTAAATCATGCACCTTCATCAAATATTTCACGGTTCTCACATTAGGAATATTTCAAATAATAAAATATAACTTCGACCTACTCATTTGAATTAGGGAAAATTTCATCTAGGGACATGAAATGAAGCTGCTTTTTTCCAAAGAAGGCCAAAAGTGGTATTTGTCTTAAACAAAATCCTGAAGTAGTTAATAAAGTCTCAAATAAGGTTTCAAGCTCATCGGCCGGCCGAAGCACATGCCACTTTTGAAGCCTTGGACTAAGGTAATTTCATCTGGGGCGCTTATTTTTACTTTTCCCCATTTTGTCTGTTCCTTTTGTCTGTTCATCTTCTTCTTCGTCACCATCTCATCTGAACTCTAAGCATCTAGTCCCACCATCCTCTCCCTCCTAACCACCGTCACTACGGTCACCGCTGCAACCTCGACTCCTTTTCTCATTCTCTAAAGAGGCCGGCCCTTCGGATCACCATGAGTACAACAACGAGAGCTCCATCTTCTTCCGCAAGGTCTCTGCAAAACTCTTCGACAGCTTCGCCAAGCTCAAGCTCTCCTTCCGCAACAAGAAGAAGGCCAAGATTGCTGAGCCTCAGCTGGCTTTTGTCTCTAAGCACCTTTCGATACACTACGACGTTGAAGAACAAAACGCGGTAGTCAAGTCATCGTTCAATGTAAGGCCGCAGTTGCATCTCAAAGCTTGGCCGATGTCAAGTTCATTGAATCCGTCTTTACCTCAATTTGACTCCAAACTGAAAAAGAGAAAAACAAAGAAGAAGATGAACAAAAGATCTGGGGAAAAAGAAAAGGAGAGAAGAAAAATAGCCCATGGCTTGAAAAGTGGCTCGTGAAATAAACGTGCTTGTCGGCTGATGAAAATTTGACAGGCTAACGAGCTTAAAACCTTATTTGAGATTAAGTTAGCTACTTCATGAACTTATACTTGGGGATGTCTTGAGAAAATGACCCCATTTCATACCAAATTTTCAAATTTTCCCTTTATATTATACATACATATGACGTACACATATATACATACACATGTGTATGTATTTATATATATGAACAAATAAACTTGGAATTGCATTTAGGGGGCCTATTAAAGGAAGATCAAAAAGCCAAAACAAGCACTCCCGGTACCGTAGATTGACATATAGTCTCTTAATATAGGGACTATATTGAACGATAATTCAAATTCTTAGCTATTGAAGGGAGAATTTGATCCTATATTAATTGCATTGGCAAATAGAGGTATTATTTAAATTAAGCCATCCGAAAAAGTTCTAAAATGCATGTACGCTTGCTATCTTGAGTTCAAATTTTCAATATGGTGTATTCGCCATAAATCTAGCTGAACTGAGCCTAAGAAAAAGCAGTAATCAAAATAGGTGATTGAACACAATAATAAAGAAAACAAAGAAATAAATCTGAACACCAAATTCATGTAGTCATTGTCAATGCGATCTACTCCACCGAGAGGACAGCATATAATTCTATTATAAATCAAATGATATAAGATAGAACACAACTACATTCGAGTAATTCAAACACTCCTAACCCCAATTTTACCCAATATCTCATACGGTGTTTAGTACCTATAATTTGTCGCAAAATTATCACTCAATCTCTCAGAGGAATACACAAGAACTGTGCCACAAAATTTTGCTACTTGAACACTAGTTCTTCCTTATATAATTGACGATGAATTTCTTCACCAAATCGGAAGAGAAACCCACTAATTGCACGAGACCCACTCTTTCCGCATCCATGGCCCCTCTTGAAGCAGTACTCACTTGGCACACTGACAAAACCCTTTGATCAGACCGATTACGAACTTGGATTCGGAAATCGGCGTGTTTCTCAAACCGAAAATACGTGGTCTGATGCAACTTCAAGTTGGAAGTTTCTTTTCCCGCCGTAACTCCATGGGTTTCTTACTTTCATTGGATTGGGAAGTACTCTAATTTAGGCTGAATATTATTTTCGGGCTCAAATTCAAAACATATTCTCAATAATCTTGATGAAAGATCTTTTCAAGAGGAGTAAGCCTTTTCCAACATTTAATGCAAAGGGTCATTTTCTTCTAAGTTTTGATGATGATTTGGTGCTCTAATATGATCTCAGAATATATAGATAGAAAGCCTTATACGCCTAGTTTCAATATGTAAATTAGGGTGTGTATGTTTCATTGAAAACCTCATGATAAAAAAAAATTGTTTTAATCAATATAATTTTCTAGAAAAATAGTTAGTTTTCATTTATTTTATGATTTAGGGAAAGTGATTTCCCTTTTATCAGAAAGCAAAGATGTTCTTTCACAACTTAAATTTATTGTTTTCAATTCACGGAAAAACGTTTTCTTTCAAACAAACACACCCTTAGAGTCTTTTACTTAAACTTATGCCCAAAATACTAAGTGTCAAGAAAACTGAGAATAAGTCATTGAATATTTTTATGGTCTTGTTGAGTCCAATGAAATGTACTTTGTCTCTAGTCTAGAGCCAAAAGTCATTGTTATAATTCTGTTTTGTCTAGGAACCGACGGCCTTATCTTGGGAAAATGAGATTAGTATTTTGGGATTTGCTTATAATTTGGAGGTTTGTTCTAAGATGCGACTATATAAACCACTTTATGATTTTTCTTGATGCTAGATTGTTTTGAATAATGAAATTGCAAATTTGATCTATTGGATTAGAGTAACACCTAAAAGCTCTTTTTTTTTTTTTTGGATTTTGGGAAAAATACAAAAAAAAAAGTCTTAAATCTGTTGCATTGATATTAGTTCAGTCCTAAACTTTTCAATTTGACCAATTCAATCATAATCCTTTTTACAATTGTATCAATTGACTCCATTCGGCTCATTAAGGCCAAAAATTGTTAAATGTGGATGTAGGTTGTTTTACGTAATACGACTGGCATGGACGTGGATATTTAATTTAATCTTTAATTTTTTTTGAATTTTTTTTTCTTTTCTGTCTTTTTTTTCATTTCCTTTACTTTTTTTTTTTTCCTTATTTTCCACCGCCAGTCATTAGTCTTTGTGACGGCTAACGGAGGTCATCGGCCACCAGTAAGAGCGTGCGTCAAGACACCCTCGCCGGCCTTTTGCAAGGGTTGGATGAGGTCGCCCCACATATACATGACCAAGGCCATTACGAGTATTCACAACAGGAAAGTGGAAAGGGTCATTGGCCATGCGCCCTTAGCTGAGCAAACCGAGCCGGATCCCTCTCCGTTCACCATCCGGTTCCCATCAGAGACTGCAACCACGACCGCGGATGACAAAGAGCCAGGGCAGCAGATGATCCTTGGGGACGTGGACAGCTTCATGGAGATGCCAATTGATGTTTGGCTGTAAAAGGCAGAGAAAGAAGGCACAATGGAGGATGGCGAGAGGAGCTGCTGGGAACCGCGGGACATTTTCCTTGATGGAAAACATTTTCCTTGATTGGTTTATTTTCCTTAGACTAAACACCAGAAAATTCAGAAAATATTTTCCTAAAAGTTATTTTTCGCGAAATAATCGTAATCTTAATTTTTGTCAGCTCAACTGACCCAATCAATGAATCCAGTAAGGAAGAGTGTACTAGATGTATTAATGAAATTCTGTCCCGTTCGTAGGTAATTTAAAAAGCAAGTGTTTACACACAAAGTTGATAAAATGACATATAGTAATTTCCTTTAGTTTTAACGACTACTTCCGATCCATTAATAGACAAATAATCCATTAAAATAATTTACGCACGCTTTTTTGTTACACTGATCTATGGACATATATACTTGTGGTATCGTTGTCAATCCATGTTAACTATTTTTAGGTGTCTTCGAGGTAAAGTAAAATAACCATCTCTTGTCACATGATACTTTTAGTAAATGCTAACCAATTCTTAATAACTAATGGAATCAATTGAAAAAATATTTTCCTAAGCCAATATTGACTTAAACCCCCAACCAATTGAAAACAAATCAATCGCATTTCAAAAAATTATAGAAGTTCACGTCTACTCCTACGGGAAAAAAAATTATTTCTAGAGAATGATGGTTGATTTGGTAACATTTCTACTCTAGAGAACAATTTTTTTTTTCGAAATAGTCGTTTATATTTCTATTTCTCAAAATAATTTCTCGATGAAAGAGCACGTTTGGTAACTAAATTTCTATTATCGGAATGGAAAAAGGAATAGGAATGCATTTGATATAATTTACAAAAAAAAAATTGTAATGTAGAATTTCTCTTAATTTTTTCTGCCGCTGTCATCCGACGACCACTGTCAACTGCCGCTGCCCACCACCTGCTACCACTGACTGCTGATTGGCGATGGTTGAAGGTTGCCGTCAGCTGAGGAGGTCGTTGGTAGCAAGCAACAGGAGGCGAGCAGTGGGCAATGGCCATGGGCGATCGTTAGCCGTCGTCACAACTGTCGCCGATGGACGGTGGCGGTCCCCGATGGCTGGTAGACGATAGCAACAATTGGTGGCCATCAACCGTCAAAGCTAGCGACAGCGGTTGGCCAGCCGGCGGGTGGGAGGCATCTGCGGTCATCGACGGTGACGACGGTCATTGGTGGCAAAGGTCGACCAACGGCGGCGGTCGGTCAGCTGTAGCAAGTGGCTTGTAGCAGCGGCAAGCAACGAGAAGCAACGATTGGCCAAGGGGGTGATAGCCAGCAAAGAAGAAGAAAATAAGAAAAGAAAAATAACTTATTTCTAAACATTACTCTTGAGAACAAGAAGTTACTTTTTTCTACTTTTTGTTTATGTTCCAAATCTATTCCCCGGCCACTTTTTTATTTTGGAAAATAGAAAAATTAATTGACGTTACTAAAGGATTTCTATTCGTTTTTTTATTCTAGGGAATAAAAGAATAGAAATTGAGAGAAACGGAAATGTTATCAAACGGGGCCTGCGTTTACAAAGTATTTTTCCGATATACAGCCAATATTACCATATAATAAAGCGTGTCCTAACCATTCCTTTCGTGGAACAAGTATCGAAGTTATCTCTCTTATCTCGTACCTGTGATCAAGAGAATTGCGGTCTACTCCACTTCCCTCAAGGAAAGATCATTGCATGAGCCTAGTATAAATTAATTGAATCCCGATCATAGAAGTGCCGGGTCTCATTTGGGTCCCATCAGATCCAATGGTCTAGATTTAGCTTAATATATGTATTAGCTAAGCTATTACCAACCCCTCCCGTCCCCCCTCTCCTATAAAACAGAACTCAGCCTCTGGAGAGAGAGGGACCCATTTCAATCAAGTCCCTTCTTCCTGAAAATCTAGAGAAGCAATAGAAATGGACAAGACTGGGGAATTAATTGGGCTACAGAGTCAAGAGGGCCTCACAGCGTTCGAAATGAACGCCGTACTGGAGCTCATGCAGCTGAAGCAGCAGAATAATGAAGGGGGCTGCAATAGCAGCAGCCATGGCAGTAACAGTTTGAGCTGGGCCGTCAAAGGTCGGTCCAAGGGCAGCAATCATCAGGGCCGGGGCAAGGTGATGGCAACCGAGAAAAAGAGAACTGAGGCGGTTCTCGATCGAGGTGAGTCGCTTCCTCGACAGAAGAAGAAAAAGTACAGGAGTATCGTCGAGATTTATGCAGAGACCAAGCCCGTGGATTCGGGGAATGTGTGATGATCATTGAGGAGAAGACCGGGAATAAATATTCTTTTTGTGAAGTTTGGATTGAGATTGGGAGTTAAAAGGCTATCGAAAAGAACAAAAGAGAGCAAGACTGTTATTAACTGATAATGTTCTCTCTCTCTCTCTCTCTCTCTCTGACATGAATCCTATTTCTTCTTTACCTTCGGTTTGCGTACTTTTTTCTAGTGTTTTAGCGACTCAAGAGTGTTTGCATGGACTGCGTTTGTCGGCGATGGTGAAAAGGAATCATTCTGGTCTCAATGAAGGGAAAACAGAACGAAACTGGAGTGAAAATGTGAAACAGATACATGTTTGCCTGTTAGTACTGAATAAGCTTAGACCGCATTGGATACACACCATTACCACCGACTACTCTGCGCGGATGACCGCCACCAGTCGTCCACCACCGGCTTTTAATGACGGTCTGCTACTGGGTTTTTTCAGGACAAGGAATTTTTCGATAGGATCCTACATGGAAATTTCCTTTATCGAGTTAGTATCGACAACATTCTTTTAATGAGGTCTAGTGTTTATGGTAAATTGTTGGATTGGGTTCTCATCATATCAATGAGTAGATATCTCATATGTTAGACATTTTCTACTTATAGTTAAAGGTGGTCGGTCCAGGGTGGATGGTTTCCAGTCTGGAATCGGGAATTGCCCTTTAAGGACTAGTTCCAAAAAAGCCGAAACCGGAAACCGCCCATTAGTGGTCTGATTCCATGGAGCCAATCGAAATAAACCCACCTTAGAAGAGGCGTGAGACTTGAAAGTGAGCGACAAGGTTGGAGGGCAAAGGCAATCGAGAGCGAGTGTAATAGAGGGAGCAATGAGGCCATAGTTGATCGAAAGTGAGAATGAGAGAGGAATCGACAAGGTCGGAAGCCACCAAAAGCAAGAGTGAGAGAGGGAGGAAAGGCCGCAAGATGAGTGAGGTGAGAGATAAAGAGGAAAGTAAGGGTTTGATCTAAAACACAAAAATAAAATAAAAAGTTATATATGTATACCAGTCCAATTCAAGTAGGTAGGTGGGCGGTTCCACCATTGAAATTGGGAACCAGAATAGTACTCACTGGTTCTAATAAATTGAAACCAAGAACCGAACCGGTCCTCATGGGAACCAATTTTGGGCTGGTCCAATCCGATTCTGGGTGATTCTCGATTCTTTCACATGTCACTACTTATGCATGCGTATAGTGTAATTTCATCCATTTGAAATTTCGACCTAATTACTTCGTCTTTTTATTTTGTTATCATATTGCTCTTCTTCGAAATATATTACTTTTTGAAATCATATGAAAGGGGCAAGTGCTCCTTTTTCAACTTATAGGACAAAATATAAACCTTGTTTTAAAAATGATACATATGTCTCGGTAAGCTTTAGAGGTAAAATTATGCAGCTTCATCAGTTATCTCACGGTTCTCACATTTGCATGATTTCAAAAGAAAGGGAAATACCTTTGAACTACTCATTTGGGTTATATATATATAAACTTGGATTGGTAAAATGCCAAATGGACTTATAATCTCTTAATGAAGAGAGTATATTGATCGATAAATAAAATTCATAGCTGTTAAGTCGATCATACGTCGAGTGGATCGGCAATTTGACATATGACGAATATTAAGTCATCCAAAGGAGTTCCAAAATGCATTACCCTTGCTCTCTTGAGTTCGAATTTGCAATATGGTGTATTTACCGTATATTTTAGATGAATTAAAACGAACCTAGTGAAAAGCATTGTTAGAATAAGTGATCTAACATGATAATACGCGGAATGACTAAAGAAGACATCGAATTTATGTGATTTGATCAATGTAATCTACCCCACCAAAAGAGTAGAAGAAATTTCTATTATAAGTCAAACGATACAATAGGCACTCAAGTCATTTGAATACTCTCAATGTTTCTCAACCCTTGATTACACCAACTAATGAAAACATACCAAAATAGTCATAAATATATTGCATTAGTATAGTTCAATCATAAACTTATCAATTGAACATATTTAGTCATAAATATTTTTACATTTGTACCAATTCAGTCAATTCAGCAAATTTAGACTGGAAATTATTAACATGAATGCCAGGTGCGAAGGTGGCCATGGGTGAGGGCGTCGAACCGTCCCTTGTTAGTGACCTCACCAACCCACAGTTGGGGGAAAAAAGAAAGGAAAGAAAAGAAAAACTAAAAAAAGTAATGGAAATTTAGAAAATTGTCCACGTTAATGCCAGCTATGTTAGGTAGAATGGCTAGCGTACACATTAGTAATTTCTTGCCTAATTAGTTGGATGAACTGAATTGGTACCAATTTAAAAAGATTTATGACTAAATTAGTTCAATTGCAATATTTAAGGCTGAATTGATACCAATATAATAAATTTATAACTTCTTCTTTCTTTTTTTTTGCCCAAGTAACTCTCAAAGTATTTGGTAGTTACATTTTCTTGCAACTCTATCTCATGGAGGAGTACACAAGAACTGTACCAAAAGATTCTTCTGTCTTGAACTTTGGCTCTTCATAGTATGATTCGTGAAGAAATTTCTTCACCAAATTGGAAGAGAAAACTACCAATCGCACCAGACCAACTCTCTCCACATCAATAGGCGCCTATTGGAGCAGCACTCAGCACACTGACAAATCCCAAAACAATACCTATTTGTTTTAAATAATGCTGAAGTCCTATGATCAGACCGACTACAAACTTGATTTCGGAAATTGTCGTGTTTCTCCTCAAACCGAAAGTTACATGGTTTGATACAAGTCCAAGTTGGACTTTCCTTTTCCGCCGCAACTTTATGGGTTTCGGACCTTCATGTAGTTGATCTTCTGTACACTTTAGTTTGGGCGAATTTCATTGACGGTTCGAATTTGAGACATATTTTGAGCAATATTGACAAAGGATCATATCAAGAGAACTAAGACTTATCCAACAATATGCAAAATTACATACGGTTGAAGTTCAGCTTTGTGGGCAGAATTTCAAGTGTCACTTTCACTGAGTTTTGATGATGACGACGTGCCCCAATGTGGTCTCACCATATATGGATGAAACACCCTATGTGTCTAGCTTCAAACTAATGAGGCGTCATGTAACTTAGAGTCTTCTAATGAAAGTTATGCCCAAACTAATTGTTTCTCAGGGAATTGACTGTAGTAATTATATCTTCTTGTAGAGTCTAATTCAATGTATTTTGTTTCTAGAGTCACGTTATATTTGTTGGGAGTACAACAAAATTCCTTCACTTGTCAAAATCGCCAAAAGGGAGTCAAAATCTAAGTTTATTAATATATCTAGTTAAACTCACATTCACTTAAAATCTTAAACTAATGAGTTATGTGCCGGCTAAAATATATTAACTACTTCACACTACATTGATTCTTCAATTTGAGACTTGCCTAACACAACTCATACGTATGTCTCAATAATCTCTCCCTCACGAGTGAGCTCAGTGTTAGTCCGCTTCCCATTAATTTAGAAATTCATTTACACCAACATGTCTCTACTTGAATCTCCAATGGCTATTTTCGTTATAGGTTTATTTCTTCAGACCCATTGAAGGCTATTATCAAGATCGCATTGCTACACCACAACGCCACCTTCACTCCAAGTTCACAATGCACATTCACTCTAGGTCTCTTTTGCTAGACCGAACCATGAAGGCTGCTCAAATCCTATTTTTAAATTCATTCCTTAAAATATTGGCCAAACATCGATATACATTTGGAGCAAGCCACCAATTAACCATCAACTCTGATACTATATATTAAGAGAGCAGTAGAAGCCTGATACATTTTTCTTGAGAGATTGTTGAGAGGAAACTCAAGTTCAAGCCCATCAGTGTATCTAATTGAACGCACATTTATTCCATAAAATTACGCCAATAAGTTATGGGCCAATTAGAATGTATTATACTTCACAACACCCAATTCTTTGATGTGGGGCTTTTCTAACACACAAGTATCTCAAGAACATTAATGTTTTCTCAAGGGATTGTTGGTCATATCTTGGGAAATAAAAAAATTGCATCTTGGGATTTGCCTATGCTTGGAGGGTTACTTCAAGTTGAGTTTAAGTTGAGATGCACATGTGAGTTATGTTAAAATAGTCCTACATCAGTATAATTGGAGCAGTTAATAATCTTTGTTGGTCCTAACTCATTGGCTCAAGTTTTTTTTAATAAAGATAGGTAAAAAAGGATACATTGACATGGTCAAACTTAAGCTCCCTCTAAGCGATCTCTCCAAGTATCAAAATTTCTATTTTGTTTTCCCAACAAATGGTATGAGAATCGATAGTGGATCAATAACCAGCCCTAGTGCATTTCAGTGTTTGGTGTATATCTCAAGGATAGTGTTTGGTGTATATCTCAAGGACAAGGGATGAATGCGGGCATTGTTGTTGTTGTTGCAACCCTTACAGGGCAACCAAGAATCAAATGGGAGATTAAAGTTGAAACATGTTGATGTGTAATGATACTTGAATTAATGAGTAGGGCTAATATGAAAATCACACACGAAGGGAAGATTGTTGAGATGCACATATGAGATGGGTTTAAAAAGTCCCACATCATAAAATTAATATGGTGTGGAATGGTTAATAATCTCCATTGGCTTATAGGTCATTGACTTAAGTTCTTAAGTTAAAATAGATCCAATTAGATATGTCGATGGGTTTAGATTTGGGCTCCATATAAACCTCTCTTCGGTTTCATTCATGCTAAAGTGTTTTAATTAATGTAATGACAGCTTTAATTTCTGGAATTTGAGTGTCTCTAAAATTCTGTATCTGTTAATCAATGCACCCGCAACCCGTGTGCAGGACAACCGTGACATCGAAATAGATAGGGCAATAAATCCAACAACAATTGGAGCAAAACTCCTTTGTTGACGCATGAAGATCCCCAAAGACCATGAAGAGGAAGAAGACAAACGCGAGATGAACCCCTTCCATGATGTTCGTTCCAACACGCGGTGAAAATGCTCCTTTGCGTCTCCGGCATTGGAATCGTGATATTCCAAGCTCCGAAAGAACTATGCATCCGACGACTTCATCGATTGGCTCGACACCATTGAGCGAGTTTTCGATTTTGAGATTATTGCAGAGGATCGAAAAGTGCGGCCTTGCGGTCATCAAGCTTACGGAGCATGTCTTGATTTGGTGGCAAAACCGAAAGCGTCAAAGTTCTCATGGAGGAAAGCGGTGGATTGAAACATCGGGATAAAATGGACGAGTAGTTCGAAAAGAAAGCAAGATGCTTTCATCAAATTCCACATTTTCAAGCAAAAGGAGTCGTCCGTGGAAGAATACACCACCATTTTGAGCATCTTATGCTTCGAACGTCATGCTGTTGAGACCGAGGAGCAAGCCATCGCGCGTTACCTTGTCTAGCTCTTTGAGTGATACCGATGTAATTTTCTCTGCATTCTCTCCGAAGCTGTCGACCTCAAGAAAAGTACTGTGACAAACGTCAAGAACAATCAATCACTTTCTAACTTATGCCTTTTTCCCATTTATACTTCGCTCGTATTTTGAAAGGCGCAAGTTAAAAAGTTGAAAGCGGAACCAAATAGCCACTGAAGGAAAACCACAAAATAAATATACTGCAAATAAATTTCCTTTCTGTTTGCCTGTAAAAAAAAAAAAAAAAGCGTAATATATTTTCGACAGCCACATGAAATCCCAAACAGGTGGACATGAGAGAGAGAGAGAGAGAGATGTGGCTTGATAATAAAAAATGATTAAGGTTTAGTACATGAATTAACAAAATATAGACCGATCATAGGTATATTAAAAGCAAGTGTGTGGAGAAAAAATTACTAAGATGACAGTTTTTTTCCACACTGAAAGGGACAAAAATAATGTACCACTACCATTAAGGTCTCTTCAAGGTTAAATATTTTGTTATTTTGTCTCTTCAAGGTAAGTACAATTTCCCATGTCAATCAATTGGAAAATATATCCACAAGCCAATATCGATCTGGACTCAAATAACAACTATTTTATTTCAGAATTCAATTTTTATCTAGAAATATTTTATTTTTATTTTTATTTACTGGACAAGTTTCTAAATAAAAATACATGATTGATAATGATACAAAATTTCTCCCTCCCTAATGGCGAGGGCGGCGGTTGGGTAATAGCGAGGATAAGCAATGAGAAAAAAATTTATTTCTCATTTTTGTTTTAGAAATAGAAAAGTATAAAATATTTACTTTTTATTTCTATTCCAAACCTATTACTCAACCAAAAATCTGTTCAAAAAATAGAAAATGAATTACGTTACCAAATAGATATTTGTTCTAAATCCACTTCCGGGAGTAGAAAAATAGAAACATGAAAAATAAAATGATGATCATGTACGCCCTAAGACTCCAAACAACTGAAAATAAATCAATTTCAAGAAATTATAGAAGTTCACGTCTAATCCGGCAAAAACAAAAACACTTATCTCCATAGGATGACTTTATGAAGTACTTCGTTTCCAATATTCATCCAAAACACATATATGTAATCACAAGAATTGCGCTCTACGCCACCCTTTTAAGAAAAGAAATATAACTATTCTCACATGACATGCAGTCTAATTTATATGACCCTAAACATATGATCGTTAATGCGGCAATGAGATGGCAATAGTGATGAAGTGGTAATGACGTGACAAGTGATTACATGGTAATGACATGGAATTTATGCAACTACTCCTATATGATATATGCACGTTCTTTTTGTGATTTTCTTTTAAAGTTAAGTTATGAAACTACTTTAAAAAATTTGAATAACTAATTCAAACTTAGGAATTAATTTTATATTAAATCCTATTTTAAATTTAGTAATTTTTTCTAAGATAGTACATAAAAATGAATGCAATTTATCTTATCATACAATGCAATTTTTTTTGTATATTCATTTTTTTTTTGTATTATAAAAAACTCTTGTCCATCCAGCACCTCTGGAACCACTTTCTTAACGACATGTGGTCCACTATAATTTGTACTGAACTTGCCTAGGGGATCAAGAATGATCAACAATATTTTACGGATCATTTACTTCAAAATGTCTTGGTCGAAATTATGATTAAAAAACTTGTGCTGCTCCAAGCTCTATTGCATATACTTTGCTTCAATCAATTTGACTTGGGTTAATACTAGTAGAGAAGGGAGATTCACTTCTACAAGCAAGACTACTTCCATACCATATACTAAAGAAAATTAGATATCCAGATTAAGGTTTTTGATTTTTCCTTTTTTTTTCCTTTCTCTTTCTTTCTTTTTTCCCTTCTTCTTCCTTCAAAACGGCGACTAGCCAATGGCAAGGGTCAACAAGGTTGTGCCTCGCCCAATCCCAACATAAGGCCGCCCTTACTAGACGTCGCAATCCTCACCAAATCTGACAAGGGCAAGCCTCGTTGACCCAACGCAAGGCCACCCTCGTGGACTCTGGTGTTGGTGAGGTCGGACAAAGTCTGGCAAGGCTAACGGGTGGTTGGACCCCAACAACCGATTAGAGAAAGAGGAAGGAAAAAAAAAAAGGAAATAAATAAATAAATCAAAAAAAATATTTAAAATAATATTAAAAGTTATCAACGTCAGCACCGGTCGTGCCATATAAGCCAATTGGCATCCACGTCAGCAATATTCAACCAAAATTAGTCAGAGGAATTGAATTGGCTCCAAATAAAAAAGTTTAGAAATAAATTGGCACCAATGCAATAATTTAGGATTTTTCTAACATTTTTCCCCTTTAGACTAGTTATAATAACTCATGCATATAATTGATGCACACTTAATTCGTTTCTATTTTATTGACATAGATTTCACAAGCTATTCTCCTGCATAATTTTAGTTGGGTCACATATTTTATAGTTATGTATATTCGATGCCGATTAATTAACCTTATGCAATGCACAATACTAGCTAATCAACTTTATTGATAAATTATAAGTCAAGTAGTCTGTACGAATGAGATACATACATCTAGATCATATAGTAATATTTTCAAATTTTTTTATGTTTTTATAATTTCTTTTATATAAAAGGAATGAAAAATTCCAAATAAGTGCTTGAAATGCCATTAATTTTTCAAATAATGGCATGAAGTAAACTTTATATCAAATGGAATCGAGAATGTCCTCATTTTTACAAATAAAAACATATAATGGATCTTATTTTAAATAAGAGTTGAAGTAATCATGTTAGTCTCAAAAAATGACCTGACTTAAATGATTGGTTAAGGGTATTGCCGTCTTGCCGTCCTTGACATTTTTGTTATTTTCTTCCCTTCTTTCTTTATTTTTTCCTTTTTTCTATTTTTCCCATAAAAAGACAAACTAAAAAAGAAAATAATTAAAAAATAAAAAGCACACATAAATTAAAAAAAAAAAAAAAACCAAGCTAGAGGGCTAGCCCTAGCCCTCCTGCCTGTGGCTGTCGCCCCTCATGGGTGGGCCACGGCTTGCGGGGTTGCTAATGCCTCATTGAGGGCCAGTGATCTCGTCGACTAGAGGCATGGGCCTACTAGCCCTCACCAACCATGGCTAACACCCCTATTAGCGATGGGTTGACGACCATAGGTAGGGAGGGTTGCCATCCCTCCGCCTATGCTTCTTTTTCTTTTCTTTTCTTTTTTAATCTTTTCTGGGTTTTTTGGAAAAATGAAAGAAAACAAGAAAAAATAAAAAATAAAGGATGAAGATGCCTTTAACGGGCTAATGAGTATAAGTTCTTTTCTAAAATTGATATAACCATTTTATGCCCTTATTTGAGAAAATGAGAGCAATTCAAATATTTATTTAAGACAAGATTCATTTCAAGCCCTTACTTAAGCAATTGATGGCACTTCGAGCTTTTATTTGGAATTTTCCCTAAAAGGAAAGATATTTTAACATGGGCAGGTCATTTATGTCCATGGATTGCACTTTAATAGTCCAATTCGAGTAAATAAAATTTGACAGTTTGTTACAAATGGAAGTATATCCGAGCTAAATTAATAAGGATCCAAGACGAAATCCTGGTATTACAAGAGCTTTTAATTCACATTGTCATCGAGTTTGCATAAATAGGTACATAGTGGGGATTGGCAAAGCAAAACTCATCAAAAGAAAACTAATCAACTTTATCTATTTATCATCTCTCATCCTCCTTCCAAAGATAATGGATAAATTTTCATCGAAGTCAATCGTGCTTCTCATGCTTTTGGTCATTGCATTAGGTCTCTCTCTATCTCTCTCTCTAATATTATTGCAAATGCTTATGGTTTAACCCGATGTGCACATGTTATTTGGTATAGGTTCTCAAGTGATGGTCGGAGCACGAAACCTCAACCCACCATGCAGCACTGTCAGTGATTGTGGAGACCCAAGATATTGTCATTGTGACGGTTTCTGTGCTTGCCAATATCCACCTGTGTTTCGTTCCAAATTCACTCCAAAGGAAAAATACGATGCGCTAAATTCTCGCCCTAGAGTTTGAAGTGGCGTGGCTTTCATGTATCTGTGTTGAAGATCCTTGAATAATAAATTAATTTACCTTTACTCTAAATCTCTCTCTTGTTCACATGTTTGGGATTTCATGCGGCTATAGAAACTTCGGTTACCCTTTTGCTTTTTCTTTCTTTTTCTTCCGTTTCTTTTTAGGAAAACAAAAAGGAAACTTGTAATCGACCATTTGGATAAAAAAAAATCACACACACGCAATCATAATCTCACTTGTGATCTACCAGACGAAGCAAGCAGAAGATGGTCACCTCAATAGCTTTTCATTCCATGCGTCAACATTAATGATCTTTGCACCAAGCTTTGAACTGACGGCCATTGTTCCTCATCTTCAATTTGCTAGAAATGGAGATAAGACCACTTGATTGGAAAAGTTTATGAGTTTAAGGACTTAGTTGTATAACTCAAAAGTTTTCTCTCTAAAATGTGAAAAAATAAATAAAAGTTTAAGAACCAAATATGTAATTTATTCGTTCAAATAAAATGATAGAATGTTGCCAGCATTCCCAAGAAGTCGATAAATTTCAATAAAACTCAATTTTGTAGAAAAGAAAAATAGGGCTCTTGATGTTGGCATTGTAAGTATTGAAATTTGGAATATTGAGATAGGTACGTAAAAATAATCGTTTTTCCTATAAAGACTAGGGCCCTTTTACTTGCCAAGGCCTAGACAATTTCATAATAGGGGTGAGCAACTGGACCGAGTTTACCTGGAACCTGGACCGGACCACCGGGAAAACTGGTTCCTGGTAGAACTAGTCCAGGAACCGGTTCCAATTTTTGGGAACCTGTTAGAACCGGTCTGGTTCCCGGTTCCAAGTGAAGACCCACCCGGGAACCAGACTAGTTTTGGACCCGGTTTTCAGAAATTACTAAAAAATTAAAACCCTAAGCATTCGGCCCCCCCTCTCTTGGTCTCTCTCTTTTCGTGCGATTGTGCCCCCCTCTCTCTCAATCGCAGCAGTATTTCTCTCTCAATCTCTCTTCAAGCTCGTAAGATCCCAATCGACCCGGAAGCTGGGCTGCTCTGCGCCATCGAAGCCATCAGATCCGCCGACGTAAGCCTTCCACCTCCGAAATCCGCCGTCAATTCCATTGATTGTCGTCTTGTTCGTTCGATCGATTACTGTCCGGGTTCGAAGAACCGGCAGCTTCGAAGTTTCGCGCGTGTCATCGCGAGGGATCCGCGAGGGATGCGTTTGCAAGTGGTCGAGACTCGGGTTCAGCTTATTACTAGGCTCAGTGAGGTGGAAATCCGCGAGGGATCCGACATAGCTTTCTCTTCGAAAGCTTAGCAGTATCCTCTGAGCCAAGTTTTCTTTTCAGTCATTTTGCTTAATGATGTTGAGAGAATAAATGGAATTGGAATCAGTTGCGATATGAAGCTACGGCTGTAATATCAAATCCTTTATTATCTAAAATTGAAAACTATCTGCACGTCGCCGTTTGTCCTTTTTATACAAGTGAATTAGATAGTTGCAAGTCTCTATGAATGTGTGTATTGCTGTTCTTGAATTTGCACATATGGGTGTCCGCTATGATGTATTATTTTGCACATTCGAATAAATGTCTTGGAAATGAGCTTCCTCTCTGATGCTGTTTCTCTATGTTGATAAATCAAGTGCATTCTTTTACTAATTTTAGGTTTGTATTGATAGCGTGCTACGCCTTTGTTCACTACATCCCTGCTGATTCTTTGCCTTTTGCTCTACTTTTAATCAATGCTCAAGTAAAGCTTCGGGGTCGATCGGAAAAGTATGTGTAGAGTGGGCAGCCCTGGTTAGAGGGAAGGAGCAAGGCGGAGAGACTTTCACGTATAGGATATCGGAAACAAAACAGGTTCCAGTGGAAACAGGGTTGACTCTGGAATCGAATCAGAAAAATAGGGTGGTCCGGGGTACAAGGTCTAATGCAAATAGGGTCGGGTATAGGGTCCAAAAACGGAAACCATTTATAACATAGTCGGGTACAGGGTCCAGGTCCGGACCCTACCCACCGTGGACCCGATCACCCCTTCATAAGCAACAAAAGAGTAGTAACTCCTTTATAAAAGAAAGGCTCTATTTATATGCCTTTAATTGAAAGCAAAATTTACTTTTTTACTGTAAACACTTACACTATTATTTAAATTAAAAAAATAATGAGCAATTTGTACATAATTCTACTTGGCAACAGTTTTATATTTTGAAATTTTTGCTGTTTTGGATTAAAAGGAGCCACAAGAATTTGATTAAATGAAAAAAAAAAAGTAAAAATCAGTCGAGACTTGCTCGATATAAATTCGAGTATATCAATAGAAAACTATAATGTTGCAATAATCAGGTAAGTATCAACTAGAGATATTTTTATTGGCACATAATTTTATCGATTAGTTAACTCATTATAATATGAATATAAGAGTGTTATCAGTAATCCTCGTAGTTTTTTACTAGAAAATTAAAACCATGCCTGTATTTTTTGTTCAAAAGCGTCCCTTTATTTTTAAAAATGTCTTATAAGTCCTTTCATTATCTTTTTTTTTTCCCTAGCTGGTCGAATTTTGTTGATATGGACAATCGGATTGTCGAGTTAGACATTGGAGTACGCATGTATGTTATGGTTAGTTCAAAGTTATCTTATGGGCCAAATCAGGGGACATATATATATGTATGTGTGCGCATGTGTTTGCACAGACACACACATAGAGAGAGAGAGAGAGAGAGAGAGAGAGAGTTACGTGGGCTCGCAAGCAACAATTGACCTCTGAGCTCGTAGTCATGGTCACACGCGATTGGTAACTACTTTACGAGGGAAATGATCAATTTGTTTGCCATTAATCAAAAGAAAAAAAATAGTTTCTTACCAAAAAATTTAAAATTTTATATAACTTCCAAAAAAATTATTAAAAAATAAACATAAGTTTTTGTTTCAATAGTTAGATGTTATAAAAATTCTCTCCATTTTCAATTGGAAAAAGTTGAAGTCCAAGAGCCGTTGCGACCTTCCCAAAGGTGAACTGCCCAAGAAGCAAGCTAATGCACTAATTAATGGGAACAAAAGTTTCTCTCATGAGACAATCACTTCTATTTAGTACAAACTCTCTCAAACCCTACTAATCGCAACTCGGTACTTGATTTAACATGTAATATTCTTACCTTTTGAAATTGCCACTAATCAATTGGGGTCGATTAAAAACCCAATCAAAATATAGGAGAATACTATACTTATGTGAACTAGATATTCATGGAAATGACAATTTGGTTATGATAGATTAATTTAAGGCGCTTTAGGTACCTTTTCTCTTATATTATAAAAAATATGTTGCACGCGATCTTGATTGATCTTAAGCCTCAACTACTAAGGATGCGCATAATAAAATTTATACTTCTCTATTTCTCTGTTTCTCTATTCCCCGGAACAAGTTTGGAACAGAAATCCATTTGGTAATGCAATTTGATTTTTCTATTTCTGGAATAGATTTCTATTCCAGAAATAGATTTGAAGAAGGAATTAGAAGCTAAAATTTTTAACTTCTCAATTTCTGAAATAAAAATTGAGAAATCAATTTTTGGCCAGAAATCAATTTCTGTTCCAGAAATTTTGTCATGCGCAACCTAACCTGCAAGAGTGATCAAGTGGGTCCACCGACAAAAATTTAGAACTCAAAAGGGTTAGACAATGGCTCGTATGAGAGGAATTCTCCTAACATCTAAGCTCAAAGAGGTTAGACAATGATTTACCTACACTATTTAGGATAAAGAAATGAAATGTCCCTTGCGTACCTTTCATAAGAAAATCCTTTATCTAGAGGAAGGGAATTTTCCACCCATCTCATAATGTATGAACAAGGGATTATGTGTAGGATCAAGCATGCCTTTCATCATCTTAACACATCTCATTTAGTATTCCTAATTAATTCTACATCATTAATTAAATTGGTCTATCTTAACAATCTTTAGTAGAATTAGTGAATTAACCAAGTAAAATTAATATGTGAAGTCTCTTTGTGAAAGATTTAAGCATGAAAGAGCTTATAACTTAAAGATAATTCAATATATTCAAAGAACTATCTTGAAAACGAAACTAGACACCTAAAGGAATTACCTATGCAAGAAGAATTAGTTTCTATCATGGGCAGTTCTTCTTCACAGCTTTAGAATTTACAGAATCGACGAACTCTACTCCATCCATCTCTGCTAGAATCAAAGAACCTCCGGAAGCACCTCCTTTACGACATATGGTCCACTAAAGTTTGGAGGGAACTTCCTCGAGGGATTAGGAATGATCCGCAATATTTTCCATGGGACCATATCATTGGCTTCAAAATGTGGTCGAACCTCCTAATTAAAAGACTTCGCTACTCATTGTTGATAACATTGATCGTGGTATAGAGCTTTCAATCGCTTCTCACTAATCATGTTGAGCTAATTTAAGCTCTATCACATCCACTCTGCTTGAGTCAGCTTGACTTAAGGGATTTCCACTTCTACGGATATGACTGCTTCCATAACATGTACCAAATGCAATGGCCTTTAGCCTAAAATGCTTCGGGAAATGTAAGATTGATTGGTAAACTGTAGTTGAAAAGTGTTTTAGGGAAATGCAAGACTGTTTGGTAAATATATATTTGGAAAGCCCTTTGGTGTGACCAAATTAAGTTTTTCGAATTTTTAATTTGTTTTAAATTGAAAAAAAAAAACAGATTGAAACTTTTTATATTAGTGCTTTGAGAATAATATAAAAGATACATTAAGGGTGTGTTTGTTTATATTTCTTTTTTCTATTTATAAACAGATTTTCTGTTTTTTTTGTTCTCGGGAACAAAAAAAGAACAGAAACAAGAAACAAAAAAAAGTCGTTTCTTATTTCTGGAACAACTTTTAAAAACAAATTTTCTCTCTCCACTCTTTTCTTTCCTTTTTCTTCTTCTTCTTCTTTTCTTCTTCTTTTTTCTTTGGACGGTCGTCGGCCTTGGCCATGGCCGGCGACCGGCCGTCGAGGGTGGCGACCTCGCTAGAGCGTCACCGGCCCCTAGCGAGGCTCGGCCTCGCCTTGGCGGGCAAGCTCGGCCTCGCCGGATCGAGGCCGAGCTCGCCCGGCCACCGGCGAGGCTCGGCCTCTCCGGATTTGGGCGAGCCCGAGCTCGCCTCGCGTCGACCGAGCCTCGCCTTGGCTGGGCGAGCTTGGGGTAGCCCAAATTCGACAAGGCCAAGCCTCGCCCAACCACAGCGAGGCTCGACCTCGCCGGGGGCTGGCGAGCCTCGCCGTGGCCGGGCAAGGCTGCCGGCCATGACCGAGGCCGGCGATAGGCCAAAAGAAGAAAAAAAGAAAAAAATAAAAAATAAAATAAAAATATTAAAAAATTAAAAGAAACAAAAAAAAGAACACAAATTTACCAAACGTGTTTCTGTTTTTTTTTTAATTTCCGGAACAAGTCTACCAAACGCGTTTTTTTGTTCAAAAACTATTCCCCAGAACATAAGAACATAAACACTTTTTTCTATTTCTGTTCCCTAGAACAATTTTTGAACAAAAACGCAAACAAACGCACCCTAACAAATTCATAACAAAAAACAAATCAAGCGAGAGTTGGACTCGATAATGCCAGACAACGAATATGAAAGAAAGCAAGAAATCGAAGGAAAGGAGAAGATAATTTGCAGAGGAGAATTTTCTGTATTTCTATTATGTATTGATTCAATGTACATTGCTCCATATTATAGTACAATGTGCCTATAAGAAAAAGGAAATAGTGTATCCTATAATTAGATCTGATTCAGTGTATTGATCTCAATTCAAAATGGATCTCGAACAATTCACGCATATTTTCCGACAGAATACAAGGTGAGGCTAGTCGTTATGAAATTCAGGAATTGACACTCATTCCGGAGAAAGTATTCAAATATAATCTCTAACCAAATTTGACTAGACTGATTGTGTAGTTTGAAGATCGGCTAAGTAGAGATTTTGTATCCGACGGATTTGACCTATAAAGGACTTTCCAATAGCTAGAATAACATATGGAAGTTTATAAAAACGGATTCGATGGATAATGAGGAAAGCGGTCGAAATAGAAAGCTCTATTCTCTTTTGTCTTGAATACTTTCGTGCTCTTGAGTGAGATTTATTATTTCTATTCTAATTTACAATCCCCGAAGGGGTTTTGGGCTTTGCAATGTATGAATAGAGAATGCTTATGTTGATAGAGGTGCTTATGTATCGTAGAGCTATCTACTAAGTTTCGAGTAGAAGCAGCATCTTCTACTTCCTGTAGCCTCCTAAGTATACTCATGGATTCCAACATAATTTGTGATTGTTAGTCTTGGAGACTGGACGTAAATCGAAGGGAATGATTGAACAACTATATATTTGTTTGAAAATGTCTCTATCTCTTCAACTAATTCATCTTCTATTTGATAGATGATTTTGCATCTATTCATCTGTTTTCCTTCTATGAAAAGTTTTTGTTTAAGTATTTCGCAAAAATTAAATAGATCAACTCAACCCCTTTCTTGGCCTTTGTGTTAGCAGTTCAGATAATGATAAATATAATCCAAAACTCCATTTTAACCGCTCTTGTTGCCTCGAAAGTAATTACAAACAAAAGGAGTGCTATATTCATCATGTATAGAGTTGGTGCGCACTTAGTTCTTTTCTAATTCATCGAGATAGAATTCACGAGCTACTCACCTACATAACTTCGGTTGGGTCACACATTTTCAGTTATATAGAATAATCGACATCGAATAATTAACCTTATGTAACGCACAAGACCAGCTAGTCGACTTTTGATAAATTCTAAATCAAGTAGTCCGTACAAATAGGATACATGCATCTAGAGCATATAGTAATATTTTCATATGTTTTCTGTTTTTATAATTTTTTTCATGATTGTCTATGTGAATATAAGGAAGGATATCTTAATATGGGCGTTAATGTCCATTTATTGCACTTTACTTTAATAATCCAATTTGAGTGATTGAGTAAAAAAAAATTGACAGTCCGTTGCATATGGAGTAAGTGTATCCAGGCATAATTAATGCGTATCAAGACGAAATCCAGAGAAAAATGAGCTTTTAATTCACTGTCATCAAGTTTGTATAAATATGTACACGGTGGGATTGGCAAAGCAAGGATATCTTAATATGGGCGTTGATGTCCATTTATTGCACTTTACTTTAATAATCCAATTTGAGTGATTGAGTAAATAAAAAATTGACAGTCCGCTGCATATGGAGTAAGTGTATCCAGGCATAATTAATGCGTATCAAGACGAAATCCAGAGAAAAATGAGCTTTTAATTCACACTGTCATCAGGTTTGTATGAATATGTACACGGTGGGATTGGCAAAGCAAACCTCATCAAAAGAAAACGAAAGTGAACAACTTTTCCAATTTATCATCTCTCGTCCTCCTTCTAAAGATTATGGAGAAGTTTTCATCGAAGTCAATCCTGCTCCTCGTGCTTTTGTTCATTGCATTAGGTCTCTCTCTCTCTCTCTCTCTCTCTCTCTCACATATATTATTGCAAGTGCTTATGGTTTAACCTGATGTGCATGTGTTATTTGGTATAGGTTCTCAAGCGATGGTCGGAGCACGAAACCTCAACCCACCATGCAGCACTGTCAGTGATTGTGGAGACCCAAGATATTGTCATTGTGATGGTTTCTGTGCTTGCCAATATCCACCTGTGTTTCGTTCCAAATTCACTACAAAGGAAAAACATGATTCGCTAAAGTCTCGCCCTAGAGTTTGAAATGGCGTGGCTTTCATGTATTTGTTTTGAAGATCCTTGAATAATAGATTAGTTTACCTTTACTCTAAACCCCACCCCTCTCCTCCCCAAAAAAAAAAAAAAAAATCTCTCTCTCTCTCTCCCTCGTGTTTTCATGAATGGGATTTCATGCGGCTGTAGAAACTATGGTTACCCTTTTTGTTTTTTTAGGAAAATCAAAAGGAAACTTGTAATCGATCATTTGGATGAAAAATACATAATCATAATCCAACTTGTAATCGACTAGACGAAGCAAGCAGAATATGGTCGCCTCCGTAGCTTTTTTTTCCAGGCGTCAACATTAATTATCTCCGCCCCACGCTTTCGACTAATGGCCATTATTCATCATCTTCAATTTGCTAGAAATGGAGATAAGACGACTTGACCGGAAAAATTTACGATTTCAAGAACTTAATGGTATGACTTACAAGTTTGTTGGCTACAATTTCAAAAAATAAACAAAAGTTTAAGAACCAAAATTATAATTTTCCCGTTAAAACATAGATAAAATGTTGTAAGCGTTCCTAAGATGTCGATAATGTTCAATAAAACTCAATTTTGAGAAAACAAAAATAGGGTTCTCGATGTTGACAATGTAAATATTATATTGATATTTGGAATATTGAGCTAGGTATGTAAATGTAATCGAGTTCCCCATAAAGACTAAGGGCCCTCTTAGGGGGTGCATGGCAACCAGTAATTTCTATTTCAGAAACAATTTTTCTATTCCAAACTTGTTTCTGGAATAGAAATCCGTTTGATAAAATTATTTCATTTTTCTATTTCTGAAATAGATTTTGGTTCCAAAAATAGGTTTGGAATAGAAATCAGAAATAAGAATTTTCAGTGGCACCCCTCGCCTCGCCTAAGATCGCCACAGGTACCTATCGCTATACCTAATGAACGCTAATTACATTTCTTAGTAAAAGCATCGCAGTTCATAGGCATTTTTTTTTTTTTGAAATCGGTCCCGGCGCAACTTATTAGCGGAAGCATAATTTAATATCGCCATCTCTCCCTCCAACAACCATGATACAATAGCACACCACAAAACATCATAATATAAGACAGCCATGACACTTTATTTACATATTTTCAAGATGGGTTTCCTTGGGTCGGTACATCAAAAGGAAAAGCCAGGACTCAGCCACACCCGGCCTAAAAACCCCAAAAAGAAACTCTCGACCCACTACAACTCACGTGCACGATCCCCATCACAAGCGTCGGCTAATTATCCCAAAAAGTTCCAGCTCCTACTTGACACGCACGGGCCTTCACACCCATCCCAGTGCATCAGGCGGTGGTGGTGGCAACATGCCCCTAAACTCTCCATCTCGGCGGACATGAACCGACAGAAACTCCTGAATGACTGGGTCCCCAGCCAGGCCCACCTCGTACATGACCAACACTCGCACTCGCACAAGCGTCAGACCAGGGATGGTAACGCAATCGATCTCCGTACACTCTACCTCCACATCAGATGGGAGGCCATAGAAGGTGCCCCGCGTGACGGTATGGAGCGGCATCTTTCTAATCTGAAATGTTGGTCCGAAGGAAGGGGTGAGTACAACCACTCAGCAGGTAAAGGAATCCAATAACCACTCAATGCATCATGCCACACAATCATCACAATCATAGCATTACATGTCATTGAAGTATCCATGCACAATTTACCTTGATATCATGCACATGTCATCATATCTCATGTACATACATCATCATATAGTCATCACCATCATGTCATACCCTTACAGTCATCATGTCACATGCATATCATCATGCCATATGTGATCATCATCATGTCACACATCCATGTCATCATGCCATAGGTGATCATCATCATGTCACATACATATCATCATGCCATAGGTGATCATCATCATGTCACATACATATCATCATGCCATAGGTGATCATCATCATGTCACACATCCATGTCATCATGCCATAAGTGATCATCATCATGTCACATACATATCATCATGCCATAGGTGATCATCATCATGTCACATACATATCATCATGCCATAGGTGATCATCATCATGTCACACATCCATGTCATCATGCCATAAATGATCATCATCATGTCACATACATGTCATCATATCTCATGCGCATGATTCAATTTCCACTTTTATCCTTAAATTTGATCACCACATCTCTTTCCGGGACCGTAATTGCGTCCCACACATCACCACTCGCACCCCATCCCGGCATCGCGAGAACCCTCCGGCCCACATCACCGGGCATCCGGCACCCCCACTTTCCGGGCATCTCGCATCCCAACCGGCATCACGAGGCACTCCCCGGGCACGAGACCTCCGGGCTTCCGGCACCCAACCATTTCGGGCATCTCGAAACTCCCGAGGGCATCCGGCCATGTATCTCTATACATTCCGGGCATCCGGCACCCCCCATCCCGGGCATCCTGATACTCCCAGGGCATTATCATCCGCCACAAACAGTTTCCTCATTTATCATTGATCATGTCTATCAATTTAAGTCTCAACTTAGCGTGGCACATGATATAATGGCAAATAAAATCACTTTCATCCTTTGATTTATACATGCATCATCAGTCATCATCATACATGTAGCAAGATGCAATCATTCTTAAAAATACAATTTATGGAATTCATACAATTTAAAAATAGTCCATTTGTCATTGCCTCTTTTGAAATTTATTTAAATCACAGCTTGTACCATTTTCGAAAGTATTTAAATTAAATATCCTTATGATTCTCAAAAATCATGAAATCAAGACATGTGATAGACAAGACAATAATATAACAATTTCATGAAGAACACATACCCAAAAGAGCTCACACGAGAAAGTATAACTCGCACAGATACAGCATGCAAATTTCGGATAAAGTCAGAATGTGTAGTTTTTGAGATAATCCGATTAAAATACCCGAACGACCTTCGAAAATTATGAAATTTTACCAGGTTATAGTTAGGACACTAAAGAAGATTTTTTCATGAAGACTTCCGAGACAAATTCCTTTTAGATTATTTTCTACAGTCACACGAAGCTTCTGGATCTAACACCGAAACGTCCAGTGCATGCTTCTCCGAAATACTGAGTCTTCACCTACCTATTCTTCTTCGTTTCCTCTGAAATTTGGATATGTTTTACTTCAAGATATCCTCTACAAGTTTCATGAAAGGATCTAGGTCAAATATCCAGAGTATAGTCATCATATGGGTCCACGAAGTCTCGGGTGTCCTATACCACGTCTCCAGATCTACGGTTTTCAAGAGTAAGTTGATTAACTAGGCTACACTTGTTCATTTTGCTTCAAATTTGAGTATGTTGTATTTTACGATGTCCCCTACAACTTTTATGAAGAAATCGAAGAGATATTCTCAGTGCAAATCAACATGCAACCACAAATCTACCACAGGGTCAGCAAAACAATTCCAGATCTAGTGTCTCCGTAGGATGAGAGTTTGACCCCTTAAATCTCCATCATTTTGCACCAAATTTTAGTATGTTGTAGTTTAAGATGTTGGCTACAACTTTCGTGAAGAGATAAAAGTCAAAATCGAACTCAAAACATGCATGCAAGCTCGCACAAAGTTCTGACTCAAACTGTTCATGCGAAAACAGCATGCATCTCAAGAACAAAACACATTAGCTCCGCTCCCATGCCTCCGAACGTCCTAGATTTCGACCATACATGCAAAACATCGGTGCAAGAGTAGAAAGTGGACTCCCAACTTGCCTCTAAACCAAACGAACGACGGCACACGGCAGCGAACGGGCGGCGCACGGGCGGACGGTCGACGGACAGCTCTCCCCCTTTCCTCTTCTCTTCTCCCTTTCTTCTCTTCCTCTCCTCCCTTTCTCTTCGGACGAACCCCCTCTCTCTCTCTCTCATTTTCGCTTAAACCGGCCACCATCTCTCCAAACTTTCTTCCCCTCAATGATGAGCAATCATTGACAATGCATGGGGAACACTTGGCACACTTCAATGGACAAATGGGAGAGGGCATGCAACCGGTTCTCCCCCCCTCCTCCCCTTTGCACGGTCGACGGCCCCTCATGGGCTCGTGGGCCGGCCAGCTTGGCCCATCTTAGGCCCATCCATCTTGGGCCTAAGACCCAAGCTTAATTAGCCCAAATTCAATCCTTTTAAAATTAGTTAAATCCCTATTAGATTAAAGTACTAATTACAAATTAAGATGACTATACACTTGAAATTATAAATCCTTAAGTTCCAATTTATCGCATACACATGGCCAAAGATAAAACTTCCTTTCCCAAAATTCATCCATTTAAAGACTTGGCCATACATCTCATTGCAACTCATGGACTAGGAGGCTATAAAATACAAATAGTGGTACTTCTATCGCCTATCCATAGCTCATGGCATAATTAGGGATTTTATGAAATTCCGGGATGCCACATTTTCTACTTCTCTATTTCTAGAATAGAAATGAGAAATAAAAATTCTTCTCATTGTTCATCACCACCGACCATCATCCGGCGCCGCCGCACATCGGCGGTCGCGCCATTACCCGATGATCGCCGCCATCGCCACCGCCGTCCGAAAGGAAGAAATTTTGTGTTGTTATCAAACGAATTTCTATTTTTAGAATAGACATTTTGTGTCGTTATCAAACAGTTATTTTTGCTTAGAAACTCTTCTAGAAATAGAATTAGAAAAATCCATTTCTCTTCCAGAAATCAATTTCTGGCCAGAATGGTTATCATTCGCCCCCTTAGTTGCCAAGGCTTCCTAGGCTATTGCCTCTGCCAAGACAATTACATAAGCAACAGAGAGTAGTAACTCCTTTGCAAGGGAAAAGGGTTTGTTGTTTGCCTTTAATCGAAAGCAAAAAATACTCTTTTACTGTAAACACTTGAACTGTTATTTAAATAAAATAATGGGCAATTTATATATAATTTTACTTGTCAGCATTTATATTTTTGAAAATTTTTCTGTTTAAGTCCAAGAGAATGTCGTTGGTAAGTATCAACTTGAGCGCTTGATTTCGCGGTCGGCATGGCCATTTGAGCCTAGAGCTTGAGCTCGTGGCTGTAGCTGCTCGAGCTTTGAGCCGGCGATTGCCAAGGTGGTGTTTTCGGCCAATTCCATCGCTCTTTTTAAGTGCTTTGTCTTTTTTCAAATTGCAAATACTTCCTCTCTTGAAATAATGGCAATAAAAAAAAAATGAATGAATTTCCATGCTTCTAACCAAGCAGGCCTACGAAATAGGAGTGAGCAACACGAACCGATCGAACCGGAAATTGGTTGGCTTTTGGCAATTCTTGCAAGCCCCGATTCAGTTCCCGGTTCTGTAAAATTGGAATAAGTTATTTCAATTTGATTCCCAATTCCAGGATGAATTAGACCGCTTGGACCGAATCGAATATTCTTTTTTTTTTTTTCTTAATAAACTATATCGCTTAAGCCTCACGCCTTCTCTTCCCTATTCACCACTCAAGAGTCACACAACCCTCCCCTTTTCCTCTTCTCACTTAAATCAGCAGCTCATTGGAGACAGACCCTAATCGCCTCTCATCTCTCAGGGCTCGCTCAATTGTGAGTCACACATAGTCGCATCTCTTTCCCTACTTTGCCTGAGTTAGTGAGTCACGTCCTTCTCGCTCGACTCTCAAACGGCACCACCATCTCTCACCTAAGTCACGTCCCTTTCACTCGAGCTCGACGCCTCCCTCTCATGGTCTCATCTCAACTCTCGGCTCTTCTCTTTTTCTATTTTTGCATCTCATCAAGGCAATGCTCTATTCTTTTGGATGCGAGCTTCACATGCATCTCTAAATTAGACTGTAAGATTGGGGGAAGGCCCATATTCATTATTGACGAAATGGATTAAGTGAGACATGTTCAAATATGGAAAATGAAGACGACTTTGCCTTATCTATTTCTTTTGTCTCTTGCTCGTTCTTTAGATTTAGATCCGGAAATATTGTGTCCCCACCAATTTCATTGGACCGTTTGCAAACCCAACCAGTCTGTCCAGCCCAATTTGTTCCTTAATTCACGAAATGGATTAAGTGAGACATGTTCAAATATGGAAAAAGAAGATGACTTTGCCTTATCTATTTCTTTTGTCTCTTGGTCGTTCTTTAGATTTAGATTCGGAAATATTGTGTCCCCACAAATTTCATTGGACCGTATGCGAACCCAACCAGTCTGTCCAGCCCAATTTGTTCCTTAGTTCAAGAGATTAGAAATCGGCCTGATTCCTATGGACCAAATCGACTTGGGAGCCTATCACTCCCACTATAAAGAGACTTTTAATTTCCATGATCCCCTAGATTTAAGTAACATACCAAAGTCGACCATTCATGAATTTGATCATTTAATTACAAATTTCTCTTAACAATGTGAGCTAGCGTGAATTAACTTGCCATCAAAAGAGAGGTCCCCCTCTATCCCTCCCCCCTCTCTCTCTCTCTCTCTCTCTCTCTCTCATATCTTTGGGCGCCAAAATCGAAAAGTTGCGCCAAGCCCCCAAAAGGGGACGCTCCATTACGTGCCCTAATTTCCCCTGATTCCTTCCCGTTTCCCCTCAAATCTCATGGTGGGTCGCTTTAAATTAGTGCCTATCCGGCCCCACGAGGACAACTCACCTCCAGCCAATTTCGAACCCTCCCTGTTCAAATCCTCCCAACCACGACGAGCCAGCACATAGAAGAAAAACTCGGTTTTTGGCGCCAAAGTTTCAAACTTTACCCGAATTGGCCACAGTAGAGGGAAAACCAGGCCGACCCTGAATTACGAATTTCGAATTCAGTCTTCCCGAGCACGCAGGCGCCCCTGGGGCGCTATATAAATCCGACCCATCTTCCGCTTTGGGTTGTGCAAGGGACCTGTTTGAAGAAATTCCTCAGAGAGAGAGAGAGAGAGGGAGAAAGAGCGGGGGTGAGGAGTGAAGATGTATGTGGTGAAGAGGGACGGGCGCCAGGAGACGGTGCACTTCGACAAGATCACCGCGAGGTTGAAGAAGCTGAGTTATGGGTTGAGCACGGAGCACTGCGACCCGGTCTCGGTGGCGCAGAAGGTCTGCGCCGGGGTCTACAAGGGCGTCACCACCAGCCAGCTTGATGAATTGGCTGCAGAGACCGCTGCCGCCATGACTGCCAATCACCCTGACTATGCTTGCGTGAGTTGGAAGCCCCGTCCGTTTTTGTTCGTTCGAAATTGAAATGGGTCCTCTGGGCAAGTGATTGAGATCGTCGAGCCTGTAGATGTCCGCCCTGATTGTGCTTGTGTGTTTGTGCAGTGGCATGTGCGCATTCGTGTTTCAGTAGAAGCGCTTGTGTTATTTCTAGCATAGATTTCTGTATGGCCAGGGCGCGATGTCAGATGTTCTTTTGTCTGAATGCTTTTTTTTCCCTTGTTGTTTTGGTGATGATTGTGCTGATGATTATTGATTTGTTAGATGGATATGCTGCAGTAGAAGGTGATTTGTGTTTCTGTATGACCGTCGTGTTCGTTCAGGTGGTGTCTAGTTTGTCCAATCAGCTAAAGCAATTGGGTTTTGAATATTTGGGGTGGTGTAATTAGGTCTCCAAATTGCGCGTGATTTGACCTTTGCATAAGCAATTGCTGCGTTACCCCAAGCACAGATTATGAGGACTTGATCTGATGTCCTTGTTTTTCCATGATGTTGTTTTGCAGTTGGCTGCTAGGATTGCCGTTTCAAATCTTCACAAGAACACCAAAAAGTCATTTTCAGAGACGTAAGTATTGCTAAATTCACCTCTTACTGATGTATTATTGAAATTATCTTGTGGGATGCGCAAGATTCTCATCTCCTTTACTGAAAAAATTATTGATTTCCTCTTCCTTTTTCTGATGCAGGATCAAGGATATGTACTACCATTTCAATGAGAGGTCAGGGCTAAAGGCTCCTCTGATCGCTGATGATATTTATGAGATAATTATGAAGGTAATTGGCTGACAACTTTGTTGGCCATGTTTCCTACGTGTGAAATTAGGCCTTGAGATAGTAGCTTGTCTGGAATGTAATGATTGCTTATAGAAGTGAGGCTTCTTCTTATGATTAAGTTTTGTGCTTCTTTTTGTCTGGCAGAATGCTGCTCGTTTGGACAGTGAAATCATCTATGATCGAGATTTTGACTATGACTTCTTTGGTTTCAAAACACTTGAGAGGTCTTACCTTCTGAAGGTCCAAGGGAAGGTTGTGGAAAGACCACAGCACATGCTGATGAGGGTTGCTGTTGGAATTCACAAGGATGACATCGATTCTGCCATCAAAACATATCATATGATGTCTCAGCGATGGTTCACACATGCTTCCCCCACCCTGTTCAATGCAGGAACACCTCGGCCCCAAGTATGTGCATTGCATGCATAAGGCCGAGATTTGATATTCGTTGGGAATTGCATGTTCCTGCTGTTTTGAATTTTCAGATTTGCTGACATCATACTGTTGATTTGTGTTGGCAGTTAAGCAGTTGCTTCCTTGTGTGCATGAAAGAAGATAGTATTGAGGGCATATATGATACCTTGAAAGAGTGTGCTGTTATCAGCAAATCAGCTGGAGGGATTGGTGTATCTGTTCATAATATCCGTGCCACTGGTAGTTACATACGTGGGACAAATGGAACTTCCAATGGCATTGTTCCGATGTTGCGAGTATTTAATGATACAGCTCGTTATGTGGATCAAGGGGGTGGCAAGAGAAAAGGTGATTTTAGCATGCCATCTCTATTCTTTTCTCTGGTTTTTTGTTTTCTGGTGATGCCCTTATAATATTTCATATCTTTAATTTGTTATTCGCACTGCAATTTAGGTGCTTTTGCTGTCTACTTGGAGCCTTGGCATGCAGATATCTTTGAGTTTCTTGATCTCAGGAAAAACCATGGGAAGGTAAAATAATCTGCCAATGAATTTGTAGAAGTTTATTAATGCCTTAAACTTGTGTTTACTTTAATTCAAATGTCTGTCATTTGTGCAATAGCATGTGCCGATTGACTATTTCTGAAATAGTTTCTTCTCATTGTTGATAAACTTTGATATTGCAGGAAGAGCATCGGGCTCGGGATCTTTTTTATGCCCTTTGGGTGCCTGATCTATTCATGGAAAGGGTTCAAAGTAATGGCCATTGGTCACTATTCTGTCCAAATGAATCTCCAGGTTTGGCAGATATTTGGGGTGAAGAATTTGAGAAGTTGTATTTGCGCTATGAAAGAGAGGTAACTATTGTTGGTCTGCTCTGCTACTTAAATTTGCTTGTGGTATGCCTTCTTTGTCTCTGCAAGTAAAAGCTAAATATAATCATTCTCTGTATGTAGGGTAAAGCAAAGAAGGTTGTCCAGGCCCAGGCTTTGTGGTTTGAAATACTGAAGGCTCAAATCGAAACCGGAAACCCCTACATGCTTTTTAAGGTGAGGAAATTTTGTTTGTAATCTATGTTCTCTGAGCTATTGTTCTGCATTGATGTTCACAGGAATAATCTAGTGTTTTGTCTGATCTTATTGTTCATGTAGGATACATGCAATAGAAAAAGCAACCAGCAGAACCTGGGTACCATCAAATCTTCCAACCTCTGCACTGAGATTATTGAGTACACAAGTCCAACGGAAACAGCTGTGTGTAATCTTGCATCTATTGCTTTGCCAAGATTTGTCCGAGAGAAGGTATGGCATGACTTTCCATTAGGAGTTATCTTGGTTTCACTCCATTAATATGTCCTTTTGTTGGTTATATTTAACTGTTCTTGATCACAGGGAATGGAATCAAGTCCATCCAAGCTTGTCGGGAGTAGGGGATTTAAGAACAAATATTTTGACTTCGACAAACTGGCAGAGGTTTGCATTATGACTCACTGCATACACTATTTGCTATGTGATTCCATTACATTTTGTGATGAAGCTTATGTCCTTGTGATGTCTGGTCAGGTTACTGCAATTGTTACTACGAACCTGAACAAGATTATCGATGTCAATTACTACCCTGTTGAAACTGCTAGAAGGTCAAATTTACGACATAGGCCAATTGGCATTGGTGTGCAAGGACTTGCTGATACGTTTATTTTGCTTGGTATGGCATTTGATTCACCAGAGGTAAGCCAAGTCCAATCTTGATCTGTCTTGGTGATTGTGAGTCCATCCATTCTTATCAGTGGTTTTTGCTGTGCACTTTCAGGCTCAGCAGTTAAACAAAGACATCTTTGAAACCATATACTACCATGCTTTGAAGGCTTCCACTGAGCTGGCTGCAAAAGAAGGGCCATATGAGACGTATGAAGGAAGTCCTGTCAGCAAGGTATAATTCCGCAAGGAGCCTATTTTGTAGAGTCGTGATTCCTGAGTAGGCTTGTGATTCTCTGTTTTATGGCATTGTTATAGCTAGTACTTTAAAGGTAGAAAAGATAAAATTAAACGGTTCATTTGGGTGCTACTGATTCACATGACACCTTTCACGATGTTACCTGTCTTTTCTATTTTTTCTTCTGAATGTTATACGTATTGGTAGGCCATCTTAATTAATCCTAACTGGCAATGTTTTGGTCCATGCCATAGGGTGTTCTTCAGCCAGATATGTGGAATGTAACTCCATCAGATCGATGGGACTGGGTTGCTCTTAGGAACATGATATCAAAGAATGGAGTGAGGAATTCACTTCTTGTAGCTCCTATGCCAACTGCTTCGACCAGTCAAATTCTTGGGAATAATGAGTGCTTTGAGCCTTATACTTCCAACATATACAGCCGAAGAGTTCTAAGGTTTCTTTCGGGCATCAGTAATTGTTACATTCTCTTTCATATTGCTATGCAATTTCTGACTGTGTCCATCTTTGTTTCTCTTTGCAGTGGTGAATTTGTTGTCGTGAACAAACATCTTCTTCATGACTTAACGGAGATGGGTCTTTGGTCTCCAGCTGTCAAGAACAAGATAATAATTGAGAATGGCTCTGTTCAGAATATTCCAGAGGTTCCTGAAGATCTAAAGCTTATATACAAGTATGTAACAATGTTTTACTGGATATTCCTTCCCCTCCCTTGGGGTTATGTCTTGTCTTGTTCAAAAAAATTCATCTGCTCACAGGACTGTGTGGGAGATCAAGCAGAAGACGTTGGTCGACATGGCTGCGGACCGTGGAAGCTACATTGACCAGAGTCAAAGCTTAAATATTCATATGGATCAACCCAATTTCGGAAAGTTAACATCCCTACACTTCTATGCATGGACCAGGGTATGTATACTTGTTGTTTATCTCTTGTTAATCAAGCTGATCTGTTAGCAGCTCATCTCACTCATTAATGTTTGTCATGAAAGGGTCTGAAAACAGGGATGTACTATCTGCGAACCCGTGCTGCAGCCGATGCAATCAAGTTCACAGTGGATACTTCAGTGATCAAAGTAAGGCTATACATTTAACTTCTGTTTGGACACAAGCATTTGGACTTATGTGGAGTTCATTCTCTTTATGGCCCATTTACGTTTGGTGATGCAGGAACCTGCAGCAGTTCAAGACGACGACACAAAAATGGCTCAGGTGGTGTGTTCCTTGACAAACAGGGAAGAATGCATGGCATGCGGAAGCTGAAAAATGAGTTAACCAAACAGGTCGGCCGTGTTATTGCCATGGTGAATGGAGCACGCAGCTTGTGTGCTCAGTCCAGCCGAAAAAAAAAAAAAAAAAAAAAAAAAAAAAGCTTTGGCACCATAGGTTTCAATCTGAATGACAGACAAGTTATCTGTATAGTTTTCAAATACTGATGTGGGGTTGTTTGAACTCTGGAATGTGTATATCTAATGTTCAATTTGAAGTATGAAATGGTTGGTTTTGCAACTTGTTCGCCTTCTACAAAAGGGTATTCGTACTCGCAACCAACACGGGTTGATTGGTGGAGGAGCGCGAGACAACTCTCTCTTTCTCTCTTGCACGACTCGAATGTGGGCCTACAACATCTGGCCTCGTCGACATCTACATCACTGTCTTTTTAGTAAAGAGTGTGAGGCAAAGGTTGGACTTCCGTGCAATCAAATGGCTTCTGAAAATCCAATGACACCGAGCTGACGTGGGGGATGGGGTCAAACCGCGTTCGTGCGAGAGTCGACCGAGGCGAGCGTTGACCACCATCCCCAGATGTTGACTGCATCTCGGGTGTCGCCGCTGCAAGCGCCCAATCCCGAGAGCCCACGTGGACGGCTGAGCGGCGGAGCCTTAGATCTTCTTTTGGCTCCTTTCGTTTTCTATTTTTTTTTTCATGTCGGACGGGATGCTTTTCGGTCCTATCCGAAACACGCAGTTTCGTCGGTGTGGTCCGCCGATCGCTCTCGGTTAAAAAACAGAGAATCTATGAACGGAGTGTGAACTTTATAATAAATCGATTAAAGCGCACACATTCCCAGAGGAAACGAGGTAATACAATTTTTAAACACATGATTAGAAAATCATCATATTTAGCTTATTGAAAAATTACCTAATCAGCCATGGACCTACTGTGGAGTTGATAATTTATATTTAAAACCTTTCGATTTTATCAGTTTAGTCTTGAACTTTTGCGCAAAATTTTAACGTGATCATTTCGATTGCATTGCATCGGAAATTGCTAATTTGCCAATTCATTGCGCGGGATAATTACATTGAAATTCTGCACGAAGGTTTAAAACTAAATAGACATTTATTTTCCATGAGCTCTCACGAAAACAATATTAGTGATGCTATGTAACAACTAAAATCTATAATAATATCTCCGCCACCCTCTCGGTGCGGGTAAAAGTGAAACCGTGAAAAACTTCGGTCCCCTCCCGAGACGAAGACCGCTCGCTGTGAACGGGAAGCCTTTTTACACCATGGTTGTTGACTATCCATGCACAGCTTCTGTTCATCTTTTCTTCTTGATCTATCTTTTTCCCAAGTTGCAGAATCTTTAATGAGACTTTGCCTTATTTTATTGCCAACTCCGGCCCCAACGTCTATCCATCTCTCGCTCCGTATACTTCGCCCCCCATATCTAAAAAGTCACGTCTTATCGTTATTATTATTATAAGGTGCTTTCCGATGTCGACCAGATGAAAGACGGCGTTTACATTACATTGTCGCCTCCTCACCAACCCGATCGCCAGCCCTGACCCTCTATTTACGTGACCCTTCTTATCCAGCTCTCGTTCGAGCTCTCGTCCGTTGAGCTTGCCAAGAATTTATCGAGTATTTGAGGGCTTTGACGGCGTTGCGAGCAGTCGCTGTCGGTGTGTGCACGCGTCATGTCGGCGCTGAAGGTGGCTGATCCGAGTGACAAAGCGCCGATCCTCTATCCCGGGCTGGACAGGGAAAGAGAGACGTCAGCCATGGTCCTGGCTCTGGCGCGAGTGGTGGCCGGGGAAGTCCCCGGCGATGCCGAGGAGTCGTGTCCTTTTCCCTCCGGAGTCCTGAGGCTGAAGAGAGGCCATGGAGATCTGTCGGCCGAGCCATCGGTTGAGGCGCAGCTTCGGAGAGCCCCTGGAAGAGAGTCGTCCGTTGATGCTGCGAGAGGTAATTGCAATGGTTATGAGTTTAATGGCTTTCCATAGACATCCGAAAAAATGGGAACAATAATGAAAAGTGGAGACATCAGATAAGTTGGAGATGACGTGTGCTATGAAATACTCTGCAGTCTGCATATAGAACTCATATCATCGGTTTTACCTTTTGCATAAATCTAATATAAATCATCTAAATATCTGAGACTATAAATCACAAGTTTTAGACTATTAATATCATATCTAACATGTACTTTAACTCCACTTTTGCATTGCAGCTAATTCTTTACGTTTGCTTTAGCTTATGACACACATTTGTTTCATTGATAGGAGGCAATTAAACTCGTCTAATTTTTTGCAGGATCTGAATTATAACTAGTAAACACAATTATTGATTTAGCCGATTGATGGTCCTTTCCTTGAAATGTAGCGTTTCTAATATTTATATAACAGTAGCATCATACAACGCATGGATGCGATATTATATACTTTATAATTCAATGATCTTGTTCTCAAAATGTATGCTAAAAACTAAAAACAAGCATAGGAAATTTGATCGGTATGTGGTATCACGACAGTTGTGCAATATATTTTGTTGTGTGAACCTTTACCAACTTTTTTGTAGTTTTCTTTTCCAATTCTTTGATGCCAACTTTTTTGTACTTTTCTTTTCCAATTCTTTGTTATAGGCATCATGGAAGGTCCCAGCATGAAGACAACAAACCATGCAACTCCAACTTATGAGTACAGCAACAGTACAGCTACGATGTCGATGTCTAACGACGAACACCAACCGAGAAGAAAATACAGAGGAGTGAGACAGAGGCCGTGGGGGAAGTGGGCAGCCGAGATCCGAGACCCAGTCAAGGCCGCGAGGGTTTGGCTAGGCACGTTTGAGACGGCTGAAGGGGCGGCCCAGGCGTATGACGTCGCCGCCTTGAAATACCGAGGCAACAAGGCCAAGCTCAACTTCCCGGAGAACGTCGTGGCCCGCCTGTCTCTGGCGGCTCCTCCCACGACCCAGATGACGGTTCCAGACGCTGCAAGGACCCATGTGACTGTTCCGGCAGACACGGAGGATCAGTTGGCCTCGGGTCCGGATCATGGCTGCGATGAATGGTGCTCTTGGTTGCCTCCTGATCCTGACCTCGCGCATTCTAATCTGTTGCCATAATCTTCTTCGCCGTCTTCTTCTTCATCTTCAGTTTCAAAAGCAGCATCTTTTGCTTTCCCCACTCGATCTGGTTCCTGGCCATTTTAGCTCCTTCTCTAGGCAGTATTGAATATACTCAGGTCTCCTACTTATTCAGTCTTGTTCGCTCTTTCTTCATTAGTTGTATATGCACCTGTTTGTGATTTCAGAATTGGCCTTATATTTGTTCGTAAATCAGTTTCAATTACAATGCCAGGCATCATTCATACCGCAAAAGTCTCGCGAACGCTTGAATGCGTACCGTATGTCTTTAAGAGTGAAACTTTCGAACCGCATTTTGGCCTCCATGATTTTTTCATACTCATGAATCACTGTCTTCTTAAGTTCTTATTCAGCTATGTAAAATCTGTAAACCGCGAAAATGACACTCCAAGATTTCGATAATAAAAATTTAGAACATAGAAATGAAGAAAAAGAAATTTGTAATTCCTCATTTTTAATGCGGAATGATAATGTTCTGAAGCTCAAGTGCTTCTCTTCTATTGCCCCATGTATCACTGATTCAATTAGAACACCCCTAACAAATTGCATTCAATAATTGCTCTTTATATGAGATTATTCATACATGAATGTCAAAGAAATAACTTGGCCATTCTCATTATAGACCGGGCTTTACTCAGTCCACACAAAATCAACTCCTAATTTGATTAATTATGAATCTTTATATTGTATCTCACATTAGAAAAACCTTTACAAAATCGTCATTGCACCATGTGACATAGCTATCAATGATGATGATCTCCCTGATATAGAGTACCCAAAAATCTCATTTCTTCATCCTCCCTCTCTCCCCATCGGTGGCTTGCGGACCACCATCTTTGACTGCCTCAACAATGTCCTTGTCAGCCAAGGCCGCGACGACTGAGGTGGCAATACTATATTCTCTAATTGTATACAACTTATTAATAGCTATAGCATAAACATTACCAATCTATCCCGAGGGTTGGTGCAACTAGTTGGGTCTCGGGAATTATAGCTCAGGAACTGGAGTTTGTCAGCCGTTCGAATTTTATAAATAGTATTGCAAACTGCTCTAGGTCGGCCCATTTGTACCCGTAAAAAAAATTTAAACTTCATAGATTCATGAAATTTGTAAGGTATTTCACAAATCTCGAGATTTTAAATTATAAAAGAACAATATTCCCATCCTAAAATTCATGCTTATCTTGGGCCTAAAGTGGACCGCTCTTGGCCTATAATTAGGAGACTTGGGAGTCCCCTAGAGACCGAAGAACCAAGAATTGGAGAAAGAATCTTGATCATTTGCTCATTGCTCACCTAGTACGATCTTGCTTTTCCACGAGTGGATGCATCCATGGTTTCTCTCATTCGGACAAAAAGTGTGTTTGGTTCAAGTATTCTCAAGGGGCTTTCAGCCTCAAAAACCCTTTGACTAAATGTTGGACCATTTGGCAACCATTTTGAAGTAATTTTCAAATTATATTTTAAAAGTTGCAAACATTATTTTTTTTCAATTTTAAACAAATAAAAATTAAAAAAGACGAAGGATATGGTCTTTTTTATAAAAATATATATATATATATATATATGTATTTGAGTTTTTAGTATTATTGTTAAAATTTATATTTTAAAAGTTGCATACATTATTTTTTTTCAATTTTAAACAAATAAAAATTAAAAAATTTCGATGAAGGGTTCGGCCTTTTTTTTTTTTTTTTAAATGTGTGTGTGTGTGTGTGTGTGTGTGTGTGTGTGTGTGTGTGTGTGTGTGTTTGATTTTTATGCATTATTTTTAAATTTATATTTTAAAAGTTGCATACATTATTTTTTTTCAATTTTAAACAAATAAAAATTAAAAAATTCTGATGAAGGGTTCGGTCTTTTTTTTTTTTTTTTAATGTGTGTGTGTGTTTGATTTTTTTGCATTATTTTTAAAATTTATATTTAAAGAGTTGTATACATTATTTTTTTCAATTTTAAACAATTAACAATTTAAAAAAAAAATCAATGAATCATTTAGTCTTTTTTAAAAAATTATGTGTGTGTGTGTGTGTGTGTGTGTGTATTTGATTTTTTTTTAGCATTATTGTCAAAATTTATATTTAAAAAGTTGCATACATAATTTTTTTTTTCAATTTTAAGCAAATAAAAGTTAAAAAATTCCGATGAAAGCTTTGGTCTTTTTTAAATATATATATATATATTTGATTTTTATAGTATTGTTGACACCTAAATTTTGATACCCAATTATTTATTTATTGCATAAAATTAGGGATTAATTTTTAACCCCTAAGAAAAAATATTATAATTCAATTGCATAGCACATAATTTTAGGTGCATTTGTTTTTAATTTACATGTTTTGCATTTTTATTTTTTAGGACCGGTGGTGAATGGGTTAGAATTAAATTTTCGAGCTCTAGCTTGGCAGCCCGGACTAAGCCCATGAAGCGAGCAAAATTGGCCCGAGCCCGTTTTCTTTAAATGACAAAAATTACCTAAATTGAGATTTGAAATGAGGATTTTTGAAATTTAAGAAAATCGGGTTGCAATCTTATTTTTAGGAAAAGATGATGAAATCATGAGAGGATATTCGGGAGATAAGGAGAATAAAAATATTTTTGTGATCAGGAGGTTATAAGTTATCTTTTTGTCGGATGAAATATTCACGAAAAGATTGCATTTTGTTTTGCCTATAAAAGGGGGCATTTTTCTTTTCGAAAAGGGGGGGAACAAAAAAGGAGAAAGAAAAAAAAGAAAGGAAAAGTCAAAAAGAAGCTTTTGCTTCTGCAGAGAGGAAAGCTGCCGAGGGAAAAGCGAAGTGACCGGTCAGCAAGGAAAAAAAGCTTAAAGAAAAAGGGGGAACAATGTCATCTTCTTCGTTGGACTCCCCTCCGGTGATTGTTGTTTTGCCCGTACCCACGCTGCGCCTCCATCACAGCACCTCCGCCGACCTTCATCTTCCGCCACCGCGCTTGCACTGACCACCCGACGACCCGTGAGAAGCCGGGCGCACCGGAGCAAAGACGGCGCCCGCATGACCCGACCCGCCGACGCTCAAGAAGACGTCGAAGTCCGAGTGTCGCGCCTCAACAACCCGAGCCCAAATCGAGCCGGATCCCCGTGCAGCCGCCGACCGTCGCGCCCACGTCGCTCACCCGCGGCGACGCGACACCAGCCCCCAAAGACGAAGCTCGCCATTCGCCCCCGCCCGCGTCGCAACCCGCTCCTATGACGCTCGTGCTCGCAACTCTCCGTCCGTGACACCCCCGTTCCGCCCGAGATCTAGCCACGACGCCACGCCACCGCACCCCGCGCGTCGCGCTTCGCCGCCCGCGTCCGGTAGCCCCTATGACAACTCCCGGCATCCGACCCGTTTTCGCCTCGCGCGCGCCGCGCCCCAGGCGAGATCTCGAGCCAATTCCTCCCTCGCTCTCCGTCGGTGAGCCGAAAATTTGCCCGATTCGCACCTCCGCGGCAATCGACGCCACCGGAGCCCCAAACCGCCGCACCGCCGCGCCTCCCTCTCGCTGCGCCAGCACCATCGCCGATCCGACTCAGTCGCGACCGCCTCGCTCGAAGCTCTACCGGTGTCCGTCCGCGACCCGGCACCCGACGGCCCCCTCTGCCTCTGCTACTGCTGACGACCCAACGTCTCTGCCCGCTCGCTCGACGCCGCCCAATAGCCGGAGCTTGGTTTGCCCATCTGCTGCATCGGAGCCCACACTACCGGCCCACACCGCTGGTCAGCTTGCCTCCGCCCGTCGCCACCCTCGCCGGAGATCCGATCGACAGCGAATCAATCCCTTGGTGACCCACGAGCAAGCGTGCGTGGGTAGGGAGAAAAAAAAACAAAAGAAAAAAAAAAGGAAAATCAATTAGGTAGTTTATTTACTTATTGTTTATTTTTATTTTATTTTCATATATAGCTTTTATGTTAGTGAAATTGTCCCTTTAAGTATGTGATTGAGATTCCAATATGAATTAGCCCATCATATTAGAGATTTACAGTCCGATTTTCATGCCCGAAATTCGACTCATAATCCCTAACAAAAATCGACAATCCGATCTCATGCCCGAGGTTCGATTCGCGATTTAATATTAAAATTGGTCAACCCGATCTCATGCGCGAGATATGGTTCGCCAATTTTTGGATATCAACATTATCTTGCTTGATTTGATGTCTGGTGTTTGAGTCAGTTTTATTTTCGTAAAAGGAAAAGGAAATCAAAAGAATCTGAATTAGGATTAGGTTTGTTTTTTTAATTATTTTGCATGTTTAGAATAAGGATTTTATTTTGAGTCATGAAAAAGAAAAAGAAAAAGTGCATTCATTTAGGATGTTAGATTTTTTTTATGTGAATTGCATGTTTAATTTTAATTTCGAATTTCATATAAAAATTAGAATTATGGCATCCTTTGCATGTCATTGCATGTTAAATAAAATTGCATGCTTAATTTTAGGTCTAGATAGATTTTTTTTTAAAAAAAAGAATTGCATGATGGTTTTTTTAAAAAGTGCACATAGTATCTAGATTAGATAATATTTTAGGATTGCATCATGAGATAATGTTCTAGATTAAGATAGGATTGGTATATTCCTAACTTGAAATAGATAATGTCTCGTTTTAGTTAGATTTTTATTTTTAGTGATTTTTAATTATGAATTTTCATTAAAAGAAACGAATCAAAAAATCATTCTCATGCATATTAGAATAGGATTGCATGTTTCATTTTAAACTTAAATCGACTTTTAGATATATTGCATCTTGGGTTAGAAGTCGCTAGGTTAAAATAAGATCTTCGTTTAAATTAGGATTTAGTTTGCCCTAATCCTTAATTTAAATTGGATAGAATTTTAACCAAGTTGGGTAATTGTTGCATTTTTCTTAATTTCGAATTTCAAGAGAAAAAATAAATAAAAAAATTTGTCTTAGGATAAATTAATTTCAATTTCTAGGATAGATTGCATTTTCTAGAATAAAAATTATGTGCACGTCATATAGAAATAGGCTCATGAAATGCACGTCATTTAGTATTTGCTAAGTTCATTTAATTAGAACTTCATTGTCATTAGAATTAGGTCATCGTGATTAATTTAGATTGCATATTTAATTACTGCATGTTCATTAAGAAATCATTAGGTTTTTCATATAGTTTAGGACTTGTTGCCATGCCATATTATTTCATATTAGATCAGAAGCATTGCATTGCATTGCATATGGACTATGCTCTTGTATAAAAAAAAGTGAAAGCAAAAATTGAGTGATTGCTTGTTAATTAGAAATCATATCTAGGGTTGCTGATGTGAATTCTGGTCTAACAACGCAGATGCTTTCGTTGCTATAAGTAAGTCCTGCATTTTATTTATTTACTTTCTTGGGTGTTAAATTGGTGGTTTGCACACCTGAATGATCACCTCACATGTTAGGAAAGTAAATTAAAATTGATTCAAAACTGCTTGCCAAACATTTTTCAAAATAAAAGAAAAATGTACCGAAAGGGCGTTAGAGAAATCTAACGAAACCAAGTCCCCGAACTCACAAATCTATGGTTCGTAGGAGTAAAGTAAAACTCCCATTACTTTACATGGGTTTCTAATCGACCCACAAAAAATAGATTAGTGGCGACTCCTGATTGAAAATCATTTGTATGTTAAGAACTTGATCATAAGTCGCGAATTGGTATGGGCTTGGGAGAGCCCGAGTTAAGTCTAAGCTTAACAATCCATTAGCCAAACCCTAGGTGGTTCACACCCGAAAATTTGGTCGCGACAGCTTGGCGACTCCGCTAGGGAATTGAGTTGAAGCTCTTAGTGGGCTTAGGCCAATTTTTCTTTTGAAAAATGTTTTTGCTTGGCAGCGAGGATCCCATGTACGTCCCTAACATTTAAGGTGTTAAATGTTTTTACAGATTGGGAGATATAAGGAGAAGTGTTTGATAACTTTTGTTTTGTAGGGAGGTGAAGTAATGTATGGTTTATTTTCATGTTGAAGTGTTGCTTGATATAAACTGTTGTGCATGCCTTGCATTTAACACTACACTATTGCACACACAACCCGCTGCCGTACCTGGGCCGCATAGGATCATCTAGGATGGTATTGAGATGATTGCCACTCCGACCGCATGCTCGCGGTACGAGTCGCCCATCTCAATCCCGAACTTTCTTCTTTTGGTGTCAAGAGTACCCACCTCGGTTCGTATGCCCGCGACCTGGGTCGGCTCTTTGACCAAGCCGGAGACCGACATAGTCCACACGCCCGTGGCTAGTCTGATCATCCTTGTGGCTCCACTTTGTTAATCCTTATAGACTAGAAATTGAGCCTCACATCTCATGTGCATGTTTATGTGATTGCCATTAATTTTCCTTGGTGAAGTAAGTCTTTTATCACTATACCATGCCATTTATTTCGTCATACTTTTGGTCGGTCCATGACAATTTAGGTCGATCATTGATTTAATTCATTTGTCAATTGGGAATGAAATGAGGAAATTGCCATGCAATGAATCATTTGGAAAATAAAAAAATTGGAAATTTGTTTTCAATTTGTGTCTTAGCTCTTCCTAGTTCTTGTTTAGGAAATTTCGTCCCTACTGGGGCATCTATGTCTTTGTTTTCCTAATCCATTTTTAAGAAATCCTCTTCGTATGTGGACTTTTCTTGACTAAAAAATAGATTGTTGTCATGGATCGGCTCTCTCATTACACCTCATACTTACATATTTTCATTTATTTACAGTAGGTGATAACGGATCCTCCACGTTCGCCCATCATTACACGATCGAGAGCAAAGATGGCCGACCAAACTGAAATGTGTGATCGTATGTCTGCCGTGGAAGACCAACTCAAACGGTTACTCACCTCTATGCAACTCATGACAACTCAAATCCAATCTCTCTGAGCGAACCCGACTCCTGCACCCGCTCTTCCTGAGATAGTTATTCCGAAGCAAGCAAGCAAGGCTCAAATAGGTGATGATGACATGCCTGACCTGGAAGATGACCCACTGTTGGTCACTGCCGAAAAACTAAGCCTGACAATGTCCCTAAGATGGGACAAGATGAAGTGGAAGTGATGGACACTTTGGGGCAGCCAAGTGGCAAATTCGATTATTTGGTGAAATATTCGGCTCCTCCCAACTTTTACTTTGACCCTCGCAACATAGTTCCAAGTGGATGGGATGACATGGACGATCTGACGCCTCCAAAGACAGAGAACTCTGATGACGCCCTGGAAGGAATCACGGTGTCTGTTCGATGACCTCTTCATAGGAGCCAAGGACGAAGGACCTTCGGAAGACATGGACATTAGCCTGCAAGAGTAACTTGTTACTATTGCACATTCCCCTGCGTGGGAATTTTTATATCTTTCTAGGAATTTTTATCGCTTTTTAGGAATCATTTTCTATTTTTTCTATTCTTAGGGGTTAGGAATCACAATTTCCATTCCAATAATGTAATTCATTTGATTCTATTCAATGAAATTACAATTTTATTTCAAACTTTGAGGACATGATGGGGTACACCAAACCAGCCCGGTGACGATATCCAACAATGAAAAGAAAATATCATCCAAGGAGAATTCTGAGGGCTGGGCTTCTTCATGTTTCCTCATCCAAAAATTCCCAAATAAACAAAATCATTTTTCAAGCCATTTCCAAAAGCATGCATTAGGTTAGCCATGTTTAATTTTCTAACTCATTTGCTTCATGCTTCAGAACATTACTTTATTGGCCTAATGAGAAAGCATATGAAGGCACATCGGTCACTCAACCTGTTGCTCAACAAGTTTGAGAACACACTTTCAAAGAGATTAAAAGAAGACCATCCATCTTTGGTGAAAGAGATGACAAATTGGGAACACTACATATTCTAGTAGTGACATGACTGGAATGAAATCTCGATCCAAGCCAAAATGGATATGGAGTTTGAATTCACTTTGATGCCGCATAGTATCCTATTCATGCACGTTCTCTTGTGCAGGGGCAAGGGTGGATTTTCAGTCTTGACTGATGAGGACAACCCAATGACATCCATTGCTGAGGAAATCCCATTGTGAAATAATCCCCCACATGAATGTTTAAGACCATTTTTTTAGTGTGGCAAATTGTTCTGAATTTGACAATTTTTCATGCTTAAAGCTATTGGGCTCTTTTAAAAAAAAAAAAGAAAAGGATTTTGCATGATAACTCTTTTATGTTTTATCCACCAAATCCACTAAAGAATATCAAGATAGACTAATTTAATGAATGATGTGGAATTGATTGAGCATACTAAATGAGACAAATCGGGATGATGAAAGGCAAACCCTATCCTATACACAGTCCCATATTCATACACTTGTGAGATGAGTGTAGGAAGGTTCATATCCATAAGATAAAGAGTTCTCTCGCAAAAGGTACGGTAACCGAAGTGATGAGAGGCAATTCATTCCTCTATCCCAAACACTGCAGGTGATCCATTGCTTAACCCTTTTGAGCCCATACACTTATGTACATTCTTTTCAAATCACCCATGTCAAGAATCACCCCACATCGGGGCAACTAGGAGATAAAATGGCATCATGAGGTAAGGAAAATGAATTGAAATTTTCTTACTCTCACTTGCATCAATCTTCAAGTAGTGCTATTACATTGAATTCATGTGTTAATTTAAGTGCCTTAGGATGACGAAGAGCATTTATTTCTCTATCCTATACACTTATATCCTTTGCATAACCCACTTGAGCCAGCAATTTCATTTTCTTTAAACCCAGTTGGTGATCATCCCCCACACTGGGGCAAGGCAAAAGGCAGATGAAGACTCTTGAAAAGTTCGAGTGTCATTCAAAGTGTAATTGCTTGACGCATGCATTATGCGCAAGAATTGAATTTAAAATAGAACTAAGGGGCATAAAAAGCAGTATGCTTGGTAAAAGCAAGGCCGATGCCCATGAAAAGAAGTGAAGAAAAAATGCATGAGAACTAGGGGCATGAAAACAGTGTGCCTGGTAAAAGCAAGGCCAATGCCCATAGATGAAAAAGAAAGTCAAGATAGGTGACTGTCAATTGCAAGAATTGAATCCCAATGGAGCAATACTCAAAGAACTCAAGTGCTAAGTTTTTACAATCAATGGGGGCACTTCATGAAGACAATCCCTGATGGTGAAAAAGAAAAATGGTGGCAATGCCAAGATTATCACCAACTCTCACCCTTCACACATATTTTGAGCCTAATGATCATTTCGCTTCTCAACCCATGAACCCAGCTTACGTTACGTCCCTTACAACGTCTCTTTAGATTAGGGCACTTGAATTAACTTAGGAGTTCATATGTTTATAAGCATCACTCGAAGAAGTGCGAGCAAGAATATTTCTTTCTCATTTTGCAGGGTTCTTGACTTATAAACCCGGAGATGATTACAAGACTATTCATTCAATAGCCTTGACTCAAAGAGTCCCTTTGTCAAGCCGTTGACCAAGTCCACATTATAATCCCTGTTAAAGACCTCTCAGATTGGTAAGATTGTACCGCTTGCGAGAATACTCGAACCCATATCGATATGATGAAATTGAGTGATTCTCATAAAATAGCCATTCTAAATGAGAGTGAGTGAAAGTCCTTTCTAACCGAAAGTCTCTCATTTGGTATTCTTAAGAAATCCATGTCATGAGTGAAAAATTGTCTTGAACGATAATTCTCTCTAGTGGAAATTTGGATGATGCAAAAGTCATTATGCATGAACCTTGATTGAATTGATAAAAGTTTCAGTAGATTTTGAAGTATGCATTCCAGAATAGCCTTAATTGCTTATTTCTTTGGTGAATGCATTTTTGTTCTAATCATGTTTGACAGATAATGTTTTCTCAAAGACTCAAGAGTTCCTGACATTCAGGTTCCTTTCAAAATGCCTCATGATATTAGGAGATGAGAAACCATCATGAACGTTCAAGGTGCATCCTTGATGTTCCAAAATTTATTTCTACCAAGAGGTGAGAGACCTCCACAGGATATCTAAGTTCCAAAAGACATATCCCCAAGAATCAGAGATATCATCAGGTAAGTATATCTCCACCCATTCTCGACACTTGACTCAGTTAAGCTGTCCTTTTAAACTGACCTGGCGTGCTTTTGTAGCCCAGCGTCCATTTCATCGACCCGGCGTGCTTCCGTAGCCCGGTGTCCTTTATATTGACCTGGCGTGCTTTCGTAACCCAGAGTCCCTGTTATCAAACCGGCGTGCTTTCGTAGCCCGGAATTTCTGACCTGGCGTGCTTTTGTAGCCCAGCGTCCATTTCATCGACCCGGCGTGCTTCCGTAGCCCGGTGTCCTTTATATTGACCTGGCGTACTTTCATAGCCTAGAGTCCCTTTTTAATAGACTCGGCGTGCTTTCGTAGCCCGGAGTTCCTGACCTGGCGTGCTTTCGTAGCCCAGAGTCATTTTCATCGACCCGGTGTGCTTTCGTAGCCCGGAATTTCTGACCTGGCGTGCTTTCGTAGCCCAAGGCCCATCTTTATCGACTCGGCGTGCTTTCGTAGCCCGATGTCTATTTATATTGACCTAGCGTGCTTTCGTAGCCCAGAGTCCCTTTTAATTGACACTCAATTGAGTTGTCCCCAAAGATTTTTCTCCGTATTTATTTCCCTATTCAGGCGACCGTAGAATGGTACGGGTCCTGGAAGGTAAATCCCAGTTTAGGCGACCGTAAAATGGTACGGGTCCTAGGCAATATCTATTTCCCTATTCAGGCGACCGTAGAATGGTACGGGTCTTGGAATGTAAATCCTCGTTTAGGCGACCGTAGAATGGTACAGGTCCTAGGCAACATCTATTTCCCTATTCAGGCGACCGTAGAATGGTACGGGTCCTGGAAGGTAAATCCCAGTTTAGGCGACCGTAGAATGGTACGGGTCCTAGGCAACATCTATTTCCCTATTCAGGCGACCGTAGAATGGTACGGGTCCTGGAAGGTAAATCCCCGTTTAGGCGACCGTAGAATGGTACGGGTCCTAGGCAACATTTATTTCCCTATTCAAAGCGACAAGAGAATGGTACGGGTCCTGGAAGGTAAATCCCCGTTTAGGCGACCGTAGAATGGTACGGGTCCTAGGCAACATCTATTTCCCTATTCAGGCGACCGTAGAATGGTACGGGTCCTAGGCAACATCTATTTCCCTATTTAGGCGACCGTAGAATGGTACGGGTCCTGGAAAGTAAATCCTCGTTTAGGCGACGGTAGAATGGTACGGGTCCTAGACAATATTTATTTCCCTATTCAAGCTAACGTAGAATAGTACGGGTCCTAGACACAACCAAGCACTGCCATACTGGGCGACCGTAGAATGGTACGATTCTTGGGAAAGCAGTCTCTTTACAAAGGCATGTTACTATTTTAGGCGACCGTAGAATGGTACGGGTCTTGGACATGTAACACAAGCTATCTCGAATTACTCTATCCTCTTTTAAGGTAAGTCATCCCAGGTAAGTTCCTTTGACATCTCAGTTTGGATCTGGATGTCTCAATTATTTTCGTTGAACATTTCACTTTGGATGTGAATGTTCTTCCATCGTTCTCGTTATACCTTAGTATGGATCTAGGTATTTCGAGTACAAAAATCTTGACATCTCAGTCTGGGCCCGGATGTCTTGATTCTTCTCGTTGAACATTTCACTCTGGATGTGGATGTTCTTCAATCTTCCTCGTCATGCCTTAGTCTGGATCTAGGTATTTCGAGCTTCAAATATCTTGACATCTCAGTCTGGATCTGGATGTCTCAATTCTTTCCATTGAACATTTCACTTTGGATGTGAATGTTCTTCTCAATCTCAATGTTTCAATCTATTGCCTGTTACACTCTTCAAGGAACCTAAGTGAGAGTTGGGTACTTGTGGAGTAACGGGAATTTATCGGGTACCTCAAAATACTTTACCACATTGACTGGTAAGTAATTGCGGGTGCGTTCCTTCCTTTCACATCATGCATTAGCATTTCCATGCATCATATAAATTGCATTTTAAAATGAGATTCATTTTTCGAAAAAAAAAATCAAAAATCAAAAATAAAAAATCCAACAAAAATCATTCAATGCATATGTATAGTCAAAATTTAGGTCTCAATTTGTCTTTGAAGGCAACCTCTTCGAGCTCACCTTCAAAGAGGGGCATCTCGTTGACACCTAAATTTTGATACCCAATTATTTATTTATTGCATAAAAATTAGGGATTAATTTTTAATCCCTAAGAAAAAATATTATAATTCAATTGCATAGCACATAATTTTAGGTCCATTTGTTTTTAATTTACATGTTTTGCATTTTTATTTTTTAGGACCGGTGGTGGATGGGTTAGAATTAAATTTTCTGAGCTCTAGCTTGGCAGGCCGGACTAAGCCCATGAAGCGAGCAAAATTGGCCCGAGCCCGTTTTCTTTAAATGACAAAAATTACCTAAATTGAGATTTGAAATGAGGATTTTTGAAATTTAAGAAAATCGGGTTGCAATCTTATTTTTAGCAAAAGATGATGAAATCATGAGAGGATATTCGGGAGATAAGGAGAATAAAAATATTTTTGTGATCAGGAGGTTATAAGTTATCTTTTCGTTGGATGAAATATTCACGAAAAGATTGCATTTTGTTTTGCCTATAAAAGGGGGGGTTTCTTTTCGAAAAGGGGGGAAACAAAAAGGAGAAAGAAAAAAAAGAAAGGAAAAGTAAAAAAGAAGCTTTTGCTTCTGCAGAGAGGAAAGATGCCGAGGGAAAAGCGAAGTGACCAGTCAGCAAGGAAAAAAAGCTTAAAGAAAAAAGGGGAACAGTGTCATCTTCTTCGTTGGACTCCCCTCCGGTGATTGCTGTTTTGCCCGTACCCATGCTGCGCCTCCATCACAGCGCCTCCGCCGGCCTTCATCGTCCGCCACCGCGCTTGCACCGACCACCCAACGACCCGTGAGAAGTTGCTGCACCGAAGCAGTAGCGCCGCGCGACCCAGCGCCGACGCTCAGCAGCACCGTCAGAGCCCGAGTGTCGCGCCTCAATAACCCGAGCCCAAATCGAGCCGGATCCTCGTGTAGCCGCCGACCGTCGCGCCCACGTCGCTCACCCTCGGCGACGCGACACCAGCCCAAAGACGAAGCTCCGCCATTCGCCCCGGCCCGCGGCGCAACCTCGCTTCCCGTGACGCTCGAGCCTGCAACTCTCCGTCCGCGACACCCCTGTTCCGCCTGAGATCTAGCCACGACGCCGCGCCACCGCACCCCTGCGCCGTCGCCGCTTCGCCGCCCACGTCCGGTAGCCCCTGCGACAACTCGCGGCATCCGACCTGTTTCTGCCTCTGCCGCGCCGCGCCCCAGTAGATCTCGAGCCAATTCCTCCCTGCTCTGTCAGTGAGCCGAAAATCTACCCGATTCACACCTCCGCGGCAATCGACGCCACCGGAGCCCCAAATCAGTCGCACCGCCATGCCTCCCTCTCGCCGCGCCAGCACCATCGCCGATCCGCCTCAGTCGCGACCGCCTCGCTCGAAGCTCTACCGGCGTCCGTCCGCGACCCGGCACCCGACGGCCCCCTCGCCTCGCTGCGCGCGACCAACGTCTCGCCCGCTCGCTCGACGCCGCCCAACAGCTGAAGCTTGGTTTGCCCATCTCGCTGACGGAGCCCACACCGCCGGCCCACACCGCCAGTCAGCTTGCCTCCGCCCGTCGCCGCCCTCGCCGGAGATCTGATCGACGGCGAATCAGTCCCTTGGTGACCCACGAGCAAGCGTGCGTGGGTAGGGAGAAAAAAAACAAAAGAAAAAAAAAAGGAAAATCAATTAGGTAGTTTATTTACTTATTGTTTATTTTTATTTTATTTTCATATATAGCTTTTATGTTAGTGAAATTGTCCCTTTAAGTATGTGATTGAGATTCCAATATGAATTAGCCCATCCGATTAGGGATTTATAGTCCGATTTTCATGCCCGAAATCCGACTCATAATCCCTCACAGGAATCGACAATCCGATCTCATGCCCGAGGTTCGATTTGCGATTTAATATTAAAATTGGTCAACCCGATCTCATGCGCGAGATATGGTTCGCCAATTTTTGGATATCAACATTAACTTGCTTGATTTGATGTCGGTGTTTGAGTCGCTTTATTTTCGTAAAAGGAAAAGGAAATCAAAAGAATCTGAATTAGGATTAGGTTTGTTTTTTTAATTATTTTGCATGTTTAGAATAAGGATTTTATTTTGAGTCATGAAAAAGAAAAAGAAAAAGTGCATTCATTTAGGATGTTAGATTTTTTTTATGTGAATTGCATGTTTAATTTTAATTTCGAATTTCATATAAAAATTAGAATTATGGCATCCTTTGCATGTCATTGCATGTTAGATAAAATTGCATGCTTAATTTTAGGTCTAGATAGATTTTTTTATAAAAAAAAGAATTGCATGATGGTTTTTTTAAAAAGTGCACATAGTATCTAGATTAGTTATATTTTAGGATTGCATCACGAGATAATGTTCTAGATTAAGATAGGATTGGTATATTCCTAACTTGAAATAGATAATGTCTCGTTTTAGTTAGATTTTTATTTTTAGTGATTTTTAATTATGAATTTTCATTAAAAGAAACGAATCAAAAAATCATTCCCATGCATATTAGAATAGGATTGCATGTTTCATTTTAAATTTAAATCGACTTTTAGATATATTGCATCTTGGGTTAGAAGTCGCTAGGTTAAAATAAGATCTTGGTTTAAATTAGGATTTAGTTTGCCCTAATCCTTAATTTAAATTGGATAGAATTTTAACCAAGTTGGGTAATTGTTGCATTTTTCTTAATTTCGAATTTTAAGAGAAAAAAAAATTGTCTTAGGATAAATTAATTTCAATTTCTAGGATAGATTGCATTTTCTAGAATAAAAATTATGTTCACGTCATATAGAAATAGGCTCATGAAATGCACGTCATTTAGTGTTTGCTAAGTTCATTTAATTAGAACTTCATTGTCATTAGAATTAGGTCATCGTGATTAATTTAGATTGCATATTTAATTATTGCATGTTCATTAAGAAATCATTAGTTTTTTCATATAGTTTAGGACATGTTGCCATGCCATATTATTTCATATTAGATTAGAAGCATTGCATTGCATTGCATATGGACTATGCTCTTGTATAAAAAAAAGTGAAAGCAAAAATTGAGTGATTGCTTGTTAATTAGAAATCATATCTAGGGTTCTTTGATGTGAATTTGGCCTAACAACGCAGATGCTTTCGTTGCTATAAGTAAGTCCTGCATTTTATTTATTTACTTTCTTGGGTGTTAAATTGGTGGTTTGCACACCTGAGTGATCACCTCACATGTTAGGAAAGTAAATTAAAATTGATTCAAAACTGCTTGCCAAACATTTTTCAAAATAAAAGAAAAAGGTACCCAAAGGACGTTAGAGAAATCTAATGTAAGAGAAATCTAACGTAACCAAGTCCCCGAACTCACAAATCTCTAGTTCGTAGGAGTAAAGTAAAACTCCCATTACTTTACATGGGTTTCTAATCGACCCACCAAAAATAGATTAGTGGCGACTCCTGATTGAAAATCATTTGTATGTTAAGAACTTGATCCTAAGTCGCGAATTGGTATGGGCTTGGGAGAACCCAAGTTAAGTCTAGGCTTAACAATCCATTAGCCAAACCCTAGGTGGTTCACACTCGAAAATTTGGTCGCGACAAGTATTATTGTCAAAATTTATATTTAAAAAATTACATACATTATTTTTTTCAATTTTAAACAAATAAAATTAAAAAAACTAATATTAATCGCCCAAAGGATTTTTCAAATGTGTTTTTCACCAAACGGCATTTCTCTGAAAATTATTTCTTAAAGTATAGTTTACTAAACGGCCTTTCCATCTACCTAAAGTCCTTTAGACTAAACTACTTTGCATTTTTTTAATGGGCTTTGAAAATGTTGAACCAATAACATCCAAAGCATTTCGGTCCGAAGCTTGAGAGGGCCTGGGCCGAGCTCTGCTGATGGGCCAGTGCCGGCTTGTACTGTGGGAGGGAGACGTACGGTGATTCTGCAGAGGAGTTTGGAAAAGTCGTTTCTTAACGCGGAGGAGTTTGGCGAGCGAAGAATGTGTTGCTGCTATCAAAGGCACGACCTTGAGCAGGAGTAGCGCTCTTCTGGTTCGCCCATGAAGTGGGTTTCTGCTTCTAAGCTCCATCTCTCCCTCGCGGGCCTTGTGGGTGTTGCCGGTTTCGTCTTCGCCTTGAAAAGAGATGGCATAGTCGGGTCCTTCGGTGGCCTCTCGTTGTTGTTCCAGAGAAAGAATCATCTTGAAGCGAAATTCTCCGTGCCCGGTTTGCAAAACCTCGGCAACAACTGTTTCCTCAATGCAGTCTTGCAGGTACTGAGGTTTCTTGTCCGTGGTGGTCATGCTTGTTGGCTGAGTTTTCTTGGTTTGCCCCTTTTCTTTGTTCTGTCTTTACATTTTGTCGAAGCTCTTTGGTTTAAAGGAGCTTGTGGATGGAACGTGGAAGTGAGATCTCGATCAAAGAGACGATCTTGATTAGCGCGTATGATGATGTTTGGGTGCTTCGCTGTGATTATGGATATTCATGTGCCTGAGCTTGGGTGGTTGTCTGATTGATGGGGTTGATTTTGTTTGGCTAAAGAAGACGGGGACTTTTGCAGGCTCTGGCTAGTTGTTCGTGCTTCCAACCTTTTGTTCACAAGTTCTTGGAGGAATGTGAACTGACAGTCGTGGAGGAGAAGGCGGAAATGATGGCACTAACCCTTGCATTGGACGATCTTCTCGAAGGTAACACTTCAATTATAATGGAGACTCATTGTAAGTTTGTGGTTGCAACTTGGGAGGCAATATATTTCCGCTAATCTTGAAATGACTTGATGGTGGAAACTTATTGGAAGTTGCAAGTTGAGTAGGGTGTTTCCCTTTTCATCCTATGGTTGGCTGGAATTTCACAATTCTGAATGGACATGCGGCAGTATTACATTTATAGCTTGATTAAACGTGTATCATTTCTTTTATTAGCCCAAATTTGAAAGAACGAAGAGAAGAAAAGTGGAAATCCTTGAACCTTTAAAAAAATTCAAGGGTCAATTAGACTGCATAATCATCTTATTGGTCATTGCAAAAGTTTCTAACATTGCTCTTCACTTAGTTATCAAGAACTGATATATGTCAATTCTAATTCCAACAAATTTTCCTTTCTTTGCAGAGCTATGCATTTCTGGTGATAGGAGGGTAGTACTGAGCCCTCGAAGAGTGATGCTTGAGATGGCCCATTATATACCCAATTTCAATCTGACAAGCCAGCAGGTGCTATTACGTCTCTTGCATTGCTTTATTTGATGACTTTAAGATTTTCAGACTTTTAGTGCAATCTCCTTGTTTGGTGCTTAGGATGCAGCAGAAGCACTCCTCCATCTTCTCTCCTCCTTAAGGGAGGAATTTTCAGAGTGGTACGTTCCAGTTCGAAGTCCTCTAGCCGTTGTTTCTGATACTACCAGTAGGGTTCTTTCTTCAAAGAGTAGAGACAACCAAAGTGAACAGCAAAGATGGCAGAAGCACTTCCTCGGGCCTTTTGATGGGATTATTCGTAGCTTTTTAACGTGTCAAAGTTGTTCATCTCAGGTTCATATGGCATTCACAAGGATGTTTTTTTTTAAAAGCTTTGATGAGTCACTTTTGTCATTTTGTCAGAAGCACATTATGTCTCTGACCTTGGATCTGAATTGTATGTTGTTGTTCAGGTTTGGACATATAGGTTGTAGACTTGTAGTGATCCACTTCTTCATCTGCTGAATATGGGCTTTTCTTGTCTTTGCAGATTTCGCTGAATTTTGAATTTTTCCATACTTTGCTACTTTCTCCTGTGCTGTGTAATGGCTCAACCATTGTAAGTTCACTAAGGATCTACCTGGATATAGCTTGAAATCTTTGTCATTTTGTTTTCACCTTGGAACTTATTTGCTTGGAATAGATAGGAGGTTGTACATTGCGAGATTGCTTAAAGCAGTTTGTTGCTGCCGAGAGAGTTATCAATTACCATTGTAGTCGATGTTGGCACGTCGCTGCAGCGAAGTACTTATCATTGGTTAGGCCAAGTGAGGTACTTACTCAAAGTCATTAACTTATTCCGTCTCTCTCAACTGCTTTGGGGCAAATTATACTTGAGTTTGTGCATGTTCTACATTCTCATCTGCATATTCCTTAATCCTGGTTTGGGATATCAGACGCCACCCATCTCTCCATGTTGTGTGAAAAATCTTACGATATTTTGAAGTTACTTAGTGCTTATATAGATCAATGTTGCTTTTGTGCCTTTTTCCCCAGATGGATATCATGAAACTTAAGTCATGCAGTGGTGGAGATTTATGTGACTGCCAAAATCAGTTCAATCTCGAGATGCTACCTTGGTCAAATGATTTTTCGCAAACTGTTAGGCAGTCAACTATTGCCCGTCCGCCGGAGGTATTACTGAGTCTTTGCTCTGCTCAATGTAAAGGAAGCCATGATCTCTTTTGATAAATGAAATTAGATTCCTGAAGTCTCTTTTTAAGCTTCTCACATAGTGCATTTGCCTGTTTATACATAGTGCACATTCTTGTGGGCACAGCAGCAATTACACAGGATGATGAATTTCATGAAATCTAAAACCATGCTTCATTCTCGCAAATAGAATTTGCTTAGCATGGTTCATGGTAGATGTGGCTCATGCTTCTGGAAGCAATTATAAAGTGGATATAGCATCATATTTGTTGTGAAAGTGGATATTCTTGGATATTATATTGTGAATTCAGGAACTTTACTTCAAATATTTGTTTTTAATTGATGGGTTTAACTCCAGTATACTATGAAAGGTGAAATTTAATACACTTTTAAATCTTTTGAGTGTAAGACTTTTCTTTTTCTATTGTTGGTTGAAGGCCTTCTCTTTTGACATGTTGGAAGTGAAGGATGAGGTCAACATGCAAACCCACTTTCTTTAATTTTAATGAGGACCTAGCTTGAAGCAGGTATCCCATTGTTTGCCAGCCTTATTGGGCTGACAGAAGCTCCCTCCTGGGAAATGTGGATGCTACTCTACGCTATGGCAATAAAGAAAACACAGATTAAAGCCTAATTTGTCTTTTCTTTTATGAAAAAAAAAAAAAAAGAAGCATTTATCTGACTTTCCTGTATAAAATTATGTTAATGTGAAAAAAGTAAAAATTCCAGATGATTCTGAATGACCTTAAATGTCAACATATGTATGTAAATAGAAACCAAATCTGAAATGCTAAAAGCAAAAGGAGAAGCAAAAAGTTCTAAAAATTAGAAATCATTCCGGATAGACCATAACCTTCCTTATGTAGGGCTTCTCCTTTTCTCCCCTCCTATCATGAGGTAAAACAATTTTTATGTGGATTTTGTTAACGAGTACACTAGAGATATTGATTAAGTAATTAATTCAGGAAACTTTGCAATTTCCCATACATTTATTGTCCTAGAACTAAGAGATCAATCTTTTGAAATTGTATTATTCCAAGTAAAGTATGTTTAACAAGTGTATTGGAGACACTAGTTAGCAAGAGCCTTTTCCATATTTGGAGGGCTAAATTTGTGTGCTTTCTGCCTGCAGATTTTGTGCATTCAGTTGCAACGGGCTTCAGTGAATGAATTTGGAGAGCCTCTTAAACTTCAGGTACTTAAGGATTCTTGCCTTGAGGTTTCACTGGCAATCTTGCGCTGGCAAGATTTCTAGGGATATCTTCCGTAGTTCTGTTTATTACTTGAGGAAGTCCTCCCAATCTGCTGTCTAATAGTGTACTTGTCTTCAACTGAGTACCTTGTCTAGCACTGGATCTTTATTAGTCATATTGACCATTCCCAAGCATGTTATTCAAATGATTTTCCTTGTCCCCTTTTCCAGCTCAAAGCAGATTGGGAGTAGATACCACATGATTGTCTTTTTGTGACCTTTTATTTGTATTCTCATTTGAAACTTGCTGTGGTCCAGTCTTGGGCTATTCTCACTGCGCAACAACATTATTGATGATTGTAGGGTCACATTTCGTTTCCGTTGGTTCTGGACCTCTCTCCTTACACAACAAATAGGGTAGGGATGCAAATCATGAAAGGAAGTGTTCCCGCTGGGCAAGGGAACCTTAATAGTCAACAAATAAGCCCTCTTTCTGTGCAGTCTAACATGCACATTGATTCAGAAAGTCACAGTATCCGGTTAAGAGGGTTAGTAGACTATGAATTTGGGTCTGTTGTGCAGCAGAAACCCTTCAAAGAAGAGGCGGAGGTGGCCAATGGATCCAGCTCTAGTGACTCATGTAATGATGAATGCATTATATCCCATGGCAAGGTTAGTAGAATCCATAACTGATGTGCTACTGGATTAGCTGTAGGGAATAACGACTATAAAATCACATTATTAGGGCAATTCCATAGTGAGCTAAACTGACCATTTATCCAAATAAGAGTTGGCTGCATGTAGCTATTTTTGGCAATATTGCTTGGCAAGCTCATAGCTACTGTGTTTCATGTCTAGTCTTGGATCATCGTCCCTGTTCTCTTGTTCCCTGTTCTCAATGTGCCCTCTGTTAAATGCAAAGGCATTCTATGTTCTTTTGTTGAGTAATTGATTTCTCACAAATTAGCTAGAAATTTTAAATCTACAGCCTGGTATTTTCCAACATACTTGACCATCAAATTGCCCAGCTTTCTTAAGCTTCCATGTTTCTCCCCCCTGGAGTGTAGGATGTGATGCCCCAAGCTTCAAAAAGTCATTGGTACTGTCTTGTTTCAGTGGTGGAACATTTTGGAAGAACAGGAAGTGGCCATTATACAGTTTACAGAAGGGTAAGAACCAAGCCGCCTGAGGAGGAAAATCAGCCATACTCGGAAACTGCCTCAGAACAATGGTTTTACATTTCAGATTCGGAGGTGTACAATGTGTCAGAAAGTGATGTTCTTGCTGCTGAGGCTAGCTTGCTTTTTTATGAGAGATTGGTTTAGGGCTGAGATGTACATGTCAAAAGTAACAACTAGTTGCCTGTAATGGTTGAAGTTCCATGATCAGAGAATCTGAGGCTTTTTTTTCAAATGCACTTTCGAGAAATGAAGAGCGAACCAACAGTGCATATCTGACATGAAGGAAGCTTTAGCAACCCAGACACTGGTGATTTTGTACAATTGCAGACTCCTTGGCGTGGTGAAGAGTCAAGGGCATGCTCTGCCCAAAGAAAAAGATCAAACGATTTATGTTGTCTTCTAAGGATATGGGGATTTCAGCAGAGCAGATCATGCAAGCCAGCAAGAAAGGTCCGTGATGAAAGAGTATCCTTGAGACAGATTTTTGTTTTTGCATCAAGGGGATGTATCTTGGGGCAGTGGTTGTAGGATTCTTTCAGTTGTTGATTAGAATTTCAATCTTCATTGGATAGGTATTATAGGGAAGCCAAAATACCACCAAATTCCATTCTGAGTTTTGTTGTCTTTCTGGTTTTAAGTACTTTGCCAAACAGGTGGCTGATTACACCATCTATATGTTAATGATGATGTCTCTCCTACCTGGAATCTGAATTGTTGAGAGGGATGTTACACGGTTACTTGCATCACTGGTCATCAGGTTCACACGGTTATTACCCATCAATAAATGATATTTCTTACTCCTATTTTGCACAGAAGTGTACAATTGTGTTGATTGAAAAGGACAGACTGAGGATGACTAGAAGAACAAAAAGTACACTCATGTATCTGTGTGTCTGCGTACCAACGCCCATCTGTTATGGTCATTATGAGAGATACATAGTATTTTTAAGTTGTGTTACGAGAGAACACAGTGTTTCATTGAAATCTAATCATGAAATGAGGATTGATTTTCATAAGTTGAGCTGGACACTTGCCAATTATCTCTCTCCGTGAAAACGCTTTCCTGGAGGGTATGGTACGGGGTCTCTGATTTGTTTGACATATACAAGGTTAGCCACGAGTAAAGATGCTCGGATTGTTATCAGCGATATCATTCGGACAGGTCATGTGATGTTCTCGTCATGATGTGTCAGTCGGTGGGGCGTGATCTATATTTACCTCTTCTTGTTCACCAATTTTTTGTTGAAAGAGGGGAAAATATCATCCACGCCCCTTGCTGATGGATTACAATCCAAACAATTAAAATCTCCTACACATACTTATTGTTGGTGGGCATTTTCATTTTGGCAACTCCAAATAGCTCCTGAAACTAGTCGCATTTAACCAATTGACATTGAGGTTTAGCCTGATGAACTTCGGAGACATGAGAGATGGCCATTTTACTTATGTGTTACATCTAGGGTTCTATCACAAAAGCAAAAAAAAAGGATCGACTTGCACTAAAAAGAGGTCAGACCCTTAAAAGGCCTTACAGGAGCTTTTGGAAAACACAGGTTGTTTGTTCGATTCTAGCTCAAAGTACATGGCGCTGTGTTGTGAAACCTCTCATAAAAAACACTCAACAGATTCTTTTCCTTTCACTTCCAATGGAGTATTTCTTCTGCTCCTCTTCTTGCGTCATCAACAGATTAATAAATATGGTGATTACGTATCAAGCTTAACTGGAAACCTTTCTTTGAGGTAATCTCACCACTCGTACAGCTCACCATGATCAAGTAGGTTGTATAACAGCAGAAGCTGAAATTAGACCCCTCTATCCAAAATAAAAAAGAGAAACTTGGAAAAAGGGAAGGAACAAATACATTTAGCTCGATTTTTTCATCTAATGTCATGAATCAATGATCCATCCAAGTCTTTCCCAAGTAACAAACCTGGCAGGTACTCAATTCTGATGCCTGCATGACCTCAATGAATTGAAATAGAAAAGGTGAATGACTTGATTTACATTATACTCACCATTGAGTTCATGATGCATTTGTCTGATTAGTACTGTGCGTACTGTCATTTCTTCTACAATAATTTAACATCTAGTTGATGCTGAATCGATAGAAACTATATATACTATACATGTAGTAGAGAAATCACCCGGTTTCCATCCCTAAAAACTTTTGTTCTTGCATATCCAGGTTTTGCGCATGAATATATATGACCAAGTACATATGCAACAACTAGATTTGCTTGGGGTGACAGAAACTATGCAAATTTAATTGTGGATCGGAGTCTTCTTCTTCGCAGGAGAGTAATCTATGAATGAAAAATCATCATCGGCTTCCATTGTTCCTTCTTCTTTTGGTGTATTTGCATCTTTGGGAACTAACACATCAATATTTTCCACAGCAGCAGCATGCAAAGTCCGTCCTGCAAACAATAAAAGAACAATCTGCTCAAAATCATCATAGTACTGTTAATACAAATGCTGATGTAACCTCCTCATTTAAAATAATATACATTTACATATGCACTTCTTCAAAGCTTTGAATGGGATTTTCTTTTCATCAAATCCAAGTTCATCTTCTTGAACACACATCAGAAGTCATGACAATCGTAGATATTGCAAAAGGTATATCATTATTTTATCTAAATCCACCATAAAATTGCGTCACACCTTTAAGCTGATCAGCTTAAACATGGACTGCCAAAACCTTTCTGTGAAAATTCTAAAAAAGTAGCATCGGGAATTAGAGAAAATACGTAGAAAGAGATACACAGGAACTATAATTACCTTGGGCAGTGATGGAGATGAAGCAGAGGAAGCAAAATGCCACAAAAACAAGTCTCTTGCATGAGAGCCTATTATTATTGGCCATATTCCTCACAAGCTTCTTCCCTTAATCTATATGTGTAGTCAATCTTCTTTTCATGTCACTTCTTGTGTGTCTGCATTATAATTTTTCTCTTTATATAGACATAAGCTGTACTTGCCATGGACATGAGTTGCTCTATGACGGTGACAGAGAAATACTTCCTTGTAATAATTCTCTACGTGAAGTCCACATCGATGTCTCCTTCTCTGTCCTGCATGAAGATGCTAGCCCTAGGTTTTGGAGATAACTCTCCCAAGTCCCAATACAAGTCCAAACCTTGAAAATGAAAATAGAAAGGAAAAAGCTTTTAGACTACGGATTCTCTTTAGAGGGGTCTCAAAAAACTGTTTCTAAAATAGTTGTATCGTGCTATGGACTGCAAATGTCGTCCTCCGATGAACAAAGCACATATTGGATCCTCTTGGGTTGCTTTTTAAATTTATGGGCTCTCTTGAAAGGTCTATTTTTGTAAAGGGACTTATGAATCATGATGATTTAGAAAATCAATCATATTCGTTCCATCCACCATTAGCGAAAAACAGATATTAACCACACAAGTTTGTGGAGAATAACTATTAATAGAATGATCATATATTGATATACTAGACTTGAATTCCCACCATGTCAATAGTCTAAATATAGTTCAAGGAAAACATGTTTTTCATAGGCGTTGGTAAGAAAATAAGTCAGATTCATATTGAAGTACATAAGAAATATTTTAAACTCGACATGAATTTATTTATTTATGAATTTAGTATATGATAGAAGAGTCCCACATTTGAGCTTCTTGGCTGATGATAATTTAATTATTAGCGAACGTTTCGATAAAAGATGTCTCTATATTCCACTGTATGAAATTCAGTAATTTATATCTTGATTCATCAGTATTTTTTCTGGTTAAAATTCGCCTAGGGCTATCTAAGATGTACATCCTACACATCTTCGGACAAGACACCACTCCAAGCTCATCCCGTTGGAGGAAGCAGGGTTTTCCATTTTAATACAGTATTGAGAAACTTTTTTAAAGTTTGATGGCATCATCAGTGACAAATTTAAGCCAGGTTATAGGAGGTGTATGGATATTAATCTTAACATACCTTTTCTGAATGATTTCGGACAAACCACTGTCTCCCCTATGAGTGGATATCTTTGCCCAGCTGAGCAAGATTTACTTGCTATCTGTGGTTGAGGTGGCTCAAAGCCTGTAGCAAGAAACAGGCGGGGAACAGCTTCAAGCAAGCTATACCTGTATATGTATTCATGTTTCTATTCTTAGATCAACATTAAATGTCAATGGCCTTCTCATTTTGTCCAGTTGACATAATAATGTTGTTGCTGAAGAGAACATGCGGATTTCATTTCGTTTCTTTTTAGTGAGAATTGAAGTAGGTCACACGGATTTCCATTGCATACTCTCCAGGCACACTAAATGACTATGATACGTATCAAATTTTATTGGCCGACCAGACTATTGGTAATGGGTAAGGTGGTAGAATTGAATAGAGAAATCCTACACTTCACTAAAACCATTTCACCAAATGCAAAACGCATTCGTATTATGTGTAGTGGTATGTTATACATCAAGATGATCCTTATTAAGTATACTTAACAAGTGTCGTGAGAGTTCTGATAATTAAGAACTTCCGACATTTGTAAACAAAATGGCTGCAACTGTAGATTGAAAAGTGTGCACTCCCCCTATTTGGATACTTAATAAGAAATGCCTCAAAGGCAGTCTTTAACTAGCAAAACCCATCTTTAAAAAGTATTACTTCTATAAGATCTTGACAGGGTTTGTTTGATTCAATCAAGTTTTGGAAAGTGGTGATTATAATGGTGAAAGGGACTAAGAGACAAGGTTCGAGCTTCAGATAAGGCAAATGACCGTGTTAATGTACCAAAGTCACATGGCTATGCCCTAATGAATATCCATTAAGTGGCCCTGCCTTGTCTATAAAGAGACTGTGCATACAATGATAAACGTGATCTATCGTACTGCTAATTGGGGCTTCGAATTGGAGACATCAATTGATTGAAAAGATAGGACAACTGGATTTGATGAAGAGCCTCGATGGATAGGTCTTGGGTGTGCAGATAGATATATTAGATCACATATCATTGTCCGGGGAAAGTAACCATACATACTTGCCTTCATATGAACTTTTGCTATGCAATGAGCTCAACTAGGGCAATGCCTAGCTCGAATAAGGTCATGACACGTGTCTTGTTATCGATATTGTCCAAATCAGCACTATTTAATAGGAAATCAAGCACGGTCGAACCACACTCGCATGTCCTACATACTAGTAAGTGCCCGTGTGTTGGTGCGGAGCACCGCTTATGATATGGATATTACAACAAAGTTACATGAAAAAATATTTACTGTCATATCTTAATTCTTTTGAAAGGAACCATCCCAAAATAGTTATATGTTAGGATGTCATGGGAAAATGAAAACTCCATGGGAAACATTGCTATTAGTTGTCTAATGGACTTTAAAGTTCTCTTCGTTGCTGTCTATCTCTATTAGTAAAATCCTCGTACTCTTTCGATTGGCCGGTGTTAGGCCGTCCCTAGCGATGTTCGTTCTGGCGGCTGAGAAGGTCTAGATGGAATCGCTGCTGAAACAGGCCTGGAACTGTAAGCTCAGAAGATGTTTACTGTTCAGGCCATCACCAACCACCTCCCAGGACTTTATCCGGCCTTCCTACGGAGGGTGATGGCAGGCGCCCCTGTCCTTCCTTCTTCTTCAACTGGCATTGTAGAGGAGCTGCAGGAACTAGGGTTTGTCGAACATGGGGTAGGGAAAACGGTAGATTAGTTGACTGTCTAGTTCGTTGCCTTGAAACTGAAATGAGCTTGGAGCAGGGTGCCCTCCTGCTGCTTTTTCCATTGTTGAATAAAATGATTTATCGAAAAAAAAACTGCGTATGACCCAATATATTGAAAGAAGGGCGCGATTATATAGACGTGCTATCAAAATTTTATGCAGATTATGAAAGATGACAACAGTTCAAATGACATTCCAAATATCCCTAATATATGTAATGATATCTTTTAGCATCCAAAAAGCCAAAACCCTCGACAACAATCAAATTTCTAAAGCATCTTACCTAAGGATTCTAATATATACATCCTTCATAAGCGAACAAAACATCTGTCATTTGATCAAAATAATTTTTAAGCCAAGTAAAGATCAGAAAAGGAAACAGAAAAATCTAATATGAGGGAATAAAAAGCTAAAGGAATCAAACTAAATAAAAGTGAAAAGAACGCCCTTCCATGCCTCTTTGATGTATTTAGGATTTACCCATGTTTAATATCCTTAGGAAAGCATTGACAAGAATTTGGTATCATGAAATGAAATGAGATAAAATGAGAATCATTAAATGCTTTAAAATCCTTCGAATAAGCATTCCACAGAAATTAAATAGTTGTGTCAATAAGATAATTAAGAGGATGTCCACATGTTCATCACTTGCTAGTGAACTATTATTTTCATCGACAGTGAACAACTATTATTTTCATTGACAGTGAACAGAGTCAAATCTCCTTTTCAAAAAAAAATAAGAAGGCAACTTTCCTCCCTCCATTAATAGTTCTTTGACATTCGAGAGGCAAAGATCTTTTCTCACAAATTGTGGCTCAAAGTATAATTTTGTCCCGAGAAATAAGCAACTAGATTTACATGCTTTCCATCATGGACAGACTAGGACATGAAAGAAAAAAAATAGAGAAAGAAAGGCAAAACAATAGTAAATGAAAATATGAATAAGATGGCCCGTTGAAGAGGTCATCAATGCATGGGGTGAGGGTCCGGTCCATATTGACGCTAATCCAGCCAGCTCGATCACACTATAGAGCCCACTTTAAGTTTCTGTGATCACTAATATCTTAGATTAGCATTTTCATTCTTTCTCCTTCAGACATTCATTGCATCTTTTTCGTTGACTCTAGGGGCCCTTTCTGAGTAATAATTATCACCACTGAAAATTATTCGATGCTTTGAATTTGGGTAGATTGAGCAGGGACCGATCACACCGTCACCTTTCAATGGGTATGACGTAAAATATTTAAATATTAAATTATGCATTCATCTATAAGGTTAAGTTTTTAGAATGGTTGGTAGGTGTCTCATAAGAAGTCTTGCCTTGGAGAATAAGTGTTAGAATATTTGCAATTTAATTTACAAGATTCAAGCTTTTCAGAACGGTTGACAAATGATCACATAAAATTTTTACTAGACGTGCTAAAAGTTGGGTGGGTTATCCATGTTTATGAACATTGTTATTGACTATGAAGAAAGAAGAAAAAGATCACAGAAGGGTTGGAATCTCCATGGAAATCCACTCCCGCCTGGCAAGTCAGAACTTGTTGACTTCGAAGAGTGCACTAACTTGAATCAAATCAATGTTTTGGTCCCGAAAATGATTTGTCCCGTCGAGACAAAGTTGGGACACCTTGTCGACCGAAACCCAAGCAACACCCGCACGTTCAGGGAGATTCTGACCGGGGCCCCTCCCCCGGTCCGGCCCATCTTCGAGCCGAAAAGAATGGACCCCAAGATCACAAAATCACTGAGCTTCATGTTGTGGATCACATTCCACATCCAACTGCATCGCGTGGTTCTTTCTGCACCATATGGCTGACCCTAATAAGACTCGAAAACTGATCTGTCGTACTCCAAACGCGGTCGGCAGAGTTCGGGTCCTGACACGGACGAGTTCCGCCACATGTGTAGACTGGACCGGGCCGGTACGCATAGGATAGTTAGGACTTGTTGATTATATTTTGGAAGACTCGATCACTTGATACTTGCGCCTACATTTTAACTTTCATGCACCAACTTAAGCACAAGGAGCTTTTGCCTAGGATAGTTAGGACTTGCACCCGAGCCAATAGTACATTATAAAGATTCATTCTCAATGCACATCAGAGCAATTTACTGGATATATAAAGTGCATAATCATATGTTACATAGAATCATTCTCAATGCACCAGCGAATTTATTGAATATACAAACTGCATACTCCTTTATTTTGCAATGGACGGACTAATTTATTGATTGTACAACTTTAGTAGCCTCTCAAAAGAACAATTTATGACTCGGAAAAGAGGAACAATGCTCAACAGAAAGAAGGGGCATGATCAATGGACAATGAAGCTTCAGGCAATTTAAGGATGAATGGAATCGCACTCTTGTGGCCTCAAATCCTTAATATTCCACTCCAAAGAACTTGGATATCTTCTCGGGGTTGAGGTGGCGCCAATCCAGAGTGGAGAGCGATCTCCGGAAATGCGGAACCTGGTTGCCTTCCTTGGGATTGATGATATCCGTTATGGAGGCCTGCAAGAGGGCGCTATAGTTCTGGATATTCCTGGCAGCGTTCGGGTGGCCTTCGGTCCTTGGGGATGATGCTTTAAGGTTGGATCGGTGCATTGGCGAGAGAGAGACGTGTATGCTGTCCTCATGCAAGTTCGGCTTCAGGCTGAAGGAAGTGCTACTTGTGCTATTGCTCGTCGCCTCTTGACTCTGGGTGCTTGTCTCCGCAATCTTCTCCTGTAAAGAAGAACTTTTTGTTGAAGTGCGTATAAAGAAACTACCCTTTAAGGATGTTAAGGAGACACTTCAAAAGTATTATGCTCTTCGAGATAAATTATTCTTAAACAACTAGTGAAGCATGAAATTCTGTGATTTGGCCTTGGGCCAGAACGTGTATGGTTGCTCATTTGAAGATTATAGTATAGTTGAATATGTATACCTCTTTAGAAGATTCAGAACCCTGTTTGGCTTCGACAGCTAAAATGGCCTCCCCATCATGTGCTTTCCCGTTCATTTGAGACAATTGCTTTGATCTCAAGGACTTGCGTCTGCACATTGGAATGAACATAATAAGGACATGTGAAAAGCTCTCGAAGAGTTTGGGAATGTTTTTGTTGATAGTAGACTATCATGACAATATAGTGTTCAAACTGAACCTCTAACACTCCGTACGCTATATGTTGATTGTCTGTTTTACCATTAAGGTGGTAAAAACTGGTCAGTCGAATGTCTGTATCACCTTGAAACATGTTCATCTGCAACTACATACAGTTTAGACAACGATTTGCAAGCATACCTTCCAAAGCACTGGAAAAGGGTCGAGTGAAACAATACAAGCACACTGATAGGCTTTCTAGCTTCGAGCCATGCATGAGCTATCAGGCAATGCAACATAAGATGTTTGCCTTTTAATCTCAAGCGGTTAAATCTCTCTTATATTCAAGTACTGCCGTGTGTCAGGCAGACGATGTGTATGCATCAATCATGACAGGCATGATTTGCAGTTTTCCCCACATATGATGTGTTAATCAGCGACCAAACTTTTTTCATTATTGCACCATCTTTGGCACTACTTCTATTCTTCGAATGAAAACAACTTTTGTAATATTGGCGCAGAACTTGCCTCTTTATGATCTTAGCTTGATGAGATGGTGGAGGTTCCTCGATCTGCAGCACAGGTAGACCTGAGAGGTTGCATGCCAGTGGACTGGAACTAAAGAACTGCAAGCAGAGACCTCTAATAATGTTAGACAAAGAGCAAAGATGCCATCGTTTATCAAAGTGATTCCTAGAATGGAGAAGTTGATAAATCCGTCATCTGCAGCATCGTCAACCTGCTTATGACTCAATATCACATCAACATATGTTGCTATCACAAAGTTGATAACTGAATAAGCCCTCGAAATCTGATCATTATGACAGGAAAAGAAGCAGATGAGAAATTTCTCATGCTCACGTCATTTTTCAGAGCAGAGGCTGCAGTACCCCGATAAGCTGGGTCCAGAGCAAGAAGCTTGGTCAAGAGACCAAATGATGAGGATGGGAAATCCTTGAAAGTCTCACGGTAACTAGGCTGATGATGTGACGGTGGTCGGTAGGTCATCTGTAGCTTATTTCTCTTCCAGTAGTCTTCCGAGGGTGCGCCGCAGAGTTTGAAGATTCTATGAAGTTGCTCGACCTGAATGACAAGCCCATATACCTCAGACACGAAATGCAAGAAAAATGCTTTCTAATTATGGGCTAAGGTAGATCCATATAGGTTTTACCTCTGTTTTCCCCGGCATGAATGGCCTTCCGAGGAACATCTCAGCCAGTAGGCATCCGGCACTCCAGAGATCAATGCCGGCCCCATAATCAGTAGAGCCTAGCAGGAGCTCTGGAGCTCTGTACCAGAGCGTGACGACTCGGCTTGTGAGCTGACGCTTTTCATTAGGATTGAAGAAATTAGCAAGTCCAAAGTCCGCGATCTTCAGCATGCCACTCTTGTCTATCAACAAGTTCGATGCTTTGATATCTCGGTGGAGAATTCCTTTCTCGTGGCAATGGCGGAGACCCAAAAGCAGCTGGTGCATATAGCACTTGATCTGTCATTGTACAAGAGAGGTGCAACAGAGATGAAATTTGTTACGCTCAAGTTTATAAGGAACTTGTAAGAAAACAAATTGAGATACTGCAACTATTTCTAGAGTTGAATCTTTAATGAGTCATTCTAACAAAACATAATTGCTTGGTGCCTAAGTAACTTCATAGTTGGTGAGTGCACAAGCTAAAATTAATGACCTGGGGTTCTGAGAGACGCAAGCCTAGGCGGCAGATTATTTTGGTCAAGTCATATTGCATAAAATCGAAGACCAAGTAGAGACTATACTGCATCCTCGAGGTGGCAATCCCTTCAAGCTTGATCACATTAGGATGGTCTAGCTTCTGCAATATCATGATCTCTCTGGCCATGAACTTGACACTCTCAGGCTCTGTCGTATCAAAGCGGACCTTCTTGAGAGCCACAATTTTCCCGGTGTCCCTGTCTCGAGCTTTATACACATTGCTATAGGTTCCGTGGCCAACCTGCCAAATCAAACACCCGTAAGATTTAGACCAAAATGGGTCCAAGGAAAGCAATCTGTGCTAGTGTAGTAGCAGTAAAGAAAATCAAATGGAGGAGAACAGACTCATACAAAGGGTGAACTCAGGGAATATCAGGAACAAAATTACAGTATCAAGATACAGAATCATCGTGTAATATTTATATAACGGGTAACCTTGACATGATATTACTAACTTATCAAGTCATCTTCTTGGTTGTAAATTTTTATATTCACTGAAAATGAGATTGCTTGTGATCGAGTGCATAGTTATATGTCAGCAAGTCGTACAAAAAAGGTTTTTCCTAAAGCTTCACTTTTGTGTCTTATTCAAATTCACGCGCGCATCATGCAATTACAAGCATGAAAAACTAGGACTACGAGATGCTACTATCTGTAACACCTAGGTGAGTCGTGCTTATTGCTAAAAATTCTAAATCATCATCCAAACTGATAAGGATCTTCAAGGAAGAATAGTTAAAAGATTTGAAGTACATTGAACAGCTTAAAGGGATTTATTGATTTCACTAACCTTGGCCAGCTTATCATAAGAATCAGCAGACTTAGGAACCAAACCAGCCAGAAAATCCTTGTTAACATTATCAAGAAGCCACTTGGGCCAACCATCCACAAGATCATCTCCTCCACCTCCATTGATCTTCTTATTGTTCACTCTCTGATCACTGAGGACATTATCATTCCCGACACTGCCATCACTCTTGCTCTTCGCTCTCTCCTTGCCCAGCCCTCTCGAGACCACCTTATTCGCTCCTCCTCCTACTCCACCTGATCTTTCAGCGACACTTCCCACCGCGATGGTGATCTTGTTGTCCTTCGCTTCACACCTGACAGCAGGCTTATTGTTGCCGCGACCCTTGTCAGCCTTGACATAACCTTTTTGGAGCTTCAGCTTCTCGTGCCCGTGGGATGGCGAGGTCCTGGAAGCCCTCGACTGAGCACACCCCATTGTTGTCGTTTCAAGAGAGGAGAGAGAGTTCCAAAGAGGGTCTGAGTGCAACTGGTTCCAGAGAATGAATGCAACGGAGAGAGCGAAGAGACAACATTGTAACGAACGAAACGTTGGACAAGTTTGCGCTGGAGAGGATGAACGAGAATGCGTGTGGAGCAAAAAATGCTCGTGATACTCTCCGTCCTCTTGGCCGGCATAGCTTGGAGCTTTCTAACGTGTAATCAGTAACAAGTTTCGTCCAAATACCAAGCACATCTAATAGTGCACCGGGGGTGAACTCGCTTTGTTAAATCCCACAAGCAGGAAACGTCCTCACTATTCTTTGCATTATTATGATTGTTCTTGATTATATTCATCACTCATTTCATTGATCATTCGTCCTCAGGTGATCGATAGGTTGAATGTACTCGATACACTTATGTTCAGACCATGCGACAGTGGCTGGTGCTCGCCTCGGCTCCTCTGCCTGCGACATGTATATGATTCTTTCTCGATGACACTAGGTGAGGAAGAGTGGGAATGGATGATTAGAACAGAATAGAATCGAAGTGTTAGTTAAAATGCGCATCGGCATTGGTGTTCATTGTGCTTGTGCTAATAATAGGAAGGTATCAAAATGAAAGGCACCATCGCTCTAGTTATTGCTGTACTTATTGTTAGCCACGCGAATCTTTGAAGACAAAAAATAGAGAAGAAAACGAGCAAATCTTACATATAAAAAAAAAAAAAAACTCTTTTAAAATTAGAAAGAGAAAAATCACAGCGCCACACTAAGCAATCTTTTCCCTATCACCATTAGTATGGGAGTTACGAGCTTCAGTGTTGTAACTACAAAGATATTGCCTCAATTTACAGCAAGAGTCCAAGACATACATAATTATCATGGAAATTACATATATGTCATTAACAGCATAGAAAAACCCTACTTTTTGCTTTAACGTGAAAATTTCATGCATGTTGTTTGCAGTAAAAGCTCTGAGCTTTATATGAAATATGTCAGGCAGTAGAAATCTATCAACATCGAGTAGAAAAGAGTAGTTGAAGCTACTCGCGGCGAAATTTAGCAAGAGATCTCTCTAGCTCTTGAAAATCTTTGTGTCTGAAGAAAAGCATTAAGAGATATCTTAGAAGTAATAAAGACGTTGATAGAGCTTATCAATGCCCAGAGCTAAAGATTAAATGTTCCATGAAAGGCAATTGTCAAACTCCACAGCTCAATTAACAACTCAATTAATCTCCCACTTGAAGGTTGATCTTCAAAACAGCAGTAACCTTTCATGGTCTTCGCTTATCTTTGAACCTAATTCTCTTAGCGTGGTGGCCCTCCCATCCCTCTAAACATGGAGACCAACTGAGGCAATACGCAGCTTCAGTTCTCATTGGTGACAACCTTTGTTAAGATATCTGTTGCATTTTTTGCTTCATGAAAAATCTTCTTAAATGACAATGTTCCATCATCTATCGGCTTTTGTCCTTAAATGAAATACCAGATTTTTTACAAAACAAATAGCACTCTGACCATCACTAAAGAGAACACTACTATCCTGTTTCTTGCTTATTTTCTTTAGAAAATTTTTCAACCAAATTATCTCCTTGCCATCTTCAAAATAGCAACATACTCCACTTCAATAGTTGAAAGAGCCACACACTTCTTAAGTCTAAACATTGAACTGATTCTAGTGCCACATAAAGTAAAAATATAACCCGAGGTGCTCTTCATAAGTCACCACCAAGATCTACATATATAAAGTTAGTTTTGTAGAGTTACACCATTTTTCATAAAACATAATGACATATATAAAGTGCCTCTCAAGTTCAACCAAAAAAAAAAAAGGTCTCTTAGGTATCTTAATGCCACTTTACAGCTTCTCAATGCCTTATTCCTAGATTAGTCATGTATATACTCGCAACTCCCACTATGTGAGTTATATCTAGTCTAATACACACCATTGTATACATTAAACTGCCGACAGCTGACGCATAAGACACTTTAGCTATATACTCCTGCTATTCACCTTCCTTTGGCAACTACTTCTTCAAGAGTTGAATGACTTCCTAAAGGAGTCTACGCTTTGCATTCTAACTCCGAATCTAAGATTGCTTCCGACTCTAGGCCTTTTACTAGTTAGTCTTGGTAAAGCCCCAAGACGGTGTATTTTTTTGAAACAAGGCACTCGGTAATGCGACATAAAGATTGATTAAAAAAATTATGGTAAAATCCATTGATTCATCTAGTGACTAAATATATGATCCATTTACAAGTTTACTAGATCGAAAATTGATGACATTCAAAAACTTATAAATCCGACGTCACATTTAGTAAAGATTTATGATACATGTATAAGATGTACTCAATGTGTGCGAGCCTACCCAACAAATGTGTTAGGAATGACATCGTGCGATGGATGTAAAGCTAAGCAAATTGCTTCTGCTCCAAGAACAGAGAACTATGTCGATCGTAAGCGATGTGAATCCGCCTGTCCAACACATTTTCAAAATACTTTTCTTAAGATAACTTTGGAATTCCTTCATATCTATCTAGCATGATCCTCATCCCAAGAATCTAATTCACTACTACTAAGTCCTTTATCTCAAAATCTTTAAACAATTGTGGTTTCATTATGTTGATCTCCCTCATGCTAGATTCTACAATGAGCATATCATCCACATATAGTAGCAAAATAATATAGTAGTCATCAAATTTCTTGTAGTAACAACAATAATCCATTTCACTCTTGGTGAATTAGTTACCGCACATAAAGATGTCAAATTTTATCGTTTCACTGTCTCGGAACTTGTTTCAAGCTACACGTGCTTTTTTTCAGCTTGCAAGGCATAAATTTATTTTCAAGAACCTAAACAACTTTATAATTATACCAATTAGATATTCTCTTCTAAGTCACCATAGAGAAACCCAATTCTTTACATTCAACTGTTCTAGATGTAAATTTTCAATAGCAACAATACTCAACATTAGCTTGATTAAAGTCAATTTCACAACAAGAGAAAAAGTGTATAATTAATTCCTTTTTTTATGCTAAAAACCTTTTATTACTAGTCTTACTTTGCACTTCTTGTTGCCATCAGGTTCTTCTTTGATCCGGTATACCCACTTATTCTACAATGCCTTTCACCTATCTAGTAACTAAGTCAACACTCAAGTTATGTTCCTCTTGAGCGAATCCAACTAATTCTGCATTCCTAACTTCCGTTCAACAGAATATTTAACCTATATTGTTTTTGAAAAATTTTATGGCCCGCTAGCGCAAGTCAAAAGCGAAAAATGCAATGACCAAAAATACTTCTATACAGGTCTAGATATTCTACTGGATCTTCTTAAAGTGGGTTTAGGTATATCAACTATAAATTTTTCACACGAAGTAAAGTGAAACGACACACTTAAGTTTAGAATTCAAGACTCAATCAGACTGTCAATGTTCAAAATTAAAGCACTACTGCCAAATGTCTCTTTAAGACTTGTATTCACAACTTTCTCTTTTCTCAATTTCGATCATGATACTGAATTTTCTTTTTTAGGACTCAAAATCTCATCTCATATGGCTTTTCTTTTTGCAATTCCAACAAATTATTTCATGAGTCTTCAGTTTCTTCTTCCTTTAGACTTCAATCTACCATAGAATTGATTTCGGCCTCATTGATTGTTTCTCCCTTTACCTTATGTATTTAAAGCAGCATACGAAAATTCACCCGATTCTCTTCTACAAATATCTTCGCTAAGAACCAAAAAACTTTTTAACCAAACGAATTGCTCACTCCAATCACAATTGCACTCCAACTTTCAAGTAGAGAAGAAAACAAAATTCAAGTTTTTACCTCATCAAATTTGATTTCCAACATAACTCAATTGAGTCATGATCACATTGAATTCACTTATGTGATTTGTCACAAAAGCACCATCTATCTTCAGATTGAAAGGACGACGCATCAAAATATTTTATTTGATGTAGAAGGATTCTAATTGCCGCTGTTTAAGGCAACATTTTGCGCCAGACACGAATCATACCAAAAGCTTGTGGATCCAACAATTTCTACTCTCCTTGATCAAATCTAGTTTCTTTGCCAACATACGCTAATGCAAGTTCTCTAATATAGCGCAGCAAATCCTCAATCTACATCTTCCATAAACCAAGGTTATTGCCATCAAACCTTTCCTTTTGTTCATATGTTGGGGGGAAAAGTACAAAAAAAGTCCTAAACCTATTGCATTGATACCAATTCAGTCCTAAATTTTTCAATTAAACCAATTCAGTCCTAAACCTTTTTACGTCGGTACCAATTCAGTCCATCCGGCCAATTTTGGCCTGCTGGCGCTGACGTGGACATCGGCTGATGACCGGACACTAATGTTGCAATTTTTAAATGTTTTGTTGAATTTTTTCCTTTTTCTTTTCTTCTTCTTCCTCCTTACACTGTTTCGACGGTGGCCGGCGAGGGCCTCGAAGCCCTCGCCTGCCGCCGACAAGGGTCGCGGCCCTCGCCCGGCCTCTCCCAAGGCCGTCGGCGAGGGGCCGGCGAGGCCAAGGCGAGGCTGGCCTTGCCCAGATCCAGGCGAAGCCGCCTCGCCCGCGGCCCTGGGCGAGGCCGAGTGAGGGCCGCGGGCGAGGTCGCTTCGCCTGGGGCCTCGGGCAGGCCATAGGCGAGGCCGAGCGAGGGTCGCGGGCTCCGCCGGCCCCGCCGCAAGGGTCGCGGCCCTCGCTCGGCCTCACCAAGGGCCGCGGGTGATGGCCGCCTTCGCCCACGGCAAGGCACGGCGAGGGCCACGTTGGCCTCTCGCCGCCCGCGAGACCGAGACCGCTTCGCCGCGGCAAGGCGTGGCGAGGCGGCCTAGCCCGGATCGGGCGAAGCCGCCTCGCCGCGGCCTCGGGCGAGGCCGAGCGAGGGCCGCGAAGCCTTGCCGGCCGCCGGCGAGGGTCACGGCCCTCGCTCGGCCTCGCCTGTGGCCGCGAGCTAGCGAGGCCGCGGCCCTCGCTCGGCCCGCCCCGGGGTCTGCGGGGAGGTGGCTTCTCCGGATGCGGGCGAGGCCGGCCTCGCCGGCCCCTCACCGCGCGCCGCAAGGCCAAGGCGAGGGCCGGGCCTCGCCCGGATCCGGCGGCCCGCCTCGCCGACGACGGCCTTGGGAGAGGCCGTGCGAGGGCCACGACCCTCCCCGGCAGCTGGCGAGGGCTTCGAGGCTCGCCGGCCACCGTCGGAACAGTCCAAGGAGGAAGAAGGAAGAAAAGAAAAGAAAAATGAAAGAATTAATAAAAATATTTAAAAATTGCCACATCATCGTCCGGTCACCGACCGATATCCCACGTCGAATGGGCAGCCAAAATTGGCCGGATGGAATGAATTGGTACCGATGTAAAAAGGTTTAAGGCTGAATTAGTCCAATTGGAAAGTTTAGAACTGAATTGGTACCAATGCAATAGGTTTAGGACTTTTTTGGTACTTTTCCCTATGTTGTTGCTCCCACCATTTTGCCAACTTTGATACCAACTTTTAAGAATGCAAATCTTTGAAGAAAAAAATAGAAGAAAATTAGCAAATTATTACAGAAAAAAACCCTTTTAAAATCAGAAAAGGAAAAATCACAATATCACACTAGACAATCTCTTCACTATTAGTATCAAAGTTACAAGTTTCAACATTACAATTACAAAAAAATTGCCCCAGTGTATAGTAAGAATCCAAGCTTTATTCTTTGCTTTAACGTGAAAATTATATGCATGCCGTTAGTATAAGCTCTGACTTTTAATATTACTTTTGCCTATCAATCTCCATAACTCCATCACGTATCACCTCTTGATTTGATCCTCGTAAATATTTTCGGTGTAATTTGACATTCCTTATCAATTTTTTTCAGTTTTAAAGACACTTATTCCACAAAACTAGGAATTTTTCATTTTTTATTTTTATTTTTTGTCATTTTTAATACTAATTAGGGATAAGTACGTTGGAAGTCTTAAAACTCGTCATAAAAATGCAATTGAGTCCTCAAACTTTCAAAAAGAGCAATCAAGTTCTAAAAGTTATCTCAAAAGTTTAATTGAGTCCTAAAACTTTCAAAAGGTCTAGATAAGACTTGTTACGAAAGTGCAATTAAGTCCTAAAATTTTTAAAAAGTGCAATCAATGGAAGGACTTAAATTAAACCAAATTGACAAATTTTAGGACTTTATTGCACTTTTTAAAAGTTTTAGAACTCCATTGCACTTTGTGACAAATTTTAGGACTTAATTATACTTTTTGAAAGTTTTAGGACTCAACTGCACTTTCATGACAAGTTTTAAGACTTCCACTGCATTTATCCCTACTAACTATTACTATAATCATACGAAAACAACCCATTAGATAAGCGGGTATGAACTACGGCTTCCCAATTAGTAAGACAATGTCCTAAAGGGTCAACCAGAAAACCGACTCATTAACATATCGGACAACTTCTTTCCGACAATCGTTTTGATCCACATCAGCCAAATTTACTGCAACAAATTGCCCCTGTGACGTCCGTCCAACAGCTAACTGCTTTGTTCTAGCTTGACCCTTGTGAAGGTGAGATCAGAAGCTGCAACACAAAACTGCTCCACAAAGGTACGAGTGCATCTCCAGGAAAACGTGAATGTTCAAGGCCGATTGATAGAGGAAGGGACTCAATCATAGACAGTCACTAGAATCACTTGTGTGAACAGTCACATATCATACACATGATAAGTTTTGAGCCACCTATTAACAGCTTGGGTTTGCTCTCAGTTCATCGTAGTAGGTGGTAAGTAAGTACAAGTGAACTCTCCATAGCCATTAGCCAGCAAACTGCCTGCCAAAAGCGACTCAAAAAACTGAATAACTATTCAGTTATGATGAACGAGCACATACTGTGCATTTTAGGAACATAGTTCATGGAAAACCAGGGACCTGAACAGCTGATTTTGGATGAGAAAGAACCACAAAATCAGCATCAGCCAGCTTAAAAATTAGCATCCTTCCCATGAAACTGCAGCAAGCCATCAATACTTTCCATGTTAATTTCCACCCAAGTAGCACTTGGGAATGCGCCAGCACATGAACTGGGCGGTGGCTGCGACAATCCTAGAGAAGCTAAGTCCTCGATTACTGTAATGTGTGCATTGCCTTGCATGCTTCTCCGAGGGCTTTGTGCATGAAACAAGTCAATGATCTTCCTTTTAAAGGTCTGCGCATGACCTTTTCTTGGCTGCCAAGGGTGTCATTCTCCAAGTAGAATGAGAATTCATCAATTCCCCATTCTAAAGCTTCTTAGGCATCTTGCGGTAATATATCCTGTCCCGACTAGCCTTAGCTTCTCCATGAGAACTTGGCTTCTGCAAAACTCCTTTGAGAAAATAATCTTCCTTTTAAAGGTCTGCACATTACCTTTTGTTTGCTCCTAAGGGTGTCATTCTCCAAGGAGAATGAGAATTCATCAATTCCCCATTCTAAAGCTTCTTAGTCATCTTGCAGTAATATATCCTGTTCTAACTAGCCTTGGCTTCTCCATGAGAACTTGGCTTCTGCAAAACTCCTATGGGAAAATAATCTTCCTTTTAAAGGTCTGCAGATGACCTTTTCTTTGCTCCTAAGGGTGTCAATCTCAGCAAAAAAAAAAAAAAGGGCGTCGATCTCCAAGTAGAATGAGATTTCATCAATACCCCATTCTAAAGCTTCTTAGTCATCTCGCAGTAATATATTCTGTCCCGACTAGCCTTAGCTTCTCCATGAGAACTTGGCTTCTGCAAAACTCCTATGAGAAATGATCTTCCTTTAAAGGTCCGCACATGACCTTTTCTTTGCTCCTAAGGGTGTCATTCTCCAAGAAGAATGAGAATTCATCAATTCCCCCTTCTAAAGCTTCTTAGTCATCTTGCAGTAATATCTCCTGTCCCAACTAGCCTTAGCTTCTCCATGAGAACTTGGCTTCTGCAAATTCCTATGAGAAAATCCTGAACTATTACTTTGTTTTTTCAAAATTTCTTTTAAGTATGAACTCAAATTTTCAGCTTAGACCCAAAATCAGTTTTAGCCATATGATTTCCATGCAAAGTTGCATTGCAAGATTATCAGCATGCAATGGGATTTGTGATTTAAACATAAAGAGGCAATCAACAGGTGCCTAAGAGATCAAGCAGCTTAAAACAGGGACCGAAGAAATCAACCAGCAGATGAAAGATTCTGCCTGGCGCTACTCGCATGCACTTATGTCAGTCCAACAGTCCTTGCTAATGGTTTTTGACCAAAGGACAAGAGGCGACTAAACTGTTTAAAATGATTACTCCATCTGCATGAGAAACCAAAACTAGCAGAAAGACAATGTAAGACAAAAGGCCCATAAAGAATAATAAAACGTCCTCAAAAGAAATGTTAACTCAAAATGGCCGGCCAGAAAACAAGAGGGAACAGTAATTGATTACCTGATTGCACGAAAATGCAACATGAACATGTTGTCAACTGAATTCTATGAAAAGTAAACTGCAGTGATCCCCACGTATCTTATTTAATTTTTAAAAAGCAAGGTGCATTAGGTAGATCTCTCGAATAAAGTTAATTCATATAACTCGCATCATACTCTCAATTGCCAATGCATCATACACAGCCTTCATCTGATTTGTTATCAACTATTCTAAGCCCTCTAATGACTCAGATGTCTGAGATAACCTTGAGATAACCTTTAAAGTCTAACCATTAATTGACAGCACACACTTGCTCGCTCTTCTTACTTCATGTAGTATAGTTTATTTGAAAGCAACAAGGCATAAACTATTATGGACTGAACACTACAGGCTACAGCCACCGTCCAAAGAGAAGCAATAGAAATAACTTTCATCAAATTTGCCAATTACTTTCCTGCATGGAAGAAAACTAGTGAACTTCCATTGCAAGCATATATTGCAGAAGATGATAACATAGGCAGCAATGTCGAAATGGTCAGGCAGTTTTTATGGCCAAATTTGATGCCATGATGAACTCAATCTTCAAGCAATTTGAAGACCAGTAGTTTATGCATTGAACCATGAACTAGGTTCTTTAGGGACTCGAGGCAAGTTTTAAAATATATATCCATTCAAAGCTTTAAATAAATATAATTAATTAGAGCACAAAAGACAAAAAAATTAAGAACACAACAACATTGTGGACAGCTCAATCATGATGTTAAAGACCAAAGAGTTCCTCTCCCAAAAAAACAACGGCTGTTTTGAATTCACCCAAGTGTTCTGAGACCGTTCACCCAACAAATGAATTAGGCTGCTTTGATTTAAATAGTCAAAGCTATATCTAGAAAGCTTGCCACCAAATACTTATGCCTTATCAATAGAAGAGCTAAAAATCAACCTCAGTAACTGACTGGTGAGAACAGCTAAATTATGTGGGAAAAGAATATCGAGAAATGCACCAAATAGCAATTACCTCATCACTGTCACCCTTGGGAATATTCCTACCAATATGCTAGTCACCATCCATATCGATCAGTTACCCCATGTGCTCCTCCCACTGCCATCTTTCTATACAGTAAACGATAGCACATCCATAGATAAAGAACAGTTGTCTTACTGCTCAATGAGCAAACTCAAACGATCAAGCAATGTTATGTAATGGCTAACAAGATAGAAGAACAAACCAATTGCATTTAAATACACTTCATAGGCTCTGTCGAAACAAGTAACAGAAGCCACACGTTGAACAATTCTCACCAAGTATTTATCAGCAAGTGATCTTAAGATTTACAAATTGACTACTCATAAAAGATTGGAAGAGTAGCAGCAGAAATGTAGACAAAAGGATTCCAAATTCGATTAAAGATGACTATAGCCAATGCTAGTAAGTACTTAGCGTAACATAGTGAAGTGCTCCAGTGAAGTGCTCCACCAAAATTAAAGATACAAAATTAAGGGAACAAAAGAATAATAACTTTTCTATTTGCTTGATTGGCAATGACATATTGTTAATCAACAGAAATGCAATCGCAATGATCAAACTAACTACAAAAAAAGTACAAACTCTTCTTGGGAGGAAGATGGCTGCTTTGTGGCAGTTCAAATCATCATGGTCAGTTTTGCCTATGGATTGCTTACGCAAAAAATACCAAACTTTCCATTCAGAGCTTTTGATTGGATTCAATAAGCAGTGCATTGAGGACAATCTGTACAGCAGCATTATAGACAGCTCCATCATAATGCATCCCATCCTCTGTGCACTGAGGTCCACAACTCTGGGTTAATGAATGAATGTCCAGCAGCAAGAAATGGCCTCCCGTTTGCCGCAGTATCCTACTCTTATGGAGCTCCATATTGTATGAATAGAAAGCTAGGTCATTCATCTTTTCCCTCTTTTCTTCTGTGTTTAGCATCGAGTTTATTAAATTTGGCATCCCAAGCCAAAACAAATGTTGCGATCTAATTGGCGCAGACCCTGTTACAGGTCCATCGTTGTCCAATTCCCGCGAAAATGGTAATGCTGATACAAGAGAACTACTCATCATCTGTAGTGAAACACCATAATCAGAGGCATTGCTCACATGAAGCATATGCCACAATCCAGAACCCATTATAAGAACATCTGGAAAGTTCACATTTTGCCTGAACCTTAACATCAAATCGGTTAAGTTAGAAACATAAGGAGCCCAAATGAAATCCAACTTCAACCCAATTCCAGAAATCATGATCCTGTAATCGCTGTGCCTCTTGAACAAATCACCTCTGACAGATTCCATCTGATCCGAGTCCAAAACCAGATTCAACAGAGACAGCACGACCAAACGTGCTTGCGAGTCCCCAGCCACAACAACCCATGACCCATTAAGTAGATCCGAAGCATCAGAAGACCGCAATTTCTGAAAATCACATTCGAGGACGGACTTCGATCTTGCCCAGCTCCACAACAACTCACGGTTGTAGGCAGAGCTCTTGCTGCTGCCATTCGTATAGCCATCTGCATAGCTCACGGGTCGCTTAAGTCTGGCTGGCTTCACATCCCAGACAACGTCGTGCAAGAGAGAGAGACAAGAACCGCGGCCGTCGCCCAAAACCACCGTGCCGGAGGGAGATATCAGGAAGTGGGAGATTGACGGGAAGTAAGGGGACAAGTGGACGCCCACGGCGAGGGTGATGAAGAGGGCCCCGCTGAAGAACAGCATCTTGTTGCGGCTCAGGTGCCAGCCCGCCATTCCCATCGGCACAAACAGCACCACGCATGCAGCCAGAACCCCCAGCTGCACAGCCCCGATCATCACCACCACCCGGGGGGCTAATCGGTTCCGATCGAATCGACGCAAAATCTCTCCTTTCGAGCTTTGCCCTCGTTTGCAATTCCGTATTCCTCTAATCCATCAAGAATTCCGCAGAGATCGGACTGAACGGAACCGAGTCGGTTAAGGATGGGGGAGGATCCTTCTATGCTTGAGCTTCACACATTAGCCGACAAGCGTCGATGGCGACGAGACAACAAGAATCAAGCAAGCAACCAAGCAAGCAATCAGGCAAAAAGGAAGAGGGCCAGACCAGAGCGATGGCAATGGAACAACAACCACCGACAGCAACAACGTAGACCAGCGACCGGAATTTGTCTACGCCCACGCCGACAATCCCTCACCCGATCACATCCGCGCGAGCGGCGGCGGCGGCGGCGGCGGCTCCGGCTTCTTCAGACGAATCCCACAGTGCGAGCTCGGTAGGACGATCGGCGACCGGCCGCGGCACGGGGGATCCCGATTCGGAATGCGCCGGTTCACGGCTGCCGTCGATCGGAGCGCCGGACGCGGCGGCGGCGGACGGTACCAATCTCGAGCGACTCGAGTCGAGAGAATCGGATGTGTCGGAGAGAGACGGGAAGGAGAGGCGAGCTTCAGCTTGGAGCTATAAAGTTCGCACCTTTGCGCACTTTGCAATAAATTACATTTGGACCTTTGGAGTAGTGTTGATGTTCGAATGACTTCCTTGTTTCTCTTTTGCATTTGAGCTTGTGGAACATCTCAATTTTGGACAATCGAGTCTTTCTCATCATCCGGAGTTAGGTATCCCTTTAAATTGTGTCACTTGATCGAAATCTAACATGGCATGCCGTTGTTAAGATGTGATAAAATAATGATAAAATTTCAAAAAAAAAAAAAAAACCTAAAATGCCATCATTTTCTCAAATAATAACACGAAATAAAGATTATTTCAAATATGGATATGAAGTAGCATTGATTGTTTTAAATAAGAGTATGGAGTAGCTATAATTGTTTTAAATAAGAGTATGACATCGTCGGTCATCGATTCATTCAATGGCGTTTTTGTCCAAATTTTATTTTTTCTTCTCTTTTCTTATTTTTTCTTTTTCGACGACCGCTTGCAAAGGCCGACAAGGGCTGGCCCTTGCCCAAGGCCAGTAAGGGTTGACCTCGCGGATGGTCGCGAGGGGCGGCCTCCCCTAGGGCAAGGGGCACCTCTCCAAGGCAAGGCCATCTATCGCTTGTGGCTAGCATGGGTGGCCCTCGCTTGCCCTTTCTGGGCATCGTTGGTGGCCAGTTGACCACCGAGGAAGAGGAAGAAGGAGAACAAAAAAAAATGAAGTAAAAAAATGATAAATAACGAAAATATCATTAATCGCTAAAAAGTTAGGCTTTTATTTAAAACAGACATAATTATTTTAGGCCTCTTTTTTTAAGTAGATATAACTAATTCAGGCTCTTATTTAAAACAAGATTCACTTCAATGTTTATTTGAAAAAATGATGAATGCTTGCCCATTATTTAAAATAATGTCCACTTCGGATCTTTATTTGAGAAAATAAGAGTATTTTGAGTCTTTTTTTTGGAATTTTTCCTAAAATAATTTAGAAGAAGAAATATGAAAAAGAATAAATATGAAGAAGAAACACGAGCACGTCGCTGCCCAGTTTGCCTAACTTCGTTCGGATGTTAATGTGAGTGTGACAACTCTTATCAAGCATAAGCGGGGCTCAATAACCTTTTGTCGTTGTCCCGCAAGGAATCGTTTCGATAATCAATTAGGTCATTGTCGAAATCATTGTAGGTATTACATGGAAAAGGGGAAAGAGGAAAGAGGTTTCGTAAGCAAAGTCAATTTAGAACTTGGAAAGTCTCTTGTTTTCTTCCTCAGTTCCAAGTATCTTGTCTTCTTCCTCAATCGAAAGTGAATAGTCTACAAAAGACATTTAATGACAATGCAATAATGGTTTTAGTTTGAGATTCCTAACTTGCAATGTAATCGTGTGTTGATCTTAAAGGGCATTATGTACGTCAAAGTTCATTAGAGATTTTATTGAATCGTAATAGGATATGAGTTTGAATAAGATTATTTCTACTCTCATTTTGATTAAGAAATTTATTTTTTCAATTAAGCAGACATAAATACATTCTCTTGCTATTTAATATATTGTCCATTTTGCAACATGTTCAAAGAAAACTAGTTTTATTACTACCGTCTCTTTCAACAGTTTATATATGCAATTGCCATCTTTGCTATGAGAACCATATCATCTTATCCCTTCATCCTCATGTCACTTTATTTAAAGTTGTAAACTTTTATTCATCATCTTTTGAATCACAGAAGGCATATGAGAAGTGAGTAGACTTTTGTTTATGATGTCTTATGAATGCATAATTAGTTTGGACTAAACTATTGAAAATTAAACTTCAATCTTACCAATCTTAACATTGTGAGTTTTCTGCCCAACTAAATTAGTAGATATATGTAGTTAAAGATCACTCATTTGTGATTTTCTTTGAGCTTTTCACTTAAAAAAAAATTACAAAATGGGCATTGAAATTCTCTTTACACCTTCTTCCCTTTTAAACTCATATGACATTATTTTTTAGGAAATTTATGAGCGATTCTTAAATTTTGGATTCACTTGCTATGATATTGAATCTCCAATTGATATGAATCACCTTTGTCATGTTAGAGAAGTTCCTTTTCTTTTCCTTTCCGTGTGTCATATTTCATCGAGATCTAAAGATAAGTATGCATTGCATATGACCATGCTTCTAGCAAAATAACCATTTTTCTCCGTATTTTGGTTGATTTTTGTTTCCATTTTGGAGGAAAAAGATATGTCTACTTTTTCCCACACGAAAAAGAAACTAAAAAAAGGGAGACATTATAAAAAAGATTTAAATAGCAAACACCAATTGTTTCCATTTTAACCGTTGACTTCCATCTTCATCTGGTCGGCATCTTGTAAAAAGCGTCCTCCTAATATTCCTGAAAACAGGCCAAAAATAATATATAATATAAATATATGGCATGTAAATAAATAATAATAACCGACCAATAGGAAAAAATAAAAAAGGTGAATAATAACCAAAATGCCATCTCTCTCAAGCTCACGCTGTACTGCTGCAGTGCAGTGTATCTGCCGCTCCAGCCGGTGGCGCGCAGTCCAGACAAGAAACGGTCTATCTCCTTCCCTCGACTTCCCCGAAGACAGCACTCTCTCTCTCTCTCTCTCTGGTAACCCTCTCTTTCTCACTCTACACTTCCGACAACAACGTTGTACACTCGTGTTCACGCATCCCGCATTCCATTCCGCCATCTCTCTTACGTTTCTCGCTGTATAAAACTTGATGAATTCTTCTCTTTCCCAGTTCGCAATTCCGTAGCTTTTCATCACCTCTCGTCCGAGGTTTTGCTTGAACTTCAGTTGTGATGAATTGCTGCGTGGAATCAGCTTGGTGGGTTTTGTAAATTTTCGGGATATCTTTAAGTGGCTGATGGTGATTTTTTTTGTGTGCAGTCGAGTTGTAGTCAGTGAAGGAATGGGTCCTTTAGCGCTGGCATTCGACGCGAAGAGAGCTTCGCAAGCGCCTTCAGGTAAATTCATCTCTTTTGTTTTTTGCCTTTTGTATTCTTGGTGGTTTTGCGCTTGCTTTCTGTGATGTCGGTACATGGGAATGCAGGGAATCGCCCCAGGAAAAGGAATTTGTTTTAGTTTCTGTATTGTGAGATAGGTTGTCAAGTAGATGCCATAGGATCAACCCATTTGGATCCCAATTCATATAAATCTTTGTTGGAGGAATCAAAGAACAAAGAGGACGGAAACATTTGCTTTGACTTATCTGCGTATTTGATTGTGGTTGGTTGTCTGTGTTAAATAGAGATTTATTAATTTTTCTTATTGTTGATGGATGCATATGTCTAACCATTTTTTGCTCTTAAAATGCTATGATTGCTGATGCAGATTAAGAAAGAATGTGATCTTGTTTTCTAATGGTGCCCTGACTGCTGTGGCAATATATGTATTCGATGTTTCTGTACTTTTTTGTCGTATTCTGTTGATTATCTTGTCAAAGAATTGATGTTCTCCGCAGATATGCTCATGATGAAACCTCAGAACTTTCAGCTGGATGCAACAAAGTTCTTTGCTTCAGTTAGCACAGGAGAAGAAAAGCCCTTCGACTTTTTCCGTGCTTTGTTTGGTAAGTTGGAAAATATCAACCTGGGTATACTTCCAGTGACTGTATCTTGGGCTATCATTTAGTGAGTTACATTTCTGTACTCCATCTAATTGATTTGACTTTGTAATTATCCTGTCTCCAAGTAATATCCAATTCAGAGATTATTGGCATCAGAAGCAAAGTCTATGTCTATAGCACAGAATACTCAAAAGCATAGAGGAAATATTGATGAAAGACTAGCATTAAGCATATGGGGAGGGAGGGGAGTCCATCATTCTTGGTGATTGTCTTTCCATAGTCTGGGTCAAGAGAATGGGAAACAATCATGGCAATTCTTGGCTGGGAAAGGATATGAAAAGATGAGCCATCTGATATATTTACATCTTTATTCATTCTCGGGTTTTTGGGAACCAGTTTTTTTGTTTCCTCTGTTTGATTTTTGGAGACATTACTTTTTCCCTTTTGTTACAGCACTTGTTCTGCATGTGAACCCGTGCTGGTGTTGCATGTGATGTCACATGGTATAATCTATTCTCCCACGTTTGCTGCAATCTGCAGATGGAGTTATTGCAGGAGGTACGGCTGGTGTTGTTGTTGAAACAGCCTTATACCCCATTGACACGATAAAGACAAGGCTGCAGGCAGGTTTCCTATAAAAATTGGTACTGTTTATACAGCAGTAACCGATATCCACTACTTTCTTATGCACTGATTTCAAAAGAAGTTTGAGAAGGAAAAAACATGGAAAAGATCAGTAGTATAAGCATAACAATTCCCTTGCATAAAATAAACATGAAAGAAAGAGTTTAATACTATACAGCACTGTTCTCCAACTATGTCAAGCATGTTACTGATATGCCCTCAAAAGCCTTTAAAAACCTTTTATCTTGAGAGACACAAAGGGAATCCCACTTGCATACTCTGATGGTACTTTCGTCCAAAATCAGCTATTGTTTCCTTCTCTGGATGTTAACATGTGGGAACTGCAATTTCTCAATTTGTATATCTTGGATCATCTGATCATCCATTCTTTACTCCCTCATTTTTGTTCTTTTTGGTCTCTACAAGACTATCATCGAGAGATTTCACCCTACCTGTGTTGATGTTAATTGCCAAATTCCATCTTTCTCTTTGATAATCTATATGTTGAAGTCTCTGAAGTTCTTTCTCATTCAGCAATGAGCTTTTTTCGGTTCTCTAAAGTAGTATTGAAGCCTCATTAATCAGATAACCATCTTCCGTCGGGACAATCGTTCAGTAAGCCCTTATCATTCCTTTAGTTGTTGAAGTACCCATGGACTGGTGGGTGGTCTTCCTTCTATGTTAAGATCAATCCATTAAAAGCTGAGACAGCATCAAGAGAGAAGTCACTGACGCCATAGATAAACTGCATGAAACTGAATAAATCTGTTCATGGCAATTATCCATCTTGCATCAATGAGTAAATTTTGTGTATTTTGCTCAAATTTCATCATGGAGTTGCTGAATTTATCTTTTGATCTACTGTAGGTAGTTCGTGGTGGAGGAAAAATTAATTTTCAAGGCTTATATTCTGGGTTGGCGGGAAATCTTGCTGGTGTATTACCGTAAGCTCCTTTTTTAAGATGCAAAACTTACTTATTGGCTGGAAATAATGTGTGAATCAACTATTCCTTTGTGCAGCTTTAGGTTTTTCTGCTAGGTCAAACAATCTTGATTTGTTTACCTTATAGAATTTTGTATTTCTTTGTGGGCGGACAAGTGGGACATTATGCCCAGATAAAAATACTAGGAATAAATCATGCATCTATCATGTTCTTTGTGGATCAGTTATTCAATATGTTTTTCTTTCTAACATGGCAAATGGTTCTATTAGTTACGTGACAAGGGTCACTCTCCTCTCAGGGCTTCCGCTCTATTTGTCGGTGTTTATGAGCCCACAAAGCAAAAACTGCTAAGGACATTTCCTGAGAATTTCAGCGCTCTTGCTCATTTGGTAAGGAATCCTTACATACTTCCTCTGGCGAATGCTTTCTCTGGTAAAGCAACGTGTGCATTGAATTGAACTTAATTGGCTTACTTGTATTTGATTGAAAAGAGATGGCGATGTGGTTAAATCCGGTCGACATAGTTGTTCAAATTATGATTTGAATAAATCCCGTTATCCAACTAGCATTAAGGGTTCTCAGAATGAGCTCCTGAGTGCGATATATTTGGTGTTTAGTCATCGCACTATAGTACTGGATTGAGGATCGATGGATCCAACAAGTGGAGCCAATTACAGCTAGCAGATTTTGTGTGATCACCTTCATAATTAAAATTCAAAAAAATGTAGCTCAGTGGTAAAGCCTTCGGTGAAGATAAGGTCAAGCTTGGCTATGGATGGCTAATTTGATGGCATAGTAAGTTTTTAATATCATGAGGAGGATTATGTCTCAAGTAGGCATACCCTTACATCATGATTTTCTTTCCTCTTGTTTTTGCTATGTGATAGAAATCATACATAAATTGGCTGCTTGTCTAAATCTGCTGCATTTTGAGAATATTGACTTTCCTGAAGTTTATTGAGCATTTTGTAGGCTGCTGGTGCCTTAGGAGGAGTGGCTGCTTCTCTTATTCGTGTTCCAACAGAGGTCGAGTTGTTCTATCCGCACAAATTTTTCCATTTTGTTTCCTTTTCTTTCGTCCTAAGAAAATCAACTTGCTTTGTATCTGAACACTTTCCAGGTTGTTAAGCAAAGAATGCAGACAAGGCAGTTTAATTCTGCCCCTGATGCTGTCCGCCTTATTGTCTCTAAAGAAGGTTTTAAAGGTCTTTATGCGGTATGTGGAAAAAAGACAAAACCTAAAGAAACTGCTATTTTAAGATAAGTTTAATATTAGGATCTTCTTTTTATGCGTATTAGACATTGTTTTCTTTTGTTTCACAATCATATAAGCACTGCTGCCGAAAGAATGTATACATCAGCACTTTCTGTAACATCAGCTTCACTCAGCAGATGTTTTGATCTCATTCTTTCTAGGGATATGGATCGTTTTTGTTGCGGGATTTGCCATTTGATGCAATCCAATTCTGCATCTATGAGCAGCTTCGGCTTGGTTATAAAGCGGCAGTAAGCATCTCAATTATGTCTTTTTAACAAGTAAATTATCGACATCTGTTTTCTTCATAGAATTTTTTCACCATGGGACCACCTTTTGAACTGATTAAATATGGCTATTGCATCTTTCGGAGGAAGCACTTTTGCAAAGTCATGTCGTCATGTGTGCTTACTTTAGCCGTTCTTGCCTTTCAAAAGAGATTAAGAATTCTTTCATTGTTTCCCAAACAGGCACGTAGAGAGCTGAATGATCCAGAGAATGCTGCAATTGGAGCTTTTGCAGGTACTTATTGGTGCTTTTGCAGATGTTGGTGCAATATTTGTTTCTAACTATTTATTGATTGCTGTTAATTCTGATGACTCTGGTTCATTGATTCTGTACTGCATCAATAAGCTTTTTCGCAATTGCTCCATGCACATAAAATGTGAAAGTTCAGTTCAAGGAACCTGTAACTGCCAAAGACTGAAGAGGTGGTGTGCACTACTTTATTTCCATTTCCATCCATAGGTGAAGGTTTCACCAAGAAGTTCCCATGGCTGCAATGGTTTACCTTCAGTTAGTTCACTAAGTCCACAGTATAGACTCAGGAACAACATGCTCCCTAAACCTATGCATGTTGCTATATGCTCGTAACTTATCTATGACCCTTAACCTCACCCTTGAATAATGAAGATAATATGACAGCTATTAGATGCGTAATTTCCTAAATTGCCATGGCATAAAGGTTGGTGAATATTTTGGTTCCAGACTCTTCTTAAATTAGCATACAGGTGAGATTTTGCGTTCTCTTTCCACATCCATTTTGTCTTCAAAGGCTCTCAATTGGGGCAATTTGCCAATTACAACGATATGATCGGATAGGATTGTGTTATATGAAATTTTGCGGCACACTGCGACAAATGATTCCATCAAACTTGAAGGGAATTATTTATTAACTGCCCAATTAATTCCTGCATGGCATGTGATATGTGTTTGGGTATTCCTACAGCTTTCTTACGCTGGTCTGAACAGGCAAACAGTTTTGCTGCATCTGCTGCATTAGAATTAAGGCTTAGTGTATGCATACAGCTCACCGCCCTCATTGAGTTAAAGCTGGTGGTTGATGTCATTATGTGCTTTTAGAATAGTCACAAATCTGTAGTCACTGCCGAGCCACTAAAGTTGATGCCTTTTTCTTTGTCTGCCTAGTACTGTCCCTGAGCTTTCACTTCCTTTTGTACAGTTGATTTATCAATAATATTTATGAATTTAAGTTAAGTTAGCTTGCCTCTCTGGTGCAGCTTAATCTGAAGGGTATTTATTGTTGATACTTATTCACCCCTACACTTTTTTGAACAATGTATTTAAGGTGGTCACCAATTTTGAACTGTGTGTAATGCTTTATATTTGTTAATTTGTAAGATCAGAAAATTTAAAGGCCCTAGAATTTTTTCCCCTAGTTCACTGCTCAGTTTCTCAAATGCATAGTTATAGTACCCAGGAAAATCCCAAAAGAATCGGGTTCTTGTCCAATAGTTAGAAATTTCATGCCTTCAGCCTGTATGCAAATTTGTTGGAGTAAAATGAATGAACTGCTCAAATATGCATGAAATGATTTATACCATTCTTTAGGTGGATGTTATGTTTTGCAGGAGCACTAACTGGAGCAATAACCACTCCACTTGATGTAATCAAGACAAGGCTAATGACTCAGGTACTAAGAAGCTGCCTCTAACTTCCACCTTATCACGATCTTCTTAGTTATCCTCCTCTTATGAGTATAGGCTATCAGTGGCCACATGAAGTCTGTATCTGTCCATGATAATTGAGTGATTCACTCTGATCCATGCAGGGACCAGCAAACCAGTACCGAGGGGTATTCGATTGTGTCCAAACTATTGTGAGGGAAGAGGGTCCCTCAGCTCTTCTCAAGGTCTCTCTCTCTCTCTCTCTCTCGCTCTCGCGCGCACATTTTTGAGCTAGACGTTGAGTATGACCATCTGTTTTTCTCTGATTGCTCCATCATTATTGTGTTTCCACTCTGTTTTCTGCCTCATATAATAATTGAAAAACAACAGGTTCTCAATTCTCAAAGAATTAATTTTAAATGAAATGGAGCACTTATTAATTGTAGAAGTAGTGCATAATCACAATATGTTTACTTTTTACCGATTTGTAAATGTACGACATGCAAACAGTTTCTTGGTATAAACGACCCTGTACATGGAGAAACCGGCCTTGATTTTCACGAATATCTTACACCAAACTTTCTACTCCAAGGCACTTGTTGTGCAATGCATTTATGACGTGGCGGATAATTTGAAGGAAAAGCTCAATGTCAGGATTAGTACAAGATAGCACAATGGCATAGCCTCATACAAGCATCCATGAAGTAGAGTTTACCTAGCAGGAAAAAAACTTGATCGCTGTTGTAGTTATCAACATTGTTATCTCATGAACTGCAGAACACGTGGTATTTTGAAGGTTGTCATATAACCTTTCCCTTTTTCGTAATGTTCCCTCCTCTCTGAGTTCCTGTATAATTCAGGGAATCGAGCCGAGGGTGCTATGGATTGGCATTGGTGGGTCGATATTCTTTGGCGTCCTGGAGAGCACTAAGCGGTTCCTTTCTCAAAGACATCCTCCACCACCTCCACATCCCAAGAAAGATCCAACTAGCTGAAAGTAGGTTTGGCACTCACGTTGGGGTCAACATCATTCATATTGAACAGTTCTGGTCTTCATGCTTTGTTATCCACATGAGGTTTGCCCAGAAATCTGCATCAACTAGCCTGTAGCGGAAGATAGAGTAAGTGTTAAGGGAGATTGCCCCCATTGAATTGGTGCAACTGCTTAATATGTTCTTAGCCCGCTTATGCAGGTTTTGAAAATGAATGCTTTAGCTGTACCAAATAGGGAATAGCTAGAGGGAAAAAGGAAAAACAGAATGTTTCTGGACTGATGAATAGCTTGTTTACGTTCATTGCTCTCATTTCCTACGGGCCATTTGCCAATCTAGTGTGGATTTTTATTAATTTGCCTTGAGCCACTGCGTCCATAACCGTGTAACCTTTTCTGGCCATCAGTCGCAGAAATGTAACATGTTTGGCTAAGAGCGATGCAAATAATGTGCCACCAAAACCGTTGATTAAGGTTGATACACACCATGAGCTAAATTTTAACTGTCCACCACCTTCACATTGTTCCAGATTCAATTATATGAGATGCAAATTTGAGAGACCAAAATTTTATTCCGTGCATAATTTTATCACACGGATTTTCCCAACAGGGTGTAAAAGATCCTGAGGATTTTTCAGCCAATTATATCTTTAGTTGTTGCAGAAGACCAAACACCTCCCGTTTGAAGCCATAGCTACCAGGTGCTAGATATTAATCAGGACTCAACATAAGAAAAGCTTACAATGCCACCAGATATGGCATTCCTCATCGGTAATCCATCGTAAATGCTACTACTTTTGTCTTCAACCTGCGAAGAATGTCGAAATGCATGTACCATATTATTAGAGTGGTCTCAGTTTAGTTGCAAATGTTTGTAAATTTACATCCAGGGCATTGCCTAAACCTTCAAGCGCTTGGTTATAGAAGAGCATGAACGGACTTCGAATTAGTTTTCCACAAGATTAAAGCTGACTATGAGCGTTACAGACAACCCTGTGTACCAAATCATCATGAGCCAGTTTGGTTTCACCTAAACCTCTAAAAGTGACATTCAAACGCTTCATTCATGTCATATCAATCAATCGAACCTCATTCTTTGCCGCAATATTCAATATTTGCAGTTCAACCACTTCTGTCCTCACTCCACCTAGTTGATATTTGGAGACTGATAAATCATTTAACGTCCATTCACTGTGTTTTAAATTGGCATTATTCAACGGTTCCTGCTAAAAAACTGTAAGAAGCACTTGAAAAAGGTCTCCTTTTGGGGGTTCCTACAAAAAAGGCAGGCAACAAATTTTGTCCTCCAACCTGCACCCACTGACTCAGGCTCCTGATTCTCGGTCCCTGCACAATGATCATGACTTTTCTTCAATGCAGGAAAACATCTCGAAGTGGGTTGATTTTCCCAAAACTCAAACACGAGCACATTCAAAGAATACAATCGAAAATCTAGAAGAGAAGGCCCTTAACCCTTACAAGGGAGCAAATCGAAGTCATTGCTGAAATGCTACAGAAGAAGCCATTTCTACTTATCATGTAAGGACCCTGAATCAAGATCCCTGTTTCCCACATTCACCTAGGTTTTGGAACACAGTGGGAGACAAGCTACGGAGACACATACGGAAAGCAATTCAATCTAGCATGCGCAATTTACTGTGTCAAAGATATGGAAAGGTAATTCCCACAATCAACGAAATCCTGCTGGTGACCCACTCAACCTAAAAAGGACCAAATAATAAACTACTAAGTGTGAAGGCCAGATAATAAGGAGTAAGCTCATATGCCACCGCAAATCAACTTCCTCTGTAATACAGTAATCTTTCACCGCTTGAGCAGCAAAATCATCTAAACTACTAGCCCAACGCTTTAAGTTACAACTGACCTTTGATAGCTAAATATAGTAAGCATGCTTCAAACAGGAAAGAAAAAACATCTACTGAGAACATACTCAAAAGCACCAGCTTCATCACAATGTGAACCACATTATTTTCTAGGAAAAGAATCCGTGGATTGCAATCACGAAACGGTGGCAGACTTCATGGAAAGAAGAACAAGTATAGTGGAGTACATTTAGCAAGCTGCCATTAGCTAAAGAAGTTCAGTTTACTCAAATGGTCACACACACTTCAGTTAATTCAAGAATCCTACAATCTCCCTCAATCCTTCCCAAGGTTCCCGCAATCAATGAAACCCCCACTCAACCTAAAATAAGATCATATAAAAAGCAACTACTGTGTAAAGTCCAGATAATAAGGAGCGAGCTCATATGCTGACGCAAATTAACTTCCTCTGTAATACAGTAATCTTTCAGAGCAGCAAAGAATCTAAATTACTAGACCAACGCTTTTAGTTACAACTGGCCTTTAATAGCTAAATATAGTAAGCATGCTTCAAACAGGAAAGAAAAAATATCTATAGAGAACATACTCAAAAGCACCAGCTTCATCACAATGTGAACCAAATTATTTTTCTAGGAAAAGAATTTGTAGTTTGCAATCACAAAACTTTGGCAGACTTCATGGAAAGAAGAAAAAGTATGGTGCAGTACATTAGCAAGCTGCCGTTAGCTAAAGAAGTTCAGTTTACTCAAATGGTCACACACACTCTAAGAATCCTACAATGTTTCCCAATCCTTACCAAGGTTCCACTAAATGTATTATAACAAATCTAAATCTACTGGAAAACTTGTATCAAGAATTTGCAACCCCACAACTCGGCAAACCATGAGCTAAATTTAGGAAAAGAACACTACCACATAAACTTGGAATGAAATTATCCGGTGGATACATTGTGACATCAAGAAAATAAACCAAACTATACATAAGACATGAAAATACTCACGAACATAATATCTTATTTCCTAATGCATAAATTAAATAGACTTCAATTCCTAGTGTGTTGACTAAATTGACTTCAGCTCACACGGAAGGCAACAGGTGTATCACTTAATGGCACTGCAATACCTTGCCATGCCCGTCATATCTTCTCAATCTTATCAGCCTTCACAACGGGGTTTGCCTTAGCGATAGCGTCCCTGCCTGCACCCTTGTAATTAAACACGCAGTCGTGCTTATCGGAATATCGATGGACAGAGCAGAACGTCTCCCCACACTTGCACTTGAAACCTGTCAGGCCGACCCGCTTCCTACAGAAACCGCAGCGGTTCACGGGCCTCATCTCCTGATTCTCCAATGCCACCACCTGTTCCACTAGATTAGCCGTGGCTGCCACCGGTGCCTCCTTAGCATGACTAGAACCATCCACAGCCCCATCATCCTTGGTGTCTTCTGCCGCAGCAACGGAACCACTAGCCTCCTTTGATTGCTTCAAAAGATACTCACAGTAACATTTGGAGCAGAGGTTATTGGTGGTAGAATTCCCAAAGAACCCACAACTATTCGTGCAAAGAACCGGATTGCTCGAAGAAGGCTGACCGGAATGATCAGCCGGCCTCGTCTCCTGCTTCTCCGAAACAGCTGCCGCCTCTGCCCAGTTAGCTACATCTTTGGCCGGTGCCTCCTCGACACAACCAGAACCATCCCCAGCATCGCCACCGCCGACGCCAGCTCCTTCCGACCCAGCTGCCGTCGAATCCACAGCATCCTTCGGTTGCTTCAGCAGATGCTCATAGTAACATCTAGAACAGAGGTTATTGGTACTTGGGTTCCCGAAGAAACCGCAGTCGTTCGCGCACAGAACCGGATCGCCGCTCGAAGACGACTGCTCGCAATCCACGTCCCGAAGCTTCCTCTTTTGCGATTGTTCGTCCATTCTAACAACGACCCAGTTCGCAACTCCCACAGAAAGACCCGAAAAACCAATCGGGCACGAACCAAATTCGCAGCCGAATCGAAATTCGCAACAGAGCCGCCAAGAATTCCTATCACCGCCGAATAAAGAACGAATCTTGATCCTAACAAAGGCGAGAACTTTAAGCTCCACACCAGTCGAGCGATCGAATTACGAAGAGAACATGAACTGTACGGAATGAAGCGCGCAGAGAAATCACCTCACGGGGAACGCATCGCAGATCTGGAGGATCCGGCCATGACGAGCAGTTCGAGCTTGCAAGCGAGAGAGAGAGAGAGAGAGGGTCGTCTGCTGATCTCCAGAAGAAGGAGAGAAATGAGGATATGGTGGTGGAAATTATAATATAATTATTATTTATTTATTTTCCTTAAAAGCGGAAAATTCCATTTTTATTTCCTTTTACGGAAATTCCTTCGATTCTTTTTTTTTTTTTTTATTTCGGGGGGATTTTGTTGGGTGGATGGTCGTGCACGGTACACTTGCGTATAATATACGGCCCGGGCCAGCTCGCGGCGAACCAGCGAGATACGCGACCGCACAGATTAGAAGCAAAGACATTGAAAAAATAAAAATAAAAAATTACTTTTCTATGTTGTTATTATTTTCTATTATTCTATCTTTGTCATTACTTGAAGGACACTGTTGGGTGGTTGCGTTCAGTTTTGGATTTTTTCGGTGACATGCAATTTTCTCCTTATTATACTTAGGTTTAGTATGTAATTTCACTTTTTCTTTGATACGGCACTCGAATTCTTTTAGAGTATATATGTAACAATGTAAAACTAAGTATTTTTTTTTCCCATCTTTGAACAACCTTTCCACCTTTTGCTTCTCGAAGAGACATCGAAAAGTTAAAGAAAAATGTTTTGCATGCGGATATGAATGGCGATTCTGTTGAACGATCATTCTGTGAGGACGATAAAAATAATGAAAGGAGGATATTATAAGTCTAGTTGAGTTGCTCTTTCAATCATCATGACGAGTAGCATAATCACACGACTACATTATTATGCATGACTTTTAGCCAAGATAGAAATAATTTAGGGGCTTAATTATGCATGGCTTCCTCAATTCGACAATTGCCACTTTTCAAATCCAAAAATAGAAAAAGAAGACGATCGTGACTTTGATTTGTTGTTATATTAATAACTTTATCAATTTAGGACTCTATTGTGAAGGGATTGGGATGAAGTCGAAGAATACTAAGTTTAAGGTTCAATTCTTGTGAGTAGTGCACATATATTTACATAGAAAAGAGAAGTGAGATCAAAATAAGAAAAAAAAAAAAAGAAGTATTTGGAAGATTGATCCTGATAATTGTTTTTTTTTTTTTTGAGAAATTTTTGAACTTCAAATTTCATGCGCTAACTTCTCAACTTCTCTTTCTTTGATTCCATCTTAACTCATTCAATGTGGAAGTGTTTTTGCATTTATTCACACTCAAAGATTACAAATTAGCCCATTTATTCACACTAAGGGGATTGGGATGAAGCCGGAGAGTACTAAGTTCTAAGATTCGATTCATGCGAGTATTGCGCATACAAATTCGTAGAAAAGAGAAGTGAGATAAAAAAAAAAAAAGTACTCGGGCGATCGATAATGACAATTCTTTTTTTTTTTTTTGGAGAAATTTTCAAACTTTAAATTCCATGCACCAACTTCTCAACCTCTCTTTCTTTGATTCCATCTAGGCTCATTCAATGCGGAAGTGTTATTGCATTTATTCACACTTAAAGAGTACAAATTGGCCTATTTATTCACACTAGAGGCGATTGGGGTGAAGCCGAAAAGTATTAAGTTTAAGATTCGATTCTTGTGAGTACGGCACATACATATATATATAGAAAAGAGAAGTGAGATAAAAAAAAAAAAAGTACTTGGGCGATCAGTCATGATAATTCTTTTTTATTTTTATTTTTTATCTAGGAGAAATTTTGGAATTTTAAATTCCATAGCCAACTTCTCAATCTCTCTTTCTTTGATTCCATCTTGGCTCATTCAATGTGGAAGTGTTGTTGCATTTATTTGCACTCAAGGAGTACGAATTAGCCCTTTGATGATATATTGGATCGATATGAAAATTTGACTAAATTTAGTAATTGATATTGCAATTAAGATTGAAAACTTTTTAGTGGTTGGATTAGGCTTTTATTCTATCAATGTAAGTTTTTTTTTTGGTCGGTTGTCAATGTAAGTTTAGTTAGACAGATTGATCTATCGAAACAAATTGAACGGAGGATTGGATTAGGCTTTTATCCTATTAATGTAAGTTTAGTTGGACAGATTGATCTATTGATACAAATTGAATGACGGATTTGACTGTTTATTTTGCAAAATTCAAACTTAAAAGCCCCTTTAGATTGCCTTTCGAAGCAAATCGAAAACCTTAGTTTCAAATAATTCGAAAATATTTTACAATAAAAATTTAAATCCTCATGCGTAAGTCTTATGAAAGTTTGAGAAGGTTGATTTCAAATAAAATCGATACAAATTGTGACCCGGATCTTGCAGATATTTCGATTCCAGCAAATGATGACGCTATAGCTTCAATCCGATTAATTCTTAACAAATTAGTATTTGCAATTTGTGAGGGTCGTTCTAGCTATATACGAAATCCTTGATTAATAATAAGATAAATAAATTATTTTTTGAACTTCATAAATCTCTGGAATCGGTTACTACTCTTGAATCACATAAAAGAGATCCAAATTACTGCGGATATTATGTGATTAGTTCGTATCCAAAATAGAAAATAGACATGTTCGGACAAAGAGTTTGGAACATTAAATAACTTGTGCTTCAAATAATAGCACCCAAAAATAAAACAAGAAAATCATAAAAATTAACGATAAAAGTCACAACATCAATTAAAAAAGATGAAAAACTACCATTAGCTCGTAATCATCGGAAAACCCAAAAAAAAATTAGGAGGAGATAAGTTCTGTCTCCGACGACCAAACACTCTCTCTCCTTCTGTTCTGCAATTCTTGCCGTCCTGCGTTTCCATTGCTCTCTCTCTCTCTCTCTCTCTCTCTCTCTCTCTCCGCTCTCCGACCTCCAGAGCATGAAGTTCTAGAAATTGGGTACTCGCGGGTGGATGAATTTGATGGCTTTCCGGGTCGCCGTTCGATAATTCACCAGGTATCTCTCGGTTCTTGATCGAACTCCAAGTGAAAGTTCAGCACCTCGATGTTCTTCGCTTTTTGGTCCTTTCGGCTGTAACTTTGCTCGTTGTTGTTGTTGGGTTTGTGGGTCGCTCCTGCTTTGCTCAACTTTAGTGGTGGCATAACGTCTCTGACGTCTCAGCGTGTATGGTTTGAAAGAATTATTTATTTATTTATTTGGGTCTGTTGTTGTGAATGTGGCGTAATTGACGGGGCATCGCACATGGACAGTTGGGTCGAGATTGACGGGGCCAATGTGCGTTGCTTGCGGGGGTCAAGTTTTGATCTTGGGTTCTTCGTCCCCGGGTACGGCGGTTGGCGAATTGCTTTATCTTGTTCGTGCCCACCAGGTGCTTGCTCATTGTTCTGAGTGACCAGTCGAGGAGAAATTCCTTGCTTGCGAGAATGGCGAACAGCAAATACGAGTACGTGAAGACGTTCGAAGTGGAGGATGAGGTGATGCCGCCGAATTTGATCATTGTGCGAATTGAGGCATTCAATTTCGACGGGTATGTATCGGCCAACGTAATTCTCTTTTTGAAGTTTTGGGCATTTAATGTGACAAAGGTCGCACTTTTAACATTATAAGTAAAAACTAAAGCCTCAAAAGCCAGAAGCCAAGCCTAGCACTCACTAACTCTTCAAAGTGAAGGACTTTAATGTTTGTTTTGCTTAATCCTGCTTAGCAACTCATGTTTTTTTGACTTTTTCAACATTAGGTTTTCTGACATCCATGATTTTGAAAAACCTAACGATGAGAAAGCACTGGCCCTGATGAGCTCATGTGCTGCTGCTGTCTTGGAGGAGTATCCTGATATAGTTTTTTCTTATGGATTTAATGATGAGTACAGGTGCTATAATCTGTTCCCTTCTATATTTTAGGTTTTGGTGAAATATCAATATTATTGCTATTAATGTTGTAAACCTATATGTATTTTTTTTTTTTTTCATATGGCTTGCAGTTTTGTTTTAAAGAGGAAGACAAAGTTCTATCAAAGACGAGCCAGGTACTTTCGAGACTCCATGTCAATTGCAAGTACGTGGGGGTCAAGGACACAAAAAAAAAAGTAACTGGAAAGGAACTAATATTCTCTTCTAATATCTTTGAGTACATTGATATCTGTTTAATTGATTGAGCTGATTCTATTGCTGCAAAAGTGGTGGCTACTATGTGGAGCTGCATTATAGAACAAGGACAATATAGAAGAGAGTATTAGCTAAGTGAACCGTAAAGGGATGAAGTGATCCAGAATAGAATAATTTGGTGATTCGAGGGGAAAGCTCAATTCTTCTCTATATAGAAGTTCTTTCTGGTCATTGCTAGATGCAATCTCTGATTGTTGGAATACTGGGATAGTGCCAAACTCGAATTCATCCCTGTGGTGACTGAGCAATTTAAGAGAGCATTTCAGTAACTTGGCATATTGAATGGACTGAAGAATATATTTCTAGAATTTAAGACTTCATGCCACAGATTTGGGGATAAAGAGTTGTTTTTGTAGATATTGAGGTTGTAATTGCTTCTTTTTCCTGAATGTTGTGTATGTTGCTAACTTGCAATATTTTGGTTGCAGCAAAATAATGTCGCTGATTGTGTCTTTTTTCTCTTCTGTTTATGCCACAAAATGGAAAGAGTTCTTTCCTCATAAGGAAATGAAGTGTCCACTTTCCTTTCTTGCACGTGTTCTTTGTTGTGCCTCATTAGAGGTTCTTCAAGCATATCTTGCATGGAGACAAAATGAATGTAAGTATATAAGTCTTAAGTTATTATATATGGAAAATCAATCAACCAAAATTGGTTTTGGATTGTACTACCTCCTTTGAATATCTCAGACACAATTTTAATAGTTTGTGTATATGAAAAATCTAAGCAGATGGAATATAATTGAAGGGCAACTAGTGAGTTAGTGGAACTGATAAGTCATTGCGGGTTTTGTCTTTCTACAGGTCATATCCGTAACCTTCACAATACTTGTCTCTGGATGCTGATTAAAAGTGGAAAATCTGCCAAGGAAGCAGTGGAAGTTTTACAGGTTTTTAGTTCTTTGTGTTTCTCTATGTATGCATGTGTTCTCTCTTTTAGAATAGAGCTGGTTTGTTCTATGCTGTTATTGGGATTGTTAGTTAGAGTGGAGTTGCTTTTCTTATTCATTTACAAGGATGTCGAATAGAGAACTCTGGGGCTTTGTTGCTTGATCTGTTGAATATGATGTTATCTGATCTGAATTATTTTTCCTTTAGTTCTTGACATGAAATTCATGAAAATTCTACTCTTATAGAAATTTCTGTAGCTCAGCCTTATTTTGGCAGTCTCTATGTTCCTTGTGTGTTGGTTCCTATTTCATCTGCTTTCATCATGTGGTAACTATACCAAGCAATGGTTCCTACTTTCGTTTGGCTAAATTCATCTGCCATATTTTCAGGGTACCCAAAAACAAGAGAAAAATGAGCTTCTTTTTCAGCAATTCGGGATCAACTACAGAATGCTTCCTGAAATGTTTCGTCAAGGGTCATGTATCTTTATGACGCAGGTTTGTTTCCTCTCAGTTGGATCTTCTTGAATTTGGACTTTTCATACTGTTTGAGTAATCTTGTAAGAAGTGTCATGATTGCCATGGGGAAATTTTTTGAAAGTCCAAAGAATATGCAACTTGTGTGATCATCAAAATCAATAAATTTTATATTGCAAAGAAATACTGCATCCTATTGCTGTGCACATGGGCGAAAAATTCAATGAATTTTATTGGTTCTGTTTAAGAGATGCATATACAGAGTCACATACTGGGAGATCATATGTATGCGATGTTTTTATACCCGGACTGGTTAAGAACCGGTGTCACTTCCAGTTCAAGGCAACCAGTTCAATTGGTTGTACAATCGGGTTGATGACTCCTCAGTCAGCTTTGGCAGTAGATGTGCATTCTCGTGGTCAGGGGTTCCATTCCCCTTGCTGCCTCCTGCTTGATGTTTTTGAAAGCCAAGGACCTGGTTCAAGATCCTGTCACATTGCTGACTGGTTCACCAGGTTTAACTTTTAAACCGGGAATATGACCAGTTCTTGACCATTCTGGTTCTTAGATGAAAAGTGGACCCAACCATGGTCCTATCCCTGGTTCAACGTGTTCAACCGGCCAGTCGGCTCAGGGTTTAACAACACTCCATGTATATGCACTTTTTGTATCATTTTAGGCAACTTTGGCACCACAGAGTTTTCCAGAGGCGATGTCATTTAATGTGGATAAAACAGAGGAACTTCTCTACTGTCATTATTCTACTTTTTTGCTTGTTCTGTGGAATACGTATTAGGACTTTTAGATTTACCTGACCAGTTATATTTTTGCTAGGTAATGTTTGCTTGAAATACCCCTGAATCAGTCTATACTGTTATGAATTGCTATTTGATAGGAGTGAAAGTGGTTTCTTTTTCAAATTTTGGCTCTTTGTTGCACAGTACTTCTAACTTGTCAATTGAATTTAGCAAAAAGGAAAAAATGTCACATTGCTATTTTCTGTGTATATTGCTCAGGCAGAAGACGTAGTCAAGTACAATGAGCATGGAGTTCCCATCAAAAGAATGCGGCGAAAACCTATGATGATCCACGATGAACATATAGCTGGGCGAAACTTTTGGAATGGACAGCAATATCTCTTGATGGAACTAGGTGCCTTTGAGAATGATATAAAGAAGATAAAAGCAGAGTACGTCAGATCCTTTTTGTTTGAAAACAAGTTGATGCCATCTACTTGGATTGTGATCAGAATTGACGGTTGCCACTTCCACAGGTATAGTACTCGTTGCTAGTACACCCTTGACCTTTTACGTCAAAATTAGATTATTCCATTCAATGTATAGCTCATCCAGGAACCCCTGAATAGGACTGTCCATGGTCATGGGAGATATTAACAATCATTATTACAGCTAAGGACATATTGCTTAAGAAGGAGTTTTTGATCTAATGCCTCATTTTTTGGGAGATTGGCACTTTCTTCCCTTTTCTCTCATCTTGTGTACCCTTTGAAGCAAACATGTGACAAAGGATATCTATTCGACATTTTAGATTTAGGACTCCCCTCTGTGTCCACTGATTGTTACAACTAAAAATTCTTGATTAAATTCCGGGTAGGAGTAGATTTTGGCATTTGATAGGTACACAATGGGGACATGCAGATGGTAAGGGGGACATAAAAAGGATAGGAATTTTACTCTGATAGAATTGGTTTTTAGGATAGATTAAGTTGTCATTGTCAATTGCTTTGTCTCTTGGTGCTCAGCTTATCTTGAAACTTATGATTTTAAGATATTCTCATTATCATGAATGGTACATAAGTGATAAGTTACAACTACGGCATCTTATAATTTTGCTTTTACTTGAAATTTTCTCGGTTTGGTTTTGGTAGATTTTCGGAAGTTCATGAGTTTGAGAAGCCAAATGATCAGCAAGCTTTGAACCTTATGAATTCATGTGCTGTGGCAGTTCTGGAAGAGTTTAAAGATATTGTCTTCTCTTATGGGGTCAGCGATGAGTATAGGTATCTTATTACTTGATATTCCATTCATTGTTTAGTGCACCATTTGATGGTGTACTGACACTTTGGGTTTATACTCTCCAGCTTTGTTTTGAATAAGGATTCTAAATTTCACCAGCGACAGGCCAGGTACCTCTTCAAAATTTTACCTCAGTCTTTGTTGATTCTGCCACTGCTTATTGGAACTTTGAATATTTTAGTGGAATATATGAGACCTCAATTAACATCTGGAAGACATATTTCTCATAGATGCTACAAATTACCAATTACTTTCAGCTAAACGTTCCTAGTTCACGGAAGTAGAAATTAATGTTAGAGATCTTTCAAGTAATAGACAGTATGATTTACTGGTGGTTTTTCTTGAGAGAGGTGGACTATTCTAAGAATTCCTCCTTTCTCTTTGCCAATCATTTCAGAAAACGAATGGTTCTAATAATTAGTTGAAGATAGATGCCTCTGCTAAAGTCACAAAAAGCTATTTAAAGATAGTGGGAAATAACTGAGAACAGCATCTCCTTTCAAGGGGAGTATACTATGTGGCTTATTGAAAGTTCGTACCTGTTTGTTCCCTCTAGAATGTGAATTTTAGACACTTCCATCTTTGATACTGGTCATCGAATGGATTGATATTTCTTTTAAATAACCATTTCTTTTTGGAGTGCAGTTTTTCCCAGGGAATGTTAACAGTTGACTGCCATAATAGGTGGCAAGAAGATATAACTTTGAGAATGTGCCAGATTTTTGATATCTTAATGTTAATTCATGGACTTTGCTCGCAATAGTGGCTTTTGTGCTGTCTAGTTCAATCACATGTTGTTGCCTCATACACTTCCATTTGTTTGCAGCCAAATAGTTTCTGTCATTGTGTCATTTTTCTCTTCAGCGTATGTGATGAAATGGAAAGACTTTTTCCCATTTAAAGAGTTGAAGTATTCTCCTTCTTTTGATGGACGCGCTGTGTGCTATCCTTCCACTGAAATACTTCGAGATTATCTGGCATGGAGACAAGTTGATTGTGAGTATTGGGCTAAGAAGAGATAGTTTTGAATTTTTTACAGTCAAACACATTTAGTTCGTTCTATTTATTTAATTAGAGAATATTGTGAACGTATTTTGCCAATTTGTAGGCCACATCAACAATCAGTACAACACATGTTTCTGGATGCTTGTCAAGTCAGGAAAGAGTAAAAGTGAAGCTCAGAGTTATTTAAAGGTGCCAAATTCTTTTCAAGAAACATAATTGGTGCTTTTGATCATCTCTTATCTGAACTTCGAGGCCTCAGCATTGATAGCCTTTATAGTCCTAGAACATGTTTTCTCTTTTTCGTTCGCTTCCCTTTCATCTGCTGTATCTTATATCTCTGGCCTATGGGCAGCAGAACTCCGTCTGTTTACGTGTTTTAATGACTCTGGCCCATGTCACATTAGTGGTGCTCTTCTTTTTGTTTACATGTCTAATTTATCATCCATTTGGTGCATATTGTAATTTTGGTGCGAATGGCTTGGTTTGCAATGTATATGCAATCTAATGTTTGCATCTTGCTTTTGATTAATGCAAATTCGTAAACCTGTACTGCTAATCAAGAGAACTTGTGGTGGTTATCGCGAAAGAAAATGTATGTAAAGTTTTTGCATATTATCATCTGGGAAAATTTATTATTTATATGAAATTGCATTTCAGTTTAGTGCTCTTCTACCTGTATATGTTTTATTTTCACTCTCTCCACAACCCCACTTTTTCTCGCTTATGCCACCCATGTACCAGCTTGCATGCACTCTCCAGTCCTCTCTCTTCCTTACAACCACATGTTGTGCATATCCATGCTGATATTTGTTAGAATGACTGAATACAAATTTTTTATCGTTCTATTGGTGCTGTTTCAACGACTTCGATCTGGAATTTTTTCAACTAGAGAAGAATTTGCGTTTTGGAAAGTAACAAAAATTCCAAGTATAGGGTTGCATCTTTATCAACTGCCTAAACATCTTATAAGACCTCTTCTGTCTTCATGTACTTGAAAAGTTTGCTCTACAAGACATTAATACATTAGCCTCTCACCACACTTTCCGTACATTCACTGCAAGTAATCTAGTAGAAGGAGCTGACGCATAATAAACAAGAATTGTGGAATTGATCTTGATTCGACCACTTTGAGTTTATTTGATGTGAATCCAGTTTTCTTGTCTACTCATTCCTCCACATCTTCTATTAAGAGTCTGGGTCAATTTTCAAGTCTCCATTTCTCTCTTCTGCCGAGGAATTTTTTAATGGGTGCTTTAGGACCATTGCGTGTGCAGTTTAGTACATCCCAGCTGTTGGATGTTTGAGAATGTTATGCATTAAATGTCTTTCCGTCTATCCAGTGGTTGAGATGCATCTGGAGCAATGCTCCAGAAGCATGTAATATTTACTCTCTACCTAGGCCCCCTCTCCCAAAGGAACGTATAAGCAGAAGCATTTTCGAGCTCAGCTTTTTTTCAGCTACTATGATGATGCTAAATTCATTTAGTCGTGAGGGAATTTTCCTTATATTTTAGCAGTTTTTAATCCTGTGTTATTTACTTTCAGGGCACACAAGCAAGAGAGAAGAATGAACTTCTAATCAGACAGTTTAACATTAACTACGACACACTACCTGTAATGTTCCGCCGGGGTTCCTCCGTATTTCGCATGAAGGTTTGTTGTTCTTTTATGTTGTCGCATATTATTTTAATCTATGCAAAACCGATGAGACGAATTGGTGACAAATGCTGGCTGCAAGAGCTAGCTTGATCTTATACATTTGAAGCATGCCTCTATTGACATTGTTCATTACTCTCCTTTTTTTAAAAGATTTTAACTGTGTCACAATTAATGTCAAGTGTTAAATGAGACTTATACTTGGACAAAGTTGACTTTCTAGCTGCTGATAAACTTTGGATTTTCATCAAGAATAGTAGCCCAGAGATTATATACATTTGCGTAATGTGCAGGGAGAAGACTCTATGATGCCTGAGAATGGCACGCTTGAAGAAGTCAAACAGAAAGTAATCATAGACCATTCCAATATCATTGAAGATAGCTTTTGGAAAGAGCATCCAAGCATATTGTCTTAATGTTCTTTCATATCAGAGCCCGGTGGAATTCGAGAAGCTCCTTTTTTTTCCTTTGACAAATTTCATCGAAGCTTCACCGGCGTTTTCTTTCGTTTTTTTGGGGGGCGTCTGGTGTAACTTTTCGACTATCCACTGGCAATCGGCATTTGTTGCATTTAGGTATATTAGGTACACCTTCCCTATCCACTGGCAATCAGTATTTGTTGCATTTAGATATATATTAGGTACCTTCGGAAGAGGTTGACAATGAAGTATTCTTTCATTTAAAATCAACAGTTGTGATTTCTGAGTGAGTATATTTTAAAAAAAGTTCTGACATGTTCTTGGCTGAGCCTAAAGGTACAAGGTGGTTCACACCTGCAGGATGTCTTGCAACTTTATTCTGGTTAATGATAGAGTGAGCTCTGGAAGAAGCTCCAAGTATTGTGTCCTGAAATTTTATATCATCACTTTGTCCCTACCCCCTACCCCTTTATAACCCGTGTCAAATTGACCCAAATCTTCACAATTAGTACAATTTTGTTGGAATGAATTAGGTAGTTTAAGTCCAAAAGAATTGCTTGACGGTGATGGCTATCTCCGCTCTGCCTCCTTCTATTTAATGGTCATCTGCTAATGTGTAGCTACATTGGAGAAAAGCTTATGTGTAGAAGGATAGAGTATCAAAGGACAGTGTGTGAACCTGAAGGTGTAAAATTGAAGGAGCTGAGTGTATTTCTCGTAGAAATGTGCTATATAGTGTAAGGGCAATTCTATCATTTAGTTTGAGAAAATTGTGCGAAAATTTTCAGCTTTGGTAAATTTCTTTTTCGACTTGCTAGTTGAATATTCTCACATTAAATTAAAATGTTTGTTTGATTGTTTTCAAAATACCAATTTTATTGATAAAACTTACCAACGTATTAGTGCAACATCTCTTACGTGAAATTATCGGTATTTATTTAAGAGGTTTACCAATTTTTCCTCCATCAAATATCACTCAATTTTTAGTTACCAAATTTTATATGATACTGACCGTGATTTACTTGATCTATCCCAAATTACAACGAAAAGCTAACATGAAATATCGGAAATAAAAATATTGAGGCAGAAGTTAATGGTTATCTCTGTAGTCTGTATTAATTCTTTCACATGTTGAATTGCTGTATATTTTGCAGTCCCTATTACCCGGGGATGGGGCGTGTAAAACCGGTGTGGATGGTTCAGAGCCTTGGCCCATCCACTTATTTAACTCATTATCGATATTCCATCATTTTAATGTTCCATTAGGTTACAAGCTCACGACATCAGTCTAATGTGCTTTTTGATAAATTTAAGCATTCACTATTGTTCGTCCGACTTGGGATTTGGAGATATTCTTTTCTTTGCCTATTCATGTTTTCCTTTCGATTCTCCTTCATTGCTTTCTTTGCACAAACGCCATGCAATGATCTTATCAATCAGCCAAAGCACTAGACATGACAAAGAAGGGTTGCAAACTTGCATTTTCTGTGCTCACAAACCTCCCCGGATTTGATTAGGACACTAATTTTACGCCTTGCTGCTATTGATTATGATTTAAAGTGGGATTTGCTTTGTAAATACACCTTGTGTCTAATATGGTCATCATCAAGATTCCAAACTCACTTATAATACGAGTAAATTTGATTGTAGCCCAATAAATTTCTAAATCTTGAACTGCCCATCAAGGCACGCCCAGAAGAAAACCGTAGATACGGTACAAAATAAGCACACTGTCACTCACCATACGACAAGAAACACTCGAGAGCGCACGCTGTTTTCCCGTTCTTCCAGACCCGGACGCCCTGGACAAACGCTAAGAGACATGAAAACATTCAGACAGGATCAGATTTGGATGGTTTGCCTTTCAAGACATGCCCTTTTCTTGTCATCATAGCCAGCATTCAATTTGAAAGCATGATAAAAACGAAGGTCAAGTGACCAGCAAGGCACGCTCTAGATATCTGACACCAAAAGCCAAACAGCTCCTTTCACATTGGCCATTTGCTTCCACTATAAAAACGATGGTTCTTCAACTGATTTTGGCAAGCAAATTTTAAGATTATTACTTTGAAGTGGATTCCTCAGTATTGAGCGAAGAGCAATCTAGCTAGTTAACCAAGAATGGAATATCGTGTAGCAGTAGTATTTCCGCTCATATTGGTGGCAGTGCTCGCGCTAGCGGTAGAGTCCGATGCTGGGGGGATCCCTATCTATTGGGGTCAGAATGGGAATGAAGGAACATTGGCGGAGACGTGCGCCACTGGAAAGTATGAGTTCGTGAATGTAGCTTTCTTGGCGACTTTCGGTGCAGGTCAGAATCCAATGATAAACCTTGCCGGCCATTGTGATCCATATAGTCACGATCCATACCGTCACCCTTGTACTGCACTGAGCGCTGACATCAAATCATGCCAGGCCAAGGGAATCAAAGTGATGCTCTCGATTGGAGGTGGGGCTGGTAGCTACTCTTCTTGCATCCTCCGACGAACGCACGGCAAGTGGCGACCTACCTCTGGAACAACTTCTTGGGGGGAAGTTCGTCTTCTCGGCCATTGGGAAATGCAGTCTTAGATGGAATCGACTTCGACATTGAAGGTGGGACCGGCCTGTACTGGGATGATCTTGCCAGGTATCTTTCTAGTTACAGCAAGCGTGGGAAGAAGGTCTACCTGACTGCTGCTCCTCAATGCCCTTTCCCTGATGCATCGGTCGGCAAGGCCCTCGAAACCGGTCTATTCGATTATGTCTGGGTGCAATTCTATAACAACCCTCCATGTCAGTACTCCTCGGGAGACATCGGCAATCTTGAAGACGCATGGAAGCAATGGACATCAAGCGTTCAGGCCACTAAGTTTTTCCTAGGTTTACCTGCTTCGCCCGGTGCAGCCGGAAGCGGTTTCATACCAGCGACAGATCTCACATCAAAAGTACTACCAGCCATCAAAGATTCCAAAAAATATGGAGGTGTTATGCTCTGGTCCAAGTATTATGATGATCAAAGCGGATACAGCAATTCCATTAAAAGCGACGTCTAAGTTTCAGGGTTTCTAGTATAAGCCACCTTTATAAGTTACTATGTAACATTTGGCATTTCTGCAAGTCATTATATATCATGTTTTTGTGTGGTGTGTTTCTTGTAAATGGTTGATAAAGTGCTTCGATATAAACTCTACTTGTCACTTGTCCAAACATGATAAATCTCAAACCCATGCTTACTACATATGGCAAACCAACTTGTGATTTTCTTCCGGTCAGACCATAGGGAAAGCTAGTAACTTACTACCTCTACGATTGCATCTTATTAATCATGATGAACTTCTGATTGTCCACGACTTTAAAAAATGAAGAATCTGTAGTATTCCATTTATAAAAGCCACAATGCCTGGAATTTTGACAGAAGAACTCAATGACCTACTTTGTTCCAATCCGCCTTTTCATTTTTCGTTTCTCTTTTGGCGGTGAAGAAAAACCTAGCTTCCACTCCTCAACCTCTATGTAATCTCCGGCCATTTTAGTCAGATGTGGACTAATTCTATAGTATACATTGCCCTGAGGAAGCTAATTTCAACTCTCCGTTTGATGTTTGTAACTGAATATATTAACTGATAATGTCAAATTCTACCCGGATGATCTTTCACTTCTAAGTTCAGCTTTGAACTCCTTCTGAAGTTGTTCCCACGTTGCCGATTTTGCTGCCAAAACAACATCGTCAAGAAATCCTCTTTGTGGAAATTCCTCAGGTACAAGGCTTCGATATGTCTCGAGTTGTTCTTGGGCTTCCTTCTTCTTGTCCAACAGACTATATATTATCCCCTGCAAATATTGGGAATAAACTTGAGGGTCAAGAGGCTAGAGTATATTCGAATTTACCTATTCTAGATTAGCATAATTAAGCAACGTCAATCTGTATTTCCATCATACTCCATACTGTTATTCAGTTTGAAACTTTTTAATTTAAGCAGCTACATGAAGCTGTCGGTATGATTGCATGGATCAAGGGAGCAGAATGCCCGTATCTCTTAATACTCTTAGGAATAAAAAAACCATGTCTAGGAGAACCAAATTAAGGATTTGATTTCAATTGGCAGAGAGCATGCTACATACCTGACAAAGATAAGGCCGAAAATCTCGAGGATTGTCACTAACTAGATCTTGAAAATCTTTCAATGCCGCATTCAGGTTCCCCTGCAAACACCAATATAAATCGCCTTTAGAAAAGGTGGCAAAATTTGCTAGTACAAGATTCTCTTCCCCTCCTTTTATTTTCTCATAATTATTATCTAGTCTGGCAACTAGCGGGTAGAGACACCGTTTGTATTTCAGTGAGTTAAGGTCTTCCCTTCTGTCATCTGGCTTTCGTATTTAAGCAAATGCAGTAAACATGGTAGCAAGTAGGAGATATCAACTACCACTACAACATGCATTTGAGCAATTAAAATCCTGATATCTCGCTCTTCAGTGACTCTATTTTCACGACGGGCTAATTCGAGAGCCTTATTTAGCATCTCAAAGATAGCCGGCCCTTCTTGGTTCTTATGCATCACCATGGCCAGACCCTGTATTAAAAAACAAAGAGCATAAGCTTCAACACAAATTTTGCAATACGATACCAATAACACATTATGGTCAAATAACTAAGCGATTGAACCATTTTTCCAACTCCAAATTTCTAGGGCTTTAGTCTGACCATTCTCTCATTTTTCTTTTTTCTTTGCTTTTGTTTTCCATAAGAAACAATTCATTGTACTGTAAACCTGCACCATCTGTTCAGTCTTTATACCACAGTGGATTTTCTTTATATAAGCTAATGACATTTCTAATGAAGGGCCTAGGAGTTGCTAAAAGCCTAAAACCCAATTAAAGCTGCAGTTCAGACCCATTTATGTAATTGTCTCATCATCAAATTGGCACCGTAACGGGCGCTAATTTGAATTAGACTAACCTAAGCCTTTAGAAAAACTGATAAATTAGCACCTGAAAATGTACCCCTTTAGGCACTTCTTTGCATTAGACTTACAGATACAAAAGCTGCCCAGCTTTTTCATAGTACGCCGATGACTTGCAGTGAAAGTCATTTTTCCCCCTATGGCACAGACTTATCAATACTAGCCCTTGCACATGCACTTTTGGCATTCACTTAACTATTCCTTATAGGGAAAGGAAAGAGGAAAAACACGTTAAATATGACCCCGATAGCTAGTCAATGAAAGCTGAAGTGCAAGTAAGAACTTATATACAACTAAATGGCACTATAAGGAAGCTCGATCTTCCATAAAATCCATATTGAGGAATGAAGAATACAGTAAGGGAGTCGCCGTAAAACAGTATATATTATGTATGAAAAGTATCAAATAATAATAGGGACACGAAACAAGTCAAAATTTATTATAAGTAATGAATCTGCAGAAAGTCCTCTTCCCAACTCTAAAGGTCATAAAGCATTTTGATGATCATGACCCTAGAGATTCTCCATTGGAAGAGAATCCCTCCAGCGCAACAAGTTACTTCTTGGTTTGCAAAACCTCCAGATACATTACATCCAACTCACTTATAGAAGTGCCAAAGTTCAGAACCATGTAAATACCCAATTCAAATCACCTTCCTTCCCTTTCTCATATGTACAAATTTCATTCTTCTCACCAACCATAAACTTAACTTTAGCTATGCAAGATTTCCAATTGGGCATACCCCTAATACCACTTCAAGTAAAATTCGCGGAATATTCTGTCTAACATAGCTAATTAAAATGAGCCAAGCATAACAACAGAAGCATGAGTCCGAAGAAAAGAATCATACGTGCAAGGCCCTGAGCATAAGAGGCGTCTCTTCCAAGATTTCCCTGAACAGCCTCTTCGCAGTGCTGATCTGACCCATCGTCTCATGACACAGAGCAAGCAAAAGCTTCCACTCAACCTCGTCCGGCTCCGCATCCGCCAGCCTCTGCACGTACTTCGCCGCCTCCTTGGTCCTCCCTCTCCTCATCTTCCCATACAAGACCACCTTCAGCGCCTCCACATTCGTCGGGTCAGTCTCCAAGAGCCTCTCGCTCATCTCCTCCTCATCGCCATCCTCCTCCCGCGCATCCCCCGTCTGGGGGCTAGCCTCGCTCGCTGGAGAAGACAGCGCGAGACCCGGCTTCGAATGGACGAACCCCACGAAAACGAACGAACCCAGAAGACAAATCACCAGCTTTTCGGACAAGAACCGGAGGAATCCCGCGGCGGGCGAGAGCAAGGCGCGGGCTTTACGCCCGCCGTCGTCTGAGGGGATCATGGGCAGGCTCAATTTGGCGGCTTTCGGCGAAATGTGGAGTCTTTCGGGCCGGCATCGGAGCGGCGGAGGGCGGCGGCGCGTGAGGGGAGGTGGGTGGACGAGCGCGCGTCCCGGCGAACCGCGAGGGATGCTGAAGGAGAAGCTGGGGACGAGGCGATGGGGACGAGAGGTCGGAGAAAGAGGAGGGAGAGAGGCCATGCGGAGACGGAGATGGCTCGTGCAGGCCCAGGAATCCGCCATTGACGCGAGCACGGAGAGGTACACGCTGGGTTTTAGGAGGGCTTTGAAGGGAATGGAGAGAGAGAGAGAGAGAGAGAGAGAGAGAGTACTCTTGTTCTATATGGAATGAAGTTCCGGCATGCGCTATTAGGCAATTGATGTTCCAAATTAATGTTTTTAAGCAGCATTTAGTCGTCTAGATTGAAATTTGAGATGAGATTAGGGTACGATAGGATTAGACTTGCGGAGAATTTCTTATGTCATATATCTTAATTGGTAAGAGCTTAGAATTAACTTGAATTTAAAAAAAAAAAAAACTAACTAATCTACTTTGGAGATTGAGCGAGCATCATCCGTGATGGTTGCCATTCTCTAAATAGCTCTAAGCTCACGGGAAGATCAATAGGTGACGGTAACATATGGAGATTGTCATCATGGTAACTGTCTTTGCAAAATGCAATTATTGCAAGTCGCCATTGAGACAAGGCAACAATAGTAATGGCGCGGTGGCAAAATTTGGCCTCCATGCTCACAATGCATAGTGAAACTCACAATTGTTGATTAATGGTGGTTGAAAGCAGCGTTATAACAATGAAATTAGTTTATAAGGCAATTATAGACACTATTATAGACACTATTTGTATTTGTCGTCTTAATTTTTTCAATAATTTTTTAATCGAATCTGTTATCCCACTCCTAAGGTCCGAAGTAGTTTATTTGACATTTTATCCTGACCTATCCGGATTTATCCGCTTCGAAACATGTCATCAAACGCCAAATAACATAATTATTATCATGTCGGGCACTTATCCGGGTCGCCAAGCCCGTCTAGACCCGCTCAGGGCCGATTCGGCCCGCCCATCAATGCGGTTCGCACGGGTCGCTCGAGATCCGACCCGGATCCGACCCGCGACACCGTCGTCCGGTACCGGATCATCTCCCACGCAAAACCCCTCCCCCTTCTCTCCTCCCCGCTAAAACCCTAATCCCGCCGGCTGGTTAAACCCTAGCACCGCCTTCTGGGCAAGCAATCCGGACGCATTCGCACGCCCTGCCGATAAGATTCCGGGAGGAATCAGCGGCGGAAACGATCGACGATGAGGAAGAAGGTGGACGAACGGATCAGGACGCTCATCGAGAACGGCGTCAAGACGCGCCACCGGTCCATTTTCGTCGTCGTCGGCGACAAGTCCCGCGACCAGGTACTCCACCTTCTCGCCGGATTCCATTTCGCACGTTCGAGCTCGATTGCGTATTGATTCGCTAATTCGCCCCTGCCGGTTGAATTCGTGAACTTTTGCCCTTCTTTCGTTACGCTAGCGTTCCGCAAGTCTTGAACTTTTGGGTCGAATTTCGTGGCCCTGCTCTTTTGCCGAACTGGGTTGGCATTTTTCTTGGACTGTGTTTCGGAAAGTTGAGAACTTTTTGGTTGCTGTGGTCGCAGATTGTGAATCTTCACTACATGCTGAGCAAGGCGGTGATCAAGTCCAGGCCGACCGTCTTGTGGTGCTACAAGGAGAAGCTTGAACTCAGCAGGTTGTCATCTTTCTGAACACCCCAAATGCATTAGCAGTCCACACTGCATCGCGTTGTCGTATTTCGGGCGTCATTAGAAATCATTACCCTTATGTGAAGTTAGGGTAATGGCATCATCCGCATATAGTCATTCTAGGTCCTACACTCCTATGTTGATAATCGCCCGCATTCAGTCGTTCTGTTGATATGTTAGTTTTCACTGGTATGATTCTGATTCTCTGTGCAGTCACAAGAAGAAGCGGGCAAAGCAAATAAAAAAGTTGATGCAGAGGGGCCTCTTGGATCCAGAAAAGGTTGACCCTTTTTCGCTCTTCGTGGAAAGTGGAGGGTTGACATATTGCTTGTACAAGGATTCTGAAAGAATTCTTGGAAACACTTTTGGAATGTGCATACTTCAGGTGGTTCTTCTTTCCAATTTGCTCCCAAATGCAGTTCTAGTTACAATCCCTTAATCATAGTAATTTGCAACATTTGAATTTCTATTGCATGCTTAAATACGTTTTGCACTCTTCTAGGATTTTGAAGCTTTGACCCCAAATCTACTTGCCAGAACAATCGAAACAGTGGAGGGTGGTGGGTTGATTGTATTGCTGCTTCGGAATCTCTCCTCATTGACTAGTCTTTATACCATGGTCATGGTATGTTGTATACTCCTCTTGCAATATCTCATGGTTTGGTACTCTTTGTCTTGCAATAGATTATATTGCTGCTAAGATTTCTCACTTCATCGAGTAGTCTTTGCTCAACATCACTATGATGTATAGTATTGGCCTCATGGCAATATCTTATGGTTTGGCCACCTAATATAATATTGTGATTACAGGATGTTCACGAGAGGTTCCGTACCGAATCCCATTCTGAGGCTACTGGACGCTTTAATGAAAGATTCTTGTTATCACTCGCTTCATGCAAATCATGTGTCGTTATGGATGACGAGCTCAATGTTTTACCAATATCTTCTCACATCAGATCAATTACTCCAGTTCCGGCAAAAGAGGTGATAAATGGATTTTCTCTTTCCTTTGGCGTAGGAAATTCTCTAAGTAGAAAGTTTAAGCTCTTTTAGTAGGTCTTCCCAACACGACACATTGTACTGTTCTACCTCCTGCATTTCCCATTACAACTATTACAGGACAGTATTTGATTCTCTGCCTCCTAATTGGTGGTTTAAGGACTCTGAAGGGCTATCAGAAGCGGAGAGGGACCTAAAAGATTTAAAAGAGCAACTCAATGATGATTTTCCTGTTGGACCTTTGATAAGGAAATGCTGCACTCTAGATCAGGTGGTTATTCTGAATTTCAATTTGCAGTGATCTTAGAAAAAATCTTTCATCTGTCTTCAGTGGCTTATAGTACAATCAATCTCTTTGGACAGGGGAAAGCTGTCACTACATTTCTTGATGCAATATTGGATAAGACTCTACGTAATACAATTGCTTTACTTGCTTCTCGGGGTCGTGGTAAATCAGCTGCCCTTGGTTTAGCAATCGCTGGTGCTATTGCTGCTGGGTAATTATTTCTTCATTTTCATTATACTTTTTTTTGGGGGGTCAATTCCACGTTTCCATCATCCTGATGACTGAAGTTTTTTTGTGCTAGGTATTCAAATATCTTTGTGACTGCACCAAGTCCAGAGAATTTGAAAACTTTATTTGAATTTGTTTGCAAGGGATTTGATTCACTTGAATACAAGGTACATTTATTTCCGCTGCTTTTTCTTTCACCCTTCTTTTCTCTATTGCTATTACTCTAATGTTCTATTGCTAGTCAGGATGATTGATAACTCAGAGTCAACAGCTTATCTCCAATTTATTATGTTTTATGGAACATGCTTGTTCTATATGGAAAAAATAAGAGCCCCACCAGATTAATTTAGTGAGGTCATGGGTAAAACATCTGTATTAAGTTTAGATTGAGCTGTCAGTGTTTGTTGTGAGAAGTGGGGTTTTGGGCATCAATTGTTTGCTCCATTGAAAATTCATGAAGTTTCGGTTGAAGAGCTTTGATGGTCACTGTTGTTGAGATGTTGACCATTTTCTCTCTCTCTCTCTCTCTCTTCCAGGCAAGGTAACGATGAAATGGGGATTCTGTTATTTCCTATCAGAATATTGATTTCTTGTGCTTTTCCTGCAAATCAGTTAAAATTCAAATGAATATCATTTTGGATGGATTAAACTGCAGTAATATATATTATTTTTCTGTTTCCTTAGTATGTTGAATTAATCATTATCTCACCAAGTGGGTTGGCAAAATTCCTTAGCTTTGCAATAAGATCACAGTCCAGCCCCCAGTCTAAGTTCGAGTTATTGCTAATAAGAAAAGCTCATCTAACAGTTAAGAGATGATGTGAGATGTTTTAGTGTATGTTAGTGACATTACAACCAAATTGGCTAGATCTCCAATCATAGTCGAGAGATAATGGTCATGGTTGGGTTATCTAATTTTTACTTTGACCTGCATCTGAGTTAAAACTGAAGATTGACCCGTGTGATGAACTATTCTGTTGGACATATCAGATAGGGTGCTGATAAATAAATCAGAATCATACCTTTGAGTTATGACTGGATGATTAGGTTTCTGGTTTGGGTCTGCCCAGCTTTTCTGCATGTTTTGTTTCCAAAATGGGGTGATGATTCATGATTCAGTTACTTATTTTCTAATCATTGTTTGTTAGTTGAATTGAACTGAAAGATTGCTTCTTCACCTAATTGAATTCTTTAAGAATCAGAGTTGAGGATAAATAGAACAAACTTCTAAATTTTCGTTTGAATAGGTAATGTTGTTTAATTTGTAATTATCAACACTCCTGTTGCTATGCATTTTCTCCCCTTATGGTGTGCAAGATTGCTGAATGGATTTAAACATGTAAGGATATATAAATATAAAATTTTACTCGGTTTTCAAACAAAAGTACCATTTAAAGTAGATACAATACATACGTGTCAAGTTTTCGATATGGTTTAATGCTCAAGGCACATTTATTGATGGACAAGGTTCTGCTGAATATGAGCTCCATGGGCTTTTGATTTTTTATATATTCAACTTTCAGCTGAATCCTGCTACTTTCTGTCTCAGGAACATATTGATTATGATGTGGTGAGAAGTGCCAGTCCAGAGTTTAAAAAGGCAATAGTGAGAATTAATATTTACAGGCAGCACAGACAAACAATTCAGGTTGGTGGAAGAGAATAGTTGAACCCAAGAATGTTCTTTATGCTATGTTAATTTCTGTCAATAGGCATTGTACATTGTGTGGAGATTGTGCCCAAGTCCATCATTTTCTATCTAGATACTTGTTGATCATGTACTCAATTAAGCGGCTTAATGCAGACTTCTGATAAGGTCATTAGTCATTGTTTCCAATCGCCTATCATATTGGGCATATTGTTCCTTTTATCTAGATAGATATGAATATGAGTTGTTGGACAGGGGGGACGAACAGTGTGGATTGTCTATTTAGGACTATCATGTTTTTGTAGAACCATTAGTTTTACCCTGATAGTTATCGATTATGATTTATTCTGAGTATCTAAAGCTATAAATACCCTTCTCCCTCCTGCCCCCAACCTCTCTATCTTTCTCTCCCCCCCCTCCTTCACCTCTCCCTTACCCCTTATTTTGTGGTTCTACTCTTAAGTTGTCCTGGCAATGCATCTTGCAGTACATACAACCACATGAGCACGAGAAGCTTTCCCAAGTTGAATTGTTGGTTGTTGATGAAGCAGCTGCAATTCCACTGCCAGTTGTTAAATCATTGCTTGGTCCATATCTGGTGTTCCTCTCATCCACAGTAAATGGGTATGTTCTGTTGTGCTCATCTTTTGATTATCTTGGAAGCGAGAGATGAATTTCATTAAGTGGCACTACTTAAATACATTCTTCCTTAAATGTTCGTTGTTTCAACTCCTTAAGCACTCTAAGGATACAACACCCTCCTTGTTATAATTGCTCATCCTCTCTCCCAGTTTAACTTCAACAAAATTATATTTTTTGAAAAGTAAGGTACATAAATCAATGAAGTTTCAAAATGTATCCTTTTCCTCCCTTAGTAACCAATTTTACAAAAGAGACAAGGGCTTTAAAGGCAGTTTTACTAAGTCAGATTTGACAGTGAAGTAAGTGGTGCATTGTCAGCTTATACAGCACACACTTTGGCTCAAGGGTTGTAGTATTCAGAACATATGGTACAATTCGTCTACTGATAAGTTTTCCCTGTCAACAGTTATGAAGGTACCGGGCGTTCTTTATCACTGAAACTTCTACAGCAATTGGAAGAGCAAAGTCATGCAACAGTTAATGGTGCTGAGGCAGCTCATTCTGGTAATTTTAATATTGCATTTTGTCTGTAATATGCAAATAAAATACAGAGGAATGTCCATCCTCTTTGATATTTTATTTTGGTCAATAAGTTTTTATTTTGGTCAATAGGTAAATGTTTCGTTGACACACTTTTGGGACTTTGCTTCTAGCTGATAAAGCCATATATGGCTCTGAATAGGAGCACGTTTACTGTACAGGAACAAATCCTAGTGCACTAAAAAACAAAACAAACAAAGCCAAGCCATGTGAATTCTTTAATGCCATTGCACTATGTTTAATATCAATTCCTCCATATTCAAGATCTTTTCAGAGTTTCAGCCTGCATTGGGCACTGAAAATATAACAAACATGAAAAATTAAAGTGATTGATTGTTGTTAGGCATGTTACATATTTTAATGTGGGAAATCTACGCAAATCTTTTGTCTTTCGTTCCACATGTATGTGGTTTTTAAAGTTATACAAATGTAGGTCGTCTCTTCAAGAAGATTGAACTGGCCGAATCTATCAGATATGCTTCTGGTGATCCAATTGAATCCTGGCTCAATGCGTTGCTTTGCCTTGATGTTGCCAATTATGTTCCTACTATTACCAGGTTTGATGCAATTGTTAGTGTCCTTTGGGGTGAAGCTACTTAATTCTTAGACATTCGTTTATAACCTTTCGGTTTTTGTCCTTGTAGGTTACCCTCTCCCAGTGAGTGTGATCTCTACTATGTAAATAGAGATACGCTTTTTTCCTATCACAAGGACAGCGAGTTGTTTTTACAGGTAAATATGTTTCATCCAATGTGATTTTAGAATGCAAAACTATTGCATGTGGATTATTGGTCCTAAATCACTTCTCTGCATGCAGAGGATGATGGCCTTATATGTTGCATCTCACTACAAAAACTCACCGAATGATTTACAATTAATGGCTGATGCTCCAGCACACCACTTGTTTGTATTGCTTGGTATGCTCATTCCATATGATTAGCTTTCTGTGTTTCCTTTACTATCCCTCGATCCTCAAATAGTATTTGCAGGACCTGTTGATGAGTCCAGGAATCAACTGCCTGACATCTTGTGTGTCCTCCAGGTCTCTCTCTCTCTCTATCTCTCTCTCTCGCACTTGTGCTTGTGCACACCGAGTGTCATGCTCATTGCCCAGGAGGGTGGGGGATGGAAGGAATCTCCGTTTACACCATTTCGATATTTGACAAAAATGAGATTGTTAATTATGGTCATATGTGTTGATCAAATCTTTTAAGGAAAGGATATGATTACCAAACTCCATTATGGATGGGATATTCTGTCATATTTACTACCTTTCTTATTTTTTAGGTCTGTCTTGAAGGACAAATATCTCGTAAATCTGTGATTAAAAGTCTAAGTGATGGGCATCAACCTTCTGGAGATCAAATTCCATGGAAGTTCTCTGAGCAGTTCCAGGACACTGTTTTCCCCAGTCTATCTGGTGCTAGGATTGTGCGAATCGCCACACATCCTAGTGCAATGAGGGTAACTTTTTTCCTTAAAGCTTCTTATTTACTGAGCATTGCTTCTTTTGTTTATCTTACTCTTTCACTCGACATACTGTAGCTTGGATATGGCTCAACTGCTGTGGACCTCTTATCAAGGTTAGTTGATTGCTCATTCATTTTGCCTACTTACGTATTAATACTTGTCATCGTTACTTCTATGTTCTATAAAGTTAATGTAGACTCATTAAAAGTGGATTAGGTGAAAGACGATCTCAAAAGCATGGGCATATGCATCGCGTGAGCTACTGCAACTGAAAAAGAATAAGTAAATATCCGTCTTGACTTGTCTATGATGAAACATTGAGAAAGGTTACTCTTTCTAGAGAATGCAGTTGATACAACTATAGATAACTGAGTGAATAAAATATCTGAATGTTCTGATACTATGCTGAAGCTCCACGTCCAGTTGAAGCCGAGTTAGAAGATGTTAATAAACAATACTCCTTTACTGCGATAATAGTTACTAAAGAGTTACTTGTACTAAATGTGTTGACTTATGCACTTCTAACTTTCACACAGATACTTTGAAGGACAGTTGACAAATATTTCAGAAGCAGAGATTGAAAATATGGAAGAGGAGCCACCTGTCAGAGTGACAGAAGCAGCACAGAAGGTGCATTGATCTTGAACTTCCGTAGTTGATTCTTATAATTAGGTAGTGCATCTTTAGGTGTTATGTTGACAAGAGTTGTGGAGTACTGTAGATTGATGCTCAAATTTTAGCCAAACTGTGACTGAAAATGGGTGGTTGAGTATGTTCAGTTATTGACTGTAGCTGAATACGGTCAGTTATTGAGTATTGACTTACTTTAAATTTCTTATTAACATTCTGAAACATTTGACACAAGAATTAAACGTATTCATGTCCCTCTTGTTGCCCATTTGCAAGTTGAAATGTTATTTTGCATGAGCTCTAGATTCAACAATCCACACTCTTAGAAGACAAGTAGTTGAGATAAGATGAAATCACGACTTAAAACATTCTGAATCAAGTGGATTTCAGTGTTACAAGCAAGTTTGCAATCCTTTGCATTCTTCTGTGCATTGGATCTATAGCCAGTCTTTCAACATGGACATTTGATGTCTTAGATTAGCAGCATAGAGGCGACCCACATGAATTGAGTAGAGCTGTATCTTTTAGTTTTGCCTTTTTCCTTATTAAGTTTTGCAAGTTGCACCGAATGACCTTCAACTTTAAGACCAGAACTGTGTTATCTACATCTAATTTGATCCAAATTCATTTCAGATATAGAATTATTTTGGTCAATTTAAGAGAAAGTCAAAAAAAGAAATTCAGCTCTGGTAATTCAATTATATATTCAGCTCTGGTAGTTCAATTATGTTGTTTCTGTAACTTGTCTTCACCCCCTATGGTACATATTTGTTGTACTTAAAATGTCCCTTGGTTTTAATGTTAATTGTTAGTTAAAACTATTCTCACATCAGATGTGATTTCAGGCATCTTTGCTGGAAGAGAACATAAAACCCAAAGCTAATCTTCCTCCTCTGCTAGTTCATCTTCGTGAAAGACGGCCTGAAAAGCTCCATTATATTGGTGTCTCCTTTGGTCTTACTCTGGACCTTTTTCGCTTCTGGAGGAAACATAAGTTTTTCCCATTTTACATTGGCCAGATTCCAGTTAAGACGACTTAGCTGAAGCACATTGAATACGTACTTTTTTCAGTTCTTGGTGGTGTTTTGACCTTTCTTCTTCATTACAGAATAGCGTGACTGGTGAACACACCTGTATGGTTTTGAAGCCATTAAAAAATGATGATATCGATGTCACTGGATCTGATCAGTGGGGTTTTTTCAGTCCATTTTATAGAGGTAATTCTTGCCTCTCAAGGTGATGCTTTAATTGCTTCCCATGCTCCCCATGCACTGATCTTCTCTAAAACCCTTTAATTTTATTGAAAATGCCAGATTTCAAGCAAAGGTTTGCAAGGCTTTTGAGCTATGGTTTTCGTAATATGGAATATAAACTTGCTATGAGGTAAGTTAATTTATTTCTCACTCTGCTTACATTCTTTTCAATTGGTCTCACTTGAAATGCTTTTTGTTTCACTGAATTTGCTTCTTGTCTCTTATCTGCCAGCATATTGGATCCGAAAATCAACTTTAACGATTTGGAAATCAACCCATCTACCTCGGAAGGATTTTCTCTCAACCAAATTTTATCACCTCATGATATGAAGCGACTTGAAGCTTATACTAATAATCTTGCTGATTATCATATGGTAAGAACAAATACAATCTTTTTTAGTATTTTGAGATATGTTTTCATTCTGATTTCAGAACAATTTGACCTGAAATGCGCTTGGGCAGAAGTAATTTATATGAGGAGTCCTAAAAATAATGATGATGGAGAGCATGCTGCATGTACATTATATGCTCAAAGTTGAATTCGTTACCTGAGATCATTCCTGGAGAAGACATTGGACTCATTTCTGGAGTAGCTGGACCAGGATGTGCTATATACTTAATTAAGAATCTAGCTACCTGTTTCACTGAAAACTATCAAAGGAGGTGGCTTGCTTGCAATACACAAGTAGTGGAACATTACTTTGCTTTAATATATGATCATTATATGGCATTTGCCCCTTGTCAACTTAGAAGCACAATAGAAGTGTCATCCATCATATTTTGCATTTGATGTCATTACCTGACAAACTATAATATATTCTGATGCACCCTTCATAATTTACAGATTCTGGACACTCTGCCAATTCTTTCACATACGTACTTCCAGGAGAAGCTTCCAGTTTCTTTGTCATATGCTCAGGCATCAGTCTTGCTATGCATTGGATTGCAGCATCATGACATCAGTTATGTTGAGGTCTGTGTGCTTGTTCATTTACCCTCATGCTAGATACCTTTGTGCACATTATTAAACGGTGAACTTGAGTTTGGGTTTGTCATTTGCTTTTGGTGCTCAACCTTTTTTTTTTTCTTCAGTTGCAAGCTAGAAAAAATTGTAAGGTGGATTTGCAGTCTGCGCTGTGTCTAAACTAGTGCTACAATTATCAATTTAATCTGATGGTGCCTGTCTAGGGATGTCTAGCTTGTCACATGGTTGTCTAAGAGGGAAGTGTAACCTCCCTGGGATGTGAATCAGTTTTACATATTTATTTGGGGGTGCTTTGATTCTCAAATGTCTGCTCTTTGGTTTTGCAAACTTAGATATCATTCAGAGTCTTATGTAGCATCAGAGTTGCTTTTGGCCATTTGATGAACGGCTGCTGTCTGCACTAGCATTATGATGCATGTGTTTTCCTTTTCTGCTTATAATGTCACTTTTTCTGGGACATGTGAGGCGCCTCTATGGTGTTCTAGTGTTTTGTGAGCTCTTAATCAGAGGATTTGCTTGCCACTCGCTTGGATGGTGGATTTTATGTTGAACTTGTATTATACAGGGACAAATGAAGTTGGAGAGGCAGCAAATTTTGTCTTTGTTCATCAAGGTTATGAAAAAGTTCTACAAACAACTATATGCTATTGCAGCAAAGGAGATAGACTCTGCCCTACCTCGCTTGAAAGAGGTAACTTAAAAACTTGTCATTTGTCACGAAGTGTTTTCAATCATATTCTCATAGCGAGAATTTATCGCCCTCCTCTTCAAAACAACCCCTTAAACTCCTTTTTCCTATATCGAAGGGTGTTCTCGGATGAGCTTTGACTTGAAATGTGTAGCACCACAAAATAATTCCTTACACTTTGATGACCGTCATTGATGATGATAAGAAGTTGGGTAGTACCCTCTGCAATGGAAATCAAACTGCTAATATGTAACAACCGCATAAATCACATGATAGAGTCATATGAGCATACACACGAGTGTTCTAAATTTGGGTATTTCCAATTTCAGGTCGTTCTGGAACCACACAGTGTATCTGTGGATGAAGATCTAAATGAGGCAGCGAAGAAAGTTGAGGTAACGTTGATATTGATCAATTCCCTTTGTTATTTTATATTTCCTCTTCTTTTTCCTTGCACTGACTTGACTTGACCATGCTAGGACGAGATGAAGACCAAGGCAGAGGGTTTCCTAAACTCTGAATTTCTTCAACAGTATGCCATTGTCGGAAGAGAATCCGATTTCGAGAGTGCTCTGCAAAATGGAGGTAAGATCACCTCAGGTGGCGTCATCAGTGTCAAATCTAGTGGAGAGAAAATGGAGAAACATAAAAAGCACAAAGAGAATCAAGAGAGCGGGAAAAAGCGAAGCAGGAACAACCCTGGCTCCAAATCTGACAAGAAACGGAAGTCCTAAGTCTATATTCTTGTATTGTTACTCATTCTCTTAAGTTTATATTTTTGAATTGTTAATCATTGATATACTCCCATGCTAACGGCGTGTGCAATTTTGTTAGTGTATCAAGGGACCAAGTGCAGTCATTTTTTTATGAATGGAAGAAGCATTTGGGTAGAGTCTCTGTTGAATTCATGCAACTAGCTTTGTTCAATCAAATGTCAATCAAATGTCCTGCGCCCTAGATGTGAGCGGTGTGAGCGGTTTTAGGTTCAATATAGATTTTATTTGAAATCTAGAACCTACCTGTTGGAACAAGTTATTTATTTTTCGAAAGTTGAAACTTGCCCCGCATATCTTGCGGTCAGCTATAGTTTTACTTAGATTTCATTTATATTATTAATTGAATAATTACAATGAATCATCTTTAATGATCACTACTTGTTGCTACAATTCACTTACTACAATTTATATTTGAACATGTGAAGAATATGAAATATTAACAAAGTAAATCTCAGTCATAAAATGGAAATTCAAATTAGTGATTTTAAATTACATACTTTTCATTATATACCATGAAATATTATAGGATTGCATGAAGACTTTAAAAAAAAAAAACACAAAAACTTGTTTTTAGTTTCATAAAGGGAAAATGTCACAAATGATTCTTGAACTTTCATCTAATATTTAATTTCATCCCTAAGCTTTCGATTTGCTCAATTTGGTCTTTGAATTACCACTTAATGTGCAATCTCGTCCTTAGACATTTAATTTGTTCAATTTGGTCCCTGAATTATCAATAAATGTTCGATCTAATCCTTGAATTTCGTTATTTCGTTAGTTAAAGTTAACGAAATTGGCTTTCATGGCTTTTAGTCTCTTAAATATAAAATAAAAAAGGACATGTGGAATATCCACATGGAAATTACCAAATTGAGGACTAGATGGAACATTTATTGATAGTTCATGGACCAAATTGAGTAAACTGAAAGTTCATTGACGAAATTAGTTAATTTTCAAATAGTCAGGGACTAGATAAGACATTTATCAATAATTCAATGACCAAATTGAACAAATTAAAAGTCTAGGGACTAGATTGCACATTAAATGGAAATTTATGGACTGTTTGTGACATTAATTTACTCGTCAAAATAGGTTCTTCAATGTTTAGAATTGATAAGTTCCTCAATGTTTGGAATCGATCTTTCAGCTCTAAGCTCTACTTTGAAATCATGCTAATGCCTAATGCGCTTGCTATGCCCAAATGATGGCTATTGTGATTGGCTCGAGTAGACAAGGCAGATTAATATTTGGATGAGCTGTTCGAATGTTTTAATAAGTTTGTGTATTGAGTCTTAATACTCCTATTGTAACGAGACGTGTTTCCGCGTGCTGTGCTTGATACACTATTTGAAAATCTCCTATAATCTCTCCCTAATTATTTGGAATATTATGTGATATTATATGATTTGATTTTGTTAGCTGTAAATTAACTACTGATAGAAATTAGGGGTTAATTAGGATTTATACCTAAAATAGGTTTCTCATCTAATTTAAATCTTCTATTCTTGTGTATGTACATCTTGTAATTACTTGATGATAATAAGAAAAACATAGATTCTTTTCTACATGGTATCAAAGCCTAGTTTTATAATCTGAATTTCTTACCTCTATTTCTTTTCCCACTACCGTTGCTTCATTGCAGCCTATGTTTCTTTTTCCACTACTACTGCTTCATTGTAGCTATTTTTTCAACCTTATAGCTACTGTTCTGTTTAAGCCTTATTGTTGACTTAACCACCCTTATTGTTATCCTTTAGTTATATGATAACCACCCTTGTTACTTGATCCCTTCTTAGTCGCTTGCTATGATCTATCCTTTCAAGTTGTCGAATGGAATATTTGGGGAAGGTTATCTCCGACCAAACCGAGTCCTCTCTTCAGTATCAATCCAACTTATTGATTGAAGATTTTCCCAGCATGGAGTATCGATTGGATGGAATAAATTATCTTCAGTGGGCACAGATTGGGGAAAAGTACCAAAAAAAATCCTAAACCTTTTATGTTTGTGTCAATTTAGTCACAAACCTGTTTTTGGTGTTAATTTAGTCCTAAACCTTTTTACTTAGTGCCGATTCAGTCTTTTTTGGCCAATTTTGGTTGGATTTTGCTGACTGGATGCTGGCCGACTGACGTGACCTAATCAATGATGACGTGGACAACTTTTAATAATATTTTAATATTTTTGAATTTTATTATTCTTTTTCTTTTTTCTTTTTTTTCTTCTCTCCTCCTCCCTCCGGTCGTTGGTCGGACCACGGCGACCGGCTAGAGGCGACGGCCGGCGGGGCTCGCCCTCACCGGATCGGCGAGGGTCGAGCCTTGCCCACCCGCCGCCCCAGCTGCGATTTGGCGAGGTCGAGCCTCGCCGGCCATGGGCGAGGCTCGACCCTCGCCGGATCTAGCGTGAGGCGGCCTCTGCCGGGCCGGCAAGGGTCGAGCCTCGCCCATGGCTAGCGAGGCTCGACCTCGTCGAATCGCGGCCTAGGCGGTGCCGGTGAGGCTCGACCTCACCAAATCCAGCGAGGGCGAGCCTCACTGCCCAGCGCGAGGCCGCCCTCGCGGCCACTGGCGAGGTGGCTGGTGAGCCTCGTCAGCCGTCGCCTTTGGCTGGTCGCCATGGTTCGGCCGGCAGCCGAAGGAAGGAGGAGAGAAGAAAAAAAGAAAAAAGAATAAAAATATTCAAAAATATTAAAACATTATTAGAAGTTGTCTACGTTAGCACCGATTAGGCCACGTCAGTTGGTTGGCGTTCAATCAGCAAAATCCGACCAAAATTGGCTAGAAAGGACTGAATCGGCACTAAGTAAAAAGGTTTAGGACTAAATTGGCATCAAAAAAAGGTTTAGGACTAAATTGACACAAATACAAAAGGTTTAAGACTTTTTTGACACTTTTCCTGCACAGATTGTGAGGACGTTTCTTAAAGGAAAAGGGAAGCTCAATCATTTAGAAGGCACTGGTCTAGAACAAGGTGGTCCTAAGTTTCAGACATGAAACGAAGAAGATTCCTCAATTATGTCATGGTTGTGGAGCTTGATGTAACTTGAAATCAACAAAAACTACATGTTTCTCCCTATTGTCAAGGACATATTCGAGGTTGTTCGTCAATTTTATTCAAAAGTTCAAGATCCAGCAGTAATATATGAACTCAAGACGGAGGCTTCAACAACAAAACAAGGTAATCGTTCTGATAGAATACTACAATCTCATGAGAGGTCTTTGGCTTAATATAGATCACAATCTGAATATATAGATGAGGTGTGCTGAAGATACTAATACTCTCCGAAACCATATGGAGATTGGAGGTTGTTCGTAAATTTTATTCAAAAGTTCAAGATGCAGCAGTACTATATGAACTCAAGACGAAGGTTTCAACAACAAAACAAGGTAATCGTTTTGATAGAATACTACAATCTCATGAGAGGTCTTTGGCTTGAAATAGATCACAATCTGAATATATAGATGAAATGTGCTGAAAATACTTATACTCTTCGAAACCATATGGAGAGAGATAGAGAGAACCATATGGAGAGATTAGAGGCTGTTCGTCAATTTTATTCAAAAGTTCAAGATGCAGCAGTAATATATGAACTCAAGATGAATGCTTCAATAACAAAACAAGGTAATCGGTCTGATAGAATACTACAATCTCATGAGAGATCTTTGGATTGAAATAGATCACAATCTGAATATATAGATGAGGTGGGTTGAAGATGCTAATACTCTCCAAAACCATATGGAGATATATATAGATATATATTTATTTATAGATGAGGTGTGCTGAAGATGCTAATACTCTCCAAAACGAAATGGAGAGAGAGAGAGAGAGAGAGAGAGAGAGAGAGAGAGAGAGAGAGAGAGAGATTGGAGGCTATTCGTCAATTTTATTTAAAAGTTCAAGATGCAGCAGTAATATATGAACTCAAGATGAATGCTTCAATAACAAAACAAGGTAATTGTTCTGATAGAACACTACAATCTCATGAGAGATCTTTGGATTGAAATAGATCACAATATGAATATATAGATGAGGTGTGCTAAAGATACTAATACTCTCCGAAACCATATAGGATTTTTGAGGTTTTGGTAGGTCTGAATGCAAACTTTGATCAGATTCAAGTTTAGATTCTCAGAAAGAAGTCGCTGCAATTCTTGAATGAAATTTTTTCTACTATAAGAGGAGAAGAATGCCGACGAACTATAATGCTTGAAGACCAACACACCGAAGGATTTGCCATGAAAGCAATTAAGGAGGAAATAAATCCTGACAAAAACAAGAGACTGGATCTGATTAAGACAACGGGTAGTGAAGGTTTATGGTGCAGTTTCTGCAAGAAACCACGCCATAAAAGAGAAAATTGTTTCAACCTTCATGGAAGAACGCAGGTGCTTAGCAGAGCTAAAAGACAGTCATAAGCACACATGACTAATGAAGGTGAAGCTGCCCCTGTGGACCAATATAGATTTGTTAGTGAGGAGATATTTAACGAGAGAAGAAGTTAGTAAAATCGGGGCTCTTCTTGACTCCCTATCTAAGTCTTCTCATATGTGTTCACTTATATAGTCAGATGCGTGTCTAATTTTTGAAAACTCAATAGCTTCTCAGTACCCTAATTCATGGGTTCTTGACTCAAGAGCAACCAATCATATGACGCATAATCCCACTAAATTTGAAACTCATAAACCATCACAAAAAAATAGGAGTATTACCATAGTAGATGGATCTCCTGTTACCGTAGTTGGCCAAGGAACCATAACTCTAAATCCCTTGCTTAAACTTGACAATGTCCTTCGTGTTCCTAAACTAAATTTATTTAAAAATAAAAATAAAAATATTTAAAAATTTTAAAAAAGTTAAAAAAAGTTAAAAAAAAAAAAAAGGGCGGCGGCGGTTGAGGGCCGCCGCCAGGAAGGGCCGGCGATAGAGGGGGGAGGGTCGGCCGCGGATGAGGGCCTGCAAGCCCTCACCGGATCGGGCGAGGGCCGCCGACCCTCGCCAGATCCGGGGTGAGGGTCGCGGCCCTCGCCGGATCTCGGCAAGGGTTTGTGGCGAGTGGCGAGGGCTTGCGGCCCTCGCCCAAATTTGGTGAGGGTCGGCAGCCCTCACGGGCGGGGCCAAGGGCCGCCGCCCGCCGGGGTCGCCCGTAGGCGGCGGCCCTTGATTCGGCCGAGCGAGCTCGCGGCCCTCGCCCGGATCCGGCGAGGGCTCACGGGCCCTCGTCGCCGGTCGTCCGGGTCGCCGAGCCCCGGCCGGGGGCTCGCCGACCCCGGCCGACCCTTCCCCCCCATCACCGGCCCTTCTCGGTGGCGGCTCGCCCTTTTTTTTTTTTAAATTTTTTTTTTTAAATTTTAAAATTTTTTTAATTTTAAAATTTTTTTTGAATTTTAATTTTTTTAAATTTTTTAAATTTTTTAAAATGTTTTAAATTTTTTTACTTTTATTTTTCAATTTTTTTAAAAATAAATTTAGTTTTAAATTAAATTTAATTAATTTTATATTAAATTTTTTACCACGTCAGCATCAAAACGATGCCATTTTGGACTCGCTTCGCCGGAAAATTGACACGTCAGCGTTTTGGCCGGATTTTGACCGGAGTGGCACTTAAGTGATCCATTTTCTTGGAATGTGGCACTTAAGTGTCACTTTCGTAAGTTATGGCACTTAAGTATCCATTTATGCCAAGTTATGGCACTCCAGGGGTCCGCGTCTCGTATTGAACAAGAATGATACATGAGAAGTTGTGACTTTACTCAAAGGCAAACAATCAGTGGGATGTAAATGGGCTCATAACTTTAAGTACAAAGCTGATGGGACCTTGGAAAGGTATCAAGGGAGGCTAGTCGCAAATGGTACATCCAAACCTACAGTGGATTATCAAGAGACCTTTGCATCAGTAGCAAAGATGAATATAGTACGAGTGCTACTTTCTCTTGCAACTAATTTTGGTTGGTTTTTGTAGCAATTTAATGTGAAAAACGTGTTTTTACATGGAGATTTGGAGGAGGAAGTCTTTATGGAGCTTCCACCAGGTTTTGACAAGGACTTTGGAAACAATCAGGTGCATCAGCTTAAAAAGGCTCTATATGGTCTCAAACAATTCCCAAGAGATTGGTTTAGAAGGTTCATAGAGGTAATACTTGAGATGGGTTACAAGCAAAGTAGAGGGGATCATGCCCTGTTCATCAAACATTCAAATGAAGATATGATCACAGCTCTATTTGTATATGTAGATAATATAGTTGCGATTGATAACGATGAAGCTGAACAAAAGTCTCTTAAGAACAGTCTTGCTCAACAATTCGAGATCAAAGACCTTGGAAAGTTGACATACTTCCTTGGTATCGAGGTGGTCTACTCTACAAAAGGCATTCTTATATTCCCAAGGAAGTATGTACTTGATCTTCTCAAGAAAATAGGATGTCTCAATAGCAAGGCAATGGGCACTAACATTGATGCAAACCATAAAATAGATGGACAGGGAGAGAGTGACATAGTTGATAAAGGGAGATATTAAAGGTTAATATGAAGGCTTATTTATGTCTCATATTAGGCCAGCATAGCTTATGTTGTGGGAGTCGTAAGTTAGTTCATATATGATCCTAAGAAGAACATATGCAAGCTATCTATTAGATTCTTCACTACCTCAAAGCTACTTTTGGAAAATGTGTTTTGTTTAAAAAAGGTGACAAGTTGAATCTTGAAACCTATATAGATGTAGATTATGCTGGGTCACCAACAGATAGAAGCCCCACATCTAGCTATTGCACTTTTTTAGGAGGAAATCTAGTGCTGAAGCTGAATTAAGGACAATGGTGAATGGGATATGTGAACTTTTGCGGCTCAAGATTGTCATTGAAGACCTCAAAGTGGAACACGAAAGAACTATGAGACTCTATTGTGATAATAAATTAGCAATCAACATTGCTTGCAATCTGGTTCAACATGATCGAACCAAGCATATTGAGGTAGATAGGCATTTTATAAAGGAGAAGCTTGAATCTGATTTAATCAATACTCCCTACATTCCTAGCAAAGATCAACTAGTGGATTTACTACCAAAGGCCTACCAGTGTCGAGATTTCGGGAGATTATCAACAAGTTGAGCATGGAAGATATTCACTCACAAACTCGAGGGGAAGTATAGGAAAATCTCCCATAATCTCTCCCTAATTATTTGGGATATTATGTGATATAATGTGAATTGATCTTGGTAGCTGTAAATTAGCTACTTAGCTACTGACAAAGATTAGGGGCTAATTAGAATCTATACCCAAAATAGGTTTCTTACCTAATTTAGGTCATCTATTCTTGTATATATACACCTTGTAATTACTCAACGATGATAAGAAAAACACAGATTCTCTTCTACACACGCTTTGACCGTGAAATAAACCATATGTAGAAAGTCATCTGCACGACGCTGTGCGTTAGTAGCCATTGATCCCGTAAGCAAGGCAAACTTCAGGTTTACAAAGCCGTACAGCTTCATTTTTCACACCCACATAAAGATGAGCCGGAGAAGGAAACATAGTTACGGATTCGAGGTAAAAACTGGTAGGGGATTTTCAAAAGACTTCTAAGAGCAATGCTCCTGTGAGAATCATGTAAGTGAGCTGATGATACCTAACCAGTGAATAATCAGTAACCACGAAAAATGACCCATGGAAGAGTCTTCAATGCCATGCAAGATGCTCCGCAAGAGGCGATGGAATCGTTCAATGTGACCTAGCATGCTCAAGTACCATTTCGAGGGGAAAAAGATACCGAGGTGCACTGATGCAGAGTACAGCACATCTCAGCACCTGAATTATTATTATTTTCTGTTTTGCCCACAAGACATGATCCGAAGATCCAATAACTCAAAGCGGGCTGGGTGCACATGCGCCCCAATGTGCCCAACAATAACATATCAAGGAGCCACTGTTTATGAACTCAGCACAAATACAGTAGTCGTTATCGGTCAACATTAGAAGTCTTCCAATCTAATGCAAGCCAGACTCGAGGGAAAAACCTCCAGCAAGTATAAAAGTGCATTCACAAAATAAGAAATGCTCCATCCTTGCGACATTGCCATATGTGATTGGAGGAAAACAGCATATAATCTCAGTCACTGGATAGCATTTTCCATTCAATTTACTTTATTGAAGAAAACAAGGAGAAGCAAAAGTATTGTCAAACTAACTTCCTTCTCCATTCTTTCAACAATTGATCAACCATTTGAACAGAATCTTGTCTCAGATGAAGTTTCTGATATCCAAGGACTTCACATCAACCATTTCCTCATCCTTAAATTCTTCCCTGAAATGAAACATAGATAAAAGTTACTGACAAATAAATTTTCAAAAGCTTTTACAACAATTGAAGTTGCACCTAATTCATACTTCTCCTCAGCATAGGCTATCTGAGTTGAACAAACCTATGCTTACAAAATATAACTGTCATTTCAAAGAAATTGCTGTAGATAATGATGTTTTCCAGATAAGTTAAGACCATATGTTCTTTCAGCATCTTTTTCTATTTGCTTTCAATGAATCTGTTCACGGACTAAGGATTCATTGATTTCGCATAAAATGAATGATTGAGAACATTTTCCTTAAAATGATCGCTTCTACTAACTAACAAATAAAAAAATGCTTTCATTATCGACAACAATTTAAGTCGGAACATTTTTGTGGATGATAAAAAAAACTCATTCATTCATTTTTGTAAGCAATATAAGCAATCAAGTTTAGGAAAATATTTTTCAAATCGTTCATGTTATGCACAACAAACAGAGCCTAAGTATAATAATGATTTCCATATATTCTATATTTAGCAAACAATAATAAAAAATTAAACATTTCCAGGTACAATGTTCTCAAGATACTCAAGCAGGGCCCCAATAAGTTTATTTAAACAAAGAAACTGCACCCTACTTACTGATTCACCTCAATGATGAAAGTACAGAAATACTTGCCTTTTCTTCTGAGTTTCCATAGCTTCCAGAGAATCTTTCTTCAACTCCTCCAATTGTGCTTTGGCAATTTTAAGTTCCAACTCCTCCTCATACTTTGGCAGATCTTCCCTTCGAATTCCAAGCCTAGCACAACAAATGACAGAAAAGAATGTCATAAGCAGCACGTCATGACATATAAAATAATGTCATAAGTAGCACATCAAGCTGAAGAAGCTAGATATAAGCAGAGCCAAAAAGTGCATGATAGTGGAAAACTCGAGCTCAACAAACAATTATCAAACTCTCACGTAACCACAGTCAGAATTGAGTCAAATTCAAAGGGCAGACTAAGAGCCTAGCACCCATGCTATCAACTAGTATTTTGAATCCGGCAAGTAAACTTGCAGAAGAGATATAAATTGTCTCTAGGAGACACGCTTCTACGATTTCAAAGTAAAAAATGTTAAATCTAGCATAACAAATGATTCAGTCTCTTATGTTAACAGAGTAGTGCTTCAACTATAAATTAAATCATCCTTTGGTATACCTTCAGTTTGGCTCAAATATCAGTAAATGTAGGATGCAATACTATTCTCATTCAAAATCAATCCTTGTACACCAATGTAATAATTCTACTAGCACGGTTAGCTAACCACTCCCAATTAACATGTCAAGCCAAAAAAAAAAAAAAAAATCGAGACGCTTGGCCAAATAAATCCCATCCAATTGAGATTAGCTTAATTCTGGAAATGCATAATTGAACAACCACATCCTGTTGAGATATACACATACACACAAACACGATGCAATTTAAAATACACAAATAAGGGTTTTGAAAATATACCTAAACTGAAAGCTACCATCAATATGCCACATTATTGAAAAAAACCAAAAAATAAGACCTAGCAACACAAGCACTTACTTCTTATTGACCTTATCAAACTCTGCCATGAGAAGAGCCATTCCTTTCTTGTCATTTCTCATAAGGGGCTTCTTAATTTCTTTTTCAACTTTCTCCAATGCATCCATCATCATTGACTCTGCGCCAAGGTCATCAGTAAGACCTCTCCTGCAAAAAGTATTGGCTTTAAGCACTCACCAAAAATAAGGATCGTAAACAACTCATTTTCACAAAATGTATAAGCATATGATACGAGCAGACATGAGCAGAGCATTTCATACAAATCCAGAACTAGTATGTAGTAAAGTTCCGTCCCAAAAAAAAAAAAAAAAAAAATCGTAGTATAGTGAATAGCTCATGCGTAAAATTCTGGACCATTAGAGAAAGAAGCTAGGCACAGGTGTTACAAAGTTACAAAAACTTATAAAAGCAAGCAGTACATATCAAAACATACTTGATCCGAATCTCCTTCAAAGTCAGAAGATATGTACGGGCATCTGGTATGTCCTGCGTACGTGTCTGAATTGTGTACTGGATCCTTTGCGATTCTGAGAACAAGTCTGCCCTGTGGGATAAAAGACCAGGTCTAATCAGTTCATTATTAAAAGATCAGATAACTTATCCTCTTTGTGCCTTAACAAACAGAGACATGCTCAACTTCATCCTGCCAGTCGCTAGAGTTTACTTTAGTTGACAAATTAGAAAATGGCCAGACATGGAGGCATATTGAAAGACACATATGCCTGGACCACAAGCTGTATCTAGCACTCATGAACTGAGTTAATTACTCCAGAGATGGCATTTATTAGATCCTCACCCAAAAAGTAGTTTTCTTTGATATGCGAAAGTGACATTAAGAAGTTCCACCACTAACCAACTGCTCCATCTCCATTTCAAACAGTCATAAATAAAATGAGACAAATTGAGAAATAGTAGAAGCATCTACAATCTCATCCAAGACCCAAAAAGCACATTCAAACAAAACTCTCTTACTTCCAATGAAATAGATCAAAGGGCAATGCTCGAAACATGAGGCAAGAGAAAGCTGTTGCAAGGATAAGCTGAAAAGGCAGCAGAAATATTACTTCTCTCTTACTGTCTTCATGACCTTCGCGTACTGAGCCACTGCAGCTGGATCTTCAGGAGCAATGGTAATTTTTTCCTTCCTCAGAACTCCAATGGCGGTCTCAAACTTCTTCTTGACCTCCAGAAAGATATTCTTCAACATCTCTGTTTTAACAATGACCGTGTCCGTACTCTGTCAGTGATAAGCCTTGGTGCTGGGAATTCTCACCTCAACAATAGAAGCATGAAAGTATGTCCAAAATTAATTTTACTTCATTTCTACAGCTATTTTCTCCAGGTGGATTCCCACTTGGAAGTCTCAAGATAAGACCTCAGTCAGACCAATGATGTTCCACGGTCACCATTGGGGAAATTACGCTCATGTAGCACTTATCATTTGCATCAGCAAGAACTTGTGTAAGGTTATATGCTTCATACTTTACAGAGTGGAAGAGTAGCTTAAGAAGTACAAGAAGCTTGTTCTTTCTTTTGTCCTCAAAAAGATGTGGCATTTGTCAGCAAAGTAATGATAACTAACTAAATGTGACGCTGATGTTCACTGAAAATGCAGCAGGACAGGCTAAAGTTTACGACGACACTCACCATCTCCCTTGAGGGCAGCAGGAGCAGCTTCTTTGGCAAAGAAGCGGACGGGGACAGCATGCTCCCGGAGCAAGATTGTCTGAGTACCGCATAACTGAGTGAATAAAAGCAGAAGCACGTCGGATTAAACAATGCCCGCGAAGAAATTGACAAATCTATTAAGAAACTAAACAGTGGTGCGAATCGCGCAGAAGGCTACCGCTAATGGACCGCAATACGACAGCCATTTCCATCTAAAGTAGACACAACGATATCAAAGTCGCTGTCTTTAACTAACTACGGACGAAGAAGAAAAAAAAGCTTCCCAATGCTAATCATGTGCTCCGAAGTTCGTCAGCAACCGAAGGGAACATCGAGGAAGAAGCTAAAAACATAAAATTTAGGCCAATTACACCCTAGTTACCGCATAGATCTATCCAAGCGCACAGAAACACAATCGCCGAATCAAATCGCCCCGCAACGAAGAGCAACAGACAAGACGCGCTCTAAAGCGGCACGGATCATCAACAATCGCCCAAACGGAAAGCGGCGACTTTGCAGAACGCAAAATATCGGTACAACCCGTCGCCCCACTGATGAAGAAAACCGAGCGCGGCGTTTCGCCTCGAAATTGCTCAACCCTAGCGAAATTGCTAGGGCCCAGATCGAAGAACCCCCCAAAAAAGGAAAGATCCCGTTTCCTCGGGGGCGAACAGAATCGCGCGCAATCGAGCGGAAATTCGCGACGGCATTTGACGAACGGCGAGAGGGGGGAAGGCGCGTGGATCTGGAGGGGAGGGCTCCTCACCTGCCGGGACTTGGAGACGAGGCGAGAAGCGAGCGCCATGATCGCCTTCTTCTGCTGATGTGCTTCTGCTTCTGCTTCGTTCGTCAACCAGATATAGAGAGAGAGAGAGAGAGTCTCGTGTTTTTGTAGGGTTTCCGACTTAGCTTTTGTTTTTGGTTGCGATTGTGGTGGTGGTGGTGGTAACCGGTAACTGGTAACTCTACTGACAGTCTCTGGTTACCCGTCTCCAGGGTTGACCACCGTTAGCAGAGGAAATGACACTGATTAATTAAGCTAAAACATAAATATAAAATTTATGGAAGTTAAGAAAAATGACACAAATGGTTACGGAATTTTAGCGTAATGCGCAGTGTTGTCTTCAAATTTTTTATTTTATCAATGGAGAGTATGACCTTTTAATTTTTAATTTATTCACTATGATTTTTTGATTATTTTGTACATGTTCAATTTAATTCTTGAACTATATAAAAATGTTTAAGATTGTTTCTGATCGTGAATTAATAGAAAAATTATATTGAACATTTTCATATAGTTTAAGGATTATATTAAATATGTATATTAAACAAATTAAAAGTTTAGGGACCACATTGAATATTAAGGCAAAGTGCAAAATCCACATTAATAGTTCGGAGACCACTTATATATTATGCCAAAATTTAGAAATTATTTGTGTCATTATATCCAAATGGATAATTGCACAAAAGTCTCTGAAATTAATTACGAAATGAGATCGATGGAAAACTTTTCAACCTATAAAGTAATGTTATTATAACTTAATTAAATGTACAATTAGATGGATTATGAAAATAACAAGCAATTTCAAGATTGTAGTGGCTCGATGTGTACGTTGCGGAACTCTTTTACATCATTCTGTTTGATTTTCGTGTCCGTCCGGTCCTGTATTTAAATCTCTAAATCACATTTCATCTAATTGATATGTGAAAAGTAAATAACTCATCATGCATAATTGATTAAAATTATTATTTCACATGAAAATAAAGCCGTTCTGCTCCCTAATATCTCCTCTTCGGCCCAATTCCCTTAAAAAAAAAAAAAACCAACCTTTAGGTCGAGTTTTTAATTATGATCTAAACTCGTAAAAAGTCACTAGCCTTCACCCCATACTCAAATCTGACCAATATTAACTTTCTGTCCAATGTAAGGTCCAATGTGTCAATTCCCGGTCACTTAGAAATTTTGGGCCCTTAAGGTTGGGTCACTCAGGAATTTGGGTTCCGAGAGAATCTATAGATTCACATGGTTCCTTGCTTTAATTAATTGATTAATTATAAAAGGTGATGAAATTAATATTTTCGATAAAAGAAATGGAAAATATTTGGACATAATCAAATATTCCATTTGTTTCGCGAAAAATGAATTATTTGAAAAATATTTTCATAAAATATATAAAATGTTTTCATTGTCAAAAAAAAATTGTTTATACATTTTCAAGGGCAATGAATTTTTTTATTCATTTTTATAAGTGAGATATGCAATTATTTTTATAAAAATAAATTTTAAATTATTTATTTTTTACAAAACAAACGGAGTGTATGTTTAAAAAAACGGAAATGAATATAAGAAGGCTCTGCGTCAAGCTCAAGCATGTGCTCCACTGAAAAAGCATCTATTGGGCTTTATTGTAGGAGCAATGAAGTAGGCCGGCCCACCTTGTCTACCTCCTTTGATACTCCCCCTTTCTTGAACAACTTTTCTCGTTCGAAGACCCTTTGATTTTGATCAATTGCCTCAAAAGCCCAATCAAAGTTTAGACCCATAGGCGAAGAGCCATATCAAAATGAATATGAGGATTTGTTCTGTCGTGAAGAATAAATGATTTTAAAAATATTCTCTTAAAAATGATTGCTTGCAAATAATAAACGAATGAAAAATATTTCAATGTCCACGAAGATGTTTAAACATGTATTGTTGTCCATGATAAAACAATTTTCCTTTGACTAATCATTTTGAGCAATAATTTTAGAAAAATATTTTACAAATTATTTATTTTCCGTAAAACATTTCACGGAAAATAACTTTCAGGAAAAAAAAATTTCAAATTTTCTGACGGTTGATTATAAAAACAAACTAGTCTTTGAAAAAAATACACTCAAAAGTGGAGAAAATGTTTTTTTTTTTAAGAGAGGAGATTATTTTCCCTCATTTTTCTTTCACCCGAACTAAGCATGTTCTTCTTGCACTCTTTTTTATTATCATTTTTATTTCTTATTAAAAATTTGAATTTTTAATTACTGTTTCTTTTATTTTCTTTCTTTTTCATTTTTCTTCCTCTTCTTTGGCTGATCGTCAATTGAGAGATGAGCTTGCCCAAAGCCAATGAGGCTTGAGCTCGCCAATCTGGTGAGACTTGACCTCACTAGATATACCTCACCAGATATGGCAAGGTGGAGCCAGGCTAGCTCAACTCGGCTTGCCTAAATCTGGTGAGCTTGAGTCATACCGGCCATGGGCGAGCTCATCCCTCACTTGTGGCCGATCGTCGGCTGTTGCCATGGCTGGCGATTGACTGAGGAAGAAGGAAAAAAAAATGAAAAAAATAATTTAAAAATTTGAATCTTTTGGTAATCCACCTTTGGAAAATCAAATCATATTTTTCATACCAAACAACGGAAATAATTTTTTAGTTCATTTTTAGGATTCAATCAAATATTACAAAATATTATTATTTTCCCGGTAAACATTTTTTTTAGAAATGTCACGATTTTTCACCAAATAGATGGAGTCTAAGATCTATTCAAACTCCACGGACAAGTGATGCAGATACTCTCGCGCCTTTTGAACCGGACATGTGGAATTTTCGTGCATGTCGCACGCACCTGCCGATTGACGTTGGACGAGAGATGCTTTCGGGACGAAGGTAAAGGAATATTTCATATTAATCAGCCGCCAGCCTGAGACTTCCTTCACGCCGAATGCGGCAATGAGACAAGGTAGCGTTCCAATGTTTGACTGTTGACTATCTTCCTTGATCCCCAACTAATTAATCACACCGATGTTTGTCATTTTTTCTAGCTTTATTCCTTTCAAAGCCGTTTTTTGCTTCTCTTTTTCCAACCATCATAGATTTTTTACGTACAAAAGGGGCAGAAAAATAATTAAAAAAAGAGACAGTGGCATGCGTTGACGTCTACTTTTTAGAAATGATGTTTGACAAGAAGTCAAAAATCTAGAAATATGGATAGAGCCGGTAACTAGTTGTAGGTGCTTTAATTTAGTGATAATTGGAAAGTCACCATAATTAAAGTAAAGATCCCCCCTTTTCTTATAATCAGTAATTACGAAAACAATGCTATTCAGGATATACTAGTCGATACAGTTACATAATTTATGACCATGTGACTTATAAAAGTATCCTTGTGTGTTTGAGTTGTGAACTGAATGAGAATGATGTGCTTTATCATCAAGTATCACTCTCAAATCATAAACAAGTTGAGTAAAACGTGCTCTACATAACGAAACATTGTTTCAATAAAATATATCGCAATCCTGTGATCCCTTTCATTCTTCAAGAGAGCATGTTGTTTGATCGATGCTTTTCTTGCATGACCTGATAATATGAGATTACGAACTAATTAGGTGCTACTGTTTTGTGCTTAATGAATTAGTGATAAATGCACATAACTTGAAATGAGGAAATGCTTCATTTATTGATAATTTTATGTAAGGGTGTGCAACCGGACCGGGTATACCCAGTTCCTGTACCGGCCCACTTGGAAAACTGGGTCGGGAACCGGTTCCCAAAATTCAGAACCCGTTTAAATCGGTTCGGGTACAGGTTCTGAGTGATTACCCACCCGGAAACCCGTTTCTAGACCGGTTTTGGAACCGATTCCCGGACCGATTTTGTAAGTTGAGATCCAAAACCCTTTTTTTTTTTTTTTCTCCTGATTTCTATTCTTACTCCTACAATCACACGATATTTTTCCTCTTGACTCTCTCAAACACGCATGGCACTCCTTTTTGTCATTCCTTTTCCTCACTTGCTTCCCTCCCTCATCGACTCCCTCTCGCACCGTCTGATGGACAGACGGTGTTCATCGTCGCCAAATTCTTGTGTATCACACGGATTGGCTCGCCTAATTTCTTTTTTGTAGGAGGAGTTATGCTTGCATAAATGAGTAACTACATGTAGTAGTTGTGTGAATAAGACTGATATTATACCAATGTTTGTTGCTAATTCTTTATCTTATGATTTTATTTATTATAATTAGCCCTATGGATCCTTAATTTTTTGTTTTGTAAAAAAGTTCATGTATTAATTTATTACCAGTGCTTAATATAAAATTCGAGAAGGATTACGTTATTTTCTCGCTTAATTAGCCCTATGGATCATTAATGTATTAAATGAGAATGATTACGTTATTTTCTCGCTTATTAATATAAAATTCGAAGTCGTATATGATATCGAGAGATTGCAAAACAGGTTTCAGTGGAAACAAAGTTGACACTAGAACCGGATCGGAAAAACAGGATGAGTTGGGTATAGGGTTCAATACAAACATGGTCGGGTATAGGCTCCAGAAAATGGGAGCTGGTTATAACAGGGTCGAGTACAGGGTCCAGGTTTAGACCCTATCCACCCTGGACTCGATCACCTTTCCACTTTTGCAGTGGCACACTCGAAGCTAAACCCTTCTATTAAAATTCCTTCATTTGCTATTATGTTTTATGACAAGTGACTATATGAGCAAGAGAGTTTTCGACGGTCAAAGCAAAATGAAAGTACTTGGATGTACGTTCTGCTGTTGTCATGGCACATGGGGAGAAGTGTCAAGCCGACATTTTATCTCAAAGTTTCGCTTATGATAATTGCGACTTTTGACCACCCTTTTAAAAAAATTTCCTCCTCTTTGACTACATATATTTTAGTGAGCTACGTACAAATTTATCAATTATTTCTCTCTCTCTCTCTCTCCGGCGTACACAATTGAAGGATTCAACTGGGTTTCAGCATGAGAATTTGACCAAGAAATTTTTGCTCGGATGAATTTTGGAGATTCACTATAATAAGATCCGACATTGAAGATAGCATCCCACTGAGGGATTGCAGTCAAACCTGAAGAGTGGAAGATTTTTTCGGCCATTGAATGGGCTCATCACTAACTTGACAATACCGGATCGTAAGGAGATTTAAATTTAGTATATAAATTAGGGTGGCGTCATTTGCAATGCATCATTTTATTTTGACCGTCGTGTGATAAATAATACAATATGCATCGGAATAATGCGATAATGATTTGGCTCTTTCAAAGAAAGTCAAGTGCTCAAAAGGAAAATTGGATATAATCGCACAAGGTGGCCATCATTTGGGGTCAAGCGTTGCCTTATGAATCACTGAGAGAGAGAGAGAGAGAGAGAGAGAGACGAGAAAGTTTCAAATGCACGAGGAACTGAAAGTGACAAATGATGGTTTTTGCAAACAAAGATGCGATGGCTTTGGTTGATGCTTGGAATATAATATGGCTGATTGGAGAAATTTATAGCGGACTTTTCCATCCAAATTCTTTTGGGCTGGTTTCTGGACAATGAAATCTTTCATTTTAGTGTTATCAAAAGTAATAGCTTAGGTCCATTGTGGCCCAATATTTTTGGTTTGCTATTTTTCCACATGGGCTTGACTTTTCTTGTATACTATTGCCCTTCTAAATAGCCACCAAGGAATCAAGACTCAAGAGCACAAGCTCCGTACTTTTGGCAATTTCTTGTCTACCCTGTTATTATTATTATTGCATAAAGATGAGTGTTAAGAGATTGAAACATAATTTGTGTGCTAAAAAAACGTATGGATTGACTGGCCGACAACTTCACTATCCTTAACCCATCATACAAGCATAATTTGATTATTCTTTGTCAAAAATACCGATAATAGGAGTTTCTGTTTTAAATTTATTTCAGATAGAAGAAGTTAGGAGTTAAAAAAATATAAATACACCTCGACAAGTTACTCAAATAAAAGTTGGTAATGCAAGAATATATGGTAACTTAAATAAAGAAACGGACAGAAATAAACTTTGGTAACCGTTAATAGAAGTTGGTAACTTAAAGAAGGAATTGGTAGGTTTAAATAGTCCTTAAGTAAAGCAAATAACAGTGGTAACTTATTAGAAAAAAAGTTAGTAAGTTAGAGAAAAAAAAAACAAAAAGAATTAGTAAGCAACTCAAGTGAGAGTTGGTAAACCAAAATTAGTCGATTAAATAACGGAGAAAAGATGGTAAATCATACAAATAAAAGGTGTTAAGTTCCCATAACGTTTGCTAAATTGAATGCGCTTGTAAGAAAGATAAATAAAAATTGGAAAGTTATAACAATAATCGATAAACAAAAAAGCCAAATAAAAGTTGGTGGAAACTTAAATGAGAATTGGTAACTCAAATTGAGATGATCATTTAATTAGAAGAGAACTTGATAATTGATCAAATAAAGATTTTAAAATTCAAATAAGAGTCCGCAAATCTAAGTTAGATGGGAAGGACAATAAAAAATTGATAAGAAAAGTCGCAAATTTGTAAAATATGGAAATGAATTGATAATTTCATAAGTGCCAGAAAGTTGTCATTACACTTTGATCAGGAGATCGATAAATATTTCTGCCAGCCTTATTTTTTTCGATTTACCTACTTCTTTAGATGTATACTGGTACGGAATGATATATTACAAAGAAAATGCTACAACATTTATTCCAATATATTTGAAGCCTAACATTGCTGGTCAATGCTTGGGGAAACACCATCAATATGACTACAAGAGTTTTGATCACCAAAGTAACTTTTGACACTCTCTGCCTTCACTCGAGCATCGGCAAGACTTCCAGAGCTAGTAGCGGCCCCCGCTCCCAAGGTAAAAATTTTCTCTTATTATAAGAGGAAAAAACTTCAAAAAAATAAAATCATATGTGATATAGAATTGAAAAAAAAAATTATTTCTTCGTTTTTAGTCTCAAATTTTCAGTCCGTCATTTCTTCATAGAAAATAAAATTATTAAGCTCTATTTCGTGAAATAGATTATTTGAGAAATATTTTGCTTATATAACTTATAAAAAGAATGAACAAATTTTTTTCATTGTCCACGAAAATATTTAAACATAAATTATTATCGATAATAAAATATATTCCATTGATTTTTTTTTCAAGCGATATAAACAAACATTTTTGATGAATATTTTTCATATAATTCACTTTTTCGAAATAAGCATAATCTTACTTTACACTTAATTCGTTTCCTGTAGAATATGCCTTTAATTTCTTGGTCTTTTGGCTTAACTATGTTTAGTGGTTTGGGTTGGTGTAATTAGTCCCTATCCCTAGTTAAAAAAATTAAAAAATATTTGATTTTATATACCAAACGAAAGTCACAAGAATAGTCAAATCAGCGCCATTTAATTTATTGGAAGAAATACCGACAAAAAAAAATTATAGGAAGTCAAATCCGAAATTCTCAGATCCAACGAAGGACCATTCTCTCCATTACTCAACCCTATTTCTAGTAAGGTGTGGATGGTGACTTCATTCTTTTATTTATTTCTTGCGTTTGACAGTTGGGATAAAATTTGGGATATGATGTGATTTATCATATCCTACGTTTGGTGCTCGCTCAAGACATGATAAAGTCAGATATAAAGGGGATATATATAGGAAAAAATTATCCCATGTGGGAGGTGAGATAAATGTGGATATGATTTCTAATGTCCATAATAAGAAAGTTATTTTTCTCAAATAACAAACTTATTAAATTAACAAAATTGAAATTATATTTCAATGTAAATAATATTTTAATTCTAATGTAAGAAATTTAAAAAATACAATTTTATTTTTAATAATTATTTTAATTTATATATTCAACTTTAATTCTATCTTATAATAAACATTCAATCTATAAATTAAATATTTATATTTATTATATATTTTAGGTATTTTTGCATTAGTACAGTTTACTATTTGATAAAATTTTTATTAAAGAATGATGAAAGGGGAAAAAAGAAATAATAAAGAAAATAATATAAAAAGAGGAAAAATAAAATAAAATAAAAATAAATTAAAGAATAGTGTTACGAGAGATTTTCACCATCTTCGTTTATGAACATTTAGGTTCATTTACAATTATATGTTGTTTATATATATAAACAACATGATATAATATGAACATATCCGATTTTAATACTGCGATTCACAAAACAATTGACAAGATATAAAAAAAATCAAGGATTTCATATCATATCCTATCCAGTCCTATCCCGATTAGAAATCCGGACGTCCAAACATAGGGGATGTAAAAAAGGACTACCAAAATCGGAAACCATTCAATTTCCGATTTCTAAAAGTGGAATTGGTGTCTAGGTAGTCCAATTCGGGGTTTTAAGGGAAAACTAAACCAAATCGAACTGGACCTGACTAACTACTTATATATATTTTTAAATTTCTCAAGAAAAATAAAAGTGACTAGTCTTTTTATTTTATTTTAATAACATAAGGCATTAAGTAGTGGGAAAAAAAGGAAGTGAACGGTTATGTTGATCCGGTCCTCAATTCCATTGGGAACTAGTTCTCCCGATCTAGTTCCTTGAAACTAGACTAGATTGGGAACCGATCATCCCTAATTTTTTTCCTCATTTCTCTAAACTGTTTTTGGTTTGCAACTAGTTCAGAATCAGATTGGTCAATGATCTCACGTTGTTGCACTAGTTAGGGGTGAGCATGGTCCGGGTTGGGCCGGTCCACCTCCTAACCCTATGACCAACCCGCACAGTGTTGGTCCTCAATTTTTGGAATCAAGAACCGACCCTATTGAGCTTGGGATCGAGGACCGGACCGACCCAATGGGTTTGGTCCGGTTCCAAGGTCAACCCGAAACCAACCGATAATTTTTTATTTCATTTTTTATATTCCTTAAAAAAACGATTGAGGACCGGAGTGACCCAATGAGTTCGGTCCGTTTCAAGGTCAACCTAAGACTTACCAATAATTTTTTATTTTATTTTATGTACTCCTTAAAGGGCAACTAGGGATCGTACCGACCCAATGGGTTCAATGATGAGCGAGGTCAGCTAAGAAAGGCAAGCGGTGAGGGTCAAGTGAGGTGAGCGTCGAACAGAATGAGCATTGAATGTTGAGCGGAGAGCAACAAACCAAGCAAGCATCAAACGGTGAGTGGCACAAAGCGGTGAGCGGCACAAGTGACCCAAAGCGAGTGAGGCGAGTGTTGAGTGACGAGCGGAGAAGTTGTTTATTTTGATTTTAGCAAATTGAAGACTAAAATGACAAATAAGATAAAAGAGAACGAATACTCTACGAGGATGCCATAAGGTGCCTTTTTGGATGCCGTGAGGATTCCTTACAAAAACATTTTTCTCATTCGTAAATTATGACTATTAACGCCGTAAAAAACATTAAAAACCTAAGTTATTAAAGAACAATGTAAAATTACTTGAACTCCTCACCAAAGAGTTGTTTAATGTTATTGACGTCGTTTATTTTAAGGTTTTCTCTATATAAAAAATTATAAATAATATATTAGATATATATATAATCAGGGTGGGTCCGAGTTGGACTGACCCGGAACTCTCAGGATCGAGGACCGACCCGCACAGTGCTGGTCCAAGAATTATAGGACCAAGGACTGACCCAGTCTCCCTGAGAACCGGACCAGGACCGGCAGGGTTGGGCCGGTCCAGGGTCGGTTCAGGGTCAACCCTGGACCGATGCTCACCCCTAGCACTAGTAGATAAGTGTGCTACCTCACACTAGTAAGAAACATTACAATGCTGCCCTAAAGCCAATGAGCCGTGAGTAGAGCGAAGAGTATCGGTTGTACTGATTGTGGATGCGGGTGAGATTGCCTACAATGGTATTATGACCATGTCGATGTTGCACGTCTGATACGTATTTGATCTCACATCGCACGAACTTGGACAATTACATTGGTAAAAAAGAGTTGCCCTTCTTAGATGTGAGAGTTCGTGTGATCCGAAACCACAGTAGACAACAATTTGGATTGTGCAACGAACCTTCGTCTTGTCTTGGGACATTTCTCCATATTATATCACGTTTCGGAAAATAATATTTTACGTATATGATAAAAGTTGTGTGCCAACAATTTGGATTAATATGTTATGATCAGAAAAATGAAATTCCTAATGACCTTACAACACACAATAACTTTATTGATGAGATATCTTTGTTGCACTACATCACATCGAAGTTAATTTAAGTATTACACAGAATACATTTTCTTGCAAGGGCGGCCCCTCTAGAGTGAGTTACATATTCTGTAAAGGAAAATACTCGATTGAAGTGAACAATTGATTTATTAATTGATGTGTTGCTATTATTCTTTTGTTGAATATGACTCTTTCGTCCACTCATAATCAAACGCATCACTTAATAAACTAGTTTTGTAAAACAATCTTACGTTTATTTCATGAAAAATGAATGATTTAAAAAATATTTACTTAAAGATAATCATTTTCATTACTTACAAAAATGAACAAATGAAAAATATTATCATCATTTACGAAAATGTTTAGACATAAATTGCTATCGATATTGAACGTTTTTCATCAATTAATCATTTTAAGCGAAAGGAGTTATCATTTTTAAGAAAATATTTTTCGAATAATTCTTTTTTCGAGAAATAAATTAATCTAATACTGCTTCTCTCAAACTACAAGATAGAAGACTTTTTGTTTCTTTTATTATCATGATATAAATAAATCTGCCAAGATATTCGCAAGCAAGCATAGAGACACATTCCTTAAAGAGACAAATACAGTAAAATACATACATTTTTTGTGTCAACTTTTTTCAAGCCGCCAAGAGCCTTTCAAAGCAGCCAGCAGAAATCGTTGACCCACGCCGATTTGAGAGCACTCTGCGAATGTCCTGCATGCTATTTGTCCAACCCAATTTGATCTTTCTTCATGGTTATTACTGTTACAAGAAATCATCTACCAAGGCTTCCATGTTTTAATTTCTCGAGGCGTTAGAAATTGGGTTACAAGTTCAATTTATTGAGTGATCCGACAATAGTAATTTTATAAACCAATCTAGTAAATCGATGTCAGGTGTATCTTTAGCATTATTTGTTCAATCATATAACTTATTCCAATATTCAAATCAGTAATTTAGAGAAAAAACACATTAGAAATCCACAAATGATTAGATATTTCATTATTTCTTGAAATGTGGTTGATCTTATTTGTTTCTATGGTGGCTGATTGTAAACTCCATTCTCCGACAAAGTTCACATACCTATGCAATGGAATTGTCAATATTGTCAATGGTCAGATCATTGTCCATGATCTGACTTTCAACAGGTGCATCAACAAACATGTCGCATGATTTGATGGGTATGGTAATTCATTCTCTTAAAAATACAAATGCCCTGTAATCTATAGATTGTCCTATGATATGACCCTATGCTTTTTCACATGTTGCCCGAGCAATATGTAGGACCCTCATCCCATCTAAATGAAGTTATGATTTTGGAAGAGAAGAAGAGAAATCTGTGAATGTCAGCACACCGCAATTGAATGAAATAAATGGGGTCATCGATCTAGCTGCGATAGTACACAGGAGTTCTGTCGTTGCATGCCAAATTAATGATCTAATCTCTATTTGCTCGTCCTGAATTCTAGAATGAAGCCTTGATTCATGTATTTGCGAGAAGCATTGGATATATGCAATTCTTGGCTGCCGGCTTTAGTAAGATAAAGAAGATTTTTCAGAAGAGAGACCGTTCCATGAATTAATGCATCTTAACTTCAAATGTCAAAAATAGATGCAAACGCCATCATTATTTTATCAATATCCGTCAGCTATATAAGTCAGAGCACAAGAAGACCTTATGCCACTTCTAAAGCCTTGCATGTAAACATACCATATTCCTCCCCAGCCATGACAATGTTCTCTTCAATGGCAATCCTGTTGCCTTCTCCTTCTGTCATCTTCGCTTCCCTCCTCTTCCTCTTGCTCATTCTAAAGAAATGGAAGAAATCCAACAATGCCAAAGACCCTTCTTCGAAACTGCCTCCAGGGCCGAAGATGCTCCCTCTTCTGGGGAACCTTCACCAGATGGCAGGGTCGCTCCCTCACCACTCGCTCCGGGAGTTGGCCAGGAGGCACGGCCCGATCATGCGCCTCCAACTAGGCGAGATCCTGACCATCGTCATCTCGTCGGCAGACATGGTCAAGGAAATCCTTGGCAAGAACGAGCTTGCCTTTGCCCAGAGGCCCGAGATTGCGGCCCTCGAGGTCATGTCCTATGAGAACTCGAGCTTCGTGTTCTCGCCCTACGGCGAGTACTGGAGGCAGATGCGCAAGATTTGCGTGTTGGAGCTCCTGAGCATGAAGAGGGTCCTCTCTTTTAGATCTATAAGAGAGGAAGAGTGTTGGAACATGATCAAAACAATACAATCATCTCAAGGAAAGCCTGCGAACTTGACCAAGATTGTACTGAACTTGATCAATGACGTCACCTCGAGGGCAGCATTTGGTGAGAGATGTAAATATAGAGATGAGTTCCTTTCTTTCCTCGAGGAAGTGACATTGCTTGGTGGGGGATTTGAGCTTCCAGATCTCTTCCCTTCAATTTGGTTCTTGCGTTATCTCTCAAGAATGAAACCGGCTTGGGAGAGACTGCACAAGAAGATCGATTGGATCCTCGATCACATCATTGCAGAACACAAGGAGAAATTGAAGGGAAACGGTGGGAACAATGAGGAAAAAAATGCAAGAGAAGATCTTTTGGACGTACTCTTGAATCTCCAGAAGAGTAGTGAAACGAACTACTTCATCAAGCCACACGTCATCAAAAATATTGTCATGGTAAGGCCTAATTTCATTAATAATTTCACTAAATATCTACTTTGCTTATATCTTACTTACAACGGCTTTCTTTCTGCCCGAGCTTTTATATATGCATGGGCTATGTCTACACCCATAGATTTTCTACTCTATGTGAAGGGGTGGAAGAGGCTACTAGCTCTAGTTAGTAGTCCTTTTAAGCGTGTTAACATAAGGATTTCATACTCGCTACAAAATTTAATTTGAGTCATTTAATTACTTATTTAAATTAGCAAAAAAGGAGCTCTTATTAATCAGTATACAGTTGGCCTCTAAGAATTTCAACGGCAAAATGGATCGTCTAAAATGCATTCATGATAGAAAACATGATGATCATATCCATGAAACCCTAATATTCTCAAGATGTATCCCAGGAATTTATCACATGGTGGATGAAAGAGATCTCCCCTTGTTAATTTTTTTACTATTCCCAGGTCAAGAGTTTGCATTTAAGTTTCCACGAGATTCGAAGTGATCCCATGTATAGTGTTGCTCAGAAAAATACAATATTTTGTGTACACACACTGATTCAAACCTCGAAAGAACCTTCGAGTCCAAGTTTGACCATCTCGATGAGGCGACACTGCCATACATGTCTGTTGCGACATCTTGATCAAATGCAACTACATATAGATACGGCCGAGGATTCGTCATTCTAAGCACACTATCATCTTATTTGAATGTCCAATATCATGTGAATTGTAAACCTATATTTCAGTTAACACCAATTGTGTCTTGTCGTATCATTCGGTATAAACTGATTTTATGTGATATTGCTACGTTACAGGCTTAATATCATGTGGCACTTTTATCTTTCATGTACTTTTTAAGGACATCCTTCTGAAATATAAAATCAATCCGTTCTTTGTATTTTGTGTAGGAAATATTTTCTGCTGGGTCAGACACATCCTCGACGACCATAGCGTGGGCCTTCTCGGAGATGCTGAGGAACCCCCGAGTGATGGAGAAGGCGCAGGGCGAGGTCCGAGCCGTCCTCAAGGGAAAGACCCAGGTCCGCGAGCAGGACATCCAGGGCCTCGACTACCTGAAGCTCGTCGTCAAGGAGACCCTGAGGATGCACTCGCCGGGCCCGCTCATGGCCCGAGAGTCACGAGAGGCGTGCATGATCAACGGCTACGAGATCCCCAAGAAGACCAAGATTGTGATCAACACGTACGCAGTGGGGAGAGACCCCGAGTTCTGGTCCGACCCCGAATCGTTCGTGCCTGAGAGGTTCCTGAACTCATCAGTTGATTTCCGAGGGTCAAGTTTCGAGTACATACCCTTTGGTGGCGGGAGGAGGATCTGTCCTGGGATCAACTTCGGGATCGCAAACATCGAGCTCCCCTTGGCTCAGCTCTTGTACCACTTCGACTGGTCTCTGGCCAATGGGGTTAAGGCGCAAGACCTGAACATGTCTGAGACTTTCGGGATCACTTCCAGGAAAAAGACTCCCTTGATCGTGGTTGCTGAGCCCTGCGTCCCCTTCTCGTACGATGGAGATCATGATAAGTAGTTATCAAGATATGTGGTCATGCATGTTAGCTACAAATCGTTAGTCTGGTTTACTATATGTGGTCATGTTCGTGTTTTTGTTTGTCACTTGTATGATATTGCAGTTCCTATTTTGGGACTTGCTGAATCCAATAAACGAGCTCATGTGATCGAAAGCTACTCTGCCAACTCCTTATGCACTGAATTTTCTTGCCACTGCATATGATTGATTAGTTCTTTGATTATCAGATGTGTGGTGCTAGCTTCATTCTATCAGGGATTCCATCTGTGTAACCCAAAATGAGTTCAGAGAAGGCGCGGCTTTTAGCCTCTTCCTCTTTTTTGTTCCGACAGTAAAAATGAGCAAGTGTCGAATGCAAAGTCCCGGTTCATGCAAGCTCAATGCACGTGAAACATTAGATCATGAGGGTGCCACCTGCTTTCGCAATTCATGGGAGTTAGGCTCACATAAATCGGGATCTCGTAAGAAAGTTCCATGAAAAATGAACAAGCCAGTGGATAGTTTAGTGTAAGAAAGATCTACAATATGTCACTTTCTTGAGCAAGGGTGAACAGGGCAGCTTCAACAGGAGCAGAAGATAGCCGTATTATTATTTATACACTAGACAACCGTAGGCCAACATAAGCACAAGTCAAACATTTCAAACCAGACTCCTAAACTTATTTCTTGGCTTCTATATAAGACAAAAAATGTGACATCATATAGACGACACATTCTTTATTTTTCATGTCTATTTTTGTGGCTCTATGGTTGTAGTTTGTGGACAACCATTAGGGGCAAAACCTAGTTGTCATGCGGCAACTATTAGCTATATGCCCTAAAGCAACCATGTAATAGTTATATGTTAGGAATTATTCAATGTCAAATAAATATATTTTCATTGTCCTATTTATATATTTGAATGAGTCCAGAAGATCAGTTACGACTGAACTTATTCTTGAAATGTTAAGAATATGTGTGACAGGTTTATAGTTATGCTGAGTCTTTAAACAGTTCTGAGTTGATGGATAATTGAGAGGATATTGATGATCCTGTTGAGATCGGTGTGTTTCCAAGTTTCACTATTCAATATTGGATACTTGAGGAAATGATGAGTCACAAGTTATTGGGTATAGTGATATCCGAGCTAGAACACAGGTGCTTGTCTTGGACAAGTTCACTAAACATAACATATATAGAACGATCGGCAACGTGGAAGCTTTTTGCGGGGTCAATGTCTGATCGTTCATGCTTTGGTCATGTGTAAGATCCTTAGACCTAAGGCATAATGCTGACTTATATGTCGGATGGCTGTGGTTCACAAGTGTACATATTGACACTTCGTTGAACCGTCTCTGTACTTGATGGTCATAGTTTGTTCACATACGAAGGCACATGCGAGTGCAATATGGAATTTGTCTTCTTATTATATATAGATATACAAGATTGATGTCCTATGTGATCTAATCGTGGCATTGTATTGAAATCCTCGCCTTGGGTTATGACTGAGAATGAATGGTTCATGTCTCGAAATACATATCAATTAGATTTAGACATATGATTGAATTGGTAGCTTGACCAATAATTCTATGGCCTTTGTTCAATTGAGACATGATGAGACAGAATGATCGAATTACATGTCAGCTTTTCATTATGTCTGAAAACATTTCACACTGTCTGGATAATCATGATATATTGCTAGATATCATTCATAGTTTGTAGGAATTAAAGATTGATCTGGATAATTAGTTCTCTTGGTTGTGCTAATGTGTTAGTACAAGTCCTGCTACTAGCTCAGTGATGAACCTAGGGATGTCACACACCATAACCATTTAGAATGGCGTGTGAACGAGAAAGAGAATATTACAATTGTGTTTGCAATTGAGCCAATTAGATTGAGTTGAGATAGAAATAAAAGTTCTGAAAAAGGGGCTTCAAACTTTACAAGGTCTAAAGTGAGCTTCGAACTTTATAAAGTCTAAAGCGGGTTTCAGACTCTACGGCTAAATCAAAGATCTTAAGCGTGTTCAGATTTAGTGACATAATTAATAATTTGAAGTGAGTTCGGGATTAATAGCTGCATTAATAATCTGAAGTGAGTTCAGAATTAATGGCGTCATTAATGATCTAAAGTGAGTTCAAAATTAATAGCCAAAATAATGATCTGAAATGGTTTTTATACTTAATGACTAAATTAAAGATCTGAACCGATTTTAGATTTAATAGTCACATTAATGTTCTTAAACTATTTTAGAATTTAATGGGCACATTAATGATTTGAAATGATTTCAGAATAAATGGGCAGTTTAATGATCTAAAACGGCTTCGGATTTAAATGACCAATTAATACTTTAAAACAGTTTAAGATATAACGGTCAAATTAAATATTTGTAACAGTTACAAAATTAATACCCAGAATAAAGACTTGTAACAGTTACAAATAAATGTCTGGAATATTGCTCTATAATAGTTACAGAGTTAATGCCCGAATTAGTCTTTAAAATGGTATCAGAACTTGCATCTGTCAGAAGTTACGACTGAATTAATTCTTAAATGGTTTTAAAGTTAATGAGCCGATTTAAATGTGATTTGCACTGGTTATGAAATGTAATATAGAGAGCAAATCACAGGTGATCGACAATTGACAATCAATAATTGAGAGTGTTGATAGTGATCAACAAAAGTCATTCACACACGAGAGCGATTGCTAGCACGATTGTAACTGTGAGATCTCTCAATTTCTCTCTTCTGTTTAACGTGAGAATTGGTGGTGTGTTTGAACTAGAGGCCTGACACTTGTGGGGCTAGATTTGAAGAATGTTAGAACCTATAATATATAGAGATCAAACATTCTGCATTTGAAGAACGTGAGAACCAGTATTACGGGAAGACATTAGATATTTGTGATGGTGGAAAATTCCAAGAATGTTAAAACCGGTGTTACCAAAAGGCGTTAGATGTTCATGGTCAGAGTCTGAAGAACGTTATGGACGTTAGAACCAAATTTAGAGCATGGTACAATATTAATATGATTAGCCTCTTTATATCTTAGATGTATTTTTATTAAAATGCATGAAAATGCTATAGAAACATGTGCATAAGAGTTTTTACTTCCGTTGCGATTAGACTTTGATCTTAATTTACAAATGCGCATATGCTTGTTTATTGAAACAAACACCAAGAGCAACATCATAGATCACCTCAAACATCTTTTGTTGCACGTTTCCGTAGATGACGATGTGGGTGTCATGGCTGTTTTGCGAGAATGCGAGGCAACTTGTGAATCGCTTATGGGGTACAGTATGCCACCACGATCCAAGTCCACGAACGCGCCTCCGTTGAAGGTGAACCTTATCGTTGGTATGACGATCGACTTTGTGTTGCGAAGATCATGGCAAGTGTCGAGGATTTCGAAGCTCTTTGCCCTCTTGTACCTTGCCATCTCCTTCCGGAAAGTCGTCCTCATGGCATTGTATGTTGTCGAGGTCAGTCAAGTGATGATGGTCCTGGAGTCGATGTTAGCCCCCGCCTTTGAGAAGACTGTTGACGGGATTTGCAATTTAGTCCCTGTTGGTAGTTTGTTTATAAAACAAATGAAGAGATGCCTTGTCTCACATCGAAAAGATGTGAGTGCGCATGTGGACAAGATTTGACACTAACCAACGATCATTATTTTTATTTATTGAAAATTCGGATTTATTTCTATAAAAATTAACTATAAATCTTGTTGAAATAGTGCGTCTGTTCATGAAAGGTTACGATTATTATTTATTTATTATTTATTTAATTCTGAATTTTTATGTCTTTTCAATGTAACCTTTGAGATGTACTTGTTCATTTTGCAACCTTTTGAAGAGTTGCCTCTATTCGAAAGAAAAAGATAAGTACGTTTGTTTTGATATCAAACTAACATCTTCTTCTATTTTTTCGCTTTCTTTCGAAAGAAACTACAACCATTATTTCTAATTGTTTTCCATGAGAGATCATGGAGAAATATTAGAATTGCTATCTAGTATTCTCATTTGAGACTTTGTTGTATCTGGATGAAATTTGCCGGCGACCTTTAGCAACATTGAGGGGCAAATAAATCATTAAAGAAATTGATATCACGCCTCAAAGTTCAATTTGATTATTTTAAAGATCCGACTTCATTGTTTTACCCAATTTGAAGCCATATTTCCCAACAATTTTAAGGATTTATTTTTGCAACAATGGAGTCAAGAGTCCAATTCAATTTATGAGGAGAAGGCTAAGAAGAAGAAGAAGAAGATGGTGAATGTTTCCCCTCTTGCCAAGTACAAAGGTTAGGGTTTCGAATAGTTCTGGAGGTTTGATCGGTGTTAGTTTCGTCTGATTGGAGGCGAAACATGAGGAATTTTCCTTCCGCGCTTCGAGTTTTGTCAACTTGAAAGCAATGCGTGAAGGTGGCGGCTGCGTCAGGCCCCAGACTCCGCCTCGCTGGAGGAGTGGTGGCTGCGGATTCTCGCAGCCCAAGCATGACGGCGAATCTCGCCGCTCAGCCTCTGCAGGCATTCGCCGGTGTGTTCTCCAGCGCCGCGCCATGGGGAGTATTATTTATCTCATCGGCGTCGTCATAGTGATTGTGAAGAAGAAAGGAAATCGCATTTGACACATAGCGCAAGTTATGGGGGTTTCGCTTCAGTGCATGCTCAGAGAGACAAGTCAGAGGAGTAGTTGAACAGAGCCGGCTCTACAGATTTCTGTCGTGCTCGTGAAGATCTGAGGAGGACGGTTGTAGTCTTTCATGAAGAAAGACGTGCAAGTTTGCGTGAAGGAGGATTAGACGAGGCTAATGCATTAGGAAGTGGAGATAGGGGCGAGCATCTCTCGACTACTATGCGGTTGGATGAGGGTTCATCATATGGAAATTCCACTCTGACAAAGTTTCAGTGAAATGATTTATTGGAAGAGAAGCAAGGAAGATTCGGTATGAGTAGTGACATGGTTATTCCACACATTAAGAGCAGGGGTCCTGATTACCTTACCAATGCTTGTAGAACTGATAGTCAAATATTTTACCGGGGCAAGGAGGTTTTGGATAAGAGGATGGTTCACAAACCTGCTTTCCTCGATGATAATGTAAAGGCTAGGACTTTTCCAGACATCTTGGTTTAAGTGTGAGACCTAGTGATAGACACCAGTGCACTAATGGTAACTATACAGAGCCATTGGCTAAATCGGGTTTGGATGACCCAATATCCAATGCTAAGCTTCCAGGAATAGAGTCATCTAGTGTAGGTGAGATAGGCAAGTCCAGCTTGAACGGTGATTCAGCTAATGTAATGTCGACTACTTGGACAAGGACATATTCAACTTTGCCTGTACATGTTCCAGATGACAACACTCTACCTTCTCCTTATAAGAGTTTGACAAAAACATATTCTCCTTTGCTTGTACGTGTTCCAGACGACAACACTCTACCTTTTTCTCATAAAAGTGGCCATCCATTGCCTTTAGAAGGATTTAGCTAGAGTCATGGGACCGGTAACCATGACTCATTGGTTGAAATGCCTCCTCTCCGATCATCTACAGGGTCTGAATATCCTTTGAAGGACTTGTTATGCTATAACCGGACTCTATATGATCCAGAGTAGGATACTGTTGGAGTTAACAAGCACTTTGAAGGGCAAAGGAAGGAAAGAAGTGATGTAGACAATTTACTCGATAAATCATTTTATGAAGAGATGGATAATATTAGAGAAATGTCACGGGCCGATAGTTTCCTTGGCTACGGAACGACCCGTGCGGCGCCTGACGAGCGAAATTCATCAGGCCAGCCTTCCTTCTATAGCTGTTCTAATGAACAATACGGTGAATGCTTCTTTGTACGAGATTGTACCACGCCCAACTTCGCTCGGGCGTCAAGTCCATCGAATGAGATAGCAGATCTCTTTAGGCTCAACAACTGGTTTCTATTAAGTAAATCCCTTATGATGTTTTGAAAATGACAAAATAAATAAAAAGCTACAAATGTGTTTAATAAATGAGTAATAGACTATGCAGATGATAAAACTTGTAAATGATATTATCAAAGTCTATACTTGGAAGAACCAGAAGGCAGACTTTATGCTAAAGCTGAACTTATTCAGACTGTGTCCAGACCTTAAGGCTAAATGTGTTCAAAAGCAGAATATGTTCAAACTTACGTCTATATTGTAAAGTCTATTTCAAACGGAAGACACTTAGACTCTACTTCTGACAGAACACATTCAGACTTTACATCTAGAACGAGACACAAGCTTAGATCGTAGCAGATTCAGAACGAAGCATGTTCAAAACGAGACAACTCGACAGAACATAACAAAAGCCCCAAACATATAACGACTAGTGATCTGGTTTGGATTCTACATGAAGATAAATTTGATTGACTCAATCTAATTGATTGAAAATTGGATCTTGAAGACAAGAACTTTCTATACGAAGAAGCTCTACTTATGGAAACCAAGATTCTGTTTGTATGGGCGATCGGAATCAATTTGGGATTCTGCTTCTGTCACTCAATGACTACTAAATATTCTAGATATAGATCTGTCCAATGGGTAGATTGGAAGACGATCCCCTAGATACTGTCCAACAGCTAGTTTGGAAGTGGAGGAGTATTTAAGGAGATCAAGGACCGAAGAGCAAGTAAGAGACAGAACGTGGAATTTATAATTCCAAAGTCTGAGCGACATTCGATCATACACTTGTCTCTATGAGCTTAAACGTTTGTGATTGTGAGAGAAATACCAAAAGAGTGACTTAGTGAGATAGTGTGATCTACCACTAAGTATTTGCACTCAAAGTTGTAATCTCTTGTTGATTGCGTAGTGGAATCCAGCCAGAAGGCTGTTAGCATGAGAGAGTGGACGTAGGCTTGATCTAAGCCAAACCACTATAAATTTCATGTGTAGCATTTTCTTTAATTAACTCTTCTTATTTAAGTCCGCTGTATACTTACAGGTTATTTCAGAAATCTGTTCCATCACATAACAGATTTTGAATATCTACCAGAAGTCTGGTGGCTCGCTTATCAAACTCTGATCCTTATTCAGACTTTGCTCGAAATTTATTTTATTCCGCATTTATTTGCCAAGGTTTATTTTAAACACCTATTCACCCCCTCTAGGTGTTCGTACTAGCACTTTTAGTTTCGGCCTGCCATGGCCTCATCAAGAGAGCGGCATCAGCTCCGGACCAGTTTGTGCATGGGAGGCCAACCCTGCCTTTAGAGCTCCTAAGTGATATAATCATTATATCCTAGCACTCCTAGCATCAGCCATCCTAACGCCACTCCCACGGACCAATTGTGTTCGTCCCCTCTGCCTCCTCACTCTTCACTCGATAACCCCTGAAAGGGGCTAGAGAATACACCTAGAGGGGGGTGAATAGGTGTAAATAAGAATTTTCGCAAGACTTAAAAAAAAGTATTTTGATTTTAGAAGATGCTTGGTCATAAAACGTATTTAAACTCTAAGTAAATAGATATTCAATAAATATAAATATGAAGTTCAGGGATAAGAGAAAGCAAACACAAAGTTTATAGTGGTTCAGTTTAGACCAAGCCTACGTCCACTCTCCTCGTTGACAGCCTATTGGCTGGATTCCACTAGATATCAAAAGAGTTGTTACAGCTTGAGATCTTGACTATCACAGTGATGAGTCTTGTCAAACTCTCACACAGTCACGCTAGGAGTTTCTCTCTTTTGTATACAATGTTTTGCTCAATTGAATGAAGAAGCAAGAGACTAAGAAGGCTTCAGACTTTGGAATTCTCTCTCAAGCATAGTATCGAACAACCAAAGAATCAACCCTTAAATACTCCTTTATGCCTTCTTTGACCGTTGGCACTTTCCAAAGAAATTCCTCCAATCTACCCGTTGGATAGAATCAATTAAGGTGATCTCGAGTCGTTAGATAATTTGTGTTGAAAGCCCGTCAATCCTGCTCGCCCATACAAATCAGGATCTTGAGTTTCCATAAGTAGAACCTTCCAAGCTTAGCTTGCCTTTCAAAGATCTTCATATCGAAGTAGTTTCCAATAGGAATGATCAATCAAATATGTGTGAATTCCAGCTATAAGATCTTCCAATAACCGTACGAAACGAAACTTTGAAGATAATCTTTATCTGGATAATAATCCTTTGTTTGGATAAATCTTCATACTTTAGTCTGGAACTGCCAGTGAGGATAGACTTTGAGATTAGCATCTGGTGTTCTGTTGGTCTTCAAACTTTGACAATAAAGTTTTCAGATCTTCAGATATAGACTTTGGAGAGATTTGTTAACTTCAAAACATAAAGGAGTTTTCTCTAACAATCTCCTCCTTTTTGATGGTAACAAAACTTTCTTGCAGATTTTGGAAAACTTTTTGACCTGCAAAATAGTACTTATGCAATATATAATATCTTATAAATGTAAAAACTTTGATTCTGCAACCACAAAACATATGTTAGTACAACCTTACAAAAAAAAAAAACATATGTTAGTACAAACCATTTATAAGTAATATCGCAAACTAAACCACTGCACTTGCAAGCATCAAAAGATTAACAATATCCAAAGTCAAACATCAACCAAACAATAATAAAAAAGTCCACAGTAAGTAAAGTAAAGTCCAAGTCCAAAGTAAGAAACAAATATGCACTCTCCCCCTTTTTGTCATCAGCAAAAAGTGGAGACAAAAATGATTAAAAAGAGATGGTTTGAATTAGGGTTGCTTGGGGATACAGACGAGTTGGAAATTCCCCATGGACTTGACAGTGTCTTCAAGCTTCTACAAAGACTCCTTAAGCTGTTGAATATCCACACCCTTTGCATGTTCTTGCTTAAGGGCTTGAATCTGATTTTAAAGAGAGTCGGTAGATGCTTTGAAAACAGTCATCATGTGCTTCATTTCAAACTCAAAAGCATATTGCTGTCTCTTTAATTCTAAAAGAAGTTCCATCACTCGTTGAAGGTTTGCAGAGTGATCTTTAGTAGTAGGAGTTTGAAAATGAGGGGGAACATCAGTTGTTCTATCTCCATGAGTAGGAGTGTATGCCTCGAAGTCTGATTTAGGAAATTGAGCGGCATAGACTGCTTTTGGGTCTGGTGGAGATCTACTAACATCACTAGTAAAAATAGGTGAAGAAGTACCTCGATTTTCGGCATCTCCCCCTGTCTTCATGCCTTCAGGTTGAGAGATATGTTCTTCTTCAAGCTCTGCTTCGGCACTGTAATGATGTTCTTCAGTTTTTTCACTCCTTGTCTTTTTCGAATCATCGGATATAGCCAGTGTTGGTTCAAAAGAGTCATCATGACTCCTTCTTTCTTCGCTCCTTCTTCCTTCTTGTCTTCCTTCTTCTTCTTCTTCTCTTCTTTCTTCTTCTCCTTCTTTTCTTTCTTCTCTTTCTCCTTTTCTTTCTTCTCCTCTACCCTCTGTTCCTTCTCGTTCTCTGATCTTGGTAGGGCTTACATAACTCTGTAGATTCCGCAGGGCAAGAGTTGAGATAGTGAGATCATCGTCATCTTCTTCTTCGTCTTCCAAGATGAGAGATCTTCTTTTCTTCACAGGTTCTGTCATAGGCTATTTTCCCTTCCTCTTTTTTGCAACAGAGTCTTGCTTAGCCTTTACATGGGACTTCTCCTTAAAGCGCTCCAACTTCTTGCTCAGTTCCTTCAGTCTCATTTTAGAAACCATTTTGAGACCAATAACCATTGGAGGAATGGTTCTAGCACACAGAAGAGCAGGGAGTTTGATTTTGAAATGATTGAATGGTTGAGATATAAGAGCAAAGTAAGGGAGTTGTCCGTTATCTTTCACCACATATCTATACATGTGCATGAGAATTGTGTGAGGCAAAGAGAATTTGCAACCAGTGTTGATTGCGTACATTAGTTTCGCTTCAGAACGAGAGACATTAATCTTTGAAGTAGACTTTGGCCTGATGCAGTTAATGGCCACCTTATGAAGAAGAATGTTGGGGGCATTCAACCTTGAATAAGAAATTTTACCTTCGACCATCCTGTCATTCACTATAGACAAGGTAGCATGGGCATAAGATGCACCAATTGGTTGGAATCTCCCTTTTTCCACACCAATTATATCAGCCAATGTGTCTACATCGACTACAAATTCTTTATCCCTTATAGAAAAACTAAATTTATTCGCATCTATAAATGAAAGATTCGAATAAAAATAGGCAGTAAGTTCGGGATACGCAATGGTCGTCTCGGTGCAAAAACATTCAAGTTAAAGCAAACCAAGCTTTTTTCTCAAATTAATCTTTAACGAATCAAGAAAGTCAAAATCCACACTTCTAGGGTTCATAACCCCTCTTTTAAGCAAATTCAAGTAACACCTTTTGTGGTCCTTGGAACGAAATAGATTCGTCCATTCACCACCAACCTTTGCAGCAATGCCCATCCTGGGTTGAAAATTAGCAAACAACTTTTCATCGTCGTCTTTCTCCTCTGGCTGTCCAACACTCGGATCACTAGGAAAATTTTCGAACGACCATTTTGCCAAACCCTGAGGCACAATGCCTAGTCTCTCCATGGTGTTCAAGAAAAAAGTATCATTTTTGTAACCATGCGCTTTTAAGAACTCATCGATCAAGTTCATAGCAGAACCACCTTTCTTCAAGTTCGAATACAGTCTATAAATAAATTGGGGTTTTTGAGTCCTTACAGGTTCAACATCTTCAATGACTTCTTCTTGTTGTGGAGGAGGATTTTGTGTTGCTTGTTGGCACGGTTGAGAATGTTGTCTTAGCAGTTGCTCTTGATGAGGAGAATCTTCTTTCTCGGTCAGATCGAAATGCGTAGGTCCCTCACGCATACGCTGTGGTCCCCGACTTGCGATTCTCGAAGACTTTCTTTGGGAAGACATTGTCAAAGTCTTGGGGAATTTCTCGAACTTGCTCTTTCGAAAAATGTTAAAACTTTTTGAATGAAGCTCAAGTAGATGAGAAACAGTAAGATCATAGAGTATTCTAGGGTTTCAAAAAGTGAGCGTAAATGAAGAAGACGAGTTTCGTCAATATATAAAGCAGGTATATGAAGCGTCACAATTAGAAAGTAAAAACTACCTTTTTGAAAATGATAAATTGCCTTAAAAATAACTGCATTTTTCAAAATAATAACTTTCTTTTTGAAAATAAACAATTGTAAATTAATATAACTTCTAAAAATAAAAATGACTAAATAATAATAAGATAACGTACATTTTCAAAATTTTATCCAAAGATAACATCACATTAAAATGGAAGGAATTTACTTATAGTCTTAGCATCTGGAAATTCTAAGTCTGAACACCTTTAGACTTTACCTCGCAAACAATAGAATGTTCAGTCTAGCACGAATAGACTCAAATAAGCTTTTATCCAGTGGCTTTGTAAATATATCCGCCAGTTGATTCTTAGAATCAATGAATTGAATCAAGACTTCTCCATTCTGAACATGATTTCTAATGAAGTGATGGCGTATTTCTATATGCTTTGCTCTTGAGTGAAGAATTGGATTCTTTGTGAGATTGATGACGCTTGTATTATCGCATTTGATTTCAGTGCATGATTCTTCAATTCCAAAGTCTCTTAGCTATTGCCTCATCCATAGGATTTGAGAGCAGGGATTTGAGAGCAGCAACTCCCAAGTGCTACACATTCCGCTTCAGCTGTTGAAAGAGCTACAGTACTCTGTTTTCTCGAAAACCATGATACCAGCTTGTTGCCAAGTAGTTGACAAGTTCCTGAAGTACTCTTTCTATCCACTTTGCATCCTGCAAGATCTGCGTCTGAATATCCAATGAGAGTAAAGTCTCATTCTTTGGGATACCATAGACCTAGCTTTGAAGTGGTTGTAACATATTTGATAATTCGCTTTGCTACACTAAGATGAGATTCTTTGAAATTTGATTGGAATCTAGCATAGATACAAACACTAAACAAAATGTCAGGTCTAGATGCAGTAAGGTAAAGAAGTGATCCAATTATGCTCTTGTATAGCTTTTGATCTACAGTCTTTCCTTCTTCATCTTTATCCAACTTTGAAGAGCTTGATATAGGAGTTTATGTCTTTTTGCAGTTTTCCAATCCAAACTTCTTGATGAGATCTTTTGCATACTTCTCTTGGTGAATGAAGATTCATTCTATTGACTGTTTTACTTATAATCCCAGAAAGAAATTTAGCTCACCCATCCTGCTCATTTCGAATTCATCCTGCATGCATCTAGAGAATTTCTTGCATAGACTTTCATTAGGTGAACCAAAAATAATGTCATCAACATAAATTTGAACAAGTAGAAAATCTTTACCTTCCTTTTTAATGAATAAGGTAGTATCTACTTTCCTTTTAACAAATCCATTTTGAGTTAGAAAATTATTTAACCTTTCATACCAGGCTCGAGATGCTTGCTTCAGTCCATACAGAACTTTTTTCAGTCTGTAAACTAAATTTGGCTTTCTTGGATCTTCAAAACCAGGTGGTTGTTCCACATAGATTTCTTCTCAAATAAATCCATTTAGGAATGCGCTCTTTACATCCATTTGGAATAACCTGAAATTTTTAAAGCAAATAAAAGCAAGAAATAATCTAATTGCTTCTAACCTCGCTACTGGTGCATAGGTTTCGTCATAGTCTATCCATTCTTCCTGAGTGTATCCTTTAGCCACGAGTCTTGCTTTGTTCCTAATCACTTTTCCTTTCTTGTCCACTTTGTTCCTGAAAACTCATTTAGCTCCAATAATAGATTTACCTTTTGGTTTAGGAATTAATTCCCAAACATCGTTGATGCTGAGCTGTCTGAGTTCTTCTTGCATGGCTTCAATCTAGCTTTTATCAACCAAGGCTTCTTTTATGCTTTTGGGTTCAATTTCATAAATAAGTGCCAAAGCACTAGACTCTTCTCGCCTTTTGGATCTGGTACGAATTCCATCATCAATGTTGCCAATGATGAGTTCTTTGGGATGACTAGACTTATGCTTCCAATTGCTGGTTAATTTTTGAGTTTGCTCATCCTCTGCTTCTGTTGAGTCTTTTGATTCTTCTTGTTGTTGAATCTCAGGAGTTTGAGCTTCTGTGGGAGAAGTAGACTTTGTAACATCTCGTGCAGGTTCAGTTTCTTCAAGTTGAGTCTCTACCATTTGATTCAATGTAGAGTCTTGAAACTTGACATTCATAGATTCTTCAACAGACTGAGTCTTTTTGTTGAATACTCTATATGCTTTACTCGAAGTTGATTAGCCAATAAAGATACATTCATCTGACTTTTCTTCAAACTTACTAGTTCGATCATTTGCATTTTTCAAAATAAAACATTTACAACCAAATACGTGAAAATAAGAAACATTTTTTTTTTTTTTCCTTTAAACACATCATAAGGAGTTTTCTCTAAAATAGGCCGTAAAAATACTCTATTATTATATAATAAGCTGTAGAAACTGCTTTAGCCCAAAAATGAGAAGAAATGTTACTTTCAATTAAAAGAGTTCTTGACATTTCTTGCAATGATCTATTCTTTCTTTCCACAACTCCATTTTGCTTAGGAGTATATGGCGAAGAGAAAACATGGTTTAAACCAAATTCATCATAGAAATTTGCAAAGTCTTGATTCTCAAATTCACCTTCATGGTCTGTCCGGATGCTTGTTATAGTATATTCTTTTTCATTTTAAATTTTCTTAGCAAATTTTGAGAAATAAGAAAAAGCTTCAGATTTACTTGCCAAGAAGAATACCCATGTAAAACGAGAATAATCATCCATGATTACTAAGCAGTATTTATTTCCACCAATACTTTGTGTTTTAGTTGGTCCAAAAAGATCCATATGCAGAAGTTGCAAAACATGATTAGTAGAAACTTGATTTATAGGTTTAAAAGAACTTCTTACCCGTTTTCCCAAAACACATGGTGTGCATAATTATGACTTTTGATAACTTAAGTTTGGCAGTCCACGAACAAGCTTTTGGAGGAAATTTTGGCTATGTGCTTCATATTGACATGGCCAAGCTTTCTATGCCAATGATTTTCTTCATCTTGAATAGAAATTAGACACTGAGAGCTTTCTGGTTTAATGTCCAGTAGATAGATGTTTCCATGTCTTCGTCCAGTAAAAGATTGAGACAAATCGTTACTGGTTCTTGAACAAATGCCTTATTGAAAATTGATTTTGAATCCAGTGTCACACAACTAACTTATGCTGAGTAGATTATAGTTTTAGCCTTCCACCAAGGAAATATTGTTGATTGTGAGGCTTCCAATCTTGTTCCACATCCAATAATTTTTCCTTTGCTATTTCCACCAAAAGAAACGTTTCCACCATTCATTTGAGTAAGCTTTATAAAGTAGTTTGAATCTCCTGTCATGTGTCTTGAACAGCCACTATCCAAATACCATTTGATCTTTTTCTTGATAGTGACTTGCAGTTATGAGAAGATTTCAAGTTTCTTTGGTATCCATATTTTCTTAGGTCTAGGGGAGTTAGTTCCAAAAACAATCTTTGCCCAATCTCTCTTAACAGGTCTTCAAACTTTAGGACAATCCTTTTCAAAATGTTCTGAGCCGTTGCACTTTGAACATTTGAGAGCACTTCGGCCAACAAGTTTTACAAAAACTTTTTGAAAATGATTTTTGTAAAAAATTTTAGTAGGTCTTTGTTTAATTCTTTCTTTTACTTTTGGAAAGTCAATTAAAGTAATAGTTTCTGGTGTCATTCCTAAACCTGATTTATTAAAATAAGGTCTTTGAATTGAAAGAATTTTATCTAGCTTTTTAGATCCATTTGAAAACTTCTTTGAGATATTTGAAATATCTTCTTTCAAAAAGATGTTTTCCTTTGAAAGAGAATATGCATTTTCTTTTAAAACTTTAAAGTTTTTGTTCAGATTTTCAAATTTTTCTTTCCAAGAAATTTCCTGTTGCCTCAGTATGGAATTTTCCTTCTTCAGTTCGGAAATTCTTTTAAGAGATACCTTAAGACTAAGACAGAGTTCATCAATATACTTTGAAACTTTAATAGGAATTTTAAAATTGCTAACATCGATTTCTTTGTCTGAATCTGAGTCTGAATCTGTTTCAGAGTCTGAGTCTGATTCTGAATTTGCCATCAAACAAATGTTGGCATATTCTTCATCACTCTCTTCACATTCAGTGTCACTCCAAGTCTCTGCTTTGAGAACCTTCTTGAATTTCTCTGTATTTCCCTTCTTTTTCTTCAACGGAGGACAGTTGGGTCTGATGTGTCCTTTCTTCTTGCATTCGAAGCAAGTCACTTCTTTGTTGAACTCATTTTCTTCAGTTGATTTGTTCTGAGATCTTTGAGTACTTTGCTTCCTCCAATTGTACTTTCTTTCTTTTCTGTTTAACTTTCTGAACTTCCTTATCATGAGTGCTAGTTCTTCAGCATCCAGGTCATCTTCTGAATCTGTAACATCAGAATCATCATTAGATTTTAAAGCGATTGACTTCTTACCTTTAGGATCTTCTTCTTCATTGATTTGCTCCACTTCATAAGATTGAAGTGTGCCCACTAATTCGTCTACTGATAGAGGCGCGATCCTTTGTGTTTCTCTAATGGAAGTCTTAATGTGATTCCAGTCTTTAGAGAGTCCTCGTAGCAACTTGTTGACTTTCATCTGTCCTAAGATTGGTTGTCCATGATATGCAAGACCATTTACAATCTCTATAAAACGACTAAACATATCAGTGATGGTTTCTCCTGGCTTCATTTTGAAAGCTTCATATTGTCTAAGAAGAATGTTGATCTTTGTTTCTTTAACTCGATCAATTCCTTCATAGGTGACATGCAACCTGTCCCAAACTTCTTTCGCTGTTTCACAAGATGAAATCATGTTATATTCAGTAGGAGATAAGCCACAATAAAAGAAATAGATAGCTTTTGCATCAAGAGCTTGTCTCTTGGTTATATCTGCTTGTGTCATCTCACTGGCATTTGCCACTTCCTTTCCTCTTTCTGAACTTGATGTATTTGTAGGAATAACTCATTTTTCTACCACATCTCATTCCGGGGGATCTTTCGATTTTAGGAAAGCTTTCATCTTGTTCTTCCATACGTTGTATTCCTTCCCATCAAAGTAAGGAGGTCTGGTGTTGCTTTGACCTTCAACCAGTCCTGGAGCCAAAATACTAACCATAGATCTTTAGCTTAAGAAGTAAAACACTTCAACAAATAAGCACACGAGCTTTGATACCAATTGAAAGGGGCTAGAGAATACACCTATAGAGGGTGAATAGGTGTAAATAAGAATTTTCGCAAGACTTAAAGAAAGCATTTTGATTTTAGAAGATGCTTAGTCATAAAACGTATTTCAACTCTAAGTAAATTGATAATAAGTAAATATAAATATGAAGTTCAGGGATAAGAGAAAGCAAACACAAAGTTTATAGTGGTTTGGCTTAGACCAAGCCTACGTCCACTCTCCTCGCTGACAGCCTATTGGCTGGATTCCACTAGATATCAAAAGAGTTGTTACAGCTTGAGATCTTGACTATCAAGGTGATGAGTCTTATCAAACTCTCACACAGTCACACTAAGAGTTTCTCTCTTTTGTATACAATGTTTTGCTCAATTGAATGAAGAAGTAAGAGACTAAGAAGGCTTCAGACTTTAGAATTCTCTCTCAAGCACAGTATCGAACAACCAAAGAATCAACCCTTAAATACTCATTCATGCCTTCTTCGACCGTTGGCACTTTCCAAAGGAATTCTTCCAATCTACCCGTTGGACAGAATCAATTAAGGTGATCTCGAGTCGTTAGATAATTTGTGTTGAAAGCCCATCAATCCTGCTCGCCCATACAAATTAGGATCTTGAGTTTCTAGAACCTTCCAAGTTTAGCTTGCCTTTCAAAGATCTTCATATCGAAGTAGTTTCCAATAGGAATGATTAATCAAATATGTGTGAATTCCAGCTATAAGATCTTCCAATAACCGTATGAAACAAAACTTTGAAGATAATCTTTATCTAGATAATAATCCTTTGTTTGGATAAATCTTCATATTTCAGTCTGGAACTGCCAATGAGGATAGACTTTGAGATTAGCATATGGTGTTCTATCGGTCTTCAGACTTTGACAATAAAGTCTTTAGATCTTCAGATATAGACTTTGGAGAGGTTTTGTCAATTTCAAAACAATAAAGGAGTTTTCTCTAACAACCCCAAGCACCGCTCACAAGTGTCACGACTACGGGAGGATTCACGGTCCGTGACAGAAACACATGGGTTGCATAATTCATCCAAAGCTAGTCTTATGTGTCTTGTTGAGGATAAACAAGGCAGCTTTGAAATACCTCATGAGGATTGTTTAACAGAATGCTGGAAGTTGGACTATCATGATTATCCTACTGAAGCTTTATATATGAGAGGGCGTGAGGAATGCTTTGGTCCTGCAAGTAATCATAGACGATATAGAAAAGAGACATATTTAGATAGCAAAAGCCTGCAATTGGGAGGAGAGCACGAGATCTCCATTCCGTTGTCTCTGTCTCTATGGTCTCATTGGTTGATTCATTCGAAGGAGAAAGAGAAGGAAATGGAGATGGTGGCGAAACAGAAGGAAATAGAGATGGTGGTGATCTATTAGTACATTCTAGGGACTTTCCTCGCATCTCTGTGGGCCTCGTCCTCTCTACGTCTTGTATAGGAGGAATGGTGACGTGAGAGCAAAGGTTCCAAGGGAGCACGAAGACTACGTCACTACCCGTGATGAGTCACCGTGTAATATTGCGAATGGCAATTGCTAGCTGGAGAATGGCTTCGATGCTATCAATGTAATCATCAATAGCATTAGAGTTGCCAATAGCGCTCTTGCATACACCCTCAGCAAGGGGATAAATCAATTGGTCAGTGAAGGGTCTGTCTTTGAGATATCAATTGCGCCATGGGATTTTTACTTCTGCATATAGCAGTTTCTAACCTTTATCGAGAAAGAAAAATCTAAACTTTAAAATGCAAAATTTATGGATGAATTTGTTGCAAAAGAAAAATGACAATTTTTGTGGGTTTGATCAATAGGAATGAATGATCTGATAATGCTATCTACATATAGATACAAAAGTTTTCCCTTTTCTAATATCATTTATTCTGATGCATCCATATCTATCTTGATTAGAGGTGAACAAACTGGACTTTGACGCTGGCAACTAGAAAGAGTTTGTGGCATGTGTCGAACCACCATTTAGGTTGGTTATGTTAGAGCAAACTCTACAGTTTATGTCCAATGTTCAGTGAAGGGTGTTCCTTATTTGATTCTAATGTGTTCCATTTGATGTCCTTGCCCTCATAGATTTGATTCTAAGGAATAGCATAAATGAGCCACGAGAGTAGAATTACACTGGTTTTCTATTTTGATGTATGCATTTTATTGAGCATGAAAATTTGATGATGCAATTTCGATTGAATGCCTCTTGGCATATTCTTGAAGTGGGGTTTGTCTGAAGGGGACTTCGGAACTAATATGATTGGAATCATTGAGACTAAAAAGTATCTAACTTTTATTTTCAAAATGAAAGATTTGGGTGAAACAGATACTATCTTAAGTATTAATTTTTTTTAAAAAAAAATAGTGCGGGTTATTCTTTGAGCCAAAGTGATTACATGGAGAAGATGTTGTATAAATTTAAACATCTTGTTTTCAAATATATGAGTACTCCATTTGATTCTAGGTGGAGAGTTTTTAATGTGAGTGCTGTGGGTCTTTAATGTATGCGATACATTATACTAGATCTGATTTTACTTTTTGTATATGCAAGTTGAGTAAATACTAGTAATCCAATATAGAACATTGGAAGTTTATCTTATTGTTTTATAATAATCCGGCTATATTAGAAAGATATACCGATACTAGTTGGATTACAAGTGTGAGAGATAAACAATCCGCTAATGGATTAATTTTCACATTACCTAAATGTGTTGTTTCTTGGACGAACAAGAAACAAATATACATAACTTACTTAATGATAAAACCTGAATTTGTTGCTTTAGCGGCAACTGGGAAAGATGTCGAATGGATTATGAATTTGTTGTTGGATATCAAATTATGGCATAGTCCTATGCTTCATATCTCTATCCATTGTGATAGTCAAGCTACTTTGGCAAGAGTATGTGCGGTATGTCCAGTTCTATTATATAAAAGTACAAGTTTAAAGCCGAGCTACTTGTCACTTTGATAGAGTTTTGAGATAGTTGTACTAAGTAAATGTTTAACTCGAAAGAGACCTTTATGTATGTATATTAATCTCATGGAAATTTTGGTTGTATATTTCTAACATTATATTTTTTGTTTTGTTTTACAAACAAAAGTGGGGGATTATTAGTAGTTTGTTTATAAAACAAATGAAGAGGTGCCTTGTCCCACATCGAAAAGATGTGAGTGTGCACGTGAACGAGATTTGGCATTAACCAACGATCATTATTTTTATTTATTGAAAATTCGGATCTATTTCTATAAAAATTAATTATAAATCTTGTTGAAACAGTGCGACTGTTCACGAAAAGTTACGGTTATTTTTTTATTTTTTATTTATTTAATTCCAAATTTTTTATGTCTTTTCAACGTAACCTTTGAGACGTACTTGTTCATTTTGCAACCTTTCCCGAAAGGTTGCCTTTGTTCTTTTTTGCAACCTTTTGAAAAGTTGCCTCTATTCGAAAGACAAAGATAAGTACATTTGCTTTGAGATCAAACTAACATCTTCTTCCATTTTTTCATTTTCTTTCGAAAGAAACTACATCCATTATTCCTAATTGTTTCCCATGAGAGACCTTGGAGAAATACTATAATTGATATCTAGTATTCTCATTTGAGACTTTGTTGTATCTGGAGGAAATTTGCTAGTAACCATTAGCAACATTGTGGGGCAAATAAATCCTTAAAAAAAATGATATCACGCCTCAAACTCCGACTTGATTACTCTAAAGATTTGACTTCATTGTTTTACCCAATTCGAAGCCATATTTCCCAACAGTCGTTGCTATCATGATTTCCACTATGTTGATGTCATAAAACAGTGAGCTTTCATGAGCTGTTGCAATCGGTGTTAAGGTTAATGACTTAGGCGTTTCACTAGCCTTGCCAAATGTTAAAGTACTCCGTTGAACTGGATGATGAGGGCAAGCAATACTGGGTTGCGATTTGTCCCACGATCGACAAACTGTCCTAGGCTAGGCCAAGCACGCCGGCCACCTCGCCAAAGAGGCCATAATTGAATCCACCGCACCCAAATCGGACGTTCCATATCACATCTATGAATAATGTCAACGCGTTGGTTGCAAGTTCCCCAGACGAAAACGATAGGTCACTGTAAATTATTTGGTAATTGCTAGTTGAGCCAGAGCAACTTGTTGAAATGCCTGCTCTCATTGACTAAAATCATAATCTTATCGGGCACAATCCTTATTCAGAAAAAGGAGAGAACTATGTGTATTTTTTGAAGATATATACCCGATCCAGAACCACTGCACACCAGCGAGGTACATGGTGTACTAACATAGGACCAGAAGTCAAACGGGTCGAAGATCGACTCAGATTGAAGGTAACAGAATGAGCACAGCTCGCACTGAGGTCGTTGCCGGTGTCGAAATCAGCGTGATCTTCGAGGGTCCATGTCACACCCCGAACCCCGAACCCCGAGCATGCGAACATCTCGCGAAGGTCAATTAAAATTGCGACATCCTAGGATGCGTCGCCGACCCTTTTTTTTTTTTTCTAAATATCTTTAAAGCAAAAATTATGGCCAACAAATTGCAAGTTTGCCACCGGGTCTATTTTTCCTTTCATTCGATGGACGATGAGGCAATGTCCAATAATTTAATCTCGAAAGGTCAATACACGAAATCAAATTACATTTCACCGTTAAAAATCGATCGAATGCAACTTTAGTACGACCTAAACTGTCGGATGGCTTTTAGGGGTTCTCGCGCGGTTGATCCGTGGTTGATAATTTTCGATCCACGTTTGTGCCATTTTGAATTATGGACGACCATCGGTTGTCATGTAATTGCGATGGTTCAATTACGTACCATGAATATAAGATCAATAGAAAAATCAGTTCATCGTCGTTCCACGCCAATATCGTAATAGTGTAGAGTCACCCACGAACTGATTACGTACTTCCATCAAATCGATTTATATCCATTCGCCATTTGACTTGTAATAGTGTAATATTAACCATTGTTGATCCTTATAGTTGAGCCATCGGTCCCTAATCGAATTCTCTGGTCTTTTGCATTTTAACCATTTACGGCTTTAGCTAATAGATTAGTTAACTCGTGAGTGATCAGTTCAGAGTAAAATAACCATAAGTGCATCGATGAAATAACCAGTTCATATATTTCAAAATAGGGCCAAATTTCGGGATATCACAATCTAGGGGAGCCGATGCCAACAGTCACAATGTACTCAATTGAGTCGAATGGGATGCCGAGCTTGGCCGGGACAGTGGCCTTTATGCCTCCTAAACTGCCTCCGCTGTTGGTGTTGTTGCTGCTGCTGGTTGAGATCTTAGATCGGACTGAATTGACCCTTGATTGGTCTCCAACCAGGATCTTCGAGTGGTTAAGCGCATCTGGCTTGGCTCGAGGGTGCGGAGAGCATGGACCGTGCTTGTGCGCTACCTCTAGCGATGATTTCCGGATACTGCCTGCATCATGATGTCACTGTGAGAGCCTGTAGAGCTAATCTAATGCAGAATTCTGGTGGTGTGAATTTTCACTAGGGACTCGATCGTTTCAAAAGACCCACTGGTTTAGCAATTTTTTTTCTTTTTCATTAATTTCCTCACACGAGGTTGATGTTTTGAACATCATAAGTCCTAGCTAGGATTAATAGATTCTAACATGGATTGACAATGCCCTATCCAAGGTGACGCGGTGATTAAGAAACTGATCATCTTCGAGACAGGACGGCATACATTATCAAAAATCAATGAGATTCACCCATATTACATCTACATAAAGAGAGTTTGTTAGTACTAGTAGACGAAGGCGTGCAAGAAGCAGAAGGCAATAGCGAGCTGACTTGGACGACTTGGTGGTGCATTCTTTGTGCATATATATATATATATGCAATTTTCTCCGCTTTACTATGTGAATCGCATTGGCAACTCTTACAATTCGTTATCCTAATTAGTGCTCAACCTGTTTCACGTATTCTTGCTTTGATTTATATATCGACAGAGCAAAACAATGTTCTTTACCCTCGCATTTCCCGCGTGTGGGATGAGAAGAGCGAAGATATACTCGGCATTGTAAACAGCATTGGACTTATCTAAATTAAGCCATGTATGTAGTTGGATTCTTGTGATGGGGTTTTACTTTGTTGACAAAGAAAGAATCAGATTGTTGCATTTGATCTCTGTCATAAGTTGTCGAAGAGGTAAGTTAAAACACGATGGCTGATACGAGGCTTCGAGCGCTGTATAGTTGCCAGTTATTAGAAAAAAAGAGAGATCCAAAAGTAGATGTTCCGATTGATTTTCAAAGGATGAATGATTCCTCTAGTATCGTTTCCTTGGAAATGAGATCAGTTTTATGATATGAAAAAAGCTTCGATGGTAATATGTGAGCTTGAAACTCTAAGCCAGATTACACCTCCATCCCCTTCAAGAGCATCTTCAAGAGAGAGCTCTACTATCCATTAATGATATTGCCTCCATGCTTCAACCATTGATGAAAACATCTCTCTCGTTCCTTTCCTGACCCCTCTCGTCACCACGCTGCGTGCTTTGTTGATGCATTCGCGAAACTAGTTGGTTATTGTTGGCTGGTAACCCCGAGAGCAATGGGGTGGTGCAGGATGCACGCGCCTTAGTTCCTCAGTCAAGTTATTTGCCAAGAGATAACATCCGTATCAGCTGCAATCTTCAAGGTATGAATCATTGCCAAACAACGAGTTGGAAAACAAGAACTATTTACATTCATTACTAGTATACCTACATCCTTAAACATAAACATCATGTCTGAAATTCTTTAAGAAATGGAATGACAATGACTATTATTTAAACTGACCTAGAAAAGAGGTGTCACCATGTGCTAGTACGAATAACAAAACGGACATATAGAATACACTCATTGCCAACTCTCTTCGACTCGAGGATTCTCTTGTTCTGTGCCGCCTATATCAGAAAATGAGCTTCATTGCACCTGGACCATCCACTGACCTCCTTCGTTGCTGCATAGCTTTGCAGGGATCCGTATGTATCTCATGATGACTGTGACAAGTAATTGTTTGAAGTCTTAAAAACAGTTTCATGACACATTAGACAATTCAATAAATCGAACTTGAGAAGTATAAGAACCCAAGAGCATCTCCGCCATGGTGGTCGTTAAACACCCAGCAACCTCCGTATACACTTGAATGACATTTTCTTTGTATCGGTGTATGGCAGGAAAATTGTAAGATATCACAGGAAAATTAGGAGTGCGTGTGGTAACGCTTCTTGGTCAGGGAACAGTTTCTTTTCGGAAATAGTTCTTTTCTATTTCTACTCCGGGAATGATTTCTGAGTAAAATAAAGTGTTTGGTAACTACACAAAATTTATATTCTTGAAATAGAAAAAGAATAGAAATGTGTTTAGTACGATTTTACATTTTTTGTATTTATTCGTTTTTTATTCTTGCTCACGGATCGCTGATCGTCGGCCGCCAGCGGTCGGTGGCGGCCGATGGGCTGTGGGCGGCGATCGTGCGGCGCCAGTAAGTGGTGACGGTCGACAGCTAGCGGTCGGCGATGGCGGCGGTGATGGGCGGCGGCCGGCGGTCGGTGGCGGCGACGGCGCCGATCGGCGTTCGGCAGTCGGCTGTGGCTCTGGGCGGTTGGAGGTGGCCGCGGCAAGAGAGAGCAACAAAAGAAAAATAAAAAAGAAAATTGGCTTATTTCTAAAAATTGTTCCTGGGAACAAGAAGCAACTTTTTTTTGTTTTTTGTTTCTGTTCCAAATCTATTCTCAGGCAACTTTTCTATTCCGGGGAATAGAAAAACAAGTTGACGTTACCAAACGGATTTCTGTTCTTTTTTTGTTCCAGGGAACAGAAGAACAGAAATCGCGAGGAACAAAAATGTTACCGTGTAGCATCAGAATAAGGGAAGATAAGTTGGGATGCTAGAGGCATATCTGATAACCTCAATAATAAGGGAAGAGGCCGCAAATCAAAGAACAAGCAAGTTTGTTCCTTTAAGTGCTCACAGAACAGGATAAAGAACCACGGAGAAAGAGAACAAGGACCCACCTATTCCAAGATTTCTGTAAGTATCCATCACTCCCAGCATCAAATTACAGACTAATGACCATTTTGATACTGTAGCATCAGAATTAAGCAGACTCATGATCTGCAAGAAAGCACAATTTTAATTGAAATAATTTCGAAATTCAGAAACTCGTACTTGCACGGCACCAAATCATAAAGTTGTATTAACACACACCCAAGAATCTTCTTCAGTTTCATGAAAGAGAACCCATTTCCGCCTCCAACCGTGCTTGAGGAATAACATTATAGTAAGAAGCCCCAATAAAAGTGATTAACCGATGACAGTAGATGTTCACCTCACTTTCTTTTGCTAAAACAACCCTTGCTGTTACGAATGCAATTAGCTCATGACTTTTTCCATCATCACACCTATGGTCGACAGCTGTCCAGGACACTAAACCACGTCCATCGGCTACATTTTTGGTAGAACTTCGTTTCATAACTATAAATCCAACTGCTCATTCAAGAACAACAATTAGTCGATCTAGATATCCCCATCAATTGCATATGATTGATCAGTTCTTTGATTATCAGATGGATGTGTGGTGTTAGCTTCATCCTACCAGGGATTCCATTTGTTAGCCTTCTCTTTTGTTGTTCTGAACGTGAAAATAAGCAATTACCGTGTGCACGGTCCCGATTCATGTAAGCTCGACTCATATGGAACATTAAATCATGAAGGAGTCCATCCAATTTGATGATTCACGTGAGTTTGGCTCACATAAACCGGATTTTGTAAGAAATTTCCATGAAAAATGAGTAAGCTAGAGGAAGGTTTAGTGAAAGTAGGATCTACATCAAGTCTCTTCATGAACAAGGGAGAACAAGGAAGCTCCAATAGGAATAGAAGGTAACCCCATCATTTTTTATATCCTGGACAGCACATTCCCACGGAAGGATAGTAAACATCACAGAACAGACTCCTACTTATTTCTTGTCTTCCATGAGACCCAAGACGTGACATCATAAGGGTGACACATTCTTTATTTTGTATGTTATATTTTTGTCGCTGAATACTTCAGTTTATGGACAACCATTACGGGCAAAACCCAATTGTCCTCCGGCAACATCATAGATCACCTCGAACATCCTTTGCTGCACGTTTCCGTGAATGACGATCTCGGTGTTGTCATTGTTTGGTGCGAACGTGAGGCAAACCTGCGATTCGCTTATGGTGTACAATATGCTGCTATGGTCCAAGTCCATGAACACCCTTATGTTGAAAGTGAACCTTATATCTGGTGTCACGCCCCGAACCTCGAGCGCGTGCACATCTCTCGGAGGTCGATCAAATTGCGACGTTCTCAGGACGCATTGCCGACCCATTCATTTTATTGCACATGCGGAAGCGAATTAAACAATCTCTAGACAACAAACAAACATGGGTAGAAAAGCAGGACAACCAATCAACAGAAAACATATTTTATAAACAAGTCAAGTTTACTATACAAAGTTATATACAAGAGGTCTAGACGCAAAAAGAGTTACCAGCTAACTCTACCCCGGACCCTACCTACTTGGGATCCGGGTCTATTATGACACCATTAGGGATGTTGATGTCTAGAGGACCAGCTACCTCTACTACAGGCTCTTCACCATCGGGCAACTAGTTCGCCTCAATATTAGCTATAATATCGGCGTCCATAACGGGGTCAAGTTCCTCCACATACTCATCATCGACGGCAGGTCCGTCGAAACCATCCAAGGGGCACTCCCGAACACCGTTGGGCCTGTGACAAAACCACGCTTTGAATCGGTGAGGTACCAACCGAGGTAGGCCCTCATCGACGCAAATGGTAGTCACGACAAGCTCACGGGTCCAATCGGGGTTCCCGTGGATAGGGAGTATGGTACACTATGTCTCCGCCTCCCGTGGCCACCCAAAACGGACGTGGCGCACCTCCATCTAAGGACCTGTAAATATTTAAACCACGACAAGATGAGACGATGTCTCAGTGAGTCCACACCCTAAACCTTGATTAGGAAGATAATTCACCTAAAGGCAGCCTAAACACACATCATAAAAGACTTACCTCACCTCAGCACCTCTATGTAGGTTAGTACAACTCATATAACACATGTATGCAGTAAATACATTCAATAATTGAAACGCTTCACTTTCATATATCAATCAATCATAGGGGTCTCGATTATAAGGCCAAATCGTTATGATTTGTCCCTTTCCGTGCCACACAATTTTGTTCCATAATCAGGCGCGGTCAAATCACTCATTCAAGCGTTCCAATTAATTATGACCCAACGGTCACGGTCAACTCAACAGTCAGCGGTCATCCGGCATAACCGGGCGTGGCCCAGCCTCTACTGCGACCAACATCCGTTGATGTGGGGCATTCCTGAAGGAGCATCGTCCGGCGTAACGCTCGTGACAGATTCCAATCGTGATCACACGCACATCTATGTCCGGCCAAGAATATCGTGCTTTGCACTCAAATACTTCCATTTCAAATAATGGACTTAGCCAATTTTCTTCATATTAAAAACACCCGGTAAAATAATTGTGCGTGGACACACGATCAGATTGAGCCATAAAAAGTGGTATACTCCCTTTTAAAAATTCCACGATTTTATATAGTACTTAAAAACCTTTCTGGCGTCAAAAATCGACACCCGATATTTTTCTAATTAAACACCGAAAATCCATATTTTTGAAATAATAATTCAAAAATTATCACTCATCATCCAATTGCATAAATTAGCAATCAATTGCACAAACCAACAATACCACGACGATCAGCATGAAATTCTGACAACCGGCTATCCCAGTATAATTTTCACTAATTAATAAATAATTAAATAAATTGCAAAATAGTTAAATTAAATCACACAATTAAATTAACATAAGCTAATCTAACCATCTAAGTGCACTAATTAAATTAATCTACTAAGCTAACTAATTCAATCTAATTAACTAATTAATCTAACTACTATCTAACAACCTAGTTGAACTAACCATATAGTCCTAACCAATCTAACTAAGCTAACTAAATCTCACTAATCCTAGTTAGCCTAACTAAGCCTCTAATAAGAGTAATTAACCCCTAATTAGAGTTTAGGAGGCTAACTCACCTATTAGCGCGAAAACCGGTTCACGGCGACGACGGCACAACGGTGACCACAACTCAGGTCTACGGCAACACCAAAGGAGGCTCAGAAGGGGCTGAAAAACAACTTGACACGGCTCAGCTAAAGCTAAGCTTCCATTCTGCGAAACTACTGGAAGGCTGGTCAAGGGTTCGACTGGTGGAGCTGGATGGCCAGGCAGGCAGCCAGGTGGCGACGAGCTGGTGGCTGGAACGGCAGACGACTTTGACTGTAGCTCGAGAACCAGCGACGGTGAGCTGGCAACCACGAGAGGCGGCAAGCTGGACGGTGGACGCACGAGCTGGTGGACTAGGCTCGCGGCAGCTCGGATGACTAGCGGGCGGATGGTCGCTGGACCGGTGAATTGGTGAGCTGCGGCTTGGTTTCGGTGAGGGCTAATGGTGGCTGGAAATGGAGGTTGAAGCAAGAAAGGAGAAGAAGAAGGCAAAGGTAGCAGCAATGGGGCTTCTGCTAGGTTGGTCGAAAATCATGGGAGAAGAAGAAGGAGAAGGGGAACAAGGAGGGGACAAGAGGCCTCAAAAGTCCACTTAAAATATCCAATACACTTGAGTGTAGCCCCTAAAGTCTTCAGCCTTGATCCAACAGCCAATTTCCCTCCCAAAACTCATCAAACAAGCCACAATTGAAGGCCAACTTGCAGCAGCCCCACAAGCCTACGAATTTGCACCCATTGCACTTCAAGTTCTTCACAAATCTCTCCAAACAACTTCAATTCAATGGCCACACATGCCAAGGTAGCAGCCCACACAAATTTCTTGCATTCCCTTTACCAACTTGCTCACTTTGGAGGCCAAAAATCCACTCAATTTTGCCCCTCCGAATTTCTTGAATTTAAATTGTCCAATTTTGAATTTTCGCCAAAATTCTGGGCTTGCCGAAAATTCTTCAAAGGATGAGTCGATGTCCCAAAAATAAATCACGACATGCTCGAACTTTCGATTCCTGAAACTGAGTACAATTTCGTGGTTAATTTTGATCAGACGCGATTGTAATGTGACCTAACCTACCTAGTAGCTTTTAGGGATTTTTGGGACGTTTGACCCGTGGTCGATTGTTTTCAATCCACGTTGTGCATCTTCAACTCATCTGCGACTTTCGATTGTCGTAAAAATCCCAATGTTTCAATTAAGGCATTGGGTACATAATTGACAGAAAAATCGGTTTAGTGCCGTTCAATGCGAATTTTTCAATTACGTGGAATCACCCACACTTTAATCACATGCCTCTTTCGAATCGACTTATTTCCAGTCTCTAATTGCTTTTAACGATACCGTTTGACCCTTGTCGATTAGCATGGTCGAGTAGTCGATTTCTAATCAAATTCTCAAGTCTGTCGCATTTATATCCCTTAACGGCTTCACCTGATAGATTAGTTATCTCGTGAGTAATCAGTTCAAATAAAAAGACTTTAGGCATGTCGATGAAAAGCCCATTTCATTTAATCGAAAACAGGGTTGAAAATCAAGATATCACAACTCTTCCCCTCTTTTAAAAATTTCGTCCTCGAAATTTAAACCATTACAATTCTTCTTCAAAAAGGTGGGGGTATTGTCGTCTCATCGAGTCTTCGCTTTCCCAGGTTGCTTCTTCTGTTCCATGATGTTGCCAGGCCACTTTGACTAAAGAGATTGTCTTGGTATGCAACACTTGCTCCTTGCAATCCACGATCTGAACTGGTCTCTCCACGTATGACACTTTGTCGTCCACGTCTAATTCTTCAAAATTCAGTACGTGGGTCGGATCAGGTTCGTATTTTCTTAACATCGACACGTGGAAGACGTCATGCACTTGCGCCAATCTCGACGGCAATGCAAAGACGATACGCCGAGTCCTTATTCTCTCAAGAATCTCAAAGGGACCAACGTACCTCAGACTCAGTTTCCCTTTCTTGCCGAAGCGCGAAGTACCCCTCATTGGTGACACCTTTAGAAAGACGTGTTCATCAACTTCGAATTCCAATGGTCTTCGCCGCTTGTCAGCATAACTCTTCTGGTGACTCTGAATGCTCTTTAGTCTTTCTCAGATAACTGTGACGGCGTTTACTGACTGTTGAACTAATTCTGGGCTGGTAATTTTACTTTCTCCGACTTCATCCCAGCAAATTGAAATTTTGCACGCTCTGCCATACAACGCTTCAAACGGTGCCATCTAAATACTTTGCCAATAATTGTTGTTGTAGGCGAACTCAACTAGATGAAGCTGTTCTTCCCAGTTTCCCTTTGAAGTCTAGTACATAAGCTCGCAACATGTCCTCGAGGGTTTGAATCATCATCTCTGACTCATCATCCGTCTGTGAATGATAGGCCATACTGTATTACAACTTTGTTCCCAAGACAGTTTGTAAGCTTTTCCAGAAGGTTGCTGTGAACTTCAGGTCTTGATCAATCGTCACTAGCACTCTATACAGTCGAACTGTCTGACGCATGTACAACTCAGCATATTTGTCCACTGCATAGTCCTTTCGTACGGCGATGAAATGAGCCGACTTCGTCAACCTGTCGACTACAACCCATAGTGAATCATTACCCCTTTGACTCCTTGGTAAGCCCATCACAAAGTCCATTGTGATGTGCTCCCATTTCCACTTGGGAATCTCGAGAGGTTACAAAAGTCCTCCCGGCTTATAGTGTTGTGCTTTCATTTGCTGACACGTCAGACACTTGACGACATGCTTGGCGATATCCGCCTTCATATCGGTCCACCAATAATGTTGATGTAGATTCTGATACATCTTCGTACTACCTAAATGAATGCCGTAACTGCTACAATGAGCTTCTGACAAGATCCCTTCCTTAAGTTTTGCATTGTCAGGTATACACAATCGTCCACGAAACCTTAGTGTTCCGTCTTCGGAAATCTGAAAATCAGCATTCCTCTTTTTTGCATCTTCTTGCAGAATCTTCTGGATCTCTAGGTCCGTCAACTACAACGTCTTAATCCTTATCTGCACCTCCAGTTCAATTCTGAGGGTGGCCATAAGATTTCAAATGTGGCCTACCTCAAATTTAAAAACCGAATCTCGAGCTCTTTCAAGTAAGATCCATTATTGAATCACCATATGCGCTATCGAAGACTTTCGACTCAATACATCTGCGACCTTGTTAGCTTTTCCAGGATGATACAAGATGTCGCAGTCATGATCCTTGAGAAGTTTCATCCAACGACGCTGTCTCATATTTAATTCCTTCTGAGAGAATAAATACTTGAGGCTTTGATGGTCTGTAAAGATTTGGAACCTTTCTCCGCACAAATAGTGTCTCCAAATCTTCAGGGCGAAGATAATCGCTGCAAGTTCTAAGTCATGCGTCGGGTAGTTCAACTCATGAGGCCTCAACTGACGGGACGGGTATGCAACAACCCTTCCATGCTGCATTAACACGCAACCTAGCCCTCTGAATGACGCATCACTATAGATGTATCCTCTAGGATCAGATGGAATTGCCAGCATTAGTGCGGTAGTCAGCTTCTGCTTAAGCTCGCACTTATCTGTTCATACAAACTTTTCTTCCTTCTTCAGCAGTTGCGTCATCGGCATGGCTAATGCTGAAAATCCTTCCACAAATTGTCTGTAATAACCTACCAAACCTAAGAAACTTCTGATCTCTGTAACCATCGTCAGTCTTGGCCAGTTGATCACAGCGTCAATCTTGGTTGGGTCCATTGAAATCCCTTCGCTAGAAATCACGTGACCTAAGAAAGTTACGTGAGTCAACCAAAACTCACACTTACTGAACTTGACGTACAGTCCATGACTTCGCAGAGTCTGAAGCAATGTCCTCAATTGTCTTTCGTGCTCCTTAGGACTTCGAGTACACCTGGATATGGTCCATGAACACGATCACAAACTGATCCAAATATTCCTTGAATACTCGATTCATTAAATCCATGAAAGCAACTGGGGCGTTTGTCAAACCAAACGGCATTACAGTGAACTCAAAATGGCCGTAATGCATATGAAACGTCGTCTTCGGTATGTCTTCCTTCCTGATCCTCAGCTAATGATACCTTGTCCTCAGGTCGATCTTAGAAAATATCGACGCTTCTTGTAACTGGTCAAACAAGTCGTCGATCCTCAATAGCGGGTACTTGTTCTTGATTGTTACCTGGTTGAGTTGTCGATAGTCGATGGAAAGACACAACGAACCATCTTTCTTCTTTACGAACAAAACTGGTGCTCCCTAAGGTGATGCACTGGGACGTATGAATCCCTTATCCAACAACTCTTGCATCTGCACCTTCAGTTCTTTCAACTCTGACAACGTCATAAGGTAAGGAGCCTTAGAGATTGGCTCCATCCCGGGGGCCAACTCAATTACAAACTCGATCTCCCTTTCCGAGGGCAGACCAAGTAATTCCTTTGGAAACACATCAGCAAACTCTTGTACCACTGCAATGTCTTCCATCTTCGGCTCCTCAACTTTCATATCCACGACAGTTGCCAAGTAACCTTGGTAACCCCTATCTAACAACCGAGTTGCCTCAAGCGACGAGATTAAGGCAATCGAGGGTCCTCCTCGACTCTCAACAAACTTGAAACTTTCACCCGCTAACGGGTTAAATCGAATCGTTTTACAATGGCAGTCTATTGTAGCTCGTTGCTTGGTGAGCTAGTCCATGCCAATTATCACATCAAAATCATACACGGTTAGGACTATCAAATCTATCATTTCCTCTCGCTCACCAATAACCAACTTGCAACTAGGATAGCCTACTGTAGATAACACTTTATCCTTTAACGAGGTAGATATACTAATGACTAACCCCAACGATTCAGGATTCAACCCTACCAACTTAACGTACTGCTCAGCAATAAATGAATGCGTAGCTCCAGGGTCAAATAAAGCATAAGCAGCATGGTCATTGAATGAGACCGTAATTGTGACCACGTCAGGCGAGTCCTCTGCCTGTCGTCGGGTGATAGCACACACCCTTCCTTGAGCTGGAGGTCGGTTCATACCACCTTGCGGTGCATTCTGTGGCGCATATACTCTGTTCTGACCCATCGACGATAGTGGCGGCGGCTGTGATCCCATCAACCTTCAGGGACAATATTTGACCTAGTGACCTTGTTAGCCACATCCATAACAAGCACCCATCCTAGAATGGCACGGGACTGAACTATGTCGTCTTCCGCATAAGCGACACACACCATTCTGGTTCAGCGCTGACTTTCTTATCCCACCCTTCCTGTTGGGTGAAATAAGGTACCTTCCTCCGGTCATAGGCTTCTTCCCAAATCGGTTGCCATCCCTGTTCGACTTGAACCGTGACCTAGATGCGGCGGCTCATTCATTCAAGTTTCTCTTTATCAGCTGGGCCCATTCATACAAGTCATTATAGTCCTTCAGATTGAACGGCACCAGTGGGTCCTTCAGCTTCGGTTTGAGTCCATACCAGAATCTTCTTGCTCAATCTACTGGATCCTTTATCAGTCTAGGGGCGTACTAAGATAACTCGACGAACTTCGCCTCGTACTGGTCTACAGACATTGAACCTTGATGAAGGCGTTGGAATTTCGCCATCTTCTGTTCTCTGGCACTGTTAGAGAAATACTTGCCATCAAACACCTTAACGAAGGTGTTCCACTCTGGAACAACACCTTCAGGGAATATTCTTCCTCTGGTGGCCCTCCATCAGGTACTCGCATTTCCTTGCAGCTGATAGACTGCTAGGACCACATTTTCTTCCTCTCAGCACCTCAGAAACACGAAGGCTTTCTCCAACTCTTGGATCCAGAGGATTGCAGCCTCGGGATCACCTACTCCTATGAACCTCGGTGGGTTCAACTTCAGGAACTGCTTTATGAGCTTGTGCATCGGTCTCCCAGCGATCATGTTCCCAGGTGGAACCTCGGTAGGTGCGGCTGCAGCAGCGGTAGTGACATTGACGGCAGCAGTGGTGGCGGCTATAGCAGCAGCTTGATTCTCGACTTGCTGTCCCATCAGATTCCCAAGGGTCTCGAGCGCCTGTACGATCCCATCAATTTTAGGACCGCCAGGTGCTGCTACACTAGCACTGACCTGCGGTGGTGCTATCCCACTTGCACTGGCCTGAGCCCGCACTCTTCCTCGGGCACCGACCTTAGTCGACGTCCTAGCTCAAGTAACTGACGCGACAGTCCTCTTTCTATGAGTCCTTTGCTCCTAATCACTCATGGCGTATTCTCTTTACAGAATTTGCCTTCCAATTCCACACAAAATAGAAAACTGAGTGATCTACTCAAAACAATCTACCAATTAGCTAATCAATCACATGCATCAGTATAAGAAAAAGGCCTTTCATACTAACTATCCCATAACCCATCGCACCTTATCACTCCAAACTCTAACCAACTCTGATACCACTTCGAGCGGGGATGTCATGCCCCTGAATCTCGAGTGCGTGCACATCCCTCGGTGGTCGATCAAATTGCGATGTTCCTAAAACGTGTCGCCGACCCATTCATTTTATTGCACATGCGAAAGCGAATTAAACAATCTCAAAACAACAAACAAATATGGGATAGAAAAGCAGGACAACCAATCAATATAAAACATATTTTATAAACAAGCCAGGTTTACTATACAAAGTTGTTTAGACACAAAAAGAGTTACCAGCTAACTCTACCCTGGACCCTACCTACTTGGGATCTAGGTCTATTACGACACCATCAGGGATGTCGATGTCTAAAGGACCAGCTACCTCTATTACAGGCTCATCACCCTCAGGCAACTGGTTCGCCTCGATATCAGCTATAATATCGGCGTCCACAACGGGGTCAAGTTCCTCCACATACTCATCATCGACGGCAGGTCCGTCGAAACCGTCCAAGGGGCACTCCCGAACACCGTTGGGCCTGTGATAGAACCACGCTTTAAATCGGTGAGGTACCAACTGAGGTAGGCCCTCATCGACCCAAATGGTAGTCACGACGAGCTCACGGGTCCAATCAAGGTTCCCGTGGATAGAGAGTATGGTACGCTGTGTCTTCGCCTCCCGTGGCCACCCAAAACGGACGTGGTGCACCTCCATCTAAGGACCTGTAAAGATTTAAACCACGACGGGGTGAGATGATGTCTCAGCGAGTCCACACCCTAAACCCTTATTAGGAAGATAATTCACCTAGAGGCAGCCTAAACACACATTATAAATGCACTCGATAATTGAAACGCTTCACTTTCATATATCAATCAATCATAGGGGTCCCGATTATAAGGCTAAATCGTTATGACACGTCCCATTCCGTGTCACACAATTCTGTCCCATAATCAGGCGCGGTCAAATCACTCATTTAAGCGTTCCAATTAATTACGACCCAACGGCCACGGCCAACTCAACAGTCAGCGGTCATTTGGTATAACCGGGCGTCGTCTCGGTCCATCAAGCACGGCATCGTCTACATCTAGACAGCATTCCCGAAGGAGCATTGGCCCAGCCTCCACTATGATCGGCATCCGTTGATGTGGGGCATTCTCGAAGGAGTATTGTCCGGTGTAACGCTTGTGACGGATTCCAATAGCGATCACATGCACATCCATGTTCGGCTAAGTACATCGTGCTTTGCACTCAAATACTTCCATTTCAAATAATGGACTTGGCCAATTTTCTTATAAACACCCCGTAAAATAATTGTGCGTGGATACACGATCAGATTGAGTCATAAAAAGTGGTATACTCCCTTTTAAAAATTGCACGATTTTATATAGTACTTAAAAACCTTTTTGGAGTCAAAAACCGACACCCGATATTTTTCTAATTAAACACCAAAAATCCATATTTTTGAAATAATAATTCAAAAATTATCACTCCGCATCCAATTGCATAAATTAGTAATCAATTGCACAAACCAACAAGAAATTCTGACAACCGGCTATCACGATATAATTTTCACTAATTAATAAATAATTAAATAAATGACATTTAATTAAATAAATTGCAAAATATTCAAATTAAATTACACAATTAAATTAACATAAGCTAATCTAACCACCTAAGTGCACTAATTAAAATAAACTACTAAGCTAACTAATTCAATCCAATTAACTAACTATATTAACTAATTAATCTAATTAATTGAACTAACTACTATCTAACTACCTAGTTGAACTAAACAAATAGTCCTAACCAATCTAACTAAGCTAACTAAATATCACTAATCCTAATTAGACTAACTAAGCCTCTAATAATAGTAATTAACCCATAATTAGAGTTTAGGAGGCTAACTCATCGGTTTAGCGCGAAAATCGGTTTACAGCCATGGCGGCACGACGGCAACCACAACTCGGGTGTATGGCGACACCAAAGGACGCTCGGAAGGGGCTGAAAAATAGCTTGACACAGCTCAGCTAAAGTTGAGCTTCGGTTTTGCGAAGGCTGGAAGGCTGGTCGAGGGTTCGGCTGGTGGAGTTGGACGGCCAGGTAGGCGGCCAGGCGGCGATGTGCTGGTGGCTGGAACGACAGATGGCTGCAACGGCGACTCGGGGACCAACGATGGCGAGCTGGTAGTGACGGGAGGCTGGCGAGCAGGACGGTGGATGCACGAGCTAGCGGACTGGGCTCGTGGCGGCTCGAACGACCGGTGGGCGACTGGTCGCTAGACCGGCGAACTGGCGAGCTGCAGCTTGGTTTTGGTGAGGGCTGGTGGTGGCTGGAAATGGAGGTTGAAGTAAGAAAGGAGAAGAAGAAGGCAAAGGCAGCAGCAATGGGGCTTCTGCTAGGCTGGTTAAAAATCAGGGGAGAAGAAGAAGGAGAAGGGGAACAAGGACGGGACAAGAGGCCTTAAAAGTTCACTTAAAATATCCAATACACTTGAGTGCAGCCCCTAAAGTCTTCAGCCTTGACCCAGCAGCCAATTTCCCTCCCAAAACTTCTCAAACAAGCCAAAATTGAAGGCCAACTTACAGCAGCCCCACAAGCCTACGAATTTGTACCCATTGCACTTCAAGTTCTTCACAAATCTCTCCAAACAACTTCAATTCAATGGCCACACATGCCAAGGTAGTAGCCCACACAAATTTCTTGCATTCCCTTCACCAACTAGCTCACTTTGGAGGGTAAAAATCCACCCAATTTTGCCCCTCCGAATTTCTTGAATTTAAATTGTCCAATTTTGAATTTTTGCCAAAATTCCGAGCTCGCCGAAAATTCTTCAAATGATGAGTCGACATCCCAAAAATAAATCGCAACACACTCGAACTTTCGATTTCTGAAACCGAGTTCAATTTTATGGTTAATTTCTATCGAATGCGATTTTAGCGTGACCTAACTTACCGGGTAGCTTTTAGGAATTTTTGGCGCGTTTGACCTATGGTTGATTGTTTTTAATCCACGTTGTGCATCTTTGACTCATCGATGATTCTCGGTTGTCGTAAAAATCTCAAGGTTTCAATTACGGGTATCGGGTACAGAATCAACAGAACAATCAGTTTGGTGCCTTTCGATGCGAATTTTGCAATTAGGTGGAATCACATACACTTTAATTACATGCCTCTGTCGAATCGATCTATCTTCGGTCTCTAATCAATTTTAATGGTGCCGTATTGACCCTTGTCAATTAGCACGGTCAGGTAGTCGATTTCCGATCGAATTCTCAAGTCTGTCACATTTATATCCCTTAATAGCTTCACTTGATAGATTAGTTATCTCGTGCGTAATTAGCTCAGAGAAAAAGACTATAGGCACGTCGATGAAAAGCCCATTTCATTTAATTGAAAACGGGGTTGAAAATCAAGATGTCACATCTGGGACCATGAGGGATGATGTGTTGCGGAGATCATTGCCAAAGATTCTAAAACCCGTTGCCTCTTGTAGCTCGCCATCTCTTTATGGAAAGTTGTCCTCAACACATTGTACATCGTCGGGGGTAGTTGAGTGATCACGGTCCCAGGGTCGATGATCGCCCCTGGGTTCGTGAAGACTGCAGATGGGATTGGCAATAGAGTCCCTCCTACTGCAATTCCCTTTATGTTGATGCCATAAAACTATGAACTTCCTGGAATTGTCGCCATCGGTGTGAAGTTTAATGACCCAGGTGATCCACTAGTATTTTCGAATGTTAAGTGCCCCGTAGAGCTGGACGATGAGGGCAAGCGGTAGGAGAAATATTGGCCATACTTGCACGTGGTTTGTCCCACGATCGACAAGCCATCCCAGGCGAGGCCAAGTAGGCCGGCCACTTTGCCGAAGAGGCCATAATTGATTTTGCCGCACCCAAATTGGAAGTTGCTTATCACATCCGTGGATTTCAACATCAAAGTATCTGTCGCTAGATTCCCAGTCGAAGATGATCCGTCGCCGTAAGTTATTTGATAATCACAAGTCGAGCCTAAGGAACTTGTTGAAATACCTGTTGTTGACACCTAAATTTTTGTCCAAAAATCATTTCCGAAAAAATGGGAACTTGTTTTTCCACAAAAAATATTTCATTTCAAATTCTTGCATATAGTTTATCTAGGTATTTAGTATAGTTCTTTTTTTTAAATGGAAGATGTTTTTCCTTGAAAAAAAAAATAAAAATAAAATAATAAAATAAAATAAATATATAAAAAAAAGATTGAAAAAAAAAAAAAAAATAAAAAATAAAAATTTGGGGCCAATGATCTAAATGTGACTAGCCAAGCCTAGGAGGTAAGATTGGAATTAAAATGGCAAATTGGGGCCAAAAAGCAATTTCCAGAAGTTGAGGGACCAATTTGCAAATTTTGCAAAATTTCACCCCGAGCCCTTAAATTATCATCTTAGCCCCCAATTGAGTTGAAATTAAACTTGGGTCAGGTCTAATTAATCGAATTGGGCAAAAAGGACCAAATTACATTGAATTAGACATTTTCGGGTAAGAAAATGCCCAACTTTGAGGGACTCTCTTGCAAAATTGGGTAGACACAATTGCGAAAAATGATCAAGATCTTAAACTACTATATATGAACTTGCTAATTGATCAAAAATCGCAGCCAAATTGATAGATTAAAGCACCCAAACCAGTTACCAAAACTCAGTCCACGAGTTGGTCTCAATTCGGAGTTACTGAGTAAGCAACTTGGTGGCCCCACCATGTCCCACTCAGCCGCCCATCCAGCCTGATCTTTGCACGTGATTGACGACCATAATGAGTAGTGCCAGTGGATGGAAATTTGCTAGGGATAAGCTTCTGAAAGCACGGGAAAGTCGCAGCAAAATCCGCACACTCAACAGCTGCGAAGTTGAAAAATTGGCTAAGTCGAAAGTGGGTGAACTAGCTCGGTTGGCGAGGCTTGGTAAGGGGGCAAAAAGCCGGCCAAGAGATTGATGAATTCGGTGGATAAGATCTATGAAGTAGGATCTTTTGAGGGATAAGAGGTAGAAGACAAGAGACACGAGGAGGAGCTCACGATCGTGCCCAAGAAACACCCTCAGAAGCAACTCCAGAAAAAGCAAAAAACCCAGGAACTCCATCAACCCTTAGAGAGAGAAGTGAATTTTTCACTGACTTGGAGCCAAAATTAGCCAAAACCTTCAACTAGAGAGTGAAATTTCCTTCAAAGATCTTTCCAACCATAGGTCATACGTCCAAAATGAAGATCGGAAAGACCTCCTAAAGTCTCCCGAAAAGATACCCTCCTGGCGGGCCAAGGGAGTCCTAAGATTTTTTCTAGTGTTGAGCCCGGTTGGTCACGAGCGAGAAAAAATGAGTATTTTGGAGAAAATTGAGAGAAAACGAGGAAATCCATGAATTACAAGCCAAACTAAAATATATATAGTTTTGGTTGGTTTTAATTTGGCCAACAAAAGAGGCTCGGAAGCCTAATTTTGGAGGTCAACAAAAACCTTCGTTGTCAGCATTTAAAAAAAATATAAAAAAAATCCAAAAATCCAAAAATTTCAAAAAAAAATATAAAAGTGATAGATGGTATCAAATTAAGGCAAAAATGGCATCTATGAAATTTTCCTAATTTTAAAAGGTCATTTTCCTAATTTAATGCTATTTTAGTATTTTATGATCATTTTTGTAAATAATCTATTTTGCATAGATTAAAATTATCTAGAGTAATTTCATGCATATTTAAATTTCCATTTCGCTCACGGGGGTCCTGTCCCGGGGCGTGATAACAAGGCCATGTAATATTATTTGCCCGACTTGTATCGGGTTTTCATTTTCCGCATTTATTTTCAAGTTATTTCAATTTCTTGGATGTTTACTTATGCACCGCTTTTCATTAATCTGAGTGTAAATTTATTTTTCTAGATTATGTTAAGATTAGTCTAGATATTAAAAAAAAAACCTACAAAAACATTTGCATGGACACTTAGTGGTTTCATAAAGATTATAATTGGTAATCAAGATTGTGTGGCCATTTAGATAAACAACCTTCCAAGTTAGTGGAACCGCAAAGGCACTAATAGAAACATTGACGTAAACAAGTCCCCGTTCCTAGAAATCTCTGGTTGCGTAGGAATCGAGACAACACTCTCGTGTCTTGATTGGTTTCTAGCCGACCCCAATAGGCTAGTGGCGACTCCTAGAAATACATAGGTTGTTAAGAACTAAAAAACAAAATCCAACGTTGTGCGAGGTATGGGCTTGGGAGAGCCCGCGCCTAATTTAGGGCCATTGGCCCACCTCTTTGGGCAAATACTCGTAAACCTTCTTTCTCTTTCCCCCGGACGGAAAAAAAGAGGTCGTGACAGCTTGGTGACTCCGCTGGGGACTTGGTTACAAACCTTAGAGGACTTAGGCCGTAATAATTTGGTTGGTTGTTCACTAACATGGTCTTCATTTGATAGCGCGTGTCAAAGGCACGTGGAAGACAAGGTTAGTCCACTAACAACGTGTTAATTGTTTTTGTAGGTTTGGAGCAATAAGGGGTGGAGTGTGTGTTAACCCATTTCTTTTGTAGGGAGGCGTAGGAATGTATGTCTATATGGATGAAATTGAAGTGTTGTTTGGATATCAATTGTTGTGTGTGCCTTTACACTTACCTTAACACTACACATTTACACACACAAACCACAATCTAAAACCCCGATCGCACTAGGAAGCCCATAAGAGGTGCCAAAAGATGGAACCCGTGCGGGGAATGACCCATGGTTATCCACTTTTGGTCCCGCTCATTTTGATTAATGATAAAGAGAACTGTCCGACGTAAGGGCGGAGTGGGGAAAACTCTTTTGATCTAATTAAAATGGGAGCCTTTAGCCTATAAAATCATACCTCTTAGTGAGCGTCACGAGTCGACATGCGATGTGTCTTTGTGGTTGCCGCATTTTTTTCTCTCTCTCTATCGAAGGTACTGGTATTTTATTCCTTGACGTAAATAATGCTTTTCGTACATATAATGTATTATCATTGAGTTTAGCTTATTTTGTGACATATGGTGATTGATCAAAATGCCTATTTAGGTTTAGATTCCATGGGTTTCCCTGAGCTTCGTATCATCCCAATCCCAAAGAAGGCGTTGTTAGACATGTGGGATGCACTTGATGCGAGCAAGAAGACTTTTGTGGAGAAGAAACTTGGCTATCTTATTTTTCTCTTATATCGAGAGTCCCACGTGCCATTAGTGAAGGCCATGGCTCATTTTTGGAACCCCAAGACTTCAACGTTCGTGTTTGGTCATCATGAATTGACCCCAACTTTATAGGAGTTAGAAATCATTGTTGGCAATGTCCCTGCATTTGGTCTTGTCGACCCTCCTTTAGGAGTAGATCCTATCCCACTATTGAGTCAATTCCTAGGAGTTCCTCCTCTTGAAATTAAAGAACTTCTTAATAGGAATTCAAAAGGTCTCCCTTTGTCTTTCATCGAACAAAGATTCCGTAGTCTCCTCCCAAGCCCCAATCCCCAAAATGCTAAAATTTTCCTTCTAGCATTCTTCGGATTCGTTCTTTTCCCGTTCACCCAAAAGACAATGGATCCTAGCCTTGCTCATGTTGTCTATAGAGTCCTTCACCTTAGGGGATTTACACACATGCTTCTTGCCAAAATGTTCCTCTCTCTCAACCGTTTCAAAAAGGACAAGGGTTCGATCCTTAGAGCACCTATAGGCATCCTTCAAGTTTGGATTCTCTCTCACTTAAAAGTATTTGGAGGGAATTTGGCTACTACCAACATCGATAAAGATACAAACCCTCTCGCCAAACTTAAGAATATAGAAAAATTCCTCCATGCTTGGACATTCCGTGGTTGGGTAGAACTTTTGAAAATATCACCCCAAACCAAATTTTGTGGCAAGCCCCTTGGATTCGTTTCCCTAAAGCACGACTTATGAGCGGTCACGATGACCCGATTCCACTCTTAGGTTTGACAGGATCTACGTCTTATTACCCTTTGAGAGTAGTTCATCAATATCGAGTACTTCAAGAAATCCCTCCTCCTCTAAAGTTAGGGTTGTTTCGTTTTGACTTTCGCGATAAGGTTGTCAAGGGGAACCAAATCGAAGACATGAAAAAAGAAGTGGAAAACATCGTCAACATCCTACATCATTGCCCACCAAGGGATATTGAGTGGGTTACTGAGTTGGAAAGAGAAATGAGGGAGCACCACGCATCAAGAGGATATATTGATCGCCGTATTGAACCCGATGTTGCCATCATCATTCCAAAGTTTCCTACGAAACCAACTCCGAAGGAAATCCAAATGGGGTGGATTATAAGGGAAAGGGATGAAGCCTTAGCTAAGGTGGAGCGTTTGACCGAAACAAACAAACGCATCCGCAAGTTGCTTTGAGGGGAAAACTAAAGGATTAGTCATATTCCATTAGAGTTGTGTTTTTAGAAAAGTTGTATAAGGTTTTCCTTATATGAAATATTAGTAGCAATGTTTAGGAGTTCTTTTACTTTAGTGGATGTATAGGGATTTTCCTTCACAATTTTTGATGTAATTAGTGATGTTTTTCCCTCTCTTATAATTACTTTGATTCTAATGAAATATGAGATGGGCATTTTGATCAATCATCATGTGTTACCCCTTTAATTGTATAACTTCCTATGATAAAATATTGATAAGAGGCCACTTATGTGAGATTCGGCTTATGCAAGGGGTTTCTTATTTCTATTTTGTTATAAGAAAATATAAAATTGAAGGGTTTTAAGATTTTTTTATTTATTTATTGTACTTCATTTTCTCATCTTTTGTATGCTGACTTGTTTCTTCTTTTGTACTAAACAAGGTACTGACAACACGGCTTTAAGACGATCGCCCATCAGGACTCGTTCTGTAGCTGCAAGGATGAATACAGAAGAACAAAACGCCCATTTTAACGTGTTGGATAATAGAATCACTGACTTGGCAACCCAATTTGCCCAATTCGCGAACGAGATTCGAGCTAGTCTAGTGGCTGCAGCCCCCAATAGAGACACGCTCGTGCCTACTCCTGAGGCTAGCAATGCCAACGTTAGGGAGAATGTTGCTGAAGAGATTCCCCATCAAACACCTATAGTGGCGGAACTGGACCCCATCTCAGAAGCCATCTCAGCTCGAATGGAGGAGGAGAACAACAAAAGATTTGCTAAGCTTGAGGAGAAGCTTAAAGCCATATAGGGATATGAAACTAACATGATCGAGGATCTGTCTCGATACGCCAAAATGGACTTTCCTGAGAAGTTTAAAGTTCCCGATTTCGCTAAGTATGATGGTACCGGCGATCCAAAAGTCCATCTGAAGTACTATTTGAACAGGATGGGGCGCTATGCGCAGAACACCCCATTATTGATTCAAACTTTTCAGGAGAGTCTATCCGGCCCGGCCTTGCAATGGTACATCCTGCTGGAACCAGAAAAGATGGAAAAATGGGAGGAATTGGCGGAGGCATTTGTGCTGCAATATAAATATAATACCGAGATTGCCCCGATGCGGAAAGTGTTAACGCGCACGGAGAAAAGGAGAAATGAGTCCTTCAGGTCGTTCGCGCAAAGGTGGCGCGCCTTGGCTGCTCAAGTTCGACCACCACCGGACGACGCTGAAATGGTGGAGTTGTTCCTTAATACCCTTCCTCCGACTTTTACAACAAAATGATTAGCTCGATGTGGAAACTTTACCCGTTTGGTTGCCATTGGAGAGAGAATTGAAGAAGCCATGCATGAAGGTCGGATAACCGAAGGCACAAACAAGAAATTTACTAGTAAGAAGGAGAAAGAAGTGGAAGTAGCTTACGTGCAAGCCCGAAGCCTGAATCAAAACAATTTTCAAATCCTCAAAATCCTTCTGCATCACGAGGGAGGTACCAAAGTTACGAGCCCAGGAAGTGGACGCCAAGGCAATTCACACCTTTGCCTAGGCCCTAGTCCAAACTATTACCCATGTTGTTGCAGAAAGGGTTGGTAGCTAAGGAGATCCCTCGTGACAACCCTCCTAAGTTCCCAGGATTCGACCTTACAAAGTCTTGTGAGTACCATATGGGTGAGAAAGGCCATGATGTGGATAATTGCCGAACACTCGAACAAGGTCCGAGCCTATTGGACAAAAATATCTTGTCATTTAAGGAGACGCAGCCCAACGTCAAGCAAAACCCTTTACCCGTTCATGTCGGGGATGTTAATATGATTGCTGAAGGAGAGGATAGGAACGTGCAAATGGTCGGGTTTGATGTCCACAAACTATATGAAGATTTGGTTTTAACTGGCTATTACAAAAGGAGTGATGAAGGTGTCCCAACTGAGAAGAAATTAGAGCATGTCACCAAGATGATCAACATGGGCATAATCCGAAATGGAGGAGGAGGTCAAGCAAATGAGACGATGACAGCTGTAATTGATTTCTCTCTCAAGAATTCTTGTTGTGAATTTGGGAAGGTCATGGAGATGCCAATCGAGGAGGTAAGCGCTGTTGAAATACCAAATGATGTCAACGTAGCCAAGGAAACCGAACCGTTAATCATAAATGAAGAAGAATCCTTAGATGCCGAATCCGAGCTCAAAGCTAAAAAAGTTTGTGGAGATCGTGAATTTTTGAAGGTGGAACTAGAAAAGGGCGAAGTCGTAGATACACTAGGCCAACCAAGTGGGAAGTATGACTATCTCGTCAAATACTCACCTCCTCCAAGTTTTCTCTTGGATCCTAAAGAAACCGTCCCTGATGGGTGGGGAGGCATGGATGACTTAGCCGAGCTCAAGGAAGAAACCGTTGCCATGATGACACCAGTAATCATCAATTTATCTGTTGAAGAAGAGCAATGGGACTCTAATGAGTGCGAGTTTAAACACGTGGTTATTGATTTGGCGGTCGAGGAGTTCGCGAACTTATAGCTAGGAGAGGCTGAGCCCAAATGGATGGTAATTGAGTTGCCGCCATACGATCAAGACGAGATCTCAAAAAGCCCTGTCGCTAGTTTCGATCCTAAGGCAGTCCCATGGGATTATGGGACAAATGAAGTCGATGATGTTACCCGATCAGGTCGTTGTTATGCACCCGCAGAAGCTATGGAAAAGAAAGCTGTCACTAATGAGGAAGCAAAGCAATTTTTGGCGATGATCAAATCTAGTGAGTTTGAAGTAGTAGAGCAGCTAAGGAAGATGCCCGCCCAAATTTCGCTCTTGGAGTTGTTTAAGACTTCCGAGAAACACAAAAATGCACTATTGAAGGTTCTAAATGAGATACATGTACCGGAGACCATTGGGGACAAGCAGTGGAGGAGTTCGTTGGGTCCATTCTCTTGAAGGACCAAATCTCGTTTTCGACGAGGATCTTCCGGAGGAGGGACGCGATCATAACAAGGCCTTACTCATATCGGCCAAGTGTTGTGATATGATAGTAGCTCGGGTCTTAATTGATAACGGGTCCGCTCTGAATATTTGTCCATTAGCCACCCTTTGTCATCTCGGGGTTGGTAAAGAGCAAATTAAACCATCCAAGTATACCGTCCGAGCTTTTGACGGTATAAAGAAAGAGACAATAGGGGAGGTTGAGCTCAACCTTTTGATTGGCCCTACCTCATTCCTGAAAAAATTCCAAGTGTTGGATATCCCCAGTGCTTTTAATTTCCTGTTGGGTCGACCCTGGATCCATGCCGTTGAAGCTATACCTTCCTCTCTACATCAGATGGTTAAGTTCATTTCGGAGGGGAAAATTGTAACCGTTCGCGCATAAACTGGTTTTAAGATCTTTCAAGACATGGCCATCCCGTATGTGGAGCCTGAGGAGAAGGAGGAATCTAGCTACCATACCTTCGAGCTAGTCTCAATGATCCATGTACCCGTTGGGACCGCTGTTAAGAGTCCTCAAATGTCTGGCCCGTCTATGATGTCAAGTAGAGTGCTGCGGAGTACGGTCATATTCCCGGACTGGGATTGGGAGTGCATGCACAAGGTATTACCAAGCCCATTAAAGCCCCTAGGAATCATAAAAGAGTAGGTTTAGGCTACCAAAATGATCTTAAGAGTCAGGTGAAATATGAAGAGCTTGCTTGTCAAGGTATATCTGGCAGAGGTAGAGGCCGAGGTCGCCATGGAAGCCGTATGGGTCGAGGCGATCGTGGAGGCCGAAGTATGCGTGGGGGACACATGGGCCAAAGTAACCGTTGGGGACGAAGTGAATATGGAAGTTGCGCTAATGCTATACAGAATCAGCAAGGCTTGCTCCTTCCATCACTAAAGGATCTTTATCCACCATTGGAGAAGACCTTTATCAAATCACCCGAGCTGCTACAAGAAGGGGAGGGAGCAATCCTGGGCATAGCAGACCTATTTGGTGCCAACTATGTGTGTGCCACCTTTGATGATGACAAAGCGGAGCCTTCTGCGGGCTTCTTCCAGCTTTCGGAGTAGGGATGCTACTTACCTATCCTGTTTAGTTTATGTCATTTCCTTGTGTATTCCCTTACATGGAAAGAGTTGTCTAGCTACTTTCGTTATTTTCGTTTGTAATCAAGGTATTGATTGTGAGCCGTGGTCCAAGATCATGAACCTTGTAAAACGGCCTTATCATGTTAATACAAATGCATCCATGTTTTATTAAGGGTGTGAGGAAGTATTCCACCAATCCTATGATGATGCTTTGAGGCTTGGACTTCCTCATGACTCTTAGTTTTCAAAGTTTTGGGAAAGGATGTCTGAGTATATGAGGGCAATCTCCTAATTCGTATTTTTTTCAAATAGCTATTCGAAAAGAATTTTGGAATGCGCATCATGCATGGCATTCGTTAAGTGATTTTCTTGACCCCCTCATTTGCATCTCGGGCATGTCATTCGGCATAATCATGATACATATGTATGTGACTCGGAGTTGCTTGATGAAAGTCTCTTCGAATCGACGAGGATAATGATATCCGAAAGACATCGAAAGATATTGGATTCGTCATGAAGAATCTAAACCCTTGACAAGCCGAACAAACGATTCGTAAATCTTGGCGACACGAGAAAATGTTAGGGAAACCAAGATTGGGGCGGGCCTTTCGAGATCGAGGCAAAAAGAATGGTTGAGTTCTTAAGGGAATATCAAGATATATTCGCTTGGTCCTACGCGGATATGCCGGGACTAGACCCGAAATCGTGGAGCACACTTTGCCAATCGACCCAAATATGCCACCAAAAAAGCAAAAACTTCGAAGAACGAAACCGAACTTTCTAAGAAGATCGAAGAAGAAGTTATGAAGCTATTAAAAGTGGAATTCATCGAAGTATCCCATTATGCTGATTGGATTGCTAATATCGTTCCGGTCATGAAGAAGGATGGACGGGTCAGAGTTTGCATAGACTATCGGGATTTAAATCGGGCAAGCCCAAAGGATGATTTCCCACTACCGCATATTGATGTTTTGGTTGATAGCACTGCGGGATTTGACTATTCTCCTTCATGGATGGGTTCTCTGGATACAACCAGATTAGGATGAAAGAGGAGGATAAGAGTAAAACATCCTTCATTACACCATGGGGGACCTTTTGTTACAGGGTGATGCCGTTTGGCTTAAAGAATGCGGGAGCCACATATCAAAGAGCAATGGTCACCTTATTCCATGACATGATGCATGAGGAAATAGAGGTATATGTCGATGATATGATTGCCAAATCAAAGCATGGAGAAGACCATATTAGGGTTCTAAAGAAGTTATTTGATCGGCTCAGGAAGTTTAAGCTGAAACTTAATCCCGCCAAATGCATATTTGGGGCAAAGTCTGGGAAGCTATTAGGTTTTATGGTCAGTAGCCGAGGCATTGAAATCGATCCATCGAAAGTTAAAGCCATTTGTGACCTCAAAGCTCCCTCTACTGTCAAGGAAGTTCGGAGTCTCCTAGGTAGATTGAACTATATCGCAAGATTCATTTCTCAATTGTCGGAGACAGCCAAACCATTCTTCAAACTCCTGAGGAAGAATACTAAGATTGAATGGGATGCCGAATGCCAAAAAGCCTTTGAACAGATAAAGCAATATCTTCTGCACCCACCAGTTCTGGTATCACCAATCCCAAGAATACCATTGGTCCTCTACTTAACCATCCACAAGGAGTCACTAGGGGCCATGCTTGCCCAGAAGAGGCCAAGTGATAAAAAAGAATGCGCAATATATTATCTCAGCAAGAAATTCACTGTCTCTGAGATGAATTACTTAGAAGTGGAAAAAACATGTGTAGCATTGATTTGGGTATTGCACCGACTACACCAATACACTCTCCACCATCAGATTTTGCTTGTGACAGAGAATGACCCAATCAAGTATCTGCTAGAGAAGCCAGCTTTAGTTGGAAAGATGGCCAAATGGCAAGTCCTCATTTCCGAATTTGATATACAAAGCATAGTGCAGAAATCAGTCAAAGGGAGAGCCATAGCCGATATGTTGGCTAAAAATCCTAGAGAAGCAGAATTTTTCGACGCAACGGACTTCTTGGATGAACGTATTTTGGCAGTAGCAAATGATAAATGGACCATGTACTTCGACGGGGCTGTAAATTTATCTGGCTCTGGGACTGGGGCAGTTTTGATCTCTCCAGCTGGCCAACATTATCCCGTAGCTGCAAAATTGATGTTCCCTTGCACTAATAATATCTCAGAATACGAAGCGTGCATTATTGGCTTGCAATTAGCCATTGACATGAATGTTAAGAATTTACAGGTATATGGCGATTCTATACTTATTATTCGGCAAATTGAGGGTCTCTGGCAAACACGCGATCTTAAGCTGATCCCATATCATGAATTCCTTGAAAATTTAACAAAGGAATTCGAGGAAATATCTTTTGAATATTTGCCAAGGTCCCAAAATCAATTTGCTGACGCATTGGCCACATTGTCATCAATGTTGCATGTGATGGAGGGATTGGATATTGAGCCATTAAAGATCGAGATTCTCAAACACCCAGCTTACTATATGTCAGTTGAAGGCGAGCTAGACGGAAGGCCATGGTACCACGACATCTTGAATTACCTCCAACTGGGAGAATTTCCTCAAGGATGTGAGGTAGCTGACAAGAAATATCTCAAGAAGTTAGCGTTGAAATTCTTTGTTTACGGCAAAGTGTGCTCTACAAAAGATCATTTGATTCAATCTGTTGAATGTGTCGATGCTAGAGAAGCCAACCAGCTGATGAAAGAAATACACGAAGGAGAGTGTGGACCACACATGAATGGTCACCTTTTAGCAAAAAAGATCATGAGGCTCGGATATTTCTGGTTAAGCATGGAAACCGATTGTATCAAACATGTTCGCTACTATCATCGGTGTCAGATTTATGGAGACAATATCAATGCCCCACCTAACGAACTGCACTTGATGTCTCAGCCGTGGCCATTTTCCATGTGGGGAATCGATATAATCGGGCCAATTAACCCCAAAGCTTCTAATGGGCATCGCTTCATTTTGGTAGCTATTGATTATTTCACAAAATGGATTGAAGCGGGTTCATATGTTAACGTCACTGCGAAAAACGTAGCCAAATTCATTCGTCGTGACATCATTGCCCGTTATGGTGTACCGAAGCCATTACTGATAACGGCTTGAATCTGAATAACAAGATTGTGGACGAGTTGCTTCATGAATTCCAAATTCGCCATTTGAACTCGTCATCTTATCGCCCGCAAATGAATGGAGCAGTGGAGGCAGCTAACAAAAACATAAAGAAGATCCTATCTAAGACGGCGGACAATTATCGTGATTGGCATGAACGATTGCCATATGCATTGTTGGCATATCGAACCTCAATACGTACTTCAACGGGGGCAACGCCTTACTCACTTGTATACGGTATGGAGCGGTCTTACCGGTAGAGGTGAAAATTCCCTCATTGAGGATTCTCTCGCAAATTAAACTCTCGAAGCGAGTGGATGCAGCAAAGATACGAACAGCTGAATATGATTGATGAGAAGAGACTTAGTGCACTATGCCATGGTCAATGGTACCAGAAGCGAGTCGTGGAGTCCTTTAATCACAAAGTTCGACCGAGACATTTCCAAGTGGATGAGCTTGTGTTGAGGAAGGTATTGCCTATCATACCAGACCCACGCGGAAAATTCACTCCAAATTATGAAGGCCCTTATGTCATTAAGAAGACACTACCCGGTGGGGCTTTAGTTTTGGTGGAAATGGATGGCCGCGAGCTGCCAAAGCCCGTAAACGCTGATGCAGTCAAGAAATACTTTCCATGAATGAAATCAAGGCCGTATAGCCATTTATTGTACAACCCGAGTCACTTGGCACTTGCATCATGCATTTCATGCATACATTCTATACATGCATATGTATTCGTGTTATGTGTATCTAGTTGCTTTGGTGGAAAGATCGTAAAACGAAGAAAATTAAAATGACAAAACAAAATGGCGATGGTCAACATTCGACATATTCCCAGGAGTTGTCGAATACAAACTCAGGAGAAGGGTAATCTGGAACATCGGTATCCGAATAATAAAGCCAAGAAATTGATTTAAGCATAATCTATATGGACCAAACAAGCATATGGAGGTAACACATGTCAAATTCACCTAACCTGGTGGAGTACTAGAGCCGGTTCAATTAAATAAAAAAGAAGCGCCCCATGGACACTACCGCTTCGGCCTGGTGGTATGGGGAATGAAGTGGTCCGAGAACGTACGGGGTTCGATCCCCGGAAACGGCAACGAGGTTGCCATGTAAAAAAATAATAAAATAATAAAATAATAAAAAATAAAAACTTTTGCATCTCTTATTTTTGCCAAAAAAAAAAAAAAAGAGGAAACTGCTTGGACTAATCAGACCAAAGACCTGCGATTCTCTTCAAGCCTTAAAATGTACGTTCATTCCGCTGTTTGCCGCCAAATGGTGAAACTGAACAAGGGTAATGTTGTATCGTTTCCAATTTTACGATCCCTGAGGATTCATGTACTAACACATTCCCTTTTGTTCTTCATAGGGTCGCCCGACTACTAAGGCACATGTAAGTACCCTTCTTCTCAAAATCAAATGGAAAACAAATGGAGAATTTCCATCGCAAAAGCAAAAAAAAAAAAAAAAAAAGTGTTTTTCTAGAAACAAGCATAAAAAATGGAAATTGAAGAAACAGGTTTTCCACAAAGTTTGCGAAAATCTTCTTTATCTTTAAATTGTCCATCCAATCTATGGATCACTCATTTCAAATCAAAATTCTCTATGGAGGTTAATCCACCCAGATGATCTCAACAAAAATGAAAGGCGATGTTACTTATGCCAAGCGAGAAACACTTAGGATGAGGAAAGGCAACCCATTTCCAAACATGTCCTTTAAGCACTCTGGGATTCAAGTGAAAAAGAAAACCCGTGTCGTTTAAGGTCAATGAATTCATTCGCAAGCGGTACATAGATCAAGATGATAAGAGGCATTTCTTTCCTCTATCATACACACTACAGGTGACAATAGTTAGCCCATTTGAGCCTTTTAATGTGAAGAATTTTCAACAAAATACCCCTGTCAAGAACCACCCCACGACGGGGCAATTATGGAGGTTTGGGTTGACATTATTTGGAGAGGAAAGATGAGAAAGGTTTCTTTGCTCTCACTTGCATAAATCTTTTTGTGATAACTTCAGGTGAATTCTTATGGAAGCTCGAAGCATCCCAAGGTGAAGAAGAGCATTATTTTCTCTACCCAAACACCGATACCCTTTGCTTAAACCAAGTTGAGCCTAATCATTCATTTCCAAAACTCAAGTGGTGATTATCTCCCCACATTGGGGCAAGGCATATGATTTGCCAAGGCAAGTGATGTTTACGTGAAAATGCGGAAAGCATCTCAAAAGTCCTAAGAGTTTAAAAAGTTCAAAAGATCAAAAGTCAAATGAAAATTAGGGGGCATGAAAAAGTAGTATGCCCGGTAAAAGCAAGGCTAATACCCTTCAAAAAAATTGCATCAAGAAGAATGTCTCCGTGAAAGCAAAAATGACAAAAAACAAAATGCTTGTGTCAAAAGGAGATCACTGCAAATGCAGAAGTCATGAGAGGAAAGAGCAAAGCTCTTATTTTACGATGATTAGTCAAGGGACTTTTGAGACAAATTCGAGTGCTTTCAAAAATTGGATGATATAGCAATGATGTCGTTGCAATCACCAACTCTCAAATCCCTCTTCGAGAAAGTGCTGAGCCTTTTGAGCCTTTCACCGAACCAGCATTACAACCTATTCCCGAAGTCTCTTCAGATTGGGATAATTCGAGTGGAAATAAGGACTTCCCAAAGAAGATGCCGCTCAAAGAAGTGAGAGCAAGGTTGTCTTATCTCATCTTAAGGTTTCTTGACTTGTAAACCCGACGAAGATGTTGATCGGTGATTAATTCATTTCATAGCCAATGATGCTTATCCATTGCTAAACCATGACCAAACCTGCACTACGGTCCTTCTAAAAGACCTCTTAGATTGGTCAATGTGTACTTATTGCGAATGATTCAAAGCCTTGCACACTGGAAGAGTGAGATTGAGTGATCGTTTATTTCCCACATGAATAGATGGGATCAAACAACCCTTTTCTTGAGAATATGCGAGAAGCCCTTTCTGACTAGGGGTCCTTACTTGGCATACTTAACAAACCTTTCTCATAAGTCGAGGTCATTTCGACAAGGACCTTTCCCCAAAGGGAATTTGACGATTAATGATATCATCCGAGCGTGATGATAGTTTTGTGAGTTTGTCAAGTGGTCGGGATTAGTTTGATTTGTTTATGCAATCATTGCCTTCTCATACATATACACTTTTAATATTGTTTTTGATGACATGTGCTGAAATTGATCTCATCTAGTATGCTTTCGCTACTAGAGTACTTGTTATAATGAATTCTATTTGATGTGCAGTACCCATTTCAGAATATTCTCAAATGACAGGTTTCTCTAGTGAAACCACACAATTCCAAAGGGTTCATGGGTTAGCCTTAAACCATGTATTTTCAAGAGGTTATTGGTTATCCATAAACCTTACAATTCCAAACGGTTAGTGGGACTACCTTAAACCACACAGTTAGTGGGTCTGCCTTAAACCACACGGTTAGTGGGACTACCTTAAACCACAAGGTTAGTGGGTCTGCCTTAAACCACAAGGTTAGTGGGACTACCTTAAACCACAAGGTTAGTGGGTTTGCCTTAAACCACAAGGTTCGTGGGACTGCCTTAAACCACACGGTTAGTGGGACTACCTTAAACCACAAGGTTAGTGGGTCTGCCTTAAACCACAAGGTTAATGGGACTACCTTAAATCACACGGTTAGTGGGTCTACCTTAAATCACAAGGTTAGTGGGTCTGCCTTAAACCACAAGGTTAGTGGGTCTGCCTTAAACCACAAGGTTCGTGGGACTGCCTTAAACCACACGGTTAGTGGGTCTGCCTTAAACCACACGGTTAGTGGGTCTGCCTTAAACCACAGGGTTCATGGGTGTATCCTTAAACCACACTTTTCAAATTGTTCAAAAGTACATCTTTAGATCACGCTCTTTACATTAAGCTCAGTTGCATTTTCATTTTACTATTGTTAAAAAATAATAATAAATAAATAAAGCAAAAATTAGGCGTCACCTTATCTCTTAAAGAAATCTCTTTGAGTTTCCTTCCAAAGAGGGGCAGCTGTTGACACCTAAATTTTTGTCCAAAAATCATTTCCGAAAAAATGGGAACTTGTTTTTTCACAAAAAATATTTCATTTCAAATTCTTGCATATAGTTTATCTAGGTATTTAGTATAGTTCTTTTTTTAAATGGAAGATGTTTTTCCTTGAAAAAAAATAAAAAAAAATAAAAATAAAATAAATATATAAAAAAAAGATTGAAAAAAAAAAAAAAAAAAAAAAATAAAAAATAAAAAATAAAATTTGGGGCCAATGATCTAAATGTGACTAGCCAAGCCCAGGAGGTAAGATTGGAATTAAAATGGCAAATTGGGGCCAAAAAGCAATTTCCAAAAGTTGAGGGACCAATTTGCAAATTTTGCAAAATTTCACCCCGAGCCCTTAAATTATCATCTTAGCCCCCAATTGAGTTGAAATTAAACTTGGGTCAGGTCTAATTAATCGAAATGGGCAAAAAGGACCAAATTACATTGAATTAGGCATTTTCGGGTAAGAAAATGCCCAACTTTGAGGGACTCTCTTGCAAAATTGGGTAGACACAATTGCGAAAAATGATCAAGATCTTAAACTACTATATATGATCATGCTAATTGATCTAAAATTGCAGCCAAATTGATAGATTAAAGCACCCAAACCAGCTACCAAAACTCAGTCCACGAGTTGGTCTCAATTCGGAGTTGCTGAGTAAGCAACTTGGTGGCCCCACCATGTCCCACTCAGCCGCCCATCCAGCCTAATCTTTGCACGTGATTGAAGACCATAATGAGTAGTGCCAGTGGACGGAAATTTGCTAGGGATAAGCTTCTGAAAGCACGGGAAAGTCGCAGCAAAATCCGCACACTCAACAGCTGCGAAGTTGAAAAATTGGCTAAGTCAGAAAGTGGGTGAACTAGCTCGGTTGGCAGGCTTGGTAGGGGGCAAAAAGCCGGCCAAGAGATTGATGAGTTCGGTGGATAAGATCTATGAAGCAGGATCTTTTGAGGGATAAGAGGGAGAAGACAAGAGACACGAGGAGGAGCTCATGATCGTGCCCAAGAAACACCCTCAGAAGCAACTCCAGAAAAAGCAAAAAACCCAGAAACTCCATCAACCCTTAGAGAGAGAAGTGAATTTTTCACAGACTTGGAGCCAAAATTAGCCAAAACCTTCAACTAGAGAGTGAAATTTCATTCAAAGATCTTTCCAACCATAGGTCATACGTCCAAAATGAAGATCGGGAAGACCTCCTAAAGTCCCCCGAAAAGATACCCTCCTGGCGGGCCAAGGGAGTCCTAAGATTTTTTCTTAAGTGTTGAGCCCGGTTGGTCACGAGCGAGAAAAAATGAGTATTTTGGAGAAAAGTGAGAGACAAACGAGGAAATACATGAATTACAAGCCAAACTAGAATATATAAATATTTTGGGTTGGTTTTAATTTGGCCAACAGAAGAGGCTCGGAAGCCTAATTTTGGAGGTCAACAAAAACCTTCGTTGTCAGCATTTTCTTCTACAGATCTCACTTTCGGTTTGAAGGACCCATTTCCACGTGTCCCCCTGGAGGATAATTTCTCGTTTCCTCGACCAAGAGTCACTTGAAAACAAAACTAGGAAGCAAGGTAAGTATCCTAGATGTATTTTTGTTTGAGTTCAAACATGTTTTGATCACGAAAATCAAGAGGAAAACTAGTCTGGAGAACTGATTTTCGAGGTTGAAATTTTTCTAAGTGTTTAAAGCCTCTTCAATACCCCTATATGCTTGACTTGTTACTCCACTTTGAATGCTTTTTTTGTCGTTGTGACTTTGATGAATGTTATATAGGAGTACAAATAATGTATAGGACAACCCGGTTTAGTCTTTAAATCTCCTTGTGAACCATGAAACCATCTACAACATGAGCCAAAAAACCAAGCCAGTCCACATTGAGACATGGTTGGCCAGCATAAATCATGCATGTATGCTTCTTGGAGAGCTCATTTTGATGTGTCCGGTTGATCGTTTTCGGTGATGTTTGTTGCATTTGAAAGTAAATGTTACCTATTTTCATCCGGATGGAGTAATATTTCGTATAGATGTTGTATATGATGGTTGTCGAGGCTTCAATCTGGGCGTATGACATGACTGTTTGACTTGGGTTCAACACCAGATTTGCAAAATGGCTCCAACCCGCATATTGGAGGCCGTTTTCAGTGCGATTCTTGCGTGTTCTAGGCTGAGATTTCTAGCTAAACCTGTTCTTTGCATGTAATAGTATATCCTTGATACTTTTCTTTCACATGAGATTGCTTATGGGTCGAGATTGAACGCCGCAAACATGGCCCGAAGAAGCTGGTTTGGGGTGATTTGACGCACGCCAACTGTTCAACGAAATGCGCAAACCAAGTTTCGATCTTAAAACGGTCGATTTGAGCTCGGTTATTGTGATATTCATGTGCTGTGTTGTTCAATGTTAGCATATATCGGTTTAGGAAATTATTATTTTTATTTTAAAAAAAATATAAAAAAAATCCAAAAATCCAAAAATTTCAAAAAATATAAAAGTGATAGATGGTATCAAATTAAAGCAAAAATGGCATCTATGAAATTTTCCTAATTTTAAAAGGTCATTTTCCTAATTTAATGCTATTTTGGTATTTTATGATCATTTTTGTAAATAATCTATTTTGCATAAATTAAAATTATCTAGAGTAATTTCATGCATATTTAAATTTCCATTTCGCTTACGGGGGTCCTGTCCCGGGGTGTGATAACAAGGCTATGTAATATTATTTGCCCGACTTGTATCGGGTTTTCATTTTCCGCATTTATTTTCAAGTTATTTCAATTTCTTGGATGTTTACTTATGCATGCTTTTCATTAATTTGAGTGTAAATTTATTTTTCTAGATTATGTTAAGATTAGTCTAGATATTAAAAAAAAAAAAACCTACAAAAACATTTGCATGGACACTTAGTGGTTTCATAAAGATTATAATTGGTAATCAAGATTGTGTGGCCATTTAGATAAACAACCTTCCAAGTTAGTGGTACCGCAAGGGCGCTAATAGAAACATTGGCGTAAACAAGTCCCCATTCCTAGAAATCTCTGGTTGCGTAGGAATCGAGACAACACTCCCGTGTCTTGATTGGTTTCTAGCCGACCCCAATAGGCTAGTGGCGACTCCTAGAAATACATAGGTTGTTAAGAACTAAAAAACAAAATCCAATGTTGCGCGAGGTATGGGCTTGGGAGAGCCCGCGCCTAATTTAGGGCCATTGGCCCGCCTCTTTGGGCAAATACCCGTAAACCTTCTTTCTCTTTCCCCCGGACGGAAAAAAAGAGGTCGTGACACCTGTGCTCATTGAATACAATCATAATCTTTTGAGGCACAATCCTTCTTTAGAAAAAAAGAGAGAACTATGTGTACTTGAAATACAAGTACCTGATCCAAAAGGAGTGCACATAGGTGAGGTACACGGGGTAGTAGCATAGGACGAGGAGTGAGATGGATCGAAGATCATTTCGGATTGAGGGTAGTAGGTTAAGCACAGCTTGCACTGAGTTCAAGTGAGGTCGCTGCCGGTGTCGAAGGTGAGTGTGAGGTTCGACGGTGGTGAGCCGATGCTAATAGTCACGACTATTCGATCAATCCGAAAGGGATGCCGCGTGTGGCAGGGAGAGTGGCCTTCGAACCTCCTAAGCTCGTTGAGATCTTTGATCGAATCAAATCCACCCTCGATTGGTCTCCAACCAGGATTTTCATGTGGTTGAGTGCGTTTGGCTCGGCTCTAGCATGTAGAGAGCATGGACGGTGCTTGTGAACTACTTCTAGGGACGATTTCCGGATATTACCTAGATCATGATATTACTATGAGAGCTTGTAGGAGCTAATCTAATGCAGACTAAACTAGGGGTGTGCAACTGGACCGGGTATACCCAGTTTCCGGACCGGCCCACCTAGAAAATAGGGTCGGGAACCGGATCCCGTTGAAATCGGTCTAGTAACCGATTCCCAAAATTCGGAACCGGTTTAAATCAGTTTGGGAACAGGTTTCGAGTGATTACCCACCCGAAAACCGGTTCCTGGATCGGTTTTGGAACCGGTTCCCGGACCAGTTTTGTAAGTAGAGGCCTAAAACCCTTTTTTTACCCCGATTTCTATTCTTATTCCCGCAATCATATGGCGTTTTTCCTCTTGGCTCTTTCAAACACGCATGACACTCCTCATTTGGCATTCCTCTTCCTCACTTGCTTCCCTCCCTCACCGGTTCCCTCTAGCACCATCCGATGGACAGACGATGTTCGTCACCGCCAAATTCTTGTGTATCACATGGATTGGCTCGCCTAATTTCTCTTTTGTATGAGGAGTTATGCTTGCATAAATGAGTAGTTTCATGTAGTAGTTGTGGGAATAAGACTAATATTAGATCTATATTTGTTGCTAATTATTTGTCTTATTATTTTATTTATTATAATTAGCCTTGTGGATCCTTAATTTTTCGTTTAGTCAAAAAGTTTATGTATTTATTTATTACAAGTGCTTAGGCTACGTTTGGTCATCCGGATTTCTAATTGGGATAGGACTGTATATGATAGGATATGAAATCATGGGATTTTTTTATATCCCATCTATTGTTTGATGAATCGCAATATTAAAGTCGAATATATTCACATCATATCATATATACTTTTTTTTTTTTTTTTTTATATATATAAACGTTATATCATTATAAATGAATCTAAATGTTCATAAACGGAGATGATGGAAATCTCTCGTAACACTATTCCTTAATTTATTTTTATTTTATTTTTCCTCTTTTTTATATTATTTTCATTATTATTTCTTTTTTTCCCCTTTCATCATTCTTTATTAAAATTTTATCAAATAGTAAATTGTACTAACATACCTAAAATACAAAAATACCTAAAATATATAATAAATATAAATATTTAATTTATAGATTGAATGTTTATTATAAGATAGAAGTAAAGTTAAATATATAAATCAAAATAAGATTAATTAAAAATAATTTTTTATTTTTTATTTTTATTTTTAATTTCTTAAATTAGAATTTATTTATATTGAAATAGAATTTCAATTTTGTTAATTTAATAACTTTGTTATTCAAGAAAAATAACTTTCCTATTATAGACATTAGAAATCCTATCCACCTTTATCCCATCTCCCCCATGGGATAATTTTATCCTGTCTATATCCTCATTCTATCCGACTTTATCATGTCCTAAGCGAGCACCAAACGTATGTTAGGATAAATCATATTTTATTCCGAATTTTATCCCGACTGCCAAATGCAGCCTTAATGTTTCAATACAAATTAGGAGAAGTACGTTATTTTCCTGCGTATTAATATATAATTTGAAGTCGTATAGGATATCGGGAGATTGCAAAACAGGTTCCAGCGGAAATGGGGTTGACATTGGAACCGGATTGGAAAAGCAGGATGGGTTAGGTACATGGTTCAATACAAACAGGGTCGGGTATATGGTCTAGAAAAGAGGAACCGATTATAAAAGGGTCGGGTACAAGGTTCAGATCTAGACCCTATCTGGACCCAATCACCCCCAGACTAAACTATTGTGAGCTTTCACTAGGACTTGATCATTACAAAAAAATCTGCCACTCTTCAGCTTTTTTTTTTTCCATTAATTCCGTCACACAAGGTTGATGCTCTGAACATCATTAGTCCTAGCTAGGATTGATAGATTCCGACATGGGTTGGCGTCATCCTATCTAAGGTGACGCGGTTATTCAGAGGCCAACTCATCACCGAGACGGAACATCATATTATCACCAGTCAATCAGATTCACCCACATTACATGAAATTACATTACATTCACATATATATTATATATAACTAGACAATGGATTAGAACAGGAAATCACTTTAGCAATCGCAAACCAATAATAAGAATCAAAAGGGCAATCATGACAGTGAAAAATTATATAATAAAGAATCAAAAGGATAATCATCACACGTATATTAATAGAGAGAGGGGGGTTTATTAGTACCAATAGCTGAAGATTTGCAAGAAGCAGAAGGCGATAGAGAGTTGACTTGGAAGATGTGGCTCTCCGACTTTTATTGCGCTCTTTGTGCATAACCCTCATACAAAGAGAACACAAGACTGAGCAGAGAAACAAAGAGCAAAGTCCTCATGCAGTTGTGCAAACATGAAGCAGCCATCTTTGACATGTGTGGCTTCTCGATGGGAAATCATATTGCCAACTCTTACAATTTGTGATCCTAATTAGTGATCAACCTACTTACGTGCCCGTAAGTGATTCATAGTTTGACCTGCAAAACAATGCTCATTAGTCAACGGTACTGTAAAATGATCCCCCCAAAGAAAAAGTGAAAAGACTAGTCAACGGCATTGGACTTATCTAAATTTAAGCCGTGTATGTAATTGGGTTCTTGTGATGGGGTTCTACTTTGTTTGACCAAGAAAGAATGAGATTGCTGCATTTGATCACTGTCATAAGCGGCTGTAGCGGTAAGTCAAAACACATTACGGCCAACACGAGGCATCGAGCCTCGAGCCTCGTATAAGTTGCCAGGAATAAGAAAGAGAGAGAGGATTCCAAAGTTGGTGTTGGGACTGATTTTCTGAAGACGGATGATTCCTCTGATATCCTTTCATTCGAAACGAGATCAGCTTGTCATAAGAAAAAGCTCACGGCCCTTTGTGAGAGTGAAACTCTCACCGGGATCACACCTCCATACTCACAGAAAATGTTACCTATAGCCACTTCAAGAGTGTCTTAGAGAGATAGCTCAGCGATACATTGATGAAATTGTCTCTCTGCTCTTTTACTACTGGATATATCTTTCTCATCCCTTTCCCTGACACCTCTCTCGTCACCACGCTGGCTGCTTTGCTGGTCCACTCACGAAATCCATTAGTTATAGCTCACTGGTAACCCCTAGAGCAATAAGGTGGCGGAGAACGCGCCTCCCTTCCTCGGTCAAGTCATTGTGCAAGAGAGGACATCCGAATCAGCTGCAATCATCTATGTATTCATCATCCATCAATCAGAAAATTAGTTGGAAAAAGATATACTATTTACATTCATTACTAATGCGTACATCCTTTGCAAATGAAATTCATGCCTGATATTCTAATGAAGTGCTACGAAATTGACATTATTTCATCACTCCTAGAAAAGAGGTGTCACCATAGACATCCGCAAATACCAATTATTCTCTTGTTCTGTGCCGCCTATATTAGAGAATGAGGTTCATTACATCTGGACTGTCCACCCGACCTTCCTTTCACTGCTCCCCAGCTTTGCAGTAATAGATTGGAAACCGGTCCGTACATATCTCGTGATGGCCATGACAAGCTCCCTACAGGAGCAAGAATTTGTTTTTTTCATTTGCTTCAGTGTGATGACACCTTATTCAACTAACTCAATCGAACTTGAAAAGTTTAAGGACCTGTTTTGCTGGTTTTGAAGCGTTAACAGAACCCAAGTGCGTCTATGCTACGCCAGTAGTTAAATTAGCAAGATTAGGAAATTGATCATCTAGAAGAAGCTCTAAGAGAGTAATCAGTTAATGACCTAAAATTGGAACTCAAGTTTTCAGTCAGATGATGTTCTGAAAAAGAAACTGTCATCCTACTGAATCATAAGAATTAAGAGGAACATGTATTCTTTCTTTACCCCCACCCCCACCCCCCCCCCAAAACAAAAAAAAAAAAAATAGCATCAGAGACCCATATAGCTGTTCAGAAACTTACACTGGTGAGCAAGGATACTGACAGCCTTTTACAAAGTAAACAAACAAGTTGGTATTATAATGCTTGCCATCAATCAAATAAATACCCGGCAACCTCCATATACACTTGAATGACATTTTCTTGTATAGGTGTATGGCTGGAAAGTTGTAAGATGTCACATGCAAATAAACAGCTTGACAAGTTTGGATGCTAGAGACATACTTGAGAAATTCAAGAATAAGTGAAGGGGCTGAACATCAAAGAACAAGCAAGTTGGTTCCTGTCGTGCTCTCTGGACAGGATAAAGAACCACAGAGAAAGAGAACAAGGACCCACCTATTCCAAGATTTCTTTAACTATTTATCACTCCTGGCGTCAGAATGTAGATTAATGACCATTCCGATTTGGCATAATCATGATTAAAGAGGTCCACCATCTGCAAGAACAATTTTAATTTAAGGAAAACTGAAACGGCAAGCTTTATTAAGACATCATAAAATCATCCCCTCAAGACTTTTCTTTAGTTTCATAACACAGAACCCATTTCCTGCTTCAATCGTGCTTGAGATATAGTAAGGTGCTTTACTACAAGTGATCACCTAATCAAAATAGACACTCATTTCACTTTCTTTTGGCAGAACAACCCTTGCTGTTACAAATCCAATTAGCTTGTGGCTTTTTCCAACATCACGGCCATGGTTGATGGCTGCCCAAGACACTAAACCACGTCCATGTACTACATTTTGGTAGAACTCAGGTTCATAACTGTAAATCCAACTATTCAAGAGCAGCAACTAGTCCATCTACGTATCCACATCAACTGCATATGATTGCTTAGTTCTTTGATCATCAGATGTATGGTGTTAACTTCATCCTTTAAACCAAATGAATTCCAGGAAGTCGTGGCCTAAGCCATCTCTTTATGTTGTTGTGACCGTGAAAATGAGTAACTATTGCATGCACCATCCCGGTTCCGTAAGCTCATAACATAAAACATCAGATCATGAGGGTGCCCACCTGATTTGACCACTCATGTGAGTCAGGTTCATATAAACCGGGAACTTACAAGAGATTTCCATGAAAAATAAGTGTCCACAGGAAAGTTTAGTGAAAGAAAGATCTACAATATCTCTTCTTGAAAAAGGAGAACAAGGAAGCTTCAGTAGGAACAGAAGATAACCACAAATTTTTTTGTATAACGGACAGCCATACTTTAACATAAACATAAGTAAACATCACCAAACGAGTAACTTATTTCTAGACTTACATAATACCCAAAATGTGACATCATAAGGTCGACATACTCTTTATTTTTAATGTTTAATTTTGTCGCTCTATAGTTTTGTTCACGGACAACCACTAGGGGCAAAGCCAAGTTATCCTCTGGCAACATCATAGATCACCTCGAAGGTCTTTTGCCGCACGTTTCCGTAGATGACAATGTTGGTGTCGTCTCCGTTCGGTACGAACGCGACTCAAACCTGTGAATCACTTATGGTGTACAATATGCCGCTATGATACAAGTCCATGAATGCGCCTCCGCTGAAGGTGAACCTTATCTTTGGGACAACGACCGACTTTGTGTTGTGGAGATCATAGCAAGTGTCAAAGATGTCGAAACTCTTTGCCATTTTGTAGCCTGCCATCTCTTTTTGAAAAACCGTCCTCATGGCATTGTATGCCGTCAGGGGCAGTCGGGTGATCACCGTCCCAGAGTCGATGATAGCCTCCGCCTTTGAGAAGACCGTCGACAGGATTTGCAGTGTAGTCCCTCCTACCCCGATTTCCACTATGTTGATGCCATAGAAAGATGAACTTTCTTGAATTGTTGCAAGGGGTGTCAAGGTTAATGAGTTTGGCGTTGGGCTGGACGATGAGGGCAAGCAATAGGAGAAATATCGGCCATACTTGCTCGCAGTTTGTCCCATGATCGACAAGCCATCCCGGGCGAGGCCAAGCAGGCCAGCTTCTTCGCCAAAGAGGCCATAATTGAATCTGCCGCAACTGAATTGGAAGTTCCTTATCACATTTGTGAACGTCAACGTCAATGTATCGGTCGCGAAGTTTGTGGACGAAGATGATTGGTCGCCATAAGTTATTTGGTAATTAGAAGTCGAGCCGGAGCAACTTGTAGAAATGCCTTCTCTCATTGAACAAAAATCATTATCTTTTGAGGCACAATCCTTATTTAGGAAACAGAGAGAACTGTGTATTTGAAAGATACGCACCTGATCCAGAAGCACTGCACAAGGGTGAGGTACTCAGCACATTAGTGTAGGACGAGGAGTGAGACGGGTCGAAGATTGGCTTGGATTGAGGGTGGCATGATAAGCATGGCTCGCACTGAATCCAAGTGAGGTCACTACCAGTGCCAAAGGCGAGTGTGAGCCTTGACTGTCGAGCCCATGCCAATGGTCACAACGTATTCAACTGAGTCGAATAGAGTGGCCAGGATAGTGGCCTTTGAGCCTCCTAAGCTGCCTCCTTTGGTAGTGTTGCTGCTGCTGCTCATTGAGAACTTCGATCGAATCAAAGCGACCCTCGATTGGTCTCTGACCAGTATTTTTGTGTGGTTAAGCGCATTTGGCTTCGCTTGACTGTGCGGAGAGCATGGACCGTGTTTGTGCCCTACTTCTAGGGACGATTATCGGATAGCACCTGCATCATGATGTTACTATGAGAGACTATAAGAGCTTGTGGAGCTAATCAAATGTAAAAATCAGTTAATGTGAATTTCTAAGAGGGACTTGGTCACTCCAAAATCATCCTCCCGTTTAGCTCCGTTTTTTTTTTTTTTTTCTTTTCATTAATTTCCTCACGCAAGGTTAACATTTTGAAAATCATTAGTCTTAGCTAGGATAGATAGAGACGGGCCAGCATATATTACGATCAATAAATGAGATTCACCCACATTACATGTATTTTAGAGAGAGAGAGAGAGAGAGAGAGAGAGTTTTGTCAATAGCAGTAGATGAAGTTTTGCAAGAAGCAGAAGGCAGTAGAGAGATGACTTGGAAGATGTGGTAGCTCTCATCCGCAGAGAAAAGAAAACTAAGCAGAGAAACAGAGAGCGAAGTCCTCATGCAGTTGTGCAAATTTGAAGACGCCATCGTTGACATGCACGTATTGCAGTAGCGTTATTCCCTAACAATCCGCTCTATCGCATATATAACTTATGTAGGTGCTATTGTCTCCGCTTCACAGTGTGAACTGCATCGCTAAGTCTCACAATTTATAATAGCGATTAAACCTGTTTCACATGTGCTTGCTTGGATTCATAGTTCGACCTGCAAAAGCAATGTTCTTTAGTCTCGCACTTCCCGCATGTGGGAAGAGGAGCGCACATATACTTGGCATTGTAAACGGCATTGGGCTTACCTAAATTAACCCATGTATGTAATTGGACTCTAGTTAACAGGGTTTCACTTTGCTGACAGAGAGAATGACTGTTGCATTTGGTCTCATTCGTAAGCTGTTGATACCTGACGGCCGATATGAAGCATCGAGCCATGCAGGGTTTGCCAGGAATTCAAAGAAGGATTCGAAAGTAGGTGTTGGAACTGATTTTCCAAAGATGAATGATTCCTCTGATATCCCTTCACTGGAAAAGAGATCAGCTATATGATATGGAAAAATATCATGGTCAAATGTGAACTTGAAACTCTCAACCAAATTAAACCTCCGTACACAGAAAGCGTACTTATAGCCACTTCAAGAGTATCTTAGAGACACAGCTCTACTATACATTGATGAAATTGTCTCTGTTCTTTTACCCCATGATATATGTTCCTCCTCCCTTTGACCCCTCTTTGTCACCATGTCGTGTGCTCGGTGGTCCATTCACGGAACTAGTTAGTTATCATTCGCTGGTAACCCCAGGAGCAATGGACCAGTGGAGGATGCGCCTCACTTCCTCGGTCAAGTCATTGGGCAAGAGATGACATCCACATAACTGCAATCATCAATGTATGAATCATCATTGAACAATGAGTTGGAAAAAAATAGATTATTTACATTCATTGCTAGTATGCATACATCCTTTGAAAATAAACATCATACCTGAAATTCTGAAGAAATGCTATGACATCGACATTATTTTAACACACCTAGACAAGAGGCGTGTTGATAAAACGTATAAGGCAGACAATATATCCAGATTCCTGAAAATACTAACTATTGCTTGATAAAACATACATATAGTATACCCTTATTGCCAGCTCTCTGAGACTCAAAGATTCTCTTGTTCTTTGCCACCTCTATTAGAAAATGAGCTTCATTACATCTGGACCATCCAGCTGATCTTCTTTTGATTGCTCCACAGCTTTGCAGTAATCGACTGAAAACCGCTCCTCACATATCTCATGATGGCTGTGACAAGCTCCCTACAGGACAAGTATCTGTTTTTTAATTTGCTTTAGACAACTTCAATAGTCTCAAAATCAGTGCGATGACAACTTAGACAACTAACTATATCGAACATGTAAAGTATAAGAACCCAAGAGTGTCCATGCTATGCCAGTAGTTAAATTATCAAGAGCAGATAGGGAAATCGATCATCTAGAGCTCTAAGAGAGTACACGGAATGACCTAAAACTGGAACTCAAATTTTCAGTCAGATTCTGAAAAAGAAACTGTCATCCAATTGAATCTAAAGACTAAAAAGAGGAGCAACATGTATTCTTTCTTTTACCAAAAAGAAGAGTATAAATGGCAAATAAAGCATCAGAGACCCCTATAGCTGTTTGGAAACTTACACTGGTGAGCAAGCAGACTGACAGCCTTTTACAAAGTAAACAAACAGGTAGGAATCGTAATGCTGGCCAGCGATCAGATAAAAACCCGGCAACTTCTGTATACACTTGAATGACATTTTCTTGTATAGATGTATAGCAGGAAAGTTGTAAGATATCACATGCAAATAAACAGCTCGACAAGTTGGGATGCTAGAGGCATACTTGATAACCTCAAGAATAAGTGAAGAGGCTGAACATCAAAGAACAAGCAAGTTAGTTCCTTCAATGCTCACAGAACAGGATAAAGAGCCACAGAGAAAGAGAACGAGGACCCACCTATTCCATGATTCCTGTAACTATCTACCACTCCCAGCGTCAGAATGTAGACTAATGACCATTCTGATTCTGCAGAATCATATCTAAGCAGATCCACGATCTGCAAGCACAATTCTTATTAAAAAGATATCGAAATTCAGATACTCATTTGTACAACATCAAACTGTAAGGATGTGATAACACATGACAAAATCATCTCCTGAAGAATCTTCTTCAGTTTCATAACACAGAACCCTTTTCTGGCTCCAATCGTGCTTAAGGAAGAACCATGTGATAAGAAGCTTCAATAAAAGTGATCATAGAACGAAAGTAGACACTCGCCTCACTTTCTGTCGCAAGAACAACCCTTGCTGTTATGAATCCAATTGGCTCATCGTCTTTTCCATCATCACGGCTATAGTCAACAGCTGCCCAAGACACTATACCACGTCCATGGGCAACATCTTGGAAGAACTCAGATTCATACCTGTAGATTCAACTGTTCATTTAAGAAAAGCAACTAGTCGATCTACATATCCACATTAATTAAACAATAGAAAAACCTCGAAAGAGCAAAGTTTTACAGGGCTAAACTACCTAATGGGAAATATATCCCCATGAATCTGCTCTAAGATTTCGATATCAGATGGACGTATTGGCCTATAGCTTATGGTCGAACGGCAAGAGGTCACCGGGACCATTGTCTATCAAGATGTTAATCGCCAGCAAAAACTGGATATATGCAGAGAACTCGTGGCAAGACTGCTCTTCCCATTTATGCCCCATCAGCCGCCACATCCATGAGGTAAAAACTGTAAACCAACATTGGCAATTCCGCTTAGAGCTCTCTAATTACTTAGATTATATATAAGTTCATCATCAAAAAACGGAAGGACAAGAATATAACACGGCATCATATCAATTATTGGAGTTCAAACCAGAGACACCACTGCCCGACATAATAGAGCCGATGTAGAGCATCATGTCACAATCCAAATGGATATTAGTGTTTTATTTGCACAGAGAGAAAGACGAAAGGCTAAAAGCAATGGCTTAACTGCTCTATTTTTGCCTCTGCAGGCTCACAGTGGCAAGGTTGGATGAACCCATCAAATATGATTTTGGGCACGACAACCTTTATAGCTGATGGCAAATGACTTAGTTAAGCTCACAGATGCTCAGGTAAGCAAGAGGAAAGAGAGAAACTGGTTCTTGGCATGAACTCCTTGAAATCCCGTGACTTTTTTTATTCTCCATGTTTACTTCCTTTTTCTCGTTATGAGGTTAAGTAAGTTAAAATAGCTCCAATTGTGCCATTGCAAACACTAGAGAGTAATCAAAGGTCGATGTTTCACACCATACAATTCATTTTCACTGAAAAGGTTATTGCAGCCACTAAACACGCAGTTGACGATACTCCAAGTTGAAATAAGCTGAAACAGCCAGATAGCATAGCAACAAAAGTACAACAGCGGAATGATAGATTGCCAGATTTGAGTCTCTTCACATGATAAACGCAGGAGTCGGCCATTCTACATTATGCGGCTAATCCTCGAAAACTTGATATTCCAAATGGTGTCATCCCTTTCATCAGTTGAAAGAGCTAAGCTCAGCCAGAGCGAAAAGTATAATCGGACATTATAAAAAAGGCACAGACAAAGCATCCACAAGCATAGGTGCAATGAGCTTTAATCTCACAAAACAGCATCAATTACTACCCAAGAAACTCTACTGCTCTCTTGACGCACGCAGAACATTGTTTGAAAGCCTGCACAACAGCTATTTTTCCGGGGTGAAAATGTTTCAGGCGATTGCCAAACTGGCTAAGTCAGAGCGTATAACGAAAGTTACAGCACATGGAAAAAGCTCTCTTTTTTATGTCGCGTTTCTCCGTTTCTGAGAGTATTGACGTGATTGCCAAATGAGAGGCGACCGCTTCAGATACAAGCTTCTGGCAAATGCGCTCCTATGTATTACATCCACAAACACCATGAGCCCATCATCAAGCAGTCCAAACACAACAAACCCAGAAAACAAAAGCAAAATAATCATCACTTAAAAGCAAACAAAAATTGCCCAACAACGACGTACGCAAAACAACAGAAGATCCCAAGTGGATGCTGAATCGCTGATCCTAGATAACTAGCAAGCAGTTGCGAACAAAAGGGTCGGAAAGGCATTCGAAAAGAGCAGGAGACGCCGACCCAAATCGCGAAATCCGGACAAAAGACAACCCATCAAGCCGAGCACTAGCAATGTACTAAGCACACACTGGTCTCGTACCGCCATCTGAATCGCGTTCAGGACATCCTCGGATCGCGCGATGAACCGGACGAGGAACCGAACGTGATCGAAGACGAGAGAGAGATGGAGATTCAGGATGGAATTCGTTGACTGGAGAGCGGAGAATCGGAGGAGAGGATTTACTTCATCCCGTTGACGATCCAGCCATGGATGGATGGATGGATGGATCGATCAGCGTATAAAGATTCCTCCTTTGGTGGGGCGAAATTGGAGGAGGAGGTGAAACGGGAATCAAATCTAAAACGGCATCGCGTTTTTTCAGGTTCTTTCCCCAACTTGTCAACGTGGACGACTCTCACTTCCCGTCGCTCCACCTTAATATTCTTTCGTCAACCTTTTACTTTATTTAATTTAATTTTTCTAATTTTGACGCATTTCCTCGTACATGAAATTGATTTCCTTGAATTTGTTAATTCTTGGTCTAGGCTAATACTAGTTAGATAGAGTCGGCTGGTGTCATTGTCCAGTTTGAAATGTTGAATTTAATGTCATAAATTAGGATTGATTGGTTTCAAGATGGGTTAATTCCGACTTTTGAATTGGATCAAAATCAGTTTTTTTTTTTCCTTTTGTTTTGCTTTTATGTAGTGAATCAAAATAGGTAAACACACAATCAAGCAAACATGAATTCTCTACATCATAAAATTGTTAGAATCGGCCAAAAGTAAACTAAATATTAACACTTAAGGGTAAAACATTCATTCTAAAATTTGATACCCATTTAGGGATTGGACCACAATAAGTTCCATAATAAAGCAAATTTTGTATCTTACTACAACTGAGGAAGATGAATTGAAGTCTGAAGAGCGGAGTTTAAGCAATAAATTCTATTTTAGGATAGTCAATTCCTAACTCGATCCAATATGCTCTAGTTTTTTTAATAGGTTATTCCTGTCGATTATAAATTTCCGGAATTGAAACTCACCATTAGCCAATTTGATTTACTTCTTAAGTTAGATCAGAACCGGTGCTCATCCATATGGTAAATAGGCTAATGACCATAATATACTAACTAGGAAGTGTTGTTTTTTTTTTTTTTTTTTTTTTTAACTTATGTTTGTCAAACGGCTTTCTTATTTTAAGAAACTCTGCATATTTTTCAAGATATTTTCTCTCAGGCAAAAACAGCATAGCACCCAAAATGCTTGTGCGTGCAAAGCTCCGGAGGATCAATAAATGAGAAAACGAGTGATTTGGATCGCATTAGAAAAAGGAATTTAAATCGTTGCATAATGTTAGGAGGTTCATAGTAAAATGATAATAAGATCATGCGTCTGTCCCCCAAAAAAGAAAAAGAACAAAAGAAAATAAAAGAAATGAAATTTTGCCTCAGAAGAGAGAGAGAGAGAGAGAGAGAGATAGATAAACAGTGAAGAGGAGGGAAGGCAGATCTACGCAATCATCACCTTCGATCTCCGAATCGGAACGCCTTGATCGGCAGCAATTCCAATTCCTCCTTCCCTCTCGCGAGATCCCATTTTCCCGGCGCGCTTCGCTCCCGCCGCCCCGCCGCCCCGCCGCCGCTCCGCCGCGGTCGTTCGGAGTGCTCCCGCCGGTGTCGCCCCCGCCGTATCGTCGGATTCCCTAAGCCGGGATCGGTTGAATTCCCGCGTGCCGCGCAAGGCGAGCGAGTTCGACGGACACCCAGTTGGCCGATCGAGCGAGCGCCCCCGTTTTCTTGGAGGTTGCGAGGAGGGTCGGGTCGGGTCTCTTGGGGGTGGCGCGCGTCTGCCGAGCTCGGGATTCCAAGAACTCGCTCTCTCAGTGATGGAGAGGGTTCTTGGGCGTTAAAGTTTGAGTCTTGACCTGGTTTGAGGATCGAAAGATTGCTCTTCGCGGGACATGATTGGGGCACGGTTTTGAGTTGGAGGGTTTTTTTTGCGGTGGAAACATGTTTTGGAGGGGACGTGAGAAGGAGGTCAAGGAGCATAACGGGGGGCTGCCTTGTGGGCAGGTCCGAGTGCTCGTCGTTGGCGATTCGGGTGAGTTTCATTCTGATGCTGTTGGTTCTTCTGAGCTTTGCGTGTCTAATTTGCAGAATCTGAGAGGTTGCGATTGGTTTTCATGAGCTGTTAATAATGGGTTGAATTGTTCCTCGGCCATGTCGTAGCTGTCGAAGTAAATCTGATTAGTGATTTCGCATTGGGGAGGGAATGTGGGAGTATTGCCATGATTAAGCCGTAAACCGTTGAAACAGGAAATGCAGGGGGGAGAGTGAGTATGGTATTTCCCTCCCAAGGACTAAAGTATTGAAATTTCTATCCTATGTTAGATGTCAGAGTTCAGGTCATCGTTCTCTAAGATTGTCCATAAGCACGTTAGTATTAAGATAAAAGGCAGTAGGACCATTCGCCGAGTATGTGGGCGCTAGAGTTAAGTATTCTCGATTATCTTTGTTTTCTGGAAATGAGAATCTCTCCCCTTGTTCTTCCTGCTTTAGATCGGTAACTTCATGGGTTAGTTTCTTCTTTTGTTAGAACAAGGAGTTACACTGCTGAAATTTACGGTCTACTGCGTTCGTTCATGGGTTTCTCTGTATTGTAGATATGTCATCATTACGATGGAGGAAAGCTTGAACCATGTCTATACAAATCCTCCATGTTGCAGTTTTCTCACTGATGATTATGAAGAATTCCTGAAAAAGAAGATACTAATACAGCACATGAACAAAGCCATATTTACTCTATTGGAGAGTGCATTGGGCTTCACTATTATTCCGTTGTGATTAGAACCAAACAATTGGTCTAGCGGGGACCCTTAAGATACAAATTTAAACTCTCTTTTTATGCAACATTTGCACTCTGTTAATATACAGATTTTTTTTTTTTCCTGATAAATAGAGATGCGATTTCGACCTAGAGCGAATTGCTTATGTGCTGCTTTTATAATATACTCTTTTATGTTTTTTTTCAGCACTTGGAAATGTAAAAATCTTTGTTCACATGCATTGATTGCGTTTTATGCATCTAATCGCTTTTGCTATCTTGCTAGGTGTGGGAAAAACGTCTCTCGTCCATCTGATTGTCAAAGGATTTTCCATTGCCCGTCCTGCCCAAACGATTGGTTGTGCAGTTAGTTTGAAGGTATGCTCTAACTACAATTGTCTCCATAGGAGACCATTGATATTTCTGGAAATCAAGCTTTACATTAATTTTTTTCTTTTTTTTCCTGATCCAGCTTATATCTGATGGAAACTCTGGTAGCTCTTCGACCAGCAGTAGTGGTGATGCTGACAGAGATTTTTTTGTTGAACTTTGGGACGTGTCAGGCCACGATCGTTACAAAGATTGCAGATCTCTTTTCTATTCTCAGATAAATGGTGAGAATCAGTTTACTTTTGTATGTGAGATCTGCTATATTATGGTTAAGTCTACTTAAGCATGTGTAGATCTGCTATATTATTGTTAAGTTGTGTGAATTAAAATGGGAATCCTTTCCACATGAATTAAAAAACGGCAAGTCTCTGCACCTTGCATCTGTACTGTCTTTTTTATGACCTGACACTTGCAGGTCTGCAAGTAGACAATCAGGTTAATTGTTACATCTTAAGATGTGGTTCATGTGGCATCTGAATGAAGTGTTAGCAGTTTGTGTTTTGTCAGGTTAAAAGGGATAAAGAGCTTCACCATGTTTGCTTGTGAGTAGTGTTTATTTAATATTTACCGGATGAACATCGAACAAATCTTAACATTCTTTTGGCAACAAACTTTAATCTTTGGTTTGTCATTTGAAAATTGACAGACTTAAGTTTGTCCTAGGAGAGGAGGTAGAATGAGTGAATCGCATCCATATGCATGATATTACATTCATGTTACATCAATGTAGTTTTATGTATCTGTGACTGGTAGTGTGTGGCTAATTTTGTCCTTGTCCGAAGTGTGAAGATGGAACTTTGGTTTTGCTTACTGCTGAAAATTCAATGTTTTACCTCTGCGCCTTTCAGATTTCTTGATAAGTTCTTCACTGTCCACATGTAACTGTGTATTCTTATCAACTATAGGTGTTATTTTTGTCCATGATCTCTCTCAAAGAAGGACGAAATCAAGCTTGCAGAAATGGGCAGCTGAAGTAGCAGCAACTGGAACATTCACTGCTCCTCTAAGATCTGGAGGTCCTGGTGGCCTTCCTGTTCCATACCTTGTTATTGGTAACAAAGCAGATGTAGCTGCGAAAGAGGGCATAAGAGGAAGCAGTGGTAATCTTGTGGATGCTGCCCGCCAGTGGGTTGAGAAGCAAGGTTTACTGCCATCCAGTGAGGAACTTCCACTGACAGAGACATTTCCAGGCAGTGGTGGACTCCTTGCAGTAATAATCTCAGCTTAGGCTTTTGTTGATCTTATTTTGTTAACAATTTCCCGCTAGCTGTTTAATCTATATTTACCTTTTTAAAGTGATTAATTTCCTTGGTGTAATCAATTCTAATTTAGTCACATCTCTGATTTCGCTTCTTTGATATAATAAATGCAGGCATTTGTGAACTGCTCCTTAATTTTGTTGGATATTTAATGCCAAGTTCCCCTGAAATGGTCTGCAATATTGATCTTTGGAATGAAGTTACCTTGTTAAAGAACTTGGTTGGATCTAATTTAGCATATGTTGTCTTATAAACTTGGGAAGATGTGCAAGTACTTGGCATCATCTGGATAAAGTTGCCCACTTTAGTCTTTTTTTTTTTTTTTATGAGGCTCATGTTCATTGAAAATATGCTGTTGTGAGAATTGAGAATATTTGAAATTTAAACGGTAGTTAATTGATGATTTCAAGAATAACTTATCAAGAGAAGTACTCACTTATTGTTGGCTGTCTTCTCCATACTTATTCAGAGTCAATGATAAGTATATTTTATTAATGAACTCTACAATTTGACAATGCAGGCTGCCAAAGAATCAAGATATGACAAGGAAGCTATATTGAAATTCTTTCAGACGGTAGGTATACTTATCCTGTCATCTTTAGAGATTGTTCTTCTATTTGCTTGATTTGAAAGTGGGCCCTCTTTTTTCAGTTAATCAGGAGAAGGTATGTCTCAGATGACTTGCCTTCGGCCAACCCATGGTCTGTCTCTCCAGTACAGAGAACTTCCCAGCGTTTGGATGATGATTTGAGCGATGATGAACAGTTTTACAAGAATACGAGGTTTGCTTATCTTGCCTTTTTCTCAACTTTGCTTGCAAATGACTATCAACCTTAAAATGTTCTATAAATTTCATTCATCACTGAGCTGTTGGATATTTTCTATGTTTGCGTGTGGTTACTGCCAGCATTAACTGATTAGATGGGATGTTCCTTTCAGAATTTCTTGACCTTTTATAATTCCAAAGAAAGCAAAGCAAACTATTAATGATGTAGAAACACCGGCTTCCTGTTTGTGCTTCCAATTTTTATTGCAAAAAGATGTGATTTTGCATGACCTGAATATCCTTTTAATGTATGACGTTGCGCTTTTAATGCAATTTGTAGTTTGAATCTACTGTGAGGATAAAATGTGTGGAATTTGATGCTATGAGATTGCTGTTTGTCTAGAGTATACATACCTGTTTTTCCATCCATAGGCATAGATAAAACAGAACTTGCAGTTTTTCTTCTTACCGAGGTTCTGTTTTTTATGCAGTGTGAACAATGGTGCCTACAACTATAACTCTCTCCCTCCTCTCCCAGCACAGCATAATCTTACACCACCTCCCACTTTGTATCCTCAGCAGCCAGTTTCGGTATCTCAGAACTATACATTTCCAAGATTTTCATACAGTAGTTCCTCTGAATTCACCAGCACAGGCAGATCAAAGCGTGCCGACATCAACGTGTGATAGTGTCTGCCATCTTGCATCTTGGGACATGAATGGACCATGCCTCACTATTGAAAATGTGGCATGATTTCTTCAATTTGTTTCCTTTTCGCTTGTAACGGGGTTAATAGATTCTTTCTTTATTGGGTTTTGTTGCCTTAAGAGGTGTCCAGTACAGGTTTAGAGAGCATGTATGATATCTAGATGAATCTGAAAGTACAAATTATTTGTTGCAATCAACTTGTCACACTATTTTTCAACCTAATATAAGAATCATTCTTTCCCAGGAAAACAGAGATGTGTTACCTCTTCTGAAATTTGGTTGTTGTGCTATCGTCTGAGATTCTGAGTCCATTAGGGAAACAATATCCATCTACCTGGATTGGGTAAGCTCACTTTCCTGAACAAGCTTTGGGTCGAAATCTGTGTTGTAGACTTGTGGCGAGGTCTATTGGATTTATCTAGAGATTAGTAGTTGGGGTTGCTGTGCTGTCCTTGATTTACATGCGTAATTGAGTTGACACGGGCTAAATTTGTGGCATCCTAGAATTTCGTGTAAATCCTTAGCGGTGCTTTAATTCATGTTGTACATTGGGATTGTGGCCAAGCTTTTGGTGGGTAATTATTTGATTGGAAAATTTTATTTTTGGCCATGTGAATTATGGGTTGGAAACTTATTAAATTAGGTCACAAAGTTTTGTGAATTATAAATTTCAATTAGGTGTTTATATAATTAAGGTTAAGGGGGATTATTACGATGAGGGTGGGCTGGACATTTAAAGACCAAACCAGCTCATAGCCTCACCCCTTTTCTCGACTGGCCCACGAAGCCCAAGGAGGAGAAGCTGCCCGGCCCAAGGCTGGCCCGAAGAGAGGAAAGAGGAGGACCGTCCGTCGATCGTCCGCCGTGCGCCACCGTCCATCGCGCTGTTGTCTCGCTGTTGTGCTCGCTGTTTGCTCTATCTAGAGGCAAGTGGGATCCCTGATCTACTCTTGCATGTTGTGCCTAGTGTATGTGATTGAATGGTGACAAATTTCGGATGTTTAGGATGTGAAATATTGAAGTTTTAGGAGTGGTGTTCTAGGCTAGTAAACTGTTCTTGAGAAAACAGCTCGACCTTGGATGTTCTAGTGACTTGCATGTGATGTTCGAGTTGGATTTTGGCTTTGACTTCTAAATGAAAGTTGTTAAGGACTTCTTGGAGTATAACATACTCAAATTTGGGACAAAACGAACAAGTATAAGTGGGTGAAATCTTTATTCTTTGGAAAGACTGGATCTGGAGATTTCGGTAACCACCTTTGATGAATGCATGGACTGTAAGGCAATCTTTTGTTTGAAATTTCACTTCGATTTCTTAACAAAAGATGTAAAGGACATCCTGAGGTTTAACATATCAAAAATTTAGACATATAAAAAATTTAGAAAAACAAACAAGAATAGGTAGGTGAAATTGTGGTCTTTCGGAGGTAGTTAGATCTGGAAATTTCGGTACTAGGAACAGAAGTTTTAACCGCCTATATTTAATTACCTAGGACGAATCGGACTTTGATGTCTTCATGAAATATCTACCTTAGGGTCTTGACTATCACATAGTCGAATTTCATAATTTTTGAAGGTCATTTGGGTATTTAATCGGAAATGTTTCTAAAATCATGCAATCTGGTGTGTTCGGACTTGGTAAGTTGCAATGCGTGGACTATATCGTTTTGTATGAGTTTCTTTCGGAAATGTGTTCTGCACGAAATATCTCTCTTCATGTCTTCCCTACAACATATTCAAATTTCGTAATTTTTGAAGTTCATTTGTCTATTTAACCAAAAATGTTTCAAAAACTGTGCAAGTTGAATTTTTAGAATAGTAGTGCTGTGATGCATGGTCTATACCGAATTGTATGAGGGTCTTCTGGTGTAGTGCTCTGCATGAAATATCTGCCTTTATGTCTTGACTATTACATGTTCAAATTTCATAATTTTTGAAGGGTAAGTTAAGCCCTAGATTTGTTGGACCTTTTGAGATACTTGAAAGAATAGGAGATGTAGCTTATCGTTTGGCGCCGCCTCCTAGATTGGGAAATTTACATGATGTGTTTCATGTGTCGATGCTGAGAAAGTACCAGCCGAATCCTGGTCACATACTCGATCATGAAGCCATTGAAGTAGATGAGAAAGTGAGGTACATCGAAGAGCTTGTGCAAGTATTGGATCGAAAGGAGCAAGTCCTTAGGACCAAGACAATTCCACTGGTTAAGATATTATGGCGACATCATGATATGGAAGAAGGAAGACATTCCTAAGACTGCATTTAGGACTCGCTATGGACATTACGAGTTCCTAGTTATGCCTTTTGGATTGACAAATGCACCGGCTGCATTTATGGATCTAATGAATAGGGTATTTAAGCCTTATTTAGACCAGTTTGTGATTGTTTTTATTGATGATATCTTGATATATTCGAGAGGGCCTAAAGAGCATGAGCAACACTTGAGGATAGTTTTGCAAACTCTGAGAGATCACAAGCTGTATGCCAAATTCAGCAAATGTGAATTTTGGCTAGACCAGATCATATTTTTGGGACATGTGATATCAGGAGGAGGAATTGCGGTGGATCCAGCGAAAGTTGAGATGATAATAAATTGGCCGAGATCGACAACACCCACTGAAATACGGAGTTTCTTAGGACTGGCTGGTTATTATAGAAGGTTCCTCCCATGTGGCTTCCTCCATATCATGATGTCGCCATAATATCTTAACCAGTGGAATTGTCTTGGTCTTAAGGACTTGCTCCTTTCGATCCAATACTTGCACAGGCTCTTCGATGTACCTCACTTTCTCATCTACTTCAATGGCTTCATGATCGAGTATGTGACCAGGATCCGGTTGGTACTTTCTCAGTACCGACACATAAAACACATCATGTAAATTTCCCAATCTAGGAGGCGGCGCCAAACGATAAGCTACATCTCCTATTCTTTCAAGTATCTCCAAAGGTCCAACAAATCTAGGGCTTAACTTACCCTAAATTTGAACATGTAATAGTCAAGACATAAAGGCAGATATTTCATGCAGAGCACTACACCAGAAGACCCTCATACAATTCGGTATAGACCATGCATCACAGCACTACTATTCTAAAAATTCAACTTGCACAGTTTTTGAAACATTTTTGGTTAAATAGGCAAATGAACTTCAAAAATTACGAAATTTGAATATGTTGTAGGGAAGACATGAAGAGAGATATTTCATGCAGAACACATTTCCGAAAGAAACTCATACAAAACGATATAGTCCACGCATTGCAACTTACCAAGTCCGAACACACCAGATTGCACGATTTTAGAAAAATTTCCGATTAAATACCCAAATGACCTTAAAAAATTATTAAATTCGACTATGTGATAGTCAAGACCCTAAGGTAGATATTTCATGAAGACATCAAAGTCCGATTCGTCTTAGGTAATTAAATATAGGCGGTTAAAACTTCTGTTCCTAGTACCGAAATTTCCAGATCTAACTACCTCCGAAAGACTACGATTTCACCTACCTATTATTGTTTTTTTTCTCTAAATTTTTTATATGTTAAACCTCAGGATGTCCTTTACATCTTTTGTTAAGAAATCGAAGTGAAATTTCAAACAAAAGATTTCCTTACAGTCCATGCATTCATCAAAGGTGGTTACCGAAATCTCCAGATCCAGTCTTTCCAAAAAATAAAGATTTCACCCACTTATACTTGTTCGTTTTGTCCCAAATTTGAGTATATTATACTCGAAGAAGTCCTTAACAACTTTCATTTAGAAGTCAAAGCCAAAATCCAACTCGAACATCACATGCAAGTCACTAGAACATCCAAGGTCGAGCTGTTTTCTAAAGAACAGTTTACTAGCCTAGAACACCACTCCTAAAACTTCAATTTTTCACATCCTAAACATCCGAAATTTGTCACCATTCAATCACATACACTACGCACAACATGCAAGAGTAGATCAAGGATCCCACTTGCCTCTAGACCGAGCAAACAGCGAGCACAACGGCGAGACGACGGCAGCGATGGACGGTGGTGCACAGCGGACGATCGACGGACGGTCCTCCTCTTTCCTCTCTTCCCTTCTTCCTTTCTTCCTTCTCTTTCTCTCTTCTCTCTCTCTTGGACGAACTCTCCTCTCTCTCTCTCTCTCTCTCTCTCGCTTAAACCGGCCATCATCTTCCCCTAATTTCCTTCCCCTCAATCATTAGCCATCATTGCTATTTGCATGGAGGACACTTGGCCATCACCATGGGACAAATGGGGGAGGCATGCAACCGGACTCCCCCCTTCCTTCGTGCGACAACAGCTCCTCATGGGCTTGGGCCAGCCTTGGGCCGGGCAGCTTCTCCTCCTTGGGCTTCGTGGGCCAGTCGAGAAAAGGGGTGAGGCTATGGGCTGGTTTGGTCTTTAAATGTCCAGCCCACCCTCATCCTAATAATCCCCCTTAACCTTAATTATATAAACACCTAATTGAAATTTATAATTCACAAAACTTTGTGACCTAATTTAATAAGTTTCCAACCCATAATTCACATGGCCAAAAATAGAATTTTCCAATCAAATAATTACCCACCAAAAGCTTGGCCAAAATCCCAATGTACAACATGAATTAAAGCACCTCTAAGGATTTACAAGAAATTCTGTCAATTGCTAATCAAACAATCTCATTTTCTACATTACATTGCGATTCTTGCTTTTGTTTGCAAGCTTTACTGGCCACCAAAGGGACAGAAATTATATGTCCTTATCGCTGGTACTAACCAGAGAAATTGAACTTGAGAACTTCATAACTTGCATGGCTTTTCCCCATTTCTTCCACGAAAATGCGAGGAGAAAAGGCATCTTTGAGCACTTGTTAGGTGTCAAGCGAAAAGAACAAACTAGTGTTAGACAATTTCATCGGATTTTCGCGGTTTGAGTTTTTGGTGTGATCTTTCAACCGTCCACCGTTGATTCTCTCTCTTTAGGAACTGATCTTAACCTGTGACAGTTCATATTGAAAAAACCTGCATTGTTTGCATTTTACTTTGCTAATAAGAGAGTGAAAGAATTTTCACTTTGGAAGTCAATGCATACAAAAGATTTGCTCTATCATTGGGTTTCTGCCGCCTGATCTTTTGTTCGACTGGGGTTGTTTCGGCCTTCATCTGGAGACACTGAGATGGGATTGAGATCAAGAGTACAATTGCTTGTGCATGCAAATGCAGCTTTGATTCAAGGAGATAATCCAAGAATTTGCTGATCAACTAGTACAACATTTGAGGGAGAAAAGGAAAAAGGAAACTAATATGGCGGCATCATTTGACCAATCTTTTCGTTAAAGCTCTGATTTTTTTCGACTCTCCGCCTTCATGTTCATCAGACATGCTCTCTTTAACCTTCTCCGCTGTCTTGCGCACGGCTTTTCCCACAACTTCGGCTGTAGATTTCGCAGTCTCCTCCACCGTCACTTTGCTAGTCCCAAAGCTCTTCTTGACCGCGTGTTCCACCTTTGAGCCCGCGTTGTTCTGGTTGTCGACAATCGCATCGTCCTTGCTTCTAAAACTGTTTCCACAATTTTCAAGCTTTGCTTACGATACTAAAGCTTCCAATCGCGAATGAGAACGATGGTATCTATCATTAGCCATAGTCTGCGATCACCTACTCTAAATTTGGAGGGAAGAATTGGAGCTGCACGTTGTTCATGATGGTCTTGATCTTGATCCACGAGATCTTATGGGATTCTCTGAGGCGAGAAACCGTGCCCATGACAATCTTTGCAATGGATGGCTTCTCCTCCTTGGTTTTTGCATGCTTATCGCAATCCATCTCCTATATCGATGGATAGAGCTCGAGTGTGGAGTGAGACCAAAACCCAGAAAATGAACAATTTGGCGATTCGCCTAAGCCTTTTCATGTCTCTGATTTTTGTTTGGCAAATGAAATCATGACTACAGTTCTACATCAATTTTTCTCTTCTTCGTTTATTGGGTTTCTTTTTTCTCATTTTTCATTCTTGTTTGTTGAAGTCGTGGTAAGTGCACACGTTCAATTCCAATCCGTGCTATTCTTAGGGCATAGGTAATGCTCACGTTTGAACAAGTCTAATATGGGGTCATTTGTCTATTTCTCAATATATGGATTTCATTTCCATAAGAAGAAGACTTGATTACAACTTGGCGGCCCACAGAACTAGCCAAGTCCAAGTCGGGCCACAAGCACCTATAGCTATAGGACCCGGCCCAATCTGAGTGGGCTCAAGGAGGGCTCGTGCAGCTTGCATATTTATTATGTATTTTTGTCTGCCTGAACTATAAAATGCGTTTTGTGACCTCCTTACCACCCCCCCAAAAAAAAAAAAAAAAAAAAAAAAAACAAAGAAAGATCTATAAAATGGGTTTCAACAAAAAAAAAAAATTATAAAATAGGCCAGATCGGGCCCACCCATGGTTTGCCTACTTATCGTCCATTGTTCGTGTCATGTCGCCAACTCTCTTTATACATCACTGGTCTTCAATTTCCTTTCTGAAAGAGGACATACGCTTTCATTTGTATGCAATGGGGAGGTTGAACTCAGCATGAGGAGAGGATCGCTTGGAATTTAGACCGGAGAGGTGGATTTTGTAGAGAGGAGGAATTAGGCATGAGCTGTTGGACAAGTTATTGGCATTTAATGCTGGGCCAAGAACTTGTTGGGGAAAAGAAGTGGCTTTCAAGTAAATGAAAACAGTTGCAGCCGTTGTAATACTTGACTACAAGGTTCATGTGGTGGAAGGTCACCCTATAAGACCTTCTAATGAAACATGGATTGACGGTGAAGCTCACTAAGGGAAGGCTATAAGTGGACACATGACAGGGAACATCATAGCTAGAAACTGCAAATCCGTTTATACTGAACATATATGAGTATATATCAACTGCTTACTATCACCCATTCATCTCCTAACGAACTAGTAGTCACATGTAGGATGGCCTTGACATCATTGGTACTCTCCTCAACAACGTCTGCCCACTACTTGTGACATTTTCCCCACCACCTTTATTTCTCAGCTTTGGATAGTCTTATATGCCTCTTTTCGTGACACTCAAAATACTTCATGCAACCCTTAGATTTTTTGTGTTGCGATTTCGATCTACTTTTAGCTTTGCTACTAGGTCCTTGATCTTGATCTCTACCTTGCATCGTTAGTCCACATGGTACATCTTGCGTTGAACCGTCATATCGTAATTTTATCTACCACTCATTAGGGAGTAGGGCGGATTTTATCTCAAGAGAGGTAATTGTAGTGCAGCCCTGTAATAGTGAGTCAATAAGTGCTCCCATGATTTCAATAGAAACGCTAACAACATCATACCTTGTTTTTCATCGTCCAGGATTTCCTCGACATTCTCCAACTCCATCATGAGTTTGTTAAACTCATTTAGTGGGCTTTGATGGATGTACATTTGACATAATAAAATGAAAAAAAAATTATATTTAGCATTTATAATCAATTGTTCAAACTTTTCATTGTATAAAGAACGTGAAGTTTTGCCCACAACGCTGCGGCATCCTTCTTCTCGACCACCTCTATTAACACCTCATTCGATAGATTTAACAAAATTATACTCATTGCCATCCTCATTAGCTCATCCTTTTCAACATCTTTCATTTGTTTCAAGCAACTTTTCCTTGCTCTCTAATGCCTTGGCAAAACTTAAGTTATTAATAACGTCTCCATCTTGATGCTCCACAATCCAAAGTTGTTCCTTTTATTAAATTTCTCGACTTCAAATTTCGTTTCAGACATAATTATTAAGTCTTAGCTCTGATACCAATTATTATAAAAACAGAACAGGTCTTTGTAAATATATTGGGACACTAAATTTTCAGAGAAAATTAAAATGATGAATGATAAATGACACGAGGGAATTTCGTTGTTTGGTCCAAATGTCGAAACTTACATCCACGGGGAGAATAATTGCCATTAATCCATTAATTAAAAAGAGAATACACAATTATAATCACTTACACACTCAGATATTTCCCAACCCTAGAATTATTCTCCATGCCCATTATTTATAACACAAATCTTACAACACACACCCAAGAAAGAGAGTGTCCTCCCCGATTAGACAACTGAAGAAAATAAAAGAGATTAACAAAGTGCCAGACATAAACTCTTTTTTATTTTCTTTTGTTTTTTTCTTCTTCCTGTGGTCATAAGTGTTGGAGAAAACTTTTTTGATGTTTTGAAGTTGACAAAACTTATCCAAAGTCTATTATGAAGAATTCCAGACTTTTGTGTCAAAGTCTGAAGACTCCTAGACTTTGTGTCAAAGTCTGCTCACTCTGACAAATTCCAGACTGAACACAAGTGAAGAATGAAGACTTATCCAAACGCAGGATTATCTATCTTTCTTCAAGGGTTTGGTTTGTAGAGGTTATATATGGTATTCTGGTTGAAAATATCACCTACAAGATAGATTATCTTTATTGGAATCAATTTATATACATCAAATCTTTTTGGAAGGCAAGTAAATTTGAAAAGAATCTACTTATGGAAATTAAGATCCTGATTATATGGGCGAACATGATTGACAGGCTTTCATCACAATCTTCAAACGGCTCAAGATCTCCTTGATTGATTCCATCCAACGGGTTGATTGGAAGAATTCATTTGGAAAGTGTCAACGGTCAAGAAGGCATTAAGGAGTATTTAAGGAGGACTCTTTAGTTGTTTGATAGAGTGTGTGAAAGAGAAATTCCAAAGTCTGAAACTTCCCACTTTCTTGTTACTTCTTACACTGAGCTCAAAGTTGTATTCAAAAGGAGATTTATAGTGTGACTACGTGAGAGAGCAGTTGATACTCTTCACTGTGAAGTTGAGATCACAAATTGTAATTTTTCTTTTGATTCTTAATGAAAACCAGCCAGGAGACTGTTAGCATGGGAGAGTGGACGTAGGCTTGATCTATGCCAAACCACTATAAATTTTGTGTTCTTATTCTCTTCCCTGAACTTCTTTATTTTGTTCGTAGTTCTATTTAACTGCTAAAGTCTGAACTCGCTCAAAGTCTGTTATTCTTCAGACTCAGTTTCAAAAGTAAAATATTTTTACTGTTCTTTGTGAAATTTTTTTTTACACCTATCTACCATCTCTAGGTGTTCATATTAGCACTTACAATTGGTATAAGAACTTGTGTGCTTAATTATTGAAGTGTTTTACTTCTAAGCTAAAGATCCTCTATGGCTAGTATTTTGGCTCTAGGTTTGGTTGAATGTCAGAGTAACATTAGACCCCCTTACTTCGATGGAAATGAGTACAATGTATGGAAGAACAAGATGAAGGCATTTCTCAAATCCAGAGATCCTCTGGAGTGGGATGTTATAGAAAAATGGAGCAACCCTACAACATTAGCTTCAAACCAAGGAAAAGAAATCATTGATGCTGACGAAGCAACACGAGTTGAATTTACCAAGAGACAAGCTCTTGATGCGAAAGCAATCTACTCCTTATACTATGCCTTATCTCCTACTGAGTATAATCGAATTTCTTCTTGTGAAACAGCAAAAGAAGTTTGGGACAGATTACATGTTACCTACGAAGGGACTGACCGTGTGAAGGAAACCAAAATAAACATTCTACTCGGATAGTATGAAGCTTTCAAAATGAAGCCTGGAGAATCTATTACTGATATGTTCAGTCGCTTTACAGAGATTGTAAATGGCCTAGCTTATCAAGGTCAGCCAATCTCAGGACCAATGAAAGTCAACAAGCTGCTGCATGGGCTTTCGAAAGACTGGAATCATGTGAAGACTTCAATTAGAGAAACCCAGAGGATCATGCCTTTATCAATTGATGAACTAAGGCACGCTTCAGTCATACGAAATGGAACAAATAAATGATGAAGAAGATTCTAAAGGTAAGAAGTCAACTGCTTTAAAGTCTAACATTGATTGTGATGATACAGATTCGGATGATGATATGGACGATGAGGAGCTGACACTTATGATCAAGAAATTCAGAAAGCTGAATAGAAAGGGAAGAAGATTCGACTGGAAGAAACAAAGCACGCAAAATTTCTAGAAGAGACCGATTGAGGACAATGAAACCAACAAAGATGTGATATGTTTCGAATACAATAAAAATGGGCATATCAGGCCTAACTATCCTCTATTGAAGAAGAAGAAAGGAGAAACTAAGAAGTACAAAAATGCACTCAAAGTTGAAACTTGGAGTGACATCGAGTGTGAGGAAAGCAAAGAAAAATATGCCAACATATGTCTGATGGCTCATTCCGACTCAGACTCAGAATCAGAAACAGACTCTGATTCAGACTTAGACAAAGAAATGGAGGCTAGTGATTTAAAAATTCTTGTCAAAGTCTCTAAATACATAGATGAACTTTGTTTCAGTTTCAAATCCTCTCTTAAAAGGATTTCTGAACTAAAAAGGGAAAATTCTAAGCTTAGGCAACAATAATTTTTTTGGAAAGAAAAGTTTGAAAGTCTGAATACAAGTTTTGATAGTTTGAAAGAAAATTCAGATTATCTCTCGAAGGGAAATGCTATTTTGAAAAAGGACATTTCAAGTATTACAGAAAGATTTTCAAAAGGATCCAAAAAATTGGAGAAAATTCTTTCAACTTAAATACCCTACTTTAATAAATCTGGTTTGGGTATGACTTCAGAAACTGTTCCATTAATTGATTTTCCTAAAGTAAAAGAGAGAATTAGACAAAGACCTACAAGGGCATTTTACAAAAATCACTTTAAAAAAGTTTTTGTAAAACCTATTGGCCGAAGTGCACTCGGATGTTCAAGTATAACGGTTCAAAACATTTCGAGAAAGAATGTCCTAAGGTTTGGAGACCAGTTAAGAAGGACTGAGCTAAGACTGTTTTTAATACTAACCCTCCTGGACCCAAGAAAATCTAGGTACCAAAAAAAGTTTGAATTTTTTTTTTATCACAGGTCACTATCAAAAGGAAGATCAAATGGTATTTGGATAGTGGTTGTTCGAGGCATATGACAAGAGACTCAAGTTGTTTTATAAAGCTTGTTAGACTAAATGGAGGAAAAGTATCTTTTGGAGGAAACAACAAAGGAAAAATTTGTAGGATGTGGAACTGTGAAGATTGATAGCTTGATTATTAACAACGTTTCCTTGGTGGAAGGTTTGAACTATAATTTGCTGAGCATAAGTCAGCTTTGCGATACTGACTTCAGAATAAACTTCCAAGAAGGCACTTGTTCTGGAACGAGTCAAGACTTCTCTCAATCTTTCACTGGGTGAAGGCATGTCAACATTTACCTTCTGGATGTAAACTTATAAAACTCTCAATGTCTTATTTTTATTCAAGATTAAGCAAGTTTATGGCATCAGAAACTTGGTTATGTTAACATAAAACGGATTGCCAAGATTTCATCTAAAAAGCTTGTTCGAGGATTTCCTAATCTGGCTTACCAGAAGAATGAGTTATGCATTCCCAGTGTCTTGAGGAAAATAGGTTAGAAGCTCTTTTAAACCTGTGAAGCAAGTTTCTACAAGTCGAGTTCTACAGCTTCTTCATATGGACCTTTTTGGTCCAACTAGAACTCAAAGCATTGGTGGAAAGAAATATTGTCTAGTAATTGTGGATGATTACTCTCGCTTCACTTGGGTTTACTTTCTGACAAGTAAGTCTGAAACCTTCTCCTATTTCTTGAAGTTTGCTAAGAAGGTTCAGAATGAAAAGGGGCATGCTATTTCGAGCATACGAACTTACCATGAGGGTAAGTTTGAGAATTTGACTTTGCTAAGTTCTGTGATGAATCTAGTTTTCAGCATGTTTTCTTTTCACCATACACTCCAAAACAAAATGAGGTTGTGGAAAGGAAAAACAGATCCTTACAAGAGATGGCCATACTCTCTTGATAGAGAGCAAAATACCCTCTCGATTTTGGGTAGAAGTAGTTTCTACATCTTGCTATATTATCAATAGAGTATTCTTGAGACCTATCTTAGAGAAAACTCCTTATGAAGTATATAAAGGAAAGAAGCCTACCGTTTCTTACTTTCATGTCTTTGGTTGTAAATGTTTTATTCTGAAGAATGGGAATGATCGATCTGGAAAGTTCGAGGAGAAATTAGACGAAGAATCTTCCTTGGCTATTCGATTTCAAGCAAAGCTTACAGAGTCTTTAACAAAAAGACTCAATCTGTGGAAGAATCTACGAACGTCAAGTTTCAGGATAATGTGGAAAATTTACCAGATCAGACTCAACTTGAAGAGTCTGAACCCGTTCCAGACTTTACAAAATCCATTTCCCCCGAAGAGGTTCAGACTTCTAGAGAATATCAACAAGCCAAACGAGAAGATTCAACCGATGCAGAGGATCAACCAACTTTCAAACCAAGCAGCAACTGAAAGCACAAGTCAAGTCATCCCAAAGAACTCATCATTGGCAACATTGATGAAAGAGTTCGCACCAGATCTAAAGGAAGAAAAGAGTCCAGTGCTCTAACACTTGTTTATAAGATAGAACCAAAAGGAGTAGACAAAGCCTTATCTGATGAAAGCTGGATAGAAGTTTTGCAGGAAGAACTCAAATAATTTAGTATCAACGATGTATGGGAGCTGATTCCAAAACCCAAAGGAAAATTCATTATTGGAATGAAATGGATTTTCAGGAACAAAATAAACGAGAATGGAAAAGTGGTAAGAAACAAAGCAAGACTCGTGACAAAATGTTATACACAGGAAGAATGGATAGACTATGACAAGACCTATGCACTAGTAGAAAGGTTAGAAGCAATTAGATTATTACTTGCTTTTGCTTGTTATAAAAATTTCAGGCTATTCCAGATGGATGTCAAAAGTGCATTCATAAATGTGTTTATACAAGAAAAAGTCTATGTGGAATAACCACCAAGATTTGAAGATCCAAGAAAGCCAGACTTAGTTTACAGACTGAAAAATGCATTGTATGGATTGAAGCAAGCACCTCGAGCATGGTATGAAAGATTGAGTAAGTTTCTAACTCAAAATGGTTTTGAAAAAGGAAATGTTGAACTCAAAATGGTTTTGAAAAAGGAAATGTTGATACTACATTGTTTATAAAGAAAGAAGGAAAAGACTTTCTACTGGTACAAATTTATGTAGATGATATTATTTTTTGTTCTCCTAACGAAAGTCTCTACAAGAAATTTTCAAGATCTATGCAAGACAAATTCGAGATGAGCATGATGGGTGAGTTAACCTTCTTTTTGGGATTGCAAGTCAGACAATCGAAGAAAGGTATATTCATTCACCAAGAAAAATATGCCAAAGATTTCATCAAGAAATTTGGGTTAGAGAATTGCAAGAAAACAGAGACACCAATGTCAAGTTCTTCGAAACTGGACAAGGATGAAGAAGGGAAGAAAGTAGATCAGAAGCTATATAGAAGCATGATCAGTTCACATCTACCTTACTACTTCTAGCTCTGATATTCTATTCGGTGTACATGTGTGCTAGATTTCAATATGATCCTAGGGAATCTCATTTAAATGCTATAAACCGCATCATCAAATATGTTGTGACTTGTCCAAAGCTGGGTCAGTGGTATCCAAAAGAATGAGACATTACTCTTCTTGGACATTCAAACACTGATTTAGCAAGTTGTAAAGTGGATAGAAAAAGCACATCTGGAACCTGTCAACTGCTGGGAAATATGTTGGTATCTTGGTTCTCAAGGAAGCAAAGTATTGTAACTTTATCAACAGCATAAGCAGAGTATGTTGCTCTTGGGAGTTGTTGCTCTCAAATCTTATAGATAAGACAACAACTAAGAGACTTTGGAATTGAAGAATCGTGTACCGAGATCAAATGCGACAACACCAATGCTATTAATCTCACCAAGAATCCAATTCTTCATTCAAGGGCAAAGCATATAGAGATTCGGCATCACTTTATAAGTGATCATGTCCAAAATGGGGAGATTATGATTCAGTTTATTGATTTGAAGAATCAGCTGACAGACATCTTTACAAAGCCTCTGGAGAAAAATTTATTTGAGTCTATTCATCACAAGCTGAATATTATTTCTCCTCTGGAGTAAAGTCTGAAATTGGTCACTCAGAATGTCCAGAAGCTACTTCAGTAAAGAATATCTTGAATCCAGGTATTTTTAATTTTAGTATGAAAATTCTGAACAGGTTTGTTTGTATTCAAATCATTGCTTATTTTATTTTTAAAAGTTATCTTTTTCGAATTTTAAATTTTTGGCAGTTTTTATTTTCAGTATGTTTCGAAAAAGGCAATTTCTTTTTCCTTATGACGGTTCAAATACCTCTTTTCATTGTGACCTTTCATTTTCTTACTAAACCCTTTTGTATTTCTTTCGAGCACTTCATTTCAAACCCTAAAATACAGACTCTCTTCTCTCTCGTTTTTATTCTCAAGTTTGTTCTGCAAGTTTCGATCTTTTTTACTCGAACCTGTATGTGAAATCTTCCAAGCCTACAAACATGTCTTACCAAAGGAAATCCTCTCAGATTGCAAGCAAGGGGCCTTGGAATTGCCAGAAGGGTAGACACATTTCGATCTCACTGAGGAAGATTCTCCGTGCAACTCTCCACAGAAAACTTCACAAAATTCCGCGTCAACCATTGGAAGAGGAAGTCGTGGAAGACGTAGAACCTCTCAGAACCTCGAGACCCTAGGTTCTTTATAAGCTTTACACTCATTTGAAGCAAGGTGATACTCTTATGACTTTTATCGATGAGTTTCTAAGAGAAAAATGATATAAGAACGAGACTCTGTTCTTAAGAAGGATGGAACCGTTGGGTGTAGCGCCGAAAGGGTCGGCAGACAATGCCTTTCTTTATTTTCTTGTAGATCCTAGGTTCAGTTCTGATCATCCTGAAAACAAGGATGATGATTAGCGGTTTTATTCGAATTTTCAAACCAAAATAGGTATTGCTGCTGATGTTCCTAGAGAGAGAACGGATTGTTTCGTTCTAAGGAGCACAAAAATGTTTACTCACAAATGCTGAAGAGAGGGGTGATGAACCATCGAATTGTTGATTTTGATTTCTTAGACTCAATCAAGGTTAACTTGCGGGAGAAGTTAGCCTTCCTTCAATTTGAGAATTTCTGTTCTGAGACAACTGTTGCATATCCAGAGTTGACTGATTTTTCTTTTCGAATTTGTCTTTTCTTGACCAGAATCGAATCCACTTTACTGTGTGTGATAAAGCTTATGTGGTGGATGTTGACACACTGGCAGACATTATTGGGGTGGAAATGAGTGGTTTTCAACCAATCAATGTCTCTTTTGGTCAAGCAATGAGATTTCTTGTTAATGACATATTACTAGAAGGAGGCATCACTTATTCTAGACTGTCAGCCTCAAATGTTCTATTACACAAAGTTGTCATTAATTGCATTAGACTAAAGGCTGCATCAAAAACAGATGTTTCCAGATTCAAAGCAAGACTCATGTTTGCTATCTGTAATGGGATGAGATTTTCACTCCCTCATACTATCCTGATACACATGTACGGAATAGTTATGAAGGACAAATGACAATTGTCTTATTCTGCGTTGGTTACAAAGTTATTTAGACATTTTCAAATCGAGTTTCCCGCCTCACTTTGCTCTCGAACCGTTGCTCCTATGGTAATAGGACTAAAGATTATTTCAAAGATGAGGTTGAAAGATCTGAACAAGGCTATTGAGCGCTTGAAGAAGGAATTGTCAAGCAAAACCAAGGAAGATTTTGTTGGAAGAAAGAGGAAAGGTAAAGAAGTTGTGCATGAACCTATAAAGAAGAGGAGATCACTTATCCTACAAGACGAAAAGGATGAAGATAATTTTACAATTTCTGCCATTGCCTTAAAGAATCTTCTAGATTTTGTTGGTTCTGAGAAACCATTGGAAAGAGAAGAAAGAGAAAGAGAAGAAACAGAGCCAGAAGAAGAAGAAGAAGGAGAAGTAGAGAAGGAAGAAGTAGCAAGAGAAGAAGACACAAGAGTTGAAGAATAAAAAAAGGTCATGAGGATGACTCTTATGAAGCAACAGTTGCAATATCTTTATCTGAGGATTCAAAAGCAACTAGGAGTGGATTTGTAGGAGTACGTATAGAGAAAGAACATCACTCTCGTTCTGAAAACGAGAAGACTCAAGAAGAATGAATCTTTTCTTCACCTGTAGGCAAAGAAACAGGGGGAGCTGTTGAGAAAATATGAACTTCTTCTCCTCTTTTTGCGAGTGATGGCATCAATCGATCTCCTGCAGACCCAGAAGATGACTATGCTTCCGAAGCTGACATTGAAGAATCTACTCCGAGTCATGGGGCTAGACAAGTTGATGTTCCCTCGTTTTTGAACTCTCCACGAATTCAATTTGCTGAAGCTAGTGCACAGACTGAACCAAATGCTGACTATCCAAGGATGATGGAACTCATTTTGGAAGTTAAAGCTTAGCAATACGCCATGGAGATTGAGATTCAGAAACTTCATACTGTGTTGAGATCCTCTTCTGACTTACACACTAGAAAAGTACAGTCTTTAGACACTCAGGTACAGACTTTGAATCAATAAGTATCTTAGACTGTGGCCAAGAATGATTAGACTATTCAGATTCGAAGACTGTTCAAACTCAAGTCGAGAATGTTCATCGCAAGTGCTAGAAGGTTGAGGAGGCAATGCAGTCCATGGGGGATTTCCAACTAGTTCGAGTTCCTCGTCAACCTTGAATCCATTTCTCCGATTTTTGCTGTTGACAAAAAGGGGAGAATATTGCAGATTTGTTTTTTAAACTTATTTTTTTAACTTTTTGCAGATTTGATTTGAATTTGTTTGATGTTTTGAACACTTATACTCTGCAGCAATTCTTGTGGTAATGATGCTTGTGGATGTGGATGCTTAAATCTTGATCTTGATGCGTGTCTGATTTTTTTCAAGATTAACATGTTTTATGTAGTTGTAGAATCAATGCTATCTAGATCCTTAACTAATTGTTTTTACAAGATATCATGTACTGCTAAGAGCTGTTTTGCATATTATAAATCTTTACATTTGCAGGGAAGTTTTGTTACCATAAAAAATGGGGAGATTGTTGGAGAAAACTCCTTTGATGTTTTGAAGTTAACAAAACTTATTCAAAGTCTATTTTAAAGAATTCCAGACTTCTATGTCAAAGTCTGAACACTCCCAAACTTTGTGTCAAAGTCTGCTCACTTTGACAAATTCCAGACTGAACACAAGTGAAGAATGAAGACTTATCCAAACGCGGGATTATCTATCTTTCTTCAAGGGTTCGGTTTTAGAGGTTATATATGGTCTTCTGGTTGGAAATATCACCTACGAGATTGATTATCTTTATTGGAATCAATTTAGATACATCAATCTTTTTGGAAGGCAAGTAAATTTGGAAAGAATCTACTTACACAAACCAAGATCCTAATTGTATGGACGAACATGATTGACGGGCTGTCATCACAATCTTCAAATGGCTCAAGATCTCCTTGATTGATTCTGTCTAACGGGTTGATTGAAGAGTTCATTTGGAAAGTGCCAACGGTCGAGAAGGCATTAAGGAGTATTTAAGGAGGATTCTCTAGTTGTTCGATAGAGTGCGTGAAAGAGAAATTCCAAAGTCTGAAACTTCCCACTTTCTTATTACTTCTTACACTGAGCTCAAAGTTGTATTCAAAAGAGAGAGATTTATAGTGTGACTACGTGAGAGAGCAATTGATACTCTTCACTGTGAAGTTAAAATCACAGATTGTAATTTCTCTTTTGATTCCTAGTGAAAACCAGCCACGAGGCTGTCAGCATGGGAGAGTGGACGTAGGCTTGATTTAAGCCGAACCACTATAAATCCTGTGTTTTTATTATCTTCACTGAACTTCTTTGTTTTGTTCGTAATTCTATTTAACTGCTAAAGTCTAAACTCGCTCAAAGTCTATTATTCTTTAGACTCAATTTCAAAAGTAAAATATTTTTACTATTCTTTGCGAAAGTTTTTTTTTACATCTATTCACCCCCTTCTAGTTGTTCATATTGGCACTTACAATAAGAGCTTCCAACGAGCTCTGTATACGTATACTCAATCACAAGCCCCACCTTTGTATTGATATAATGCTAAAATGGGGGCCTTCATCAATGTTGTTGCAAAGCATGTAGATAATTCAACAAAAAGAAGACGAGCTTGTGTGTCCCATTAATTAATGCCCAATTTTGTGAAGTTCTCGACCACACGATGTTCACTTGAATGCTATAGCTTTTTTTCAACCACTTAACTACCATACTTTCTAAAATAACATTCATTTGAGTGCTATAATTTTGAATTGATCACTAAGTACTATAACTTTTAGAAAATGTTCTTCCAAGTGTTGGAAATCCGACATGAAATAGCACTTGTGGTGAACGTTTTTAAAAAGTCGTGGTTTTCAAGTGATTAATTTAAAAGTTATATAACCTTCAAATGATCGCAAAAAAATAAAAAAAAACAATAAAATAATGGCATCAAGTGAGCGTTGTTTATAAGTTATGACACTCAAGGAATTGAAAAAAAAAAATAATGGCACTCAAGTGAGAGGCGTATGAAAGTTATAATACTTATAGTATCTTTTTTTCCTTATCGGTTCAAACAAAAGTCAAAGAGGCAGTTGAACTTTGTCTATTTGGCCAGACTCACTTTGGATCGTGTTTAACCAACGGACTCAAATTCAACATACAATTTTTTATAGGACATGCATTAATTCACAAGTGGACATGAGTAAAAAGGAAATTCACGCCACTTTAGCCAACCCGAGAATATTTTCTTCTACCGGTCGCATTAGAAAGGCAAGCAAAAAAAAGATAAAAAAGAATAAAGCTTACCTGACCGTCTCCCTACAATGACGGATTGACAGTCAAACATAGTCCACAAGCAAATTTTGAGGAAATCGTGGACTTCCTCAAACGGTTTATTTTTTATTCTATTTTTCTTATTTCTTTTTGGAGAGTTGTATAATTCTTTATTGCAAGCTCAAATTGAGAAACAAATCAAAGTAATAATATTCACGCAATAAAAACGGTGATTGCTGCTTGAGGAATCGCTCGTCCTCGACAACCGTTGCCTGGGGGTCACACATCCTGGGCGACCGTCGCCTAGGTCGTGTGACCCATGGCATCGCATATTGTCGCACGACCTTAGGTGACGCTGTCTGGGTCGCTCGACCTTAGGTGACTGCCGCCTAGGTCATGCAACCTAGGGCGTCGCTTGAGGTCAAGCGATCTCAAGTGAGGCAACTCGGCGACCAAATCTGGCCATTGGCGGTTGGCCAGCGGCTGAACTCTATCGGATTAATTTTGATTTTAATTTTTTTTAATAAAAAACCTTTGCAAATGTGAGTTTTACCAAATGGCATTTAAACCAAAAATATCTTCCAATGCACTTTAAAATTATAATTTGCCAAACACGATAGTATTTTGGAAAATCCATTTCATTTAAAGGTATTTGCATTTTTTCAAAGTCATTTCCCCAAAGCCGAACCAAACGTTTGGTACGACTTTGGAGAAATACATAGGCCCTATTTGGAATTTTTCGAAACGATTTTTTGGAGCTTTGGCTTAAACACCATTTGATAAAACTTATATTTGCAAAGGGTTTTTATAAATTAAAAAAAAAAAAGAATTAAAATTAATCCGGCAAAACTCAACTGCCGACCAATCGTGTTCGGCCACTAGCCGCACGGTAGCCTTGCCTAAGGTCACAGGACCTCAAGCAACGCCCTAGGTCACATGACCCAAGTGGCGGTCACTTGAGGTAAAGCGACCCAAGTGGCGCCGCTTGAGGTCGCACGACCCAGGCGGTGGTTGCCGTTCTTATCGTGTGAATATGATTTCTTTGATTTGTTTCTCAATTTGAGCTTGCAATAAAACTTGAGGAAGTCCATGGTTTCCTCAAAAATTGCTTGTGGCCCGTATTTGACTGTCACTCCGTCATTTTACAAAGGATGGTCAGCTAAGTTTTATTCCCTTTTTTTTTTTGCTTGCCTTTCTAATGCTATCGACAGAAGGAAATATTCACCAGTTGGCTAATGTGGCGTGAATTTCTTTCTTACTCACGTCCACTTATGAATTAACTTGTGCGGTTAAAAATTTTATCTCGAGTTTGAGTCCGTTGATTAAACATGATCCAAAGTGAGTCCGACCAAATAAGCGAAGTTATGACACTTATAGTATCCTTTTCCCAAAAAAATTTGCAATTTTGTTTATTTGGTCGGAGCAAGTTCAAAAGAAATTAAAGAAACAGTTCAATTTTGTTTATTTGGTCGGACCCTTGCAAGTTAAAAAAAAATTAAAGAAACAGTTCAATTTTGTTTATTTGGTCGGACTAACTTTGGATCGTGTTTAATCAACGGACTCAAACTCAAGATACATTTTTTGTCAAGACATGCATTAATTGATAAGTGGACACAAGTAAAAAAATAAAAAATTCACGCCAAATTAGCCAACCGATGAATATTTTCTTATGTTAGTAAGCATTAGAAAGGCAAGCCAAAAAAAGAAAAGAAAAAAGAATAATGCTTAGCTGACCGTCCTCCGTAAAATGACGGAGTGACTATCAAATATGGCCCACAAGAAATTTTTGAGGAAACCATGGACTTCCACAAACGGTTTGATTTTTACTCTATTTTTCTTTTTTGAGATTTGTATGATTTTTTTATAGCAAGCTCAAATTGAGGAAAAAAATCAAAGTAATAATATTCACGCAATGAGAAACAAATCCTACAATAATATTCAAATGATAAAAAATATATGAAAAACTTAGTTGCAACTTTTAAAAGAGAGGACCGACTAATAAAAAGTAGTGGATATTATTCTCTGGCCAAAGAAAAGTTTACGTGGATATTGTTCCCAAATAAAAAAGCTTAATAACTCAAAAAATAGGAATGTAATTATCTTTTTTTTTTTGGGCCGAATGCGTAATTATCTTTTATGCATTGAACTTCCAATTTTGTGATTTTGTAAGTGAATAAGTCATAACTATGAAGAAAGGTTCATTAATTTCTACTTTTCTTATTGGCAGAAAGTAAGAGGTATTCATAATTGTCGAATTTTAGTTTGCATCTATAAATTTTAGACATATGATTCTTAATTTTTTTTTTTGTCTAATCTTGTTCAGATGGATGGAGTTCATATTGACAGCAACTTTGCTAATGAAAATAATGGTGGTGATGAAGACAAGATGAACAATGCAATTGAAGATGCTATCCATGAAAGCGTCACCATACCAAAGAACGTGAAAATCACATCTTGCATAGGTATGGAATTTAATTGTTCTGATGAGGTTTATGCATTTTATAACTATTATGCTAAAGAAGTGGGATTTGGCATTAGAGTGTTAAACTCTTGTAAAAGGAAAGGCAAGAAGGAAAATTGTGGTGTGGTATTTTGTTACGGTTGTCAATGGTACAAGTTCAAAAAGGAGTCGGTTAAGTCAAGACCAAGAAAAAGCTGTGGTCAGCCTCAGAAGTGGAAAATAACAAAAGTTGTTAAAGAAGGAGGAAATGAGAATTTAAATTTTGAAAAAAAAAAAAAAAAAGGGATGTTAGAAATCATGTTGCAAAGTACAAAAGGTTGAGATTGCAGAAAGGAGATAGGCAAGTACTTTTCAATTATTTTTCAACCATGTAGTTGAAAAATTCCAATTTTATTATGTGCTTGATTTGGATGATGAGCAGAGACTATATGACATCTTTTGAGCAGACGCACGATCAAGAGATGCGTATAAATATTTTGGAGATGTAGTCACATTTGATACCACTTATTTGAAAGCAATGTTCGAGACTAAATCGTCCTTGCACTTTCAATGCCAGTCGACCTCCCGCCACCCACTGTCGGTGTCATCTCTCCTCCTCTCTTCTATATATTACTAGACTTCCAAAACCTTCTCACAGAGCGAGAGAGAGAGAGTGTGTGTGTGTGTGTGGGAAGCTTCAATGGCATTGATAGGTTTCTTGGAGATATTCTTGGCCTGGATTTGCTTTGCGGTCATTCGTCTCCTCAGCAAAAGCGATGATGGGTTCCCCAGGAACTGGCCGCTCGTGGGGATGCTACCGGCGCTCTTCCTCAACCTGAGCCACGTCCACGACTGGGCCACCGGCGTTGTTGAGCGGAGCCACGGCAACTTTTTCTTCCAGTTACTCTGGTTTTCCGGCATGGACATGCTGGTCACTGCTGATCCAGCCAACGTCCACTACATCATGAGCGCCAACTTTGGGAACTTCCCGAAAGGGCCCGAGTTCAAGAGGGTGTTTGACATTTTGGGTGACGGAATCTTCAACTCCGACTCCAATCTGTGGAGTACGCAAAGAAGGGTCGCTCGGGTGTTTATGAAAGACCAACGGTTCCATCGGTTCTTGTCGTCGACCACTGGGGACAAGGTGGAGAATGGTCTGCCCAGAGTGCTCGACGAATTGTCTCAGAGAGGTGTTACGGTGGACTTGCAGGATTTGTTTCGGAGGTTCACCTTTGATTCCGCTTGCAGATTCGTCGTGGGGTTCGACCCTGGCAGCTTGTCGGTTGAATTCCCAGAAGTCCCAATTTCCAAGACAATGGGTGAGGCCGAGGAGGTGATTTTCTATCGCCACTTGTACCCCAAGTGGTTCGGTACTCTGCAGAGGTTGTTGGGGATTGGACTGGAGGAGAAACTGAGAAGAGATTGGGAAGATATAGACCAAATTCTAGGGAATTACATAGCGATGAAGAGAGTTGAACTGAGAGAAGGAACCAGCAAAGTGAAGGGAGATGAGAATGGTGCAGATTTATTGACATCGTATATGGTGGAAAATGAGATATTGGGCGCCTTAGAATGCAATGACAAGTTCCTTAGGGACACGATTTTGAATTTCATGAGTGCGGGGATAGAAACTACTGGTTCAACTCTCACGTGGTTTTTCTGGGCTCTTTCCACGAACCCGTCTGTTGAAATGAGAATAAGACAGAGGAGATAAGATCTGTAGTCCCGAAGGAAGAACAAAATCTTAGGGTTTTCAATATTAGTGAGCATATGCACAAGATGGTTTATTTACATGGCGCATTGTGCGAATCTTTGAGGCTGTACCCATCGGTTCCATTTCAATACAAGTGCCCTACAAAGCCCGATGTCCTTCCTAGTGGACACAAGGTTGATCCTGGCACAAAGATACTCGTCCTTATGTATGCAATGGGGAGGATGATATCAATATGGGGAGAGGATTGTTTGGAATTTAGGCCGGAGAGGTGGATTTCGGAGAGACGAGGAATTAGGCACCAGCCCTCTTACAAGTTCATTCCATTTGGTGCTGGACCACGAACTTGTTTGGGAAAAGATGTTGCCTTCACTCAGATAAAAATGGTCGCAGTCACTGTAATACATAAGAGGTTCATGTTGTGGAACATCACCCTGTGAGACCTTCAAATTCTGTCATATTTCACATGAAACATGGATTGAAGGTGAAGCTCGCTAGGCGAAGGCTTTAAGTGTTGATTAAATGTTGTTACAGAGCATGAAGATATTTCAACAAAAAGAAGACAAGCTTGTGTGTCCCACTAATTAATGCCAAATTTTGTGAAGTTCTCGACCATAACTTTTTTCACCACTTAACTACCACAACCTCTAAAAACATTCTTTTGAGTGTTATAATTTTGAATTGACCACTAGGTACTGTAACTTTTAAAAAGTGTTCATCCGAGTATTTGAAATCTGACATGATATATCACTTGTGGGAACATTTTAAAAAAAATTGTGGCCTTCAAGTGATTAATTGAAAGTTATATAACCTTCAAATTGCAAAAAAAAAAAAAAAAGTAATGGCATGAAGTGAATGCCGTACATAAGTTGTGCTACTCAAGGAATTGAAAAAAAAAATATGGCACTCAAGTGAGAGGCGTATGAAAGTTATGGCACTTGTGATATCTTTTTCCTTGCGGGTTAAAACAAATTCAAAGTGGCAGTTGAATTTTGTTTATTTGGTCGGACTCACTTTGGATCGTGTTAAATCAACGGACTCAAACTCGAGAGACAATTTTTAACAGGACATGCATTAATTGATAAGTGGACATGAGTAAAAAACAAATTCATGCCACATTAGCTAACCAATGAATATTTTCATCTGTTGGTAGCATTAGAATGACAAGCCAAAAGACAAAAAGAATAAAGCTTAGATGACTGTCCTCCGTAAAATGACGAAATGACAGTTAAATATGGGCCATGAGAAATTTTTGAGGAAACCATGAACTTCCTCAAATGATTTCATTTTTACTCTATTTTTCTTTTTTTCTTTTTTGGGATTTGTATAATTCTTTATTGCAAGTTCAAACTTAGAAACAAATCAAAGTAATAATATTCACACAATAAAAATGACGACCGCCACTTGAGGGTTTGCTCGTCCTCGCTAACGGCCGCCTCGAGGTTGCACGACCTCATGCGGCACCACCTAGGTCGCTCAACCTCAAATGATCGTCACTTGGTGGCACCTGAGGTTGCGAGACCTCAGGCAAGGATGCCTAACGGCCAGATTTGGCCACCAACGGTTGGCTGGCAGCTGAACTCTGCCGAATTAATTTTGATTCTTTTTTAGAAAAGAATTAATAAAAGCCCTTTGTAAATGTAAGTTTTACCAAACGGTATTTAAATCAAAGTTATTTTTCAATGCACTTTAGAATTATAATTTGCCAAACACGATAGCATTTCCAAAAATCCTTTTGGCCTAAAGGTATTTACATTTTCTCAAAATCATTTCCCCAAAGCCGAACCAAATAGGCCTATATATACTCAATCACAAGCCCCTCCTTTGTACTGATATAATGCTAAAATGGATGCTCTTCATGAAATGTTGTTGCGGAGCCTCAAAATAATTCAACAAAAAGAAGACAAACTTGTGTATCCCATTAATTAATGCCCAATTTTGTGAAGTTCTCGACGACATGATGTTCTTTTAAATACCACAACTTTTTTTCGACCACTTAGCTACCATAACTTCTAAAAGACATTCATTTGAGTGCTATAATTTTCAATAGATCACTAAGTACTATAATGCTTTAAAAAAAATGTTCATCCAAGTGTTCGGAAATCCGATATGACATAGCACTTGCGGAGAACGTTTTTAAAAGTTGTGGGCTTCAAGTGATTAATTGAAAAGTCATCAAAACTTCATGTGATCAAAAAAAAAAAAAAAAAGTAATGGCTTCAAGTGAGCGCCTTACATAAGTTATGGTAGTTAACTGTTTAGTGATCAATTCAAAATTATAGCACTCAAATGAATGTTTTTTTAGGAGTTATGGTAGTTAAGTGATAGAAAAAAAGTTATGGTATTCAAGTGAACATTGTGTCGTCAGAACTTCACAAAATTTGACATTAATTAGTGGGGGACACACATTGAAGTATCTTCACGCTGTGAACAACATTTAATCAAGGGCCTCCAAAATCTTTTTGGGATCCTTCAACGAAAAGAAGACAAGCTTGTGTGTCCCACTAATTAATGCCAAATTTTGTGAAGTTCTCGACGACACGATGTTCATATGAATACCGTAACATTTTTCACCACTTAACTACCACAACCTCTAAAAACATTCATTTGAGTGTTATAATTTTGAATTGACCACTAAGTACTATAACTTTTAAAAAGTGTTCATCCAAGTATTTGAAATCTGACATGATATATCACTTGTGGGAACGTTTTTAAAAAATCGTGGCCTTCAAGTGATTAATTGAAAAGTTATATAACCTTCAAGTGATTGCAAAAAAAAAAAAAAAAAAAGTAATGGCATTAAGTGAATGCATACATAAGTTGTGCTACTCAAGAAATCGAAAAAAAATTATGGCACTCAAGTGAGAGGCATATGAAAGTTATGGCACTTGTGATATCTTTTTCCCTTGCAGGTTCAAACAAATTCAAAGTGGCAGTTGAATTTTGTTTATTTGGTCGGACTCACTTTGGATCGTGTTACATCAACGGACTCAAACTCAAGATACAATTTTTAACAGGACATGCATTAATTGATAAGTGGACATGAGTAAAAAACAAATTCATGCCACATTAGCTAACCAATGAATATTTTCATCTGTTGGTAGCATTAGAATGGCAAGCCAAAAGAAAAAACAATAAAGCTTAGATGACTGTCCTCTGTAAAATGACAAAGTGACAGTTAATTATGGGCCATGAGAAATTTTTGAGGAAACCATGAACTTCCTCAAATGGTTTCATTTTTACTCTATTTTTCTTTTTTTCTTTTTTGGGATTTGTATAATTCTTTATTGCAAGTTCAAACTCAGAAACAAATCAAAGTAATAATTTTCACACAATAAAAAAGACGACCGCCACTTGAAGGGTTGCTCGTCCTCACTAACGGCCGCCTCGAGGTCACGTGACCTCAGGTGGCACCACCTAGGTCGCTCAACCTCAGACGATCGTCACTTGGTGGCACTTGAGGTTGCGAGACCTCAGGCGAGGCTGCCGCCGACAGATTTGGCCACCAACGGTTGGCTGGCAGCCGAACTCTGCCAGATTAATTTTGATTATTTTTAAAAAAATAATTAATTAAAGCCCTTTGCAAATGTAAGTTTTACCAAGCGGTATTTAAATCAAGCTATTTTTCAATGCACTTTAGAATTACAATTTGCCAAACACGATATCATTTCCAAAAAACCTTTTGGCCTAAAGGTATTTGCATTTTCTCAAATCATTTCCCCAAAGCCGAAGCAAATAGGCCTATATATACTCAATCACAAGCCCCTCCTTTGTACTGATATAATGCTAAAATGGACGCTCTTCATTAAATGTTGTTGCGGAGCCTCAAGATAATTCAACAAAAAGAAGACAAACTTGTGTATCCCATTAATTAATGCCCAATTTTGTGAAGTTCTCGACGACACGATGTTCTTTTAAATACCATAACTTTTTTTTCGACCACTTAGCTACCATAACTTCTAAAAGACATTCATTTTAGTGCTATAATTTTGAATAGATCACTAAGTACTATAACTTTTTAAAAAATGTTCATCCAAGTGTCGGAAATCCGATATGACATAGCACTTGCGGAGAGCATTTTTAAAAGTTGTGGGCTTCAAGTGATTAATTGAAAAGTCATATAAACTTTATGTGATCACAAAAAAAAAAAAAAAGTAATGGCTTCAAGTGAGCGCCGTACATAAGTTATGACACTCATGGAATCAAAAAAAAAAAAATTATGGCACTCAAGTGTGTGGCGTATAAAAGTTATGATACTTGTAGTATCATTTTCCCTTGCAGGTTCAAAAAAAAAAAATCAAAGAAACAATTCAATTTTGTTTATTTGGTCAGACTCACTTTGGATCGTGTTTAATCAACAGACTCAAACTCGAGATAGAATTTTTGATAGGGCATGCATTAATTGATAAGTGGACACGAGTAAAATAAAAATAAAAATTTCACGCCACATTAGCCAACCGGTGAATATTTTCTTCTATTAGTCGCATTAGAAAGGCAAGCCAAAAAAAAAGATTAAAGCTTAGCTGATCATCCTCTGTGAAATGACGGAGTGACTATCAAATATGGGCCACAAGAAATTTTTGAGGAAACCATGGACTTCCTCAAACGGTTTCATTTTTACTCTATTTTTATTTTTTTGAGATTTGTATAATTTTTTATTGCAAGCTCAAATTGAGGAAAAAAATCAAAGTAATAATATTCACGCAATAAGAAACAAATCCTACAATACTATTCAAATGATAAGAAATATATGAAGAATTCGGTTGCAACTTTTAAAATAGAGGACCGACCAATAAAAAATAGTGGATATTATTCTCTGGCCAAAGAAAAGTTTATGTGGATATTGTTCCCAAATAAAAAAGCTTGATAACTCAAAAACTAGGAGTGTAATTATCTCTCCTTTTTTTTGGGCCAAATGTGTATATCTTTTGTGCTTTGAACTTCCAATTATTGTAGGATTTTGTAATTGAATAAGTCATAGCTATGGAGAAAGGTTCGTTAATTTCTACTTTTCTTACAAAAAGTAAGAGGTATTCATAACTGTCAAATTTTAGTTTGCCTCTATAAATTTTAGACATATAATTCTTAATTTTTTTCGTCTAATCTTGCTCGGATGGATGGAGTTCGTATTGACAGCAACTTCGCTAATGAAAATAATAGTGGTGATGAAGACGAGATGAACAATTTTAATTGAAGATGCTATCCATGAAATCATCACCATACCAAAGAACGTGAAAATCACATCTTACATAGGTATGGAATTTAATTCTTCTATTGAGGCTTATGCATTTTATAACAATCATGCTAGAGAAGTGGGATTTGGCATTAGAGTGTTAAACTCTTGTAAAAGGAAAGGCAAGAAGGAAAATTGTGGTGTGGTATTTTGTTACGGTTGTCAATGGTACATGTTCAAAAAGGAGTCAGTTAAGTCAAGACCGAGAAAAAGCTGTGGTTGTCAGCCTCAGAAGTGGAAAATAACACAAGTTGTTAAAGAATGAGGACATGAGAATTTAAATTTTGAAAAAAGAAAAAAAGATGTTAGAAATCATGTTGCAAAGTACAAAAGGTTGAAATTGTAAGAAGGAGATAGGCAAGTCCTTTTCAATTATTTTCCAACCGTGTAGTTGAAAAATTCCAATTTTTATTATGTGCTTGATTTGGATGATGAGCAAAAACGGTATGATATCTTTTGAGTGGACGCACGATCAAGAGATGCATATAAATATTTTGGAGATGTAGTCACATTTGATACCACTTATTTGAAAGCAATTTCGAGACATAAAAAATAGAGTGAAAAATAAAACCGATTGCCTCAAAAACTTTTTGCGATCCACTTTTGACCGTCACTTCGGCATTCTACGGGGGACGAGTGATCATTTAAGCGGGACCCAAAAATAAAGCGAAAAGAGAGAAGTTGTTCGGTCACGGGCTGTCCCAGGGTAGTGGGGTGGCCGTTACGGTCCGTCATCACTCATCAATCGTCCTTGCACTGTCGATGCTTGTCGACCTCCCGCCACCCACTGTGGGTGTATCTCTCCTCCTCTCTTCTATATATTACTACTGGTTCAACTCTCACATGGTTCTTCTGGGCTCTTTCCACGAACCCATCTGTTAAAATGAGAATCAGAGAGGAGATAAGATCTGTAATCTCGAAGGAAGAACAAAATTTTAGGGGTTTTCAATATTAGTGAGCATATGCACAAGATGGTTTATTTACATGGTGCATTGTGCGAATCTTGGAGGCTGTACCCATCGGTTCCATTTCAACACAGGTGCCCTACAAAGCCCGACGTCCTTCCTAGTGGACACAAAGTTGATCCCGGCATGAAGATACTCGTCCTTATGTATGCAATGGGGAGGATGAAATCAATATGGGGAGAGGATTGTTTGGAATTTAGACCGGAGAGGTGGATTTCAGAAAGGAGGAATTAGGCACCAGCCCTCTTACAAGTTCATTGCATTTGGTGCTGGACCACGAACTTGTTTGGGAAAAGATGTGGCCTTCACTCAGATAAAAATGGTCGCAGCCACTGTAATACATAACTACGAGGTTCATGTTGTGGAACATCACCCTGTGAGACCTTCAAATTCTGTCATACTTCACATGAAACATGGATTGAAGGTGAAGCTTGCTAGGCGAAGGCTTTAAGTGGACAAATGACAAGGAATATTATGACTAGAAACTGCGTATCTATGTATGCCGAACATATCCGATTATATATCTACCGCTTGTTTTTACGTTTCCTGTCGTGTACTGTTATTTATATATATACTAGAAGTTACAGCTTTAACAAGTCATGCAGCATACATGAGCCTTCATTTCTTTCTTTGTCAGAGAAATTTGTAGTAAAAGTCAATCACAATAGGGATGAAACATGCAACTGTAATATATGCTTGTATATGCTTGGGGCACACTTTCATGTCTCCTCGCAAAATTTATAACAGGACCAGTAAAAAATAAGCTTTCAAAAGATAATTTTGCACCCAAATATGAGCAAAAGAGTATGCTTTCCAAAGAACTCTCTCCAACATTGTAACGACATTGTAATAATATCAAGTGTAGTTCACATTTATCTCTCAAATCATCTCCTAAGAATTTTTAGGATGGCCACCACCATCTTCTCTTCAATCAAATCTTTCTATTCACTTCTCTGATACCACTATCAAGAGCTCCATAACAGAGAGATCCCGGAACTTACCCAATCAGCATTTAAAGGCTTTACTGTTGCAAAAATCGATTCTTCTGATTTGGACACTCAGAATTTACTCCACGAGAAAAGGGGCCCCACGATGGCAAGGCCGTGTAATGAGATATATAGTCAATTACGGCTTCCTTCAATGATTTCTCGCTTCGTACTAACACAGCTTCCTCAGCAACAATCTAGTCCCCACTTCTAAACCCTTCGTTTTGTGAGTCATACCACTTCTAAAATGTACACACACATTTTATATATGAGTGTAATGAGTACACAAAAACTTGCAAAAGTGATTATGCTCATAGGACTTAGTTATATATACTTACTGAAGCAGTATGTAACAAAAAATCAAAATGAGAAGGGCCAAACCTTTTTGAACTGAAGACTTAAAAGCAGGTGCTTCCTAAGAGCAACTAGCCTTATAATAAAAATAGTGATAGCGAACAAAACATGCGGTGTCATCAAGGTAATGAACCTTTTGGGTTCCACGAAAAAAATCCAAAAACAAAAGAAATCCACAAAGTTCACCCAACCAAAATAGCGAATGTAGAAAAGAGGACGTTTCTTTTATAAGGAAAACCGTAATCCCCCAACGTCTTCTTTTCTTTTCTTTTTTTTATAGACCGGATTCTAGAAAAGAGTGTAGAACCGAAATCTATCACTAGGAGTTTCACCGACCGCCACCACTCTAAGTCATTGTGCTTACAAAACAGCATCCAGAAAAACAGCATCCATGCACAGCAATATGAGGAGGTTGTTTGTACCATGGAATGATATAAAATTGCTGTCATACAGTTCCAATTCTCCAGTGCATCTTTCTGAGAATTATCAGCAGCTTCATGCAGAAAATATAACAACGGTGGCTAAACTGCATCTCAAATTGTCTTGGGCCACCACAGATTTTGCCTCTCCCAGGATCTCCTATCTCTTTAGTAGCCAACAGTGGCTTCCCTGCATTTGAATATCTAAACATTCAGCCACAGCAAGGGTCTGGCATATCATTTAATTGAACTTTAGATAGATAACGGTACAATCTTTCCACAAATTTTGAATCCCAAATATACAGCAATTCTATTGACCAAATTTTGTTTCTCTGCTTACTCCAGAATACTAGATCTTCCTTTCTCCAAGAACCATCTAACTTCTAAAGACGTGGGAAAAAGAATTCCTCTTGATGAAAAACTCGAGTGGTATTTGGGCTATATACAGGCCTATTTCTATAACATTTTGACTTGCCAAGAGTAGGGCCCAAAAAAATAAAAATAAAAATAAAAAAACAGATAAAAGGTTTTGCTAGCATAATAGTCTTTGAGCTATTATGAGTATAACAACTTATGAGCCACAAATTCTTAAAAAAGTGGACTCCACGACAATTTATAGTTATTTGTTATTTATTTTTTGTGACAAAGACAAAACCTAAAGAAAGCGGGTGGTCTAGTTTTGGACAATGGCTGCAGATCTCGACAGTAGTGTTGCCCAGCCAATCCTTTCGAGCAATCTCTGGCGCTACTCATGGTGGCCCAAGCCACCTCTTTGCCGTTGCTTACAGTCGGCTCTGCCTTTGCTCGTCCAGATTTTGATCCACCGAACCGCAGATTTGGCCTTGCCCCTCTCAATCTTCAACTGGCCGAATGAAGCCGACGACAACCATGGACCAGCGTCGGTGTTGTTGGCTCCTCCATGGCTGGCCAGTGACACTGCTATTCATGGCCGATGCAAGAAGAAGACACATTTTCACTAAATTAACTCCATGTCATTGGCCATTTTATACAACAAGCCAGATCTTCGCAAATAAATTGAGATTGAAATTGTCAGAGAAAGTTAAAAGAATGGATAATTAATGACACGAGGAATTTATGTGATCTGCTCACAGCAACCTATATCCATGGAAAAAATTAACCATCGGTAATCAACTAATAAATGGGAGAATACATAATTATAATCGATTGCACGCTCTAGAATTACCTAACCCTGGGTGGAATTACACCATTACCCACGTGTCCACGTCAGAAATATCACAATAGACACCAGAGAGAGAGTAACCCAAATGAGGAAAATGAAAGAGACTAGTAACCGGACACAAACTCTCTCTCTTCTTTCGTTTTTTCTTCCTGTGGTCGTAAGCCCGTCCTCTACTATGACATAATTATAAAAAGGACGCTCTTCATTAAATGTTGTTGCGGCGTGTGGAGACGATTCTGCTAGAAAGGGGACAAGCTTGTGGGCTCCGTTAATTAATGACCAATCCTGTGAAGTTCTCCATATATACGAGCTGGACGAGTGAATCAATATAAGTCTCCAGCACGCCTAAATCTTAAGGTCGTGAGAAGCTTCAATGGCATTGATAGGTTTCTTGGAGATATTCTTGGCCGCGATCTGCTTCGCGTTCCTTCGTCTCCTCGGCAAGAGCCACGGCCTCCCCAAGAACTGGCCGGTCGTGGGGATCCTCCCGGCGCTCTTCGTCAACCTGGGCCGCGTCCACGACTGGGTCACCGACTGTCTTGAGCGGAGCTGCGGCACCGTCCTCTTCCGGTTCCACTGGTTTTCTGGCATGAACATGCTGGTCACCACCGATCCTGCCAACGTCCACTACATCATGAGCACCAACTTTGAGAACTTCCCGAAAGGGGCCGAGTTCAAGAGGGTGTTCGACGTTTTGGGTGACGGGATCGTCAACTCCGACTCGGATATGTGGAGGGCGCAGAGAAGGGTCGCTCAGGTGTTTATGAACGACCAGCGGTTCCATCGGTTCTTGGCGAAGACGACCACGGACAAGGTGGAGAATGGCCTGCTCAGGGTGCTGGACGAATTGTCTCAGAGAGGTGTCGCGGTGGATTTGCAGGATTTGTTCCAGAGATTCACCTTCGATGCTGCTTGCAGATTCGTCACGGGGTTCGACCCCGGCAGCTTCTCCATCAAATTCCCAGAAGTCCCATTTTCCAAGGCATTGGTTGATGCCAAGGAGGTAATTTTCTATCGCCATTGGTACCCCTCGTGGTTCGGGACTCTGCAGAGGTGGTTGGGGTTGGGAATGGAGGAGAAACTGAAAAGAGCTTGGGAAGTAATGGACCAAATTATAGGGAGTTACATAGGGATGAAGAGAGTTGAACTCAGAGAAGGAACCAGCAAAGTGAAGGGAGATGAGAATGGTGCCGATTTATTGACATTGTATATGGTGGAAACTGAGACCTTGGGTGTTTTAGAATGCAACGACGTGTTCCTTAGGGACAAAATTTTGACTTTCATGCTCGCCGGGAGTAGTACTACTAGTTTAGCGCTCACGTGGCTTTTCTGGGCTCTATCCACAAACCCATCTGTTGAAATGAAAATCAGAGGGGAGATCAAGTCTGTAATCCCAGAGGAGGAACAAAATCTTAGGGTCTTTAAGATGGAAGAACATATGCACAAGATGGTTTACTTATATGGCGCACCGTGCGAATCATTGAGGTTGTATCCTCCAGTTCCATTCGAATACAAGTGCCCTATAAAGCCCGACGTCCTTCCAAGTGGACACAAAGTCAATCCCGGCACGAGAATACTCTTCCATTTGTATGCAATGGGGAGGATGAAATCAATATGGGAGAGGATTGCTTTGAATTTAGACCAGAGTGGTGGATTTCGGAGAGAGGAGGAGTTAGGCACGAGCCGTCGTACAAGTTCTTGGCATTTAATGCGGGTCCGAGAACTTGTTTGGGAAAACAAGTGGCTTTCACTCAGCCATTGTAATACATAACTACGAAGTTCATGTTATGGAAGATCACCCTGTGAGACCGTCTAATTCTATCGTACTTCACATGAAACATGGATTGAAGGTGAAGCTCGCTAGGCGAAGGCTCTAAACAGACAAATGAAAGGGAACATTACCTTGAAACTTTAAATCTATGTATACCGAACATATGCGTGTACGTGCCTTGTGGTTGTTTGAAACTTTAAATCTATGTTAACCGAACATATGCTTATGGGTCTTCTGCTTGTTTTTATGTTTCCTATCGTATCCTGTTGTTTGCAATAAAACAAAAGTTACAGCTTTAGCAAGTCATGCAGCATACATGAGCTTTTGTTTCATTCTTTGCCGGAGAAATTCGTGATCAAAATCAATCCCCCTAGAGATGAAACATGAAACTGTAATATATGCTTGTAAATGCCCCTGGCACACTTTGATGTCTCCACATAAATCCTATAGCAGGATCAGTCAAAAATAAGCATTCAAAGATAAATGTGCGCCCAAACATGAGCAAAGGAGTTTCCTTTACAGAGAGCTTTTTTGCACGTTGTAGTTATATGAAGTGTATTTAATATACATATCTCAATTCATCTCCTTCTAAGAATTTCTAAGGTACCCACCACAATCTTCTCTTCAGCCAAATATTTCTATTTTTTTTTTATGGTACCACTATTGAGACCTCCTGTCGCGACCAAATTTTTCGAGGGGGTGAACCACCTAGGGTTTGGCTAATGGATTGTTAAGCCTAGACTTAACTCGGGCTCTCCCAAGCCCATACCAATTCGCGACTTAATGTTCAAGTTTTTAACATGCAAATGATTTTCAATTAGGAGTCGCTACTAATCTATTCTTGGTGGGTCGATTAGAAACCCAAGTAAAATAATGGGAGGATTATTTTACTTCTACGAACCGAGACTTTGGGTACGGGGACTTGGTTACATTAGACTTTTATAATGCCCTTTCGGTACCATTCTTTTTATTTTGAAAAATGTTTGGCAAGCAGTTTGGATTGATTTTAAATTTATTTCCCTAACATGTGAGGTGATCATGCGGGTGCGCAATCCACCAATTTAACACCCAGATAAACAATGAATAAAATGCAAAAGTTACCTCGAAGCAACGAAAGCATCGCAATGTTAAATTAGAATCCACATCAACAACCCTAGATATGATTTCTAATTAACACGCAATTTATTTTTTGTTTTTGCTTGATTAATGAAAATCATGCAATATGCAATGCAAAATTAACTAAATGGCCTAATTCTAATGACATGCAATTTCTAATTAAATTGACCTAGCAAAAATACTAAATGGCATGCATTTCATGAATCTAATCCTAAGGACATGCACATGACATTTTTTATTTTTATTTTTTTAAAAGAATGCAATCCATCCTAGAGATTCAAACTAATTTATTCTAAGACATTTTTTATTTTTTTATGAAATTCGAAATTAGAAAAATGTGAAAATTATCTAATTAGATTAAGATCCTATTCAATTTGTATTAGGAATTAGGTTGAGCTAAATCCTAATTTAAACTAAAATATTATCTTAACCCAAATAATCCTAAAATGCAATCTATTTAAGAAAATGCCTAAAATTATAATAAATTAAGAAAAATATTATCTAAAATTAAACTAAGTGCAATTTAACCCTAACATGCCATGAGATGCAGAATATGCCCCCTAATTCTACATGACATATGCATGATGATTTTTTGTGGCTTTTCTTTTTTTTTCCAAAATTAAAATTTAACATGCAATTCAAGTTAAAAAAAAAAATAGCAACCTAAATTAATTGATTTGATGTTTTATTTTTTTTATTTCGAAAATTCATGATAAATAGAATATTCAGCCAAAATATGCAAATAACCCTAAAACATACAATATTCTAACTCGGACATATCTCAAGATAAATAAAGCAATCAAGTCCATTCAAAATTACCCCAAAAAATAAGATATCACATATCATTCAGATCAAGGGGTAATATTTCGCTAGTAAAATCGATAAATTGATCTTAAGCCTTAAAGATCAAAATATCAATTTTATTCCCACTTGATTAATTATTTCATCTAAAGCCTTATAGATGAAATAAAAAAACCCAGCGCGGTTGCGAATCATGTAATATATCGAGATTTTCAATTATGCATAGATAGAAATTCCAACCAAAGAAAACAACCTATGAAGAAATAATAATAAACAAAAAAAATAAAGAAAAACCCTAAACTTGCCTAATAAAGTAAAGCAAAAATACCTAATTTAACTTGTTTTTCTTTTTTATTAAAAAAAAAAAAAAGAAATCTTGGCCGTTGGTTCGGTGGCTCCGGGCGAGAGAGATCGCCGGCGACGGACTCGGCGCGAGGGCACGCAGGCACCGGCGGCGAGCGAGCGGAAGGAGGAGCGAAGCGGCGGCGAGGGGTCTTGGGCAACGTGGACCGGGCAGAGGCGGGCAGATCTGGAGCAACGACGTCGGCACTGCACGGCGAGGGAATCGAATCGGGATCGGCTACCGTCGGAGGTTGTGAGTAGCGAACGAGGAGGCAGAGGCCGCGCGAGCCGGGGAGTCGAGAGGCTGCAAATCGGCGATCGCGAAGCGCAGAGCAAGGGCGACCGGGTCGCGGATTGGCACGGAACCGGCATCGCGGGCCGGGCGGAAGACTCGGGTCGTGGCAGGGACAGCGGCGCGGCAGCAGCTGAACGTCGGGTGGAGGCGAGCAGGGGTGCCGAGACTTTTGGTGCCACAGATCGACGACGGCAGAGGCGGAGCCGGGGCGCTTGGGTTGCGGCTACTGCAGGGGATCTCAGATCTGCCGGCGTCGAGGCTGCAGAGGGCGAGTAGCGGCGGCGAAGCGTTGGTTCGGCGCGACCTTCGAGCGTCGAGGCGGCGCGAGTCGTCGGGGCTCGCGGGCGAGCGTGGCGGCTCTGGATCGCCGGTGATTCGGCCCTAGATCGCCGGTGGTTCAACCGCCGGCGCGGTACCGGCGGGGGCAGGGGCACCCCCAAGAGGAAGATGAACAGTCGCGTGGGGGAGGTTTTTTTTTTTTTACCTCACTTTTTCACTTTTTGCTTTTTTTGTGCTCTTTTCACCGACGGAAAAAGAACCTCTACAATTTACCGTACGTGACCCCTTTTATAAGCCAAAAAATTGTATCTTGGGGATATATTTCATTTCTAATTTTGCTTGAGCACGATACCCCTAAATATATCGCTGAAATATTTTTCGCATATTCCATCAAGAAAATTCCCCTTTTGTGCAAAAGTGCATCTCCCAATGTATATTACCTAAATATGTGAAAAAATCTTAACGAAATATAACAAAATAAAATAAAATTTTCCTAAACTATATGCCATGTGATTATGATTTTTTTTTTTTTTTTATTTAACGAAAAAATAACCCTAAAAATTTAGGTGTCAACAGCTGCCCCTCTTTGAAGGTGAGTTCGCAGAGGTTGCCTTCAAAGACAAATTGAGACCTAAATTTTGGTCATGCTCATGCAATGAATGATTTTGTTGGAACATGAATTCCATTTTTTAATGCAATTTATATGATGCATGGAAATACTAATGCAAATGATAGATGAACCTACCTGGAATAACTTACCTTCGAGGAAGATAGAGTAATTCAAGGTAGTGGGTGTTACCTGTCCAGGACCCGTACCATTCTACGGTCGCCTAGAATAGTAACATGACTTTGTGAAGGTGCTGCTTTCCTAGGACCCGTACCATTCTACGGTCGCCCAATATGGCAGAAAGGAGCTGCTTTCTCAGGACCCGTACCATTCTACGGTCGCCCAGTACGGCAGAATGTTTTTGTTTAGGACCCGTATCATTCTACGGTCGCCTAAACGGGGATTCATTTTCCAGGACCCGTACCATTCTACGGTCGCCTGAATGAGGAAATATGTGTTGTCTAGGACCCATACTATTCTATGGTCGCCTAAATGAGGATTCATTTTCCAGGACCCGTACCATTCTACGGTCGCCTTGACGGAAAATTGATTTTTCAGGACCCGTACCATTCTACGGTCGCCTAAATGGGGAAATTACTTTTCCAGGACCCGTACCATTCTACAGTCGCCTGTTAGAGCAATAAATGTTGTTTAGGACCCGTACCATTCTACGGTCGCCTAAACGGGCATTCACTTTTCAGGACCCGTACCATTCTATGGTCGCCTGAATAAGGAATAGGTGTTGTCGAGGACCCGTACCATTCTACGATCGCCTTGACGGAAAGTTGATTTTTCAGGACCCGTACCATTCTACGGTCGCCTGAATGGGGAAATTGCTTTTCCAGGACCCGTACCATTCTACGGTCGCCTGTTAGAGCAATAAATGTTGTTTAGGACCCGTACCATTCTACGGTCACCTAAACGGAGATTTTGCTTGGCTAGGACCCGAACCATTCTTGGTCGCCCGGCGTTGCAAACTGGAGAAAAATCTTTGGGGACAACTCAATCGAGTGTCGTGTATTCAAAAGGGGAATACTTGTGCAATGATAAATATTTAAGGTATGAATAGAGATATACTTACCTGGTGACATCTCAGTTCCTTGGGGATGTGTCTCTTACAAAACATAATCGTAGGAGAGGCAATATGCATTTGTAATCACAGACATGCATTACTTCAAGTAAGGTTCATGCGTAATGATTTATATCAACCACGCATCATCCCAATTTCAATAGGAATGATCATTCTGATCTGAACGCATGAGCGTCATTGATGTGTCAAATGAGGGATCCTTGATCTGAAAGGACTTTTCACTCATCCTCTTTAAAATGGCCTGTTTTATCCTGACCTTTGATGTAGGATCTTGACAATCACTCTATCTCACTGTCATCATGCCAAACAAGGTTTTGTGCAATCTCGCAAGTGGTACGACCTTACCACCGAGAGGTCTTTAACATGGACCGTAATGTGGGCCTGGTCAACGGCTTAACAAAAGGGACTCTTTGAGTCGAGGCTCTTAAAAGAATGAGCGATCTGTAATCATCTCTGGGTTTACAAGTCAAGAACCCTACAAAATGAGAAAGGAATAATCTTGCTCGCACTTCTTCGAGCGATACTTAAACATGTGAAACCCTAGGTTAATTCAAGTGCCCTAATCAGAAGAGAATTTACAATGGACGTAACATAGGCTTGGTTCATGGGTTGAGAAATGAAAGGATCACAAGGCTCAAAAAGTGTCTAGGGGGGTCAAAGTTGGTGATCATCTTGACGTGTCCAGCACTTTCCTTTTGCATTTTTACTCCATTTATTGCAACATCATTTGATTTTTTAGTACCGCCTTCTTGGGGATACGACTTGCTATATTAAGAGTTTGATTTTTTTTTCTTTTTTCTAGGCATTGGCCTTGCTTTTACCAGGCACACGCTTTTTCATGCCCCATTATTTTGCACTTATTTTTTGAACTCACACAACCATCCTTTGTCAGCATTCTAAATCATGTTACTTGAATGGTTCTCTTTTGCCTTGCCCCAAAGTGTGGGGGATGATCACCAACGGGTTTAATATGAAACAAATTCATAGGCTCAAGTGGGCTATGCAACGGATGAAAGTGTATAGGATAAAGAAAGAACTGCTCTTCGTCATCCTAAGGCACTTTAAATTACCGTATAGGTTACACTGTGAAAGCAATACTCGAAGATTGATGCAAGTGTGAGCAAAAAGAATCTTTGCCCCAGTATGGGATGATCCTTGACAGGGGTAGTTTTAAAAGAATCTCCATAAGTGTATGGGGCTCAAAGGGGTCGAGCAATGGATCACCTGTAGTGTTTGGGATAGAGAAAAGAATGCCTCTCATTATCTTGGTTGACGTACCCTTTGCGAGATAGCCCTCCTCTTTGTAGGCATGGAATTTTTACACAACTCATTGGGGTTAGTGTATGAAGCGGTGTATGGAAAAAGGCTTGCCTTTCGTCATTCCAAAGTACCCTATTGACACATTCAATTCATCTCACACAATTCATTAGGAAAAGTATGCAAGATTTGCAACAAATTTGAACAATTCAACTCATTGAAGCAATTTACTTATCATAAAAATGCTTGCAGTTCAAAACATGACATGACAAATTCTATCACAGATAATACTTCGTGACAACATCTGAATTAACTGGAGTGGAAAACACCATGCATTTTCGCCAAGATCAAGGCACCTTCAGGAAGTATCTTCTTTACCACATACGAGCCACTGTAATTCAAAACGAACTCGCCTCTAGGATCCGGAATTGGATTGGATCATTTCCACACCTTTACATGCTATAAGACCGTCTCTGAAACAAAAAGTAGATGGGTCAAAAAGACACACAGAGTAAATCAAGTTTTATTATTTTGAATTTTTTTGAAACTTTTTTGAATTTTTTATTGGAAAGCATTTTTTGAAACATTTTGACACGAGAAAGCATGGTGAAGCCCGGGCCTCGAATTCTCCTTGGATTTTTCTTTTTCTTTTATCGAAATTTGGATATCATCACCGGGCTGGTTTGGTGTACCTCATCATGCCCTCAAAATAAAATTTGTAATTTCATTGAAATTCATCAATCAATTACATTATTGAATGGAAAAAATGCAACACTCAATCAGAAACTGAAAACATCATTCAGAAAATAAAAATTCCCACGCAGGGGAATGTGCAAAAGCAGTAAAAGAGTTACTCTTGCGGGCCAAGGCCCATCTCTTCAAGGGGTCCTTTATCAATGGCTCCTATGATGAGGTTGTCGAATAAGCTTGCAACTCCTTCAAGCTCATCATCAGGGTTCTCTGTCTTCGAGGGTGTCGGATCATCCATGCCACCCCATCCATCTGGGACTATCTCACTCGGATCAATGTAGTAGCTGGGAGGAGCCGAATACTTTACTAGGTAATCGAACTTCCCACTAGGTTGGCCCAGAGTGTCTATCACTTCTGCTTCATCCTGCATCATTATCGGAGGACCAGGAAATGTCTCGTGAATGCTCGGGGGTGGTGGGTTTTGCCTTCCTCGCCCTTGGTTAGGTGGCGAGTTCTGCATTTCTTGTCTTCTCCCACCTCTTCCATGGTACCCTAAACCTGCAGAACGGGACCTCTGAGGGGCTTCAATGGGAATTCGAATACCTTGACCATTTCTTCCAAGACCATTGTCAGGAACAAAACCATTCCCAACCATCACCCTTCCCACCATAAGAGCAGCATTTGAAACTTCAGGAGCGAGTGGCGGTGAGTCTCGAGATGTGTGTATGGTGGATACTAACTCAAATGAATGGTAACTCGACTCAAACTCGGAGTCCGGCTCTACATAGGGGATAGCCGTCTCATGATAGATCCGGTGGTCTTCCTCACCATACACGGTGACCAACTTCCTTTCGATCACGAATTTCACAGCTTGATGTAGACTTGAAGGTACTGCTCCAGCAGTATGTATCCAGGACGACCTAGCATGAAATTGAATGCGTAGGGATGTCCAAAGACTTGGAAGGGAATATTGAAAATGACCGGTCCTATTTGTACATCGAGGTGGATTTCCCCGATCACCTCCTTTTTTGTTCCATCGAAAGCTCGCACCGAAGTCTTCGCGGCATGTATCCTTGACGGGTCTACCTTGAGGCGATGAAGAGTGGCCAACGGACAAATGTTCAGAGCAGACCCATTGTCGATGAGCACTCGGGACACATGGGAAGACTTGTGCTTAACGGATATGTAGAGTGCTTTGTTATGTCCCCTACCTTCGAAAGGGAATTCCTCGTCAGAGAAGGCAATCAAATCTTTGAGAAGGACCGATCCCACGAATTCTTCTAGCTTGTCTGCTTCCACGGTCTCTGGCACACGAATTTCACTCAGCACCTTCATTAGCGACTTTTGATGCACGGGGGACGTCATCAAGAGCTCGAGTAAGGAGATCTGAGCGGACATCTTTCGTAGTTGGTCAACCACGTTATACTCGCTTGCTTTGATTATGGCCGAAACTCCTTAGCCTCTTCATCGGTGACTCGCTTTGCGGGTTGAGCACTTGCTTGACCATAGGTTCGACCGAGACCTTGTTACAAGGTCCACATCCAGGTCATAGGACCAAGGGACCGCCTTATTTTTGACATATTCATACGGTTGAGGCATTTCAATCACTATCTCATCATCAGATGCATCTTCAAGTGGGGGCATATCCACGAGGGATGGATCAACTTCTTCCTCACCAATATTGAGCGCAGCCTGCTCCTCTTCCCAATCGATAACGATGTGGGAAATAGTGGAAACTATGTAGTTATGGTCAGCATATACGATGATGCCATCATCCACCATCCTAGTGACTCTTTCCTTCATCAGTGATAGAGGAACATCCTCATGATCTGGATAATATCTGGCTCTCACCAGCCCGTTGTAAGCATCTGCCACATGCACCTTTGAGTTCTTGATCCGACCAACTTCAGGCTCCAAGATAGCATTGATCGTACCTTCATGCTCTGGTAGTGGATTCTTTTGGACGTTCGGCCGAGCAGTTTGAAATGAAAAGGCCTTTGTGTCCAGGAGGTTTTGGATCTTGTGCTTCGGGGTGAAACATTCATCGTTGAATGTCCCAATTCACCGCTATGATAGTCACACTTCTTCGTCAAATCGTAACCATGAATGCTTTCGTGGTTAGGGCGCTTTGGTTCGCTAGTAAGCAAACATTTCTTTCTTAGGATTGCCAACACTTGGGATGGAGATCCAGGGAGAGGAGAGAACTGCCTTCTTGCTTGGGCAAATGGTTGACGGCCGGCAGTTTGTTGTTGCCTTTGATTCATCTGGATAGCCGGGGCACGATTGGTACTTTCTTGGCCATAAGCTACATTCACATCTACAGCAGCTTCTTTCTGCTTCTTGAAAGAGAATTTTTTAGTCGATGGTTCAGTAAACCATCCTTCCCTTATCCCCATCTCGATCTGTTCTCCTACAGGAATAAGCTGATTGAAGCTCTCGACATACGTCTTGGCCATTCGGTTACGGAACTCGATGGAAGGGTCTTCACGAACAACTTCATCAACTCCTTGTTGGTAGGCTCGGGAGTAATTTGTGCGCCAGGTTTCTCCATCTCACAAAGATACTCTTTAAATGACTCGCTTCTTTTCTTTTCCATCCGCTCCAAGTCTTCTCGAGAAGGCGCGATGTCCATATTGAACTTGTACTGTTTGAGGAACGCGTCTGCTACCTCGTTCCAGGTTTCGAGGAGGTTTACGTTCTTCATCACGTACCAGTTTAGTGCGGGCCCAGTCAAACTCGTATGGAATGATTGGATCATGAGGGGCTCGTTCTTGACATATTGGGCCATACGCACGTGGTACATCTGCAAATGAGCTTTTGGGCAGGAAGTACCATCGTATTTCTCAAAATCCGGCATTTTAAACTTCTTTGGCATTCTCATAAATGGACAGGTCGAACGGGAGTGAATTCTGCGACTCTTGCAGTTGCTTCAGCATTTCTTCCAGTTTTGCGAAGCGTTCATCTTGCTCCGCTTTAGAGGCATTATCAAGCTTAGCCTTTCGCACATTGATCAGCGGTAGGTCATCTTCTAGGTCAGGGATGTCGTCATCATCCATTTGGGTCTCGTTTGCCTACCTCGGGACGATTATCTCTGGAAGAGCAGGTGCAGGATTCGGATTCGCTCGGAGGGATTGGATCTGAGTCGTCGGTAGCTGCATAGAGGCGGTTAACGTTGAAGTTGTTCTTCCATAGTGGAGATGCGATCACGCATTTCGCTTTGATCAGCCATTCTAGCTCTTAATCGAGTGATGATGGGAGAGTGTGGAGGATCCGTTATCACCGATTTGAAGAAATGAATACACATAAGCACTTCATATAAAACAATGTCCATGACGAAAGTCTAACAACTTTTATTCATTAATGAAATTGCTTGACATTAACAATGTAAAGAAACTTGCAAGGTCCTAGACAAATAAACTAATCAAGTAAATGACTCAACTTCCTAAACATTAAACTAAAGTAAGAAGACCAAATAGATTCAAGCCACTTTATTTGGCCTGATCTATAAACACATGGGAAGCCAACGCTCGATGTAGCTGCCTCTTCTCCTTAGCATCCTTCTTAGCTTGCTTCTCGAGTTCTTCAATCTTCCTCTTGTGACGATTAAGCTCCGCTTGCCGAGTGGGCTTCTCGGTCACATCTGGCACCTTTGGGAGATACTCGGTCGGAATCTTGTGCTGACGGATGTATCGAGGCGTGGCATAGTAGGTCTTTTCCTTCCCCTCAAGCTCATCTTCAGGTAAGCTCAACTTTTGTTCCCGACATGCGATCCAAGCTTGTTCGATATAGCAAAGTTCCTTCTTGTGATCACCATCCTTAGCGGTGAATTGGACTTGGAACAAACCCAGCTTGAGAGGGGGCGGTAGATCTTGCACAACTCGATATTGACGAGCCACTCAGAGTGGGTAGTAAGAGTGGCACCGGTGATCCCCAATAGTGGGATCGGCTCATCATCGCCATGAGAGAGACGTGCTTTGGAGACTTGGAACCATTTAGCATGCCATAGGAAAATCTTGGTATTCGGATTTTTCAATAATTTGATCCATTTTGAGTAAGAAAGATTTGGAGTTAGATCCTGATGATTTTTAAATACTTCGATGGGATGATCGAAATCAGTGACATTGATAATATTCATGTGAATATTGACCTTACTTATGTGAGAAAAGAACCAGATTTGCAAAAGTTCAATTGGTGCACGAAATGTTTTATCTTCATCTTCCTTAAATCGAGTGAGTGACAAAAATGTTTCAGCTAGAATAGTATTGACAAAACTAATCCTAGCACACACTTGTTTGACCACCCATGCGATAGAAGGATTAATGGCACCTTTACGAAAAGGGAAAATAACAAACTCGAAGAAAGCTAGGAGGAAAATCCTACTTTTTAAGAGAGTGTTAGCACTAGCAAAACTCTGATCTAGGAAGGAAAAAGGACATGCAAGACAATTATCTTTCAGCACTTTTTTTATCAAATTCTTATCCATCCTAAGAAAATCAGACAAAATCGATTCTGGTTCTAATCCAATGGGTGGATTTATTAATTCCAATTCCAAAGGTTTTCCTATGGCAATGCTGTATCCTTCCAGAGTCGGAGTCAGCTCATGCTTACCAAATATAAACGTTGATGTTCGGGGGCTCCAGAAATGAGCAAGTGCTTGCATGACGCCACTCTGGACATCAACGTCAAGGAGGGGAACAAGGCGACCAAGTCTGCTCTCTACATAGCTTTGGCCTTCGTGGCCTAGACGATTCCACCATGATTTGAGTTCAACTTTTGGTGCAGTGTACGAATCGAATGTCGGATCTTCCCATTGTTTATAAACCAGGACTCGACCAACCTAATGTCATGGACCGACCAAAGACGTAAATAAGTAAATTGCAAGAGTAAAGGATAGAGAGCTTACTTTAAGCGCATGAAGTGTGAGGCTCGATTTCTATCTAGACAGCTTAGCAAAATGGAGTTAAAAGGGTGGGATGACTTAGTTGCAGCCTCGCATGCCAAGTCAAGTCCTCCTAACTTCGGCTCAGTCAAGAATGATACCCCAATGCGACGCAGCCTCGCGGGCAGAGGAAAACATTCTTGACACCCAGAAAGAAACTTTCGGGATTGAGTTGGGTAACCTCTACTACGCGGCCTCGCGGTCGAAGTCGTATCCAACTCAATACCATCCTAAATATCCTAGTGCGGCCCAGGTCCGGCGGCAGGTTGTGTGTGCAATAGTGTAGTGCTAAATGCAAGGCATGCACAACAGTTTAAATCAAACAACACTTCAATAACTTGAGTTTAAAACATTCATCCCCAACTCCAACCTGCAAGACAAGGGTTAGCAAAGACTACTCCCCTTATATCTCCCAACTACGCAAGAACATTTAACACCTTAAATGTTAGGGACGTACACGGGATCCTTGCTGCCAAACAAAAGCATTTTTAAAAATAAAAGAAAAATTGGCCTAAGTCCACTAAGAGTTTCAACTCAAGTCCCCAGTGGAGTCGCCAAGCTGTCGCGACCAAATTTTTCGGGGGGGTGAACCACCTAGGGTTTAGCTAATGGATTGTTAAGCCTAGACTTAACTCGGGCTCTCCCAAGCCCATACCAATTCGCGACTTAATGTTCAAGTTTTTAACATGCAAATGATTTTCAATTAGGAGTCGCCACTAATCTATTCTTGGTGGGTCGATTAGAAACCCAAGTAAAATAATGGGAGGATTATTTTACTTCTACGAACCGAGACTTTGGGTACGGGGACTTGGTTACATTAGACTTTTCTAATGCCCTTTCGGTACCATTCTTTTTATTTTGAAAAATGTTTGGCAAGCAGTTTGGATTGATTTTAAATTTATTTCCCTAACATGTAAGGTGATCATGCGGGTGCGCAATCCACCAATTTAACACCCAGATAACCAATGAATAAAATGCAAAACTTACCTCGAAGCAACGAAAGCATCGCAATGTTAAATTAGAATCCACATCAACAACCCTAGATATGATTTCTAATTAACACGCAATTTATTTTTTGTTTTTGCTTGATTAATGAAAATCATGCAATATGCAATGCAAAATTAACTAAATGGCCTAATTCTAATGACATGCAATTTCTAATTAAATTGACCTAGCAAAAATACTAAATGGCATGCATTTCATGAATCTAATCCTAAGGACATGCACATGACATTTTTTATTTTTATTTTTTTAAAAGAATGCAATCTATCCTAGAGATTCAAACTAATTTATTCTAAGACATTTTTTATTTTTTTGTGAAATTCGAAATTAGAAAAATGTGAAAACTATCTAATTAGATTAAGATCCTATTCAATTTGTATTAGGAATTAGGTTGAGCTAAATCCTAATTTAAACTAAAATATTATCTTAACCCAAATAATCCTAAAATGCAATCTATTTAAGAAAATGCCTAAACTTATAATAAATTAAGAAAAATATTATCTAAAATTAAACTAAGTGCAATTTAACCCTAACATGCCATGACGTGCAGAATATGCCCCCTAATTCTACATGACATATGCATGATGATTTTTTGTGGCTTTTCTTTTTTTCCAAAATTAAAATTTAACATGCAATTCAAGTTAAAAAAAAAAAAAACTAGCAACCTAAATTAATTGATTTGATGTTTTATTTTTTTATTTCGAAAATTCATGATAAATAGAATATTCAGCCAAAATATGCAAATAACCCTAAAACATACAATATTCTAACTCGGACATATCTCAAGATAAATAAAGCAATCAAGTCCATTCAAAATTACCCCAAAAAATAAGATATCACATATCATTCAGATCAAGGGGTAATATTTCGCTAGTAAAATCGATAAATTGATCTTAAGCCTTAAAGATCAAAATATCAATTTTATTCCCACTTGATTAATTATTTCATCTAAAGCCTTATAGATGAAATAAAAAAACCCTGGCGCGGTTGCGAATCATGTAATATATCGAGATTTTCAATTATGCATAGATAGAAATTCCAACCAAAGAAAACAACCTATGAAGAAATAATAATAAACAAACAAAATAAAGAAAAACCCTAAACTTGCCTAATAAAGTAAAGCAAAAATACCTAATTTAACTTGTTTTTCTTTTTTATTAAAAAAAGAAAAAGAGAAATCTTGGCCGTTGGTTCAGGGCTCCGGCGAGAGAGATCGCCGGCGACGGACTCCGGCGAGGGCACAGCAGGCACCGGCGGCGAGCGAGCGAGCAGGGAGCAGGCGAAGCGGCGAGGGGTGCTGGGCGGCAGGGACCGGCAGAGGCGGGCAGATCTGGAGCAACGGCATCGGGACGGCACGGCACGGCGAGGGAATCGAATCGAGATCGGCTACCGTCGGAGGTTGTGAGTAGCGAACGAGGAGGCAGAGGCCGCGCGAGCTTCGGGGAGCCGGGAGGCTGCAAATCGGCGACGGCGGAGGCGGAGCAAGGGCGACCGGGTCGCGGATCGGCACGGAACTGGCGTCGCGGGCTGGGCGGAAGACTCGGGTCGTGGCAGGGACAGCGGCGCGGCAGCGGCTGAACGTCGGGTGGAGGCGAGCAAGGGCGCCGAGACTTCTGGTGCCGCAGATCGACGACGGCGAGGCGGAGCTGTGGCGCTTGGGTTGCGGCCGCCGCAAGGGATCTCAGATCCGCCAGCGTCGGGGCTACAGAGGGCGAGCGGCGGCGGCGGAGCGTTGGCTCGGCGCGACCTTCGGGCGTCGTGGCGGCGCGGGTCGTCAGGGCTCGCGGGCGAGCGTCACGGCTCGGATCGCCGGTGATTCGGCCCCTGGATCGCCGGTGGTTCGCCGCCGGTGCGGTACCGGCGAGGGCAGGGGGCACCCCCACGAGAAAGATGAACGTCGCGTGGGGAAGGTTTTTTTTTTTTTTTTTACCTCACTTTTTCACTTTTTGCTTTTTTTGTGCTCTTTTCTCCGACGGAAAAAGAACCTCTACAATTTACCGTACGTGACCCCTTTTATAAGCCAAAAAATTGTATCTTGGGGATATATTTCATTTCTAATTTTGCTTGAGCACGATACCCCTAAATATATCGCTGAAATATTTTTCGCATATTCCATCAAGAAAATTCTCCTTTTGTGCAAAAGTGCATCTCCCAATGTATATTACCTACATATGTGAAAAAATCTTAACGAAATATAACAAAATAAAATAAAATTTTCCTAAACTATATGCCATGTGATTATGATTTTTTTTTGTTATTTTTTATTTAACGAAAAAATAACCCCAAAAATTTAGGTGTCAACACCTCCATATCAGAGAGAACCCAGAACTTACCCAGACAGTATTTAAATGATTACTGTTACAAAATTACTTCATTTAATCTAGACAACCAGAATTTGCTCCATGAGAAAAGCGACCACACTATGGCATGAATGTGTAATGAGATATATAATCAAGTATAGCTTGCTTCAATGATTTCTCGCATTGTACTAACACAGTTGCCTCAGCAACAATCCAGTCCTCACTTATAAACTCTTCATTTTTGAGTCATAACTATTGGAAAATAATAAGCGAAAACGACAAAATCTTGCAACTTATGTCAACGCAAAATCACCAAAGAAATAAACGAAAAATAATAAGGACACCAAAAAATTTACATGGTTCGGTCCAAGTATCGATATCTACGTCCACGAGGAGAGTCAGCAGTAAATAATCCACTATAATCTGAAAATCAGAGTTTACAACTGCTCACACGCTCGAGTATTTCTCACACCTAGATTTAATCACAAATCCAAAGTGTTTACAAATAAATAATGTAAACTCACAGCACGAAAAATAACTGTGTTCAAGCCCAAGCAATACTCTTTTGGTATGATAGAAAATCAGGACTATGCAGCGTTCTTGAATTTTTTTTTTTTGCTTTTCAAATACAGTGAGTTGCTGCTTCTCGTCAGCTTTTGGACTTGCTGGGCGTGCAGCTCTACTTGGCTTCAACGACTTCTCTCAATCGGCGCTCTTTTTCGACGTGCAAAGGGCTTCTCGCTTTTTTTTTTTCTTTTGGCTAAAAGAAACCCTCACACTTTTATATTGTGTGCCCAAAATCAAGACTTTAACTTTGGGCCCCATGTAGATAACCTTACTCGACTCCTGCAGATAAAGAAGAACCTTTTCTCCTTTTTTTTATTCTATTTTATTTCCTCTTTTGTAAACCTTCATAGAGTCCAACGAATCTCCTTCTATTAACTGAAGACATCCAAGAATTTCGAATTTCTTTTCTTGTGCGTAATATTGAATATTATCAAAAAATATCTTCATGATCAAATAATAAAAAATTTATCCAAGCAAATTGCGTTTTACAAACGCTCAAACTCGCAACATAATTTAACAATTCTCTACATTGGCTCGATGTTCAAAGCCAAGTTATAGTAATCATCATCCATGCTGCTCTCCCAATGCCCCGACGGGCCCTCACTCTCCACAAACGCCAATAGAGCTCAAGCAAAGCTTGAGCTTCGCCAAAGGAACAGACTTAGTCATCATGTCTGCTGGGTTACCTATTGTAGCAATCTTTTTAACAATAACATTACCCTTAGTTAAGACATCTCGGATGAAGTGGTACCTGATGTTGATATGCTTCGTTCGCTCGTGATAAACTGGATTATATGCCAAATAAATCGCACCTTGGTTATCACAGTGTATATCTACACTTTTCTATTCTAACCCAAAGTCTGAGAGTAAACTTCGCAACCATATCGCCTCCTTCGCTACAAAGGTTAGTGCCATGTACTCTGTCTCAGTCGAAGACAAGGTAATGCAATCCTATAAACTAGTGGTCCCATTGCCATTGCTGTCCCTTCGATACACTATACCCACGTCTGTTTTCACATTCAAATATTTGATTATCCACTTCATAGCTTACCAATGAGCTTTACCAAGACGCTTCATATAGCGGTTAACCACGCTCACAGCTTGTGAAATATCAGACCTAGTGCACACCATAGCAAACATAATACTATCCACGGAACTAGAATAAAGAACACGGGACATATGTTCCTCCTCCTCCTCTATCTGCGGTAATAATTTATCTAAAAGTTTAAAGTGCTTTGCCAAAAGTGTACTTGCAGATTTTGTCGATTGCATATTAAAACGTGCCACGATCTTCTCAATATATTTCTTCTGAGATAGACTTAAAACTCCTACATCCCTATCACGCAAAATCTCCATACCCAATATTTTCTTTGCAGCACCTAAATTTTTCATCTCAAATTCAGCATTTAACCGCCTCTTCAGCACATCAATATCAAACATATTTTTGGTTGCTATCCACATATCATCAACATATAAGAGTTGATAAATCAAAGAACCATCCTCCAATCTCCTAAAGTAAACGCAGCTATCCATATGACTTTTCAAGTAGTTTTGACTAGCCATGAAAGCATCAAAACGCTTATACCATTGCCTAGGAGACTGTTTTAGCCCATACAAAGATTTTTTCAACAAACAAACATGATCTTCCTTACCTGGAATAGCAAATCCCTCTGGTTACCTCATATAAATTTGCTCCTCCAACTCACCATGAAAAAACACAGTTTTCACATCTAGCTGCTCTAACTCGAGATTCTGCGAAGCAACTAAGGCAAGTAAAACACGAATTGAAGTATGTCTTACCATATGAGATAACACCTCATTGTAGTCAATGCCCTCACATTGTGTATATCCCTTCGCCACAAGTCTCGCCTTATACCTCGCTGCCTCAACACCGAGAATGCCCTCTTTCCGTTTAAAGACCCATTTATTGCCGACAATCTTCTAGCTCTTGGGTACTTTGAACAGCTCCCATGTCTGATTTTGATGGAGTGATTCCATCTCTTCACTCATAGCCCCTAGCCACTGCAACGACTCCAAACTAGCCATCGCCTTAGAGTAAGACGAAGGCTCATCTGTCTCTACCTCATCACCTACAGTCAATCCATAAGCAATATCTGTATAATCATAACGTACCGGTGATTTCATTTGCCCTCTCTGTTTATATACGGCTATAGTGTGCTATGGTTTTGCTGGTCGTTCACTATCACCAACTTCAGAAACTGCGGCCTCATCTGCAATCTCAATTTATGTTACCTTCAAGATCTCCGGAGTCTCCACCTGAAACTCCACCTCACTAATGACACCATGATCTTGTTGGAGAAAACTCATTTATTGTTTTGAAGTTGACAAAACATTTCCATAGTCTAGTTTGAAGACTTCTAGACTGAAGTGTCAAAGTATAAAGACTACCACACTTTAGGTTCAAAGTCTGCTCACACTGACAGATTTCAGACTGAATGTTACTGAAGAATGAAGACTATCAAGATGCGGGATTATCTTTATTTCTTCAAGGATTCGATTTGTATGGCTTATGGATGATTCTCTGGTTGGATATAGCACCTACATGATTGATTATCCTTAATGGAATTAATTCTGATAATCAAATCTTTTGGAAGGCAAACAAACTTGGAACGTTTACTTATGGAAACTAAGATCCTGATTGTATGGGCGAACAGGATTGACGGGCTTTCATCTCAATCAATCAATCAATCAACTCGAGATCCCCTTAATTGATTTTGTCCAACGGGTAGATTGGAAGAATTCCTTTGGAAAGTGCCAACAGTCGTGAAGCCATGAAGGAGTATTTAAAGCGGACTCTCTAGTTGTTCGAGATAGTGCGTGAAAGAGAAATTTCAAAGTCTGAAGCTTCCTAATTCCTTGCTATTTCATTTACTGAGCTCAAAGTTGTATACAAAAGAGAGAAACTCATATTGAGACTTTGTGTGAGACCAGTAGAGGTTCTTCATTGTGAATTCGAGACTGTAAGACTGTAAAATCTCTTTTGATTCTTAGTGGAATCCAGCCAGTAGGCTATCAGCGTGGGAGAGTAGACGTAAGCTTGATCTAAGCCGAACCACTATAAACCTTGTGTTCTTATTCTCTTCCCTCAACTCCTTTATCTTAACTCATAGCTCTATTTAACTGTTTAAGTTTTTAACTCCTTATTTTGTTTAAAGTTTTATCTAACTGCTTAAGTCTAAATTTGTCTTTAGTTTGTCTCTTTCTAAAGCAATTATTACTTCTGAATCTTGCGAGAATTTTTTACACATATTCACCCCCCCTCTAGGTGTTATTACTAGCCCTTTTAATTGGTATCAGAGCATGTGTGCTTATTCTATTGAAGTGTTTTTACTTCTAAAGCTAAAGATCTATGGTTAATATTTTGGCTTTAAGTTTGGTTGAAGGCCAAAGCAACACCATACTCCCTTACTTTGATGGGAAGGAGTACAATGTATGGAAAAACAATATGAATGCATTCCTAATATCGAAAGATCCCCTGGAATGGGATGTGGTAGAAAAATGGATCAATCCCAAAGCTACATCAACCTCAAAAAGAGGAAAAGAAGTTGTAGATGCTGGCGAAATGACACAAGAAGAATTAACCAAGAGACAAACTATTGATGCTAAAGCTATCTACTCTTTATACTGTGCATTATCTCATATTGAGTATAATCGAATTTCTTCCTGTGAAATAGTGAAAGAAGTCTGTGACAAGTTGCATGTTACCTACGAAAGAATTGATCGAGTAAAGGAAACAAAAATCAAAACAAAAATCAATATTTTACTCGAGCTCTCCCAAGCCCATACCAATTCGCGACTTAGGTTCAAGTTCTTAACATGCAAATGATATTTCAATTAGGAGTCGCCACTAATCTAGCCTTCAAGATGAAGCCTACGCTAGAGAATCCTTTTATTTTGAAAAATGTTTTGCGCAAACCATCAATTTAACACCCAGATATGTTTGCAAGTCGCAATGTTAAATTAGAATCCACATCAACAACCCTAGATATGGTTTCTAATTAACACGCAATTTCCCTTTTTTGTTTTCATTTATTTAATGGCAATATTAACTAAATGACCTAATTCTAATGCATATCAAGGACAACCAATCTCTAATGACGTGCATATGACATTTTTCCTTTTTTTTCTAAAAGAATGCAATCTATCCTAGAGGCTAATTTATTCTAAGACATTTTTTGTATTTTTTAATGAAGGTCAATTTGCATTTGGAATTAGGTTAAGCCAAATCCTAATTTAAACTAAAGTATTATCTTAAGTGCAATTTTTATCCTAATGCAATGACGTGCAAAATATACTCTAACTCTACATGACATATGCATGATGATTTTTTGTTGACTGCCAAATAATTAAACCAATTTTAAAAGAAACAAAAATCTAACATCCTAAATTTATGTTTTTTTTGTATTTTTATTTAAGAAAGAAATAAATAAAATTCACGTAAAACAAGAAGCATCTAATCTAATCAATTTTTTTTTTTTTTTAAGGCATCAAGAACAACACGGCACCAAATCAAGCAAGAAACCGCATGAGATCGGATTGGTCAATTTTTAAATAAAATCACGAATAGTATCTCGAGCGTGAGATGATCATGACCTCAATTTCGTTGCGAAATTAAGAAGATTTCCCAATTTAAAAGGCTAACGAATATTGAATTTCCATTGCACCGATGCACACTTCAATCATATGCAACCGTTGCTTGCTATTTGTACGCTAGCCCGACTTGCGTCACGAAAGCGAGAGATGTTGGCTCAAAAGGATGAGTCTCGGCACCACTCGGAGATGGAGGGCAACGCTAGTTGGCCTCAACGTGGCGGGGCTACACAAGGAACGGCTAATGATCAAGGGAGCCGCCAAGCACCCGGATGGAATCGTCCGAACCACGTAGGAAGAGAGGGAGCTTCGGCCCTTGAGAGCTCTAGCCTCTTGAATATGTTATCTTTTCAATTTGAGGAATAAGATCCTAAAGGTAATAAACGGCTTGGCATAGTCAATCTCAGGACTAATGAAGGTCAATTACGTGAAGACATCAATTAGAGAAACCCGGATGATCATGCCTCTTTTCGTAAATGAACTTGTTGGCACACTTCAATCATATGAAGTGGAGCAAATCAATGAGGAATAAGATCCTAAAGGTAATAAGTCAATTGCTTTAAAATCTACCGATCATTCTAATGATACAGATTCAAAAGATGACATGGATGATGAAGAACTAGTACTCATGATTAGGAAGTTCAGAAAGTTGAATAGAAAGGGAAGAAGATTCAATTGGAAAAAGTAGAGCACACAAAATTTCCAGAAGAAACCAACTGAAGACAATGAGATCAGCAAAGATGTAATATGCTTCGAATGTAAGAAAAAGGGGCATATTAGACTTAACTGTCCTTTGTTGAAAAAAAAAAAAGAAAGAAAGAACTGAGAAGTATAAGAAGGCTCTCAAAGCTGAAACCTGGAGTGACACTAAATGCGAGGAAAGTGATGAAGAATATGCCAACATTTGTCTAATGGCCAATTCAGAATCAGACTCAGACTTTGAAACAGATTCTGACTCAGACTTAGACAAAGAAGTTGAGGTCACTATCAAAAAGAAAATCAAATGGTATTTGGATAGTGGCTGTTCGAGACACATGACTGGAGATTCGAGTTGTTTTATAAAGCTTATTCAAATAAATGGTGGAAAAGTCTCCTTTGGTGGGAACAGCAGAGGAAGAATTGTTGGATGTGGAACCGTGAAGATTGGAAGCTTGACTATCAACAATGTCTCATTGGTGGAATGACTAAATTACAATCTACTCAGCATAAGTCAGCTTTGCAATACTGGATTCAAAATTAATTTCGAAGAAGGCATCTATTCGGGAACAAGTAAAGATTTCTCTCAATCTTTCACTAGGCAAAGACATTGGAACATTTACCTTCTGGATATAAAACAAGAAAGTTCTTAGTGTCTTATATCCATTCAAGATGAAGCAAATCTTTGCATCGAAAGCTTGGTCATGTCAACATAAAGCAGATTGCCAAGATTTTATCCAAGAAGCTTGTTCAAGGTCTCCCCAACCTGGATTATCAAAAATCTGAGTTATGCACCCCATGTATTTCGGGAAAACAAGTTAGAAGTTCCTTTAAACCTGTAAATCAAGTTCCTACTAATCGAGCTTTGCAGCTTCTACATAACCTCTTTGGACCAACCAGAACTAAAGCATTGGTGGAAAAAGATTCTGCCTAGTAATCGTGGATGATTACTCTCGCTTTACTTGGGTTTACTTTCTGGCAAATAAGTCTGAAGCCTTCTCTCACTTCTCAATGTTGGACAAGAAGGTTCATAATGAAAACGGATATGCTATTTCAAGCATACGAACAGACCATGGAGGTGAGTTTAAAAATCAAGACTTTACAAAGTTCTGTGATGAATCTGGTTTCCAGCATGTTTTCTCTTTTCCATACACTCCAGAGAAAAATGGAGTTGTGGAAAGGAAGAATAGATCATTGCAGGAGATGGCAAGAACCCTCATAATTGAGAGTAAAATTTCCTCTCCATTTTGGGCTGAAGCGGTTTCTACAACTTGCTACATCATCAACAGAGTGTTCTTAAGGTCTATTATAGAGAAAACTCCTTATGAAGTGTATAAAGGGAAGAAACCAAATGTTTCTTACTTTCATGTGTTTGGCTATAAATGTTATGTTTAGAAAAATGCAAATGATCAAACTGGGAAGTTTGAAGAAAGATCATATGAAGGAATTTTCCTTGGCTACTCAATCTCAAGCAAAGCATACACAGTTTTCAACAAGAGGACTCGATCTGTAGAAGAATCTATGAATGTCAAGTTTCAAGATTCTATGCAAAATCAACTAGATCGAACTCCACTTGAAGAATCTAAACTTGCTCTAGACTTTACAAAGTCTACTTTCCCCGAAGTGGTTTCGACTTCTGGAGATCAACTTCAAGCAGAACTAGAAGACTCAACTGAAGTAGAGGATCAGCAGACTCTCAAACCAACCAGCAACTGGAAACATAAGTCTAGTCATCCCAAAGAACTTATCATTGGAAACATTGATGAAGAAGTTCGTACCATATCCAAAAGGCGAGAAGAGTCGAGTGCACTAACACTTGTTTCTGAGATAGAACCCAAAAGTGTAGAAGAAGCCCTGTCTGATGAAAGATGGATCGAAGCTATACAAGAAGAGCTCAGACAGTTCAGCATCAACGATATTTGGGAACTAATTCCTAAACCTAAAGGTAAGTCTATTATCGAGACTAAATGGGTTTTCAGGAACAAGATGGACGAGAAAGGAAAAGTGACTAGGAACAAAGCAAGACTCGTGGCCAAAGGATATACGCAAAAATAAGGGATAGACTATGACGAGACCTATGCACCAGTAGTGAGGTTAGAAGCAATTAGACTACTACTTGCTTTTGCTTGCTATAAAAATTTCAAGTTATTCCATATGGATGTAAAAAGTGCCTTCCTCAATGGATACATCCAATAAGAAGTCTATGTGGAACAAACACCTGGATTTGAAGATCCAAGAAAGCCAGACTCAGTCTAGAGACTGAAAAAGGCCTTGTATGGACTGAAGCAAGCACATCGAGCTTGGTATGAAAGTTAAGTAAATTCCCAACCCAAAATGGTTTTGTTAAGGGAAAGGTAGATACTACTTTGTTCATAAAAAGAGAGGGTAAAAACTTTCTGCTGGTTCAAATTTATATTAATGATATTATCTTTGGATCCCCTAGTGAAAATCTATGCAAGAAATTCTCTAGATGTATGCAGAATGAATTCGAGATGAGTATGATGGGTGAGTTAACTATTTTTCTGGGATTGCAAGTTAGACAATCGGAGAAAGGTATCATTATTCACCAAAAGAAGTATGCAAAAAATCTCATCAAGAAATTCAGATTGGAGAATTGCAAATAGATAGAAACACCAATGTCAAATTCTTTGAAGCTGGACAAAGATGAATAATGAAAGAAAGTAGACCAAAAGCTTTACAAGAGCATAATCGGTTCTCTTTTTATCTTACTACATCTAGACTTGACATTTTGTTTAGTGTTTGCATCTGTGCTAGATTCCAATCAGATCCTAAAGAATCTCATTTAAGTGCTGCAAAACGCATCATCAAATATGTTGCGACTACTTCAAAGCTAGATCTATGGTATCCTAAAGAATGAGACTTTACTCTTCTTGGATATTCAAACTTAGATTTAATAGGTTGTAAGGTCGATAGAAAGAGTACTTCAAGTACTTGTCAACTGTTGGGTAGCATGCTAGTGTCTTGGTTCTCAAGGAAGCAGAGTATTGTGGCTCTATCAACTGCATAAGCAGAGTATGTGGCTCTTGGGAGCTATTGTTCTCAAATATTGTGGACAAGACAACTGTTAAGAGACTTTGGAATTAAAGAATAGTGTACTAAGATCAAATGTGACAACACCGGTGTTATTAATCTCACAAAGAACCCAATTCTTCATTCAAGAGCAAAGCATATAGAGATTCGACACCATTTCATAAGAGATCATGTTCAAAATAGGGAGATTATGATTCAGTTCATTGACTCGAAGAATCAGTTGGCAGATATATTTATAAAGCCTTTGGAGAAAAATCTATTTGAGTCTATTCGCATTAGACTGAATATTTTACCTCTTACCAGTTAAAGTCTGAAGTTGGTCAGACTTAGACTTTCTAGACTCTACTTCAGTAAAAGTCTCGAATCCAGGTATTTTATTTTTGGAATGAAAATGTACATTTATTCGAATTGTTGTTTACCTATTTTATTTTTGGAAGTTTTTTTTTTTTTGAAAAAGGCAGTTTTTATTTTCAGTTATTTGGAAAAAGGTAATTCTCTTTGCGACGATTCATTTCCTTTTATTCGTGACCATTCATTTTCCCTATATACCTTTGTATTCCTTTTGAGCATTTTCACCAAACCCTAGCATATAGTCTTTCTACTATCTTCTTTCTACTCTCTCGTTTTTACTCTCGAGCTTGTTCTACAAGTTTTCATCTTTTTCATTCGAACGTGTTTGTGGAATCCTCCTCAACTGTGAAGATGTCTTTTTAAAGAAAGTCATCTCGAATCGCAAGCAGGGGACCACAGAATATGCCAGAGGGTCCTACTCATTTTGACTTGACCGAGGAAGAAGATTATCCTCAACAACAACAACATTCTCAACAGCGTCATTCTCCACAACATGCCACTCGAAATCCTCCGCATCATCAAGTGGAAGAGGAGATCTTGGAAGATGTCGAACCTGTAAGAACATCAAAACCCCAGTTTATTTTTAAACTCTACAATCAGTTAAAGTAGGGTGGTTCTGCGATGACGTTTATTGATGAGTTTTTGCGAGAACGAGGATATCGGAATGAGACTCAGTTCTTACAAACAATGGAAATGTTAGGTATTGCACCTAAAGGAATGACAGACAAGACGTTTGCTAACTTTCCCTCTAATCCCCGATTTAGTTCTTTTAATCAGCTAGAGGTGAAGGATGATGATGAGAAAATGTACGCGAATTTTCAGCCTAGAATGGGTGTTGCTACTAATGTGCGTGTTGAAGGAACGAGTTTGTTTCGTTCTAAAGAACATAAAAAGACTTACTCAAAATTCTTGAAAAGAGGGGTGATGAACCCTCGATCTGTGGATTTTAATTTCTTGGATTCTTTGAAGGTGAACCTGAGGGAGAAGCTCCTTACCAAAAAAAAAAAAAAAAAAAAAAAAAAAAAAAAAATTGAGGGAGAAGCTTACTCTCCTTCAACTTGAAAGATTTTACTCGAGACTTCTGTCGCTTACCCTGAATTAACTGCATATTTTTATTCGAACTTGTCATTTCTTAATGCGGATAGATTTTGTTTTACTATGAGGGAAAAAGAATTTGTGGTGGATGTCAACACATTGGTGGATGTTATTGGTGTGGAAAGAGAGAGTTTCCAACCAATAAATGTGTTTGTTGGTCATGCAACAATGTCTCTTGTTTGGGACAGACTTGCTGAAGGCGGCATTACCTATTCCAGAATGTCTGCTTCAAACATCTTGCTGCACAAGGTTGTGATCAATTGCATCCGACCAAAGTCAACCTCCAAGACAAATGTCTCTTGTTCTGAAGCAAAACTGATGTTCACCATCAGTAATGGGATGAAGTTCTCGCCGCCACACACAATCCGTATGCACATGTACAGGACTGTTGTGAAGGATAAGGGACAACTCTCTTACTTAGCGCTAGTCACCAAGTTGTTCAGACACTTTCAAATTCAGCTTCCAGCATCTCTCTGTATTCGAACTATTGCTCCAATGGTTATAGGATTAAAGATGGTATCAAAAATGAGACTGAATGAACTGAACAAAGCTTTGGAGCGCTTGAAGGAGAAGTCCCCCAACAAAACAAAACAAGACTTTGCTGCAATGAAAAGGAAAGACAAGGAACTTATGAGTACACCTATCAAGAAGAGAAGAGCCCTTATCCTGCAGGACGAAGAGGATGAGGATGATCTCACTCTCTCTACATTTGACTTGAAAAATCTTCAGAATTTTGTTAGTTTTGAGCAGCTGCAGGACAAAGAGGAAAGAGGTCAAGAAGAAACAGAGCAGAGAAGTGAAGAAATAGAAGAGAGAAGAGAAGGAAGTGAAGAAAGAAGAGCAGAGGAAAGAGCAAGTGAAAGTAGAGAAGCAGAAGAGGGAGAGGGTCAAGATGACTCTGTTGAACCCACCTTTGCAATATCCTTGTCAGAAGATTCTGAGAAGACTAGGAGTGAAACTGCAGAAGATGGAACTGGAAAACAACATCTTTGGTGCTAATATTAAGAAAGAATAAGAAGAAGATTTTTTTTCTCCACCTGTAGGCATGAAAACAGGGGGAGCTGATGAGAAAATAGATACTTCTTCTTCTCCTATTTTTACTAGTGATGATGTTAGCAGATCTCCTGTCAATCCAAAAGATGTCTTTGCCTCTCAATTTCTTGAAGCTGATATTGGGGCATCCTCTCCAAGTTTTGGTGATCGACGTGCTGACGTTCCCTCAAATTTCACAACTCCTGGAATTAATTTAGCTAGACCTAGTGCACCATCAGAAACAACTGCAGACTTTCAAAGGCTGCTAGAGCTCCTTCTAGAGTTAAAGGCACATCAATGCGGTATGGAGTTTGAGATCAAGAACCTCCAATCAGCTTTGAAATCTACTTTAGACTCTCTACTCGAGTAGGTACAGGCCCTTAAGCTTCAAGTTCAAGAGACTGTCAAGGGTGAAGATATTGAGAAGCTAAAGGAGACCGTCAGAAAGCTTGAGGAAACAGTTTAATCTATAAGGAATTTCCAGATCGTTCGCATTCCCAAAAACACCTTATTTGATTGAATTTTTTTTTTTTATCTTTCTCCACTTTTTGCTGATGACAAAAAGGGGAAGAATGTGCAAATTTAACTCATGTTGGACTTTGGACTTTTGTTTGATTATTGTTTGACTGTTGGATTTTTTTGAACTTTTTGACATCAACTTTTGGTGATACTAATTATGGTTGGACAGTTATTTGTCTTATCTTTTCAAGGTTAACATGTTTTTTATGGTTGCGGAATCGATACTATCCAGACCCTAATGAAATTATTTTTATAAGATATCATGTATTGCTTAAGAGCTTGTGTTGCAGGTTAAAAGTTCTTAAATCTACAGGAAAGTTTTGTCGCCATCAAAAAGGGGGAGATTGTTGGAGAAAACCCATTTATTGTTTTGAAGTTAACAAAACATTTCCATAGTCTAGTTTGAAGACTTCCAAACTGAAGTGTCAAAGTCTGAACACTACCAGACTTTAGGTTCAAAGTCTGCTCACACTGACAGATTCCAAACTAAATGCTATTGAAGAATGAAGACTTATCCATATGTGAGATTATCTTTATTTCTTCAAGGATTCGATTCATATGGCTTATGGATGATTCTCTGGTTGGATATAGCACCTACATGATTGATTATCCTTAATGAAATCAATTCCGATAATCAAATATTTTGGAATGCAAGCAAATTTGGAAAGTTCTACTTATGGAAATCAAGATCCTAATTATATGGGCGAACAGGATTGATGGGCTTTCATCTTAATCAATCAAATCGAGATCCCCTTAATTGATTATGTCCAACTGGTAGATTGGAAGAATTCCTTTGGAAAGTGACAACGGTCGTGAAGGCATGAAGAAGTATTTAAGGTGGACTCTCTAGTTATTCGAGATAGTGCGTGAAAGAGAAATTTCAAAGTCTGAAACTTCCTAGTTCCTTGCTATTTCATTTACTGAGCTCAAAGTTGTATACAAAAGAGAGAGTGGACTTAGGCTTGATCTAAGCCTAATCACTATAAATCTTGTGTTCTTATTCTCTTCCCTCAACTCATTTATCTTGACTCATAGCTCTATTTAACTGTTTAAGTTTTTAACTCCTTATTTTGTTTAAAGTTTTATCTAACTGATAAAATCTGAATTCGTCTTTAGTCTGTCTTTTTCAAAGCAATCATTACTTCCGAATCTTGCTAGAATTTTTTGCACCTATTCACCCCCCTCTAGGTGTTATTACTAGCCCTTTCAGATCTGTCTTCTCTGCTGGTTGTTTCTCATAACTCCTCTGTTGAAGCATTGCAGTCTCATTGAATATCACATCTCTGCTAATTAGAAAATTGGGTGATCTAGACCAATGCACCACAGCCGGTAGCCTTTCACCCCATGTGCATAACTCAGAAATATGCACTTCTTCGCCCTCAGCTCAAGCTTACCATCACTCGCATGAGCATGAGCAGAACATCCGAATATGTGTAATCCGAAGTAATCAATAGGTTTCATCGACCATACTTCCTTAGAAGTCTTCCACTCAATAATAGATGATGGAGATCGATTAACCAGGTAACATGCCATGTTCACTACTTCAGTCCAAAATTTCTTGCCAAGTCCTGCATGCGAAAGCATACATCGAGCTCGCTCAAACAAAGTTCTGTTCTTCCATTCTGCCATGCCATTCTGCTGTGGTGTCCCAGATATTGTGCAGTGCCTCACAATACCTTCTTTCTCACAGAACTTGATAAAATCTTTACCACATAACTCCATGCCATTATCGCTTCTTAGGCACTTGATTTGTTTATCTGATTGCTTCTCAATCAGTGCCTTAAATTTCTTGAACCGATCAAACACATCATATTTGTGCTTCAGAAAGTATACCCATACATTTCTCAAATAATCATCAATAAATGTTAGCATATATCGGGCACCTTCTTTCGAAGGAATTGAAGACGAGCCCCAAACATCTGAATGAATATATTCAATTGGTCGTTTGGTTGAATGAACAACTATAGTAAACTTAACTCGATACTGCTTTCCAAAGATGCAGTGCTCACATAAGTCCAACTTCCCTATCTTTTAACCCTTCAACAACCCTCTTTCACTTAGCATCGTCATACTTGCCTCACTCATGTGCCCTAAACGCATATGTCATAATTGAGTCAAGTTAGAATTTAACTCACCTGATGAAACTGCAGTGACTCCGGTCACGGTCTCTCCTAGTAAATGATAGAGAGTATTCACTTTCTTCCTATTCATTACTTTCATGGCATCTTGAGAGATCTTCAATACTCCACCTTCAGCGGTGTACCTACACCCGATGTCGTCAAGTGTCCCCAGAGAAATAAGATTCTTCTTGAGTTCCGGTAACTGCCTCACATCTATCAATGTGCGCACCACCCCATCGTGCATCCGAATCCTAATTATCCCTATCCCCACAGCCTTACAGACTACATTATTTCCCAAAAGAACCATACCACCATCTGCAGTCTGGTAAGTAGTAAACCGGTTCTTATGAGGCGTCATATGATAAGAACACCTCAAATCTAACATCCATTCATCTCCTAACGAAATAGTAGTCACACATAAAATAACTTCCGCATCACTAATGCTCCCCTCGGCAACGTTTGTCACACTGCTTGTGGCATTCTGCCTATCACTTTTATTCCTCCGCTTTGGACAATCTCTCCTGATGTGCCCCTCCTCGTGATACTCAAAACTCTTCACGCGTCCCTTGCACTTTCTATGGCGTGATTTCAATCTACTTTTACCTTTGCTGCTACTAGGCCATCGATGTTGTTCTCTACCCCAAATCGTCAGTGCTTGCGCTACTCCTTACGCTAGACCGTCATCTCGCAATTTTCTTTGCCACTCTTTCTAGAATAAGGCGGACTTTACCTCTTTTGACGTAATTGTAGTACACTCCTACAACAGTGAATCAGTAAAGTGCTCTCATGACTCTGGTAAAGAGGCTAACAACATCATGCCTTGTTCTTCCTCATCAAGTATCTTATCGATGTTCTTCAGATCCATCATGAGTTTATTAAATTCATCTAGGTGGGTTATGATAGCCGTACCTTCAGTCTATATAAATTGAAACATCATCTTCAACATGTATAAGCGATTGTTCAAACCTTTCTCCACAAAGAGTGCCTGAAGTTTTGCCCATAATGCTGCGGCATTCTTCTCCTCAACAACCTCTATTAAAACCTCATTCGACAAATTTAACAGAATTGTACTCTTTGCTCTTTCCATTAACGCTACCCTCTCGGAGGCTTTCATTATAATTGGCAACTCATCTTCACCATCCAATTCCTTGGCCAAACCTTGGGTTGTCAATAATGCCCGCATCTTGATGCTCCATAAACCAAAGTTGTTCCTCCCATTAAATTTCTCAACTTCAGATTTTCTCTCAGACATAATTGCAATAACAAAATTTCCAAATAATAATCAGACAAGCAAAAAAGCTCCAAATCAAAATCAAGAAATCTAATCCCAAGCTCTGATACCAATTGTCAGAAAATAATACGCAAAAACGACAGGATTTTGCAATTTATGTTAATGCAAAATCACTAGAGAAATAAATGAGAAATACTAAGGACACCAGAAAATTTACGTGGTTCGGTCCAAGTATCAGTATCTACGTCCACGGGGAGAGCCAACAGCAAATAATACACTATAATCGAAGAATCGAGTTTACAAGCGTTTACACGCTCAAGTGTTTCTCACACCTAGATTTAATCCCAAACCCAAACTGTTTACAAATAAATAATGTAAACTCACAGCACGAAAAATAACCATGTGTTCAAGCCCAAGCAATACTCTTTTCACACGATCGAAAATCAGGACCGTGCAATGTTCTTGAATTTTCTTTCTTTCACATACAGTGAGTTGCTACTTCTCTTTAGTTTCTGGACTTGCTAGGCATGTGGCTCTGCTTGGCTACAATGGCTTCTCTAAAGCGGCGCTCTTTTTGGATGTATAGAGGGTTTCTCACTTTTTTTTTCTTTTGCCTAAAAGAAACCCTTGCACTTTTATATTGTGTGCCTAAAGTCAAGACTTTGACTTTGGGCCCAACGCAGATAACCTTATTCGGCTCCTGCAGATAAAGAAGAAACCTTTGCTCCATTTTTTTTATTCTATTTTATTTCCTCTTTTGTAAACCTCCATGGAGTCCAACGAATCTCCTTATGTTAACCGAAGACATCCAAGACCCAAAAAGAATTTCAAATTTCCTTTCTTATGCGTAAACTTGAATACTAACATAAAAATTTTACCCAAGCGGATCACGTTTTGCAAACACTCAAACTCGAGACATAAGTTAACAATAACAGCTCTAAGGAATGCAACAAGAACAATTATACATATGCACTTTATATATGAGCTTAATGAGTACACCAAAACTTGCAAGAGCGATCATGCTCGTAAGACTGTTATATATCCATAGCAGAGCAGTATGGAACCAAAAATCGAAATGAGAAGGGCCAAACCTTTTTCACCTGAAGACTTGAAAGCAGGAGTTTCTTAAGAGCAGCTAGTCTTATAGTGATAGCGAACAAAACATGGGGTGTCAAAAAGGATTCCACGAAAAAAGTCCAAAACCGGAAGAAATCCACAAACCTCATCCAACCAAAATAGCAAATCTAGAAAAGAGGTTCTTTCTTTTATTGACCAGATTCTAGAAAAGAGTGTAAACCGATATCTATCACTAAGAGTTTCACAGACTGCCACCGCTGTAAGTCATTGTGCTTATAAAACAGCATCCAGAAAAACAGCATCCGTTGAAGAACAATATGAGGAGGTTGTTTGTACCTTGGAACAAGTATATATAATTGCTGTCATCCAGTTCCAATTCTCCAATGCAACTTTCTGAGAATCATCAGCAGCTTCATGCAGAAAATATAACAACGGCAGCATGAGCTCCATCTCAAATTGTCTTGGGCAACCACAGAATTTGCATCTCCCAGGATCTCCTATCTCTTTAGTCGCCAACAGTGGCTTCCCTCCATTTGAATATCTAAACATTCAGTCACAGCAAGGGTATGGCATATCATCTACTTGGACTTTAGATGGAAAAGGGTACAGTCTTTCCACAAATTTTGAATCCCAAATACACAACAATTCTATTGACTGTATTTATGTTTCGCTGCTTATTGCAAAATGTTAGATCATCTTTTCTCCAAGAAGCATCAACTTCTAAAGATGTGGAAAAAATCCCTCAAAAACTCACATGGTATTTGGGTTATATACAGACCTATTTCTGCTATCGATCAACATGAATTAGATTTATGTCTACTAAAAACAAAAAAAAAAATTAAACCTCTTGCTCAGCAAGACTTCATTGTATCTGTGCTACAGAGTCTTCGTATTGAAGATGGATTACGCCTTTCCAGGTAAATCGTTCATCATCATACAAGATTGATTCATTATCTGCCACCTAAGCCAAATCTTCCAAACAGTAAGACTCTGAAAAGATGAGATGTAATTAATCTGCAAAATCCAAGATTCAAGAAGCTCCAAGAGTCCTCTATTTTGGCTAGCTTTATATAATACATAGATTGTCAAAACCCAATGCTATGTATCATAACTTATATGCAACTACAGTTGTTTCTGGCAAGACCAAAACAACTTGAATTTTACTTGTGTTAGCCATGTCTCACTTAGTAGAGATAAGCAACTTAAACATTGCTCCGGATAAGCATCCAACCGTTTCTTAAACTTGAAGTAAGTCCGGTCAGCCATTAGAACTCTATCATACTCATAGGATTCCTCGTCCAATACTTCTTCCCATACATGATTGTCGACATTAATGGAAAGAGATGAATAGTTCAAGCAAGTAGATTCCACTTTCGATTACTTGTCCTCCTAAAAATTTTAATGGGATAAGTTCACTAAAAATCCTAAACATTTCACGAAAATGCAATTAAATCCTAAAACTTGCAAAAAGTACAATCAAATCCTAAAACTTATCAAATTAGTTCAATTTAAGTACTTCCTTTGACTCTGTCCATTTTAGCTAACAAAAAATGTGAACGTGTCTTATTTTATTACTTTTTAAGACATGCGACAATGATGTGGCACAAAATAAAATCAAACAATTAAATAATTAGCACTAAATTACTGTAAAAAAACTAAAAGTTAAAAAGAAAAGAAAAGGACAAACTCACCCCACAACTTTTGGCCAAGCCCTTGTCAGTGGCCATCACCATAGGCGCCAAGAAGGGCCGTCAAAGGACACTTGAGCCTTCCCAAAGCCTAACAACCTTCCCAGCCCCAAGTGAGGCCTTGGCAGCCCTCGGCAAGGGCCTACCGGCCCAAATCGGGAGAATTACCAAAAAAGTCCTAAACCTATTGCAATTGTGCAAATTCGGTCCTAAACTTTTTTTTTAGTCAATTTAGTCCTAAACCTTTTACAATTGTGCCAATTTAGTCCATCCAACCAAAATTGGCCGGTCGACGCTAACATGGACGATGACTGACGATAGTTGGCCAGCGAACGCTGATGTGGCCATTTTTTAAATTTTTTTTGAATTTTTTTTTTTTTGAATTTTTTTTTTTCCCATTTTCTTCTTCCTCTGGCCGGCGCCGGTCAGCCACTAGCAAAGGCGAGCCTCACCCAGCGATGGCGAGGCCGCCGTCGCCACATCTAGTGAGGCTCAGCGAGGGCTTCTTGTCCTCCTTCGACCGCGCCGCCGCCCGCCGCAAACACTCTCTGTCTCAAACATTCTCTCTCTCTCTCTCTCTCTCTCTCTAGTGGTACACGATTAGGGTTTTCTCTCCGATTCAATCGAATCCGACAGCCCGATGCGCACGCCTTTATATGCAAGCGAACAAAGCAAAGGAGACGGAGGGGAACGCCTCGCCCAGCCAAGGCGAGGGTTGACCTCGCCGGTGGCCGGCAAGGCCCCTCGCCAAATGTGGCGACGGCGGCCTCACCGTCGCTAGGCAAGGCTCGCCTTCGCCAATGGCCGGCGAGGCTGACCTCACCAGCCCTTGCCTCTGGCCGGCGCCGACCGGCCAAAGGAAGAAGAAAGTGGAAAAAAATTCAAAAATTCAAAAAATTCAAAAAATTCAAAAATTCAAAAATTCAAAAATTCAAAAATTCAAAAAAAAAATTCAAAAATTCAAAAAAAAAAAAAAAATAAAAATAAATAGTGTTCGCCGGCCGTCATCGCCGGTCGGCGTCCACATTAGTGTTAGCGAGCCAATTTTGGCCGAGCGGACTAAATTGGCACAATTGTAAAAAGTTTAGTACTAACTTGGTAAAAAAAAAAGTTTAGGACTGAATTAGCACACTTGCAAAAGGTTTAGGATTTTTTTGGTAATTCTCCCGCCCAAATCTATTGGGGGGCGTGATCATCGCCTAGATTTGAGTGAGAGCTGCCGATTGTCGCTTAGGGCCACTAAGGCCTCATCTGAGGCCGGCGAGGGTTGCCAAGCTTCAAGGAGGCCCGGCGACGTTTGCTTACCCTTCCTGATCGATGTGGCGATAGCCATCAACAAGAGCTTGGCCAAGTTGTGAGGTGAATTTATTTGTCTCTTTTCTTTTTAAACTTCAGCTTTTTTATTTTTTTTACTCTAATTTAGTTTATTTTTTATTTTTTAGATATTTTTTTTCTGACATGGCGCTTGATGGGCACCACATTTCTTAAGAAAACAATCAAATAAGACACCTCAACATTTTCTATTAGCTGAATTAGACGAAATTAATAAAAGGACTCGATTGAATTAATTTAATAAGTTTTAAAATTTGATTGCACTTTTTATAAATTTTAGGACTCAATTATATTTTAGTAACAAGTTTTAAGATTTCTAACGCATATATCCCCAAATTTATTAGTGTCACTGTGGCATGTATTAGCACGGCCACTAAGTGCTTGTCCAAAGTTGCCAATTATGGCAAGGTTTCTGATATATCTCGGAAAGCCATATCTAAGGTACAATAAAGCCGTACTAATGTCATCCAAGAAATGATAATTGTCAAACTAATTCATGCTAAAAAGTTTAATTTTAGTAGTCAGATTAAATGAAAAGCTTACTATTTACAGTGAGAATTTACTTGTAGCGACTCTTCATTTGGAAATTCAATCTTGGATATCTCTACTCTTCTTGTCCAGTCACCATTTCAGAAGCTTTTCATATTGAAGTAATATTCAAGATCCAATACCGGTATTGCACTGCCAGTTTCATGATCGTTAGACACTCAGACAAGGGATTATCATTATCTTGTATCCTAAGAAAATGGCAATTGCAAAGCCTCCATCACATTGATAACCACCAATTGAACAGCCTCGCCAAGACAATTTACAAACTTGAGCTAAGCCTCCATCACATTGATAACCACCAATTGAACAACCTCGCCAAGACAATTTACAAACTTAAGCTAATAGATAAGAAGGAGGACATTACGTTAAGTAAAAAGCTAGCTCAAGTTGAACTAATCGACCACTCAAAATTGTTAGGGAAATCCCTTATGATGTTTTGAAGATAACAAAATAAATCAAAGGCTACTAACATGTTTGATTGTTGAGTAACAAACTATGCAGATGATAAAACATGTAAATGATATTATCAAAGTCTATTATGAAGATTTCCAAACTTCTGTGTCAAAGTTTGAAGACTGCCAGACTTTAGTGTCAAAGTCCTTTCTACATCAAAAGTCTGCCTACTCTGACAAATGCCAGACTGAACGTGCTTGGAAGAACTAGAAGACAGACTCTATGCTGAAGCTAAACTGGGTACAAACCTTAAAGCTAAATCTGTTCAGAAGCAGAATATGTTCAGACTCAAATTGTAAAGTCTATTGCACTCAGACTTAGATTGTAAAGTCTATTGCTCTCAGACTTTACATCCAGACTCGACAGAACGTAACTCAAGCCCCGAAAATATAATGGCTAGTGATCTGGTTTGTATTCCACATCAAGATTGATTTGATTGATTCAATCTAATTGATTGACAATTAGATATTGAAGACAATGACTTTCTATACGAAGAAGCTTTACTTATAGAAACCAAGATTATGTTTGTATGGGCGATTGGAATCAATTTGGGATTCTACTTTTGTCACTCAACGGCTACTAATCTTCTAGATACAGATCTGTCCAATGGGTATATTGAAAGACGATCCTTAAGATGTTGTCCAACGGCTAGTTTGGAAGTAGAGGAGTATTTAAGGAGATGAAGGACCAATGAGCAAGTAAAAGACGGAGCGTAGAATTTATAATTCCAAAGTCTGAGCGACCTTCGATCATACACTTGTCTCTCATGAGCTTAAAAGTTTGTGATCTTAAGAGAAATACCAAAAGAGTGACTTAGTGAGATAGTGTGATCTATTACTAAGTGTTTGCACTCAAAGTTGTAATCTCTTGTTGATTGCATAGTGGAATCCAGCCAAGAAGGCTGTTAGCGTGGGAGAGTGGACGTAGGCTTGGATTAAGCCGAACCACTATAAAATCTGTGTTCGTATTTCTATTGAATCTCTTTATTTTGTTCGATCTCACTCAAAATCTGCTGCTCTTCAAACTCAGTTTCAAAAGTCTGTTGTTATTCAAACTCAGGTTAAAAGTAAAGGTTTTCACTGCATTTTGTAGAATCTGTTTTACATATTTTCATCCCCTTTAGGTAGTCATACTAGCACTCTCAAAAATTGCATGCGTTACACTGTTTTCCAATCCGACGGAACTAGTTCACAACAGACATCGAATCAGCATCAGCTGCTACTCCACACCGAATCAACTGTTTGGGGTTCCCAAAAGGTTCCCCTCCTGTGAAAGTTACACCTTCTTGATGATCTGAACGACGTCTTCATCTTCAAGTTCATGTTCCTAATCCATGGAAAGCATCATCAAGCATTTAAATTAGCCGGAGCAACTAACTCCTTTGAAATGATAAAAAAGAAAGGGTGAATAAAGTAAAAGATTCACCTTGCCAACTCTTTGAGGCTTGTGTTTGACGCTTGAACCCCAGACTAGAGCGCTGCGTATTTAAGCAAAGTAAACACTCACCTAAGCAGTAGCAAGAAGGCCGAGAAAATCAAATTAAATTTTATTCCATAATCATGAAAAATGTGGGAATCGTCAGAATTAGCACCTAATAAATTCATTCCAAAAAAAAAAGACTAAAGATGAAGCTGAAGTCTCAGTTTCTACATAAATTGTTTGACCATATCATTGTGTATGCGGGTGCAGATACAATCACGGGGTCTTCATAGTCTGGAGGCTGACTCTTCTCTATCCAGAGTAGAACGGCATTGGTCTTCCCTTTTAGAGCTCGACCTGCCAAAATCAAACCAGAATTATATTCATTCCTTTTGGCTTTGTATATGTACGAGTTAAATTCAAGTACTCCCATATTTTCTCCAACAGACCATCAAGATTCCATTCAAGGTGAGCACTGCCATGTCAACCATGAAGCAGTATTTGATCAATTGAAGGAACAAACTAATTTCCTATCGGGCAACCTATAGACTGACATCAGACGACAGGAGAAAGGGACATAGAATAAACAAAGAAATAGCTTACAACCATCCAAGCGATTACTATAATCTCGAGAAACTACCCCTTCGGAACTAAATTGAACAACTAATCCTTGGTTAGTAAAGTATGAATTGAGCATAAAATACAAGAGTGAAGAAGGACGGCCATAAGAAAATATTTGAGTTACCTGACCAGACAGTAATGAGGAACTTTGTCCAAAATCTTTAGCTCTTGTAGTGTGATCTGATCGATCTTGTTTATGACATAGATGCATGAAATATATTTCCTACTGCCCTCAATAACATCTATAAGGTCATCTGCAGTCGCATCACATCTAAGAGTAATATCAGCATTATGTATCCGATATTCGCTGCAGATGGCCTTCACATTATCAAGGTCCAGATGAGTGTTTGCCACTGTTGATTTGAAATTAATGCCACCTTTATCTTTCTTCCTAAATGTTAGATTAGGTGGCTCCTTGTTCAGCCACAGTTCTAATTATTTATGCAGGTCGAATCATCTCTGCAGTAAAAATAAATGCAGGATGTTCTAACCATACATTGAAGGACATATATCAATTATTCATCTAAAATTAGTGAGAATGCTCCTGAAATTTCGTTTTGCAACACTGACATAAGATAAAGCGTTTCAAAGCTTAAGTTCATGCAATTCAGTTCTTATATCACCATAAGGGCCAATATTCGTGTGATTATGTTATCATGCAAACCCCAAATAATTCCACAAGATGTATTTCCTTTTAGACTGGACTTTACAAACGTGACACTACAGAATAAATCCCCACTCATCATCCTATAGACTCAACCTCACCAGTGATGTATGTTCCACCATTTTTCCTAGTAAAACCAATTTCAAGTCCAAGTGACCTTGGTTGTTGATCTCCATAGATAGAAAAATTTGTTAACTCACACGATCTGATCGTAAACCAATTTCATATGGTTCAACTATAAGTTGACTATCCCAATAGATTTCATTTCCACGGGAAGATGACTTGATTATGACCTTGCAGCCCACGGACCAATCCACGTTCAGCTCGGGCCACAAGGGCCCATAGCTTTGGTCTTGGCCCAATCTGATTGGGCCCGAGGCATGCCCAGGCAGCCCACATATTTATCATGTATATTTTTGTTTGCCAATCAATCTAAACTACTAAACGGGCCTACCCATGGTTCGCCTCTAATATATGAGTTCAAATCTGTTCACTAATCGTGAAGGAAATATTCAGTGGTTACATACCGCCACGTCAAGAAGAAAGGACACCACAAGTGTCATAACTTTTATATTACACTTATTTGAGTGCTATACATTGCTTTTGGAGCACTTAAGCACCGCAACTTCTAAAAAAATGTTAACTTGAGTGCTATAACTTTTAATCGATTATTCAAATGTCAAAATTTTTTAAAAACCCTCAATTAAGTGCATGCGTAGCACTTATGATGAACATCTTAAAAAGTTTTGATACTTAAGTAATCGATTGAAAAGTTATATAGCATTCAAACAGTTAAAAGAAAAAAAATTATAACACTCAAATGAACACTTGGGTGTCTTTTTCCCCACATCGATGTGATGCACATTTGTGTACTCAAGTTAAATTGACCTGTGGACATTGACTTTAAATTTAAAAAAAAAAAATCGGGTTTTTCTCTGTCTCTTTTCAACATCCATAGAGCATTGTTTGTCCAGCCATCTGGGCCTGTGTTTGTCGTTGGTGATGCACCAGCGACATAACTAATTGATCGATCAGGCCAAGCCACGTTAGACGCCTCATATGGACAAGTAACGGTTGTCGATCTAGACCAACAGCAGGTCGTGAATGACAAAGATAGAACCTAAAGAAAGCGGGTGGTCTAGCTTTGGGCAATGGCTGCAGATCTCAACAGTAGTGTTGCCTAGCCAATCCTGTCGAGCAATCTCTGGTGCTACTCATGGTGGCCCGAGCCACCTCTCTGCCGTTGCTTGCAGTCGGCTCTGCCTTTGCTCGTCCAGAATTTGTTTTGCAGGATTGTAGATTTGGCCTTGCCCATCTCAATCTTCAACTGGCCGAATGAAGCCGATGACAACCATGGACCAGCATCGGTGTTGCTGGCTCCTCCATGGTTGGCCAGTGATGCTGCTATCCATGGCCGATGCAAGAAGAAGACACATTTTCACTAAATTAACTCCATGTCATTGGCCATTTTTTACAACAAACCGGACCTTTGCAAATAAATTGAGATATGAAATTATCATAGAAAGTTAAAACAATGGATAATAAATAACACGAGGGATTTATATGATCTGCTCGCAAAGTTAGAACCTGCATCTATGGAAAAAATTAACCATCAATAATCAACTAATAAATGGGAGAATACACGATTACAATCGATTGCACGCTCTAGTATTACCTAACCCTGGGTGGAATCGATTGCACGCTCTAGTATTACTTAACCCTGGGTGGAATTACACCCATTACCCACTTGTCTACGTCTGAAATCTCACAATAGACACCAAAGAGAGAGTAACCCAAATAAGGAAAATTAAAGAGACTAGTAAGGGACCACCAGACACAAACTCTCTTCTTTGGTTTTTTCTTCCTGTGGTCGTAAGAGCTTCCAACGAGCTCCCTATTAGTACTCAATCATAGCCCGTTCTGTACGATGAGATAATTCTAAAAGGGGGGGCTCTTCATTAGATGCTTTTGCGGCGTGGGGATAGAATTCTGCTAAAAAGGAGACAAGCTTGTGGGCTTCGTTAATTAATGCCCAATCCTGTGAAGTTCTCCATATATACGAGCTGGACGAGTGAATCAATATAAGTCTCCAGCACGCCTAAATCTTAAGGTCGTGAGAAGCTTCAATGGCATTGATAGGTTTCTTGGAGATATTCTTGGCCGCGATCTGCTTCGCGTTCCTTCGTCGTCTCGGCAATAGCCATGATGGGCTCCCCAAGAACTGGCCGCTCGTGGGGATGCTCCCGGCGCTCTTCCTCAACCTGGGCCGCGTCCACGACTGGGTCACCGGCTTTCTGGAGCGGAGCCGCGGCAACTTTTTCTTCCGGTTCCACTGGTTTTCCGGCATGGACATGCTGGTCACCGCCGATCCTGCCAACGTCCACTACATCACGAGCACCAACTTTGAGAACTTCCCGAAAGGGGCCGAGTACAAGAGGGTGTTCGACGTTTTGGGTGACGGAATCTTCAACTCCGACTCGGATATGTGGAGGGCGCAGAGAAGGGTCGCTCAGGTGTTTATGAACGACCAGCGGTTCCGTCGGTTCTTGGCGAAGACGACCACGGACAAGGTGGAGAATGGCCTGCTCAGGGTGTTGGACGAATTGTCTCAGAGAGGTGTCGCGGTGGATTTGCAGGATTTGTTCCAGAGGTTCACCTTCGATGCTGCTTGCAGATTCGTCACGGGGTTCGACCCCGGCAGCTTATCCGTCGAATTCCCGGAAGTCCCATTTTCCAAGGCATTGGATGATGCCGAGCAGGTAATTTTCTATCGCCATATGTACCCCGAGTGGTTCGGGACTCTGCAGAGGTGGTTGGGGTTGGGAGTGGAGGAGAAACTGAGAAGCGCTTGGGAAGTAATGGACCAAGTTGTAGGGAGTTACATAGAGATGAAGAGAGTTGAACTGAGAGAAGGAACCAACAAAGCGGAGAGAGATGAAAATGGTGCAGATTTATTGACATCGTACATGGTGGAAAAAGAGACATTGGGTGCTTTAGAATGCAATGACAAGTTCCTTAGGGACACGATTTTGAATCTCATGATCGCTGGGAAAGATACAACTAGTTTGGCGCTCACATGGTTTTTTTGGGCTCTTTCCATGAACCCGTCTGTTGAAATGAAAATCAGAGAGGAGATCAGATCTGTAATCCCGGAGGAAGAACAAAACCAAAAGGTCTTAAAGATTGGTGAGCATGTGCACAACTTGGTTTACTTACAAGGCGCCCTATGCGAATCATTAAGGCTGTATCCACCGATTCCATTCGAACACAAATGCCCTGTAAAGCCCGACGTCCTTCCCAGTGGACACAAAGTCGATCCTGGCACGAAAATACTCATCCATTTGTATGCAATGGGGAGGATGAAATCAGTATGGGGAGAGGATTGCTTTGAATTTAGACCAGAGAAGTGGATTTCGAAGAGCGGAGGAATCAGGCACGAGCCGTCATACAAGTTCTTGGCATTTAATGCGGGACCAAGAACTTGTTTGGGAAAAGAAGTGGCTTTCACTCAGATGAAAATGATGGCAGCTGCTATAATACATAACTACGAAGTTCATGTTGTGGAAGGTCACCCTGTGAGACCTTCTAATTCTATCATACTTCACATGAAACATGGATTGAGGGTGAAGCTCACTAGGCGAAGGCTTTAAATGGACAAATGATAGGGAACATTACCTAGAAACTTTAAATCTATGTAAACCGAACACATGCGTGTATGTGTCTTCTGCTTGCTTTTACGTTTCCTATCATATCCTGTTATTTACAATACAACAAAAGTTACAGCTTTAGCGAGTCATGCAGCATACATGAAGCCTTTGTTTCATTCTCTGCCAGAGAAATTCGTGATCAAAATCAATCACCCTAGACACGAAACATGGAACCGTAATATATGCTTGGATATGACTGGCACACTTTGACGTCTCCTCGCAAATTTTATAGCAGGATCAGTCAAAAATAAGCTTTCAAAAGATAATTGTGCACCCAATGAGCAAATGAGTTTCCTTTACAGAAAGCTTTCTTGCACATTGTGGTTATATCAAGTGTATTTAACATATATCTCTCAATTCATCTCCTTCTAAGAATTTCTGAGGTACCCACCACAATCTTCTCTTCAGTCAAACGTTTCTATTCATATTTATGGTACCACTATTGAGACCTCCATATCGGAGAGATCCCAGAACTTACCCAGACAGTATTTAAATGCATTACCGTTACAAAATTAATTATTTAATCTGGACACCTGGAATTTACTCCATGAGAAAAGGGGCCACACGATGGCACGGCCGTGTAATGAAATATATAATCAAGTACAGCTTGCTTCAATGATTTCTCGCATTGTACCAACACAGCTTCCTCAGCAACAATCCAGTCCCCACCTCTGAACTATTCGTTTTGTGAGTCATAACAGCTCTGAGGAATGCAACAAGCAACAATTATGTATATGCACTTTATATGTGAGCTTAATGAGTATACCAAAACATGCAAGAGTGATTATGCTCGTAAGACTTAGTTATATATCCATAGCCGAGCAGTATGGAACTAAAAATCGAAATGAGAAGAGCCACACCTTTTTCACCTGAAGACTTGAAAGCAGGAGTTTCTTAAGAGCAGCTAGTCTTATAATAATTATAGTGACAGCGAACAAAACATAGGGTGTCAAAAAGGGTTCCATGAAATAAATCCAAAACCAAAAGAAATCCACAAACCTCATCCAACCAAAATAGCAAATCTAGAAAAGAGGTTCTTGCTTTTATAAGGAAAACCACGAATTCCCCAAAGTCTTCTTTTTTATTGACCAGATTCTAGAAAAGAGTGTAAACCGATATCTATCACTAAGAGTTTCACAGACTGCCACCGCTCTAAGTCATTGTGCTTATAAAACAGCATCCAGAAAAACAGCATCCGTTGAAGAACAATATGAGGAGGTTGTTTGTACCTTGGAACAAGTATATATAATTGGTGTCATCCAGTTCCAATTCTCCAATGCATCTTTCTGAGCATCAGCAGCAGCTTCATGCAGAAAATATAACAACAGCGGCATAAGCTGCATCTCAAATTGTCTTGGGCCACCAGAGTTTGCATCTCCCAGGATCTCCTCTCTCTTTAGTCGCCAACAGTGGCTTCCCTCCATTTGAATATCTAAGCATTCAGTCACAGAAAGGGTATGCCATATCATTTACTTGGACTTTAGATGGAAAAGGATACAGTCTTTCCACAAATTCTGAATCCCAAATACACAACAATTCTATTGACAGTATTTATGTTTCTCTGCTTATTGCAAAATGTTAGATCATCTTTTCTCCAAGAAGCATCAACTTCTAAAGACGTGGAATTAAAAAAAAAAAAAAATCCTCAAAAACTCAAGTGGTCTTTGGGTTATATACTGGCCTATTTCTGCTATCAATCAACATGATTTAGACTTATGTCTACTAGAATAAAAACACTAAACCTCTTGTTCAGCAAGACTTCACTGTATCTGTGCTACAGAGTCTTCATATTGAAGATGGATTATGCCTTTCCAGGTAAATTGTTCATCATCATACAAGATCGATTCATTATCTGCCACCTAAGCCAAATCTTCCAAAACAGTAAGACCCTAAAAAATATGGCATGTAATTGGTCTGCAAAATCCAAGATTCAAGAAGCTCCAAGAGTCCCCTATTTTGGCTAGCTTTATATAATACATAGATTGTCAAAACCCAATCCGATGTATCATATCTTATATGCAACTACAGTTGTTTCTGGCAAGACCAAAACAACAACTTGAATTTTACTTGTGTTAGCCATGTCTCACTTAGTAGAGATAAGCACCTTAAACATTGCTCTGGATAAGCATCCAGCCGTTTCTTAAACTTGAAGTAAGTCCGGTCAGCCATTAGAGCTCTATCATACTCATAGGATTCCTCGTCCAATACTTCTTCCCGTACATGATTGTTGACATTAATGGAAAGAGATGAATAGTTCAAGCAAGCAGATGTGGCATCCTTCGAATAAGGCTCTTCCAATGAATAAATATAAAAGCAAGGCATCACTGCAATCAGCAGATAGGTTTTTTCGATTAAGCCACCTGGTGGATAACCATAGCATCAAAGTTGGCACCATTATAGACTTCTTTCATAGGAAATCTGTACCAGGTAGAGAATCATTTACTTGTCTTGATGTTGACCTTGAAGGTGACAATTTTGCTACTTCCTCAGAATTCTCTCGTCTATTCAGTTTCTTCGAGTTGGAAGTAACAGTTGCAGCTTCTGCGAGTGCCCGTCCTAGCTACTCTAAGTCCCACATTTCGGAGCTATGCAACCTTAGATGTAAAGCACACGCTCTTCGACTTTCAAATTTCCACTGGATATGGGAGCAGGAACCTACAAGCACACATAATCTCTCATAACACACTTGCTCAGCATCATTGTCCCCATACATGACAGAAAAAAATGAGACCTGTCCGACGAGACAAAGTTTATTTCCACATATGCTGCACTTTAGAAAATCTGATCCCCAGTCCATTAATGGAGAAGGCCAGTCCTGCGACAAACGAAAAGAATCATACACCTCGAACAGAACATCATGTGACAAACAACAACACCGTAAGAGAAAATCAGAAGTCACTGACGGGCAGTCCACCGATCTTCGCCGTATAATGGTCGGATGCCTCGCGATTTTCATCGGCCCATGGTCCCGGCATGTCAAGAAAGACTCTGCCCATCGCTCACTACAGCACCAAAAACAAAACAACAAAAAAAATAAAATAAACAAACAATTCCCCGGAAAAACACATCCTCCATGCTACACTCTAATAGTAACAAGGTGATGCATTTGAACTTTCAATGTCCCCCATAGTAACAAGATTCGAGAGCCAGGACAACCCAAGAAACAAAATCTCTTTTCTCCTCCACCACAAGACTGTCAAGAGCAGCCTAACCACACAAGAAACAAGCTCAAGCATCAAATATCCCATTACCGAAGAACCCATCAAAGGGAACATTGTGGGCGCGCAGTAAGTTGCTTCTTGCTTTTGCTGGGTCTGTCTTCCTGCGCTGGGAAGTTTTCCAGCGGCAGAGCGAAGACGGCGAAGGAATCGACAGTGTTCTCTCGTAGGAACCCCCCGATGTCGGGTGTCCAGATAGACGTAAAATTTATATTTGTTACTAAAGATAAAAAGAATTATATTTTTCGATATATAGCAAAATCTAATATCTATATTGATATCTTTACACATGTGAAGGAACATTTGGGGAGAGACCTTGCAGGATATTTGACCATCTGACCCCTTATTAATTGGGATAAGAATCTTACTTATGAGATCGGCCGATACATTAATAAAAATTTATATGTTATTAACTGAATTGTAAATATAATTATTATAATTACCGGAATTTATTTTTTTGTGTGAAAATTTATGGGGCTCGAGATGAGTATGGTAACTAGTAATAAGCAAAAAGTTACTCGTCCTCCTTAAAATTTATTAGTATCGCTATCACTTGTGTGTGACCAAAGTCACCGAGTTGAGTTCTTGTTGAATTGTTGATAGGAAAATTACTTAAAAAGTCATAAAGATATTATAATTGTGTTAATTCAGTCTTTAACCATTTATTTTCTTTTACTAATTGAGTTCTAAACTTTTTGCATTTATGCTAATTTAATCCATTGATCAAAAGCCGACCGGCGCTAACATAGACAATGCGGTTGTCTTACTAACGTAGACAACCTTTAATAATTATTTTATTTTCTTTTCTTTCTCTTTCTTTTTTTGTTCTTCCCTTCCAAGGGCCGACAAGGCTCAAGCCCTTGCCAACCCAACGGGTGGCCTAGGTGAGGTCACCCTTGCGGACTCTGGCAAGGGCTCGAACCTCACTCGCCTCTGGCTAGTTGCTGAGTCAGCGACTATCTAGAGGAAAAAGGAAGGGAAGAAAAAATGAAAAAAAAAAAATATTAAAATTATTCATGCCAGCGTAAACAATGCAACGTAGAACGGTTAGCGTCCACATTAGTACCATCCAATCAAAATTGGCTGGATAAACTGAGTTGGTACAAATATAAAAAATTTAGAACTCACTTGGCAAAAATAAAATTTGGTGTAACTTGACATGATTGCAATAAATTTAATACTTTTTTGTATAAATTTCCCAGTATTGTTTATGGCAAGCAAGTCTTTGAAATATTTTCCAAAGCAAATTTTAAGGTACGATAAAGTTATATTAATGTCATCCAAAAAGTGATAATTGTCGAATTAAATCACTTTTCTAATAACTAGTCCTTAGAAGACTTGACAGTTAAAAGCGTACGATACGGAATGGAAGTATCCGATCTCTACCTCTACGTGGGAATCAAGCACCCAAACGAACCTAAAAGCGTCGGGTTAAGGGCTAGGCAGTGATCTCAAGAACCATGCTATATTTGATAAAACACTTAAATACTTTCTCAATATTCACCAAGCACACTTAATTCATACTAAAAAATTAAATTTTACTAGTCACGATAAATGAAAAGCTAAGGGACTCTTCATATGGAAATGCAACCTTGAATATCTCTCAACCGCTCTTATCCAGTTACCATTTTAGTAGCTTTTTATATTGGAGTTGTGATAGCTTGAATTTTCAGATTTGTTTTCGATTAAATAAATCGGGCTTTTCGTCGACATGTCTATAGTGCTATTCTCTAAATTGGTCACTCATGAGATAACTGGTCTATCTGGGAAAGCAATTAAGGAATCTAAACGCAATGGACTTGAGAATTCGACCAGAAATCGACTGCTCGACCGTGTCGATCTGCAAGGGTCATTACGGCACTATCAGAATCGATCAGAGATCAGAGATAGGTCGATTCGATTGAGATACGTGATCAAAGTGTGGGTAATTCCACCTGATTGCAAAATTCTCATCAATCAACACTAAATTGATTTTCTGACGTTTTGGGTATCTTGTGTCTATAATTGCAACCTTGAGATTTTCACGACAATCGAGGGTCGCCAATATGTCGAATATGTACTTTGTGACTTTAGATAAATCGATCATGGGTCAATTGCACCAAAAATTTCTAAAAGTGATCCGGTAGACTAGGTCACGCTAAAAGCGCGCCGGATTGAAAACAACCGCGAATTTGAAGGTGTCACGAGCTATTTTAGGAATGTCGACTCATCCTCCGAGAAATTTTCAAAGATTCCAAGATTTTTCCGGAAAATCAGTTCGGACGTTGCGGAAAATTAACGGAAATTCAGATGGGTTAAATCGATGGAAATTGGGACTTCCAAGCCAAGCCTTTGGGTATTGGGAACTTATAGAAAATATGTGGACTTCATCTTCATCAAAGTCAGACCTCAATTTTGGGAATTGAGTAAGGAAATTGAGACTAATTAAGTGAAATTCGGATCCATGGGTGAGGCTTCAATTTTGGCTTCCATTTGGATTGAATTTTGGACTTATACTTGTTGGAAAGTATTATTGGACAAGTGGATAAGTATGAAGACAATTGGGGGGACAAGCATTTATGAAAATTGGACTTTTTCTCTTAATTTTTCTACCAATTATCCCCTGCCGGTCCCCCTCTTTTCTATAAGCGACATCACCTCTCTCTCTCGGTTCGATTCACTCGCGCCAGCATCTTCGGCAGAACTCCTCCCCATCGTGACTCTTCTTCGTGCGCCTCTCCACGCGGCGTTGAAGCTGCTGTTGTCCGTTGCTCCACCAGCGAAGACTTCCCTGAATTCCACCGAATCATCTCTCTCTCTTCGTCCAACGATCCACCAAGCGAAGCAGCTGCCGTCCAAGCTTCCACGCGTCCCCATCAGCCTCTTTCGGGTCAACCAGCAACGGTGAAGCTCCTTTCGTTGACCGCTGCACGCATCCGCACGCCCCTACTCCACTTTCATCCGTTCTCCTTCAACGCCAGCGAAGCAGTAGGGTCAACTGAAGTTGCTGCTCCAACGCTTCTTCGTGTCTTCAACCAAGCGAAGCTGCTGCCGCGTCTTCTGTCTACCGCTCATTCCGTCGGTCAAACCCACAGCAACCGAAAGTCCCTGCAGCAGCTCCCACGTTGGCCCAGCATCCGCGAGTTCCATCTCCGCCAGCTCGCTCATTCTTCTTCAGCCCGTGAGTCAGCGAAGCCCAGCTTCCAGCAGCAGCAACGCCGGACCATTCCAACAATCTTCGGCCCAAGTGCAATCAAGCCCAGCGAAATTCTTTCAAGCCCAGCGAATTTGTTGGTCCAGCAGCCCAGTACAGCAGCCAGCCCACCTTCAGCTGGATTGAGATTTGTTGGTTGCCCAAGTCATAAGGCCACGAATCAGCATAAATAGTGTACTGATTCCAAGTCTCGCTTGGAGCGAGGATCACCCAAGCCCGCAATGTCTTAAATTGACGTTGAGGCATGTTGATTCTATGCCTTGTTCGGTACAGAGATTGCCCAAATCCATGATATCTTGGTAAGGCACTAAAGGGTGCCAATTCAAGGGATTTGATTTGGCGTGGAGATTTTGTGCTTGACATTAAACCAAGCCATGAGCCGAGGGTTATTCACGGCACGTGGTATGTTCACATCAAGTCGAAACTAAGGTCCATCAAGCTTAGGATCTTCACTAAAGCGAGGTTTACCCAAGCCTCAAGGTCTTGGATAGGCATTGAGACGTGCCGTTTTCGAGCCTTGTCCAATGCGGGGATCGGCGCTAAGTGATCAGTTTAAATCACGAACCAAAGGTCATTCCCGATATGTTACTAGGATTCATGGCACACACATATGAATGAGCACGCCTTCGGGCCATGTATGAGTCGGCTAAAAGAAAAGATAAGGACTAACTTGTATGATGCATATGTGTGTGCACTTAAAGAGGAAAAAGCGTCCATCGCCACACAACGTTAGCGGCGATGCCTCGTGCATTGAACAAGATGCCTCAATTGAGCCAGGATGCTCTGGTTGAGCTAGGATGCATGTATCTTGAACCCAGAAGCCTCAGGAAGCTAGCCTCGAGAAGCCTCGATCGAGCCGAGATGCCCTGATCGAGCTAGGAAGCCCCAGTGGAGTCGAGAAGGCCTAGTTGAGCCAGGACGACAATGAATAAATTTGCATGAATGCCAGTTATGCATGAGCATGATATGTTTGTATGGTAATTGATAAGCATATGGTAGTTTTGGCATGGATGGCATGTGTTTAGATAAAGCATGACATATGATTTGTGATTGATCTACCATCGACACTGTTTGTGAGTGATGTACTTGTTAGGCTTTGATGATGAGATGTTTTTCTAATAGAGAACTAGGAATTTTACTTACTGAGTTCCCAAGACTCACTTCCTCATCTTACAGTCTTGTAGGCATGGAAGTCTGATGTCAATTTTGGGAGCTACAGTCACGCTAGAGGAGATAGGAATTCTCCTGACCTATGTGGAAAACTTGTACTGTGATGTAAAGAAAATGAGGACCTATAGTGAAAGGGCTTGTAAAAGTACTGTTGTAATATAAATTAGTGTGTCTTATGTGATGTGTATCCAGTCTTCCAGCTGTTATTTGTCCAAGAAGTTGTTTGTTCACGTTTTTGCATGTGCATGATAACAAGTTAAAAAGAATCGGGATGGCGACAAGCCTCGGACGTGCGAAAATAACCCCTACCGCTTATAACCCTAAAGATAGAGTTGGGGTTGTTACATGTCCATTGGTTTCATGGATCCATCCGAGAACTGGACCACCTGTCTAGTCCGATTCCCAAGTGGGTTCATAGAATCGGTCTCCAATCCTTACAAAATTACATTCATCGATGAATATCACAATGAACCTATTTTCTATTTAGAGCATCAAAGCTTATTCGGCCTTATATTTGGGTAGAATTGCGAGCCAATGATTTTTTATTAAGGATTAAAAACTATATAGTGTAACGAATAAATAATATTCGTTAGCTAAAAACTTAATTTCTTCTAAGGTCATGGTGTGGTCCTCCTACGATTTCCAACACCAAAAACATGTGGAGAATTAGATTCCTAAAACATTAATTGCTTCATTAAAACATCGAGATAATTTAATCATGAGAATGGTTAAAGAGCAACCTAATTATATTCTTAAAATGAGTAGTTGGCTCTTAATTTCGTATCATGACAACAAAGCAAGCCAACATTTATGGACTTCTCAAATTAGTTCTCTCCTTCTTCTACATTTGTTTATTTTGTTTTGGTTGAGAAAGCAAGTACATGGATTATAAAAATGAATATATATATATATATTTATTTATTTATTTATTTATATAGGGGAGTTAATCCCATTACACACCTAAGAGACAAAATTAATCAATAATGTCCAATAACTACAAATCTACATATATGTTCATATATATTTGGTCAAAAAACTACAAAATAATTAAATAATTGAGATGGAATTTTTTTTTTTCAAATATAAATATACCAATCCGGTCCAAGCGGGTGAGCAAGCGGGTGGTTCCACGCTTAGAACCGAGAATCAGACCAGTATTCATTGGTTCCATTATATTGGAACCAGGAACTAGACCGGCCCTAATGGGAACCGCCGATTCTAGTCTAGTCTGGTTTGATTCTAAGCAGTCCGAGCAGTTCTCAATTCTTTTGCACACCCCTAAAAAATACCATTGTGCTAAACTCTGTAAGTGTGTATTTTGTGACCTTCATTCTAGTAGTCGCATCATCTATCTTCGTTGGAAATTGTTAATTTAACCCAGAAAAGGAATCTTGGATTTGTTTCTATTTTCCCTATCCTCTTGCTCAAACTTGCTCCTAAAAAATAGTTATCGAAGAACAAGAAATAAAATGATGATGATGGATTAAGGACGAGTACCGTTTTAGGTCAATCAATCAACAAATTGATTAATGTAAGGGCATTATATATACAACATTAATCAGATTCTCATGTCATCAAGTGCTAACAATTTCACATGGTTCAACTATAACTTGACTATCTACGTAGATTTCATTTCCATAGGAAGATGACTTGATTATGACCTTGGCAGCCCATGGAGCAACCCACGTCCAGCTTGGGCCACGAGGGCACATAGCTTTAGGTTTTGGCCTAATCTAATTGGGCCCCAGGTACGCACGGGTAGCCCACATATTTATCATGTATATTTTTGTTTGGCAATCAATTAAACTAGGAGTGATCAATTCCTGGTTTAGTCCAATTCCCGAGAGGACCGGTTCTCAAATTTGGGAACATGGATCTAACCATTTGGTCCTTGGAATGGGATCGGACCATTTGGTCCTCAGAACAGGAACCGAACTGGACCATTGGTTCCAGTCCGATCTAGTCCAACAAAACCGGCCATTTTTTTTCACTTTTTTTCATTAAAGAGTGGTCGTGCTCCGGACCAATCAATCCAATTCCGTTCCTAGGCAACCCAATAGAGCTAATCGCACATGTTTCCAAGTGCAAAAAATTCAAGCTCCACTTGTGTGAGCATTAATCACACTTTGTGTATTTCACGTTCAATCTTAACCACAAAGGCCATAAAGGATATGACTAGAAGTTGTGCTTGGCCTGAGTTTTATAGACAATCTCTCTTATGCTCTTTAAGCATGTGCTCAATGTGGGACACTTGGAGGCTTGGAGTGACTTGTCTCTTACAAGTGAAGGGAGCAAGAGAGAGAGAGGGAGTGAGTGTGAGCCTTGGGGAATGAGGGTCTCTTGGAGCCTTGGTCCCACATTAGATAGAAGAAGAAACTAACAAGTAGGCATTGTCTTTAAATAAAGAGGAACGAGAAGAGTGACCTCTTGGCCACATGTGAGGTTGCTACCTCAATTGCAATTTTGGTTGCAATAAGTTCTATTTTATATATATATATATATATATATATATGGGGGCAGAGAGGGTGAGAGCCCCGTCGGGACCCTGTCGCACCACGAGGGTCGAAAGTCGGGTTGTTTGGGAATGCAGCCCTAATTGGGCGGTAAATTCCGTCCAAGGCTAAATATGGGCGAGAGATCGATAGCAAACAAGTACCGCGAGGGAAAGATGAAAAGGACTTTGAAAAGAGAGTCAAAGAGTGCTTGAATATATATATATATATATATATATATATATATATATAAAGTTGGTCTAGTCGGTCTAGTTCCCACCTTAGAATTAGCAACCGGACCGACCGACCACCAGTTCTAAGAGTAGGAACCGAGAATTGGACCCACTGTGGAACTTGCCCAAAACCGGCTGATTCGGTCCGATCTGGGCGGTTCCTATTGCACACCCTTAATTTGAACTACAAAATGGACCTACCCATGGTTCACCTCTAATACATGAGTTCAAGTCTATTTACTATTCAGAGGAAATATTTAGTGGTTACATAGCGCCTCAGAAAGAAAGGACACCACAAGTGTCACACTTTTATACTCCACTCACTTGAGTGCTATACTTTGCTTTTGAAGCACTTAAGCACCGTAACTTCTAAAAAAACGTTAACTCGAACGTCATAACTTTTAATCGATCACTTAAATGTCAAGTTTTTTTAAAAACTTTCAATTAAGTTCGGAAATCCAACATGCCTAGAACTTGTGATAAACATCTTTAAAAAAATTTGGTACTCAAGTAATTGATTGAAAAATTATATGGTACTCAAATAATTAGAAAATATATATTATAACACTCAAGTAAGCACCGTACATAAGTAATGGCATTCAAACAATTGAAAAGAAAAAGAATTATAACACTCAAATGAGCACTTGGGTGTCCTTTTCCCCACCTGGATGTGATGCCCATTTGTGTACTCAAGTTAAATTATAGGCTGACATGTGGACATTGACTTTAAATTTAAAAAAAAAAAAATCCAGCTTTTCTCTCTTCTTTCAACATCCATAGAGAATTGCTTGTCCAGCCATCTGGGCCTGAGTTTGTCGTCGATCATGCACCAGCGACGTCACTAATTGATCGATCAGGCCAAGCCCCGTTAGGCGCCTTATATGGACAAGTAACGGATGTAGATCTAGACCAGCAGCAGATCGTGAATGACAAAGAGGGAACCTAAAGAAAGGGGGTGGTCTAGCTTTGGACAATGGCTGCAGATCTCGATAGTAGTGTTGCCTAGCCAATCCCGTCGAGTAATGTCCGGCGCTACTCATGGTGGCCCGAAGCCAACTCTCTACCGTTGCTTGCAATTGGCTCTGCCTTTGCTCGTCCAGATTTTGATCCGCAGGACTGCAAATTTGGCCTTGCCCATCTCAATCTTCAACTAGCCGAACGAAGCCAACGACGACCATGGACCAGCATCGGTGTTGCTGGCTCCTCCATGGCTGGCCGGTGACACTGCTATCCATGGCCGATGCAAGAAGAAGACGCATTTTCACTAAATTAACTCCATGTCATTGGCCATTTTACACAACAGACTGGATCTTCGCAAATATATTAAGACGTGAAATTATCAGAGAGAGTTAAAGACAATGAAAAAGAAATGACGTAAGGGATTTATGTAATTTGGTTCGAATGTTGAAACCTACATTCACAAAAGTGAGTTAGCCATCAATAATCAACTACCCCACGATTATAATAGATCGCACCCACTAGTTTTTCCTAACCCTAGAATTACACCCATTACCCACGTGTTTACATCACAAATCTCACAAAATACACAAGAGAGAGAGAGAGTCCCAAATAAAACAGAAGAAAAGAGACTAATAACAGACCACCAGACACAAACTCTCTTGTTTTTTTCTTCCTGCGGTCGTAAGAGCTTCCAACGAGCGCCCCTAGTAATACTCAATCATAAGCTCATCCTCCACAATGACATAATGCTAAAAAGGAGGCTCTTCATTAAATGTTGTTGTGGCGTGTGCGGAGAATTCTGCTTAAAAGGAGACAAGCTTGCGGGCTCCGCTAATTAATGCCCAATCCTGTGAAGTTATCCATATATACGAGCTGGACGAGTGAATCAATACAAGTCTCTAGCACGCCTAGTCTTAAGGTCGTGAGAAGCTTCAATGGCATTGATAGGTTTCTTGGAGATATTCTTGGCCGTGATTTGCTTCGCGGTCCTCTGTCTCCTCGGCAAAAGCGACAGTGGGCTCCCCAACAACTGGCCGCTCGTGGGGATGCTACCGGCGCTCTGCCTCAACCTGAGCCACGTCCACGACTGGGCCACCGGCATCCTTGAGCGGAGCCGCTGCAACTTCCTCTTCCGGTTCCACTGGTTTTCCGGCATGGACATGCTGGTCACCGCCGATCCCGCCAACGTCCATTACATCATGAGCACCAACTTTGAGAACTTCCCGAAAGGGCCCGAGTTCAAGAGGGTGTTCGACGTTTTGGGTGACGGGATCTTCAACTCCGACTCGGATATGTGGAGGATGCAGAGAAGGGTCGCTCAGGTGTTTATGAACGACCAACGGTTCCATCGGTTCTTGGCGAAGATGACCAGGGACAAGGTGGAGAATGGCCTGCTCAGGGTGTTGGACGAATTGTCTCAGAGAGGTGTCGCGGTGGATTTGCAGGATCTGTTCCAGAGGTTCACTTTTGATTCTGCTTGCAGATTCGTCACAGGGTTCGACCCCGGCAGCTTATCCGTCGAATTCCCAGAAGTCCCATTTTCCAGGGCATTAGATGATGCCGAGGAGGTGATTTTCTATCGCCATTTGTACCCCGCGTGGTTCGGGACTCTGCAGAGGTGGTTGGGGTTGGGAGTGGAGGAGAAACTGAGAAGAGCTTGGGAAGTAATGGACCAAATTGTGGGGAGATACATAGAGATGAAGAAAGCTGAACTGAGAGAAGGAACCAGCAAAGTGAAGGGACATGAAAATGGTGCAGATTTATTGACATCGTACGTGGTGGAAAATGAGACACTGGGAGATTTAGAATGCAACAACAAGTTCCTTAGGGACACGATTTTGAATCTCATGATCGCCGGGAAAGATACAACTAGTTTAGCGCTCACATGGTTTTTCTGGGCTCTTTCCATGAACCCGTCTGTTGAAATGAAAATTAGAAAGGAGATCAGATCTGTAATCCCGAAGGAAGAACAAAGTATCAGGGTCTTTAAGATTGGTGAGCATGCGCACAACATGGTTTACTTACATGGTGCGCTGTGTGAATCATTAAGGCTGTATCCACCGATTCCATTCGAACACAAATGCCCTGTAAAGCCTGACGTCCTTCCCAGTGGACACAAAGTCAATCCCAGTACGAAAGTACTCATCCTTTTGTATGCTATGGGGAGGATGAAATCAGTATGGGGAGAGGATTGTTTTGAATTTAAACCAGAGAGATGGATCTCAGAGAGAGGAGGAATAAGGCATGAGCCATCGTACAAGTTCTTGGCATTTAATGCGGGACCGAGAACTTGTCTGGGAAAAGAAGTGGCTTTCACTAAGATGAAAATGATCGCAGCTGCTATGATACATAACTACGAAGTTCATGTTGTGGAAAGCCACCCTGTGAGACCTTCTAATTCTATCATACTTCACATGAAACATGGATTGAGGGTGAAGCTCGCTAGGCGAAGGCTTTAAATGGACAAATCACTGGGAGGATTACCTAGAACCTGTATAATCTATTTACACCGAACATATGTGTGTATGTCTTATGCTTGTTTTTACATTTCCCGTCGTATATTGTTATTTACAATACAACAAAAGTTACAGCTTTACCAAGTCACGCGGCATACATGAGCCTTTGTTTCTTTCTTTGCCGGAGAAATTCGTGATCAAAATCAATCCCCCCTAGAGATGAAACCTAGAACTGTACTATATGCTTGTGTATGCCTGTGGCACCCTTTGATGTCTCCTCGCAAAATTTATAGCAGGATCAGTTAAAAATAAGCTTTCAAAAGATAATTGTGCTATGACCCAAAAAAGGAAAAAGAAAATTCTGCACCAAACATGGGCAAACGAGTTTCCTTTTCAGAGAGCTTTCTTGCACATTCTGGTTATATCAGGTGTATTTAACATATTTCGCTCAATTCATCTCCTTCTAAGAATTTCTAAGGTACACTGCCACAATCTTGTCTTCGGTCAAATCTTTCTAATCACTTTTACGGTACCACTATCGAGGGCCCCATATCAGAGAGATTCCAAAACTTACCCAATCAGTATTTAAATGCATTACTGTTACAAAAATTAATTCATTTAATCTGGACACCCAGTATTTACTCCATGAGAGGGGCCACGCGATGGCACGGCCGTGTAATGAGATATATAATCAAGTACAGCTTGCTTCAATGATTTCTCACATTGTACTAACACAGCTTCTTCAGCAACAATCCAGTCCCCACTTCGGAACTCTTCGTTTTGTGAGTCATAACAGCTCTGAGGAATGCAACAAGCAACAATTATATATATGCACTTTATATAAGAGCTTAATGAGTATACCAAAACTTGCAAGAGTGATTATGCTCGTAAGACTCAGTTATATATCCACAGCAAAGCAGCATGGAAACCAAAAATCAAAATGAGAAGGGCCAAACCTTTTTCAACTCAAAGACTTGAAAGCAGAGTTTCCTAAGAGCAGCTAGCCTTATAATAATTATAGTGATAGCGAACAAAACATGGGGTGTCAAAAAGGGTTCCACGAAATAAATCCAAAACCAAAAGAAATCCACAAACCTCATCCAACCAAAATAGCAAATCTAGAAAAGAGGTTGTTTTATAAGGAAAACCATGAATCCCGAAGTCTTCTTTTTTATTGACCAGATTCTAGAAAAAGTGTAAAACCGATATCTATCACTAAGAGATTTCACTGACTGCCACCGCTCTGAGTCATTGTGCTTACAAAACAGCATCCAGAAAAACAGCATCCATTGAAAAACAATATGGGGAGGTTGTTTGTACCTTGGAACAAGTATATATAATTGCTGTCATCCAGTTCCAATTCTCCAATGCATCTTTCTGAGAATCATCAGCAGCTTCATGCAGAAAATATAACAACGGCGGCATAAGCTGCATCTCAAATTGTCTTGGGCCACCACAGAACTTGCATCTCCCAGGATCTCCTATCTCTTTAGTCGCCAACAGTGGCTTCCCTCCATTTGAATATCTAAACATTCAGTCACAGCAAGGGTATGTCATATCATTTACCTGGACTTTAGATGGAAAAGGGTACAGTCTTTCGACAAATTTTGAATCCCAAATACACAAAAATTCTATTGACTGTATTTATGTTTCTCTGCTTATTGCAAAATGTAAGATCATCTTTTCTCCAAGAAGTATCAACTTCTAAAGACGTGCAAAAAAAAATCTCAAAAACTCAAGTGGTGTTTGGGTTATATACAGGCCTATTTCTGCTATCAATCAACATAAATTAAATTTATGTCCACTAAAATAAAAAAAACTAAACCTTGTGTTCAGCAAGACTTCACTTAACTGCGCTACAGAGTCTTCATATTGAAGATGGATTACACCTTTCCAGGTAAATTGTTCATCATCATGCAAGATTGATTCATTATCTGTCACTATGCCAAATCTTCCAAGACAATAAGAATCTAAAAAAGAGGAGATGTAATTGGTCTGCAAAATCCAAGATCCAAGAAGCTCCAAGAGTCCTCTATTTTGGCTAGCTTTATATAATACATAGATTGTCAAAACCCAATCCTATGTATCACATCTTCTATGCAACTACAGTTGTTTCTGGCAAGACCAGAACAACAACTTGAATTTTACTTGCGTTAGCCATGTCTCACTTAGTAGAGATAAGCACCTTAAACATTGTTCCGGATAAGCATCCAACCGTTTCTTAAACTTGAAGTAAGTCCGGTCAGCCATTAGAGCTCTATCATACTCATAGGATTCCTCATCCAATACTTCTTCCCGTACGTGATTGTCGACATTAATGGAAAGAGATGAATAGTTTGAGCAAGCAGATGTGGCATCCTTCGAATAAGGCTCTTCCAAGGTATAAATATAAAAGCAAGGCATCACTGCAATCAGCAGATAGGTTATTGCGATTAAGCCACCAGGTGGATAACCATAGCATCAAAGTTGGTACCATTATAGACTACATTCATGAGAAATCTGTACCAGGTATAGAATCATCAACTTGTCTTGATATTGGCCTTGAAGGTGACAATTTTGCTACTTCCTCAGAATTCTCTTGTCTATTCAGTTTCTTCAAGTTGGAAGTAACGGTTGCAGCTTCTGCAAGTGCCCTTCCTAGCTCCTCTAAGTCCACGTCTTCATCATTCTCATCCAAATCATTCCACCAGTTGTTTTCCCCGGCTGAAACAGAGGGCGTGGCAGCCTTTTTCATGTCGCAACAAGTGGAGTTTGATTCTTTTTCTTCACAAGATCTCTGAATACGAATTGCTCGCCAACTACAAGTCATCATGCTTACCGTTGAGAACCATTTAAGAGTTTTTCTTAAAATCAATGATCAAGCAAAGACATCGCCAGAAATTTAAAGGAGACCTCAAGGGACTGCTCCCACATTTTGGAGCTATGCAACCGAAGATGTAAAGCACACGGTCTTCAACTTTCAAATTTCCACTGGTTATGGGAGCAGGAACCTACAAGCACAAATGATCTCTCACTCATAACCCACTTCCTCAGCATAATTGTTCCCATACATGACAGATAAAAATGAAACCTGTCCGACGAGACAAAGTTTATTTCCACATATGCTGCACTTGAGAAAATCTGATCCCCAGTCCATTAATGGAGAAGGCCAGTCCTGTGACAAACGAAAAGAATCATACACTTCAGACAGAACATCCTGTGACAAACAACAACACCGTGAGAGAAGATCAGAAGTCACTAACGGGCAGTCCACCGATCTTCGCCGTATAATGGTCGGATGCCTCGCGATTGTCATCGGCCCATGGTCCCGGCATGCCAAGAAAGACTCTGCCCATCGCTCACTACAGCACCAAAAACAAAAAAAAATAAAATAAAATAAACAAACATTTCCCCGGAAAAACACATTCCACATGCTGCACTCTAATAGTACAGGGTGATGCATTTGAACTTTCAATGTCTCCCATGGAAACAAGATTCGAGAGACAGGACAACCCAAGAACCAAATTTCTTTTCTGCGCCACCACAAGACTCTGTCAAGAACAGCGTAACTACACAAGAAACGCTCCCAAACATCATGTATCCCATTACAGAAGAATTCATCAAAGGGAACATTAAAGATGGAAATAAGAAGAGAGAATTTCCTTGGTGGGTTCAGAAGAAGCGGGGGGCAGAACAGCAGAGGCACACACACCCCACACAAAGTCAATGACTTCGGTCGAATAGCAAGGGCCACACAGCATGACACGATTCAAGAAAGCCATAAACCGAGACGAATCAGACGGATACCTGCTGGGATGATTGTGGGTGCGTAGCAAGTTGCTTCTTGCTTTCGCTGGGTGGGTCTGCGTGCGCTGGGAAGTTCTCCGGCGGCAGGGCAAAGACGGTGAAGGAATCGACGGTGTTCTCTCGTGGGAACCCTTCGATGTCGGGTGCCAAGATAGATGTAAAATTTTATTTTTTGTTTCGCTAACTAAAGATAAAAAGAAAAAAGAATATATATATATATATCAAAATCAAAATTAATAATCTATATTGATATTTCATATCTTTACAGGTGAAGGAAATTTTTGGGAGTGACCTCGCAAGATATTTCACCATTTGACCCCTCATTAACTGGAATGAGAATCTTTCTTATGATAATGGTCGATCCATTTTTATAAATTTATTTAACATGAAATGTTATTAATTAAAGTGTAAATATAATTGTTATAATTATCGGAATTACTATTGCGTGTCAAAATTTACCGGGCGCAAGAAGAGTATTGTATTTTTGAATAAGCAAAAAGTTACTCATCCTCCTCAAAATTTATTGGTATCACTTCCATGACCGTAGTCATCAATAGTCACCGAGTCAAGTATTTGTTGGAATCGTTATTGGAAAAATTATTGAAAAAAATTTCTAGATCTATTATGATTGTGCTAATCAAATCCTAAACATCAATTTAATTTATCCGATCAATTTTGACCCACTGACACTAACATCAATTGTTCTATATGATGCCATCAAAGATAATGTAAATAATTTTTAACAATAATTTTCAATTTTTCAGTTTTTCATTTTTTTATTTATTTCTTTTTCATTTTGTCTTTTATTAAACTTTCTTTGCTTTTCTTTTTTTTTTTCCTTCCCTCCTTTCTTCCTTCAGTCGATTGCGGAACAGCAAAGTCAAGCCCTATCCATGGCTGATGAGACTCAACCCTCACCAGATCCAGTGAAGTGTGCCTAGTTAACCTAGTGGGCAACCTGAGTAAGGCTACATGGTGAGTCTTACCTCAAGCCAATGAGTGTTTCTAGCTTATCACTAAGCCGACAATCAACTAGAGGAAGAATGAATGAAAGAAAAGAAAAAGAAAAAGAAAATATTGAAATATTATTAAAATGCACATATGATGCCACATAACACATAAAACGATTAACGGCTTTATATCAATTTCTAGCCAAATGAACTAAACTAACATAAATATGAGTGTTTTAGAATCACTAACAAAAATAAAAAGTTTAGAGGAAGAATGAATGAAATAATAAATTTAAAATTTCTTTTAAATTTTTCCGTTGTTTAAAAAAAAATTTGAAATATTATTAAAATGATATATGATGCCACATAACACATAAAACGATTAACGTTTATATCAATACTAGCCAAATGAACTAAACTAACATAAATATAAAAAATTTAGAGCCCACTTGACAAAAATAAAAAGTTTATAGACTAAATTGATACAAATATAATAAATTTAAAGTTTCTTTTATATTTTTTCCGTTGTTTATGGCAAAAGTTTGAAATATTTCTAAAAATGATAATTATCGAATTAAATCAATTTTCTATTAATTAGAGTCATCAGAAGACCTGACAGTTAAAAGCGAGAGATACGGCATAAAAGTAACCGATCTCCACCTCTATCGGGGAATCAAGCACCCAAAAGAACCTAAAAGCGTGGAGTTTAGGGCTAAGCAGTGATCTCAAAAACCATGCTATATTTGATAAAATACTTAAAATCTTCCTCAATATTGACCAAGCACAGTTAATTCACACTAGAAAATTTTATTTTACTAGTCACAATAAATGAAAAGCTAGCTATTTACAGCGAAAATTTACTTGTAGTGACTCTTCATGTGGAATTTCACCCTTGAATATCTGAACTCCTCTTTATCTAGTTACCAAATTAGAAGCCTTCCATATTGAAAAAATATTCAGAATCCAATACCGGTACTGCACCACCAGTTTCATTATCCTTAGAACCTCGGCCAGGGGATTATCATCACATCTTGTATCCTAAAAAATTGGCAATGGCAAAGCCTCCATCACATTGATAACCACTGAATGAACAGCCTCGCCAAGACAATTTACAAACTTAAGCTAATAGATAGGGGGAGGACATCACGTAAGTAAAAAGCTAACTCAAGTTGAACTAATCGACCACTCAAAATTGCACGCATTACACTGTTTTCCAGTCCAATGGAACTAGCTCGCAACAGACATCAGATCAGCACCAGCTCCTACTCTGCACCGAATCAACCGTTCAGGGTTCCCATAGGTTCCTGTACTGTGAAAGTTACACCTTCTTGATGATCTGAACAGGGTTCCCATAGGTTCCTGTACTGTGAAAGTCACACCTTCTTGATGATCTGAACGACGTCTTCATCTTCAAGTTCATGTTCCTAATCCATGGAAAGCATCATCAGGCATTTAAATTAGCCGCAGCAACTAACTCTTTCGAAATGATAAAAGGGAAAGGGGGAATGAAGTAAAAGATTCACGACTTAGTTGAGAAGTGAAGATTCACCTTGCCAACTCTTTGAGGCTTGTGTTTGGCACTTGAACCCCAGACTAGGGCGCTGTGTATTTAAGCAAAGTAAAAACTCACATAAGCAGTAGCAAGAAGGCTGAGAAAATTAAATTGAAGTTTATTCCATAATGATGACAAATGTGCGAATTGTAAGTTCACATATCAAGAAAAAAAAAAAGGTTCACATATCAACAAAAAGACTAAAGATGAAGCTGAAGTCTCCGTTTCTACTTACTACTTGAACTGTTTGAGCATATCCTTGTGTATCCGGGTGCAGAAATCCTCAACTGTCCTCTTCCTTGATGATAGAATCACGGGGTCTTCATAGTCTGGATTCATTCCTTTTGGCTTTGTATATATACGAGTTAAATTCAAATACTCCCATATTTTCTCCAACAGACCATCAAGATTCCATTCAAGGTGAGCACTGCAATGTCAACCATGAAGCAGTATATGATCAGTTGGAAGAACAAACTAATTTACTATCGGGCACCCTATAGACTGACATCAGATGACAGGAGGAAGGGACATAGCATAAACAAAGAATTAGCTTACAACCATCCAAGCAATTACTATAATCTCCAGAAACTACCCCCTTGGAACTAAATTGAACTAATCCTTGGTTGGTAAAGTATGAATTGAGCATAAAAAACAAGAGTCAAGAAGGACCACCATCAGAGAATATTTGAGTTACCTGACTGGACAGTAATGAGGAAGTTTGTCCAAAATCTCTAGCTCTTCTAGTGTGATCTGATCAATCTTGTTTATGGCATAGATGCATGGAATATATTTCCTACTGCCCTCAATAACATCTATAAGGTCATCTGCAGTCGCATCACATCTAAGAGTAATATCAGCATTGTGTGTCCGATATTCGCTGCAGATGGCCTTCACAGTATCAAGATCCAGATGAGTATTTGCCACTGTTGATGTGAAATTAATGCCACCTTTATCTTTCTTCCTAAATGTTAAATTAGGTGGCTCCTTGTTCAGCCTGTAAAGAAGAATAAAGAAAGTAATTCTCATTTCTAGTTATGAACACATAAAAATCAAGACCGAAACAGCAAAAATATTTGTGTGATCATCCACAGTATAAATTATTTATGCAGGTTGAATCATCTCTGCAGTAAAAATAAATGCAAGATATTCAAACCATACATTGAAGGACATATATTGACTATCCATCTAAAATTAGCAAGAATACTCCTGGAAATTTCGTTTTGCAACACTGACATAACATAAAGCATTTCAAAGCATAAGTTTATGCGATTCAGTTCTTATATCAGCATAAGGGCCAATATTCATGTGATTATGTTATCATGCTAACCCCAAATAAATCCACAAAAAGTCTGTTCGTTTTAGACTGGACTCCATAGACACCTGAATGTGACATTACAGAATAAATTCCCACTTATCATACTATAAACTCAACCTCACCAGTGATGTAGGTTCCACCGTTTTTCCTAGTGAACCAATTTCAAGTGCAAGTAACCTTGATTGTCAATCTCCATAGAAAGGAAAATTTATTAATTCACACAATCTGGTCGTTCAACACATATTCTTGAGAGGCATTCCAGTTAGTCCACCAAATCACATAGATGTACTAACGATGAAAGCTAAACATAAATCATGTGTCTCGTACACATGCTAATTGCCAAAGCGTTAATGCATGTCGTGCCACAAGTTTTACTTGCCTTGCGGGAGATGCAGGGCGGGATGGCAAAAGTAGATCCCCTGCAGGCCAGGGAAGGGGAATGCAACCCCTGGTACCGTCCCACCCCTTGGATGTCCCCAATTATAACGACTATAAATGATATGAGAGAGACTTAGCATAGGAGAAGGCAGTATGCTCGCACATTAAGTACACCTAATAATCTCTATATGGCTACCATGATGGAGGAAATAACAGTAGCAACCACACTAAAGAACAGGACACCGGCTACTGTACCCTCCAAAGATTTGAAAGCTTCTAATTTTACTGTTACTTGTGTAGTTATTGTCAAGCACACATATTTTAAGCACACACATACCTGATTCCAAATCCCTCGAGCTCTTTTTCTATCAGACGCTTGTGAGTAATTGGCTTTATCGCATCAAGAACAATCAAGATGCAGTTGCATGTTCTTGCAGTGCTGATAACCTGGAAAGACAAAAGAGCAACTTATAGTCAAAAACCTAGAAAAGGAAATATAACAAATTATATCTAAAGCCTTAAGGTTCCCAACTTTAAGAAAACCTCGAAATGGTTATACACCATTCACTGTTTTTATAAGGCAATCACTAATGCGCCAAATAAAATTGCCACTTTTCAATATAGCGAATGCCAAGGGAAACATACAGCTCCTAAACTTTATAAAAAGTGTCAGCAACTGTTCATTGGTCTTCTGTCAACACAAACAGTTACTGAATCTGTCAAAATTGATTTTCCCCATCTGACTTTCAGGGTCAATAATTCCAGCAAAGTACCCAAGCAGTTTCAAGATGTGGCGTATTGATAGATTAAATTCTAGCGTGTCTATGTAGAATAAACGATGAGTACAATTAAATTTCTTTTCTTCGCTATTCTCCTTTGGAATATTTATAGTACTCCATTGACTGGTTAAAGCAATAACTGACATTTGACAAGTGATGCTCTGAATAACACAGTAAGCCACCTGAGAAACCTGTCTTCCCTGATTAATTAACATCTAACAATGAAAACAGAAACAGGAAGTTGAACTGGTTGTATTGTGAATTTTTTTTTTTTTTTTTTTTTTCCAGATTATCAGACTCTGTCACTACAAACAAATTATGACAATTGGGCAAATAACAACTACAAATTTGTAGTAGTTGAGTAAGGGTCGTCTATAGCCAGACAGCCCAGATCGTCCTTTATTATACATATGCATTCATGAATTATTAGAAGGATGCTGCATGAGTACAATTATAACAAGGCAAACTAAAGATAGGAAGATAGACCATCTTTTCTCATTAAACAAAGAGAAAGCCTTCACAGCAAACAACTAGCCCAGTGTAGGAATTATAACTAACAAATTAAATGCATTGCCAGTACAAGGAAGACATATGTAACCATGCTTTACCTGTCTGCCTCTACCCTTTCCATCCTTGGCACCCTCAATAATACCAGGAAGATCTAGTAACTGCCAATTACAGTAAAACACAAGTATTTAGCATCATGAGAGACCATCTCTATGAGAAATCAAGATGATTTCACTGATTCTCAGAAAGGGGAATCTTAATGATACATTGAAAGAAAATGAGTTAACAACAAAATGAGCATAACAGGTTGACCTACATACAGATATGCATGGCTCATATACATTTTGCAACACCCCAAAACGGGGACTAGCATTGTTTAATCACCTAATTTAAACTACAATTTACTACAAGCTAAAGTATTGCAATATCTTGACACGATAAACCAAGAAGAGAGATGCCTTCTGAAACACGCCTCGCTATGTTTGAGTTCTCATAGTTTTGGTTGTGCAACACCTTAATGTAGAGAAACTCCTAAATATGAACTGGAAAGAAGTTTACCTGAATTTTAGCTCCACGGTAAGTGATCACGCCAGGGATACAAGTCAGAGTAGTAAATTCATATGAAGCAACCTTCAAACCAGAAAGAGTATAAACTCAGCAGGGATATCACTGTAACTGCTAGCACCATTGGCTATAGCAAAAGTTGTAGGGGGAAAAACAACCGCTCTAAGGACAAAGTAACTATGATTTAACCAAAATATTGACTCAGACGATAACCAAATCTATGTAGAGACAACTCATTTAATAAGTCTTTATGCACATTCCCTCGAGTAGAGAGACAATGTAACTGCAAAAGCTCACAGCTATAATGCTAAGTGCATGATTAAAATCATATTCAGCATAGAAACAGTCATAAAGAAGAATAAAAAATATATAGGTGCATATTCCCCTAGTCCAAACACATAACAAAAGAATTATTTAGCGCAAGCCTACTTGGTTTTAACATATACTCTAGCAAATTGGGAGATAGCAATTAAGAATTTCAGCTTACAAGCTGTTCTTATCCTGCTATCAGATCATTCCCATAATTCACAGCTTTGCTAGAGGCAGTGATTTGGTCAAACTGGTAGAATTAAAATTGCAATCACCAAAAGATGGTAATGAACCCATGATTCACAGCTTATTATGATAACGGTAATAAGGGTACAGGAAAATAAGGCTAAATAGTAGGATGATTGAACAAGCTACTCCACCCTTCCTCTAGTTCTGACAAATTACACTGCAAGCTCATGAGTAGTTTGACTATTCGCCAGATGAGATGTCAAGCAAATGCATGCGCAAGCACCCACAAGAGTAACGCTCCTCAGCCTCTTGAGGTTCACTTGCCTGCAAACAACTGTGTACATGTCCATGCACGCTTGTGTGTGTGCGTGTGCACATGCGTGTGTGTGTGTGTGTGTGTGTGTGTGTGTGAGAGAGAGAGAGAGGTTGGGGTAATTATCATGTATATGGTCCCTCAGAGCATACAACTGCCAAAGAAACATCTAAAATAAAAAATGAAATATAAAAAACCCATTATCTAAGACTCCTTGTTTCTTTGAATTTCAAATAACGTATTACAAACCCTGGTCCATCCCATTAAACTAGGAGGGAAAAATCAAGCTAACAACTCTTCTTCTAATGTAAAACAGTCAACCAGAGATCAGCACCTCTAGATTCTTTGGAACATATACCATCGTTATCTGTAGATCTTTCAAAATTACTGAGAGAAACTGGCACAAAAGCAATTAAAGTGATTGTACAGAACTATCATATCAAAAAAAAAAAATCCTCTTTGATGACCATGCGGACTGCAACAATAGCAATAGCCCTTAACAAATAAGCAAATTTACATCAAGTAGAAACGAGGCACTAAAAAACTTTACATACCTCCGAGAACGTCCCTGTCAGCTTATTCAACAGAGTAGACTTCCCAACTGAGGGGAAACCCACCAAACCAACTCTAGCATCTCCACTTTTGGTGACATCAAAACCTTCGCCGGCACCCCCGCCTCCCTTGGAAGAAGGTTCAAGCAGTTCCCTCCGTAACTTTGCAAGTTTAGCCTAACAAAACATACTCTCGGAGTTAGCTGTCTCAAAAGATTTAATTACATAGAAAATTAAAGCAGTTAAAAAGAAAAATGCCCCATGAGAACTATACTGTATTCAACTGGCTATCTTTCAGAAATATATTCTCAGAAATGATGTGCTGAATCAAGCAATTAAGGGTCATATACAATTGGAAAAGAAAAGTGTACCTTAAGCAAACCCAAATGATGGGCAGTAGCCTTGTTCTTTTGAGTCCTAGCCATCTGCAGGAAACGAAAGCAATGTCCACAGTGTCAGTTGGTTCAAGCTATTCACATGAAACGTCTTTAACTACAAAGATTCTGCAGAGGGCATCCTCTCAGAATATATCCATAATGAAAACAGCAGTATAATTTGTACGCAATATCAACCAAAATCTTTGACTGTATCCTTTTTAGTTCAGAAGCAAGCGAAAGTCACATCACTATAGATCACACCATCTTCTCAGAAGCAAATCCAAGAAAGGTATCAAAAGTCATTATTCAATTGCAATTTTCAATTGATCTACACCTACACAATTAAAAGGGAGAGAATTTGCAGTGGCACAGAGAATTTTGAGAAATCGTTCATATTCGAGGCTTTATCAATAACAATTTTAAAACTTAAACAAATCCTTTTTTTAATAACTGCTAAGCAAAGGATTCTAAAGTCTAAACCAGGAACCAGCATGAGTGAGGAAGTAGCCAAATAGTTAGCATCCCCGTTTGATCATTCAATTCACTACTCCAAACTTAAATCAAGAAGTAATCCAACCAAAAGGCACTTCAGTTGAGAACCCTCCGCAAGGAGTACACAACAACCCCTAGTTGAGGAGATGAAAGGCGAAGCACGACAAACAACGATAGGGCTCTGGTTTGATTGGTATTGCTTTCATCTTACAGACAAGGAAAAGACTCCCCTTCACCAAAACCAGCCCTATTGCCAGATGGATTGTACCAAAAGCACTGAAGGGCACGAACAACCAAAAGATATAAAGGAAACCTCATATATACAAAATGCCGCCGCTCTCCAATAACAGCAAGGTTTCCCGCTCGCACTCTCGACCCGTTCGATTCAATTCAACAGGAGACTCCACATATATCCATTGAAACTCACGCGACACAAGCAAGGACGATAACAATTTCTACTCCAAAGTTTTAGAAGCCATGGCAAATCAAAGATTTTTACCAAACAACGTCCGCAAATCCAACCCAAAAGGGCCAAAAAAACTAAAAAAGAAGAAAACTTCAAACTCCATAGCCACGTGCTAACTCAAAGAAAGCATCCGATTGCCAAATAAGCGCGAGGCCTAAATCGCACGAAAACGCAATATTCCTGTTCACACAACCGCCACGGCTAGCCACGATTCCCGAGACACAGATACCCCATCCGATTCGATAGGCAATCATCTCCGATCAACTAGAAATCCTACGCGTTCTCGAACCCGAGAACAGGAAAACCGGCTCAACGGCAGCCGCGATCGAGAGCGCGGCGATGCTAATCGAAGTACCTCATCCTCGATGTCCTTGATCTTCTGCATCACGGTCGCCATTGTTGCGACGAGATTACCGGGCAGACGGAGACGGAGCTCGAGCTGTCGCTGGTATGCGCGATTGCGAAGAAGAAGAAGAAGAAGAAGAAAGAAGAAGAGTGTAGAACGCAGGGAGAAAGGAGAGGGGAGAGAGGGGTTTTGCGTCATCGCGCGAGGTCTTAATGGGCTTTATCATTCTCTGGGCCTACGGCCCATCATAGCACTCAGGAGAATTATGATTTCTCTTGTCTGGGCCGGGTCCAGGCCCGCGCTAACTCAGAGGAGACATGACAATATGGGCCGTAGATAAGATAAAAGCGTAGCGTGATAAAATTTATACTTTTATTTCTCTATTTAGAAGCGGGTTTGGAATAGAAATCCGTTTTGTGTAACGATTTGATTTTTTTATTTAGACGATTTCTATTTAGAAATAAATTTGAAGAAAGAAATCGGAAACTAAAATTTTTAAATTCTTAATTTCTAAATAGAAATTGAGAAATTAATTTCTAAAATAAAAATTGAGAAATCAATTTCTGATCAGAAATCAATTTCTATTCCAGAAATTTTGTCATGCGCACCCTAAACGTCGGATCAACTCAACTCCGGGTGGAAGAACCACAGAAGTCGTCCCTCGATCAATTTCGATGCGGATCCACTCGATGCTTCCGCCCTCTGATCGTGGCAAAGAGGATTTGCTAATCTGGGGCGGCAGCAATAGCAATGGCTCCTTCGCGGTTAAAGAAGGCTATGAATTTGATCGCACCAACACAACAAATGACGACTAATCGAATGGGGGAGTTTTTGCGTGGCAGTGGGATGGGTCACAAAGAATCGAAGGCTTCTTGTGGTTGGTCTCTCATCATTGTCTGCTTAGTAATGATGAAAGATCTCGACGTAAACTCGCAGCGTATTCTTGCTTTCCAGTGTGCCAACACTCTCCAGAGACAATTCTACATGTACTCAGAGATTGTAAGTATGCAAAAGCAGTTTGGCAAAAGATTGTACCTACAAGCTTTCAAAGTGGGTTCTTTGCTCAAGATCTACACCCATGGTTGATGACAAAGCTGTCCGATTCATCAATAGGGTTCAAGATAATTGGTCACTTTTTTTTCGTTGTGGCACTTCTGAAATTGTAGGAATAAACGAGAATTTGAGAAGTTTTGTCTTACTAAAGAACCTTTATGCATGGTTTTATATCATGTTAAGGACATTGTATCCGCTCGACTGACTAAACATAAGTTGTCTCCTAATAAGGAGAAGAGAGAAGCTTGTGGACTGGACTACCCCTCCAACTCGTTAGGTCAAACTCATAACCAATGGGGCCTCTAAAGGCAACCCAAGCCATGTTTTAGAAGGTCTACTTCTACGTAATGAATCAAGGCAACTAGCTCGTTGGATTTGCTCAGATTATGGGAGTGTGCTCTTTGCTCAAAATAGATTTATGGGGTATCCTTTTGGGTCTTAAAATGGTAATTTCTTTATGCATCCCTTCACTTATCATGGAGGTGGACTCACAAGCTGCTATTTCATTACTTCAAAAATCAACCTTCTCTCTCAACTTTGGTGACACGCTCATTTTTCGAATTCAAAATCTTTAAATTTATTTCTAGCATGTCGAAATTATGCATAATTTTTGGGAAAGAAACCCATGTACTAACTAGTTAGTAAATTGGGACACCTTGATTATAGATAGGTTGCCAAGAGATTTATTCCTTTTTTGATAGGAGATCAGGTTGGATCTAATTTTGTTAGGTGAGTTTTGACATTCTATGTTTTTGTTCCTGGGAACAATATCTTTTGACAAATTGTCTTTTTCTATTTTTATTCTCCGAAATAATTTCTCAATAAAAGAACACGTGTGATAACTACATAAAATTTCTATTCTCGAAATGGAAAAAAGATAGGAATGTAATTGGTACAATTCACAAAAAAATTTGTAATGTGAAATTTCTTTTAATTTTTTTTTATTCTTCCTTACCACCACCACCGACCACCCTCGACACTACCACCCACCTCCACCGCCGCTAGCGGTTGATGGCTATGGGGTGAGGTGGCAGTCAACCGGGCTCGGCCGACGGTGGCGATCGGCCGGGTCGGCCGGCGACGGTGGTCGATCCTCGGTGGCGGCGGTCGGTGGCGACAAGCAAAGGGCGACGGCGGCATTGGCGGTTGGTGAAGGTGGGCTACAACGATGGTCGGCGTTAACGGCAGCGGTCTGCAGTGGTGATGATGGTCCACGGTCGGGGCGGCGGGCGCGCGGCAACGAGCGATCAACAATGGTTAGCCAGCAGCAAGTGCAAGTGGCGAGGAGTGGTGACCGACAAAGAAGAAGAGAAAAAAAAATGAGAAAATAATTTATTTCTAGAAATTGTTCCGGGAACAAGAAGTTATTTCTTTCTATTTCTTGTTTCTATTTCAAATCAATTCCCCTACCACCTTTCTATTTTGAGGAATAGAAAAATTAATAGATGTTACCAAATAGATTTTTATTCTTTTTTTTTCTAGAGAAGAAAATAACAGAAATTAAAAGAAATAAAAACGTTACCAAACGGAACCTAAGTAGCATTGACATAAACTTACGACACGTGACACAACATTACATGACATGTCGCATGTCTCAAAAACTATAGAATTCCGACACGTTTGGACATATTATATTTTAAATGAATATTTTTATTTATACATGATAAATTATCATTTTTATGATTATTTCAATCAAATTAATTTGATTCAAATTCACAAATAAATAAACATTAGAAAAAGAGGATATAATGAATTTACACTTAAAACATTAACCCACCATTTGTTAAATTCATTTATTGTTTCAATTTAACAAATTCAACCACATTCCATTCCAATAATCTATAAACTTAGAGAAAAAAACAAGTAATCTACACTATATAAGACTAGGTTTTTCTTATTTTCCCTTTATTATTTTCATTATCTTTATTTTTAATATATTTATATTTTGATCCATTATTTATTGAAAAATTTTAAATTTAACCCCACAAGTGTTAGAATTCCGAATTCACATGTTGGAGCATGTCGGAAGAGTTGACCACGTGTCGGAGTGTCCAATATAATACGAAGGTTCCCGAAAAGTGTCGATACTTCCTAACCGGCATTCGACCTTTATTTTAGGATTATATGAATCGACGCACTCTTTAAGATAAAGAGGACGCGAGGATTGCTTATTGTGAGATTTTGTTTGCACCCACAGCATATGCTGTAATTACTCGTAACTTTACAAGCTCTAGATTCGAAAATATTTGTTATAGCGATTTCTCATACTTGTTTCACGCGAAGGCGCGCGAAAGGGTAAAAGGGAATTGGCTTTTGAAGACCAGTCTCTTTCGCAGCTAGTTGACATGGCATTTCACGACGGTGCCGCCAAAATCCCTTTCCGAGGGGTGGCAGTCTCGCAGATGCGAATCTTGTCAATAATTGACGCAGTGATCTTATCAATAATTGACGCATTGATCTTATCTAATAAATAATATTTCAATTTTCAATGTACAAATACATCTAATATAAAGAGATTAAATATCGAAAATATCACGCTCTCTTTATTTCGATGTTTAACCGGTGCTTCAAAGGTAGATCCGTCTCTTCATTGATTCAATTAAATCAATTGAAAATAAAAAAAATAAAATAAAATTGTAGTAGGTCATCGCATGTTAATTTACGAAAATAACAAGAGGAAACATGGTCATCCAGGCCCACGTGCTCAACTGATCCCCTGTCCGTGCGATGCATGCATGTCAAGAGCTAGCCATGAATCCCAATCCAATATATACATATATTTAATATATAAAATATATAATAATGCAGAGGAAAGCCTTGTATAAGTTGTAGACACATAAAACAGAATCCCATTACTTGGCCATTAATGAGTGCCTCTCGTTAAAAGCACGAAAAAGATCACAAAATATTAATTATGACTTATTTTATTGAAGAAATGAGAAAATTTGGAATCTTTTTGGGTTATTTTTTCGAGATCCATCATAACATTCGGGGTCATCCGGCAATGGATCAAGTAATTTCGGCGATTTTCATGAGGATGATTGATGTTTGGTGAATAAATCACTCCCAGGTTAGAATCGGGCCGTATCCAATAATTGTAATCTCTTTTGATGAAAGCGCACACACAATGCAAGGAAATCAATGTTCATGCCAATTCCAAACTTTTGCCAGAAAAAGGAAATATCAAGACTTCTTGAGATAAAATCCTAGTTGTTTCACTTGTTTTGATCCCAAACGCTGCGTTTTGATTTTATTTTAAAAGGCTCAAGTTTTGTATTGAACTTGAACAGAGAATATGAAATGCGAGAGAAATTTTATTTTCAACTTGTTTATATAACCCCTGACAATCAATGCTAGGGCAACTCAAAGACTAATCACAACTAAGTGTAAATCATACCATAATCTAATGAATGATGTAATCTAGACACTAGGAACTGGATAGTCTATGCTTTCGAACTCAAACTATGTAGGCATTTAATCAACGACACAGCCTGTTTTAGGCATAAGGCTGGAATCTAATCAACAGCAATACCCCTTTATAGAAAACACAACACCGGAATTTAATAAACAACGTTGGGCTTATGAAACAACACCAAAATTTAATCGATTATGTTGGACCGATTAGAGATAACCGCAGGACTTTAATCAACGAAGGGAATCTTGGAAACTACATCTAAAATGTGATAAAATAAAGATAATTGATGTGTTATTTGGGGGGCTTTACAATGGTAGGGCTCTGGTATTTATAGAGTGGACTGATGTTCCTCAATTAATTGCTCTTCCTTGGGTACTACTCTTCACATTCTCTACGTTATCCGTTTTTTTTTAAGGACCTTATCCTTTAACAACTGCTTCTAATCTGTCGACAATGTTCGTGTAACTTGCTCATTAAGCAAATAACTACTACCAAACTTTTCATAGCAGTTATTCTTACTCAAGTCCTAATGCCTATTTCGCTTTATCTTCAAATTTGGTGTACTATGCCCATAGCTTGACACTTGGCCATCAGTCACCTAGCCATCGACTCTAGAGTTGGCTTCTGGAATTCCATCGATGCTCCGCTTAAGTAATCTCCACAAAAATTGTTTAACCCTTAACTTTGTGAACCAAAACAGAGTGTTTTACTCAGTATTCTCTCATGATCGGCATGTGTTTATGAGGGTAATTTTGGATGTCAACACTAGTTAATAGTAAAGTCATTTAATACCCATTGTGTCAACCAATCATGCTTCTTCGTTTCTCTCATTGCAATCTTCTTTCACATTTTGCACACCCATTGACGTGTACCCTTGTGGACAAAGGAAAAGAAAAGGTCAAAATCTAGGAATTAGGGAGTTTGGACAAGATCTCAAATTATATTGGACCTTTGTCGTCTCCGACTAGAATATTTATAGCCAATAAGTTGAAAAGTCAATTTGACATTATGTCTTTGATTACTAGACATGTATCATCGGTCATATTTAGCCAAAATCAATTTAAAAATTATTGATTTGTTGCTTCATATCAGAAATTCTTATTCGCAAACTAGTTCTTTGCCTCAGGAGGGTGGATAGTTGAATGGGTGGAAAAATGTGATCCTCGGTCTTGACTTGGCACCACCCTATGGCCACCCCTAGGGATGAAGAACAAAAATTTGGATAGTTCATTGCTTAAGGCCCCATTTGGTTCAGCATTCCCAAGGGCTTTCAGCCCCGAAAGCCCATTGGGAAAAATTTTAGGCGTTTGGTTCAGCATTTGGAGGTATCATTGGCCAAATGCTAGCATTTGGAATGTTGTGGAATGCTGAAAGCCCCACTTACTTTGGGCATTCAGCATTTTCAAAATGCCGAAGAGGGGTTTAATGAATTTTTTTCTTCCAATATTGCCTTCACCGATAATTGTATTTTCCTATTTTACCCTCAAAAACTATTGTTCATCGTCTTCCTCGTTAGACTTGTTTCTTCAAGAGTGAAGCTCGGCCGGCGGAGCTCAGCCGGCCAGATCTGGTCGCCCACGCACCACCGTCGCCACGCACCACCGTCGCGTGGGTCGCGGCCTCGGCGGCGTCGCACGGGTCACGCGACCCACGGACGGGCTGAGCATGGTCGCCCACGCACCGCCGTCGCCACACACCGCCGTCGCGTGGGTCGAGGCCTCAGGTGGCGTCACCTGGGTTGCGTGACCCACACAACGGGCTGAGCGGTGCTCAACCGTCGATCTAGTCACCCACGCACCGCCGTCACCACGCACCGCCATCGCGTGTGTCGCGGCCTCGAGCAATGTCACCCGGGTCGCCGCCTCAAGCGACATTGCACGGGTCGCGCGACCCAGACGGCGTTGCCTAAGGCCGCGACCCACGCGACGGTGGTGCGTGGGTCGCACGACCCGCCGCCTCCCCACCACCACTGCCACCAGCCGCCTCCCCCACCACAGCCACCAATTGCCTCCCCCACCAAGTCCGGCTGCCTCCCAATCCTTCCCCTCTACTTCAACATCTCCTCCTCCTTTTTCCTTTTCTTTTTTTCCTTCTTTTTTTTCACCTCAAAGCTACTTTGCAAAATACACCAAAATAAGAGTACCCAAACACTTCTGCCTTCAGCAAATTCCCATTCTTCTAAAGATACTTGGGGAAATGCAAAGCCATTTCTCCAAAGTTGAACCAAACGAGCCCTAACCACACTATTAGGGTATGGTTTATACTCCCCATAAACAATAAGACATGGGAGTCCTGCTCTCTAATAAGCGAGTAGGGGTCGGGGGGTCGCAAGGGACAGCCTCTTTGAACCCGCCAAAAGGTTTTTATAGTTTAGACCTATATTTTATTGATAATTTGGGCTTAAAACCATAAATAATTACTAAATTGTGCTACCTCTATATAATTTATTTCTCTGAAATTGAAAATTGTAATAGGGAGGTGAAAATGCTAATTATAGTGGAATTCTCTATTAGATATAACCCTGGATGAACTAGGATAAATTGTGTATCTTGATATCTCTTTCTTGCCTTACTCTATGTTTTGTTGTGTTTGTGTGTCTAATCTTAACACCAAAAAAAAAAAAAAAAAAAGTGTGTGTGTGGGTGGCCATGAAATTGATACTAGGAGAAACAAACTCAATACCATCCATTATCTATTTAAACTGACACATATCTCTCTTGACATCTTGTATGTGTGAAGTCGATAGACAGATCATGACTCCGACGTGTTCCCCTTAACCTTTAAGATTTACGTCGTTCGTCGCGGCATCATGAGATTTCCAACCTCCCGGACTAGCAATGTCCTTTTCAAGTCTGCCCAAAATTGCACACGAACTTTTCACGTCATGGCGCCTCGACTAGTTCAAGGGAATTGCGATAATCTATGGGCCTTCAAGCAATTAAGTTTGCGCGTTCTCATCTACGATTCATCAAAAAGAAGTCAATAAATGGAAAAAAAAAAAAAAAAAAAAAAAAAAAAAGACTTAGTGAAGCGTTTTGTAAGATATATATATTTGAGATTAGGTTTGTAATTTACATCAATTGTAGTTAAACCTAATAGACTTCTCACCCTATTTATAAGAGAGGGCTTGAGGTTGGTTGCTCAAACAATAGGATCAGGAGAGTGACCTACACACAAGGTAACTCAATCACAAAATCGAGCAGAAATTTCTATTTTATGCTAGCTCAAGAAAATGAGCATAACTTTGTCAATTTAGATCAAAATGACCTGATTCCAAACCCAAAAGAATGGAGACGTTTAGATCTACAATTTTTATGTTTGAATTTTCTCAAATAAGCACTATAGACTTGTCAATTTTGGGAGGAAGTGGGCGAAACGGGTTTAGATGAAATGAAGAAAATGATAGGAACTTCAATGGTTGCTCATCTAAGCCTCCAAGGAAGTTGAAATGGCATCAATTATTCGAGATTGATGGCTGCAACTCTTCAAGGATGCAGACTTTAAAAGCTCCGACTCTTCAAGAATGAAGTGAAAACTCTTCTAGATTTTCAAGGGATTTAAACTCTTTAAGGTTCAAGGGAATTGGACTAAGAAAATTTTCATTAATCAAATTCAGTGTGTATTTTACAGAGGCTCAATAACCTTTTATAGCAAAACAAAAGAAGAGCAAAAGACTAGACTCAAACCTAGAATTTATTAGTCATTTATGTACATAGAAACTAGAAACATTTAGAAACTAAGAGCTATTAAATGTACAACATTTTCAATGCTTGTGGCCATCCCAAAATATCTTGATGCAAGCTTCGATGCATGAGAAATGACAAAGTCAAAGATGACGCCTTATCGATGAGGGACATTTCAATAAGAATGATGTTGATCTTGAATGCACGCTAATCTTCTTGATTGAACGAGTTGGTCTTGAATATGGGTAATCATTCCCCCTTTCTTTAAAAGAATTCGTCCCCAAATTTGAATCAACAGTATTGGAAGAAACACCCACATAATGTGTTGGATGCCAAACATTGAACACATCATGTATTTTCATATGAGAAAGAAGCTTTAGTCGATATGCATTAGGATTAATGCGCTCAAGAACTTCAAGTGGACCAAGCTTTTGATCACTAAGCTTATTGTAGCTTCCACCACCACGACGCTTTGATGGCCAAAAAGCCCAAACAAAATCTCTAGGTTTAAAGATAATTTCACACCGTCACTTATCAACATCTTTTTTTATAGGACTCGGTTTTGCTCTTTAACCTTTGGCACACTTCCTCATGAACTGTCCTCATTTGAGATACAATATCAGTCACCTTATCGATTGACTTTGTAGCAAAAGGAATGAGTGCAAGATTGAGAGCAGTCTTCGATTGATATCTATACACGATCATAAAGGGACCGTATCTAATGGTATGGTTCACCAAATAATTATATGCAAATTCCCCAAGTGAAAACCAAGTTTCCTAAGAATGGGAGTTATCATTGATCAAAGTTCTTAATAGATTTCCCAAGGACCAATTGACAACTTCAGTTTGTCAATCCATTTGGGAGGAGACATAGCACTAGCTTCCTTCATGGCACCCTTCACTTCTCATGAGTAAAGTAGGGGATAAGGAATTCTCAACCAAAGGGTTCTTAGAAGATTCCTTGCTAGGCACCAAAGTAATTTTTTTTTCCTCCATACTCAAAAGAATATATATTACAATAACTATCATGGATCGTCTTTCTATCAAATAGCCATGGTCGGCCAAGAACAATATGACTAGCATCCATGGTAGAACATTACATCATATCTTGTCAAAATAGATAAAACCAATGAAAAGATTAATAAGGCATCGTTTGGAAACAGTTACCTCGGTACCTCTCTTCAATTAAGACATTTTGTAACATGTGGGGTGTGCCTTCAACTCTAATTTTAGCTTGCTTGCCGCCACTTGAGAAATCACAGTTTCACAACAACCTAAGTCTAATTAATCGACATACCTTCCTCGAAATAGTGCAAGCTAAATGAAAAATATTGGTGCGCAACCACCAATCTCCAGTGTTATCTTTAGGAGTGAGAAAAAAATTTCTCATTATGAGAAACTTGCTAGAATTGGCATGAATTATTTGTTCATCTTCCGCAGCAACTCCGTCATCTTTCAATCTTCTTTAGGTGGCTCCTTTGTGTCCTCATCAAATTCATTTTCCACCAAGAAAGCTTCACCGACTGGCCGATTCATATTTATTCGACAATTAGTAACACAATAATCCATCTATTCACAAGAATAACAACATGGATCATAGTAATTAGTTTTTTGAAATGTCGGGCTGAGTAGAAAGCTTACTAGTAGGTTGTACCATGGCTTTAGCGATTTTGACGATATTGGTGGTACTCCTACCTGTTTGGTTTGGCAAGGTAGAGGATTGTTGTCTCTTAAAGGGAGAACGCTCCACTTTGACTGCCCGCTGATGTGTATCTTCCAAGTTCCAAATGTCAAGGACTTCTAAGGCATCTTGGGTATAAAGTTGAAGACCACTCAAGTACTTGTTCACAAGCACTTTTTCTGAATCTGAATGTTGTTGTGAATCACCAATTCATTGAATTCATTAGTGTATTAATATACCATTTGCATACTTTGTCTTAAATTTTGATATCTTTCGTAGAGCTCTCTCTTGTGTCCTTGGGGAAGGAAATACTTTCGAATCTTGTTCTCCATTTTTCTCCATGAAGTGACTGCAGCTTTACCAATGGATTTGGCGAGTCTGCTCCTCATGTCTCCACCAAGCTATGGCCTTGCCTTGGATTTGCATAGCAATGATGCCAACTTGGTAGTTTTCCGGGATATTCCTATGCTCAAAAAATTTATTCATAAGTGTCAACCAATTAACAATTTCATCAATAGAATTGGTACTTGAAAACTCTGGAATGTCTCTCTTGATTTTCCTTTCCCATTCCAATTCACAAACTTCTAATATGGGGCATTCCTTGGGGAAATGTTTGAACACTTTCTGAGAAAGAGGAATCACCATCGGATTCTTAAATTCTGGAATGGGGTGGAGAGTTGTTTGCTTTAGTCCTTAGACACTAGACTTCTCAAGCCAAATCATCAATTTTTGCTGCATATGTTGTTGTAAATTCTCTACAAATGTTTGTACTTCGTTTAATGGAATGTGTCGCGACCTAATTTTCGGGTGCACCACCTAAAACTAGGTTAATGGACTACTAAGTCTTTAAGCTTAGCTCGGGCTCTCCCAAGCCCATACCAAATCGCGACTTAAAGTTTTAACAGTGCAAAAAATTAATATCTAGGAGTCGCCACTAATCAGTTTGGGGTAGGTCGATCGACACCTAAGTAAAATAATGGGAGAATTATTTTACTCCTACGAAACAGAGACTAAAGTACGGGGACTTGCTTACGTTAGATTTCTCTAACGCCCTTTCGGTACCTTTTCTTTTATTTTGAAAAATGTTTGGCAAGCAGTTTGATTCAATTTTAATTTACTTTCCTAACATGTGAGGTGATCACTCAAGTGCGCAAACCACCAATTTAACACCCAAGAAAGTAAATAGATAAAATGCAAGACTTACTTATATCAACGAAAGCATCTGCGTTGTTAGACCAGAATTCACATCAACAATCCTAGATATGATTTCTAATTAACAAGCAATCACTCAATTTTTACTTTCACTTTTTAAACAAGAACATAGTCCATATGCAATGCAATGCAATGTTTCTAATCTAATATGAAATAGTATTGCATGGCAACATGTCCTAAACTATATGAAAAAATTAATGATTTCTTAATGAACATGCAATAATTAAATATGCAATCTAAATTAACCAAGATGACCTAATTCTAATGACAAGGAAGTTCTAATTAAATGAACTTAGCAAACACTAAATGACGTGCATTTCATGAGCCTATTTCTATATGACGTGCACATAATTTTTATTCTAGAAAATGCAATCTATCCTAGAAATTGAAATTACTTTATCCTAAGACAAATTTTATTTTTTCCTTAAAATTCGAAATTAAGAAAAATGCAAGAATTACCCAACTTGGTTAAAATTCTATCCAATTTAAATTAAGGATTAGGGCAAACTAAATCCTAATTTAAACCAAAGTATTACTTTAACCTAGCGACTTCTAACCCAAGATGCAATATATCTAAAAGTCGATTTAAATTTAAAATGAAATATGCAATCCTATTCTAATATGCATGAGAATGATTTTTTTTTATTTGTTTCTTTTAATGAAAATTCATAATTAAAAATCACTAAAAATAAAAATCTAACTAAAGCGAGACATTATCTATTTTAAGTTAGGAATATACCAATCCTATCTTAATCTAGAACATTATCTCGTGATGCAATCCTAAAATATTATCTAATCTAGATACTATGTGTATTTTTAAAAAAAAAACTATCATGCAATTCTTATTTTTTAAAAAATCTATCTAGACCTAAAATTAAGCATGCAATTTTATCTAACATGCAATGACATGCAAGGAATGCCATAATTCTAATTTTTATATGAAATTCGAAGTTAAAATTAAACATGCAATTCACATAAAAAAAAATCTAACATCCTAAATGAATTCACTTTTTCTTTTTCTTTTTTCATAACTCAAAATAAAATCCCTATTCTAACATGCAAAATAATTAAAAAAACCTAATCCTAACTCAGATTTTTTTGATTTCCTTTTCCTTTTACGAAAATAAAACTGACTCACACACCACGTCATCAAATCAAACAAGATAATGTTGATATCCAAAAATTGGCGAACCATATCTCGCGCATGAGATCGGGTTGACCAATTTGAAAATTAAATCGCGAATCGAATCTCGGGCTTGAGATTGGATTATCGATTTTGTAGGATTGCGAGTCGGATTTCGGCGCGAAAATCGGACTATCAATCCCTAGCTTGAGGGACTAATTCATGTTGGAATATCAATCATATATTTAGGAACAACTTCACTAAAAAAACTGTGAGGGAAAATATTTTTAAAAAAATAAAAAATAAAAAAATAAAAAAAATAAGTAAATAAGTAACAAAAAAAAAACAAAAGAAACTACCTAATTTCTTTTTCTTTTCTTTTTTCCTTTTTTTTTTTCTTTCTTTTCTTTCCAAGCACAGCTTGTGCTCGCGCGGGTCTCCTAAGGCGAAGGTTCCGACCGTCGGAGGGCGTCGCGATCGGAGCTCCGGCGAAGGTCCCGCGAGGGGGATCGCGGCGACGGCGGAGCGGCGAGCCCCGCAGTTCTCGGGTGGCGTCGCGGGTCGGGGATCTCGAGCAGCTGGTGTCGTTCGGAGGAGGGGCGTCGGACGGTGGAGACGCGAGATCGGGCACGGCAGCAGCAATCGTCGGAGGAACAAAGAATTGCCAGCGTCTCTGGTGGCTCGGAGCAACACGAGCACACGGACCGGCGGGGTACGGCCAGCGGCGTCGGCTCGGGGCGGACCGCGAAACGAAGCTTCGTCGCGGGCCGGGGAGGTGAATCGGCGAACAGGGGCGTCGGGTCGGAGAGGGGCGGAGCAAAGACGAAGCGGCGACACGAGCAAGACCAACCGGGTGGCGGACGCACGAGCTTCGGATCGGGTGGTAGGGCGGCCCGAAGAAGGCAAAGCCGCAAGGGCGCCGGATCGTCGTGGGTCGGTGTGCCGAGCAGCGACGGGCTCGATGGTGCGAGGAGACCGACGGCGCGCGCGGAGGTGGCGGAACGGCGGTGACGATTCAGCGCCGCGGAGGCCGGCGGTGCAAGAGCTCGGCGGTCCGGAGGACGCGCAAGCCAAGGAACTATTGAAGAAGATGAACAAGAAGGGTCTTTTCCCCGCTTTTTTCTACTTTTCCTTTTCCCCAAAAGCTTCTTCCTCCCTCTGCTGTTGTGCAGAAACTTTTTCTTTTCTGAATTTTTTACTTTGAAAACCGAGAAAAGCCCCCCTAAACCTCTCGCACGCACGACCTTTTATAGAGGAAGGAATTGGATTTTTCAAATTCTCTCGAATCAACATTCGCAAATATTTTCATAAAATTCATCCCATATTGATAAGAATTCGAGATTACAATGAATTTTTTCTAAATCCAAATCTTTCAAAGACAAATCGCAATTTTTTTTTACCCATTTGCCCTATCCAAAATCATATCTCGAAAAAATTTCAAAATTTCTATTTTCCCACGAGATAATTTTTAATCAATAAAAAACATGGGCTTGGGCCAACTTGCTCGTTTCATGGGCTTAGTCCGGCCTGTTAATTTAAAACTCAAAATCACTAATTCGACCCATCCGCCACCGGTCCAACAAATAAACGCAAAAAAAATGCAAATTAAAAATAAATGCACCTAAATCTATATGCTATGCAATTAATATTTTTTTTAGGGATAAAATTAACCCTAATTTTCTATGCGATAAATAAATTAACTAAATCGCCAAAATTTAGGTGTCAACAGCTAGCCCTCTTTGAAGGTGAGCTCGAAGAGGTTACATTCAAAGACAAATTGAGACCTAAATTTTGACCATGCACATGCACTGAATGATTTTGATTTTGATTTTTGATTTTTGATTTTTTTTTTTTGAAAAAATGAATCCTATTTTGAAATGCAATTTATATAGCGCATGGAAATGCTAATGCAAATGCATGATGTGAAAGGAAAAGACGTACCTACAATTACTTACCAGTCGGCGCGGTAGAGCATCTTGAGGTACATTATAAATTCTCGTTGCTCCACAAGTACCCAACTCTCACTCAGGTTCCTTGAAGAGTATAGAGTAGCTCGAGATAATTTGTGTCACATGTCCAGGACCCGTACCATTCTACGGTCGCCCAGAATAGTAACATGGCTTTGTAAAGAGACTGCTTTCCCAGGACTCGTACCATTCTACGGTCGCCCAGTATGGCAGTGCTTGGTTGTGTCTAGGACCCGTACCATTCTACGGTCGCCTAAAAGGGGATTTACCTTCCAGGACCCGTACCATTCTACGGTCGCCTGAATAGGGAAATAGGTTTTGTCTAGGACCCGTACCATTCTACGGTCGCCTAAACGGGGATTTACCTTCCAGGACCCGTACCATTCTACGATCGCCCTGAATAGGGAAATAGGTTTTGTCTAGGACCCGCACCATTCTACGGTCGCCTAAACGGAGGTTTTGCTTGGCTAGGACCCGAACCATTCTTCGGTCGCCCGGCGTCGCAACGGGGAAAATCTTTGGGGACAACTCCATCGAGTGTCGGTGTACTCAAAAGGGAGAATACGTACAACGACAAGTATTTACGGTATAGATAGAGATATACTTACCTCGCGATATCTCTGCTCATTGGGGATATGTCTCCTGTAAAACATGGTTATAGGAGAAGCAACATGTATTTGTGATTACAAATAACACATGCATTAATTCAAGTAAGGTTCATGCGTAATGATTCCTATCAACCATGCATCACCTAATTCCAGTGGAAAGGATTTCAAAAGAAGATTCCAATCTGAACACATGAGCGTCACGGATGTGTCAAATGAGGGATCATTTAGTCTGAAAGGACTTTTCACTCATCCTCATTAACATGGAGCTTTTTAATCCTGACCTTTGATGCAGGATTTTGACAATCGCTTTATCTCACTTGTCATCACGCCAAACAAGAGTCTCGGGCAATCTCGCAAGTGGTACGACTTTACCAATCTCGAGAGGTCTTTGACAGGACCGTAATGTGAGCTTGGTCAATGGCTTAACAAAGGGGACTCTTTGAGTCGAGGCTAAAAATGACATTTCGCAATTGTCTTAGGATTTACAAGTCAAGAAACACACGAAATGAGGCAGAAATTATCTTACTCGCACTTCTTCAAGCGATGCTTTCAAGCATATGAACTCTTACGTTAATTCAAGTGCCATAATCGAAGAGACTTTGCAAGGGACGTAACGTAGGCTTGGTTCATGGGTTGAGAAACGAATGGATCATTAGGCTCAAAAAAGTGTTTAGGGGATTAAAGTTGGTGATCGTCTTGACATTTCCACCACTTTCCTTTCCACTGTCAAAGATTTTTTTAATCGAATCTCCATCGATCGCAACAGCATTTGAGTTTTAGTACCGCCTTGTTGGGGATATGACTCATTATATCAAGAGTTTGATTTTTTTTTCTTTTCTAGGCATTGGCCTTGCTTTTACCGGGCACACTGCTTTTCTATGCCCCTTTTCTTTTTCTTTTTTTGAACAGAGTCTCCATTTTGTCAGCATTCTAGTTCATGCTACTTGAATGTTTTTGTCTTGCCCCAGTATGGGGGATAATCACCAACTGGGTTTAATATGAAATGAATTTATAAGTTCAAGTGGGCTATGCAATGGGTAAAAGTGTATAGGATAGAGAAATGACTGCTCTTCGTCATCCTAAGGCACTTTGAATTATCATACGAGTTACAATGCGAAAACAATACTCGAAGATTGATGCAAGTGTGAGTAAGCAAATTTCTATCATTCATCTCAAATTTTGTCCCAATGTGGGATGATCCTTGACAGGGATGGCTTAAAAACTCTTCATGTGTATGGGCTCAAAGGGCTAAACAATTGGTATACATGAAGTGTTTCGGGCGAGAAAAGAACGCCTCTCATCACTTTGGTTAGCGTACCCTTTGCGAGATTACCTTTTTCCTTGCGGGCATGGAATTTTTTCACAACTCACGAGGATTAGTGTATGGAATAGTGTACGGAACAAGGCTCGCCTTTCATCATTCCAAGATATCCCATTTGACACATTCAATTTATCTCACACAGCTCATCAAGGAAGAAAAATGCAAATTTTGCAACAAATTCAGATAATTCAACTCATTGAAGCAATTTATTCAACATAGAAATGCTTGCAGTTCAAAACATGACATGACAAATTCTATCATGGGTAATACTTCTTGACAGCATCGGAATTAACTGGATTGGAAAACTCCCGACCATTCATTTTTGCCAGGATCAAGGCACCTCGAGGAAGCACTTTCTTCACGACATAAGGGCCACTGTAATTTGGAGCAAACTTGCCCCCAGGATCTGGAAATATTGGCAATAGCTTCCTTAGAACAAGATCATCCACTTCGAAATGTCTCGGCCGCACCTTCCGGTTGAAAGATCTAGCTACTCTGTTGATATGTTTGGCCATGGCAAAGAGCCTTCAATCTTTTTTCGTCGATCAAGTTCAACTGCTCAAATCTTTGTTGCGACCATTCTGCCTCCGACAAATCCATTTGGGATAAAACTCTTAGAGAAGGAATCTCCACTTCGACAGGCAGAACTGCCTCCATGCCATACACCAGAGCAAAAGGGGTTGCCCTGGTAGAAGTGCGGATCGAAGTTCGGTATGCCATCAATGCGAAAGGTAACCTGTCATGCCAATCTCGATAATTATCGGTTGTCTTAGCCAAGATCTTCTTGATGTTCTTATTGGCCGCTTCAACAGCCCCATTCATTTGAGGGCGGTAAGGAGATGAATTCAGATGCTTGATCTTGAACTTTGAACAACCCATCAACAAGTTTGTTGTTCAAATTTGTCCCGTTATCGGTGATGATTGCTTCAGGGACGCCATAACGAGCAATTATGTCACGTTTAACGAATTTTACAATATTGCGGGCAGTGACATTTGCGAAGGATGTGGCTTCAATCCATTTGGAGAAATAGTCTATCGCCACCAAGATGAATCAATGCCCATTTGAAGCTTTAGGGTTGATTGGGCCAATCACATCAATGCCCCACATCGAGAAAGGCCATGGCTCGAAAAAGCGGTGCGGCTCGGTTGGAGGAACATTTATCTTATTCCCGTGAATGCGCAACGGTGACAACTCCGAACATGCTGGATGCAATCACTTTCCAGTGTGAGCCAGTAGTAGCCTAGTCTCATGATTTTCTTGGCTAACATGTGTCCATTCATATGAGGGCCACATACCCCTTCGTGCACCTCTTGCATGATTTGAGTGGCCTCGACTGCATCTATACACCGCAACAAGACCGAATCGTAAGATCTCTTGTACAAATTCTCACCACCGACGAAAAACTTCGAGGCCATCTTCATGACGTACTTCTATCGGCCGAGTGCTTCCTTCGGGGAATTCCTGCTTTTTAATGTAATTCATGATATCGTAATACCATGGTTTTCCATCAGATTCTTCAGTCACAATCATACAATAAGCTGGCTTCGGCAAAACCTCTATTTTCAGTGGCTCGACCTCTAACCCATCAGTGACTTGCAACATAGAAGACAAAGTTGCGAGCGCGTCCGCAAATTGATTATGAGACCTTGGCAAGTATTCAAATGAAATTTCGTCGAACTCCTTTATCGATCTTCTAAATACTTATGATACGGAAGCAATTTGGCATCTTTAGTCTTCCATTCACCTACGGTCCGTAGTATGATTAGCGCTGAATCTCGAACACTTTTAACTTAGCCACACCCATCTCAATTGCGGCTTGAAGCCCAAGGATGCAAGCTTCATACTCGGCCACATTGTTAGTGCATGGGAATATCAATTTTGCAGCTACCGGATTGTGTTGTCCCTCCGGAGATATCGAAGCTTGCTCCAAGCACGGAACCGAGACAAGTTCATGGCTCCATCAAAGAACATTGTCCATGCATCTTCACTTACGTTCAAGACACGATCATCTAGGAAGCTGTCATCATTATTCGAGATTTCTGAATTCTCGGCCAATAGATCGGCAATCACTCGACCCTTAACCGACTTTTGTGGCATGAATTGCACATCAAATTCTCGAGATCAAAATCTGCCATTTAGCTAACTTACCCACCAAAGCTGGTTGATCAAGTAAGTACTTGATAGGATTGCTCTCGATCCACGACGAACGTCCGGTGATGCGGCGTGTCTTGTCGCAATCTATGCAATACCCACACTAATGCGGCACAAGTCTTTTCCACATCAGAATATTTCAGCTACGATACCGTGAATTTTTACTCGGATAATAAATGGCTCGTTCTTTTTTATCAACGGGACTTTCCCGAGCCAACATTGCACCCAGTGACTCACTATGAATGGTGAGGTAGAGAATCAAAGGTTGCCCCGGCGATGGCGGGACGAGCATCGGTGGGTTCATCAAGTAATACTTCAATTTGTCGAACGCTTCTCGACACTCATCATCCCAGTTGACTTGTACATTCTTCTTTAGGAGTTTGAAGAATGGCTTGGCAGTTTCAGAAAGTTGGGAAATGAATCGAGCAATGTAATTCAACCTCCCTAAAAGGCTCCGGACTTCTTTCACCTTGTTGACGGAGGTCGTAGCTCACAAATGGCCTTAACTTTAGTGGGTCGATTTCAATCCCTTTCTTGCTCACAATGAATCCAAGTAATTTACGAGATGTTGCTCCGAACACGCACTTAGCGGGATTTAGTCGAAGCTTGAACTCACGGAGTCGATCAAACAACTTCTTCAAGGTTTTGACGTGGCTTTTTCCAGGTCGGGTTTTTGCAATCATATCATCGACATAAACTTCGATCTCTTGATGCATCATGTCGTGGAACAAAGTGCTATCATGGCTCGGCGATAAGTTGCCCCGCATTTTTGAGTCCGAAGGGCATAACCTTATAATGGAAGGTTCCCCAAGGGGTGATAAACGCAGTCTTCTCCTTGTCTTCCTCCTTCATCCTTATTTGATTATACTCGGAAAAACCATCCATAAATGAGAATAGTTCAAAGCCAGCGGTACTATCCACAAGGACATCTATGTGTGGTAACGGAAAATCATCTTTCGGACTAGCTTTGTTCAGATCCCGATAATCAACACAAACACGAACTCGACCGTCCTTCTTCATTACTGGTACAATGTTGGCCACCCATTCGAGATATTGTGAAACTTCAATGAATCCCACCTTCAAGAGCTTCATTACTTCTTTTTCTATCTTCTTTGAAAGTTCGGGCTTAGTTCTCCGCAGCCTCTGCTTCTTAGGCGGCACGTCCGGATTAGTAGGTAGGCAATGCTCCACAATTGACGGGTCTAAACCAGGCATGTCGGCATAGGTTCATGCAAAAATATCCGATATTCCTTCGGTAGCTGAATCGGGCGCTCGGCCTCATCTTTGGGAGACTCGCCCCAATTTTCACCTCTTTGGCTTCTTCGGCGTCACTTAAATTAATAGTGACGGTCTGCTCGGATGTGGGAGCCTTGGCCTTTTCATGTTGTTCCCGGCTACGTTGCACTTCTTTGGAATCTTCGATTGAATCTTCGGGATCATCATCATCGGCACTTGCTGTATTGGATTGGACCATTTCCACACCTTTGCATGCTATATGATCGTTCCTAAAACAGAATGTAGATGGATCAAAAAGACAAACAGGGGTAAATCATATTTATCTATCCTTTTTTTTTTAAGATTTTTCTTTTGAAAAAAAAATGAAAAGTAATTGGAAAAACGTTTTTTGAAACATTTTGACATAGGAAAGCATGATGAAACCCAGGCCTCAGAATTCTCCTTGGATTTTTCATTTGTTTTATCGGTTGGATATCATCCCCGGGCTGGTTTGGTGTGCCTCATCATACTTTCAAAATAAAGGTTGTAATTTTATTGAAATTCATCAATCAATTACAATTTATTGAATGGAAAATGCATTTCAAGTCCTAAGAAGAAAACGAAAAGGAAAAAATCGAAAACAATCCCTAGAAAGCAATAAAAATTCCCGCAGGGGAATATGCGAAAGCAAGATAAAAAAAGTTACTCTTGTGGGCCAAGGCCCATTTCCTCGGGGATCCGTCATCAATGGCTCCTATGATGAGGTTGTCGAATAAGCTTGCAACTCCTTCCAGCTCATCCTCAAGGTTTTCGGTCTTCAGGGGTGTTGGATCACCTATGCTATCCCATCCATCTGGGACTATTCGACGAGGATCAACGCAGTAGCTAGGAGGGGCCGAATACTTTACCAGATAATCAAATTTGCCACTAGGCTGCCCCCAGGGTATCTGCTTCATCCTGCATCATTATAAGAGGACCGGGGAATGTCTCATGTATGCTCGGGGGTAGCGGGTTTTGCCTCCCTCGCCCTTGATCAGGTGGCGGGTTCTGCCTTCCTTGTCTTTGTCCTCTTGAACTTCCCCTACCTCTTCCATGGTACCCTAAACCAGCAGAAGGGGACCTCTGAGGGGCTTCAATGGGGTTTCTAATGCCTCGACCATTCATTCCAAGACCATTGCCTGGAACGAAACCATTTCCGACCATTACTCTTCCTACCATGAGGGCGGCATCTGAAACTTCAGGAATGAGCGGTGATGAACCTCGAGAAGCATGTATGGTGGATACCAACTCAAATGAGTGGTAACTTGATTCGAGCTCAGAATTCGGCTCTACATAGGGGATAGCCATCTCATGGTAGATCCGATGGTCTTCCTCACCATACACGGTGACCAGCTTCCTTTCGATCACAAATTTCACAGCTTGATGTAGACTTGAAGGCACTGCTCCAAGAAGTGTGTATCTAGGGACGACCCGCAGGAAATTGAATGCGTAGGGATGTCCCAGACTGGAAGGGAATGTTGAAGACAACTGGCCCTATCTCGTATGTCGAGATGGATTTCTCCAAGCACCTCCTTCTTTGTGCCATCAAAAACTAAATGCGAGGTCATCATTTGCATGTATCCTTGACGGGTCTACCCGAGGCGGTGCAGAGTGGCTAATGGACATATGTTCAGAGCGGACCCATTATCAAGGAGCACTCGAGACACATGAGAAGACTTGTGTTTAACGGATATGTAGAGTGCTTTGTTATGTCCCCGGCCTTCAGGAGGGAATTCTTCATCAGAAAAGGCAATCAAATCCTTGAGAAGGACCGATCCCACAAATTCTTCCAACTTGTCCGCCTTTCAACCGTCTCTCGGCACATGAATTTCACTCAACACTTTCATTAGTGACTTTTGATGCACGAGAGGATGTTTGGAGAAGCTCGAGCAAGGAGATCGAGCGGGCATCTTTCGCAATTGATCGACCACATTATACTCACTTGCTTTAATCACAGCCGAAATTCCTTAACCTCTTCATCGGTGGACCGGCTGCGGGTTGAGCACTAGCTTGACCATAGGTTCGACCGGACCTTGTAACAAGGTCAACATCTAAGTCATAAGACCAAGGCACTTTGCCTTATTGTTGACATACTCGTATGGCCGAGGTATCTCGATCACAATCTCCTCATCGATGCATCTTCTAGCGGAGGCATGTCCGCGAGAGAAGGATCAACTTCTTTCTTGTCGGCATTGAGCGCCTGCTCCTCCTCCCAATCGATGATGATGCGAGAAATAGTGGAAACTACGCAATTACGGTCAAGCATATACGATAATGCCGTCATCCACCATTTGGGCAATTCTTTCATTCATCGGCGATAGGGAACATTCTCTTGACTTGGATAATATCCAGCCCTCACTAGTCCATTGTAAGCATCCGCCACGTGCACCTTCAAGTCCTTGATTCGGCCGATTGCGGGTTCCGGGATAGCATTCACCGTACCTTCATGCTTGGGTAGCGGATTCTTCCGTACGTTCGGCCGAGCGATTTGAAACGAAAAGACTTTTGTGTCTAAGAGGTTCTGGATCTTGTGCTTGAGGGTGAAACATTCATCGGTCGAATGCCCCAGTTCACCACTATGGTAGTCACACTTCTTCGACGGGTCGTAACTGCGATTGTTTTCACGGTTAGGACACTTCGGTTCACTAGTGAGCAAACCTTTCTTTCGGAGGATTGTCAGCACTTGGGATGGAGACCCGGGAGAGGAGAGAATTCCCTTCTATTGTTTGCATGGGCAAATGGTTGACGGCCGGCGGTTTGTGGCTCATCGGGATTCATCTCGGATAACCGAGGCACGTTTGACACTTTCTTGGCCGTAAGCCATATTCACATCCACGGCCGCTTCCTTCTCCTTCTTGGCGGTGAATCTTTTACTAGATGGCTCGTAAACCATCCTTCCCTTATCCCCATCTCGATTTGTTCTCCTACCGGAATAAGCCGATTGAAGCTTTCGACGTACGTCTTGGCCATTCGATTACGAAACTCGAAGGGAGGGTCTTCACAAACAATTTCATCAGCTCTTTGTTGGTAGGCTCATGAGTGATTTGAGCCGCCGGGTTCCTCCATCTTACAAAGCATATTCTTTAAATGACTCGCTCATTTTCTTTTCCATCCGCTCCAGTCTTCTCGGGAAGGTGCGATGTCCATGTTGAACTTGTCTTGTGTGAGGAACGCGTCGGCCACTTCATTCCGGGTGTTGAGGAGGTTCACATTTTTCATCACGTACCGGTTTAGTGCGGGTCCGGTCAAGCTTGCATGGAACGATTGGATCATGAGAGGCTCATTTTTTACGTCTTGGGCCATGCGCACGTGGTACATTTGCAGATGAGATTTTGGGCATGATGTACCGTCATACTTCTCGAAATCCGACATTTTGAACTTGCTCGGCATTTTGACCTTCTCATAGACTGAGAGGTCGAACGGGAGTGAGCTTTGTGATTCCTGCAGTTGTCTCACTTTCTCTTCCAGCTTTGCAACACGCTCATCCTGATCTGTCTTAGGAACGCTGTTAAGCTTGACTTTTCCAACAAGGACCGAGTCATCATCCAGCCCGGGCATGTCATCGTCAACCGTTTGAACCTTGTTTGCTTGCTTCGGGACAACTATTTCGGGAAGAGCGGGTGTAGCTGTTGGATTCGCTTGGAGGAATTGGAGTTGATCCGTCACAAGTTTGTATAGAGGCGAGTACTTGTTGGAGTTGAGTCTCCACAGCGGACATACGATCACGCATTTCATTTTGGTTAGCCATTTTCGCCCTTGATCGTGTAATAATAGGCGATCGCGATGGATCCGTTATGACCTAATATAAGAAATGAACAAAAATAAGCATTCTTATATGAAAACACGCCGATCCATGGCAATATTCTAGAACTTTTATTCATCAATGGAGCTTTTGATAGGCCTATCAAAATAGAAATTCGAAATGTCCTAAACAAATGAACTAGGAAAGTAAATGACTCAAACTTCCTAATCATTAAGCAAAGATTGATTCAAGCAATTCATTTGGCTTGATCAATATACACTCGGGACACCATTCGACGCAATCGTTTATTCTCCTCTTGAGCTTTTTCAGCAACTCTCTTGAGGCGCTTGTTCTCAGCTCGATTGGTGATCTTCAATGGTGCCTCTGGTATCTTCGGAAGTAGCTCCTCGGGAATCTTGTGTTGTTGGATATACTTAGTCGAGGCATAGTACTTCCTTCCTTTGCCCTTTAACTCTTCTTCGGGCCACTTGAGTTTTTGTGGATGGCACATGTCTCACATCGATTTGATAGTGAGAATGGAATCTTCATGGCCTCGGCTTCCATCAACGAAGCCGACTTGGAGCGGATCGCTTTGTAACGCCGGGGAAGCTCTTGCACGACTTGATGCGACGAGTCACTCTAGTCGGATAGTACTCCAATGCTCTAGTGAATCCCAATAGAGGGATTGGGCCAACTCCTCCACATGAGAGTCTCGCCACCCGAACTTGGAACCATTTAGCATGCCATTGGAAACCCTTGAAAGTTGGTTTTTTCATGAAAGCTAGCCACCTAGTATAATGGTAATCCGGTGCATGTTTTTGGCTGTTCTCAAATCTCATAATAGGGTGATTAGAATTACTAACATCATGTATAGTCATTAAACCTCCAAATCCCTTTATATGAGAAATGAACCAGATTTGTAAAAGTTCAGGAAAGGAATGGAAAGTCTTATCACCACCTCCTTTGAAACGAGTGAGAGAAAGAAAAGTTTCAGTCAAGACAGTGTTTACAAAATTTTTTCCTTCTAACGCTTGCCTAACTAATTGAGCAATCAAAGGGTTAATAGCATTCTTGCAGTAAGGAAATACTATAAACCCAAAGAAAGCTAAGAGAAAAATCTTACGCATTTGAAATGATGTGCCTTTTTCAAAACATTCTTTCATAAAAGATAAAGGACATGCATTGCGATGAGCCTTTAAAACCTTCCTTATGTCGTCTTCTTTAACTCTCGAGAAAATCATATAAGGCTGTAACAGGGATCTATTCCGATAGGCGGACTAATCAATTCAGCTTTCAAGGACCTCCCTATGGCGATGCTATACTCTTCCAAGGTGGGAGTGAGTTCATGCTTACCGCCAAAGATAAAGGTAGAAGTCTCGGGGCACCAACAATGGGCAAGTGCTTGGACAAGGCCGCCATGGATGTTGATACACAGCGGTGGAAGCGATCGACCAATATGTGACTCTACGGCGCGGCTATCTTGATCTAACTTGTCCCACCATGCACTAAGCTCTTCCTTTGGAGGGAGAATAATTCGAATGTCCGGTATCCCCATTGTATATTGAACAAGACTTAGGACAATCCTAATGCCATGGACCAACAAAATGACATAATAAAGTAAGTAGATTGCAAGGGTGCGAATTTAAGAAACTTACTTTACCAATGAACAAAGAGAGCAATCACATAGACATGCGCATGATAAGTGAGGCTCGATTTCTAATCTATAAGGCTTATCAAGGTGGAGCCACAAGGATGATCAGACTAGCCACGGGCTTGTGGACTATGTCGGGTCCTCATGACTCCGGCTTGGTCAAAGAGCCGACCCGGGTCGCGGGCATGCGGACCGAGGTGGGTACTCTTGACACCATGAAACAAATTTCGGGATTGAGATGAGCGACTTGTACCGCGAGCATGCGGTCGAAGTGGTATCCATCTCAACACCATCATAAATGATCCTGTGCGGCCCAGGTCCGGCGGCAGGTTGTGTGTGCAAAAGTGTAGTGTAAATGCAAAGCATGCACAACAGTTTATAGCAAGCAACACTTCATATGTGCAAGTAAACCATTCATTCCTACACCTCCCTGCAAAACAAAGGTCAACAAACACTTCCCCTTATACCTCCCATCCCGCAAAAACATTTAACACCTTAAAGGTTAGGGGCGTACACAGGATCCTTGCTGCCAAACAAAAACATTTTTCAAAAGGAAAGAAAAATTGGCCTAAGTCCACTAAGTGTTTTAACACAACATTCCCCAGCGGAGTCGCCAAGCTGTCGCGACCTAATTTTCGAGTGCACCACCTAAAACTAGGTTAATGGACTACTAAGTCTTTAAGCTTAGCTCGGGCTCTCCCAAGCCCATACCAAATCGCGACTTAAAGTTTTAACAATGCAAAAGATTAATATCTAGGAGTCGCCACTAATCGGTTTAGGGTAGGTCGATCAGACACCTAAGTAAAATAATGGGAGAATTATTTTACTCCTACGAACCAGAGACTAAGGGTACGGGGACTTGCTTACGTTAGACTTCTCTAACGCCCTTTCGGTACCTTTTCTTTTATTTTGAAAAATGTTTGGCAAGCAGTTTGAATCAATTTTAATTTACTTTCCTAACATGTGAGGTGATCACTCAAGTGCGCAAACCACCAATTTAACACCCAAGAAAGTAAATAGATAAAATGCAGGACTTACTTATAGCGACGAAAGCATCTGTGTTGTTAGACCAGAATTCACATCAACAATCCTAGATATGATTTCTAATTAACAAGCAATCACTCAATTTTTACTTTCACTTTTTAAACAAGAACATAGTCCATATGCAATGCAATGCAATGTTTCTAATCTAATATGAAATAGTATTGCATGGCAACATGTCCTAAACTATATGAAAAAATTAATGATTTCTTAATGAACATGCAATAATTAAATATGCAATCTAAATTAACCAAGATGACCTAATTCTAATGACAAGGAAGTTCTAATTAAATGAACTTAGCAAACACTAAATGACGTGCATTTCATGAGCCTATTTCTATATGACGTGCACATAATTTTTATTCTAGAAAATGCAATCTATCCTAGAAATTGAAATTACTTTATCCTAAGACAAATTTTATTTTTTTCCTTAAAATTCGAAATTAAGAAAAATGCAAGAATTACCCAACTTGGTTAAAATTCTATCCAATTTAAATTAAGGATTAGGGCAAACTAAATCCTAATTTAAACCAAAGTATTACTTTAACCTAGCGACTTCTAACCCAAGATGCAATATATCTAAAAGTCGATTTAAATTTAAAATGAAACATGCAATCCTATTCTAATATGCATGAGAATGATTTTTTTTTTTTTTATTTGTTTCTTTTAATGAAAATTCATAATTAAAAATCACTAAAAATAAAAATCTAACTAAAGCGAGACATTATCTATTTTAAGTTAGGAATATACCAATCCTATCTTAATCTAGAACATTATCTCGTGATGCAATCCTAAAATATTATCTAATTTAGATACTATGTGTATTTTTTTTTTTAAAAAAACTATCATGCAATTCTTATTTTTTTAAAAATCTATCTAGACCTAAAATTAAGCATGCAATTTTATCTAACATGCAATGACATGCAAGGAATGCCATAATTCTAATTTTTATATGAAATTCGAAGTTAAAATTAAACATGCAATTCACATAAAAAAAAATCTAACATCCTAAATGAATGCACTTTTTCTTTTTTCTTTTTTCATAACTCAAAATAAAATCCCTATTCTAACATGCAAAATAATTAAAAAAACCTAATCCTAACTCAGATTTTTTTGATTTCCTTTTCCTTTTACGAAAATAAAACGACTCACACACCACGTCATCAAATCAAACAAGATAATGTTGATATCCAAAAATTGGCGAACCATATCTCGCGCATGAGATCGGGTTGACCAATTTGAAAATTAAATCGCGAATCGAATCTCGGGCTTGAGATTGGATTATCGATTTTTGTAAGGGATTGCGAGTCGGATTTCGGGCGCGAAAATCGGACTATCAATCCCTAGCTTGAGGGACTAATTCATGTTGGAATATCAATCATATATTTAGAACAACTTCACTAAAAAAACTGTAAGGGAAAATATTTTAAAAAAATAAAAAATAAAAAAAAAAATAAGTAAATAAGTAACAAAAAAAACAAAAGAAACTACCTAATTTCTTTTTCTTTTCTTTTTTCCTTTTTTTTTTCTTTCTTTTCTTTCCAAGCACAGCTTGTGCTCGCGGGTCTCCTAAGGAAACGGGTTCCGATCGTCGGGGCGTCGCGATCGGAGCTCCGGCGAAGGTCCGGCGAGGGATCGGTGGCGGATCAGCGGCAGCCCGCGGTTCTCGGGTGGCGCCGCGGGTCGTGGATCTCGAGCGGCGGTGTCGTTCGGAGGAGGGGCGTCGGACGGCGGAGACGCGAGATCGGGCACGGCAGCGGCAATCGTCGGAGGAACAAAGAATTGCCGGCGTCTACGGTGGCTCGAGCAACACGAGCACACGGACCCGGCGGGGGTGCGGCCCGGCGGGGCGTCGGCTCGGGCGAACTGCGAAACGAAGCCGTCGCGACTAGGGAGGTGAATCGGCGAACGGGGCGTCGGGTCGGAGAGGGCGGAGCAAAGACAAAAGCGGCGACACGGGCAAGACCAACCGGGTGGCGGACGCACGAGCTTCGGATCGGTGGCGGGTAGCGGCGAAGGCAAAGCTGCAGGGGCGCCGGATCGTTGTGGGTCGGTGCGGGCCCGAGCGGCGACGGGCTCGATGGTGCGAGGAGACCGATGGCGCGGAGGTGGCGGAACGGCGGTGACGATTCAGCGCCGCGGAGGCCGGCGGTGCAAGAGCTCGGCGGTCGGAGGACGCGCAAGCCAAGGAACTATTGAAGAAGATGAACAGTAAGGGTCTTTTCCCTGCTTTTTTTCTACTTTTCCTTTTCCCCAAAAGCTTCTTCCTCCCTCTGCTATTGTGCAGAAACTTTTTCTTTTCTGAATTTTTTACTTTGAAAACCGAGAAAAGCCCCCCGTTAAACCTCTCGCACGCATGACCTTTTATAGAGGAAGGAATTGGATTTTTCAAATTCTCTCGAATCAACATTCGCAAATATTTTCATAAAATTCATCCCATATTGATAAGAATTCGAGATTACGATGAATTTTTTCTAAATCCAAATCTTTCAAAGACAAATCGCAATATTTTTTACCCATTTGCCCTATCCAAAATCATATCTCGTAAAAATTTCAAAATTTCTATCTTCCCACGAGATAATTTTTAATCAATAAAAAACATGGGCTTGGGCCAACTTGCTCGTTTCATGGGCTTAGTCCGGCCTGTTAATTTAAAACTCAAAATCACTAATTCGACCCATCCGCCACCGGTCCAACAAATAAACGCAAAAAAAATGCAAATTAAAAATAAATGCACCTAAATCTATATGCTATGCAATTAATATTTTTTTTAGGGATAAAATTAACCCTAATTTTCTATGCAATAAATAAATTAACTAAATCGCCAAAATTTAGGTGTCAACAGAATGGTTCTACCATCTCAACGCCTTGCTTGTTTTGAAGGCATTGTCCTCGCCTTCAAAGGTCCGATACCAAATGATGTAGCCCAAGATCAACTACTCAAACAATGGGATTGGAAGAGTGACTTACACGCATGGAAACTCAGTTATAAAATTGAGTAAAAATTTATGTTCTACGCTAACTTGGGAAAATGGGCATAACTTTGTTGATTGAGATCAGAATGACTTGATCCCATTACCAAAAGAACAAGGACTCTTATATCTATAACTTTTATATTGTGAGTTTTCTCGAGATAAGAACTATAGGCTTATCGATTTATTATGGAAGTGGGCAAAACGGGATTGGACAAAATGAAGAAAGTATAGGAATTTCAATGGTTGCTCTTCTAGGCCCTCAAGAAAGTCGAAATGGTATCAGTTCTTCAAAATTGATGGCTGTAACTCTTCAAGGATGTAGGTTTTAAAAGCCCTGACTCTTCAAGGACGGAATGAAAACTTTTATGGGTTTTCAAGAGGTTTGAACTTTTCAAGGGTCAAGGAAATTGCACTAATTCCATTAATCAAATTCGGTCTGTAAACAGAGGCTCAATGACCTTTTATAGCAAAACAAAAGAAGAGCAAAAGACTAGACTCAAACATAGAATCTAACAGTTATTTATGTACATAGAAACTAGAAGCATTTAGAAACTAGGAGCTATTAAATGTACAACATTTTCAATGCTTGTAGCCATCCCAAAGCGCCTTAGTGCAAGCTTTAATGTATAGGAAATGACGGTCTTTATGACAAAGTCAAAGATGAGACCTTTCGATGAGGGATTTTTCATTGAGTGTCGTCAATCTTGAATGCTCATTGATCTTCTTGATCGAACGAGTTGGTCTTGAATACGGGTGCATCTAGGCTTGTACTCTTTATTTGGTGAACTTTCCTCTCTTTTATTACAAATCACAAATGTCAAGTTAGTATCAAAGCCATTGTTGACCAAGGAGAGCCTATCGAATCTACTACAAGGCTGGCATGACGCTAGCTGCACCGACAGCATTGCACTCGATTCTCTGCCAAGACCGAAGCCTTTAGTTGCTATTTGGCATATTTATGCTGTTCATTTCGAAAAATCAACACCACCATCACACTCGCTGCTCTCAAAAGAGCCAAAACCTGAAATTCCGTGGCCAACGGATGCCCAATGCCACCACACGCACCACTGCGTCTCGAACCTAGGGAATTGCGGCTGTTCAGTAGTGATCTGGACATCGCTGCCGCATATTTTAAAAAACAAACACCAATCCATGACTTGCTGCCCTCTGCACTAGGCTACTCATGAATTTTCATCACAAACCACCGCCGAACGCACCGCCAACAGGTTCGACAAGTGAGATCCATGCGCCTGCACTTGGCAAAGGTCCTCCAAGCTGCTGACATCATTGCTACAACATCCGCTACGTTAGAGCCACGTCATCTAACAGATGCCAACCTCTTTTTGGATCGCATAGATGATGCATGCATTAATCATATCTAATAAATAATATTTCAATTTTCAATGTACTAATCACCCATAATATGAAAGAGATTGACTATTGAAATTATGGCGCTCTCTTTATTTTGATATTTAATGAGTGCTCTAAAGGTACTAGTTAACAAAATTTGTTTCTTTAGTGGTTCAATTAAATTAATGAAATATAAAAACGAAAGAACATCATAATTGGTTACCGCAAATTAATTTTGGAAAATAGCGAGAGGAAACATGGTCATTTGGGTCTTTTTTGGCTCATTCCTAACATCTTTATCAAAAAAAAAAAAACATGGTCATTTGGGCCCCCGTGCTCAACTGAGCCCCCCTCCGCGCGATGCACGCATGTGAGAGCTCGCCATGAATCCAAATAGATACGTTCCAATCAAAAGTCGCCTTCAACTATTCTCACCCTTTTTGTCCCAACATCTCATGAAGAAATTTTCAAATCTTATACATTTCTTTATCAACTTCACAGTCTCTTAGGTTTCGAGTTGAGAAATTGATTACAATCGTCCAACCCATCACTCCCATGTCCCACATCTCATCAAAAGATACAAAACCAAGTGTTAGAATAATTTCAATTTTACCAAGTAACTTTTTGAAAAGTGAGTCTTAAACTGGCTAAACCTCTTAAACACTCACATTACCACCACACCACACATATATATAATATAGAGGCAAGCTTTCACATGAGTTGTAGACACATAAAAATAGAATTCATCCATTTGGCAATTAATGTGTGCCTCTCACTAAAGCACGAAATAGATCACAAATTATTAATTAGGACTCATTTTATTGAAGAATTGGGAAAAATTGGATTCTTTTTTTGTATCTTTCGAGATCCACCTTACTATACGGGGTTGTTTGGCAACGGATCAAGTAATTATGGTTATTTTCGTGAGGACGATCGATGTTTGGTGAACAAATCGCTCTCGGGTTATAATGGGACCGTGTCCAGTAATCATAATTTCTTTTGATGAAAACACACAAAATGCGAGGAAATCAACGTCAGGCCAATTCCAAACTTCTGCAGGAAAAAGGAAATATCAAGACTTCTTGAGATAAAGATAAATCCTAGTCAATGGTAAGGTCATTTGATACTCATTGTGCCGACCACTCATGCTTGTCCCTTTCCCTCATGGCCATCTTCTTCCACATTTTGCACACCCTTTCACGCGAACCCTTTTGAACAAAGAAAAAGAAAAGGTTAAAATCTAGGTGTTAGGGAGTTTGGACAGATCTCAAATTATATTCTACCTTTGTCGTCTCCGACTAGAATATTTATAGCTGATGGATTGAAAAGTCATATTGACATCAAGTCTTTGACTACTAGACATGTATCATTAGTCATATTTAGTCTAACTAATTTTGAAAATTATTGATTTGTTGCTTGATGTTGGAAATTCTGATTCACAAAGCAGTTCTTTGCCTCGGGAGGGTGGATGGTGGGATGGGCGGAAAAAGTGTGATCCTCGATCCCAACTCGGCACCACTCCATAGCCATTCCTTGAGACGAAGAACAAAGATATGGACGGTTCATTTCCTATTACTTAACCATATTGCTAGGGTATGGTTTATACTCCCCATCGATAGGAAGGTACAAAGGGTCTAGCTCTCCGGTGAGCATGTGGCACCCGAGAATTTCGACAATCCTCGAATGTACGATGACCATGACAAATCAATAGAAGTACTGTTGGATGGTGCCATTAGTATTTTGCATGAGCATTGTTTGATTCCATCGTCGGACCGATGGGCCGCGTTTAGAAATATTTTGGTCGTCGCATAAGGCATAGTCCCATCCCTACGTACTATCACTAATGAGACCGAGATTGTGCCACAAGATGGATTGACAAGAAATTTTCTAGACTTGGCCGTGTACCCTACGAATCGAACCATCCTTGTTTATTGATGTAATAACATACGGTCATGTGAGTAGGCTATATTTAACTTATACACATGCGGAGATTGAGGCAAATATTTAGAGAAAGTGTGGGCTATATAATTACGATATGAGGCCGCAGCCCACCGGCCCGAAACCACTCCGCATTAACCCCTAATTGTCGACATAATGAGTCAACTATGGAGGGAAATCATTGACCAAGGGACGCTCGACTTTGGCCACGTCGCCACCCACTTGGCCACAGCTGGAAGTCCCATTTTTGCATGCTGAGGACACGTCCATCCCAGCTGTCTGCCTTCCCCGTAGCCACCAAAAATCCTTCTCCCTTGTTGACTGGTTTTGGCAAAACCAGCAACTTTGTGTTCGTGAAAGTGAAAAGCAGAGAGAGAGAGAGAGAGAGTGAAAACAGGAGTGATCGAGAGGGGGTTTTGAGCGAGAGAAACCGAGAGAGTGAGTCGGTGAGAAAAGAAGAAGGAGATTAGTCCCCGCCGTGCGTGCGCGTTGCCGCCGTTGACGCCGTTCAAGCCCGCCATCGTTGAGCCGCGCACTCCTCACCGTCTCACCACACGCCGTTGAACCGTAGGACATCAAGGCAAGCGAAAGTTCATCTATCTATGCCTGTGCATGCTGAAAATTGTTTGTGGGATGCTGATAGATGTGAGGAAGTGGAGAAATTTGAGTTGCATGTTGATTTGGTTCTCTCTAGATGAAGTTAGATCTGGAAACACAGTAAAACAGGGCATGTAAGGGAAATTCGAATTTTCAGAAGGAAAAATCAAGATTTAAAGATTTAATAAGGATGGATTTTGGGAAGTAAAGAGAATATGGTGTGATATTGTGTTCTGGTATGGACATATATTGGCTTGTGTGTGTTGAAAGTCGAAATCCATGAAATAGGAACAAATTCCCTTTTGGCCAGTATACTGTTTTGCAAGAGACAGAATGACTATCGGTGTTTCTTCGATTTTACTGTAATTATCTAGCCCTAATTCGACTTCGACTCCTTGATGAAAGTTTTAGAGCACATCCTCACGAACAATATATCAAAAATTCAGAATAAAAGAATAAGGAATGACCATCAAAATGACTTTCCTATAAAGACACTAAATCTGGAAATTTTACAGAATAGTAGTTAGGAAAGATCGAGATTTTACCCTCGGTACATAAGGAATTTGACTTGGTGTTCTTCATGAGATTTGTCCCTCTAAGTCTCATTGATAACGTGTTAAAATTTCGTAATTTTCTGTGCCCGTTTAGTAATTAATTTGGAATTGTTACCAGAGCTGTGCAATTATAGAAATTAAGCTGTTTGCTTCGAATTTCTACAAGATTGTTCTATAAGGGGTGTAATTCGAATTGCTGGGTGACTTGATGATGCTGATAGTGGAATCTTGTGATTGATAAAAATTCTATGAGATATATTGTTTGATATATGTGAAGGTGTTTCTGTGTATTAAAATGCTAAATGTTGCCATTGAACCCTCGTGTCAATGATGCCCCGGGAGTCGGGATGCCTAAAGGATCGAATGAGTCGATGCCTTGTGGATGCCCGGTGGCCCTGTATGGCTGAATGCCGGAGGTTCTTTCCCCGGGAGTTTCGGGATGCCCGGTTGTATGCTTGTCGATACGTAAATCCGGATGGCCGGGGTAACCATTTTCATGGAAAGCCCCTGAGGTTCCTCGTGATGCCAGGTGGGGTACGAGATGCCTGGAGGCGTGATTCGCTCCAGATGCCCGGTGGCCTTAGTGGCTGAATGCCGGAGGCTTTCGCAATGCCAGGGTGGATGCGAATGCCCGGAGGGACGCAAGCATTGGTCCTCTAGGGGATGAAATTAAAGAAATGATATGTGATCTGATTATGTGGTATATGATTCTTATGGAACTGCAATTGCTTTAATATTGAAGATTTCCACGATATTGATATCCATGTATCCCTTGATATCTTGCCTTGTCTAGCTGGTATAAAGTTAGATCTTTGTTTGTTATGCTCGACATAACTTGTTGAATCTTTTGCTCTTTGAGTGGTTGTACTCACCCCTTTTGGGGACTAACATTTCAGAATAGACAAGATACCTGCTACGCCATCGCCACCGCGAGATGGACCGAGTGGTTGGATATGGCCGCGAGGAGGAGGACAACGAGAGGAAGGAACTTTTGGACGCCGACACCGAACGATGGACTTTAAGTATTCGATTGTTGGAAAAGATGTCGGTCATCTTTTGAAGTATAGCCGAGTATAGAAGACCTTGGCATTTTGATGTACCGATGAATGATGTCCATCTGGTTTAAGTAAATAAAAAGTGTTCGGCTTTATCTTATAAATGTGTTTAGTTGGTGTGCATCGTTTTCTGAATATAGGGAAGGGAGTTGTTGGATATGCTTCTGCCATATAAATTGCGCAGGGACCAATCTAAATGATATAAAGCCAAAGAATTGATAGACCTTCAGGTCAAGCAAGAGAATGGTAATCGAATTGTGGCAACCCTAACGGTTCGGGGGCCGTCGAGGGGTGCCACAGAGCAGGCAAGGGTCCAGGGGGTCCAAGGCAATACCCTCGAGTTGCCAAAGGACATTTATAGTTTGGACTTGTATTTTATTGATAGTTTGAGCTTGAGCTAATAAATAGCTATTGATTTGTGCCACATATATATAATCTCTTTCTCTTGTAAGTGAGAATTGTAACAGAGATGTGGAAGATACTAATTATAGCAAAAATTCTCTACTAGATGTAATCTTAATCTAATGGTGAATCATAATAAATATTGTGTCTCAATTTCTCTCTCATATCACTCTTGTTTCGTTGTGTTTGTGCATCTAATCCTATCACCAAGAATATATATAGGTAGCCATGAAATGGATACTAAGAGAAACAAAATCGATATCATCCACTATCTACTTTATCTAACACATATCTCTCTTGGCATCTCCTAGGTGTGAAGCCGATAGACAGATCATGTCTCCGACGTGTCCCACCTAACCTTTAAGGTTGACGTTGTCCGTCGCGGCGTCATGAGATTTCCAACCCCATGAACTAGATGTGGCCTTTTCGAGTCCCCCCAAAATTGCACACAAACTTTTCTGTGTCAAGACACTTTGACTAGTTCAAGGGATTTGCGGGGATTTATGGGCCTTCAAGCAGTTGAGCTTGCGCATTCACATCAAGTTATCGAAAAGAAGTCCACACACAGAAAAACAGACCTAGTAAAGGTTTAAGATGTATATATTTGAGATTAGGCAAATTATAATTTACATCAATTGTAATTAAACTTAATTGCCTTCTCAACTTATATATAAGGAAGGGCTTGAACTCTTCATTTGGTGATGTGAATATTTTATCACTTTCCTCTCCTTTATTACAAATCTCAAGTTGGTATCAAAGCTATTATAACCTGAGAAGGGCCCACCAAATCTGCTACACGTCCGCCACAACACTAGTTGCACCGACTGCGTTGCTCCCGGTTCTCCGCCAAGATCGAAGCTTTTAGATGCTGTTTGTCATACTCCCGTTACTCATTCCGGAAAACCAACACCACCATCCCACTCGTCGCTCTCAAACGAGCCAAATCCTAAATTTTCTCGCCAACGAATGCCGAATGCTACCACACGCACCGCTTCGTCTCGGACCCAGGGAGCCCACGGCTGTTCAGTGGTGTTATATACACCTTCTACCATGCATCTCCAAACAAACACCAACCCACGGCTCGCCGCCCTCCGCTAGGGCAGCTCACGAAATTTCACCACCAATTGCCGTCGAACGCGCAAGTTCGACGCTTGTGCTCCATTCACCTCCATAACGACATGCGCCTGCACCATCAAAGATCTTCCGAGCAGCTAACATCAATACCACGTCATCTCCTACGTCAGCACCACGTCATCGGGCAGATGCCAACCTCTTTCTAGATCGCGTCAATAATGTACGCACTAATCATAAATAATAAATATATATTTCAATTTTCAAAGTATTAATCACACACAGTATGAATGAGATTGAATATCAAGAATATGGTGGTCTCCTTATTTTGATGTTTCACAAGTACTCTAGAGGTGCTTGTTAATAAAATCCGTCTCTTTATTGTTTCAATTAAATTATTAAAAAATAAACATTAAAGAACATCTTACTGGGTCACCGTACCTTAATTTAGGAAAATAACGGGAGGAAACATGGTCGTCTGGGCCTGCGTGCTCAACTGAGCCCCCTGCGTGCGATGCATGCATGTCAAGAGCTAGCCATGAATCCAACTATTTTATATATATATATTTATGTATGTATGTATATTCAATCCAATCAAAAATAGCCTTAAATTATTCCACACCCATTTGGTCCCAACATCTCATGAAATGAAATTAAATTTTGTACATTTCTTTATATACCTCAGAATTCAGCTTGGGAATTTAATTACAATTGTCCAACTCATCACTCCTATGTCCCACATCTCATCAGAAAGTACAAATCAAATGGTGGGATAATTTCAATTCTACCGAACAAATTTTGAAAAGTCAATCTCAAACCGGCTAAACCTCCGAAACACCCATATTACCACCACACCATCGATGTATATAAAATGCAAAAGCAAGCTTTCACATAAGGTGTAGACACATGAAAACAGAATTCCTCCATTTGGCAATTAATGTGTGCCTCTCATTAAAGCACGAAATACATCACAAAATATATTAAATAAGATTCATTTTATCAAAATGTTGGGAAATATTGGGTTTTTCTTTCATACCTTCGAGATCCACCCTACTTTATAGGATCGTTAATGTTTGGTGAATAAATCACTCTTGGGATATAATTTAGCCATATACTATAATTTAATCTCTCCCCATGAAAACACATGAGGAATAGAATGTGCGGAAATCAACTTTCATGCCAAATCCAAATTTTTGGTAAAAGAAGGAAATATTAAGGCTCCATTTGTCTAGCAGTAGCCAAACGATTTAGAAATATTTTCCAAAAAACGATATTATTTGCAAAAAAAAAAAAGAACGAAAAATATTTTTATCATCTAAGAAAAAAGTTATTGTTGATAACAAAACATTTTCCAATAACTAATTAGTTAAAGCGATATAAGCTATCATCCTCAGAAAAATATTTTTCGTGAAATAATTGGATTCTAAGTTTTATTGTAATTAATCGTAGTTAATCAAAAGGTCATCTGTTACTCATGATGTGAACCAACCATGCTTGTCCTTTCCTCTATTGCGATGTTTTTCGAGATCTTGCTCGTCCAAATGAAGGGTGATCTTTGTTTGTTCTCAAGCCAAGTCCTGCTAAGTAGCGGCAGTTGTTTACCTTCCGATGATGGATAGTCGGGTTCGACCAAAACAAAATAGAAGAAAAGGGTGGATGGTCGGTCGGACGGGCGGGAGATATTCATATGAAGAAACCATAGTGCAGGGAAGAGAATGCAACCCTCAATCCTGACTCCGCACCGCCCTGTGGCCATCCCTATGGACGGAGAAGAAAGAGCCAGATAGTTCATCTCCTATTGCTTAACCGGAAAAATATGCATGTGGCCATGAAGTGGATGCTAAGAGAGACGAAGTTGATAGCATCCATTATTTAAACTAACATATTTAACATCTCAATGTACGAAATCAATAAACAAATCACGACTTCAACATGTTCTCCCTTCTATCCCTTAAGGTTGATGTAGTTGACTGCGATGTCATGGGATTTTCAGCCTCACGGACTAGATGTGCCCTTTCAAGTCCAGCCAAAATTGCAAACAAATTATCCTATGTCAAGGTGCCTTGATCGTTTCAGGAGATTTGTAGAGAATTCGAGAACCTTCAATAAGTCGAATTTGCAAATTCACGTGTACAAATGATCGAAAAGGAGTCAATACATGAAAAAAAAAAAAAAAACAGATCTAATAAGGCCCTGCATGGTAAAAAATATTTATGTTTCCTGGAACAAAATTTTTTGTTCTTTTGTTCCTGGGAACAAAAAAGGAACAGAAACGCGTTTGTTTGCGTTTTTGTTCCAAAATTATTGTTTTGTTCCCAGAAACACATCTGAAATGGAAACAAGAAACAAAAAAAAAGTTGTTTCTTATTTCTGGAACACATTTTAAGAACAAAAAAGGAACAAAAACATCAGCTCTCGTGTTTCTTTTTTGTTTCTTGCTTAGCCGTTCGAACACCGCCTCTCTTCCTGCATCTTCTCCACCGTCGTCTTCTCCGGCGCCTCCCACTCTCCGACGCCAATAGCCGCCTCTGTCTCGAGACCATCCGACTTCTCCACCGTCGTCCTCTCCAGCGCCGATAGCCGCTGCTCCTTCACAGTGAACCCCCGCTCACCTTTGCTCCTCCTTCACCGATTAACAAGGGCTTCGGCGAGAGCCACCCCTCGCAGATGCGGGGCGATGGCCGCTCGAGCTTGAGCGTGAGGGCTCGCTGGAGCCAGCGCTTGCCCAGATCTGCGAGACGCTTGCTCGAGCGAGTCTCGCAGATCTGGGCGAGCACCGATTGACAAGGGCTTCGGCGCGAGCCACCCCTCGCAGATCTGGGCGATGGCTGCTCGGAGCTTGAGCGTGAGGGCTCGCTGGAGCCAGCGCTTGCCCAAATCTGCGAGACGCTTGCTCGAGCGAGTCTCGCAGATCTGGGCGAGCATTGCTCGCCCAGATCTAGGGCACCGTTGCTCGCCATATCTACGGCAGTGGCTCGTCCTCTCGCTCGAGCGTTTGCTTGTAGCGAGCCCTGCTCTGCTCGCTCGCTGCTGCTCACGCTCGAGCGAGCAGAGCAGCAAGCGTCTGCTCGCTTGCTGCTGCTCATGCTCGCACGAGCGAGCAACGAGCAGACTTGCTTCTGCGCTCTTGCTACGCTCACTCGGCTGCTGCTCACGCTCGGCGAGCGGAAGCGGCGGCAGAGACTTGCTTCTCTCTGCTCGCTCGGCTTTGCTCACGCTCGAGCGAGCAGAGCAACGAGCACCTAATGATATTGATTATTGAACTTCTTGAAGATCTTTGGATTGTGTTGCAACTAGGAGAGCTTGATGCATAGGTGGATGCATCCTAATACTGTTAATTCATGTATTAGTGTGAATCCTGTTGATCAAACGATAAGGTAACATGATTGTATAAATGACACATTAAACAGAGAGAGTATTGTTTGATTACTAACAAGTATGTCGTTCCTTAAGCGGAAGTTTAGAATATCCCAAAATTTTAGATTGCATGGAAGAGTCCCAGTTGAAAAAACACCTAATTCTAAATTGTCATCACATTATGTGATTACTAGGGTACTCTTTTTGAGAGCTTAGGCGACATAAACCAAATTGGGTTCTTACAAATATTGACAAGATAGTCATTGGATAAAATAAATGTAATTATAAGAAGCGAGTCAATTTTTCTTATTGATCAAACGATAAATGGAAAAATCATACAAGTAGTATTAAAAACACGCAAATACTTTCAAATGATAGACTTGGAGTTTATTTTACATAACTAAAGAGAGGAAAAGGACCTCTCAAAATCTCATCCCTTCTATTACTAACTATCCTAACCACTAGATTGGGAAAAACAAGTATCAATGTTGAAATTATTCTATGCGCCCACTCTAATGTCAATTTTTTTAAATGATCATTAGTGTGTTATAACTTTTAAAAATTGATCAATTAAGTGCTCTGACAATTTAGGTAATTGGAAAATCTAGCATGACAATTTTCATAATAAAATTTACAGCGTGATTTGCTGAAGCCACTTAAATGGATGTTTTCAGAAACTTTTGCTGTTAAGGTTAATGTTTCAAAAAAAATTTGGCATTGAGTTGATTATTTGTAAAGTAATGACAATTAACATTTTAAAATGAGAATTTTGACAAGACTGACGTAATGAGCTAAACATTCTAGCTTTGCCGCAATTTTCTGTATCTTTTTTTCTCCTGTGACTCGGAAGCAAATTAATGGAGGAAACATCTCTCTCTAAATAATTTCACTTAAAATCACAAAAGCTCATTTGCTTTCCTCCAATAAAAAGTAAGAAAAATTGTGTTCACCTTCCATCCCTAGTTTCGCATCGCTTCTTCTCTAACCTTGCACTATTTTTGAGATTGAACAAGAGCCTTGTAAAAATAAACTACAATGCTAAGGCACGTTTGGGGGCATTTAAGCCTAATTTCTTAATCCGGGAAAATCAATGCATTCAACAATGTTGTTTGGAACATAAATTGTGCCATATAATTTTAAAGCGTATAGTGTCAAAGCATTAGGAATGATAGACTTAATGTCAAAACTTTTACAAAATGTGTGCATAAGTGATTTTCGTGAGCTTTAATTATTAAAGTAACACGTTACATTTTCTGGCAAGTTAAGTCATTGAAATCATTTAACTAATTACTTTATAAAAGTTGTGAAACTTAAATAATAATTTTCAAAGGATTTTTTTGCCAAAATAGGCTTGGTACAGTGATTTTTGGCAATGATAATGTCCGTCTCCATCATTTGATTTTTGTTGCAATGTGGAATTAAAATTTATCCTGTATTGTGGAAGCCTCTTGCATATTTGCGCTCATTTTGGTGACCGTTTCCTTCTCTTTTCCTTGTTTCTCACTCCATCTCAATTAGTTGTCTCCTTCCCAGGTGAACAATGCCGGTGTTGGTGGATCCATTATCGGCTGATGCTTTGAGAACTTCGGTGGATCCATCCAAAGTTCCGACTTGCCGGTGCCAATCCACGAAGACGTATTTTTTTTTCCCTTGCTATGTCCGCAATTTGCCAGTCCCTGCCACATAAATCGCAATTTGCTGACTTTGGAAACAGTTATCCGCACGCTAAGGTTGGCCTTTCGGCTTGTTTTTTCATTGTCTTAATCTTAGAGATCTTATAATTTAGTTGGACCGTGCACAAAATAGGATAGGGTATACGGATCCATATAGGTTACCATGCTGATTCTATGTATGGCGTGTAGTTCTTATGGTATTATGTTATTGATTTAATTCATAACTCATATGATGCTCAACCGATCGAAGATTCAATGGCATCGAGACAGGCATTCAATGCAAAGTGGACGGAGTCGTAACCAATATACTTATCGGTTTATTGGTGGATGAGGTAAAAAGGAAACCGCACCTCTTCCACTTTCAACAAAGCGGGGTGGAGGAATGTACAGTCTGAACTCAGTAGACAGACAGGATTCCAATATACCATGGTACAGCTGAGGAACAAGGTAAACAAACTGAAAAAACAGTATGGCAGTTTTCACAAACTCATTTCTCAGTCCGGATTTGGTTGGGATAATGTGAACAAAAGAGTTGTTGTCGACGATCCAAGTATATGGGAATCTCATATCAAGGTATTTCTTAACGTTGTGGTCATTTTGATATCATTACGAGATGTCAATTTTAAAATGTATGATTATATTGCTGAAATGTCATTATTGTGAAAATTGTAGGATAATGTCGAGTGGGCAAGATTCGGGAAGAATGGATTTCCTCGGTATCTGAGCTCGTATTGTTTTTGGTGGTACATATGCTGCGGGGATCACGCCATAGGAAGTGCTCAAGATGTGAATGTGTCGGATGATGATGACAATGGTGATGACAATGTAGGTGGTGACAACAATGGTGGCGATACATATGGTGTCAATGCAGGTGGTGACTATGATGGTGGCAATGCAAATGATTTCATTGGACACCACAGTGATGACAGACTCTTTACAACGAGACGATCTTTGGAACTTCGGTTCGTGGAAAGCACAAATTGGATAGAACTCCAAATAGTAGCGGAGAAGAAAGAGTAACCAATCAATATTCTTGACACTTGCGAGGAGCCATACAAGATCTTCGAAAGTTAGGTCATCAAGTCAATGCGGTGGTGGCTCTACGAGCTCGGGGACTACACTGACCACTGTAGACCCTTTCTCCGTATCTGCTTTGTGGTCATTCTGCGAGTATGCTCGAGATAGAGCAAGATGTTTACAATAAAGCAGTGGAACGAGCATGCGCCAGTGCCCCATGGAGGGAGGCTTTCATTACATCCACACCTGCAAGGAGAAATGGACTTCTTCAATTCCTTTAGTAGATGTTTGGAAATATATTATGAATTGCATGGAGTTTCATTGTTGTATAACTTATATTATCTATTAATCTTTAGTTTATTCAAATATGATTAGTGTTGAGACTCTAGTACTTATATGTAATGGCATATCTTATTGAGATTTTATGACTTATGTTATTGATTGTTATTGGGATGTGTTTTCAAAATCTATATTGATGTTTTTATATTTCTGTGATTGTATAGGTACTATGGAAGGGGGATCAAATAGTGTGTCTAATGGCGAGGTACAACCGGTTGAACAATTCTTGGATGATGATATTGACATATTGATAGCGTGGTTACGCTTAGCAGCTGCGATGGACACGTCCTGCATACGAGAGAATCTATTAGGGACAGTCAATTATCGGGAAGCGAGAATGGATAAGGGAGATGCTTCATGGACATTCGAGATAGGATATATGAAGCATTTAGGATGGAGAGACATGTTTTTCTGAATTTATGTGACTTAATGAGGGTAAGGGGTTGGTTGAAAGATAGTCGATATGTTCAAATAGATGAACAAGTTGGGATATTCTTAAGTTTGCTTACTCACAATAGCTCAAATAGAGATTTATGTGAGAGATTCCAACATTCGGGAGAAACGATCGCAAGTATTTCAACAAAGTGTTGAAAGCAATGATCAAACTTTCAAAGGAGATAATCAAACCACCGTCCTTTGACGTCATTCCACAAGAAATTCTTATTGATCCTAGTCATAAACGCTACTTCAAGGTATGATTTTTATATTGATTTTATACCGTCAAATACATGTAGTTGATAATCTTATATGATATTACATTGTTAATATATTGACAGGGCTGCGTAGGTGCTATGGATGGCACCCATATAGATCTTATCGTCCTGTGTCTCGTGATTCCATATAGAGGTAGGAGTGGGAGAACAACCCGAATGTGCTGTGTATTTGCTCTTTTGATATGAAATTTACTTTCGTGTATCTTTGGATGGGAAGGATCTGCAACGATTGTTGAGTGCTTTCGGCGGCACTCGAAAATCCTCAAGTTGCAATTTCCCCGACCACCACCTGGTACTTACTTCATTTATGAAGACAATTTTATGATTATATATTATGGTTGAATATCACAACAAATTTGTATATATATATATATCATGTTATAGGGAAATATTACGTGGTAGATTCGGGTTATGCAGCACTTCCAGGATTCTTAACTCCATTTAGAGGCGATCGGTATCATCTTAGCGAGTTAGAGGGAATGGGGGACGACCAAGGACAGCAAGAGAATTGTTCAACAAGAAGCACTCTTCACTAAGAAATGTAATTGAGAGGTCATTTTGGGCATTAAAGAATCGCTTCACCATTTTGAGACAGATGCCTCCATTTACAATTCGGAAGCAAGCACTTGTTGTAATTGCTTGTTGTGCTCTCCATAATTACATTCGTGATCAAGATGCGATGGATAGAAACTTTTCCCTATATGGAGATCCGGAGTATCCATGCGGACCTACGAAGTGGAGGTTGCAGATGATACATTGCATGATGCACCTGGAATAAATATGCTTAGGACAAGGATTGCAAATAAAATGGCGAGGATCATAATATGCACGAGATTTCATGACTTTGTGTTTCCGACTTTTGTAATTTTGTTTTTAAGTACTCACTTATCAAATTCAATGTGATGAAGTTGAACAATGAACTATATTACTTCATTATTGTGATGTTATGTATGAAAGGGTCTATGTAGAGATCTATAGGATATTCTTCTTTTAGCTAGCTCTTATTGTACAAATTTTACTTACGAAATTTTGTTCCAAGTATGCACATGACCATGTTCAGAATGTTTGTCTTCACCCACCATGAACAAAATTAAATTGATGAGCATTTCATGAGAATGATAATGCAATACCAAGTTTACACTTTATTGAAAAAAAAGGCACGTGAGAAAAATTTGATACAAAGTTTATTTATAAAATTTTCTTCAAAGTATGCACTTATAACCATGTTCGAGAATGTTTGACTTTACTCACCATGAACAAAATTAAATTGATGAGCATTTTATGAGAATGAGAATTCAAAACCAAGTTTATACTTTATTAAAAAAAAAAAAAAGCAATTGGGAAAATTTTGGTACAAACTTAAAAAATTTTCTTCCAAGTAAGCAAATATGATCATGTTTAGAATGTTTGTTTTCACTCACTATGAACAAAATTAAATTGATGAGCATTTTATGAGAATGATAATTCAATACCAAGTTTACACTTTATTAAAAAAAAAACACTTGAAAAAAAATTTGACAGAAATTTTGTGCGATTCTAAAGCGATGTTTAAATTCTTTTTTATTAAGGGAACAGAAATTTTGTGCGATTCACAAAGCGTGTTTGTTCTTTTTTATTCGAGAAAGCAGAAATTTTATACGATTCTGCAAAGCGTTTTTGGTTCAAAATTATTAGGAGCATAAACACTTTTTTATTTGTTTTAAAACGATTTTTAAACGGAAATGTTTGCAAACGGCTCTAAATGGCTCACGACACGGACTGCCGTCGTCGTAAGGTCAATCGTATTCGATAAAATGACGTGAATCTTCTAGCGCGCGGAAAAGGTATATGATCCAACGACTCACGGAAAGCGAAATGGAGAGGTCGTACCAAGGAGAAAATGGGATGAGGATGGTCGAGTCAACTTGAACGTGATACACAACCGGAACAATTGCTTATGGTTGATCGATAATGATGGATGATGGGGACGTAACTTGCGACAACAACTTGAGAGGCACATGAATAATTGCCCTTTTCACATGGCTTTGCTCTCGCTCTTCCAACAACGGGCTGTCCTCCTTTTCCATGCGCTCAGAAATCTGACACAAAGGCGACACAACATCGACCCCACAGACCAAGTCCTCCGCACGGTACACCAGGTGGTACACAATCCACAGTATTGGCAAAAACAAGCCATTTTTAACACGGACAGAATCGATACCAAAACGGGGAGAGTTCCACGATTCGGAAACCGCGTCGATCCCGTGTTCACGTCACGACGTTGTTTTCATAGGGTCATGCGTAACGCGAGCCGGACAAGAACAGCAGATTACGTTATTAGAGCAAACCTCACATTGGCCAAGGACTCGATTCAGGTTGCCTTCGATTCGGCATTATTTAGAGTCGAAATGGACTTGCTACTTATTAGATGTGTCCTCGATCGCACATTGGTCGGCTTTTGATTATTGCTCTCTCAAATTATGGCACGATGCCTTTTGAATCCATGCGGATGCGGGCGAGCCACGACTGCAGCAGACATTCTCGCATGTTGATGGCAGGACTAGGTGGGGCTACCTTCACGGAGTATAGATATTCACTAATAAAAATTCGGAGTATTAACCTCTCAACACCCAACCTTTCAAGTAAACCTCACACATTCTACACGCTCTAAATCATTAGAAGGTGAGTACAACTCATCTCATGCCCCCCTGGAAAGGTCATGGCCTGAAAGGGCTTTTCAAAATGAAGTATCGTTCGGTAAATTACAATTAAAAAATGCATTTGGAAGTAATTGTTATTTAAATAATGTTTGGAAAAGCCACATTGTATAAAGAACTTTTGCAAGTTATAAATATATATTAAAATTGGCAAAGGGTTCAGTAGTCAATGAGGCCCGATCTGGTGCTAATAATCTCAACCAAGTAACTTGAGGTTGTGTAACCCAAGGCAATGGTCCACCTTGCCTAAGGTCAACCTAGCTTGCTAGGCTACTAGATCTAGCCTCTCCAATGGCCCGTCGGTAGTTGAGCCCTTCGCCGCTGACGTATCACAACTTGATACTTAAGATCACAAGCCATGCAACACTTTAGTCTCCCTTTGGCTCTTGCTTGGATGCCCACTTGATTCGTAGAAAGAGAATGTATTTGGAGATAGAAGATTAAATTTATTTCTATTACTCAAATATTGAATAATACAAATGAGGGAAGAGATATCTCTATTTATATAAGTTTCCCTCGAATTATAACTGTCAATCTCACTTCCCATCTAACGATAGAGTTCATTCTCACTACTTAATCTCACCTATGAAGCTAACGGTGGAGATTCACTCCCAATTTGATGACAAAGATATATCATGGCGTATACCTATCTTGTCTCAAGATTCGATAGTGTAGATTGAGTCCCACCGCCAATTCGACATTTCTTGTCTATTTGCATTGATGCATGGCAATACATCCGTTATAAATGTCATGTGAGGTGATAATATTTTTGAAATTATGAAAGTTTAACTATAGCAAAGTTGGACAGAAAAAAATGTGTTAACATTCCGAAAATGCTCAAAATCAAAAGTATTTCCAAACCTAGCTTAACCTAAATGCCTTGAAATAAAATTGTATTTCTCCAAAACTCTCTAAAAAATTCATCAACTGCTTCTTGCATTTACATAAGGAGTTTTAGAGCTCAAAACCCGTCGGGAAACATCATTAGCTTAGGTAAAGTGGAAAAGTATGATGACTGGCTTTGGTTTCCAAATGCACCGACATGAACCTCATTTAAAATTTCTCAGGTCATCGATAGTCAACGCCTCAAAAATTCGAGTCATAAAGCGGCAATGGCCCAGGGCATGTGAACATATATAAAAAAAAGGGGCGGTCATATGACTTTGGCGTCAATTTATAAGCAATCTGCGTGTTTATCTTTTCGGGCGATCTCAGACGCGCACTTCTCACATGCACTTTTTTGCTATTCTCGAGCGTTCTTATCAAGGCTTTGAATTTTTTGTAAAGTCACGAGGACCTTACTCTTGGAGTGCTTGGAGAGAAGGTATGGGATACGCTTGACATGTTAGGAATAAGCCAAAAAAGAAAAAGAAGAAGAGAGAGAAAAAAGGCGATTGGGGGAAGTCACGGTCAGAGAGGCCTAGGTTAGCAGGGCGAGTGGTTCAAAAAGACACCAGGAGCAGTCACATCAGGCAGGATTGCGATCATACGGTCTTCCTGGTTCTTTAACTGTGTCGGCCAGAAGAGACCTGCCGTCCACCCCCAGCCACACACGCCCACGCCCGCCACCATACCACAGTAACTGAGATCCCACTGCCAAGCCACGAGATACGAGGCATCTCTCTCTCTCTCTCAAGAAGCTCCTTTTTTGTCCAGACTTTCCCTCGAGCTCCTTGTCGTTGGTCAGCCTTCTCTTCCTCTCTCTCAGTCTTTAGCTAGAGCTTGTTCGATACATCTTGTCTGTCAGTGCCTCAGTTCAAATTAGTAATGACCAGCTACATGACTCAGAATATGCAAGACCGTGGAGGCATCGAACGAAACATGTTGTTTCTTGTTTTACGTATTGATTGAACTTATAACACATTCAACAACTCTCCAAAGAGAATATTAATATGAAGGTGATTTGAAGTGTAGGATTGCCAATGTTCAATATCTCTTTAATATAAAATTATTGGTATTTCCTGATGACAAAGAAGAAAATTATCTACTGCCAATTTGGGGGTACGAGGCATTTGTTAAAATTAAGAGCACAGTCCTACTGAATGCCTCTCGAAGAAATTTTTTGGGATGGCCCTCACCGGTGGAAACACCCCTCTCTTTACACGAGGCAAATCAACCGCCTAGACTACTTATAAGAACAACTTCCATACACCTAGGCCTCGACTAAGTTATTACATTTCCGCTCTAATTCCTACAGCCATAAGCACGTTCGTGAGCGAGAGAGAAGGATGTTCAAGCTCATGACCTCTAGATGATGAGCGGTACCCTAGTAATGACTAGCATGCTTGACCAAATTCCTCCTCTTTTCACTTTATCCTATATGTTTTGAATAAATTACACTAAATGTGTCGAAGAAATCGTGGTGTATTAGTCACTCTCTTTTTATCTAATGTATTTTGATCATTTAGGCGATGGATATATGGAAGTAGTTATGACATGAAGAAGGTGTGAACATTTTTTTATTGTACATCAAAACGGCGAGGGACATGAAAGATTATGCTCTTTGTCTTAGCTAATTACAAATTGAAGTTAGGGTAGAGACAGACGGATGGGGGTACAGGGCCCTAGAAAACCTCAACCTCGTCAAATTGCCTGGGGGTGTGGTCTATTACGCACGCATTCGATGTCGGTTGAGATGTACAATCGCCCTTTAGCCTCGTCGAATTATTATCCCCGGTAAAAAGCTACCTCACTTGATTATTTGTGCGGTAAATCTTAGGAGTGTTTTGGATATTTTCCTCATGGCACTATTTTTCTAAAATTTCCTCGTTTTATATTATAGTATGTAGTAAAATTGAGTAAATAATCCACCAAATTACCAAGGAAAATTATTAATGGGGTGTATTGCGAGCTCATTTGTACTTCATCGTTAAATTTGGTGAACTTCTCTCCTTCCTTTTTTTCTGAGTTTATTTAGGATTTTGTCGGACTTGTATATCTCTTAGATATTTGTGGGTGTACGGGATTCGTTTTTTTATTGCTTCTTTTCTTCTTATTTTTGAGATTGCGTCTGTTGACTAAAGACTCCAGTTTTGCGATGTCTGCGTAAGGGATCCTACTGTTCCCTGCATGCTTTATGAATTATAATAAAGCTAAAATATTATTCGGATTATGACTATCAAATTACTATTTTTACCCAAAAATCAAAATCTGAATAATCCTCGAATGACTAACATAATAATCTTTGAGATATAATTCTCAGAATAATAATTTATTATAAATTATCAATTCGTGAAGAAACGAATCCCACACTAAATTATGAAATTATAGAATGCATTTATTCTCACAGTACAAAAATTATTACATAATCATTTCTCATTATAATTCGCAAAGCATACACGGAATAACAGGACCCCTCGCACCGACATATCAAAAATGGAGTCCCTTGGCAACAACCCCGACAGGCAACTTCCCAAAACAAGAACGAAAGAGGTAATAAAAACATAAATCCCGTACACCCATAGATAGCCAAGAGATACACAAGTCCGACAAAATCCTAAATAAACCCGGGAAAAAAGAGAGAAAGCAAAACCCTAGAAGAAAACTCTACTGCTACTTCTATTACGTAGCGAGTGAAAGTGCTGTGTCTCGGCCCTAATTAGGACTGAAGCATTTGCTCAATTTCTCACCACCGCCACGGCGCGCAACGGATGCTTCATCTCGCAGGACATCTTCAAGACCTCGCTCAGGTCGACCGGGCATGCCGCATGCTCGGCCCACTCGAACCGGCGCACCAGCTCGGCCACCCACATGGTCACCGTGGCCAGGCCGAGGTTCTTCCCGGGGCAGACCCGGCGCCCGGACCCAAACGGGGCGAGCCTCAGGTCGCCGCCCCGGACATCCACGTCGCGCTCCAGGAACCGCTCCGGCCTGAACGTGTCCGGATCCTCCCACACGCTCGGGTCGTGGGCGATGGCCCACATGTTGACCATCGCCGTGGTGCCGGCCGGGACCAGCATCCCGTTGCAGAGCTGGACGTCCGACGTGGCGAGTCGGGCCCACGAGAGGAGAGGGCCCGGGGGGTGCATCCTCAGGCCTTCCTTGACCACGGCCTGCAAGTAGGGCAGCCTGGCCATGTCAGCATCGGTCAGGCCTCCCCCGCTGCCGCGGGAGGCGGCGCCGGCAAGCTCTCTCCGGAGCGTCTCCTGGACTCGCGGGTGCAACACCAGCTCGGACATGATCCACTCGGTTAACAGAGCCGTCGTGTCCGTGCCCCTGAAAATCATTTCCTGCGCAAACGGACATTTCCTCACCTAATCAATTATAGCTAAAACGATGATACGACAAAACGGGGGCGGTAAATTGGCCTTTCCCCATCCCATGCGTAGCGGACAGCGACCCGATGTTATTACCACCTTGAGACGTTACAATCAAAGTAGGCTTGTCGCACTTCAATTTCAAACCAATCAAAAAGAACAACGGACATAAACAATCGAATGACCGCAGTACAACAAACTAATCCCAAGACTATTTTCAAATCTCTTCGTTTCTTGGCTTTTTCGTACGATGAATAAGGTTTGATCACGATGGAAAAGTATCATTATTTCATCCGACTTGGTCGGCGGCCCCCGCGAAGAAAAGGCCCATGCTAATAAAAATTGACACTGGAAATGGCATGTCATGATTATTAAAATGAATTTGTCAAATGAAGTGACGAATTGTAAGAAACTAGGTGGAGCATGCGTAGAATGTTCAGATCAAGTACGTACCCACAAGACGGCGACCATGTCATCCTCATTGAGCTTCTCGTCGCCATTCAGGGAGAGCAAGACATCGACGAAATCAGCTTCGTCGGCGGCGACCTTGTTGTTGCCCTCGTCGTCCTTCCGCCGATGCTCCGCGATGATGCCGCGGACGAAGCGTTTCACCCTCGGGACCAGCCTCGCGCAGCGTTCGTCCACGCGAGCCGGGTCGTGCACGTAGCTCAGCCACGGCACGTAGTCGGACCAGTTGAACGCCCCCAGCAGCTCGAACCCTTCTCTCACCATCGACCTCAGGTCCTCCAGCTCCTCGGCGTCGCGGCCGACGTCGTATCGCTTCCCGAACACGCTCCCCATGATGCTGTTCAGCGAGGCCAGCTGGAGGTGATCCCGGAGCGCGACGAAGCCGCGGACCCTTTGCTCGGCGGCGATGCGGCTCAACATCGCGGCGCAGTCGAGCAGGCGGGCCGGCCCGTGGGCCGAGACGCGGCGCGGGGCGAAGAGGTGGGACGCCGCGACGCGGCGGAGGAGCCGCCAGTAGGCGCCGGCGGGGGCGAACCCGATGGCCCGTTCGAACATGAGGCTGCGGGCGGAGCGCTTGAGCGGGCGGTCGGCGAAGCCCGGGGAGGCGAGGATCTCACGGGCGGTGCACGGGTCGGAGGACACGACGGCCGGGGCCGAGCCGAGGCTGAAGGCCATGAGCTGGGCCCCGGCCGGGGTGCGGGCGGCGGCGGCGGCGAGGACGCGGTGGGGCAGGCAGTCTCGACCGGGGCGGCCGCGGAGGGCGAGGAGGCTGCCGAAGATGGGGAGGCCAAGGGGGCCGTGGATGGGGACGCGGCCCTGGCGGTTCCTGCCGTGGCGCCACGCGATCCCGCCGGGGGAGAGAGCCCAAGTGAGGAGGGAGAGAGCGAGGAAGGCGAGGAAGATGGAGGGAACGACGACGTACGCATCTTCGAGAAGGCGGTCGGAGCCCAAGAAGGCAGGCAGGGCGAAGATCCACCAGTTGGCGTCCTTGCTGATCATCCCTTTTCCTCTCTTTTGGGTCTTGACTACGCTTCTTTGTCGGGGAAGTTAAGGTTTAAGCCGGTGAGAGAGAGAGAGAGAGAGAGAGAGAGAGGGGTGAAGTTCGAGTGAGGAGAGAAGGAGGTGGCGAGAGAGGTGTGATGATATATAGAGAGCGCTTTGTTTAGGAAGGGCGATGCTTCAAGTTCAGAGGTATTTTGTCAAACGGGAGAGAAATGTGATGGGAAGGCTAGGGGGTGTTTTTCCATGGAGAAGGTGTATCGTCGATGGTTATTTAAAAGGGATCGAGAGGTCGAAATAAATATCGAGTAGGGAATAGTAGTTTCACGTGGGAAGAGGGGCGGGAGAGTAGTTGGCGGCGGCTTTGCATGAATTCGAGAGAGAAGGAGACAGGGAGGCAGTAAAGAAAGGATTGTAAAATGTGTGGTTGGGGTGTGTTAAGGGGAGCGTTACGACAATGAGATATGCATGTTTTGAGTGCCCGCCGGAGCAAAGAGGACTCATGAGAAGCTCCCAAGTTTTTGTAGGCACCCGTGGCATGTCCTTTGTCCGAATTGAGTTCATGCGAAAGTTCATAGGAAGATGAGTCTTATGAAGTCCTTACGTTGTGATAATATTTCCTTCTCGTGAAATCGATGTCTTCTCGTGAAATCGATGTCTCAACACAGTTTTATCGACTTGAAAAGAAAACGTGCAGTATCATTAACCGCGTCGTTACATATCGATTTGTCTGCGTAGCGCGAAGCTTCTTACTACTCATTATTTAAGGAAACATAATGCGGCCCAACATGAATATGGATATCCAATCATTATCAGTACTACACACAAAACCCTCTCTCGACTAATTAGCATTTTGAGAAATCTTAATGTAGACTAACTGGATTTTGCCAACACTGTCTTAACCCGATCAGAGTCAAACACAAATATATATATATGAGTCGAATTGATACCTAATTTAATTTATGGATCAAACTAAAAACCAGTAAGAGAACAAGGGTATTAAAATCATGAATTCCAATGTAGGTTGTGTTTTCCTCCATGTAAACCTCAAACTAGTGAGTTGTAAAAACTGACATGGCTCACATTCATTTATATGCGGGATGTCCATTTTTATAACCTAGTAGTCTTAGACTAACTTAGGGGAAATATACACTAGTTAGAGATTAAGGATAACATGACCGTTCCAAAATTATTTTCTAAATAAGACTATCCTAAGAGAGATTATGACAAAAACATAGTTTTTAGGGTTAGAAGAGTGTGCAAAATGCAAATTCAAATGCGAAGTAAAAGTGCTAGAGGTGTGGATGTGAGCTTCGGCCATGGAGAAAGCGATGTAGAAGCTGCTCAAGTTAGGCATGGGAGACGCGAAGGTTTGAATTGAATGCTCCATTGGGGACTGACTTTTATACATTGTGTCTTTTAAGGAGAAAAAAGAAATGGAAAGAAATCCATTTTTTTATTTTTTTTATTTCAAGATGGATACCAGGGAAGGGAGACTGGCGAATGCTTGGGGGGAGTAGCAAAATTGCTTGACATTGCATGGTATTGTCCAATCATGTTCATGGGCTGTCTCTATGGAACGTGTCTTATAGTTGTCTCCCACCGTCGAAAGTGTTTACTTTAGCTGCGATAAGACCAGCACCTAAGTACTACAGGCTATTAAATGTTCATCTCAGGCGGCATGCGGGAGATGGCGGTGCCAGATTTTTGTCTCTCAAATCTCCATTTTTGCGCATGGGAAAGCGGTCTCTCTGTCTGCGAAACGGTTTCGATGGAAACCCTAATTCGTGTCCCCTTCCCTTTGACGGTGCCGAAACCAGAACTGCCCATTGGATGTGCATATCGAAAGGCGAAAGACATTCTGAAATAATTTCCTTGAAATTTTAACAATTATAATACGTGTCACGCGATATGAATATTTCGTGGTAAACTCTATAACAGCGAAAAGTTGATGTTAGGAACGTCAACTCTACACGTGATCCACCGAGTTTCGTTAATGGTCTAGATGATTTGATAATTTTAATTTTAAGAGAAATTTGCTCATTTTTTGGGTACGATGCATTGTAGTTACATGGTCGATGTAGAATATTCACGAGGTCCAGCATTCTCAAAATTAAGACATTTCTATTGGAAGAGGGCGCTTATGGCCTGAATAAGGGTTTAGGTAGCTATTAAGTTTAATTTTAGTCTAGTTACATGAACAAAACATGCATGCAATTATTAACGAGTTGAGTGCTTTAACCAGGTCATACTCAGACAATTTAGCCCCTAATCACAGTTTATCGTTAATAGCATTGATAATCCCAACATCTTTCTAATGTTTATAGATATTTTTTCATTGGAAACGATTTTTTTTGTAATGTAGAACTCTATGTAGTATGATTGGACAGGTTTTATGACAAAGCATAAGTTCCAAGGTTCCCCTAAAATAACATGGCCAATACCAATTTGATTAATTTGAGTCATAGCAATAACTGAATCGTTGATTAATTAATCGGCATAAGAACCTAACCTTGCCTTCTTCTCCACAATGATAAAGAAAGAGTTAGGGAAAATTGGCCAAAAAGTCCTAAATCTCAGTTTTGCTAATTCAATTATAAACCTTTTAATTTTGCCATTCTAAATTTTTTCATGTTTTGCCAATTAATTTCATTTGGTCAATTTTAACAAAAAATTACTAACGTGAATGCCAGAGAGAGAGAGAGAGAGAGAGAGAGAGAGGAAAAAGAAAATTAAAAATTTTGAAAAAAATATTATTAAAATTTGTCAATGTCAATGTTGGCGATGTCACATTAGATTGCCAGTATCTACATTGATAATTTCTGGTAAAAATTGGACAAAAGAATTCAATTGGCAAAATATGAAAAAATTGTGAACTCAATTAGTAAAATTAAAAGGTTTGAGACTAAATTGGTAAAACTGCAATAGATTTATAACTTTTTAGACAATATTCTCAAAATGGTTTTTGTAGAAAATAGCCAAGTGAACAAGATTAGATGAAATCTTCAACAAGATTCTCAAGCTTTGATGCTCCAAGCTTGCCGCTTTCATACCCGAGATTCCACTCCATAGTCCAACACCTCGGACGACATTCTGCATTTATTTATGGTCGTTTGCTTCCTCGGACTGATTAAGAAACTAAATACCTTCGATCTTACAAAGCCTCCACAATGTAGGGAATCTCCCATTGGCTGTTAGGGTCAACATGCGGCCCTTAGATAGCAACCACTTCATTTAATTACGAGTACTAATGTTCGATTGCCGTCGCGTGTCCCGACACGTCGGTACAATTAAGGTGTGGTTCTTGTGTACTATAATTGATTCTTTCGTCTGTGTTCATACCTAAAACGAGTGAGTTAAACTCCGTTGGATTTATCCCAAACCCTAACGTGATTGTGCGTGTTAGGTCTTATGGGATTGATGGTTGTCCTTGGAGAGGTCGAGGTTCATGCATTCTTCGGGTGATGTTAAGATTGTTTAATGGTAATTGTCTTTGATTTAGCTTTGCAAATGGGCATTGAGTGTAAAGTAAATATTGAAAGTCAAAACTATTTGGAGAAATACAAATTACGTTTGGTTAAAACCTCTTTACAAATGGACTTTGAGTTAAATGTGTGTTTGGCAAAAAAAAAAAAACGTTTGCAATGAGCTTTGGATATATTTTATATATTTTTATTTAAAAAAAAATAACCACACCTTTCGACGGTTTGGTGAAGGGCTATGGCATCCGGCAAGCTAGATCTGGCACTGGTGACTATTGATCGAGGTTGGTTGATGTTGGGCGACCTCCGGTGAGGGTTGCGCAACCCTTGACCAAAGGTCGCCAGAGGTCAAACGACCTCGGACGACCCTCAACGAGGGTCCCCGACGCCAGTCCACCGAAGTGTTTGGTCCTTTTTAAATTTAAAATAATAATAATAATAATAATAATAATAATAATAATAATAATAATAATAATAATAATAATAATAATAATAATAATAATGAAAGACGAAATTGGAATTTTGAAAAATTGATGGTGGTAGTTTTGGAAGAAAAAAAGAGTTGCAGCATTTGGTTAAATGTTGAAAGCCCAAAACTAGTCCTTACTAGTATTGGATTTTTAGCCTTCCCAATATTTCTATAAGGGGCTTTGGAGGCTGAAAGTCATTTTGAAATGTTAAACCAAACACACCCATTGTCTCTCGCTAAATTCACGGGAGCATTTTGATACATGTGGAAAGGCCAGAAAGTATGTGAGAAGATGGGTGTGTTTGGGAACATTTTGAAAAAGCTTTTAGAAAAATGCAAAGGACTTTAGGTAGAAGATTTTTCAAAAATGCAAATCATATTCAATAAAGGTGTAATTTGAAAACACATTAAAAAAATAACTTTGACTTGAATTCTATTTGAGAAAAATCACAATTTGTAAAGGACTTTTGCTATTTTTTTAAAAAAAAATTCTTAGACCTTTACCAGTGGAACTTAGCCACCATCGGCCAGATCTAGCCATAAGCTAGCCTTGTTTGAGGTGGCGTTGCCTGGGTCATGCGACTCAATTGAGATATGGCTTCACTGGTGGCCTGAAGCCTCACCGATGGCATTATGTGATGTGGAGATATTTTCGGAACGACGAAACTTTAGTGAGAGCAAACTTGGAAGGAAAAAATGTATTTGCATTTCCAAAATGCTCAAAACATGAAGCATCCCACTATGAGCCAAAAATCGTGGACCTTTGAAAATGCAATTCATTTCTCCAAAGTTCTTCAAAGAATTTGTCAAACAGTACTTGCATTTACTGAAGGGGCTCTCGAAAAGTGATTCCTTAAAATGCCAGACTGTTTATATGTTTCAACTTTGAACAAGGCTCGTGTTAATGCAAATTGCCTAAGTTGATGGTTAGATAGATTTCCATCGAAGATACAATTGCAATGCCTGAAAGGTAGCATAGGATTAGACTTATGCCTTCACTAGGGGTGCGCAAAAGAATTAAGAATCGCCTAGAATCAAACTCGCTCGGAACTGGAACCAAAATCAATAGTTTTCAAGGGGATTGATCTGGTTCCTAGTTCCAATTTACTTGAATTGGTAGTATCAGTTCAATTCCTAGTTCCGGATATGGAACTACCCACCCAAACTAGACCGACTTTATATATTAAAAAAGAAATTTCAACTCAATTACTTAATTATTTTGTAGTTTTCCGAGCAATATATATTTGTAGTATTAGATATTATTGACTAATTTTGTCTCTTGGGTGCGCAATAGGATTAACTCCCCTACTTTTTATTTGTTCTAATAATCCATTCACTTGCTTTCTCAGTCAAAACAAAATAAATAAATAAAGAGGATGGAGGAAAACCAATTGGAGATGTCCATAAATGTCGTGGCACTTTGTCGTTATGATACGAAATTAAAAGCTAATGGCTCATTTTAAGAGCATAATTAGATCTCTCCTTAGCAATCCTATGGTTAAATTAAGTTAACGTAGAAAAAAGATGGATCAAACGATTAATATTTTGATTTTTGTGGAAGTTAAGACTTCTAACGTAGAGTCTAATTCTTAATATGTTCCCGGTGTCGAGAAATCCTACGAGAACGACACCATGACTTTTAGAGAAATTAAATTCCTAGCCAACGAATATTGTCAATTCGTTCTGCCCTATAAATTTCAATCCTTCATCAAAATCAATGGCTCACAATTTAATCATAATTCAAGGCCGAATAAGTTTTATAGGGATTAGGGACCGGTTACATAGACCCACTCGGATATCGGACCAAATTAACGGTCCGATTTTTGGATGGATCCATGAAACGAATGAATATTTCTCAGTTTCAATTTTTTGAAATTTATCCTTAATGGACGGTTTCCAATTCTAAAGTGGAATTGTCTACCCAAATCACGCTCATACCTAATATCCACAATGGCTGTTTTGCATCGTGATGCTCTACTTGGGTTCCAACATCACCTGCCGAGAGCTCGGGGAGGCGAGGACGGCGCACGATTCTCCACCTCGGTTGTGGAAAAGAAGAGGGATTGATGTGCCAGTTCGGGAAATGACTCGTGCAACTTAAAAGTTGCAAATGGAGAAACTTCCGACTGCATACATTTTATGATTGCTTCGTATGAATCAGACCATTAGAAACTTTTTCCGAGTTTACTTTATAGAATTGTGACTTTGTTAATACAATTCATTTTTATTTTTTACCTAAATTATGCAAATACTAAGGTCATGAGAGCAGTTGGTCGACTATACTGGCGGAAAGCGCAAAAATATGTCTCACATTGTATTAATTGAAAACGAGAAGTCTCTCATTTCAACATTCGATAACGTACCACGTATTCCCCCCCTTTTTTTGTTCTTGTATGGGATTGCCGCGGCACCATGCTCCTTCACGTGAAAAAAAAAAAAAAGAGGACATTAGGAATCTCTAAAATAATATTTTCAGTCCCTCATTTAATGAAATTGCTCAAAAAAATCTTAGTTCAAGATCACTGTTTTGATGTCGGGCTCTGGCCCAATAGTTTCAAAAGATTGTTTCAGGAAAATGACACATGTCCCTAGATTTTTGTCTAGTATGCAATGAGATATCTAAATTTTAGTCTAATATACAATGTCATCCATAAACTTTTAATTTGCTCAATGAAGTCCTTGAATTTTTTATATAATTCAATTTAATCATTTTATTATATGAAAATGTTCAATATTGTCTCTGAATTGGATTGATGGAAGAACAATATTGAATATTTTCTTATAGTTCAGGGGTCACATTATATATAAGACCAAAGTTCATGATAATTTATGTCACTATCCCATTATTTTAAGGGAATAAGTTACAAAAAACCCCCCAAATTGTAGCCGCTACGACAAATTTACCATAAACTTTTCTTTATGATATCAAAAACCTCAAACTATACCCATCGTAACACAATTACCCTAAACTTTTTTCCGTGACATAAAAAACTCAAATTTGTACCTATGTGACACATCTACTCTCCATCAAAGTTCTATTAGACGATTTTTCAGTCAAAACGTTATTTTTATTTTAGTTAAGTTACATGGATGCTATGTCAACATTGTTTATTTTCTGACGTCCATGTAGGTAGATCGATAATGATTTTTATTGACAAAATTTTGATAGAAGGTAAATATGTCACACGAATACAAATTTGCGATATTTTGTGTTATAGAAAAAAATTTAGAGTAAATGTGTTACAATGGATATTTTTTATGGCTTTTTTCTTATTCTAGTAGCTGTTGATGCTCATTGAGGTTTATAGTTGTAGTTGAGCCAAAAAAATTGGTGATGAAGTCCACTACCTTTCACGCAAAGATTTGAAGACAGAAAAGAATCTAGATTGTCATGAATGAAATCAGGCCAAGCCCAACATTCCCGAATCATTTTCCAAGGCCCGCCCAGTTCGAGAAAGCCTATAAGCCGTTATATATATATATATATATATATATAGAGAGAGAGAGAGAGAGAGAGAGAGAGAGAGGCATGGAGACTTCAGAAGAAGAGGAGAGAAGAGGAAGGAGCGGAGGAGGGGGGATAGTAGAGCTGCACAGCCCTTGCCATTGCCTTCAAACGTGCATCAATGCCCTCCTCAGGTGCTTGGGTTTCGAGTTCCACCCCGGCTCGACCGCTTGGAGATCGCCGGATGGTCCCGATTCGCAAGCGCCGCGCCACCAACCGCTACTAGTACTGCATCAGCTCAACTCTCTCTCTCTCTCTATATATATATATATATATATATATATTCGAGTGTACAAGTGCTTGTGTTTGTGTTTACTTCCGTGTGGAGTTTGGAGGCGATGCATGCATGGGGCATAAGTACGCTGCGTCTCATCATATTTGTAGATCCATTAATATACATCGATCCTCATATATATCGTGATCCTTTAATGCATGTAGGACGACGGAGGAGGAGAAGAATATTACGCAGAAGAGGGACGGTGGACGGCTCGGCAAGGGGGGCCGACAAGACCGCCCATAGGCACCGGCAGGGGAGGTCAAACCAACTAATCGTAGCAATGCCATCTCTCATTATCCTTTGCATTGTATGTTGATGACTACTTCCATTAGATATGCAGAGACATTTTTCTTTTTCTTCATTTTTTTTCCTCTCTTTTTCCAGCTTGAACGTACATATTCAAGTCTCTTCTATTGGATGCTAATCTAGCAACTGGAAATCCGCACATGTATGTAGTGATGCACCTCTAGGAATTTAATGCTGTCTACCCCGTCGGGTTTTTATTTATTACTTTGTCTATGATTTGAGTGTGTTTGGGTAAATATTGTGAAGGAAGTTCATAAAGTGTTTCTTTACCTAGTGATAGAATCGAGCAACATAAAGAACATTGGGTTGAACCAACTCATGCAACTTAGGAAAGCACAACAAATCATTTCTTGGCTCACTCAAATACCACTCGGCACAATAGTAAACGCTAAAGCGAGTAGCTGATATTATCGAATTTTGAAACAAAATTTCAAGATGTAGTTTGATTAAGTGTTCATCAGGTACAAGTAATTTTAGTAGTCGAAACATGGATCATGTCTCGAGATAAAATTGAGTCCTTGCAGCAACCCCCGTTGGATGCTACCATACAGGCACCCCCGCACGCTGCAAAATGTTCGATCAGCCGGTTCCCCAACTGCAACTCATCGGAGCTCCCCTTTCGCACGGTGCCTGACTGATACATTACCATTGTGAGCAGATTCGAACTCGTGACGCAGAGGTGGCAAAACCTAACTTCACACCTCGAACCTGGCACGACGCTCAAATGGTTCCAACAATTCATCGATCAAATCGCTCACCATAATGGCAAGAAGATAGACATCACATTGCGCAGACTGCAATAGTTTATTTTTAAAGTTGCACCGACTCAACAGAGCTGGCGGAATCGAGGAAAAGGGGTGCAGCTTCCGTCGTGTTTCGATTGTACGTAGCGGGATCTCGACGTTCGCACGAACATTAAGGCCTCGTACCGCTACCGCTGGCACTGACCCAGCAGCAATTAAAGGACTGTGGATTCCAAATTGAATGCTGATTTCAAGTTTCCACTGCGTCCCCATCCCCATGTGTCCAAAACTTTATATCAGGCTTTTCACTGCTTTTGCCATCGACATTTGTTCGCATAAAATATTTTAGTTTTATGGTCAATTCCCGTGGACATTTATTTTACTCCATTTAATGCTACCCTGTGTCCATGTTCAGTATAAAGCTGCACATTGACACTCTTTTCTATTCTTTTGCTCCCCAACACACCCCCCCCCCCCCCCCCCACACCTCTCTCTGTGAACAGGTCCAGACCCTACGAACCGCTCAAAGAAATCAACTAGACTTGCTTTCACTCCATTTTTAACCAACCGGACAATTTCAGCCAGTCCCTTGAAGACCCTCTTTACGGCTCCAAGACAATTTCATGCATCACCAAGCAATTATTTGAAATAGCTGATGATAAGCCGTGGCATTTTATTTGAACCCAAAAGGGCAATGTAAAACAATTCTGCAATAGTGATATATACAAACCATTCAGGAAAAAAGACCAAATCTAGAGACAATTGCCACGCTTCTCTCTGTCCTAAAGCTTCTCAGAAGTCCCTTCTGAACAGAGAGTTGAGAGAGACCAGAATTTAACTCTGGGTAAGAGTTGAAGCAAGATTCTTCTTGCCCCCTTTACAACTCGATATTTACAAAAGGAAACGCCCCGCGATTTTTCTCTACAAAATTTCGACCAAATGACAGGTGCCGATCGCGATTCTGTGATATGACATATACACAGGTATAAATACTTGAATTGAATTAACTTTCCTAGGTAGTTCTTTCCCCTCTCTACCTAAGTGGATTCAGGAAAGTCTGGCATCAACACCAGGCACCATGCAACTATGTAATAGTCATCGGCCAGCTAAATCTGCACAACATATTATTCTTGTGCCCAGAAGAAAGAAGATACCTTTTTTTCTTTTCTTTTTTTCTATACCTTATCTAAATTAAGTGAGGATGCTATGGTCGCTACACTACTTATCGTACGTGTCCTCTCCAATCTGTATGACCTCCGAGATGCTTGCTTTGCAGAAGAAGCATCTCTGGCAATTGAGGAGATGTCTGGTTATGCAGCCATAGCAAGATTTGTGGCAGCAAGGCACTAATCGTGCATTTGCGACGGATTCGTAACAAATACAGCACATGTCATCAGAATCCTTCTCTTCCATGGGTCCAGCATCCTCAGCTTCCTTCAACTCAGACTGGCAGATTAGCTGACTTACGAAACTCTCTAGCTGTGCTATCTGTGGTACGTAAGCATCGCTTCGGAAGGACTCGGCCTGCAAAATGAGTAGGAAGTACTCAGTGGGTAAAGTCAGCAGGACAGCCAAACCTAGATCAAAGCACAGTCAAGATTGGCAACGGCAACAGTGTAAATAATCAGTCAGAGAGAAAGGTGAAGATTTAAGCATCTTAATGGCAAAACATACCTTGACGTCATCCTAAAAACTCGATGAAGAAAATAAAACTATAGCATGAAAAATCATCGGAAGGGACACAATGCAGACACCTCCGCATGATGTCCACAAAGGCAGAAAAGAATGGAAAAGGGATAGTTCCAGTGGAATCCACAACTTAAATTAGCCATTACAAAACCCTGAATTTACATTATTTATTCCTAACTTGACAGCAAAGCAACCACTGTTTTGACAGCACAACCAAGCACTGAATTTGTAAGTTGGAGATCATGACCCCAGCAGTTAAATTATCTTGGCCCAACGTGCAGCAAAACAAGCACTGCTTTTGTTAGTGGAAGATCAGGTCTGATCAAACCAAAAGTGATTGGGCTGTTTAGACAAGATGCCCACTCAATAATATTACCTTTTAACCTTCAAAAGGTAAGGCTCAAGATTAAGGAATATCTGCGTAATTCTGAGGTATAACAGAAACAAAATTCACTCACCCAATTGTACTGCAAAAGAAATTGGAATCCATGATGAATTGTGTTGGAGCAGTCTGCAGTCGCAAACACACTCACTACATCGTTATGATCCCGGCAAGATTTCTCCCCACTAGCATCCAAGAGATTTAAGATAATCCCTACAAGAGGTGCCAGAAGCATCCCCCGGTTCACTTTCTCTGAAGATTGAATGTGTTTTTTCAATGACCTACAAAGGACAAATAAAAAGATGAGGAAACTCTTAATGTACCGAATTAACTATTTAGCCTTCAATTTTCAACTGAATTTTATGCCTGGCACTAATATAAAATTTGGAAAGCCGATTAAAATATTCACAGCCCTCAACACACAATCAAGGAGACATTACAAATAATGTAAATAAATGGCCTGAATCAGCGAACAAGGTGAATGAGACATTGATAGCACTAAAACTTACAGATCAAACTCAGCATATGCCCTAGAAGATATATGGTTCAAGCTGAAAACAATTAACTCAGTCAGCCTTCGTAGATTTGTATCAGCTCCAGCCAGAAAAGCTTGAGGAACTTCATGAGTGCAGAACTCCAAAACCCTTGCAAGGTTGCAAGAAAGATCAAATATGACACTGCACTTTCGCTGATGGAAGTCCAATACCTGCACAATGTTCCCCAACAGTGAGTAATGAAGCTTCTCCAATCATTCTGCATGCGCGCACGCGCGAGAGAGCGAGAGAGAGAGAGAGAGAAAGGAGCAGTGCTACCCAGAAACACACAAAAACAACAAAGCTGGCAGTTCATTAAGAGCACTACTGGACATGAAACCTAAATATCTACTCACGATCCATTTTCATATCACCAAAAAGCTAGCACAAGAACTGAATCTGGAAAATTCATTTCAGTAGCAAAGTCAAATTACAAAATGCATGAACATGGCCAAAATGAAGTTTGCACTAATGGTTCAACCATACTGATATTCTCCCCAAAAGATGTCATAGTTGCTTTATAGATTTATTCGTGGATTTATTACAGATCACACTCTATTCTGCTCACTGCTGTATCTTACAAGCTGCATCTCAAATGAAGAGGTGCCAAGTAGTAGCAGGGAAAACTGAACTAAAGGTTAGAGGAAGGGATGAAATTTATACTCGGATCTTGAAGATGAAATGAAAGTGCTGACAGCACCGTTTGTATTTTGAGTCAAAAGTAAACAGTACAATAGGATTGTCGACAATAAGACACAAACAGCAGAAGGATCTGCAGTCTTGGATATGAATTGACCTTGGTTATCTGCCATCCACCAACATATACTCAAGAAGTTCAGAACCTCCCGTGAAAAAGCAACAGACAAGTAGCGCCTATGAGATCCATCTGAAACTCTAGCAAGCTTATATATAATAATTGAGAACATTTTCCACATAAACCGGCAGAACTATATGTTGCATTTAACAACATAAACACCTAGAATCTGAAAATTCTTAGTGATGTCCAGAAAGGGAACTCTATTTAGCACTGCAGCTCCCATGTCTAGCATATAGGATAGAATGTGAAAAGTTATTATGCAAAAGAATCCCACATAACTTACACCAAAGTGCACATGTAGGCAAAAGTGCTAATGTTGCATATAACTTGCTTTCAAACAACCAATGCAGGGAAATATAAAATCTTGATTTCTCCCACAAAGAAGTGAGGTTTGCACTATGCCTCACAATTAAGAGAACAGGACTGGTGGATTTTCAAAAGTTGGGGACTGAAAGACAGCACAGATCTGACATATTACATGACATGATCCCACAATTCAGATGCCAATTTACGAACCTGACTAATGCAACTACAATAGAACACAATATGGTACTGCTAATCAAATTAAGTCTTTAATTACTGCTGTTTTATCTAATCCATTCAATAATCTAATTTGTAGTGTTTTATCTACTTCATCCACACATTACAATGTGGAACCAAGGTTGCCCAAGATGCGGATTCTACCAGAACGTGGAACGGAAAAAGGGCCACCAGAATGTGGAACGGAAAAAGGGCCACAGAAATCGAGTTACCTAGGACACAGTAAGTTGTGGGTAGACTTCTTCAGAATCTTTCATTAGAACACAACACATTTTTTCAGAACATGGAGCAATATAAAAGATCAAACATAAGTAGATTAGAATACAAAACATATTCTTACTATACATATTATTTAGATAGTATTCTCCGCTTTAGTTAAATTAGCTTGTAATAAGTGTTTTCACATGTATTTACTTTTTGGGCCTTTTTGGGCCCAAGTTACAGAACCCATTCTAAAAGATAATTTGCATAAAAGTCCTCTTATTCTACTGTAGGATCTAAAACCCAGGGTTTGCCTCTGAGTTGCACACCATTTAACCTCTTCCTATTCTGGTTGTCTAAACTTGAAAAAGTTGCTTCATCTCAATGGCAAGGACAACTCAAGTCCCTGCATCCCGACATAGTTCTTGACTCAACTTCCTTTTTCTTTTATTGATGATCCACTCTGGGCTGATTGTTCATTTTTCTCTCGGTTGACTTTGCCGATTGTTCGAAACACCACACTTGGCATTCTAAGTTGCTGGCGATCTGTATTCATGTCATGTTCCAGATTACAGTTCACCAGTAGACTACAATTCCTATTAAAGCTGGGTGAAAGATCCACATTCACACTTCAAACTGTAGACTTGAATGTCTACTCCTCAAGTACCACTTGTTTGACTATAGGCATATACTGTCCCACACACCATGATCTCCAACTTACTGCAATCAAATTTCATACTTCAAACTGTAGACTTGAATTAGTGATCCAAATTGTACTATGAAGGTGTACCCTCAAGTACCACTTCTTCAACTACAGGCATCCACTGTTCCACACACCATGATCTACAACTTACTATAAACTCACCCTTTCCAAATTATAAACTACTACTTCTAAGATTCTCTGCAACTCCTAGCCCATTTTTTCTTTTGATCCTGCAGTTCAACTGTTTCGCCTCTGCAGCACCGCATACTATAGGCATGTTATAAACAAGGCTGAAGAGATCTATCATATTTCTAAATTAGGATGAAAGATATCTGCTAGTACAGTTGTTAACTTAAGCATCCATATCAATATCCTGCATAGGCCAAACAAACAAAGCATAGATGATTAACAGTCAGAAGGAAATTTCTTCAAAGTACCTGATACTTTTCTTTGACTTCACGAATTGAGACAGAAAATTCTGTCATTGTCCAGCTCAAAGTATTAAATAGCTGATTAAGAAAAGTCGAGAATAGGACTTCATCATTGACACAAGCTTCTCGCAGCAATCTCTATCGAGCAAGAGGCAAGAATTTTAGTCAGAAAGAAGTCTCGCAGGGGATAGAGGGAGGGATAGAGAGAATTTATCACTTACCTGGAAAATAACTGATGATGATGATGATGATTCTCCATTCTTTGAAGAACCAAAACCAGAGCCCTTGCATAACCTTAGAAGAATGTTTGTTACTGGGATCCAACATCTGTTGTCAAATGATGACAGCAATGCAGTGGGTAGGTTTTGGATGACGGCCTCATTGTTCTCAAAGTCATCCAAGAATTCCTTGTATTGTACCAAGACTGAAATAGACTGGAGAAGCAGATCCTTGAGATCTGCGCTCGATATTCTTGGATCGTTGAAATGCATGACAAGGAAAGTGACCTGATCAACACACGCAAACAACTTACTCCTACTTGATTAACAAAGATGGATATATAAAGTTCAAGAATAGCAGTCTCGCAATAATATTCTGCAGAATGCCATAGCTATTAACAAAGATGCACACCAGTCAATTTCTGACATCCAGAAGTCCTCTTCAAGTCAAAATATTGAGAATACTCATCAAATGAGTGTGTGTTTGGCTTGGCTTAGCTTTTAACTTATATGTTCATATGCGTGACATTTTTCTTTTTTAAACAACAAACAACTATTATCTTTAAAAAATTATCGATAGTAGTGCTGTCAACCACTATTTTTTTTGCAACTTGTTATAAGTACAAGATTGTTCCCATCTTGGCAGAAAATTCACGTGCAGCTAATTGAATTGCTCAAAGCCACCCCAAAGCCCATCCAAACAGCTTCCTGACATTTGGACAGTCTGAGTCAAAAAAGTAACTGATCGAGAACTGCAGGAGAGCTTTTTATGAAATCCAAAGAGCACACTAGAATAATATAGTTCAGAATATATATTTGTGACCTAATTCATCTCAGTCCCCCCATCACAACCTCTTATCTACATCCAATAATTGGGTAGTTCAGTTGATTCTTCTTGATAGATCCATGTTTTCTCATATCTTGGCTCTGGCAAGCTATGACACACTTAAAATTATCTATATAAAGCTTTTTCAAATAACACCTCCTTTACACACCCCCCCCCCCAAAAAAAAATATATATATATATGTATACGTACATATGTACATATATTTACCCCCCATATGTACATATATATGTATCTATACATAAAAAAAAATATATATATATATGACAAGCCCATCACCCAAACAAACCCTCCTTGATCACACAAAAGTATTATCATATAACAATCTTATTAGAAGATTTCAACAGGACACAAAGGAGCTACATGCTCTAACTATAAATAGGGTAAAGGTAAAAATCAATTACTTCATGTGAAAAAGAAACAGCGATAAATAGAAAGTGCTGCTCGACATTATTCTGTCCTAACGAGTAATTCTCTTAAAACATGACCATGCTTGCATTGTCCAAGGAATTTCGATAACTATGTGTTGGCATAAATGCAATGATCATACATTTCATGGATAGTCTTTCTCTTGTCAACAAAGAAATGCATATGCACATGCACACTTTATGTGGACATCCCAATAGGGTGAAAGCAAACCATATAGCAAACCAGCAACCAGTCAATGAATAACTTTGCTCCAAATTTCCAAGGCTCTAGAGCCACGAGATTATGTCATTTACAGAGCAATTTTCGAATGGCATGCACCTTGCAATATAATAACAGCAAATAATCAGGCTACAGTTTAAGCACGGCGCATATATAATAACAGATGCAACCCTGGAAAACACTTATCATTAGTTAAATGAAACTTGGAGTGCATTAGAATGTGAAGGAGAAGTAGGAAAAAGTGGAGCAGAACATACAAATGAAGCCAGTCCTTGCTTAATAAATATAGCTGGAGGGACGAATGGTGTATCGCTCTTACGTAAGACATGAAAGCAGTCAACCTGCAACAACAGAGGCAACTGTTAGTGACTCAAAACATCTCAAAGGGCATAGTCAGAAACCGTGAATCTGAATTTCGAATTAAATACTGTCTTTTCCAAGTTAGCTAACCAACACAGCAATCCTCACGAATCGCTCCAAGAGAAAAACCAAAGAAATAAGTGACAAATCATGCGAGCGCACATGCAATGATACATCAATATAATATATCGATTATTGATTAATCACAGCATCTAGAGGTTCACCTGCATTATTACAACAAAAGATAAGTGAAATAAATTGCCCATGCATTCACAAATTTCTAATCAAGATGTTAATCCTCATTTCTATTTTAAGCTTGCGCAGACATGACTGGAATGTCATGGATGCTCTAATGAAAATTGTCTCTGAAATGCTAGCAGGTCAGAATGTCCTTCCTCACAGGGCAGGAGCTCGTGTCCTAAGATGTCCTTTTACTTTGTTTATTCATTAAGCATGGATGAAAAGATGAAGATAACAGGTAAAAGTACTGCTACTAAAGGAAATGCATAATGCAAGAGACAAGTTAGTTCTAAAGTTGAAAAGATAATAAAAGGTCATTGAGAACGCAAGCTTCCTTTGTTAACATGCAACTTTGAAGTACAAATCCAAGATTCTAATAAGATGCACATGAAATGTACCAGGGAAGTGGCAAACACCAAATTAACTGGACAGTGAACAGACCAAATAAAACACAAGCATTTGAGTTAAAAGAAATGAAAGACTTACAAGAGATTCAAGATAAAACTCGGGAACATATACAAACACAGAATCCACTTTGCTAAGAACTAGAAGCAGTTGTGCAGTCCACATGCAGGCAGCAAACATGCCTCTTTGCTTCCATCGTGAAAATAAAGAGATCCTGTACCTGTAGAAAAAAATTATAACAATCAGGAACTGATGACACCAGCATGGATGATGCATTCAAAAATTTGGTTTGATTTACAGAACTGGCAAGTCAGGTAGGCTCAATCCAACCAAGAATCCCTAGGAAATCCTCTGACACTATACAGGTCAATCATAGAAAAAAGTGCAAGAATTTGAATTAGCCACAATGACAAAAGAAAAAAAATCACATTAGCTGCAATAACCAAAAAATGTGTTTGAATAAACCAAAGCCTCAAAACTTTTTCTTTCACAATAAATAAAGCAGCTGACATGATGACTTTGTTTGGGATAGAAAAATCCATAGACCCAAACTTCTCTTGTTATGAAATGATAATGCCAATGCTAGAGCAATTACAAGAAAGATCAAATGTCTTGACAAATAGAATCAAATTCCCAACATTCTCAGATCATAATCGACAGTAAAAGCAACCACCTTAGAGGCAATCTGGTATCGAGGCAGTACAACCTTCATAAACTAAGTTACACAGAAACTGCATGTTTCTCAATAGCATGCAAAATCGTAGGATTTAGGACTCGATAGAGGATAAAACAGTCAAGTCTCGTATGCACTTTCAAACTTGCCTATAAACAAGAATCAGTAGCTAGTCATCTCAAGCAACACCCGTCATATAGTTTAGAGCACAGTTACTTCGAAATGTATATGAGATAATGAAATCATTAGTCTCCTTGTCCTCTTACCAAGCACAATGTCTAACGCAGTTAGCAACTTCCTCCCGATAACCATTCCTAACTTCCTTTAAACGCTTCAACTTTTCACCATAGGCTTGCTCCCTTATTTGTTTGTCAGTGTCTTCCAAGAGAGAGATGAATTGGGACTGATGTGATGTGTAATATGATGCCTGAAAATAGAGCAACGAAAATTTTAGACCAAGAGATATTACCATATAGGCAGAGGCACCGGTCAATCATCTTGAAACATTCAATGCATTAGCTTACTCCTTATCTTTAAATGAGTCTATCAAGTCCCATAAGCCATAAAGGGAAATCATAATATCCTTAATTGGTTGGCATCGTGTCACTTATGTTTCCACCATTTAATTTGTACCACAAAGGAAGAGAAATTTCCTTAAAATTGTTTTTCTGCAAAAACACAATCCATCACTTTGGCTCTAGGAAAAACCAAATGTATTATACAAGCCATCGGCTGAATGTAATTCAGAGCTTTCCTAGCCAGTGCATGAGTTGCCTCGCAATAAAAACTTTAGATATTAAGGAGCCTACAGAGATTTAAATAGATAAAAAGGAACAAGGTACCAACGAATATCATTGCTATCTCCATTTAAGGGTCAAGAGAAGATTGCAACTTGATGCAGGAGCATAGGAGAATATTTTCTAAATTATTTATTTTTGAATTCTTGTTCGCGGCTATGGTAGTTAAGTTTTATTTTGTTTTTTGGGTATTTTTTGGTCATTTCTTATGTTTTATGAGTCCTAGTGTCACTAGTTTTACTTCCTTACATAGAATTCCTACTAATAAAGGGTCTTCATGCCTATTTATTAGTCTTGAAAGGTTGGTTTCAGATTAGGGACTATTATTCATTGTTGAGTATGGTTTCCCTCAAGAGACTTGTCCTTTCTTATTCCTCGATTTAAAGTCTAGAAGGCTATCTTTTAGACTGTGTTTCCACTTGAATTGTTCTTTTGTGCTTCCTCAATTCTGTTCTTGGTGTTGAGTTGAGTACCTTGTAAGGTCTTTGTATTTCCCTACATCAATTTGGTATCAAAGCTTTCTCCAATCAGGAGAGAATAATGCTCACTAAGAGATCAGACAAGATAATTGCGGGGCTCCTAACCCACAGATCCCAAGGTCGAAATCTGGCAGTTGATACCAAATTGATATATGAAAAGCAACCCTAACACGGTACATCAACACCAAGAACATAATTGAAGAAGCACAAAGGAACAATTCAAGCAGAAACAAACAACCTAAAAGATTGCCTTACAGATTCCTTGAAAGAAACTTTATTCAATAAAGAGAAATAATTACTAATCAGAAAACCACCCTCCAAGACTACTAAATAGGCATAAAGACCCATTAATAGAAGGATTCCTACCTAAGGAAGTAAAACTAGTACACTATGACTCTTAAAACTAAGAAAAGACCTGAAAAAGACCCCAAAAACAATATTAGAACAACTACTGCCATAACTGTGAACAGTGATTCGGAAAATAAATAACTTAAAAATATTCTCCTATGCTCTTGCATCACAACCACTTGCACAGTAAAATGAAGAAGGACTTTGCACCATCCTTGGTCAATGGCACACTCTAAAATCATCTCTAAGCTTTTACTGTGTCAAAGCCCACCAATGGTTATTGGTACTAATTAAACCTCCATGAGGATTCTAACCACAGAAAGACAACTTTACAAAGGTCCAGCCATTAGCTTTCAATCCTCGATGTAATAAAGTTTTAAGAGGTTGGAGATTTGAGGTGTTTAGATTAGACCTTAATTTAAAGGATGTCACAAACTTCTCTAACAAAGAACTCAACTTTCAAGCACCAAATTGTCCTTAGAAAACACAAAACCCAAGTCTGAAAAAACAAAAGCAAGAAGATTCGCTAAACATTTCCTTAATCCATTTTCTTTTTTTTTTTTTTTTTTTTTATTTTTGATAGGTAAGAGAAAATTTTAATAAAAAGGGCACCAAGAGGGTGCAAAATATCCTAAAGATAGTAGACTATCTCATGGAAACTTGACAAAATCAGTATGTTCCAAGCATCAACTATTGCTTTTGTGTGTACCTTTTCAGCTGTATCAGTTGTAGTTCAGGAGAAATAAAATGAGAACCAGCTACTTTGGTCAACCTATATCCATCTTTATGTAAAATTAATCTAAATAAAACAAATATTTTCCACCAAAAAGGTAACAAAGCAGTATGTGTAAGACCTGATCTTCTTAGACAAGCTAATTTCCTAAGCTACATACACAATCCGCCAAGTTAATTTCCTAAGCTCCATACACTATCCACATTCTTTGCAAAAACATTTGATCATTGTAGCTGTATATCCCACACAGTATTAATGTCGCAAAACTCAATTGGCTATGTGAAAATTCAGCATGCTAAAAGGTAATTGATTAAGATTTGCAAGTTTTCTATCAAGCAAGTAGCTGAGTCCTCACCTGCTTAAAGTTTGGCGCAAGACCTATATGATACAGCAGCAACAAAGCGTCCAGAAGTTCTTCTTCTCTTACTGTCGCTGAAGACATACTGCACTCTATTGGTAAACTCCTGATATTCTGAACTGGCCGATAACCAAATTCTGGTTCAGTTTGATCACTAGTGCTAGGCTTTTCAGGTATTTCATCATTTAAACTTCCCGCACTGCACTCAGCAGCAACATGAGCAGATCTCTCTGGAATAGAACTACAAGGGGCACGAGAACCTTTGATTCTATGTCTATTTGGACAATTGGACATTCTTCCACAATCAACATCATAACTGGAGCAACAACATGGTTTTTGGAGTGTTGAATGGGTTATCCTAGTTTCTTGGCCATCCATACATCCCTCCTCCCACCGAACTACTTCAGCTTCCTGATCATGTACAGGGTGAGATTTTGACAGATGACTATAGGACCCTCCAAGCCTCGAAATGTCACATCGATGTGGATCGTCTTTAAGGAACAGACTGACAGGGAAGCTTTGTTGTCCCCCTCTATGAAGAAAAGCGACGTCAGAACCACCAAACATTTCCCCTAAGGCAAACCCTTCTGACAAAAAGTGAAGGATGACTGTGTATAAAGAAACAACAACAGAATTGCTTGAAACTCCAGGTGGAGGAACATCTCGATCTGCTCCCCTGTTCTTTAATAAAAGATTCTGTATGAATGTCCTAAAAACTGAACCTGGCAACTGAGGAGGTGCTGCAGGAGGTATAAATTGTATTACCAGTCGACAGAGCTCCCTATGCTTTTCCTCAATCTGCCAAGATAGAAAATAAGCAAGCATTGGTTTCTACACTACCAATTGACCTTATATCAATAAGATCTATATCAGCATAAGGTTCAGAAATGAGATACCATTACCCAAACATTTCACAAAAATTGCCGAAGCATGTGCAAAGTTAGTCTAACACTGACATTATAAACCACTTCCATGGTCCAGATCATGCCAATCAACAGTAGCCAACACGAGAATGTGTGGCATGTTGTGGGAGTCAAAATCCATTCCTCTGCAGTTCCCTTAAATACTATGACCTAATTGACTAGAATAATCAGAAGCATGAATTTAAGACAGCACAAAGGTTATTTTGGACAGCAAACAAATATTCATGGACAACAAAGCAGCAGACACCCTGACTTTGCTGTAGCTTCAGAATTCTTTGATGGAAGCAGTAGCATAAAAGAAAGGCCCACAAGGCAAAACAGCCCATGAGAAATCTCAGTCCAAGATTATCAGACAAACTATACAGCAACACTGCCAAATCCTCGATCGTGTTTTTAGGACTTTCTAGAGGGATTCTGATAAGTTAAGACATCCCTAAACTAGGAATAACCATACATCTGAGGAAAACAAATCAAAATAGCTCAAAACTAACAATTGCAACTGTAATGCGTACCTTACTTATAGCTTCACAAAGGAATGTAGTTGTCAAAACCATGCTTCTTTCACTAGAAACATCTTCACATGATCCTGGCCACCAAACAGAAGGCATTAAGCACTGAAGATCCTCTCTATTTGGAGGCTTGCGGGACAGAAAACCCTCGTATAGAAGTTCAAAATTCCGAGATTTCCACCAAAGCACCATTATTTCTTCTCGCCTAAAAAAATGACAGGCCAGGGCAAGGTAAGGGTAGGATCCTGAATATGGACATTCTGTTAGGACCAAACATGCCGTTTTACAACAGCGTGAAAGCGCATATATTATGTGCTCAAAAATCGAACGTGAGGCTTCAAATTCTAGAAAGATATCAAGAACTCTATCAAAGTTCAAATTGTCATGAGGGGCTTGCACCCTGAACACGTCCATCATAAAGGAAAGAAGTGGTCCACAGGCAATGTACTCAGGACTCCCATCATCTGCTTCAAGCTTAGAGAAAAGTTCCTTACATATAGCTCGAGATACAGGCACAAAAAGATCTTCAAACGGAACAAATCTATTGAGCCTTCTCAATTTCTCAACTGAAGAACACTCAGCTCGCTCCATACGATACATGTCCAAAAGCCTTGAGAAGTAATGCAATAGACGGGAAGCCAATATATTGGTGGAAGGTGGTGCTTGAAGAGGAAGATAGCCTTCAATGGGGTATCTAAAGGGACGGGCACCAAAATTTATATCACAACGTTCGCCTTGAGATAGTGAAATGGCAGGATAATACCCAGCTCCAGGGCCCATTTTCCGAATCCCATGAAATGCAGCCCCCAGAGAAACTCCATTTCTGAAGAACAAAATCTGATCATCATCTAAATCTATGCAGCATCCAATGACATCACCAATAACCCACGACTGACCATATGGCTCCGCTTCCTTATTCCATTTTTTCACCCTTCTTCCATCAAATGCATATGAATCATCTGCATCTCCCACGCCCTTCTGGTCAGTAAAAGGGCAGGATACAGTTGCCCATCCAAGCTGCTGTATGCCAGAAGTTTCCAGAATAACTTCATACATCCATTTTCCTTTCCACACACAGGCATTAGCCCTCACGCTGCTGAACATTGCCAAGCTCTCAACAAGGAATGGTGGAACTAAGGTTGTAATTTCACCACAAATGCTGGAAACATCGAGAGCAACGATGTTTGGACCACGTCCACAACCAGTTATCAATATGCCATCTCTATTATGATCCTGCCATTTCAGATTTGCATCAAGTTTCGAAAGCTCACTCCTTATAATAGCATGAATCGAGTCATTCTCGACTGGACGACAAGCGGACGGAGTGACTTGCACGGAAGATCAAATATCTGCTCCAAAGTGTGCTCAACAGATTGATTCCGGATCTCATCACGGTAAGAGACTAGATGGCCTTTCGACGAATTATCAGCCCTATCATCCTCATTCAACAGCACCGCTAAACCAGAAGAAAGCCCACCAATCCGCAGGCCGTCTTCCGCCATCCGCGACAAGTGCCAGCTAGTGGTAGCCGGAGCCCTCGCTAGACCATACTAACTCCACGTATTCAAACTCCAACCGGATGCAGCTCCAAGCTTGTTCTACCCATGCGATTTCGATCCTAAAAACACCAGACCAAGTCAAAAACAAAGACTCAAATCCCTAAAGAAGCCCGATCCTTACGAAGCCATAAAAGGAAATCACACCAAGCGAACACTCGAAAACCTTCAAAGAAGCACAACAGAGCACCCCCGACAGCAGCTCAACAACACAAATCTCCTAAAGCAGCATCCCTCCGCCGAAACGCAACGGCACGGACCATCTCAACCTCCTCCCGAAATGCTCTCAAATACTCACGCGCAAGGACTCTCTCTCTTTCTCTCTCTCTCTCATATTCGACTCACGCAGGCAAAGACTATGTGCAGCGAAATCGAACATCCGCGAAGGAAGAATCAGGCGGGACCGAATCGAAGACTTACAGCCCCGCGGTCGACGAATTCCCCACACGACCTCGCGAAGCGGCGGCGGCGGCGGCGGCGGAGAGGCGGCCGCTAGGGTTTGCGCGGGGGCGCCGCCGATAGAGCGAGGCGACAGCGACTCGACGGAGAGGGAATTGAGTTCGACCGGGCTCCCTTAGAGAGAGAAAATGGAACTCAAGAGAGAGAAGGTGGCGTGGAGCTCTACGGAAGATGGTGAAGAAGAAGAAGAAGACGCTCTCTCTCTCCTCCTCCCCCCCGGTTTTGGGAAATGGGGAGAAAAAAAGGGAAAGGGGAAGCGAAAGCCACACAGCCGAGCAGCCACGCGACGAGCCCAAACCGGTTGCAGCTACGTCCCAAAACGCACGCCCGTTTTGGATCCCCGCTCCCACCATTTTCGGAATTTTTACCTTTTCCTCCCCCGCCGAATATTCTGATCTCCAATATGGACGGTCCTTCTTACTTTCATTTACCCCCCCCCCCCCCCAACACCTTTTTTTTATTATATATTTTTACTATATTCTTCGCTTTTAATAATTTGGATCTTTATTCGTGTTTATAATTATTGACCAAAAGGAATGAAATGTAAGCTACTCCCTAATTGCCGGCATCTTACTGAGGGTGTAAAGTCATCCTGCATTGATTTGAATATACGGTGGTGGACAAATCACTTTTAAGATACTGCCTCGTAATGATCGATAATATAAGTTGTCTTTCTCGAACCCTTAGCATATTAATGATACGATTGAATATAACTAGTGGAGGTCGTGTCTCTAGACCTTGTAAGATTTCGTCGCATGTCACGTGCTTGTATTAATGAGAGGATGCCTGTAGAGTTTATTTTTAGCATGATATTATCTCATATGCACACATTCAATTCAATCAATGTTAGCAAATACTCACAAATAGCTTTATGCTCTATTTATTTCATAGATAATAAATGATTTGGAAAATGTTTTTTTTTTTAAATCACTCAAGAATACTAATCAATAAAAAGTAGCTTCATTATCGTAAACAATAAAAATATTTGTCGTTCGTTTATTTTCGTAAGCAATATGAACAATTACTTTTAAGAAAATATATATATCATATTATTCATTTTTTTTAAAAACAAATGAAGCATACCCAACTAAAGCGAAACGTAGTTGGTTGAAAGTTCTCATTCCTTCGATGGAGGTTGAGGGTTCGAAACCCTACGCTCATAGCGATTTAAGTGGGAGTTCCGGCGGTGGGTTGCTGGACCAATCTTCCTCGATGTATAATTGCTGAAGGCCCCAAATCGGCATAAGCCGACAAGGGCGGACCGGCGGGTCCTCGGTCACCAAAAAAAAAAAAAAAAAATGAAGCCTTATAGCAAAATACGTGGCTTTAAGCGCTAAGCGAGACTACAATGCCATGAGATGTATTTTTAAATATGTCAAACATAAATTTATTTAGTTTCATTCTCATTTAATTTATTTTTTCTTCTTCTTTCTTTTATTTTTATTGGCAATAATCAACTTTTTTTTTTTTTTTTTGGCAGGGGGTGAGGTGGTGTGGTCTACGGAGGCAAGGCAACTTAGGCAAGTGCGTGAGCTGAAAGCGCACTCCGACGATGGTGGCGTAAGCTGTTGCCAGGTCAATGGAATTTCGGGTAAAAAGCTGCGTTCGTTCAGGCCTCCACGTGGCGCTCGCTCATCATCTCTCATCTCGTGCGCTTTTTCTATCTTGTGCGCTTTTTCTCAAAATTCAAAGCGCTAGTTGTTGACGGTTTATCCAGCAAATTTCAAAAAGGTGCATGACATGGAAGACTGAAAATATCTAGATTTATTACGTCAGCTTCTTCTTCTTTTTCTTCTTCCTTTTCCTTCCATATATTAGATGTCTATATTTTATTAGAAAAATATATTAGTTATTGCATGGTTTTACATAACACGATCAATTTTGAGTTAGTGCGATTTAATTAGTAAATATGTACCGTCACACTAAGTTTCGATTTTTTGAATTCAAATTCGATTCAATTAGCATCGGATATATTTGAATATGGCAGGATTGCGGTCAATATCCAAAATCTAATGATGCTATAAACTTGAGTTAGATCAAGCTCAAACTCCAACTCAAAACCCAACCATTCAAAGTATCATGGCGATTTTTCGCATGCAAATGTAAAACATGCGTAAAAGAAGTACATTTTAATTGTAAATTGAGGAGGAAATTGCCAAAATGAAGGATTTGGAGAGACAAACTTGAAGCAACAAGAAATTTGCTTTTTGTTTATTATTATAGATTGAAATTGAAATGCATATAAGGGAGGCCAACTTCCAAATTTTGAGCCATTGACCATTTAGAGCAAGAAAAGAAGCCAAAATCAAGAATCCGTTTCTTTATTAAAAATAAATATTTTAAAAAATAATTTCTTAAAATAATCGTATGTATTGCTTGAAATAATTAATTAATGAAAAATTCATTAATTTTATATCTAAATATTTTATGACGATAAAAATATTATTTATTCATTCATTTACATTAGTAATACAAGTAATATTTATTGGAGAATGTTTTCTAAATTATTCATTTTTGTGAATAAAGCCCAAGTGTGGGTTTGTTTCGCAGAAATATATGATTTGAAAATTATCTTCATAAAAAATAATTGCGTGTACGCTTATAAAAATGAATAAATAATTTTTTTCATCATCTATAAAAATGTTATCGATAATGACATATTTTATTAATTAATTATTTCAAGTGATATAAACATCCCTTTTTAGCAAAAAAAAAAAATAAATTATCCAGTTTTTTGCGAAATGAATATAGTCTAAAAATAACTAATTTTGTCGCACGTGAATGTGATGCAATGAAGTCGCGAAACACGTGATGATCATCTCACGGTTCACGGATGGCGGATGGGATGCGATCCACACGATCAAATCCCACGTGGGATACATCGGGCCACGCTACCGTGCGCCGGATGCGTTCCTAATCGCCTTCAGGCTAGTCAACCCTATGCAAAGCCGTATGAGCAAAACGGCGTTATCATTTGTCCGGCTACGCCGTTTCGCTCGTCGTGTAGCTTTTATCCTTCGAAAGTGACGAAATCCCTTGCTACTCTCCATTTTTTTAAAGCTCCTGGAACGCAAGCACACTTAACTAGATTGAATTATACAATAACTAGCTAGTTGGACCTTTTTAATGCCTGCACATAGCATAATCACTGAAATTAAAATGTGTATGACTATGTTGGTTGGGAGATTCGATCGGCTTTGTCTTCGTCAATTTTTATTTTTAACACATGTTGCGTTCATAAAATTGTTTCATATTCTTTTAATGAACAAACTAATCACGAGTCTAATGACTGCATGTGCCTATGTAACAACATGGCATCCGAAAGGTGGGTGCTCAAAGCAAATATTTAAGATGATATGTGGTTGGTTCAAGAATTTTAGTGGTCATATCAAATGTATTATTTTAAAACTACCATTTTCATCTGTTACGAGTAAGAATTGAGATTGATGTTTTTCGGAAGCATTCATAGTTCCCTCTTAGGGTGTATTTGGGAGAGCTTACATTTTCACTTAAGTAGTATTTGCCAAAAACAATCGGTGCTTGACAACTAGATGTGGTGTTTTTTATTTTTCATAAAATGAGGCTAGGAGGTAGGCAAGCGCCACGGCCAAAAGATTAGAGGCAAGCATCCATGCTAGATCATCAAAGGTGACCATCAGCAAAGCTCGACAACCCTTGATGAGGCTTGTGTCATGGGCCGATCGATTGGGATTGTGACCGCACGGCGACTCAGGCACTTTTGGATCACCTAAGCCAAGCCTTGCTCGATCGATCGCACACTTGCTCGCTTTACCCGAATCATAGAAAGAGAAAGCTTCTAGAAAGAGGAGCTTTGGAAAGAAAGGAGCTTTGATATTACTGAAATAGTTGGATGATTACAAATGAGGGGGAGGACACCCTTTCTTATACTAGAGGCCCTCAGATTACATCCGTTGATTAACTCTTTATCCGACGGACGAGATTGCGCCGCCTTATCTACCGACACTAATGACAACTACCAACTACCGACATAAATAGCTAGAGACTTCTAGAAATTGGCGTAATGATGATATCGCCCGCCCTTGGAAAGTTCTGGAAGAAGTCATGTTGGGAAGCCAAGCGAGGACATGAGGTCCTCCTCGAGAAGGCACGGCCTTTAGTTATCGAAACCTCTTGGCCATGACATTCTCCCCCACTCAATCGAGCGACGCCCTCGTCGCTCATAGCTCGACGAGCGGCCTTCTTGGCACGAGCACGGGCTTTCCTCCTTTGATTTTGCTTGGCTCAGACGCTCATGAACGACGGACCACACCCTTCTATTTTCGGCTTGGGCATGGTGCGCGATGAGAACTAAACCTCGGGAAAAAGCACTTGGATCGGCATGTTGCGAGTTGGAGTATGAGGATCCAACTCTACCTTCGGCTTCTCCATGGATGGCGGCTTGTGCATGCGCTTCTCGGCCTTCAAGCTCTTGTCGAGGCGTCAGATCGTGGCGATGGTCTTGGTGTCAACCACCCCTTTCATCATGGGGATCATCGCTAGGCATTTCGGATCGAGGATCATAATGCATTTGGTCCTCATGTCAATCATCGATCTCACGCTACGGAAAAACTGCATACCCAGAATGAGATCATAATCATCGAGAAGAATTACCTCGAACGACAACTTGCCATTCCATCCACCGATTCGGACGTTCACATCGAGAGTCGATCCTATGCCATGGAAGTCACCCGAGTTGATGGGCTTGTATGACTTTCCAGTTGGCTCCACGCGAAGTCCCAAGGCTTTCGCCACCTCGGTTGACATGAACATGTTTGAGGCTCCAGTGTTGACCAAGGCGTAAAGAACTCGGCCACACACTTCGACCTCCACGAAGAACATATCCGTGTTCGAGGCAGCTTCTTCTTCTTTGGACGGCAATCGAGCTTGGACGGTGTTGACAACCTTCATGGCTCCAAGTCGGATTTGCCGCTTCTCTTCTTTGGGCTCCTCCTCCTCTTCTTCGATGGCAAGGAGGGCGTTGATCCGGCCCTTCTTTGGGCACTTTTGGGTCCAATGCAGACATTTGCAACTGAAGCAAGGAGAAGGTGGGGGTTGATCGAACTTACTCATTGTGCAATCCGTTTGTGGTCGACCCCTTTGGAAGGACGATTTGGAAGTTTTTTTACCACATGTCTTGACTCGGCCGCCTTGTTCATGCGTGCCTCGGGGAGTGCTTCTTCCTTCATCCTCGGAGGATCGATCCGACCTCCAATCTCTTGCTCGATTCTTTGATTCGGCTTTGGTGAGGTTGACGAGGGACTCGGCCATGCTTAGCACTCTCGCAAGAGTACTCACATCCCATCGCTTGAGCTCGAGTTGTGCCCATGGCTTCAGTCCATCCATGAATGCTCCAAGAGCCTCCTCCTTTCTTAGGTTGCGGATTTGGAGTTTGAGCTCCGTGAACTCCTTCACATACTCTCGGATCGTGCCCCTTTGTTCGAGGCGATGGGGGCTTGCTACGGGCTTCTTGTTGAGCAAACTCGGGGAAGAAATAGTCTCGGAACTCCTTCACGAAGTCATCCCATGTGTCCACGGGATCGGCGCCACGCTTTGTCTCGTCGCACCTGTTTCGCCACCAAAGCATTGTGGTATCAGAAAGGAACATCGAAGCGGTTTTTACCTTGATCGACTCATCTTGGATGTTGACGGCGCCAAAGTATTGCTCCATGCTCCACACGAAGTTGTCCACCTCCTTGGCGGATTGGTCGCCTTTGAATTCTTTAGGTTTCGGCACCTCAAGCTTGGGCACCGCTTGTGTAGGCATCGACCCATTGGTGATGCTCAATTTGCATAAGGCAAACTCGTTCTTGACCTCTTGGATCTCCACCTTCATGACTTCGACCTCATCCCTACGAGGGCTTTCTTCCTCGATCACTTAAACGCGCTCCTTCAGCACATCGATCGATGCTTCAAGGGCTTTGTCCTTGTCGTGCAGCGGGGCCGTCGCTTGGTTGATGCTGGTCGTGAAGTCTTCACGGAGCGAGGTCTCAACTTCCATGATGCGGTCTCTCACGTCGTCAATGTTGGGAAAATATGGCTTCAAATTGGGTAGAACAATGAAGTCGGATCTTTAGAGCACTCGAGTCGGACTTTGAGGCGTGATATCACTTTCTTTAAGGATTTATTTGCCCCACAAAGTTGCTAATGGTCACCGGCAAATTTCCTTCAGGATACAACAAAGTCTCACATGAGAATACTAGATAGCAATTCTAGTATTTCTCCAGGATCTCTCTAGGAAACAATTAGAAACAATGGCTGTAGTTTCTCTCAAAAGAAAAGGAAAAAATGGAAGAAGATATATGTTTGATCTCAAAACAAACGTACTTATTTTTTGTTTTTCGAATAAGAGCAACCCTTCAAAAGGTTGCAAAAGAACAAAGGCAACATTTCGGGAAATGTTACAAAATGAACAAGTACGTCTCAAATGTTACGTTGAAAAGACATAAAATTCGGAATTAAATAAATAATAAATAAAAAATAACTCTTAACTTTTCGTGAACAAGTCACACTTTGTTTTCAATAAGGTTTATAGTTAATTAATTTTTTTATAGAAATAAATCCGAATTTTCAATAAATAAAAAAATAATGATCGTCGGTTAGTGCCAAATCTCGTCCACGTGCGCACTCTCACATCTTTTCGATGTGGGACAAAGCACCTCTTCATTTGTTTTATAAACAAATTACCAACAATCCCCCACTTTTGTTTATAAAACAAAAACAAGAAATAAAACGTTAGAAATATACAGCCAAAATTTCTGTGAGATTAATATATATACATAAAGGTCTCTTTCGAGTTAAACCTTTACTTAGTGCAAGTATCTCAAAGCTCTATCAAAGTGACAAGTAGCTCGGCTTTAAACTTGTACTTTTATATAATAGAACCAGACATACCATACATACACTAACCTCTTGTCTCAAAGCGAGAAGTTCTATATTACTCCGCACTATTATGGCCTTGTGCTTGATCCTGTTTCATGAGCTCTCTAGAAAGCAACCCTAACTTTCGTAAGAAGCGGCACCACTTCTAAGCTCATATAGGTGAAGTATCTGCCATGTGTTTCTGTTACTATCAACACATTATAAGTTTGTACTATACTTCATTAAGAATTCAATTCAACCTACAAAACGTAATGTACGATACCGACTTCTCATATCGGGACTATGTCAATATCAAACAATCACATGCAGTAACTTGTTCTTACCCATTAAACCTTGTAACTAGTGATGTTCTAGAAAAAGGTCGGGTTACCATTATGCGGTGATTTTAATTAAAGGGTTTCAGCCCCGTTTCTTATGAGGTCATTATTACCATGTCTCTTGGTAAAGCCCTCGTCAAAGGATCGGCAAGATTATTACTTGACCTCACGCAGACAATTATTATGGTACCATCTTTGATCAATTGTCTCACATATTCATGTCTTAGACTAATATGTCTAGACTTATAATTATAGGTTCTACTATAGACTCTTGCTAAAGTAGCCTAACTATCATAGTAGATAGAAATAGGAGGTATAGGACTAGGTCATAATTTGATATTCAATAACAAATTTATAGTCCATTCAGCCTCTTTCCCAAATTCTGCTAAAGCAACAATTCAAATTTCATAGTTGAGTGAATTATGCACATTTGTTTCTTGCTCGCCCAAGAAACAACACATTCACGTAATATGAAAATCCATCCAGAAGTTTCATCTCCCATACTTGTAATCCAACTAGTATCAGTGTATCTTTGTCATACAACCGAATAATTATTATAGAACAATCACAAATTTAAAGTCCTCTTAATATAACCAAAAATTGTAATAATAGCCTTTCAATGTTCTATATTTGGATTACTAGTATATCTACTCAACTTGCACAATAACTTGCACAATATCAGGTCTAGTATAATGCATCGCATACATTAAAGACCAATATCACTCACATTAAAAACTCTCCACCATGAATCAAATGGAGTACTCATATATTTGAAAACAAGATGTTTAAATCTATACAACATCTTCTTCATGTAATCACTTTAGCTCAAAGAATAACCCCCACTATTTTTTTTTTTAAAATTTTAACACTTAAGATAGTATCTCGCTTCATCCAAATATTTCATTTTGAAGATAAAAGTCAGATACTTCTTAATCTCAATGATTCCGGTAGTATTAGTTCCAAAGTCCCCTTTGGACATAACCCCACTTCAAGAATATTCCAAGAGGTAATTAATCGAAATTATGCATCATCAAATTTTCATCCTCGATGAAATACATACATAAAAAATGTAAATCAATGCAATTCCACTCTCTTGGCTCATTTATGCTATTCCATATAATCAAATCTATGAGGGGGCAATGACAACAAATAGAACATAGTAGAACCAAACAAGGGACACCCAAAAAACCCATTTGGTATCTTCAAATTGCCTCCATAAATAGAGCACTACATATCAGCCCATGCATGTAACAACATTCTCTAACAATTCAGTAAATGTGAGCAAATCGAATATCGAGGTATCAAAAGTGCATAAACTGGAATTGAGAGAGGCGAAAAGAAGATACCCGGCAATTCTAGGAATGGAATCAACAACATCTTATAATCCGAAACCTTCTAAAAGTATAATCAGAGTCACACCTTATTTCTTCATGATATTAAATTTCTGGAAGCTCCCATATCTGCACACTCTAATGCTTGGTCACACAGAATTTGAAGAACCAACAACTTCTTACCAACATATAAGGAGTAATAATCCCTATACAAAACATCTGCAGAGAAACCTTTTCACTCCTGCCCTCTAACATGACCCATCACAGTTAAGTAATGGAGCACGTAAATGGGCCACGTCAAAGTATCCAGCAAGTCCCAATCAATGCATCTTAGACATTTCGAAGCAAGCTCTGAACCCTTGGAAGAGACGGTTTCCAGTTGAATTCTTAATGGACGCATTAGGGCGACGTGGATGGCATCCAATAACGAATTCGGAATCGAAGAATTAAGTGCCCCGACAAAATCATCCAATCCAAAGGGACACAAATATAGCGCTACGCTTTGCCTCGACTCCGAACCCGAACCTCCATCCTCGCCATACTCGCAGGAATCGGTCGATGAATCGGCATGGCCATCGCCTTCACCATCGACTCGATCCTCATTATCTTCGCAACCGGGGCACCGCTCAATTCACTCGGCAAAGACGCTTCGACATCAATCGCCCGATTCTTCTCGGGAAGTTTCACACCGGCATCGGATATCATCTTATCCAGCTTCTTTCTCCTCCTACTCAATTCCTCGCGAAGCCGCCGTCGTCTATCGTAATCCGACGGAGCTTGCCGCTCTCCGCATCCTCCCGATCGCCGTCCTCGTACTCAATCCCGTACAGACCCGTATCGTAATACACCACCTTCTCGAGGAACTTCCTCCCGTTGAATTCCTTCAAAGACGTATCCGCCGACCATTGCCACCGGCACCGCGCTCGCCGCCCGCCTCTTAGGATCCGAGCCGCTCCTTGCCGGCGGCCGCGTTCTCCTTGTCCGGCAAGGGCCGCTTCCTCGGCCAGCCGCGTTTCCTAGGTACCGCCGGATCCATCTACTACCAAATATCTTTCCCCGGTAAGTGTACACGTCACATGGCAATTTTGCTAGACACGCACCACCGACAAATTTTCGTGTCTACTTCATCGGCCTATGCCGATGCGTGTAATAATCATCATTTAGGCCTTGGATCCAAAGCATCATCTCGCCCATAACCACCATTAGTAAGCACGGGGCATAAAACATAAGACAAAGAAAATTATGAATTAGAATATGCTTTTGATCATTGAAATGACTGAGAAAATAACTAACATGACTTAATTCAAGTAAAAAACAAAACCAACTAGCATTAGAGATATCGTGACAAAAAGTATTAGCAAATGGCAAACACCATCAGCGCATGATCAAACACAGTACTTGGCAATTTTTTTTTTTTTTAAGCAGCATAAAGTTTTATGCACACGTTCATTTGCTGTCTGGGACATGCATATATGTAAGGAGCAAAAAAAAAAGGCACGAAGCTAGAATCATGTCTTTCCAAACATGCCTCTTCGCTGAGACAAAACTAACGCACGAATTGGAACTACACCATGGTTGGAAAATGAGAGATGCCAACCAGCACCAATTCATGGAATTGGGCAAGTGGGACTAATTTTGCAGAAGAGGCGGTCTGAGATGCGCTTTACTCTCCCTCTGCCACTGCACGGATTTGATTCGCCACCGGCCCCGCAGCCTACTTCCGGCTTCTCTTCGTCTCGTTCTCTCTCTATGTCCCTTTTGACTTCTCTCTCACGTTACAGAAAGAACCCTCGCAAAATCTTTCCCTCCTCCGTTTCTCTCTCCGAGCCACGCTCGCGTGGGTGCCTATTTTGCGAGAGGCATCGGAGAGAGAGACCGAGGTGAGATCTCCATTCTCGAGCAACATTTTGCGTTTCTCTATTTTTTCGTTTTACAAGCGGAATGGAGGTGTATAGGCTCTCCCACAGAGTGATGGCCACCATTGCAACCCTCGTTATTGCCAACGGGTTGCCCACCGCCAGGCTCAATCCCTCGCTTCTGCTCCCTCAAGAGCCTCCAACAATTGTAGTGATATCTAAATCGCCGCTCATACGAAGGAAAATCCTTCAAAGCAGGATCAGAAGCATTGTCCAGAGGATGGTGGTCATTCGAGGAAGACAACATTGCAGGGTCTGTGATTTCGACAATGTCCACTTGCTCCGGTGGAGGACGCAAAGAATTATTATACAACCTTGCTTTGTTGAATATGAACACCTCTAACTCATTCTGTGCACTTCATCCACTTGACTCCATTGTTGCGAATTAAATCCTTAAAATTGTTGGGAAAATATGGCTTCAAATTGGGTAGAACAATGAAGTCGGATCTTTAGAGCACTCGAGTCGGACTTAAGGCGTGATATCACTTTCTTTAAGGATTTATTTGCCCCACAAAGTTGCTAATGGTCACCGGCAAATTTCCTCCAGGATACAACAAAGTCTCAAATGAGATTACTAGATAGCAATTCTAGTATTTCTCCAGGATCTCTCTAGGAAACAATTAGAAACAATGGCTATAGTTTCTCTCAAAAGAAAAGGAAAAAAATGGAAGAAGATATATGTTTGATCTCAAAACAAACGTACTTCTTTTTTGTTTTTCGAATAAGAGCAACCCTTCAAAAGGTTGCAAAAGAACAAAGGCAACCTTTCGGGAAATGTTACAAAATGAACAAGTACGTCTCAAAGGTTACGTTGAAAAGACATAAAATTCGGAATTAAATAAATAAAAAATAAAAAATAACTCTTAACTTTTCGTGAACAGTCACACTGTTTCAATAAGGTTTATAGTTAATTAATTTTTTTATAGAAATAAATCCGAATTTTCAATAAATAAAAAAATAATGATCGTCGGTTAGTGCCAAATCTCGTCCACGTGCGCACTTACATCTTTTCGATGTGGGACAAAGCACCTCTTCATTTGTTTTATAAACAAATTACCAACAGTCAAGATCTTCTATGAACTCGACCATGGCACTCTGGACATTCGCCAGCTTCTCATCTAATGCAACTACGGCGTCCATCGAGGCTTCTCTTTTCTTCGTTTGGCCGCGAGTTTCCTTGACTTGAACAGCCTCTCCATCCATAACAGCGTCTTGGCTCAACATTCTCTCGAATAGTTGGTGCTCCTCAATCTCTGGAAATGGATCCCTCCTTTGCTCTGATACCACTTGTCATGGGCCGATCGATTGGAATTGTGACCACGCGGCGACTTAGGCACTTTTGGATCACCTAAGCCAAGCCTTGCTCGATCGATTGCACACTCGCTTGCTTTACTAGGATCGTAGAGAGAGAAAGCTTCTAGAGAGAGGAGCTCTGGAAAGAAATGAGCTTTGATATTACTGAAATAGTTGGATGATTACAAATGAGAGGGAGGACACCCCTTCTTATATTAGAGGCCCTCAGATTACATCTGTTGATCGACTCTTTATCCAGCGGACGAGATCGCGTCGCCTTATATACCGACACTAATGACAACTACCCACTACCGACATAAATAGCTAGAGACTTCTAGAAATTGGCGTAATGACGGTATCGCCCATCCTTGGAAAGTTCTGGAAGAAGTCTCGTTGGGAAGCCAAGCGAGCATAGGAGGTCCTCCTCGAGAAGGCACGGCCCTTTAGTTACCGGAACCTCTTGATCGTGACACTTGTCTGACTCTCAACAGGTCCTGCGACGAACAAATCTAGAGCAACCCCTGATCCCTAATGAACCTTGTGACTCTCAACCACTGTTAACCTTGGCAAATGAAGAACAAATCTAGAGCGACGAAAAAAATCTACCGTTGTGAGAGATTATGAATAGTAATTAAGGGCAACACAAGAGAAACATAAAAAATAAAAATAAAAAATTAGGGCAAGATTGGAAGAGAAAATTCCACTAAATCCTAAAATAAATATCTTTGCAATGCTAAAAGCCAATGCTGATCCCACGATGCATTAGGCTGTCATCATTTCAAAGTTGAATTTGGCCTAAAGGCCTTCGGGTTTGTGTTATCATATGCCTCAACTTTGGCACAAGTGGGGAAATTGTCAAATGAATTTTAGACTTATTGAACGGATGCTAATTCAACTATATATTTTCCAATTAATCTTAAAATTTTTGCACGAAATTCCAATGAAGTCATTTTGGTCAATTTTTGCTTAAAATTATTGATGGGGCAATGTGCCACATAAGATGGCCAATAATAGCTAAACAACCACATAAGCGATTTTCGGCAAAAATTCCAATTCCACCGAAGTATTACATTGGAATTTGTGCAAAAATTTAAAACTCAATTGATCAAATTAAGAAGTTTATGATTGAATTGATATCATATAAAAAAGTTAAGACTAAGTTGGTAGTTTTCCCAACACAAGGGGCTTTTGGAAGCCTAAAGGACTTTGGGAATGCTCTTAGATTTGAATCACAAGGTCCTCAACAATATGAAGTTTTTTGGCTATAGTTTTATTAATTAGCCCTACTAATTAAGAATGTGAAAAGTACTAACAAAATCTTACACTTATTGCACTCATACCAATTCAATTTTACACTTTCAATCAGGCCAATTTAGTCATGAATCTTTTGCATTTGTACCAACTAAGTTTATTAGTTAGGAATTGCTAACTTGCACACCAAATGTTTTACATGGCACGGGTAACATGGAATTTTTTTAATAATATTTTGAATTTTTATTTTTTTTTTTTTTGATTTGAGGGCCGATAAGGGTCACTAGCCAATCCTCATCGGCACTAGGTGAAGGCATCACTAGCCAATCCTCATCGGCAAGTCCTTCCCTACATTTGGCGAGAGTTGCCGCACCAGTTGTGAGGCCTTCGCCTAGTGCCAGCGAGGGTTATGGGCCCTCGCCGATGGGCGACTTCCCTTGTCGACCCTTGAGCCATCCCCCCAACCTAAAAAAAAGAAGAAGAAGAAAGGAAAAGAAAAAAAAAAAAGGAAAAACCATAAAATTATAATTCGGCGACTTCCCTTGTCGACCCTTGAGCCATCCCCCCAACCTAAAAAAAAGAAGAAGAAGAAAGGAAAAAAAAAAAAAAAAAGGAAAAACCATAAAATTATAGAAATTATCCACATTAGAGTTGGTCGCGTTATATAAATTAAATTGCATCTACGATGGCAATTTCCCACTAATTAGTCGGGTAGACTTAGTTGACATAAATATTTTTATTTAGGATTAAATTGTTATCAATATAATATATTTAAGACTTTTTTGTACTTTTCCCAATTAAGAATTTCTTATAACAAATGAATTCGATCACCGGAGTTAATTCCATGTCAATGTCTAATGCCAAAAGAACAAATGCAATTTTGCTTCTTCTATTATCATATTTGAATCATCGACTTGACCAATTGGCTCGTCTGACAAATCCCCATTCTTGCCATGCCAACTAATCGCGATCTTTCTTGTTCAATCAGCTAAAGAGACCCTAACATATCGAATTGGTCAATCAATGTAGAAAGAGACGTGTCGTGGATCGTAGACGACAATTGTAGCAAATCCGGTGGCAACGTCGTGCGGAAGATTCTAGTGCCAGCATCGAGCAGAGCTGAATCTTACCTGTAACTTCTAAGTGAACACGATCGTGTTGGCCAAGATAGGTAAACAAATATACCTCTAGAAGACAAATTCGAAGGGCCTGGACAAGGGCTTTTAGTTACACGACTTGGCCGGCACGATTGGGACCCAAGTCGGCCCCCATACCCTAAAGTTTATTATTATTTTTCGTTCATAGGTGGGAGCGGGACTAGGCAATAAGTTAGGTCCGACCCACCTGGGGATTACACCATTGATGACCTCAATTTCCAAGCTCATACTTCAAGAGCTATCCCAATTTAGCATCCAGTTCCCTTGCATATGCATCTCAACCTGTTAACATCAAAAATCGGCCTAATGGGCCATGGGCAAATAACGATGCCCACCAAGTCCGATATGCAAGAGAACAGGCCCATGATAATCTAAGCGAGGCTTGCTATCAAAGATATCAACAGTTCGGTACCGAGTGAAGCCCACAAGCGGGAGGATAAACATGAAAGCAGTTTCTGAAGAGCCTGATACCGAAGACGCAGTGGATAAGATGATACAGTCATCAGAATGGTGTAGGAGATTGCGGGAAATTTGACATTGAATTGATAACCGCTAAGAATGGTTATATAAATAGCTGGAAGAACACCATTATGAGGGATGGTGCATTTGCACAACAAACATCAATATGCTCAGTTTCGGCTATTTACCTATCTATGTTATGCATTTATTTTCAATTGTGTTAGATTTATCCTTTATTTTATCGTAAATGCATTAGAATTTGTAGCCTTCGTTTTGAAATGACACAGGACCCTATGCAAACAATAAATTTGAAGAAAGCCTCTTCTTTGGTGAAAGATATTTGGTTCAAGAACCATCTTGGCCAAATAGAACCTTTGATTATGGTGAATCTCACGTGAAATTTATGTGGTTTTAGGAAGTAAATGTTGTTATGAAATTTTGAGAAGTGTGGATTGGAAATGTTGAATATGAAAATGCCTGAGACAGGCAGATGCTGTCAAAAAATGATGATTTAATTCGCACGAGGAAGAAGAGTGTGGGAATTTCATGCCCCGCTACGTCCAACATAATTCTTTTTCATAGTCGAACTGATAATAATACCAGGAAAAAAAGATACAAAATCTCAAGTTTAGAAAAGAGAGGAATGCCAAGAACTTTTAAGGGGGGGTCACATTCCTCCAAATCGCTCCCATACGGTGGCGATGAACAATAGCAAGTGAGCGACGATGAGCAATAGCGACATCAACACCAGGAACAGCCCCAGCCTCCACCACTTGTTCCTTATTACTTTCAAGAACCCATCCTTGCACGCCATGCAATCGTAGCACAGGACGTCCTCGTCGTTTTGCCACGTGTCGCAGTCCTCATCGTCCGCCCCGTCGGAGCCGACACCGAGGTGGTCGTTCCTCCTCCAGTATGTGGCGTTGACGTATTCCATTTCGCAGATCACGGGAGGTCTGCAGCAGCCAAACTTCGCGGCGGAAACATGAAACATTACATAGATTAAGCACTAAATGCAGAACATATGATTGAATGTGTAAAAACATAATCGTTAAACCTGGTGTTTGGCTGAAGTAAACGGAAATAACGACGCTGTACCTCGATCGGGGACAACTTCCTTGCGCTAAAGTCGTCCGACTTGAGGCTGAGAGATCGGGCTGCCAGATCGTCGCACGTCCTCGAGTTGTAGATGCACGACTTGATGTAATTCCAGTAGTTGTCGTTGTAGACCTTGTCCTTGAGCCACGTCGGGGACCCTATCACAGCCTTGCTCTCATTCTTGTAAGCACCCACCAAAGCAAGGCCCACGGTGAGCATCAAGATCAGAGGCACCATGACCACAAGGAGGCCTAGGGCATGCACCTTGGCCCTCAGGAACACCACAAGGTTGCTGATCAGGAACACGAAGAGCAGGGCAACGCCGATCCCGATTTGGAGCTTTGGCAGCCTCAGGAGGCTCTCGCAGTCATAGCCCTTCATGTAGAGAAGCCATATGATAGAGGCTAAGACGGGTAGAGAGAGAAGGAAGGTGAGGATGGCTATTGAGCCTACAATGATCCTCGCTAGCCTGGTCTTGTCCACCGTGTTTGGAGCTTCTTTAGAAGATTCTTGTGACGGCTTCATCTCTTCTTGGACTGCGGCTACTATGGTGGTTACAGCTTCGGCATCGGTGGTGGCGGTGGTGGGGTTATTGGCGTTCTCAGCCATCTTATTAAGGGAAAGAAGTTTGATTTTTCATGTGAGAAATTAGGCTTGTGCAGGAGATGCGTATAAGTTTGCGGTTTTTGTTGCATGTGTTGTTCATGCCTCTCTCTCTCTCTCCCTCTCTCCCCCCACTTTTACAAGTATTTACCAAGTCAAGTCCAAGAGCTGGAAGTTTGGTGAGAGAAAAATGGAAGGAATCAGAAATTCCAGGGAAGAAGTTGTCCCTCTTAGCTTGACATCATGAACATCTGTCATTCCCAAGTGGGAGTTCCAAACACCCATCTAAAGCTAATGAAAAATAATATTTTCCCCATGATTATGAAAGTTAAGAACATAGTAAATATGATGTTTTGATAGGATATTCTGAACACATTCAATTTAGGAGATGTGGCAACTGATATGTATGAAATTGTTTAATCAACATGCTCTAACATATAGTAACTTAGCTGAGGTGATATTTCCTTAAACGTCGGGAAAGCCGAGCGACTCTCAATGAGAAAAGTTCACCAAAGTTTAGCTTACCATAAGAATGTACCAGATAGTGCTTACTTGGATTCAAGAGATAACAGGACATGCTTCTTTATGCAACTCCAGCTCTAAAGTTTCAAAAAATAATATTCTATGTAACCCTATCTTATTATAACTAGGAGTATGCAAACCTTTTGGCTCAGCTAATATGTCTATGAAGGGACAACATCGATGGTTACACATATGGATTCTGATCATATGTAGGGCCTGGTAATATACAAGACAATTTGTGTAAATCAAACTCCAACTCGGACCGTGTACAGAGTAAAAGTCGTAGAGAATCTAAACTCATGGGGCGGTGAATCTTGCGATGACCGAACCAGAAAAAACTCCATTTTGCTGCTTTGTTTATGCCAGACTGCACGCATTTTTACTGCAGCAACACCAGGGCGGAGCCAGCCGATGGTCTTGAAGATAGCGCTACGTGCTCGGGGATCAGGAGACAGGTCAAAGGAACCAGAAGCTTTAAACCCACCTTCTCAAGGGACAGCAAGATCAGATTAGGTAATATTAAAGTTTTGTCAAGTGCGGTATTCCTTGATTCAAAGCAGGTCAAAGGAACGCATCCAAATGTCATCTGAACCTCTCTCTCCCTCCCTCCCTCTCCCTCTCCCTCTATATATGTGCGTGTATATAGAAAGTGGAACAGAAAGGTCTTGTTTCCATAAACAACCGGAAATGAGGTGTTCAATCAGAAGCTTGCTCTGTCTCTTGCTTCTGGCTTCCTTCTTGGGGGTGATGTCTACTGTTTGTGGGAAGTCTCAGATGTACAATGGAGTTGTAGCTTCCTCAGACTCCAACAACATGGTGGGTCTCGTGATTCTCTCTCTCTCTCTCTCTCTCTCTCTCTCTCTCTCTATCTCTCTCTTATATAACAACTTGTAGTACTTGAACTGTGCAGAGAGTAAGCGCAGAGAGTGGCAAGGCGAGTGGTGATTTGGAAGCCAGACATGGCAAGGAGTCTAAAGGGGAGCTTCTTGAGAATGCAGACTACATATACACCAACTCTCTCCCTTGACTAATCATCTTGTAATTTCTCCGTAGCTCAAGAAATGGGTTTGCTTCAGGATTGTGGTATTAAGAGTTTGTGCCTTTAATTTATCGATCTTCGATTATTTTTCAGTCAAACTTCCAGGCGAACCGTTGCTCTCGACTCCATGATTATCTAGAACAAACGCCCTTGCTTTTTGTGAACAAAGCTCCAAACACAAGCACACACAATTTTCAGGAAGTCATTTGGCCATTCCAACTGAAAAAAGGTCAATTTTACAAGATGAATGGCCGATGGCATGAGAAGAAAGGAAATTTATGATAATTAGTTTTCACTCATAAAGAGCATGGCTGAAGATGTGTCTATAAATTTATTGTTTTGAAGACTAAGGTTTAGCATAAACATTACGCTATGGAGAGCGCTGAATTCAGCTGGCCTTTGACTATTTATATAACTTCATATGTTGGCGAGACCCCACCACTCGCACGAATGTCCCACGTTGATTTAATGAAACATAATATTAAGTGCATGCCACCCAAAGATTTACTTGAAAGTAGTTTTCTTTTGAGCTTCTGATGTAATAGGAATTTGATTATAACCTGAATATCCATCGAGAAAGCAATAAAAGTCTTGCCTGCAAGTCTTTCCAAAATTTGATCAATAAATAGTAATGGAAAGTGATATTTTCTAGTGGCATAATTGAATTTTTTGTAATCCATACACACTCGCCACCCAGTAACCATTCTAGTTGGAATCAACTCATTGTTGTCATTTTTCTGAACAATCATACTGCCTTTCTTTGGCACACCTTGTATTGGACTTACCCAAAAACTATTAGAGATAAGAAAGATAATACCTGCATCAAATAACTTAATTATCTCAACTTTCACTACTTCTTGCATCTTCGAGTTCAAATGCCTCTAAGGTTGGATAGTAGGTTTGTATTGTTCCTCCATCAAAATTTTGTGCATGCAAAGTGAAGGGCTATTCCCTTGATATTAGTTATTTTCCATCCAATTACACCTTTATGCTCTCTCAATACTCTGAGCAGTTTATCCTCCATCAAATCTGTCAAAAAAGAAGATATAATTACTGGCAAAGAAGAAACTCTATCTAAATAAATATATTTCAAATGAGAAAGTAAGGGTTTGAATTCAAGAATTGGAAGCTCTTCAATTGATGGTTTAGATTTTATTGTGTATTTTTCCGACTCCTCAAATTTATTTGCTTTTTGCCTTGAATATGGTGGAATTGCCTCCATAAAATTTGCAGACTCCTTTATTTCCTCATTCTGAATTTCTTCGTCCTATTGAAATAAACATGCTTCAAGTGGATTTTTAAAAATATTTTCCTTATAAACATTGTTCACCAACTTATCAAATGTCTTAACTCTAAAATAAGAATTATCGTTAGAGGATATTTCATTACTTTAAAAACATTAAAGGAAATAATATTATCTTGATCTCTAAGAATTAACTTATCTTGTTGTACATTAAAAAGGACTCTTCCTGTTGTTAGAAAATGTCAACCTAAGATAGTAATACCTTAAAATCTTTCTCCATTTTCCTTGTCGGCTACGTGTCATAAATTGATGTACACTCCAAAAAAATTAAAAAATAAAACGGAAGCTAGATTAAATTTAGAATTATTCGGTATCAATATTAATTAGTATTAAACAAGCAATCCTCGGCAACGACGCCAAAAACTTGTTCGTAAAATTCTAAACATAAGTGAACGTGTCGAATAAGTAATATAATGATGAGAGAGAGTATCGTCCCACGGAAATTGATGATTAATGAACTAATTAAATACTAAAAATAGATTAATTCTAAAATTTATCTAACATATCAAAATAGAATTGAGAATCAATTAAAACTAAAAATGTTAAAAGCAAAATTTGGAGACTAAACGTAGTAAATCAATCAGATAAATATGTTAGAACATCTGATTTCACTATAACTACCGAATATGAATTTCATATTGTTATACGTACAAAAACGATATCAAACATGTGATAGCGAAATTTCCTAATCTATTTGTTATCCTATCTCTAGGTACAACAAATATATTAAGTTTATTAATCCACTATATATTTATGTAAATTTAAATAAACATAAGTGCATTAAAATTTATGAATATTCTCGGATTATAATGAGTCTTTTGGATCACCTTACCACCGAAAGCTACATAAATAATGCGGTATATTTCTATCTATATTTAATTCATGGTTATATATTATAAAGAGCAATTGTATATTATCACTTCTTAGTCTCAAATATGCACATCATTCAAGTTGTGACTAGTTACTCAAAAGCATCAAGCATAATAATATATAATTCACATGAATGAAATTACCTACACACATAAAAATCATGAAATTCGCATTAGCATAATTAGGTTACATCGTAGCCCTAACAAAAAAAAAATTACAACATAGTAAAAAAAGAAATATAAATATAAATCAAACCTAGCATCTTGACTCAAAGAGCAAGAATTCTATTACCACTTTTGTCTTCTCTTTAAAATACTAAAAAAAAAAAAAACTCATAAACAATGAAAAACGCATCTTTTAGGATATATTCAAGAATCCTAACACAATCCAATTGCTTTTTTTTTTTTTTTTTTTTTAATAAAATCAGGAAATAAATTGTAGAATCCTTGATTTGGTATCCATCTTCTAATGCCTTTTTTTTTTTATTTGAATTCCTGAATGACTGAATTTTCCTTTCCTTCTTTTTGCCATTTTTTCCTTATTTTCTCCATATTTCTTTATTTTGCATAAACAAGGAAGATTTCGGTAAATAGAAGAAAATCCAAATATTTTCTAAAGAATATTACATTATAAATATTATATTTGTTGCCTAAAATAGGTAAAGTAACTCTATAATAATAGAGTTATCAGCTTCATGGCAGTCTCTAGTCCAATAACTCCCTCTTCCTACTTCGCCATCCTCGGAGCCTCAACCTTTTAGGTAATAACTTTGCTGGCTCACACATTTCACACAATCTTAGTGCACATTGGTGAGTGCGGTTCCCAGGTAGAACCGGGAACCGGGGAACCGAACCGAAGGTTCAGGTTCGGTTCCTGGTTCCAAAGAGACCGGTTTGGTTCCCGCTTCCCTTTTTCTGGGAACAGGAACCGGCACTAGGAATCGGAACCGGCACTGGGAACTGGAACCGGAACCGGTCCGGTCAGGGCTCAAAAAATGCCCCTATTTGATTTTCACTCACGACACTTTCAGTCTCGGTCTCGGACGGATACTTGTGTTCTCTCTTCGCTTCTCTCTTTGCCCTCTGCTGACTGCTCGACGCCACCTGAGATTCTCTCTTCGCCATTTGCTCTGCACTTCTGCCGGCCGCCGCGTCTCCGAGTGACCCCTGCTCGCTTGCGCCGACATCAGAAGCCCTTTGCAGCAGATCCCAAGCCCCGCCACACCTCGCCTGCAGCTTGCACCGACCCGCGACGACCCGACGTCGCTCTCCCGCTTCCGCCGCCGTCGCGCTGCCCGATGCCGCTGCCCGCGCCAAGAATCGCTTTCCGCTTCGCCGTGCCCCAAAGCCCGCGACGCCGAAGCCGCGACCCACAGCGCCCTCGCCCAGCTCCAAGCTTTCCCCGAGCGACGCTGCTGCAGGTTCTTTTTCTCTCTCCCTCTCTCTCGATCGCTTTGTCTTGCGCTCGATCTATCCTCTCTTGAAGTTTCGTTAGTTGAAAAGTTTGTCTAAGTTTGATATTTGAACTGAACAAGCTCTGGATTATGAAATGACGATGCTCTAATAGGGCGATTTTGTTTGTGGATCTTTCTTTAGCTGCTTTTGTTTACTGGCCGTTGAATTGGCGGTTATTGTGAGTCCGGTGTTGCTGCTCAGTTTGCATTGTTTGCATATATTTGATTGAAGCCTGTTCATTATTGGTGTTAAGCAAGTTTTACTTGAATTGGGCGACAAACTAAGATTGTTTCTTTCTCCCTGGTCACTGAGACCATCTTTGACATTGAAATTTGCTAGGTTCATGGGTAGGACATCTAATAGAATCCAATGAGTTGAGAATGGCTTAACCGACCGGGCTTAGGATTCGACTTTAGATTTACATTATATGCTTAGGTCTGGTGATTGATGATGTTATTGGATGATTTTCTGTGGATTGACGATCAATAATCATGAACTTGAGGTTGATTGAGCTTGATTTGTATTAATCTGCAGTTTCGTACCTTTGTGATGGACTTATTGTTTTGGCTGAAACGAAGTGCTATATGAGGTTTTTTTACCTCGAGCCCTTCTAGACATAAAAGATACACTTCTAGAGCTTTGATTTGATATGTCACACGCCCATAGTGGATGTCGTTTGGTCGCTGAAAAACACCTTTGAAATTTGTCAATTCTGCAGCAGTTTTAGATTGATTTGCTGTTCTGACTTACTGATGTTCTGTTTTAACTGGACTGAGCTAGTATAAGATGTTATTAGGATTTAATGTTTTCTGGAGATTTGTAGTAGACTTCTCAAGCTTTCCATAGACATATTATATGTACGATTTGGCCATCGTTTGCCCTGCCTAACACTTCTTGCAAAGATCGAGCACTAATCTGGTGTCGCGGGTGTTCTGCTATGATGTTCTGTTTTAATTGATTTATGTTCAGATTTTTTAAGTCAATGTCTCATGATAGATGATCATGACATTCCCTTCTATCTCACAGTAGACTCAATTTTACCGAGAGAGCTTCCACCGATTGATGATGCTGATCTTTGTAAGAAGTTCTAAGAACCAGATTTTCATGAGTGTAAAAACTAAAAATAGTTTGTTTATTATTGCTTCTAAAATGATGTTTGCTGTTTGTGTTATATTCTCTTTGATGAATGACAAGTTTGTTTATTATTACTGCATTCATTTCCATTTTTTAACTAAAAATGAAAAAAAAAAAAAAACAAAGAACCTGTTGGAACTTGGAACTGACCCCGGAACCTGTGACAAGGTAGGTTCCAGGTTCTTTATTCTGACGGGTAGGTTCTAGGTTCTAAAAAATGAGGAACCTGTACCTGAGGGTAGGTTCCAAGTTCCAAGCGGAACCTATAAGGAATCGGGAACCGCTCACCCCTATTAGTGCATTGGCAGATTTGACTCGTCTGAATCTCTCTCGTTCACACTTTTTGGGTACCATTCCCAACGAAATCTCTCGCCTCTCCGAGTTGGTGTCGCTTAATCTCTCTAACAATTATATATTGGACACATACTCGTTCTCTTATCTCATATTGGAAAATTCAATTTTCACAATACTCGTTCATAATTTAACAACATTGAGGAAGCTCGTTCTTGATGAAGTTGACATGCCCATGATTTCACCAAAATCATTTGCAAATCTGTCTTCTTCTTTGGCATATCTAAGCGTTTTTTCTTGTTTATTAGGGGGGATATTTCCATATTTCGTTTTTCGATTACTGAGCTTTACAACTCTCAATTTAAATTTAAATGTTGACATGTCTGGGATTCTTTCAAATCCAATTGGACTTAGTCCTCTTGAGTCCTTGTCTCTCCACTGTATGAGCTTTTCGGAGAAATACCCAATTCAATTGGTAACATGAAGAATTTAACAATTTTAAATCTTGGTAATTGCAAATTCATGGGACACATCCCCTCATCAATGTGAAATGTCAACCAACTCCAAGTTTTGCAAATTGATGAGGATAGCTTTAATGGGGTTGTAGAGTTTGAATTATTAACAAAGCTTGAAAATTTCCGAGAGCTTTATGTTTCTCAAGAACTAAATCCAATCTACGATACACTCAAGTGTACATTCCCGAAGTTTGAAGTGTTGTGGTTGCGTTCTTGCAACTTGACCAATTTCCCTATTTCTTGAATTCATTGAAAAGATTAACACACTTAGAACCTCTCTTCAAATAGGATTAGTGTGGAGATTTCGATGTGGTTTTGGGGAATAAGCCATGATACATTGGAATTGTTAATTCTTTCTAATAACCTTTTGGAGCAAGGTATACAACAGTTGCACGGGAAGAAATTGTCAATGATTAACCTTAAGAACAACTCATTCAATGGACCACTCCCCATTCCTCCACCTTCTAATTTTTACTTTATTGCCTCCAACAATGGTTTTACTGGCAAGATCCCCTCCTTGATTTGTCAGCTTGGTTCATTCAAATATCTAGTTTTGTATAATAATAATTTCTCTAGGAATATGCCATCATGTTTTGGTAATATAACCAATCTCGAAGTTCTAAACTTGAGTAGCAATAAATTACATGGACCATTCCTCATTCCTCCACCTTCTACTTCTGAATTTATTGCCTTCAATAATGGTTTTACTAGCGAGATTCTATTCTTAATTTGTCAGCTTGCTTCACCCAAATATTTAGTTTTGTCTAAGAATAATTTCTCTAGGAATATGCCATCATATTTTGGTAATATAGCCAATCTCAAAGTTCTACACTTGAGTAGCAATAAATTACACGGACCATTATCACGCTCCCCAGTCAAATGCATGAAGTTATCAACACTAACTCTCAATCACATCGAGTTCAATGATATATTCCCACATTGGTTGAAAGCACCACAATTGTATGACCTCAATTTGCAATCGAACAAATTTCTAGGGGTGATTGGGTCCAGGGTGGGTAAGGTCTAGACCTGGACCTTCTACTCGACCTTGTTATAACCAATTCTCCTTTTTTGGACCTTGTACCGACCCTATTTGTATTGGACCATGTACCCAACCCACCCGATCTAGTTCTAGGGTCAATCCTGTTTCCACTAGAATCTATTTTGCAACCGCCCGATATCCTATACGACTTTGAATTTTACATTAATACGCGAGAAAATAACGTAATCCTCCTAATTTGTATTAAAACATTAAGCACCTTTAATCAATAAGTACATGAATTTTTTTAACTTAACAAAAAATTAAGGATCCACAAAGCTAATTATCATAAATAAAATCATAAGGCAAAGCAAAAACCATAACATTGCATAAACATTAACAACAAACATGGGTATAATATTAGTCTCATTCCCACAACTACTATATGAAGCCGTTCATTTATCTAAAATGGTTAACAAATCTCTGCTGCAAGCATAACTCCTCCTCCAAAAGAGAAAATAGGCGAGCCAATCCACGTGGTACACAGGATTTTGGCGGCGACGGATGCCGTCCGTTCGTCTGTCGGACGGCGTGAGAGGGAGTCGATGAGGGAGGGAAGTGAGCGAGGAAGAGGAACGATGAAGGAGGAGCACCGAGTGTGTCTAAGAAAGTCGAGAGGAAAAATGCTGTGTGACTACTGGAGTAAGAGTAGAAATCAGGGGAAAAAAAGGTTTTGGACCTCTGCTTACAAAATCGATTCCCAAACGGATTCCAAAATCGGTCCGAGAACCGATTCTTGGACTAGTTCAAACCGGTTCCGAATTTTGGGAATCGGTTTGTGGCATTCGGAATTTTGTGACGACCCTCGAATATGTGACGGTCCATGATAGACCGACGGAAGTATCGTTGGACTATGTCATTGGTACCATTTACGAACATCGATTCGTATCATCGTTGGACCGATACATTACGTTTGGCAATGGTCCAACCATCGAAATTACCCTTGTGTAACGCCACAATTGAGACCCTCTTCCACCTACATTCATACCCTACTAACCGAACTTCCCGTACACGTTATTTCGACCACCATGCGGCCATGCAAGTAAACTATAATTCAGCCCATGCACGTGCGGAGATTAAGATCAATATTTGGAGAAATTAAATCATGAACGAGGGATCATGCGGCCACAAATTGCTAGCCCAAGCAACCCGCACCTTCTTTCTAATTGTCAACAAGTTGGGTCAACAAATCTTGAGGTTTGTTGACCGAAGTGTGGCCAGCAACGGCCACGTTGCTTCTCACTCGGTTGCCAGCAAAATTCAAGACCCTGGCGTGCGAAGGACATGTCTTCTCTAGTTGCCGCTTCTTGCAATAGCCACCGAGGGTTCTCGATGGATGGTCCTTGCAGTCGACGCTCGACAGAAGCAAGGCAGTGAGAGACTAACCGAGCGAGTGAGTGAGAGAGAGAGATAACAAACGGATGAGCGAGTGAAAGAGATCAGTGAGCGATAAGGGTGAGCACGGTTCCCGGTAGAACCGGAACCGGAGAATCGAACCGGAGGTTCAGGTTCGGTTCTCGATTCTTAAAGGACCGGTTCCGGTTCCCGGTTCCTCTTTTCCGGGAATCGGCAATTCCGGTTCTAATTGAGGAACCGAAACCGGAATCGTAATTGGTTGCGGAACCGGTTAGGGCTCCAAAAGGAGCCCCCCCTCCCCCGCTCGGCGCTTCCTATTTAGATTTCATTTCAGACTTGGAACTCACGCCGCCGGACGCCGCTCTGAGTCTTGCCGCCGGACGTCGCTCGCCCTCAAGGCCGTCGTCGCCGGACGTCGTTGGACGCCAGTCACCGACGTCGCTTGTGCGAACCCTCGCCGCTCGACGCCCGTCGCTGCCGTGCTTTGCCTCTGCTTGTCGCCGATGCCCGCTCGACTCTCTCCGTCGGACGCCGCTCGCCCTCAAGGCCGCCGCCGCCGGACGCCGCTTCGCCTTCTTAAGGCCGCCGCCGCGACGCGTTGGACGCTAGTCGCCGACGCCGCTAGCGTGAACCGTCGCCGCTCGACACCAGTCGTTGTCGTGCTTCTACGCTTCGCCGTCGCCGACGCTTAACGCGCTCGCCCTAAAGGCTGCTGCTGCCGGACGCCAGTCACCGACGCCGCTCGCCCGAACCCTCGCCGCTCGTCGCCAGTCTCTCCGCTCGCCGTCGCCGACGCCGCTCGCCCTCGAGGCCGCCGCCGGATGCCACAGCCACGCGCGCGCCGCTCGACACCGATTCTTTGGACTCGTTTATCGCGAAGCCTGAGGGTGCATGTTTTGGAAACATCGCGCGATTTGCCTTCTCTTGAATTCGGCATTTGTCGGGATCAATCAAGGTACGATCCTCATCTAATCTCGCTTTTCGTCGATCGCTTTGCATGTCTGATGATGATTGCGAATCACCTGGAACGTCTCATTGCCTGTAGTGCGACAATGTTGTTCTTAGCGCATGTCTCATTGCCTGTAGTGCGACGATGTTGTTCTTAACGTGACGTTTTTAGCGCGCGTCGATGTTGTTCTTCTTGTTGATGATAATGGAGGCGTGCTGAGGATGAATGTTCTGGTCTCGGTGAATGTGATCTGGGTGCTTTGTGTGCACCGTGCTTTGTGATCTGGGTGAATTTAGTCAACATAGAATGCGGTGCTTTGTGTGCACGGTGAATGTTATGTTCTCTTATACAAAATGGCTCTTCTGGATTACTGGTCCTTAATTGCAGAGGTAATATAGGAGAAGGATAACAATGTGCCGCATAATGGATATATGCATGATCAAATTGGACTCCTTTTAGCTTGTGTCATTTGCGCACGAGTTATCATCTATCAAAATACACAGATTATTAGCATCTAGCAGAAGCTAATTGTCATGTGCAGTGGTGTTATCTCTTGTCATTTTTTTACCGAGTGATATGGATCTTCCTACAGGCTGATAAAACCACTACAAAGTCTAGTAGCAGGCCGAGGAATCGCATTATTTGCAATTGATGAAGTCCACTGTGTTTCGAAATGGGGCCATGATTTTCGGCCTGACTACAGGTTAACCATTTTCTTATGATCCGATCTTTCTCTGTGCACTACCTAATTTGTCTGGCAGGTGATTAACCATCTTAGACTTGACTTGCTAAAAGTGTCACATATGTTAATCATAGACATGATGGTAAACCTGTCATTTTACCTCATGTATTTCTATCTTTCATTTCTATAATAAAATTTGATTTTCGTTATAGTCATTTCTTCTGATCATTCATTTCTTCTCTCTTTTTCTTACCCGTTGCTCGGTTATTTACCATGACTTTGACCATTGGTTCAACTTTGCATGTTAATTATCCTAGTTGATAGAGGGGACAATTATGATGATTAAAGATTATGGTAAGGATTCTTTCCTCACTGAAGTTTTTTCACGTTTCAGGAAACTATTTGTGTTAAGAGAGAACTTCAGCACCTCCAAGATGAAGTTCTTGAAATTTGACATCCCACTAATGGCTTTGATCAAGCACGTTTATCGCTACTAACCGTGTTCGAGAAGATATTATTCGGTGCCTTTGCATGTCAAAGGAGACAAAGATTGTGCTTACATCATTCTACCGCTTCAATCTACGTTTTTCTGTGAGTTTGTTGTTTTCTTTTGTTCTAAGGATTGGATTAGGTTTTTTTGTGTTCATAGGGATATTTAAGTGCTTGAAAACAGAAATATGCACCAGCATGATTTTTGGTAGATTTGCTCCTAATATGAACCGCCGTTAATGTGTTAAGCATAGCATAGCAGAACTTCTTCACGGACTTACAAAAAGGATTTCCATGTTTTGATAAAAACATATGGTTTGAGAAGAAAGATCAGTGACAGCCAGCATCTTGACTGTGCTGAAGATTTTGATAATATGCGCATACGTTATAGTTCAAATCTGAAAATGAAAAAAGAAGAAGAAGAAGAAGAAGAAGAACTTGTTGGAACTGGAACCGACCCTGGAACCTGTGACAGGGTAGGATCCAGGTTCTTGGTTCTGACGGGTAGGTTCCAGGTTCCAAATTTTTTGGAACCTGTACCCGAGGGTAGGTTCCAGGTTTCAGACGGAACCGAACCGGAACCTGGAACCGCTCACCCCTAGTGAGCGAGAGAATGAACGGCGAGAGGAAAAGAAGGAGGTCGCCCCTTTGCCGCACATGCGTGCGGCCGATGCCAACGCCGCTCGCAATTCCGGTTGCCGAGCCGTGTTCTTGACCGCAAGTTTCCCGAGTTCTCGCCATCAACACCGTCGGGTTTGAGGCAAGTGAAAGTCTACTAGCCTATGTATTGCAATGCTGTTATTGTCTGATGTAGTGCAATTAGACTTGGGAAATGTTTGAGTTAGATGTTGAATGCTGAGTTATTGGGTGATTGAAGTAGATTGGGACTAAAGAGTTGAGGAAATGCTTTGGTCTTCTCTATGCATTTTCGATTCTGTTGAACTATGATCGAAAGACCAAGTTGTGGTGGACTTTTGGAAGTGAGATAGTTGTGGTATAGGCGTGGGATCCTACCGAATCCGCACTGTCCAAAATAAGTTGTGTGTAACTCAGCAATTTTGTAGATTTTCTAGGGACGATTCTTGTACGAATTTGATCCCGACTTCTTCATAAAAGTTGTGAGGAATTGTTTAAACTAGGACATATGTTTTTGGTCAGATTTTTTCGAAATCAATATAGTGGCATAAACTTCTTTTAATGCGCAATGCTTTCTGCCGAAGTGTAAATTCTGTTGATGGAAGAAATCTAAGATTGAGTTGTGTGATTTATTGCTCTCTATACATGAATAATTTGGCTTAGTGTTCTTCATGAAATTCTTTCCTTTAGATCTTATTTATAACATACCAAAAATTTAGAATTTTCTGAGTTCGTTTATGGGTTATTCCAAAATTATTACTAAAACTGTGCATTCTGATTTTTGGGTTGTCTTTATTCCGAATTTGCCCATTTTATCCCAAAGGTGAATGCATCTTGGTTTATTATTTGATATGATGGTTTTGGCATTCAACATATTATTCAACACCGATATTTAGATGAAAACTCATGGAACTTCCGATGTCAATGCATTGAAAATGTTTTTGATATTGAGATAATGTGAGAAGATATTGTTGCCGTTAGACCCTCAGGTCAACGATGCCCCGGGAGTCGGGATGCCCATAAGGATCGTAGGGGTCGATGCCTTTGGATTCCTGAGGTCCGCAGAGCCTCAGAGGTACCCTGGGAGTGTCGGGATGCCTGGATCGTATTCCGGAGGGTAGGGATAACCATTTACATGGCGAGCTTCGGAGATTCCTCGTGATGCTAGGTGAGGTGCGAGATGCCTAAGAGGTGTGACGTGACACGCTCTAGATGCCCGGTGATTGAAAACCGGAGGCTTTCGCGACGCCAAGTTGGGTGCAAATGCTCGGAGGGACGCAAACACTGGTCCTCTGGGAGAAAAATCTTTTGAATATTAAAACTGATGGTTCTGCTAAGTGATGCCTGTTTATAGGACAAAATTGTGTGGCATGGTATGGGACGTGTCATAACAGTTTGGTCTTATAATCAGGGCTCGTATAATTGAAATAATGTTTTTTGGTTTTGAAACTGCATTTACTATTACTTTGAAAAGTTCTATTGATTTGATACATACTCATTTCTTTGATTATATGCTTTGTCTATCTTGCATGAAATTAGATAGTGATGGTTCTGCACGATATAGTTTAGTAGATCTTTTACTGCTCGGTGGTTGTACTCACCCTTTTTGGGGACTAACATTTCAGACTAGACAAGATGCCTCTGCTACCCGTACCTCCTTGCACATTTTATGGATTCCCAATCGACCTACAGTGGGAGCAGTCGGAGTACCAGGATCTTAAGATATGAGGATTGATATTTGTACGAGTGAGAGTGATTATGGTGTTTGATGTCGGTCTTCCCACTAGCCCGGTACTCCAGGAGTTTGTAGCCGCGTTTGTCCGCCGGGATGGACGCACGTTGGGCTGCTGCCACCGCCACCAGCGAACGGGCCAAGTGACTAGGTGTGACCATGAGATAAGGACAACAGAGGAAGAAAATTTTTGGACGTCGGCACTGATCGATGGACCTTATGTTTATAGTTGTTAGAAATGTCGGCATCTTTTGAAGTATGGCCGTGTATAGAAAACTATGGCATTTTGATGTATCGACAATCAATTGTCCATCTAGTTTATGTAAATAAAAGTGTTCGGCCTTTACATATAAAAATGTTTAGTTGGTGTGCATTGTTTCTGAATATGGGAAAGGGAGATGTTGGATACGCTTTCGCCATATTCTGCGCAGGGACCAATGGAAAAGATATAGACCCCCAGACCTCATGGACTTACCAAAATTTATGGTATCAGAGTAACAGACTTTCAAGTCAAGAGAAAGATAGTGATTTGTGGCGATCCCTACGGATCGGGGGCCGTCAAGGGGTGCCAGACGGTTCCTAGACCGGGTTCAACGAGAATCGATTCCCAACCCTATTTTTCGGGTGGGCCGGTCCGATTCCCAAGGGACGATGAAAATGGGGTGTTGTACACGCCGCAAGACATTGCGCAGGTAGGGACGATTCCAGAAGATTTTTTCATGTATATTTCTATGGCACTAAGAATCTTCCACGCCCAAGGGACCCGCATTGTAGAAATTCTGTGACCCTATAATCTTATTCTAAGAAGACTTTTGACGTTGACCTTCTAGAGAAGACTCATGTTAATCACTTCACAATACAAGAGGGCTTTATAAGTGGATGCATCCTCCATAGCCAATAAACTCACTCACATACTAAATTGCATAATGAGGAGGTGTTAGATCCTCGGCCTCCTCTATTTTCACCTTTACTTATATTCCTCCCTTCGCTATGCCGTGCCTCTTTGCCGTCCTGACCAACTTGATGCCTTGCTCCTTTTGAAGAATTCCTCCATACTTGATAGGGAGGCATTGAACTCATGCAATGAGGATGACTGTATCACATCTTATCCAAAGACAAACTGATGGAATAAGGGTGTGGATTGTTGCTCGTGGGACAGTGTCACTTGTGACGGTGTCATCGGCAACGTCATCAATCTCGATCTAACTTGCAATTGGCTTCGTGGCACTCCTCAATCCAATAGCTCCCTTCTTCTCATTCATCACCTTAAGTCTCAAACTTTTTGGTAATAACTTTGCTGGCTCACATATTTCGCCTAATATGAGCGCTTTTGCAACATTCACTCATCTAGATCTCTCTAATTCACTATTTTTGGGTTCTATTCCCAATGAAATCTCTCACTTCTCCAAGCTAGTTGAACTTGATTTTCTAACGATTATATTTTCAACACATACTCATTCCCTTCTCTCAGGTTGGAAAATTCGGTAACGATTATATTTTCACAATGCTTATTCAGAATTCAATAGCATTAAGAAAAGTTGTTCTTGGTCAAGTAGACATGTCCATGGTTTCAACAAAGTCCTTTGCAAATTTGCCTTCTTCTTTGACATATTTGAGCATCATTGGTTGTTCCTTAGGGGGGATATTTCAGGACATTGTTTTTCAATTACCAAGCCTTATTACTCATGATATAAGTAAAAATGTTGACATGTCTGGGATTCTTCCTATATCTAATTGGATTAGTCCTCTTGATTCTCTATCTCTCTAGTATACGAGCTTTTTGGGAGAAATTCCCGATTCAATTGGTGCCTTGAAGAGTTTAACAATTTTAAATCCTCGAATGCCCAAATTCCCATCGTCATTGGCAAATCTCAAGTAACTCCAAGTTCTATATATTGCGGGGAATAGCTTTGGTAGGGTTGTAGATTTTGAAATATTTGCAAAGCTTAAAAATCTTTGAGAGTTTTTGGTTTCTCAAGAACTAAATCTAATCTACTATACACTAAAGTATACATTCCCAAAACTTGAAGTGCTGCGGTTGCCTTCTTTCAACTTGACTAAGTTTCCCTATTTCTTGAATTCATTAAAAAGATTAAGATACTTAGACCTCTCTTCAAACAGAATAAGTGGGGAGATCCCAAGGTGATTTTGAGGAGTAAGCCGTAATACATTGGAAACTATGGATCTTTCTCATAACCTTTTGGAGGGAGGCATACAAAAATTGCACTGGAAGAGATTGTCATCTATTCGCCTTAAGATTGATTCATTCCAAGTATCAATTCTGATCCTTCCATCTTCAACTTCTAGGTTTTTTGCCCAGAATAATCGTTTCACTAGTGAGATACCCTCTTCCCTTTGCTAGTTGAGCTCACTTGAACTTGTATATTTGTCTCACAATAATCTCTCTAGCAATATACCGCCATGTTTCGGTAATATAACCAATCTTGAGCGTCTAAACTTGAGGAGTAATAAATTACAAGGACCATTACCATGCTCCCTAGTGAAATGTGTGAACTTATTGATGTTAATTCTTGATCACAGCGAGTTTAAAGATATCTTCCCACATTGGCTGGAAGCATTGTGATCGTATAACCTTAGCTTGCAATCAAACAAATTTCATGGTAGGATCAACCTAACTACCTTTGGACTCTTCTTCCCTACTCTTCAAATTTAATCTATTTCATATAACAATTTCATTGGACGGTGGCCCATAGAGGTTTTCTCAAATACCTCATTGGCTATTATAAAGTTGTCTAACAATAAATTTGGAGGGCCAATAACACTTCCATCTCCCGTCGCATTTTATTACGTTTTTGCAAGCAATAAGATAATAGGAAAAATCCCCTCTTTGACATGCAATTTTGCCAAGCTCAAGATCGCCCATTTGTCCAACAACAGCTTATCAGGTAGCTGGCCTCAAAGCTTGACAGATTTTAGCACTAGTTTGTCAATTTTGAACTTGCAAATTAACTACCTTGAGGGCACAATTCGTCCATTGTTTTCTTTAACAAGTAGCTTCATGACTCTTGACTTGAGTCAAAATCAATTTGAAGGCATATTGCCCTAGTCATTTGTCAAATGTAAAAATATGCAAGTTCTTAATCTTAGTGACAATCAAATAGAGGATACATTCCCATAATGGCTGGGAACACTTTTAGAACTAAAAGTTCTTGTTTTGAGATCCAACAATTTGAAGGATCTTTTGAATATTCCCAGGTAGCACATCTCTTTCCCAAGTTATGCATTTTGGATCTCTCCAACAACAACTTTAGTGGTCCTTTGCCAAGCAACTTCATAAAAAACGTTAAAGCCATGAAGAATGGTAAAAATGGGCAAGATGAATCATTATATATCACATGGTATCTTGGGGAACGGAGTATCCGATTAAGGTCATAGGAAAACTCAATAATTGTGACCATGAAAGGGCAAGAGATTGGGCTAGTGAAGATCCTAACCTTCCTCACAATCATTGACTTGTTGCAACTCTTTCCAAGGGAAGAGCTATGAGGTTATTGGAAATCTTCACTCTCTTGTAGGGCTCAACCTTTCTTATAATCATTTTACAGGTTCCATCCCTCTAACTCTAGGGAACTTAACTAATCTTGGATGTCTTGATCTTTCTTTAAATAAGCTTAGTGGGGGCAATTCCTAGAGAATTGGGAGATTTGGCATTCCTTGGATATTTAAACCTCTCGAAAAGCCAACTCACTGGTCAAATTCCTCAAGATAAGCAATTGGGCGCATTTTCAAGCAACTCATTTAGTGGGAATCCAGGTCTATGTGGAACTCCATTGCCAAAAGCATGCCTTGGCAATGCGCAATTTCCTCCACCATCATCCTCATCAACTTTCAATCATGAAGAGCACGAGACTTGGTTCAAACAAAAAACAATATGGATAGGTTATGCATCGAGAATCATAATTGGGATTTCGTTAGCATGCATTGCATTTGAAACAGAAAGGCCCAAATAGTTCATGCAATGTGTAAGAATGCTGGAGAGAAAAACTATCGAGTGGACGGAGAAGCCAAAAGGTAAGGCCATCAAATTTCATGGACAATGAAATTGTTTGAGGAGTTGTTTTTGTAAACTAGCATTGTAAATTCAATTACTAAAGATGTCACCATTCCAACTTGAAATGTCATTTCCCTTATGAAGGCTTGTTTCTATCGTTTGCCCTTCTTGTTTCTTAGTGCAATTGTATAACAATTGAATTGAGAAGATGAATAATATGATCTGCCGAGCACACGGCTTTAAATAAAGAAGAATTAAAAAAAAACGATTAAAAAAAAAAGAAAAGCAAGTGGCACCAACCTCTTCTGTTATCCTTTCCATCTTCTTGTGTGCATAGCTTTTAATTGTCCGTGAAGAGTTAGAAGTGAAGACTGGGCTTAACTCATTCAGTCAAAGTCATTAATAGATTAATCTGCCGAAGAATTATGTTTAGAAGAATTAGCACTGAAATCTGTGTATAGAATCTACTGTTTTTTCTATTCAAAAAATATATCTTTGGGTGAACCATGCTTAATAGAATGTTTCATTCAATCAACTTAAGACATTTGTATGAGTGGTGGATCACGTCAATTAACAAAGTTATATGAATAGTCGATGGTTAGCAGAATTTATCGATCTCCATAGTTGGTCCTCAAAACAATGATTTTGCAAGAAAATCTTAAGCCATGCTCTTTATGACTGAAAACCAATCACCACGAATTTTCTTCTCATGCCTTAATAGGCCTCTTGCTGAGGCCGGCCCATCAGCAAGTTGGGCCTTCCGGCTAGTTCGCTCTAATGCTTTACTTTGCTCTCTGTCTTCTTTTGCTTCCAGAAATAGTTGGGGGTTAAATTAATAAGTTTTGAGAGAAGATTTGAGTTTTTTTTGCTTCTAGAAACAGTTGGTAATTGAGGGGACGAGTATCAAACATGGAAAACAAAGTGTGTTCAATGAGATAGCATGATCTCTTCCCACTAAAGACAAAAAGAATGACTTACTCCTAAGAAGGGAAAAAAGAGAGCACCGTCGGAAGCGTTAAGACTTTCCTCAGCCTGGCCCTTTGCATGCAAATCTTACAGTCTGGCTATGCTTACTGAGATTAATGCTAAGTTTGTCATACCGTGATTCAAGAATCCTGTACGTGTGTATTCGTACCTATTTACATGGTTCATAAACTAGAGGCAGTATGTGTTGTTATGGTTTGTGCGTCTATGCAAGTGCAGTCAGGGGTTTAAATTGCGATTATGGGGGTCCTCTCCTTGGGGGGAAAAGGATGGATTACGGGCATATGAGCAAGAGCGAAAAGGCCCAATACAGCAAAACAGGAACAAGTATAGGCTTTGTAGCTTGCAGCACACGAAACATTAGCTGCTCCAAGTTTTGCAACTAGTTAGCGTCTATGATGGCTTGGGCTTTGACGACGAATAAGGCGGCAAATGATGACCATAGAGTGTAAGCCAGGGGTTTCCGCAACGAGATCCATGTCCAGGGGACTGGATTCATCTCTAGAGATGGCAAAGATTAGGAGCCAGCATCTGCTACGGCAAGCAGACGGAGAAAATGAGCAAAATAGGCCCTCAAATGAGGCAACAGTTCGAGATGAATCCAAGTTCCTAAGTAGCCAAATCGATCTAAGCCCTTTATTTACCTCCCCGATAAAGTCAATATTCAAAATTCAGTTTTACACCAAGAATTATCATGATAGCATCATCATTACTCATAGAAGATTACAAAGAATGCTTTCTTTGTACTCTGATCTCACTTGTTAGGTTTGCCCTGCATGAATGTGTCTTAGCTGTACGCATCCAAGAGCTCACCTCAGAGGCCCAAAACCATTCGGCCCGGTGACATTGACACATGACCTGCTTTTTGGGCTTGATTTGAAACCATGAGCTGTACAAGCTCTCCTCAGCAGATCTATGAAATGGAACCTAGTCTCTAACAAAGATATTTAGGTAGAAACATCCTTAATTTTATGTTTTATCATATTTACTTAGGACGTATATACGATTGGTTGGTCACATCAATGTGTGAAGTTATGTTCGTAGTCATTCATCGATTTCAATATGGCAACGTTTCTGCTGAACCTTGACCCGCAAAACAGTTAACTTCAGAACCATATTTAACTGTGCTCTTCTTTATGAGTAAAATCAATTACCAAGGTTTTTTTTTTTTTAATGCCTTCTTTCTCCAATAGGCCTCTTGCTGAGCCTGGCCCATCCAGATGTTGGGCCTTCCAGCCAATATGCTTTAAGACCATACCTTGGTAATTTTTTTTTAATGGTGGGATCCTACTTTTTTGTTCTTTTTTCCTTTTTAATTCAGACCGTCTCTTATTTTAATCACGTGTATGGTATCTTAATATGGAAGTAACGTTTGGAATTTCTCTTGCAAATTTGGTTTTGGCTCATATATCTGTGTGCATTTAATCTGATGGAGTAATTCCGATCAGTTTACCTTAATCTTTTAGGTTGGATGTTCATTTAATGTTCTTTACACATGAAAACCTAGGATAATCAAGAGAACCGAAAAATTGACTCCCACATTATTAAAATATTTTAGTAAACGCATTTCGACTTTTTTCAAATCCAAAATCCCTAAAATATTCACACCTTACTAATAATTGACATGTGAATTTACAGATAATGTGCTTATATTTTTTTAGTTAGAACGATATTTTAACTATTGACGTATTCTTTGCTTTTGCCACTGAATTTTTAACAAACAAGTTTTTTATTCAGTGACTAGATGTGAAAATACTATAATGTTTAAGAGAGCAATTAATTTTTCATAATGCGAACTGCGAGTTTATTAGTAATTTAAAAATTATTGATTAAAAATGCTTAGTAAAACGAAAATGAACCGATTTTTTTAGATTTGAGACAATGATGGAGAGAAGATAAGGAAGGCGAGGGATAGCTAGCCCATAAAGCGAAACCACAACTCGAGGAAACAAATCGCGGGAGAAAAAGCCCTGGATCCCTTTTTTTTCCCATGTTGGTATTGATTTATGTATCATTTATTTTTCGATGGAAAAAATTTTCCTTTACACAATTGTACTCGATCTCATGAATTAATTAAGAATATGTGAAGATATTTTGCATAAATCACTCGTGCAACAATATCGATGATATTCTTAAGAAACAAATTTAAATCTTAGATAAGTTCATATCAAGTCAATCAAGCTCAGTCTTCTTGATTACCCATTCGATTTGGATGGAGGAGATAAGGAGTTCGGTCCCTACCTCTGGGATTTGAGGATGGGGTGGGCACACATGTCGAGAGAAAAAAAGGGAGAATGTCACATTGTTGGTGCTTTTACTCGAAAATTAATGTCTTCTATCTACCTATTTTTTTTTTAAGGTTCAAAATTAAATGGAGGGTTTTGTTTTCCGAGCAAAACTAGAGGGACAAAGGGAATTTTACATGCTCTAATGACACATTTTCATCTCGTTTTGATGTCTGTAAAGTAAACCCATTAAAAATTTGCACAATTTGAAAAGTGAAAAGAATGAAATTGAGATAATATAATTAGTTGTGTTGTCATTTAACACACCTCGATGACTTAAGAAAATAGAAATAGTGTACCTTGCCTAAATGAGCTGTACGGAGTCCATAAACCTTTTATTTGTCCCATCAAATCGTTAAATTTATGTCTTTTCTAATGAAATATTTCAGACTCTAAATTTGGTTACTTGAAGCTCTGTGTTCAACGAAGTGGGCAGGAATCCAACATGGAAAAAGATCTTTGGCCGTCGCGAACTATCAATTGATCGAAAACCGTAACTAGATCACGAGCAACAAAATTTTTTCAATACGATCTTTATGTGCAAGCTTTCCACGTCACTCCTGCCACCTTCGATGGACATATCGGCACTGGCGAAAGTAATACTAGTAAGAGCTTAGTGTAATACCCTATTAAAGTCAACGGCATCACGTAGAAAGATGATTTCTTGGATTAAAAGCATCAACACAACCATCGAACACAATGCTTAATCATCGAGCCCCGGTCATGGATAAAGCTAGACGGACATTCATCATGTCTCGAACCTTTAAAATAATTAGGCACCAAACACCTTCCTTGAAAATTTTTATGAAAGAGTGGTCTCAGATCCCGACTTCTCCCCCCTTTGTCGATAATAGGAGACAAAGCAAGTAAAAGATGTACGTTGACAACGAGATAGCCCACTTTACATAAATTCTTGATCTATAAATTGCCCCTATTAACTTAATTGTTTTTTAAGTTGATCCATTGTTTTGGCACCTTTTCTATCACATACGAGGAAAATAGGAAAATGTTAATGTTCAAGTTAATGCCCCGACATACTCTAAGACCTTACTCTATACACATTTAAACAATTTACATAAATCGCGCACCTAGTAGAATGGGCATAGTAGGTCATGTAATTAGGATTTTGATAGGTTTTGAAAGTTATAATTTCATCGTAATTAAGATTTCCTAGTAATCCTATAAAAAGCTTACTGACTTTGTCCTAAGAATTACTAATTATCGATTAAAAACCTCCTCAAGTCTCTTTGCTGGCAAATAAGATTTGGCTTGCAAAAGGAAGCATTCTCATCAGATAATACTTTTTGGCAAGGCATCGGCAAAGTATATTACTTTTAGCTCATTTACAAATACTGATAAAAATTGCAATCAAATAATTCTAAATGGTCAAATTCGTCAATTGTCAAGTAGAGTTGTGAATGTCGTGACATGGCGTGTTGGACACATGGCAAGATATTGCACTCAAGCGTTTCAAGAAGATTTTTTTCATGGAAATTTCTATGGCACTAAGAATTTTCCACACACATGACCAATTTTCCACACGCGACCACCACCATGGAAATTTTGTGTCTCAATAATGTCATTTTAAGAAGACTTTGACTTTAAACTTCTAGAGGAGACCCGTGTTGATCACTTCAAGATACAAAAGGGCTTTATCGTAAGTGGAAGCACCTACCCGGTCAATAAACTCACTTGCATGCTGAATTGCAAAATGGAAAGGCGTCGATTCCTCTGTCTCCTTTGTTTCCACTTGTTCTTTCATTCCTTCCTTCGTTTTCCTTCACCCCTTTGCCATCCTAACCAACGCAATATCTTGCTCCTTTTTAAAAATTCCTTCATGCTTGATAGCATGGCGTCGGACTCTTGCAATGAGAATGGCCATGTCGTGTCTTATCCAAAGACAAACATCTTTTCCATTGCTTACGAGGAAAATGTGTAGAATCTTATGTTTACGCAACCAAAAAATAAATGTTCAATTTAGTGCCCTGAGATTCTCTGAGACCTTTTATTACATGTTAAAAACAATTTAGAATAATCCAACTGCCTAATATAACAAGCACGTTAAGGGTGGGTTTGGTTCGACTTTAGAAATGGATTTTAGATGCAATGCAAATGCTGAAAGCCGAAGTCCTTTGGAAAATACAAATTGCGTTTGGTAAAAACTCATTTGCATAACAATTTTCAGTGTAATAGTATTTGGTAAACAAAAAAATTCTCAAAGAGTTTGAATGTAATTTTTTTTATTATGAAGAAATCAAGCCTTTCGCCGGCTCGAACGAAAGGTTTTGGTCATATTTTAATGGCACTTTTTAGCCGAATATGATGTGTGTAAAGTAAACCCATCAAAAATTTACACGATTTGAAAAGAGAAAAGAGTGGAATCAAGATTATGGTCGATGTCCTATACAGACCATGTAAAGCTCTTGGACCTTTATTTTGTCTTATCAGGTCATTAATTTATATGGGTTTTCTCAATGTATCTTTCCGACTCTAAATTTGGTTAATTGGAGCTTGTGCATTCAATGAAGGAGAGAATATTGAAATATTCTAACACTCTCCATCACACTTAATCTGGTTTTTTTGTCTAGTACTAAGTACTGAGATATTTCATTGGAGAAGCAATAAATGGGAAAATTACCAAAAAAGTCCTAAATCTATTGCAATTGTGCCAATTCAGTCATAAACTTATTTTTTTGACCAATTGAGTCCTAAACCTTTTACAATTATTCCCGATTAGTCCATCCGGCCAAAATTGGCCGGCCGGCGCTAATGTGGTAGCCAGCCGACATTAGCGAACCTTTTCTAATAATATTTTATTTTTTAAAATTTATTTATTATTTTTTTTTCCTTTTTCCTCCTTTTTTTTTTGCCCCTCCTTCCTCTTCCTCCCTCCTCCCTCCTCCTTCCTTTGGCTCTGGCGACTAGCCAGCCTGGCCGATTGCCGAACTGAGGCGATCTAATGGGGCAAGCCCCCACCGGATCTGGCGAGGGCTTGCCTCGCTCGGCGACCGCGAGGCGAGCCCTCACCAAATTTGGCGGGGACTCACTGCTCGCTCCGCCAAGCTGGGTGACGACGTCAACGAAGTGCTCGTGGAGATCGGTCATCCAGCGGAGTCACGGCTTGGGATCGGAGGTCAGCATGAGGCACGGGTCCCCCTAGTGCTCAAGCCCGTCGCCGCCGCTGCCGCCGCTAAAGTCGTCGGGGCTGATGAGCCCCTCGTGGGGCTAGATCATCCTCGGGAACATCAACCCCCCCCCCCCCAAAACCCTAAGCAAAAAAGCCAACCCACCCACTGCTGTCGGACCAGACCGCCTCGCCGGCAAAATTGCCCTCGGAAAAAGCTCTAACCGCTAGCGAGGGGGGCTCATCGAAATCATGCCGGATCTGGCGAGGCCTCGCCTCATGGTTGCCGGGCGAGGCAAGCCCTCGCTAGGTCCGGCGAGGGGGGCTCGCCGTCGCGTCTGGCGAGGGCTCGCGTCAGTCCGGCGATCGGCTAGCCTGACCGATCGCCGGAGCCAAAGGAAAGAGGAGGGAGAAGGAAAAAAAATAAGAGGAAAAAGGAAAAAAAAATTAAAAATGCTTGTCGGTGTTGGCCAGCTGCCACGTCAGCACCGGCAGGCCAATTTTGGTCGGATGGACTGATCGTGAATAATTGTAAAAGGTTTATGACTCAATTGGTTAAAAAAATAAGTTTAGGACTGAATTGGAACAATTGCAATAAGTTTAGGACTTTTTTGGTAATTTTCCAAGCAAAAAATAGATGCCTAAAAAATTTGAACTCAAAAGTTCTTACTCTGATACTATATTAGATTTCATGGTATTACTGTCAACTATTATAAAAGTTTAGACTGGTAGACAAATACATAGTATAATATTTAAATATTGTAACAGTAATGAAGATTCCTAGTAATCTCATAAAAAGCTTACTAGCTTTGTCATAAGAAACGCCTGATTGTTGATGGCTCACTAAGTCTCTTTATTGGCAAATGAGATTTGACTAGCAAAATGGAGCACTTGGCATCGGGTAGATACTTTGTCGTGAGGCATCGACAAAGCGTAATCTTTTTAGCTCATTTACAAATATCGATAGAAATGCAATTAAAGAATGTACGATTGTCATATTCGTCAATTGTAAAATAGAGTCATGAGTGCCGTGATGAAGGGGTGTTTTGCACGTGATTAGGCATAGCGTGCATGATACGTTCCAAGAAAATTTTTTCATGGAAATATTTATGGCACTAAGAATTTTCCACGCCTAAGTGACCCCACCACAGTAATTTTGTGTCCCACTAATGTCATTTAAAATGACTTTGAGTTTGACCTTCTACAGATGATCCGTGTTGACCACTTCATTATAGGGACCGATCGTATTTTGCACGTTCTAAAAGCACTTTTTTAGCCTGTTTTAATGCGAATAAAGTAAATCCATTAGAAATTTACACAATCGGAAAAGTGAAATTAAGATAACATGTATTGTCAAGTAGTGTATCTAGATAATCCAGAAAATAAAAATAAAATGTAGGGAGTTTGGTCCCTACCTCTTTTGTTTGAGGGTGGGGTCGGCATCACATGGGGAAAAAAAGGGAGAACGTCGCTTGGTACTTTCACTCGAAAATCAATCTTCTCTCTACTTTTTTTAAAGTTCAAAAGTAGATGGAGGATTTTGTTTTTAAGGCAAAACTAGAGAGACCAATAGTATTTTATATGTTATAATGACACTTTTTCAGCCCGTTTTGATGCTTGTAAAATAAACCCATTAGATTTTTTTTTTTTTTTTTTTTTTTTTTTGGTAAGAACCCATTAGAAATTTGCATGATTTGAAAAGTGAAAAGAGTGGAACTAAGATTTTGTAATTCGATGCGTTGTGAAGTATTGCACCTCGATGACCTCAAGAAAAAAAAGAACAGAAATAGTGTGCCTTGCCTATAAGGGCCATGCAAAGCCGTTGGACCTTCAATTTGTCTAATCAGGTCATTAATTTATTTGCCTTTTCTAATCAAATGTTTCCAACTCTAAATTTAGTTATTTGGGGCTCCTGGTTCAACGAAGTGGGCAAGAATCCGACATGAAAAAGATCTTTTGCCATCGGACCTATCAATTAATCAAAGATCGCAATCAGACCACAAGCAACAAATTTTTTCAATACAACCGTTAACCCTAAGCCTTCCACGTCAGACTCTTGCCAACTTCAATGGACAAATCAGCTCCGGTGAAATTAATACTTGTGAGAACTTCTCACACAAAGACGATGGTTACTGCATTGTCTTCTTTTAGCGTGAAATTAGAGTATTGAGTATATTTTCCATATTAAAGTCAACAATATCACGTGGAATGATTATTTCTTGGTCTAAAACTATCGTCAAAGCGAAATGATCGAACGCAGAGCTTACTTATAGGGTCCCGGTCATGGATAAAGCTAGACGATAGTTGTATTTGTAGTTGAAGTCTCTTAAAATGATATTTTGGATAGACTGTCTTTAAATTTAAGTTTCATTAAATTAACTTACGACATATGTACGATTGGCCGGTCGCATCAATGTGCAAAGTTATATTTGTAGTTGAAGGTGAGCACAATTCATCGATGTCAATAGAACTTTCACAACATACGGATTATTGACACGTGGATTTATATATAATCTGTTAATATTTTTTTAAGTTAGAACAATATTTTAACTTTTGACATTTTTACTTTCTCTGTTAAATTTTAAATGGACTAACCAGTTATTAAGGGTGCGCATGACAAAATTTCTAGAATAGAAATCAATTTATGATCAGAAATTGATTTCTCAATTTATATTCCATGACGAGTTTCTGAGCAAAGAAATACGTTTGATAACAATTTAAAATTTCTATTTTTGAAATAAAAATTCGTTTGATAATAAAATAAAATTTCTATTTCTAGGAGTGGCGACGCCCGACATCCGGTGGTCAGAGTCTGACGTCTGGCGACTTGCATGCGACAACCGACGGCGGGCGACTAGACTCCGAAGTCCAGAGTCTGACGTGCAGCGTTTGCGATCGGCATCCTGCAACCAGCATCTGGCTGCCGGCGACAGGTGGTTAGCAGCCGGAGTCTGGCGGCGGGCAACGGGCGGCCGACATGCGGCAGCCGGTGGCGAGCAGCGAGTGGTCAACGGCGAACATCTGATGGTCGATGGTGAGCCTCCGGCGTCCAACGGTTAGCAATGAGTGGCCAACTACTAGCGAGCATCCAACGTCCAACAGTCGGCGATCGACAACGGGCAGCTAGAGCCTGGTGGCCGGTGAGCAGTTGGCGGCTGAGGCCAGTGGTGGGCAACGAGAGTCCGACGTCCCATAGGTGACGGGTGGGCGACGGGAGGTAACGAGAGTGAACGATGAAGAAAGTTTTGATTTTCCATTTCTATTCTAGAAATAGAAAAGCTAAAAATTTTAGATTTTGATTTCTGCTCCAAATCTATTTCTGGAATAGAAATCTATTCTTGAAATAAAAAAGTGAAATTGCATTACCAAACGGATTTATATTCCAAACCTGTTTTGAGGAATAGAAAAACAGAGAAATAGAGAAATGGAAAAGTTGTCATGCGTGCCCTAAGTAACTAGATGCGAAAATACAGTAATATTTAAGAGAGCGACTAATTTTTCGTAATGGGCATCGCGAGTTTATCAGTATTTTAAAAATTATTGATTAAAAATGCGTAATAAAACGAAAATGAACCGATTTTTTAAGACCAGAGACCACGATGGAGGGAGGATAAGGAAGGCGAGGGCGCTGCTGGGCCAATCAGAGGAACAGCTGGTGCTCAAAGTAAAACAACCATTCGAGGCAACAAATCACGGCAGATATGCACTGGATCCCTTCTTTTTCCCATATTGGAATTGATTTATTTATCATTTATTTTCCAATCTCGTGAATTATTTAGGAATATGTGAAGATAGTTAGCTTACTCTACATATTTCACTTGTCCAACGAGATCAATGATATTTTTATGAGATGGATTTGAATCTGAGATAAGTTCATATCAGGTTGATTAAGCTTGGCTTTGTTGGTTACGCGTTCGGTTTGGACAGAGCCCTCTAAGGTTTGAGGGTGGGGCCGGCCCGTACAACAAAAAATAAAAACAAAAACAAAAGAAGAATGTCAGCGTTGGTGCCTTTATTCGAAAATTATTATTTTCCCTCTACTTTTGAAAGGTTTGTAAGTAGAAGGAGGGTTGTTTTTGGAGTAAAAATAGAGGGATCGATAGTTTTTTACACGTTCTATTGGCACTTTGTTAGCTCGATCTGATGGTGTAAAGTAAATCCATTAGAAATTTATGCAATTTGAAAAGTGAAAAGAGCGGAATTGAGATAATGTAATTCGATGTGTTGTCAAGTAGTGCATCTCAATCATCCAAAAAATAAAAAATAAAAATTGTGTGCCGTGCTTATAAGGGCCATGCAAAGCCCTTGGACCTTTAAATTGTCTAATTAGGTCATTAAATTTAGGGTTTATACCAAGAAAAATCCTAAACTAGTACATATGTGATAAATTTATCATAAATTAATTTTTTTACTACTAAAAATCCCAATCCGGTACACTTTTAACAAATTTATCCCAAACTAGTATATTTGTAACAAATTGGTTAGTTTCCCTTAAATTATACTATCAAATTGCTCAGTTGAATGACATGTGACAATTGACTGATATACCAATTAAAGATTTTGCTCTTCGTTTGTCATAGTTGTACCAATTTTGTGTTTTTTGTCATATTAATCCAATTTAACGAAATGTGTATTTTTCAAAAATATACTAGTTTGAGATTTTTGGAAGTCAAAAATTAGTTTGAGGTAAATTTGTCGCAAGTGTACCGGTTTAAGGTTTTTTGTGGTCATTTGGGATAAATTTGTGACAGGTGTAACACTTTCAGATTTTTCATGATATTAACCCTTAAATTTATATAACTTTCTAAGAAATGTTTTCAACTCTAAATTTGATTAACGAGAGCTCATTTCTTTATCGAAGTGGGCAAGAGTCCGACATGAAAAGTATCTTTTGATGTCGTGAGCTATGCGAACATAGTTTGCGGGCAATCATCATGTCTCCGGCCTTTAAAATGAGTAAAGATCATGGCTATTTCCAAGTCAACGGGGGTTGGAGAATATCAGAAAATCCCTGAATCATGAATGACAACTAAATGAACACCAAACAACTTGCCCGCAAATTTTTATCAAAGAGAGCTCTCAGATCCAAGCTTCTTCCCATTTTATCATTTATAACAAATAAAAGATGTACTTCGATAACGAGATGGACCAATTTACATAAATTACCGACCTACAAAATACGACCCATTCGCTTAATCGTTCTTTGAGTCGATCCATTGTTTTGGCACCGTTTTCATCATATGCGAGGAAAATATGCTGAATTTTGTCTTAATTTAATCAGTACATAAATGTTCAATTTAGTGCCCAACAGAATCTAAAACCTTATTATATATACATTAAGAGCAATTTACGGTAAACCAGACACCTACTATAAAGGCATATTGGGTCATGTGAGTAACTAACCATGTGAAGACGTAAAAATATTTCGACGTTTAAAACAATCAAATTCGTCAATTGTCAAGTAGAGATGTGAATGCCATGACATTGGTTGTTATACGCGTGGCATGATATTGAGCGCGCAAGACGTTTCAAGAAGATTTTTCCATGGAAATTTCTACAGCACCAAGAAATTTCCACACGCAAGAGATCACCACCATAGAAATTTTGTTCTCAATAATGCCATCTTAAGAAGACCTTGACTTTGACTTTATAAAGAAGACTCGTGTTGATCACTTCACAATATCAGAGGCCTTTATAAGTGGAAGCACCCTCCTCTACCAATAAACTCACACGCATGCTAAATTACAAAATGGGGTGGCATATGATCTTCCGCCTCCTCTGTTTCCACTTTTTCTTGCATTCTACCCTTCGCTTTGCTTCGCCCCTTTGCCTTCCTAACCAACACGATGCCTTGCTCCATTTTAAGAATTCCTTCATGCTTGATAGCAAGGCATCGTACTATTGTGATGGGTTCCGATCTTATCCAAAGACAAACTCATGGAACAAGACTATGGATTGCTGCTCGTGGGACGGTGTCACTTGTGATGATGTCACTGGTAACATCATCGGTCTCGATCTTACTTGCAGTTGGCTTCATGGAAGTCTCCAATCCAATAGCTCCCTCTTTCTCCTTCGCCATCTTCGGACCCTCAACCTTGGCGGTAATAACTTTGCTGGCTCACATATTTTGCCTAATCTGAGTGTATTTGCAAATTTGACTCATCTAAATCTCTCTTATTCACACTTTTTTGGTATCGTTCCCAGTGAAGTCTCTCGCCTCTCCAAGCTAGTGTCGCTTGATCTCTCTAACAATTTTATTTTTGACGGACACTGGTTGTATTATCTCAGATTGGAAAATTCAATTTTCACAATGCTTGTTCATAATTTAACAACACTGAGGAAGCTTGTTCTTGATGAAGTAAACATGTCCATGGTTTCACCAAAGTCCTTTGCAAATTTGTCTTCTTCTTTGACATATCTAAGCATTTGTTCTTGTTCCTTAGGGGGGATATTTTTGGACACTGTTTTTCGATTACCGAGCCTCACTACTCTTGATATAAGTGATAATTATGACTTGTCTGGGATTCTTCCCAAATCCAATTGGACTAGTCCTCTTGAGTCCTTGTCTCTCAAGTCTACAAACTTTTCGGGAGAAATACCCGATTCAATTGGTAGCATGAAGAATTTAACTACTTTAGATCTTAGCTATTGTGAATTCACAGGACACATCCCTTCATCAATGTGGAATCTCAATCAACTCCAAGTTTTGTCCATTGCCGGGAATAGCTTTAGCGGGGTTGTAGAGTTTGAAAAATTTACAAAGCTTAAAAATCTCCAAAGCCTTACTGTTGCTCAAGAACTAAATCTAATCTACGATACACTCAAGTATACATTCTTGAAGCTTGAAACATTGATTATGTACTCTTGCAACTTGACCAAGTTTCCTTATTTCTTGAATTCGTTGAAAAGATTAAGATCCTTAGACCTCTCTTCAAATAGGATTAGTGGGGAGATCCCAATGTGGTTTTGGGGAATAAGCTGTGATACATTGGAAATGTTAGATCTTTCTAGTAACCTTCTGGAGGGAGGTATACAACAGTTGCGCTGGAAGAACTTGCAGTATATTAGCATTGAGAACAATTCATTCCGTGGACCACTCCCCATTCCTCCACCTTCTACTTATTCCTTTATTGCCTTCGACAATGGTTTCACTGGTGAGATCCCCTCATTGATTTGCCAATCTAGTTCCCTCCAACAGTTAGAATTATCTAACAATAATCTCTCTGGGAATATGCCATCATGTTTTGGTAATATAACCAATCTCGAGATTCTAGACTTGAGCAATAATAAATTACGAGGACCATTACCGCGCTCTTTAGTCAAATGCGTGAACTTATCAACGCTAGTTCTCGAATACAACAAGTTCACCGATATCTTCCCACATTGGCTGGAAGCACCGCAACTGTATGATCTTGATTTGCAATCAAACAAATTTTATGGTAGGATCAACCTCACTACCTTTGGACTCTCCTTCCCTGCTCTTCAAAGTTTATCTATTTCGAACAACAATTTCATTGGACAGTGGCCCATAGAGTTTTTCCCAAACACCTCATTAGATGTTATAGATTTGTCCAACAACAAGTTTGGAGGGCCAATTCCGCTTCCATCGCCTGTTACATCTTATTATTCCATTGCGAATAATAAGATAACAGGAAAGATCCCCTCTTTGATATGCAATGCCATGCATCTCATGATCATTAACTTGTCCAACAACAGCTTAACGGGTAACTTGCCTCGGTGCTTAACAAATTTTAGCACTGATCTATCAATTATAAACTTGCGAATGAATCACCTCGAAGGCACAATTCCTCAATTTTTTTCTTCGAGAAGTCGCTTGATGACTCTTGACTTGAGTCGAAATGAGTTTGAAGGCACATTGCCCCAATCACTTGTCAAATGTAGATATCTAGAAGTTCTAGATCTCAGTCACAATCGGATAGAGGATACATTTCCAAGATGGTTAGGAACACTCCCAGAGCTAAAAGTCCTTGTTTTAAGGTCCAACAATTTGAAGGGTCTTTTGGATATTCCCAAGGGAGTTCACCTCTTTCCCAAGTTACATATTTTGGACCTCTCCAACAACAACTTTAGTGGTCCTTTGCCAGCCAACTTGATGATGAACCTTAAAGGCATGATGAATGTTGAAAATGTGCAAGACGCACCATTGTATATGACACGGTATTTGATAGGGGGGACATACGAAAATTCGGTGGCTGTGATGATGAAAGGGCTAGAGGTTGAGCTAGTGAGGATCTTGACCTTCCTCACAATTATTGACTTGTCGTGCAACTCTTTCCGAGGGAATATCCCCGAAGTTATTGGACATCTTCACTCTCTTGTGGGACTCAACCTTTCTCATAACCATCTTACAGGTTCCATACCATCGACTCTAAAGAACTTGATTAATCTTGACTGGCTTGATCTTTCTTCAAATAATTTTAGTGGGTTGATTCCTCGAAAATTGGGAGATTTGGTATCTCTTGGGTACTTAAACCTCTCAAAGAACCAACTCACCGGTCGAATTCCACAAGACAAGCAATTGAGCACATTTTCAAGAGACTCGTTTGATGGGAATCCGGGCTTATGTGGAACTCCATTGCCAAAAGCATGCCCTAACAATGCTCAACCTTTTCCTCCTGCACCATCATCCTTATCAACTTTCGACCGCGAAGGGCATGAGAGTTGGTTGAAACAAAAAACATTGTGGATTGGCTATGCATCAGGAATTGTAATTGGGATTTCGATAGCATACATTGCATTTGAAACAGGAAGGCCCAAATGGCTCATACAAGGTGTAAGAATACTAGAGAGTAGAGCAACTGAGTGGATAAAGAAGACAAAGCGAAAGGCCATCAAATTTCATGGACAATGAAAGTGTTTGAGGAATCTATCTTTGTAAACTAGCAATGTAAATTTAGTTAATAGAGATGTCACCGGGACAGCTTGAAATGTCATTTCCTTTATGAAGGCTTGTTTCTAATGTACTTTCTCCATGTTTCTTGGTGCAATTTTGTATCGGCTGAATTAAGAAGATGAATAATATGATTTGTCGAGCATGCAGCTTTAAATAACGAAGAAGTAAAATACAAAAGAAGAAAATGAACCAAATGCCATTAATCTTTAAAGATATCTTTTCCGTATTCCCATGTGGATAACTTTATATGTCCATGAAGAATTGGAAGTGAAGACTACCTTTCACTCATTCAATCAAAGTCAGTTAATTAATTAATATGCCAAAGAATTATGTCTTGAAGGATTAACCCTGAAATCTGTGCACAAGATCAACTATTTTTTCTATTCAAAGCATAAATCTTTGGGTGGAACATACTTAATGTTATGTTTCATTAAATCAACTTGGGACAATTGTACAAGTGATGGGTCTCGTCAATATAAGAAGTTATATGAATAGTCAAAGGTTAGCAAAATTCATTGATCTCCATAGTGTGGGCTTATGCTAAACTGTGGTCTTCAAAACAATAAACTTTTAGAAACATGTTTGGCCATGCTCTTTATGAGTGAAAACCAATTACCATGAATTTTCTTTCATGTCATGCCTTCTTTGAACATAGGCCTCTTGCTGAGCCTGGTCCATGCACAAGTCGGGCCTTCCAGCCAATTCGCTCTAAGGCATTACTTAGCTCTGGGCGTTTTTTTTTTTTTTTTTTTTTTAATTTTATCTTATGTTAGGACCATTTTTTAAAAAATTTGTAAAGTCTCTTATTTTGCTCACATCTTTTGTCTTACTATATAGTATCTTAGTATATAAGCAGTGTTGGAAATTCTCTTGCAAATTTTGTTTCCGGCTAGTACCCTTGACGTGCGCTAGATCTGATGGAATGATTTGTGATCAGCTTAACTAATTCTTTGAGGTCAAATGTTTACATAATGATTTTTGCCCACAAAAATTTAAGATAACCAGGAGAACCGGAATTATAATTTACAGCAACCGCACAAGAACTTTCAATGCGATTCAAAAATACTGTAATGTTTAACGGACAGATTAATTTTTACGATGAGAACCGCAAGCGTATTAATAATTTTAAAATTTGTTTATTAAATTTTCTCAAATAAATATAAATAAATACAAACCGCTTTATGTAGTGATGGGAGACAGATACAATGATGGAGGGGATAAGGAAGGGGAAGGGAGGGTGACAGGGAGGAACAGCTGGCCTCCTTAAAGGCAAAAAACCCACCACCACTCAATGCGACAAATCATGGCCTAATTGCACTGGTGTGGATCCTCCCTCCTCTTTCCCCTTTTTTCCATATTGGAAAATCATTTCTCTTTATCTTTTTAATTTTTGGAAAAACAAAATGGAAAAGGATTAAATAATTAAAAAATCTAACCGACCCGAACCTCCCCAACGCTGTTGCGTGCTTTGTACACCTTATCGTCCCGAGAGAGAGAGAGAGACGGAGGGGGCGATTATGTGGCTGCGATTCCCGGAGATGGCGTAGGAGGTCCGTGAATTCGTGGGGGATTTGTTAGGACTTTTCCAGTACGCCGCGATGCTCAAGAGAGAAACTGGGTATTTTCGACCTACCTACCCTCGTCGCCATAGCCAAGTCATAATGGCTTTTATCTCTGTTTTGATTTGGTGAATATGTGGGCTGGATTTGGTGATGCTGGGACGATGATGAGGATGGGCACGTCATGTCCCTTTTTCGTCCAGATCTCGCTCCATTTGCAATGCATTCTCTCTTACACTGCCACCATCACTGTTTGTCTCATTAATTTACTAAAAATATGTTGAGATATATAGCTTTGCTTTGCATAATTTACTTTTGTGTAATGAGATTGATGATGCCTTTATGAAAAAGATTTTCCATAGCAAAAGTGGATCTAAGATGAGTTCCTATGGCTTAAGTTTCGCCTAATTAGCTAGCATCCCATTTGGATGGGGGAGGTGTAGTGATCGATCCCTACCTCTCAGGCTTGAAGAGTAGGGCTAGCCAGCAAAAACTAGCATTGGTGGGAAAAATAAGAAAAAGAAATGGATAATGTCTCAATTGGTCATTATTATTTACTCAAAAATCAAATTCATTCTCCTACTGTTTTCTTTTCTTCTTTTCACAAGACGTTGCTCTACTTTTTAAAAACCATCGAGCATTCCTTGGGTTATGCTTTTTGTCATGACCTCAACTCAATCTCTAGGGTCTTGAGTGGCAAGGGTTATTTTTGTGACGTTCCAGACTCTTCGCCATCCCATGACTATGTATAACCAGTACTCAAGCAAATTCTTTTAGCGTCGTCCTGACTCGACCAAGCCCTCCCGACTCGACCGGGGCTTCCAGCTTCTTACTGGGCTTCCTAACTCAATCACGTCATCTCAGCTTGACCAAGGCTTCTTCGAGCTAGCTTCCTGAGGCTTTCGTGTTTAAGATCCAAGCATCTCGGCTCAACCAAGGCATCCCGTTCAATGAACGAGGCATCGCCGCCAATGGTGTATGGTGACGGGCGCTTTTTCTTCTTTAAATGCATGCATGTATGCATCATACAAGCCGATTCTTATCTTTTCTCTTAGCCGACACATGCATGGCTCGAAGGTGTGCTCATATATACGTGTGTGTCATGAATTCTTGTACTACACTAATAAACATGTCGGGAACTACTCTTGATTCGTGACTTGAACCGATCACTTAGCGCCAATCCCCGCACTGAACAAGGGTCGGAAACGGCACGCCTCAATGTCGATCCAAGACCCTGAGGCTTGAGTACACCTCGCTCTTGTGAAGATCCTAAACTTGAAGAACCTTGGCCTTGACCCAGTGTGGACGTACTTCATGCGTTGAATGACCCTTGGTTCGTGGCTTGATTCAAACGTCAAGTACAAAGTCCCCACACCGATCAAGACATATAATCAGCACGCTTTAGTGCCTATCAAGACCTCATGAGCTTGGGTGATCCCCATACTGATCAAGACTTAGAACCGGCACGCCTTAATGTTGATCTAAGACCTTGCGGCCTTGGGCAATCCTTGCACCGAGCAAGACTTGGAACCAACATGGTTTGATGCTGATCTAAGGCCTCGTGGCCTTGGGCGACCTTGCCTCACATTGAACTCAACCCAGGCGAACGTTGGCATCATTCCGGGAGCGAACAACTCAAGCATACATCCAAGCACAAACATGGGCAAACAATACAAAGTATCCAACATTTTACCCATGGCTTGAATGGGCGAGCACCTAACTAGACTCAACGATGGAGTCTGCCCCCCTAGAGGAGAAATAGGAATCTTACTTACCTAGATGAATCTCGAGAACTAGCTTGAATGACTTGATGAGGGGCGATGGTGCGAGGTCAAGAGAGAGGAATGGAAGGGGAGAATAGGCAAGAGTGGCAAGAGGGCTTAAAGTGATGGAAATGAATGGGAGCCCCTCCTATTTATAAGCACCAAGCTCATCATTACTCATCCAAGTGGCCCAATCACAGTTCTTTAAGTGGCACAGCTATGCCATCAAGGTGGCAAGCCTAGTTTGCAAAGTGGCACACCTAGTGTCCTAGGAAAACAATTGTCATCTTCTTATTGGACCACATACTTCATGCCATCATGACCTAACCTACTTATTTTGCAAGGAGAATCTTATGGTAATGATGACCATATCTTTAATGGACACCTAAGCCAATGAGTCATCAACATAATTTCCAAGGTAAATCTTTTGGCCATCATTACAAAATCTTCGAGTGGACACCTAGGCTTATGAGGTGGAGATCTAATGGCCTAACGTAATCATTTGAAGGCTTGTTTGTCTCCTTTTTATTGGGCTACATGAGTACTTAACTCATTATTAAGAGACAATTCATCATGGATAGGCAACACCCTAAAAAAATGAGCTAGTATCATGGCCATAGACTAGTCATAATGTGCCCCCAGGTGTCTCATTTTCATCGAGACATTTGGCCTAAATTCTTTGCTCAATTCCCAAGGTGAATCCTTGGTAATTATGGCCATATCTAGAAAAATCTAGGTGGAATGGTGAGTCACCCTCCTTCTTGAAGAAGCTAGGGTGTTCTAAAGAGTTCTAATTTGTCCATATTCTAGTAAAATGGCACTCATGGTAAATAAGCCATCGGAAGTGTAACCGGGACCAAGCAAGAGCTTTTTATGTACATCCCCTAACGACCATTCTGACACACTCGAGGTTCGTGGCAAGCCACCCTCAATGTGGTTGTTGTATGCAGAGTTTACCTTCTTGGCTAGATTGGTGGCTTAAGGCACGAATTCAATGACCGGCCTTTTAATCGGTTATGGCTGAGCGAATCGGATCCTGGATCAGCCGTAGGCCATATCTAGGCCGACTCCAGATTATCATGTGGCCGTTCAAGATCGGTTAGATTCGTACTTGACACACGGTCATACAGAGTCAAACCATGCTTGTCTATGACCAACGCATGACCAAGCGAAATCACCAACTACCAGAACATGGCCGTTTGGACCGATTCATGATTGTCGATTGATTTGTGGTGGTTGTGACCATCTTTCAATCAACCCTAACGGTCGGGTAGTCATCTATTGACCGAACCGCTTGGGTCCATGATCGTGGTCATAGGATTGGTTCATAACCGTTCCTTTGATCAATCCATAATCAGCATATGGCCGGATCTTGAAACGATCCATGGCTTATCCTTGTCATTGGCACACTTAATTCATAGCCATTTCTCATAGGTCTAAAATTGGGATGTCACACTTTTTCCTTTGAAGGTCGATTTTTGCTGAGATAGACTATTGACACGGACATAGTTCTATGCATGTCGTGTTATGACTGCACACTGTAGCACCACGTTGGCACCATATCCAACAATATAAATAAAAAAATACAAATTGAGAGAGAGATGGGAGTCCATTGCGAAGTCCACGGTTGCCAACTCAAGCTCTAAGCTTGTGGCTATTAGAGCCATTCATGCTCAAGCTTGCGCATGCCATGGCCACTCAAGCTCATGGCCATGGCTGCTTGATATGAGCTAACGGCAGCCATGGTAACTTGAACTTTAAGCTTGATGCGGTCAGGTTTGCAAGATCTTTTCGAGTCACAAAATTTGAGGAATGGCCACTCGAGTTTCGAGCTCGTGGCCATGGCCACTTAATTGGCGGTCGTGAGGGGTTACAAATCATAATTTTTGTTGTTGCTGTGGTTGGTAAATCTTGTGATTTTTTGGTTTAGTAGGATTTAAGGAAGAAGAAGAAAAACAATACGTAGTGGAGAGAGACAGATAGACATTCAGAAAAAATAAAAGAAAACCACATCAGCAAATAAAAGGAAACCAAAATCCATGCTAAGAAAGAGTTAATGGCATTAAGATCACATCGGTAAGTTCCATACAAGAAAAAGAAAACCTGCTCTAATGCATGAAGGTAAACGCATCAAAGATTTATGCAATTTGAATTGAGCAAAGATTGCAACTAGACAGCAAGTAACGGAATATTTCATTACAGTCAACAGTCCCAAGCTTCCCACATTAGATTTCAAGTGAAATTAATACTCATAAGAACTTCACACACAAAGATGATGATTGCGGGCAATTTCTTTCTCCTAGCATGAAATTAGAGCATTCGATGTATTTCCCCTAATGAAATCAAATAGCATCACGTACAAGGATTATTTCTTGGTCCAAAAACATCACCAAAGCAAAAACCATCGAACACAATGCTTAATCATCCAGGTCCCGGTCATGGATAAAAGCTACACGAGCAATCATCGTGTCTGCAGCCCTTAAAATGATTAAGGATCACGCCTGATCCTCCAAACTCAACAAAGGGGTCACGGAATAATATCGTGAAGTCCCCAAATCATGACCGACAACAAAAATCGGGACCAAATGACTTCCCTGCAATTTTTTATCGTAGAGAGCTCTCGGATCCGAGCTTCTTCCCATTTTATCATCCAAAAAAAAGAAAGTAAAACAAATAAAAGACGTACTTCGGTAACGAGATATACCAATTTACATAAATTCCCAATCTACGAAGTATGCCCCATTCGCATAATTGTTCTTTGAGTCGATCCATTGTTTTGGCACCTTTTCCATCACTTATTAGGAAAATATGCCAAATTTTGTGTTAACATAATCGATACGTAACTGTTCAATTAGGTGGCCCCCACACCCTCTAAGATCTTATTATATACACATTTCAACAATTTACAAGAATTCGAATGCCTAGTATAATTGGCATATTAGATCATGTAAGTAACTAATCATGTGAAGACTTAAAAGATTACAACAGGTTTTGAAAGTTATAATTTCATTGTAATGAAGATTTCCTTCGTAATCCTGTAAAAAGTTTACTGACTTTTTAGAGATGGAGCACTATCATCAGGTAATACTTTCTCGACAAAGCATATTATTTTTAGCTCATTTACAAACACCGACAAAAACTGCAATTAAAGAATTTAAAATAGTCAAATTTGTCAAGTGAGTGCCGTGACATTGAGTGTCGTACACATGCCAAGATATCGCCTGCACAAGAATTTTCAAGAAGCCATTGCACTAAAATTTTCCACACATAGGAGATCACCGCCATGGAAATTTTGTGTCCCAATAATGCCATTTTAAGAAGACTTTGACCTTGGCCTTATAGAGAAGACTCGTGTTGATTACTTCACGATACAAAAGGGGCTTTATCATAAGTGGAAATGCTAAATTGCAAAAGGTAAATGTTTGATTTAGTGTCCTATAAATGCTGAAGGCCAAAAGATTTTGGGAAATATAAATTGCGTTTGGTAAAAACTCATTTGCAAAATAACTTTGGGTGAAGTAGTATTTAGTAAAAAAATTTCACAAAGAGTTTTGATTGTAATTTTTCTTCTTTTTATTGGAAAGAAATCAACCCTCTCAACAACTCTGACAAAAGGTTCAAGCCGCCAGCGAGCTACATCTAGCGCCAGCCGCTAAGGTCGCATGACCTCCAGTAACCCCCAGTAAGAGTCGCGTGACCCCAAGCGACAAGGCTTGATGTCGTGCAACCCCAGGGCAATCGTGCGACCTTATCCGGCCATATCTTGGATGCACGACATCACTATATGCCTTGCAAAGAAGACGAAAGGAGGGGCAAAATCGAAAAAGAATTGGTGATGATAGTTTTGGAACAAAAAAAATTATTTAATCATAGTTTCAGCATTTTGCAAATGCTACTTCGAAAAGCTAGTCCCTTCTTACTTTGAGCTTTCGACATTCCCAAGCTCAATATTTGACCAAAAACTACTTCAAGAGGCTTGTCAAACATCTCAGCATTTTCCCAAGGGGTTTCAGAAGCTAAAAGTCCCATGAGAAATCTGAATCAAACGCAGCATAAGTCATGTGAAAAACTAATCATGTGAAGAAGTGAAAAGATTCTAACAGGATTGAAAGTTATAATTTTGTCATAATGAAAGTTTCCTAATAATCCTATTAAAACCTTAAGGGCTTTGTCGTAGAGAATTTTTAATTTTTGATAGCTAAGTTACGAATTTTATCTATATTTTTAATGGATGAATCAACGTTACAATCACCCTAATTCTCTTTACTAGCAAATGAAATATAAAGAATACGTTTTTGTCGTTCTTTAGCTCATTTACAAATACCAACAAAAATTGCGATCAAATGATTTAGGAAACTCAAATTCGTAAGTTGTCAAGTCAATTCGACCAAAAAAAAAAAAGTTGTCAAGTCAAATTGTTAGTGTTGTGACATGGAATTTGTACACATGGCACGACATTGAGCGCAAGAGGACGTTTTAAGAAGACTTTTCCTTGGAAATTTTATAGCACTAAAAGATTTTTCATGCCCAACAAACCTGGCCAAGTCAATTAAAAAAAAAAAAACCGAATATGTAACCCCAATAATGTCATTTCTACCGGACCGTATATTTTCTTTCCCTTTTCTCGTAATTGTAGCAATAAAATACTTGACAAGCATTTCTTTTAAATTAATCATCGGCAAGTATTGGAGAGATTAATTTCCAAGAAGAGTTCTCCAGTGAAAATTTTATGGCACTAATAATTTTCCACACTCAATTGACCCCACTAATGCTCTTTCCCATGGAAATTCTGCGATCCTGATTATTTCATTTTAAGAAGTGTCGCGACCAGATTTTCGAGTGCACCACCTAGGGTTTGGCTAATGGATTGCTAAGCCTAGATTTAGCTCGGGCTCTCCCAAGCCCATACCAATTCGCGACTTAGGTTCAAGTTCTTAACATGCAATTGATTTTTCAATTAGGAGTCGCCACTAATCTATTTTTGGTGAGTCGATTAGAAACCCAAGCAAAGTAACGGGAGATTTACTTTACTCCTACGAACCAGAGATTTATGAGTTCGGGGACTTGGTTACGCTAGATTTCTCTAACGCCCTTCCGGTACCTTTCTCTTTTATTTTCAAAAATTTTTGCAGGCAGCTTGAATTAATTTTAATTCACTTTCTTAACATGTGAGGTGATCACACAGGTGCGCAAACCACCAATTTAACACTCAGATAAAATAGTGAATAAATTGCAAGACTTACCTCATGGCATCGAAAGCATCTGCAGTGTTAGATCAGGATTCACATCGGCAGTCCTAGATATGATTTCTAATTAACACGCAATTACTTTTTTGTTTTTGTTTTCAGTTACTTGATGAGAATCATGCTTTATGCAATGCAATGTTACAAATCTAACATGAAATGATATGGCATGACAATATGACCAAAACTATATGACATAGGTAAAGTAATTTCTAAAGAAATGCAATAATTAAATGTGCAATCTAAACTTAGCAAATGACCTAACTCTAATGACGTGGAAGTTATAATTAAATGAACCTAGCAATCACTAAATGATGTGCATTTCATGAACCTAATTCTATATGACGTGCACATGATTTTTTCTTTTCCTAATAAGCATGCAATTTATCCTAATATGCAATGACATGCAAAGAATGCCCTAATTCTAATTTTTTTCTTTTTCTTTTATGAAATTCGAAATTAAAATTGACACATAATTAAACGTGCAATTTAAAAAAACTAACATCCTAGATGAATGCATTTTTTTTTTATTTTTTATTTTTTCAGAAATTCGAAATAGATAAATTTCCTATTCTAAACATGCAAGTTAACCTTAAAACAAGCAAATAACCTAATCTAACTCAGATTTTTTTTGGATTTTCTTTTGCGGAAATAAAATCTATTCAAACAACACGACAACAAATCAAACAAGATATGATTGATATCCATCTAATAAATTGACGAATCGTATCTTGCGCATGAGATCGGATTGGCCACTTTTAACAAAATCACGAATCGTATCTCGAGCGTGAGATTGGATTGGTGATTTTTCCGTGCGATTGCGAGTCGTATTTCGAGCGTGAAATCGGACTGTCAATCATGTGCACGTTTTGAAATTAGGGAATAAATCCCTAATTTAAAAAGATTTTCGGGAAACTTTGGATAAGATGCATCATTGGAAGATTTGATTTAAACGCAATATCAACGAATTAAGTAAGGCAATTGTCAAAGTAAATTTGGATAATATTTTTACCTATTTCGTAGACATCGTCCCTGAATTCGGACTCGTCAAAAGATGGCACTGGTAACGGCTTATGGTGAGCTTGACACGGCGGTTTGATTGGGCGTGTCCACGGCTACAGGGCACGTGAGAAGACTGCGTTGCTGGAGGAGTTTATCGTGCTTGATGGTCTTGGACCACGGTGAACAATAGAAAACCTTTTATTCCAAAGGACAGCACCTGCACCCACAGAATACACTTAAACCTAATCAGACTTTTTACCACTTGTAGTCTCCTTGTTCGCATATGGTCCACGTGCACTCCTCTAGGTATTTTTACCACTTCATTCATGGATCACACCTGCACGCCAAAAGAAATTTCTTATTTCTTTCTTCTATTTTAACAATAACCTCCAGGGGACATAACGTGCGAGAATTTTTGCCACAGCTACAAGCAATCGGAACTTGTCCTAGCGATTGATCGGGTGAACGCAGAGGACCTCAGTCACCAACGGCATGAAGGAATTGTTGGGTCAAGCAAGACATTGACGTCGATGGTGTCGATGGGGCTCGCCAAGGCAAAGCCGCGGCAAGTTTGGAGTTAGTCGTGACTTGGTGATGCTCTCCAACGGGTACCGCTCAAGGGGTGCTCAACGGTTCACGGCCAAGGATAATTCACGGTTTGCTGGCTTGTCATGGATGGAGTTCCGAGCGGTGTCTTGTGGACTCAAGGATGAACAGCAAAGGGGTTGTTTGTCAATATGGCTTGGCTCAAGAATCGGCAAGTGAATCTCACTTGACAACCTGCAAAACAGAAACTCGATGTTGCTAGCTCGATGGCTGCTACTAGTGGCACTTGCGGCGAGGATCGTCGTTTGAATATAGGGACTCCTCGGCAGCAGTTGGTCATCGGTTAGAAGCAATGGCGATGGGATTGCGGAGTTGGAGGAACCCGTGGACTGGGAATTGTGGTGATAGACTCGGCTATGCACCTCCTAATTCTCTCACCTGTTGCCAAGAAGAGAGTTCCTTCTCTTGTCCCTGTATTTCATGGCCAGATATTCTCCATTGCGTGGCCCCCTTTGAAGCCTGGTGTTGAATACGATGGTGGGTGGTTGCCTTGATTGAGTTCTCTCCTTCCTCTCGGTTCTATCTCTTTTCACGAATTATGGCCGTGTGTTTCTATTGTGTGGCCTTCTCGAACCCTATGCGTTTTAATCTATTTATAGGCAATGAATTAGGGTTTCTAATCTTTCAAAATTGATATCCACAAAGATTCTTTTTCGCAAACACAATATTTGCAATATTCGTTTTTTCCACTTGCCCTATTCGAAAAATCCCATCATATCTCGAAAATTTTCAAATTCTTATTTTTTACGAGATAATTTTCGGTAATTAAAAAAATGGGCTTGGGCCAATTTGCTCGCTTCGTGGGCTTAGCCTGGCCTGTCAATTTAAAGCTGAGAACCACTAATTCAAACCCATCCACCACCGATCCAATAAATAAATGCGAAACATGCAAACTAAAAATAAATGCACTTAAATCTATATGCTATGCAATTAATATTTTTTTTCAGGGATAAAATTAACCCCTAATTTTCTATGCAATAAATAAATGACCAAATCACCAAAATTTAGGTGTCAACAAGAAGACTTTGACTTCAACCTTTAAGAGAAGACTCGCGTGATCACTTCATACTTTAGAAATGCTATATAAGTGGAAGCACTCTCCTCCACCACCAATAAACTCACTAGCATGCTAAATTGTAGAATGAGGTGCCATAAGATCCTCTGCCTCCTCTGTTTCAACTTTTTCTTACATTCCTCCTTTCAATTTGCTTCATCACTTTGCCCTCCTGACCAACGCAATGCCTTGCTACATTTTAAGAATTCCTTCATGCTTGATAAGGAGGCATTGGACTTTTGTGATTGGGATGACCACGTCACATGTTATCCAAACACAAACTCATGGAACAAGAGCGTGAATTGCTACCATGGGACAGTGTCACTTGTGACGGTTTCACCAGTAACATCATCGGTCTCGATCTTACTTGTAGTTGGCTTCATGGCAGTCTCCAGTCCAATAGCTCCCTCTTCCCCTTCGCCATCTTCGAAGCCTTAACCTTTTAGGTAATGACTTTGTTGGCTCAACATTTCGCCTAATCTAAGTACATTTGCAAAATTGACTCATCTGAATCTCTCTCGTTCACCCTTTTTAGGTACCGTTCCCATGAAATCTCTCGCCTCTCCAAGTTGGTGTTGCTTGATCTCCCTAACAATTATATTTTGGACAGATACTCATTCTCTTATCTCAGATTGGAAAATTCAATTTTCACAATGCTTGTTCATAATTTAACAACACTGAGGAAGCTTGTTCTTGATGAAGTTGACATGCCCATGGTTTCACCAAAGTCCTTTGCAAATCTGTCTTCTTCTTTGACATATCTAAGCGTTTATTCTTATTTATTAGGGGGAATATTTCCAAATTCCGTTTTTTGATTATCGAGCCTTACAACTCTCGATTTAAGTTTAAATGATGACATGTCCAAGATTCTTCCCAAATCCAATTGGACTAGTCTTCTTGAGTCCTTGTCTCTCCACCATACGAGCTTTTTTGGAGAAACACCCAATTTAGTTGGTAACATGAAGAATTTAACAATTTTAAATCTTGGTAATTGCAAATTCACGGGACACATCCCCCGTCAATGTGGAATCTCTACCAACTCCAAGTTTTGCAAATTGATGAGAATAGCTTTAGTGGGGTTGTAGAGTTCAAATTATTTACAAAGCTTAAAAATCTCTGAGAGCTTTATGTTTCTCAGGAACTAAATCTAATCTACGATGCACTTGAGTGTACATTCCCGAAGCTTGAAGTGTTGCGGTTGCATTCTTGCAACTTGACCAAGTTTCCCTATTTCTTGAATTCAATGAAAAGATTAACAAACTTAGACCATTTTTCGAATAGGATTAGTGGGGTGATCCCAAAGTGGTTTTGGGGAATAAGCCATGATACATTGGAAGCGTTAATTCTTTCTAATAACTTTTGGAGGGAGATATACAACAGTTGCATGGGAAGAAATTGTCAATGATTAACCTTAGGAACAACTCATTCAATGGACCACTCCCCATTCCTCCACCTTCTACTTCTTACTTTATTGCCTCCGACAATTGTTTTACTAGCAAGATCCCCTCCTTAATTTATTAGCTTAGTTCACTCAAATATCCATTTTTGTCTTATAAAATTTCTCTGGGAATATGCCATCATGTTTTGGTACTATAACCAATCTCAAAGTTATAAACTTGAGCAGCAATAAATTACACGGACCAATCCATTCCTCCATTTCTACTTCTGAATTTATTGCCTTCAACAATGGTTTTACTAGCGAGATCCCCTCCTTAATTTGTTAGCTTACTTCACTCAAATATTTAGTTTTGTCTAATAATAATTTCTATAGGAATATGCCATCATGTTTTGGAAATATAACCAATCTCAAAGTTCTACACTTGAGCAGTAATAAATTACACGGACCATTACTGCACTCCCTAGTCAAATGCATGAAGTTATCAACACTAGTTCTTGGTCACAACAAGTTCAATGATATCTTCCCACATTGGCTGGAATCACCACGACTATATGACCTCGATTTGCAATCGAACAAAGTTCATGGTAAGATGAACCTTATTGCCTTTAGACTTTCCTTCCTTGCTCTTGATACTTTCATTATTTCCAACAACAATTTCGTTGGATGGTGGCCCGTAGAGTTTTTCTCAAACACCTCACTATTTATTATAGATTTGTCCAAAAACAAGTTTAGAGGGCCAATTCCACTTCCATCTCCTGTCACATCTTATTATTTCATTGCAATTAATAAGATAACTGGAAAGATCCCCTCTTTGATATGTAATGCCACCCAGCTCGAGGTCATTGACTTGTCCAACAACAGCTTAACGGGTAGCTTGCCTTGGTGCTTAACAAATTTCAGCACCGATTTGTCAATTTTGAACTTGCGAATGAATCACCCCAAGGGCACAATTCCTAATTTTTTTTTCGAGAAGTGGCTTGATGACTCTTGACTTGAGTCAAAATCGGTTTGAAGGCACATTGCCCCAGTCGTTTGTTAAATGTAGATATCTGGAAGTTCTAGATCTTAGTCACAATCAAATAAATGATACATTTCCAAGATGGTTGGGAACACTCCTAGAACTAAAAGTCCTCGTATTGAGGTCCAATAATTTGAAGGATCTTTTGGATATTCCCAAGGAAACTCACCTATTTTCCAAGTTACACATTTTAGACCTATCCAACAATAGCTTTGTTGGTCCTTTGCTAGCCAACTTGATGATGAACCTTAAAGGCATGATGAATGGCGAAAATGTGCAAGACACATCATTGTATATAACATGATATTTCAGATTTGGGACATACGAAAATTCGGTGGCCGTGATGATGAAAGGGTTAGAGGTTGAGCTCGTGAGTATCTTGACCTTCCTCACAATTATTGACTTGTCGTGGAACTCTTTCCAAGGGAATATCCCTGAAGTTATTGGACATGTTCACTCTCTCATAGGGCTCAACTTTTCTCTTATGGGTTCCATCCAAGTGACTCTAGGGAACTTGACTAATTTTGGATGGCTTGATATTTCTTCGAACAAGCTAAATGGGCTAATTCTTAGAAAACTGGGAAATTCGGCATCCCTTGGGTACTTAAACCTCTCAAAAAATCAACTCAGCGGTCGAATTCCACGAGACAAGCAAATAAGCACATTTCCAAGTGACTCATTTAGTAGAAATTTGGGCTTATGTGGAACTCCATTGCCAAAAGCATGCCCTGGCAATGTTGAGTCTCCTCCGCCATCGTCCTCATCAACTTTTGACCGCAAAGGGCATGAGAGTTGGTTCAAATAGAAAACAATATGGATAGGCTATGTATTGGGAATCGTAATTGGGATTTTGATAGCATACATTGCATTTGAAAAGGGAAGGTCCAAATGGCTCACGAGGGGCGTGAGGATGCTAGAGAGAAGAGCAACCGAGTGGACAGAGAAGCCAAAGTGGAAGGCCATCAAATTTCATGGACAATGAACTTGTTTGAGGAGTTGTCTTAGTAAACTAGCATTGTAAATTAAGTTAATAAAGATGTCATCGGAATAGCTTGAAATGGCATTTTCCTAATGAAGGGTTGTTTCTAATGTCTTCTCTCCATAAGCAAAAAACAAAAGAAGAAAATGAAGCATTAACCTCTACAGATAATTTTTCCATATTCTAATGTGCATAACTTTAGATGTCCATGAAGAATTAGAAGTGAAGACTAGCTTTCACTCATTCAGTCAAAGTCGTTAATTGATTAATATGTCGAAGAATTATGTCTTGAAGGATAAACCCTGAAATTTGTGTATAGGATCAACTATTTTTTATATTCAAAGAGTAAATCTTGGGGCAAAGCATACTTAATGTTATGTTTTATTAAATGAACTTGGGGCATTTGTATGAGTGGTGGGATCTCGTCAACATGGGAAATTATATGAATAGTCGAAGGTTAACAGAATTCATCAATCTCCATAGCATGGGTAAATATTATACCGTGGTCTTCAAAACAATCGACTTTTAGAAAATGTTCGGCCATGCTCTTTATGAGTAAAAACCAATTATCATGATTTCTCTTTCTTCTCATGCCTTCTAAACGTAGGCCTCTTGCTGAGCCTGGTCCATTCGCAAGTTGGGCCTTCCACCTAGTTCGCTCTGTGGCATTACTTCACTCTCAGGGTTTTTTCTTTATTTTACGATGCGACCATATTTTTTCCTTTGTCAATTTGGGAAGTCTCTTATCTTGCTCACATCTTTATCTTAATATATAGTATCTTAGTATACAAGCGGTGTTGGAATTTCTCTTGCAAATTTATTTTGGGCCAGTAGTTTTGACGTGCACATTTGATCCATGGAGTGATTTGTGGTTAGCTTAGCTCATATTTCGAGGCCGAATGTTCACATCATGATTTTTGCCCACGAAAACTTATGATAATCAAGAACCGAATTTATAATTAACAGCAACTACTCCCGCACAAGAGCTTTTGATGAGATCCCTAATTCGAAAATATTGTAATGTTTAACGGAGAGATTAATTTTTATGATGTGTAGCGCAAGTGTGTTAGTAATTTAAATTTTGTTTATTAAATTTGCTCAATAAATATAAATGAATACGAACCGTATTAGTAGTGACGGGAGACAAAAAAACAATGATGGAAGGGATAAGGGAGGGGAGGGTGGTGCTGGGCCCGATAGGGGAAGGATCAGTTGGCCCCCTGAAGTTGGAAAACCCACCACCACGACAAATCATGGCCGAATTGGACTGCTATGGATCCTTCTTCTCTTCCTCCCCTTTTTACCATATTGAAAATCGTTTCTCTTTTATCTTTTTTTAATTTCTGGAATAATAAAGAAATTAAGAATCGAAAGATCTAACCGACCCGAACTGCCAATGCTGTTGCATGCTGTGTACACCTTATCGTCCCCCACGGTTCTCCATCAAAAGCCAAGAAAAAGAAGAAGAAAAAAGAAAAGGAGAGAGAGAGAGAGAGAGAGAGAGAGAGAGTGGGGAGGGCCGGTAATGGTGACTGGATTCCTGGAGATGGTGAGGGAAGTTCACTAATTCGTGGGGGATTTGTTAGGGCTTTTAAGTGTGCCACAATGCTCAATAAACAATCTGGTACTCGACCTACCCATTCACTCGCCGTGGCTAAGTAGTCATAATGGCTTTTATCTGACTTTCGGAATTGGTGAATTAGTAAGGATGGTTTGGGAATGTTGGGATGGGGATGAGGATGACATGTCATGTCCCTCTCTCATCCAAATTTTGCTCCATCGCAATGTATTTTTTTTTCATACCATCATTGTTTATCTCGTAAATTTACTTGGAATATGTCATGATATATGTTGACACCTAATTTTAACCATGTTATTTACTTGTTACATTAAATATTTTATAGCATTGCATTTAGGTAATAATAATATTTAGGATCAAACTTATCTTTTAGAAAATAATAAATAAAATAAAACATTTGGAGGGAGATTTTGAAAAATTTTCAAAATACAAATGTGTGATTTTGGAGCCATTTTCTTGTTGAGTGGTTGAGTGAATATATGAAAATGATCTTGGGTGGTTGAGTGAATTGGAAAATCTTCACGGCAAAACAAACTTGATTTTTTTTGCTAAATAAATGGAGAGTCCAAGGCTTCGATACCATGGGGGGGCCTTTTTCGAGGGTTTCTTTTTGGTTTCCCTCCGTTCGAAAAAAAGAAGAAGAAGAAGAACAAAGCGAAAGTAAAAAGTGAAGGGGAGGTTCAACATTCCCAAGGGGCTTTCAGCCCCGAAAGCCTCTTGGGAAAAATTTTAAACGTTTGGTTAAGCATTTAGAGAGGTACTTGGCCAAATGCTAGCATTTGGGATGCTGAAAGCCCAAAGCAGGTGGGGACCTGCTTTGGGCATTCAGCATTTTCGGAATGCTGAGGAGGGGTTTAATGATTTTTTTTCTTCCAATATTGCCCTCACTGATAATTGTCTTTTCCTATTTTACCCTCAAAAACTACTGTTCATCATCTTCCTCATTGGACTTCTTTCCAGCCGGCGGAGCTCAACCGGATCCGGTCGCCCACACATTGCCATCGCCATGCACCGCCGTCGCCACGCACCGCCGTCGCGTGGGTTGCGGCCTCAGGCGGCGTCACCTGGGTCGCACGACCCACCCGACGGGCTAAGCGATGCTCAGCCGGCCAGATCCGGTCGGCCGCCAGATCCGGTCGCTCAGCCGGCCAGATCTGGTCGCCCAGGCACCGTCGTCGCCACACACCACCGTTGCGTGGGTCGCGGCCTCAAGCGACGTCGCCTGGGTTGCGCGACCCATGCGACAGCGGTGCTTGGGTTACCAGATCTGGCCAGCTGAGCACCGCTTAGCCCGTCGCGTGATTCGCGGCGTCGCCTGCGACGGCGGTGCGTGGGTCCCACGACCCGCCACTTCCCCACCACCACAGCCACCGGCCGCCTCCCCCACCAGCTTTGGCTGCCTCCCGTTCCCCTCTGCTTCAACGTCTCCTCCTCCTTTTTCCTTTTCATTTTTCTTTTCACCTCAAAATTACTTTGCAAAATACACCAAAATAAGAGTACCCAAACACTTCAGCATTCACCAAATGCTCATTCTTCTAAAGATACTTGGGGAAATGGCTTTGCATTTCCCCAAAGTTGAACCAAACGGGTCCAGAGACTATTGAGGAAAAGCTACCGGAGGAGAAAAGTAAAAGTTTCTGCAAAAAAAAAAAAAAAAAAGGACACAACAGCAGAGAGGGAAAAAAAACAAGAAGAAAAGGGAAAAGCAAAAACAGAAGAAGAAGCCTTTCTTCTTCACAGCCGTTCGACCCTCCCTGTGCGCAGACTCCTCCACCGCTGCCGTCCGTTCATCCCGCGCCGGCGACCACTCTCTGACCACACCTCTGCTAGACGACCGAAGCTCTGTCTCGTTGGTCATTGTCCGAGAAGCCCGGAAGCCCCACACCGCTCGGCTACAGCCCACGCCTCCACGCTCACGACCACCGCGTGCCTCTAGCCCAAGCTCCGCCACCGCGTCCCCTACCCGAGTGACGCCGCTCCACCAGCTCCCCAGACCTCACGCGCTGCTCCTCCCCGACGCCTACATCTGTCCGATTCAACCACGCCAGACGCCCAGAAACCCGTGCCTCCACCTCTGGCTTTGTCCGAGCATCTCTGCCCACCGCTCGAACATCGCCCCTGCTTGACGCTCAGCCTCCGTCATACCTGCAGCCTCCTGCCCGCGACGCCTCTGCCAGCGCCCGACGCTTGCTGACCCGCGACACCGGAACCTAACGCCGAGCCACCACACACTCGCACGACACCACTGTTCTGAGTTCCACTGCTGCCCGAGCGACGCCCACCACAGCAACCATCTGTCCACCAATAGCCCGTGCCATTCCGTGCACGTCGCCGCCACCCAACCCTCGCCAGAGAATCCGACGCCGCCATTCTCCGCTCGACGCCGCCCACAGCCGCTGCTCTTTTTTCTAAAATTTCCCTTAGGTGGTTTATTATTTTTTTTTTATTTACTGTTATTTATTTATTTATTTTAAATTTTTGTTATTATTGTTTAAGTTAGAATATGGTATGCCGTTGTTAATTATTTGTATGGTTTAGGCATTATCCTTAAGGCTTTGCCCAAGATTATGTAATTATTAATTTGATCCATAAGACGTCGGATCATTTTTTTAATTATATTAATTTTTGGGCATTTTGATGATATTTTAATTGTTAAATCATTATAGTTATTAATTTGGTCTGTAAGACTTCGGATTAGATTTTTAATTATTTTGAACTCTTTGTCGTGATGTTTAGGTTTAGAGTAATTGTTAATTTAACCTGTGAGACAACAGGTTATTTTTTTGATTATTTTAATCCCTTATTTGGTGGATATCTCGATTAGTTTAGATGTAATTTTGTAATTGCTTATCTTGGAAAAAACACTAAAAAAAACATAAAAAAATAAAAAAAAAATGCATTCATTTAAGATGTTAGTTTTTTTTTTTAAATTTGAATTGCATGTTTAATTATTTGGCAATTTTAATTAGACTTAGGTCATTCTTTGCACGTCATTGCATATCAAGATAAGATCGCATGTTTAATTTTTATTAAGTTTAGATTTTTTTTTTCCTAGATAGATTGCATTTTAGGTTAGGGATAACATTTTAGTTTAAATTAAGATTTGGCTCGACCTAATTCTTGAAATAAGCTAGATAATATCTTGATCCGACTAGATAATTTTCGCAACTTTCTAATTTCAAATTTCATGGAAAACACAATATATATATATATATATATATATATATATATCTTAGAGTAAAATTCATTTCATTTTCTAGGATAGATTGCATTTTTAGGAAAATAAAAAATCACGTGCATGTCATATAAAATTAGGTTCATGAAATGTATGTCAATTAGTTAGTTTGCATGTTAGGTTCATTTAATTAGAAATAGCTTGTTAGTAAAATTAGGTCATATAGTTTAAATGCATGATCTATGATAAAGTTCTAATTAAAAGAAAAATCCAAAATACTTGCTTTAGTGTGTAGAATTCATTTGATGCAATCTATTTTATTTGATGTTTCTGTGTGATCACCCCATTGCATGATAGTAATTTAGGTTAAAATAAATCCAAGCTGCCTGCAAAAAATATTTTTGAAAATTAAAAGAGATGGTACCGAAAGGGCATTAGAGAAATCTAGTGTAACCAAGTCCCCGTACCCTTAGTCTCTTATTCGTAGGAGTAAAATAATCCTCCCACTATTTTACTTAGGTGTCTAATCGACCTACCACAAACCGATGAGTGGTGACTCCTAGTTAATAATCTTTGAACTTGAACCTTAAGTCGCGAATTGGTATGGGCTTGGAAGAGCCCGAGCTAAATTTAAGACTTAGTCCATTAACCTAGTTTTAGGTGGTGCACCCGAAATTTTAGGTCGCGACAATATATTATAAATTATTTTACATATTTTACTTTGTGTAACAAGACCAATGATGCTCTTGTGAAAAAAATCCCAAATCTATCTATCAACTTAAGCCTTGTGTCACGGGTCAATCGTTTGGGATCGTGACCGTGCGGTGACTTAGGCTCTTTTGAATTGCTTGAATCGTCGTGGTGCCTAAGCCAAACCTTGCTAGGATCGATCACTCGCTCGCTCACCTAGATCGTAGAGGGAGAAAGTTTCTAGAGAGAGAAACTTTGGAAGAGAGAAATGAGGTTTTGATTACCGAATGGTGGGATGGATACAAATAAGGAGGAGGGCACCCCTTCTTATACTCGAGATCCTCATATCATAACCATTGATTGTACTTCGATCCGACAGACAGGATCGCATCTCTAAGCTACCAACTACCGATATTTATGCCGAGAGAGTTCTAGATCTCAGCGCAATTACAGTATCACTCGCCCTTAGAACATTCCGGAAGCTCTTGCAAGAAACCTTGGCAATCTCGGAAGGTCTTCCTTGAAAATGCACGGTCCCTTAGTTACGGGAACCTCGTGACCGTGACATTCTCCCCCACTCATTCGAGCAATGCCCTTGTCACTCTCAGCTTGGAAAGCAGTCTTCTTGGCATGAGCTTGAGCCCTCTTGTTTCGATTTCACTTGGTTCTAAGCCTCTCGAACTGTGGACAATTTGGCTTGGGCATGGCACGTAGAAGCATTCGACCTCGGGGAAGAGTACTTGGATCGGCATGTCGCGAGTTGGAGTAGGAGGATCCAACTCTACCTTTAGCTTCTCCAAGGATGGCAGCTTCGGTTGTGATTCCGTCATGCGCTTCTCGACCTTCAGACTCTTGTCGAGGCGTCGGATCGTGGCGATGGTCTTGGTGTTGATCGCTCATTTCATCATGGGAATTATCACCGGGCATTGTGGATTGAGGATCATAATAGTCGAGATCCTCATATTGATCATGGACCTCACACTATGGAAGAATTGCATGCCCAAACTGAGATCGTAGTCATCGAGAGGGATTACCTCGAAGGAGAGCTTGCCCTTCCATCCTCCAATTCGAGCTTCCACGTCAGGAGTCGTTCTTATGCCTACAAGTCCATCTGAGTTGATGGCCTTGAAAAATTTCCCGTTCGACTCCACGTGAAGTCCTAAGGCTTTGGCTACCTTGGTGGACATAAACATGTTCGAAGCACCCATGTCAACCAAGACGTATAAGGCTCACCCACATATCTCGATCTCCACAAAGAACATGTCCGTGTTCGAGGTAGTTTCCTTCTTTTCAGACAGCGATCGGGCTTGAACGGCATTGACATATTTCACGATTTCAAGCCGGATTTGCCATTTTTCTTCTTTGGGCTCCTCCTCTTCCTCTTCTATGGCAAGGAGGGCGTTGATCTTGCCCTTCTTCGAGCACTTTTGGGTCCAATGCGGACCTTTGCAAATAAAGCAAGGAGATGGCGGGGGTTGATCAAACTTACTCGTGGTGTAGTCTGCTTGGGATCATCTCTTTTGGAGAGAGGATGGTTTGGACATTCCTTCTCCCCATGACTTGTTCGGTCACTTTGATCTTTCGGCGCACGAGGAGTGTCTCCACCTTCATCCTCGGAGTGTCGATCCGACCTCCAATCCCTTGCTCAGTTCTTCAATGAGTTGGCTTTGGTGAGGTAGACAAGGGACTCGGCTACACTTAGCGCCCTCGTGAGACTCTTTACATCCCGACATTTAAGCTCGAGTTGCGCCCACGGCTTGAGTCCATCCATGAATGCTCCGAGAGCCTCCTCCTCTCCTAGATTGCGGATTTGGAGTTTAAGTTCAGTGAATTCCTTCACGTATGTCGCGACCTCTCTCTTTTTTTTTCGACGCCCGTTTCGGGGCGGGCGCCTTGCGGAGGCTAATGGTTCGGCTAGGTTTATTTTAGCCCGGACTCTCCCAAGTCCACCAATTCACGACTTTAATGGTTCAAGTTTTTAACCTAGGAGTTAATTTTAAAACGGAGTTGCCACTAATCGGTTTGGGGTGGGTTGATTAGAAACCCAAGCAAAGTATCGGGAGAAATACTTGCTCCTGCGCAACCAGAGAAATTAGGATCGGGGACTTGATTACACTAGTTAATCACTAATGCCTTTTCGATACCTAATCTTGTTTAAACCCCGAGGTTTTTTTGATGTTTTAGGGATTTTCCATGCATTTTTTAGGAGGAAAAACATTTTTTGGGTTTTTTTCTATTTTTTGGACATAAAAGGGACTTTTTGGATTTTTTTTTTTTTGGTCTTTTTTAGAAAATACAAGTCTTTTTTGGCTTTTTATGGATTTTTTAGCTTTTTTGGAAAATATGAAATATTTTTTATTTTTTATTTTTTATTTTTTTTTGAAAATATAAATCATTTTCTTTTGTCTTTTTCTTACTTTTTTGGCCTTTTTGAGAAAATATGGCTATTTTTTATTTTCTGGAAAATAAATTATTTTTTTATTTTTTTTATATTATTTTATAACTATTTTTAAAAATATTATTTTATATTATAATAATAAAAACAAACCGGGTCGGATCCTCGGGTTGGGTCCGACCCGGGTCGTCCATTAAAATAAAATATATTATTTTTTTTTTAATTAAAACATTATTACTTTTTTATTTCAAAGTACGACCCGGGTTGTCAACCACCCAAGACCCCAACGACCCTGAAACCCTAGGGCGCCGGATTTCACGCCCGACCCAACGACCCGGCGACCCGATTTCTGCCCCTCCCCTTCTATGCTCGAAACCCTACCCGCACAGTGGCCCGGATCCGACCCGTCTTCGACCCGGCGCGATGCCTCCTCCCTCTTTTGCTTGGACGCGGCGCTGACGAAGGGCCTGGGACGGCAAATCGGCGTCGACGACGGCAGCGATACAAAGGACACCAGCTGTAGGTTGATGCGGCGTGGCGGCACGGCGGCGGTGACGGGTGGAGATGTAGAGGGGCACGGTGGACAAAGCGCGACCGGCAGTCGGAGCTTCCGCGAGCTCGATAGCCGCGAGCTCTGGCTGCCAACCCAGAAGCGAGGTGACAGACGAGAGGGGGGGTCGGAGATGCTCACTGGCTTCAGGGACTTCAACCGGGGCTCGTCGGTAGGGGGGCAGCACGGCGGTGGATGACGACGTGTCGCGGTGGCCAGATCTCGTGGATCCTCCTCATATCTGGTCTTCTGTTTTCTAGATCTGAGGGCAGGGGATGGTAGCGGCGCACAACATCGGAGGGTGACGACAGCACAGCGGTTGACTGGAGTTTTGGCGTGGGCGGTCGACGGCGTCAGGAGGGACGGCAGCGACGACGAGTCCTCGGCTTCTCAGATCCGGCACTTTTCCCTCCGATTCCTCTCTCACTCAGCCTCCACACGCTCGAATCTCTCCCCCTCGGGCTCGCTTGCCGCCAGCCTCCCCCGAAGTCTCTCGAAGGGAGGTCGGTCGAGCTCGCGACCCAATTTCTCTCGTGCGCTCACTCTTTGATCTCCCCTGAAGTCTCTCAAGGGAAATCTCCAAGTTCGCCGTGTCCTTCGACGGAGTTTGTGGCCTCCCATTTATAGGCGAGGGGGTCCGGTCGACGGAGGGGCTCAGCCGCCGGTCTTTGGCTTGCCAACCGGACCCCGCGGCTGAACCGGCGTCTCATCTCAGCATTAAAGGCGCGCATTGAAGGCGCATGCGCGTTGTCCTCTCCTTCGGCGGCCTACCTCCGCTCCTCTCTACCGTAGGTTGCTCTTGAGCGCGTCGTTGTCGCTGCACGTGGCCTGCAGAGGCGAAGAAGGAAGGAGCGAGGAAGAAGAAGAAGGAAGAAGAAGGAAGAAAGAGGTCGGGCCGGATCTAGGAAGAAAAGGTTGGGCCTGGGCCCGCACGGAAGGGAAAAAGGGAAAGAAAAGGGGGCTGGCCGCTTTTTTTGCTTTTTGTTTGTTTTTTGTTTTTTTATTATTTATTATTTATTATCCAAAGAAAAAAGGAAAAATAAATATTAAAAGAGACTAAGGCCTAATTAAAAAAAAAAAACACAATAAAATTTAGGCGTCAACAATGTACTCTTGAATCGTCCCTCTTTTTTCGAGGCGATGGAGCTTGCTACGGGCCTCTTGTTGAGCAAACTCGGGGAAGAAGTAGTCTCAGAACTCCTTCACGAAATCATCTTATGTTTCCACGGGATCGGTGCCACGCTTGGTCTTGTCCCACCTATTGCACCCACCAAGGCATTACAATATCAGTGAGGAACATTGAAGCGGTTCTTACTTGATCGACTCGGCTTGGATGTTGACAGCGCCAAAGTACTGCTCCATGCTCCATACAAAGTTGTCCACCTCCTTGGCGGATCGGTTGCCTTTGAATTCTTTCGACTTCAGCACCTCTAGCTTGGGTACCGCTTGCACAGGCATCATTCCATTGGCGATGCTCATCTTGATAGGGCGAGCTCAATCTTGAACTCTTGGATCTCCGCATTCATGATTTCGACCTCATCCCTACAAGGGTTCTCTTCCTCTATCACTTGGACTCGTTCCCTTAGTACATTGATCGACACTTCAAGGGCTTCGTCTTTGTCATGCAACGGGGTGGTAGCTTGGTTGATGCCGTTCGTGAAGTCTTCATGGAGCGAGACCTCAACTTCCATGATGCGGTCTCTTACATCGTCGAGTCCTTCCACGTACTCTGCCATGGCACTCCTTACCTTCGTGAGCTTCTCATCGAGCATGGCTATGGCGTCCATCGAGGCTTCTCTTCTCTTGGTTCAGCCACGGGTCTCCTTGACTTGGACGGCCTCTCCATCCATAACAGCTTCTTGGCTGAACATTCTCTCGAACAGCTAGTGCTCCTTGATCTCTTGAAATGAATCTCCCTTCTTGCTCTCATACCACTTGTCACGGGTCAATCGTTTGGGATCATGACCGTCCAGTGACTTAGGCTTTTTTTGTTGCTTGAATTGTCGAGGCGCCTAAGCCAAGCCTTGCTCTAATCAATCACTCGCTCGCTCACTCACCCGAATCGTAGAGGGAGAAAGTTTCTAGAGAGAGAAACTCTGGAAGAAAGAAAGGAATTTTTTATTATTGAATGGTGGGATGGATACAAATGAGGGGTAGGGCACCCCTTCTTATACTTGAGGCCCTCATATTACAACCATTGATTGTACTTCGATCCGACGGACATGATCGCATCTCCTAACTTACTAACTACCGATATTTATGCCGAGAGAGTTCTAGATCTCGACGCAATTACTATATCACCTGCTCTTGGAACATTCCGGAAGCTCTTGCGAGAAACCCTCGCGATCTCGAGAGGTCTTCCTTGAAAATGCATGGTCCTTTAGTTACGGGAACCCCGTGACCGTGACACTTGCCAAATGAATTACTATCCCATATTTCGGATGGAGAGGTACAGAGTTCGATCCCTACCTCTTAGGCTTGAAGGGTGGGGTCGGCTACTCAAGCTCATGACCATGGCCGCTCAATGTGAGCTTGCGGTAACCATGCCAACTTGACTTTTAGCTCGATGTCATGGCTGCAAGATCTTTTCGAGCGACAAAATTTGAAACCATGCCCACTCGGGCTTCAAGCTCGCAGCCATGGCCACTCAATTGGTGGTTGTGAGGGGTACTAATCATAGTTTTTGCGTTGATGTGGTTGTTACTTTTTGTATGTTTTTGATTTAGTAGGATTTCAGGAAGTAGGAGAATGTAGGGGAGAGGGAGGGAGAGGGAGGGAGGGAGAGTCAATATTTGAAAAAAGAAAAAAAAAATACACATTGGCAAATAAAAGGAAAAAAAAAATCCATGCCAGAAAATAGTTAACGCCAAGTCGGCAAATTTCATCGCCGGACCTAAATAAGAACGATTGATGGCACTTTTTTCTGGAGTACGGGATGGTTCAAAGCAAAAAAAAAGGGGACTGACTTTGTTTTCGGGCAAAAATAAACCCATCATAGATCCACATGATTTGAATATTGATCAAAGACTGCAATTAGACCACAAGCACCAAACCATCCACTTTCTCTGTGCCTTAGCCATAGCAAACGAAATCGCACTTACACTTACCATAGCATCGCCGCTGCTGAGGTGACAGACGACCAAAACAATCATCCCCTTGGCGGAGCTCCGACCAGCGAAGGAGCTCATGATACCGAAAACTACTAATTCAACCCTGCAAAGGAGATTCCCCGGGTGCTTGGCGACAAAAATGTTCACGCCGTGGACTCTGGAATTGCAGTCCCGGCACAGTTTCACTTAGTCCGACTTCCGGTACATGGTCGCGAAGCTGTTGCAAAGTTCGCATCGCGAAAATACTATAATGTTTAAGAGAGCGACTAATTTTTCATAATGGGCATCGCTGAGTCTAGTAATTTAACATTATTGATTAAAAATGATTAATAAAAGGAAAATGAACCGATTTCATTAAATCGGCGACAATGATGGAGGGAGGATAAGGAAGGCGCAATCAGAGGAACAGCGGGCCCCCAAAGAAGCGATAAATGCCTGCAGAAATGCAATGGAATGCCTTCCTTTTCCCATATTGGAATTGATTTTCTTTTACGTAATTGTACTTGATCTCGTGAATTTGTTTGGAATATGTGAAGGTAGTTAGCTTACTCTATATATTTCACTCGTCCAACGAGATCGATGATGCTTTTATGAAATGAATTTTGATTTAAGATAAGTTCATATCAGGTTGATTATGCTTGACTTTGTTGGTTATCCAGTCGATTCAGATGGAGGACGGAGGGAGTCCCCACCTCTGAGGTTTGAGGATTGGGCCAACCCGCATGGCAAAAAACCAAAAGGAGAATATTAGCGTTGGTGCTCTTACTAGAAAATTAATATTCTCTCTCTACTTTTTTAAAAGGTTGAAAAGTAGGTGCATGATTTTGGCTTCGGGCAAAACTAGAGGGACCAATGGTATTATAGAAGTTATAATTGCACTTTTTCATCCCATTTTGATGCGTGTTAAGTAAACCCACAAAAAAAATATAATAACACAACTTGAAAAGTGAATAGTGAAATTGAGATTATTTAATTTGACGTGTTGTCAAGTAGTAAACCTTGATGAAAAAAAAAAAATATTTATATATTCCACCGTTTGGTATGGAAAATTCAATTCGATTTTCCTCTGTGCACTAATTTTAATAAATTTTTTATTTTTTATTTTTTTCTAAAAAATCTATTTTTTAATTTTTCTTTTTCTTTTTTTCCCTCTATTATTCTTTTCCTTCTTCTTCTTCAATCAGTCGTCGGCGACTAGCCAAAGGCGAGCTAGAGATCGCCAATCTAGCCAGGCCAGAGGCCGACGAGCTCGAGGCTCGCCATATTGATGAACTCAAGCCTGTGGTGAGGCTTGTGCTCGCCGGCCATTGTCGTGACGGTGACTGGCTGCGAAAGAAGAAAAGCAAAAAAAAAAAAAAGAATGGGGAGAGGTAGGGGTGTGAGATAAGAAAGAATGAGTGAAGAAACGTTTTCCCTTATTTGAGAAGTGAAAGACATTTTTCCTTATTTTCAAAAGTTGTTTTCTTTTCATGAAAAATGTTTACACCAATTAATTCATTTTTTGTGAAACGAATGCCAGAAATTCTGGCAGACATTTTCTTAGAAAACGTTTTCAGCTAAACAAATGCAGCCTAAGAATCACTCCTAATTCCAAGTCAATAAATGGTCGCAGAGTATTGTATACTCCCCAGATCATGATTGACTAAAAAAGAGGCGCCAAATAACTTCCCTGCGAAACTTTATCGAAGGGAGCACTCAGATCAAGCTTCTTCTCATTTTATCGTTAAAAAAATGAAGTAAAGCAAATAAAAGATGTACTTCGAGAGATAGCGCACTTTCCGTAAATTCCCGACCTATGAAATAACCCCCCATTAATTGAGTCCATTGTTTTGGCACGTTTTTCCATCATATACGGGGAAAATATGCCGCATTTTGTGTTGACATAATCGAATTTTAAATGCTCAATTTAGTGCCCGAACGCCCTCTAAAAACCTTATTATATTCAGGTTAAGAAAAAATTACAATAATCCAAAAAGCTAGTATAACGAGCATATTAGGTCGTGTAAGTAACTACTCGTATGAAATAGTGAAACGATTTCAACGGCTTTGAAAGTTATCATCTTATCGTAATGAAGGTTTCCTAGTAATCCAATAAAAAGCTTACTAGCTTTGTCATAAGGAATTACTAATTATTGATTGGAAACCTCCCTAAGTTTCTTTACTGGCAAATGAGATTTGACTTGCAAATTGGAGCTCTATCGTGAGGCATCAACAAAGCGTAATTCCTTTTACCTCATTTACAAATACCGATAGAAAATGCAATTAAAGAATTTAGGATAGTCAAATTCATCAATTGTCAAATAATTTAGCACCACGAAAATGGGGTGTTGTACACGCAGGAAGACATCGCGCGCATAGGGACGATTCAAGAAGATTTTTCCATGTATGTTTCTATGGCACTAAGAATCTTCCACGCCCAAATGATCCGTACCGTGGAAATTCCTGTGACTCCATAACCGTATTCTAAGAAGACTTTTGACTTCTACCTTCTAGAGAAAACTCATGTTAATCACTTCACAGTACAAGAGGGCTTTATAAGTGGATGCATCCTCCATAACCAATAACTCACTCACATACTAAATAATTGCATAAGGGGGTGGTATCAAATCCTCAACCTCCTTTGTTTTCACATTTTCTTACATTCCTCCCTTCGCTTTGCCTCGACCCTTTGCCCTCCTGACCAACTCAATGCCTTGCTCTTTTTTAAGAATTTCTCCGTACTTGATAGGGGGGCATCGAACTCATGTGATGAGGATGACGGTATCACATCTTATCCAAAGACAAACTCATGGAATAAGGGCATGGATTGCTGCTCGTGGGATGGTGTCACTTGTGACGGTGTCATCGGCGACGGTGTCAATCTCGATCTAACTTGTACTTGGTTTCGTGGCACTCTTCAGTCCAATAGCTCCCTTCATCTCATTCATCATCTTCGAAGCCTCAAACTTTATGGTAATAACTTTGATGGCTCACATATTTCGCCTAATCTGAGCGCTTTTGCAACATTCACTCATCTAGATCTCTCTAATTCACTATTTTCAGTTCTATTCCCAATGAAATCTCTCGCCTCTCCAAGTTGGTCGAACTTGATCTCTAACGATTATATTTTCAACACATACTTGTTCCCTTCTCTCAAGTTGGAAAATTCAGTCTTCACAATGCTTGTTCAAAATTTAACAGCATTAAGAAAGTTTGTTCTTGATCAAGTAGACATGTCCATGGTTTCACCAAAGTTCTTTGCGAATTTGCCTTCTTCTTTGACAATTTTGAGCATTGTTCGTTGTTCCTTAAGGGGGATATTTCCGGACACTGTTTTTCAATTACCAAGCCTTATTACTTTTGATATAAGTAAAAATTTGACCTGTCTGGGATTCTTCCAAAATCCAACGAGTCCTCTTAACTCTTTGTCTCTCTAGTATACAAGCTTTTTGGGAGAAATACCGATTCAATTGATACCTTGAAGAGTTTAACAATTTTAAATCTTCAGAAGAAAGTTGCAAATGAATTAGGCGATTAGTAACTGTCGAGAAACATACTATAGTATATCTTTATGTCAATAAGCACAGCCCCTTGAAAGATGGCGAATGCTGAGAGTTAGAGCACTACAATTGCTTATCCCAATCAGGATCATTTTGATGCTATTGTCATGGCCTGATGAAGCCACATGATCGAGAGATATTTTGATCGAAGGGCAAGAGAAATTCTGATCGAAGGCTGTGACTAATTCATGAACAAAGCTAACCTCAAAAATGCCTAAGTCGGTTTTCTCAAGTATTCTATAATACTCCTAAAGGCAAACGATACGATAATTGTATATGGCTGAAATAAATGCGGGTGGATGGTAATTGGGAATATGTAATCTCTACCATTTGATTAATAAGAGATTTACGGTTATAGAGGTCTCTTCCCCTCATTTGTATCTCATTTACAAGTAAAATACAATTCCAAAACTTCTCTCTCTATAGTTTCTTTTAACCTGAAACGCTATATGGATCCGCGTGACACTATCATTAACAATAAAAAATGAATCTTAGGATGAATTCTGGGATTTCTAATATCTGTTGATTTAATTCAATTCCTGTCAGAAGAAGCATATATTGCTTCACTATCAAACAAATCAAAGAAGAGTTGATATTTATCACTTTGGGGATAAAAGGAAAATTAATGTGGTCTTAAATACTGAAAAGGGACATAATTTTAAGAGCCACGTAACGTTTACCAAATAGGAATAATTGCAGCAATAGCCAAGCATTGACCCTTCTGCATACTAAACTTTGCGAATTCAAGTATACCTTTTTTCTTTTTTGTCAGCATCAAAGTTTTATCTTTGTCTCAAAGATAAAGATGAATAAATCCAGTAAACATTCAACGCTAGCAAATTCTAATAACACCCACAGGAACAAATTTCTCAAATTTCATCAGTCCAGCGTTATTTACAGGAACAATTTTCTCAAATTTGATCAGTCCAACATTATTTATACAACATCCGAATCACAAAACACAGAAATCCAGGAGCCAAAAGCAAAAAGGATAGGCCTGTATAGTGAGACACTGAAAAAAACACCCAAAAAAAAAAAAGGGGAAAGAGCTCAAATTAAGAGGCATCAAAAGAGTCCATTTTGGTCATGGAGATTGTACACGTGCCCAAGATTGTATGCACCGTTCGCTTCAAGAGGCTTGCTCTCGTAGGCGATCTCTCCGTTGGGGGAGCAAGAGTCCACCATCAACTCGTTGATCCATCTCATCACGTTCTTCTTGAGCTCCTCCATCGACCCTCCCAACTGCTCAAGCTCACACAATCCAAGTTCATCGATCGGTGCCTCCCACCAACATTGCCTCTGGCTCTCTCTCCTCATCTCATCCAGCGCCTCCCCGCGCTTCCTCTCCGCCTCCAGCTCCTCAAGAACTTGAGTCAATATCCCGTTGAGGTCACGCAAGTTTGCGTTCCGGTGGGCTTCAAAGAGCCGGCACTCGCCCGAGTCAGGGGGCACCGGGTCCTGGGCGAGGAACCGGTCGATGATGAACTCGACTTCCGGGTGACCAAAGGAGAAGACCTTGCTGGCGGGAGAGAAAACTATGATTCCGATGTCAACCCCGCAGAGGGTGCAGAGCTCGCTCGCTTTCTTGAAAAGCCCGGATCGCCGTTTCGAGAAGGTCACTTGGAGATGGTTTTTCTTGGGAATTTTCGAAATGGCGATTTTCTGGCGACCCAAGCTCGGTTTCTTTGCCATGGTGGGTATGAATAGAATACTGTTCAAGATAGACTTAGAAGGCAGAGAAAGAAGTGACACAAAGGGAGTTTATATAGCGAGTTTGGTATACAAAGTTTCAATGTCCAAGCTGGCCAAGATTACTCAAAATCAATGAGTTCTGGCCAAGTCATTTCTCAGTATTTTAGTATGTGATTGGAGTGGCGATTCATAGGTTATGATATCTCGTCCTCTTAATGCCACCCTAGTGCGACAATTTTATTTTACTAGTTGGCAACGTTAAAGGGGCATTTACAAAAGGTTTCCTTGTACGTTGGTGCTTGCAAGACCATTAACTAGTTGACCTTTTTGGGTAAGCAGTCAATCCTTATTAATAACTACCTTTACGTGGCCATTCTTTAATCACGCAGCGCTGTAACGCATATGCTTTTAGGTTGTGGTTGTGATATTACAAGTAATTACTTCAGGATCAAATCTGTCTTACATATAGATTTGGCGAAGATATCGTGGATTAGTATAGTTTAATGAAACAAATGAGAAGGCGGTGTGCTTTCTTCGTATTCACCGTACTCTTTTGATGCATTTGCATCGTGGAAACGAGGATTTCCTTCTAATCTTATCAAGTCTTGCAATAATAATTGAGGATATGATTCCATAAAGATTGATGTAACTCCTATTCTGATGATCAATTTTCTTTTAGTTGGCATTAGGCTATAGTCCCTTTTTAATACTTTTGCAGGAAATCGTGTACCAGGGGTGTGGACACTGAAAGTGCTAAAACTTAGCATAGGATGACACTTTAGTTTCAAGAGTTTCAAAATATGAAAATCGGAAAATAATGAACATTTAACTGTCAATGGTGAAAAATTCCAGTCAAAGTGCTAACTTGACATTTTCTAGTGACTTTATTTACTGAGGTGTCAATTTTTTTTAAAAATTATCCATGTCATAATTTTTTTTTTAAAAGTCCACATGGCACTATAAGCCTCAAAAATTAATTTTTAATATTAAAATTAAACTATCCACGTAGATACCAAGACTTGGCACTTAATGTTCACTTTCTTCATAACTTAGCACAAGTGTTCACACTTTCTTCAAAACTTGGCACATAACCTTTCAACCACGAGTGGTACTTAAGTGATCACTTACACCATAACTTAACACGTAAGTAATCATTTTTTAATAACGACTAGCACTTAAGTGAATATGGAAGGCGACGTCATTTTGGCTTTCCGACAGGCCACGTAGACCACTTATATTATTAAAAATATGCCACATTGGATTTCCAGCTACTCTCGCCAGACTTAGCATTTAAGTGTCCCAATATTTTAAAAAAGTGACACTTAAGTGTACTTTTTGGAATTTTGGCACTAAATTATCCACATGGGTCGAGTTTTGGCACTCCCGGTGCACTTTCCTCCATGTATCGGTTAGCAGACATTGAGTGGGTTAATGTTTAGTATTTCCAATTTATTGCTGTTCTAGTGAGACCGAGAAACTGCTCGACCTTTGCCAGCACAAGAACCTTCGAGTTTGAATCATACCGGGCTCAACAATCTTTCGAGGTTAAGTCTGGAAGAAGAAGCAGATCATGAGGACAATAACGAATACCATGAATTGAAAATGATGACTATATGATCACTTCTTGTAAAGCAAGGGAGTTTCCGTAGTGCTAAAGTCTACTTTTGTGTTATCGAGGACGAATAGCGCGCAAGGATTCTTAGTAAGTCTTCAAACGACTTTTAGGAGGAAAAGTGTCAGAAAAGTCCTAAATATTTTATATTTGTGCCAATTTAGTCTTAAACATTTTGACTTGGTGTTAATTTAGTCTTAAACCTTTTATTGATGCCAATTTATTCCCAAAGCTTTTGATTCGGTATCAATTTAGTCATAAAACTTTCAACCTAATACTAATTCAATCATTCCAACTAATTTTAGCTAGATTTTGTTGAGATGGCACGGTTGGTACTGACGTGACATAGCCAATGCTGACGTGTACAACTTTTAATAATATGTTAATATTTGTTTTATTTATTTCCTTTTCCTTTTCCTTTTCCTTTTCCTTTTCCTTTTCCTTTTCCTTTTCCTTTTCCTTTTTTCTTTTTCTTTTTCTTTTCTTTTCCTTTTCTTTTTTTTTTCCCTCCTCTGTCTTACTCTAGCTAGCCATCGGCTGGGCGACCGACCAAAAGCGAGGGCCGGCAAGGTTGAGGTCGACCTTGCCAGCGACCGTGAGGCTGGCCTCGCGCTAGGCTGGCAAGGGTCAAGCCTTCCTGGCCAAATTAGCCGAAATGACTTAATTAACATTAGATCAAAAGTTTTAGGATTAAATTGGCATCAAATCAAAAGTTTTAGACTAATTGGCATTAAGTCAAAAGGTTTAAAACTAAATTGGTACCAATAAAAGGTTTAAGACTAAATTAGCAACAATAAAAAGTTTAGGACTAAATTAATATAAATTTAAAGGGTTTAGGACTTTTTCTGAAACTTTTCCCATTAGGAGCCAGATCTTTAGAGTAGATTGATGCCTAGAAAGGAAAGACTTGTCTATCTTTCTATTTACTACTCCAACATAAACTTCTCCATTGTGAACTTCTCCAATATACGTCGTTGGGTTCCTAAAAAAAATAGTAAATGATTTTTATGTTGTCCTGTTTGGTTGAATGTGTTGGGAAAATATGGCTTCGAATTGGGTAGAACAATGAAATCAGATATTTAGAGTACTCAAGTCGGACTTTGAGACGTGATATCACTTTATTTAAGGATTTATTTGCCCCACAAAGTTGCTAATGGTCACCGGCAAATTTCCTCCAGGATACAACAAAGTCTCAAATGAGAATACTAGATAGCAATTCTAGTAATTCTCCAGGGTCTCTCTAGGAAACAATTAGAAACAATGGCTGTAGATTCTTTCGAAAGAAAAACGAAAAAATGGAAGAAGATGTGTGTTTGATCTCAAAACATACGTACTTATATTTGTCTTTCGAATAGAGGCAACCCTTCAAAAAGTTGCAAAAGAACAAAAATAACCTTTCGGGAAAGGTTGCAAAATGAACAAGTACGTCTTAAAGGTTACATTGAAAAGACATAAAAATTCGAAATTAAATAAATAATAAATAAAAAATAACCGTAACTTTTCATGAATAGTCATACTGTTTTAACAAGATATATAGTTAATTTTTTATAAAAATAAATCCGAATTTTCAATAAATAAAATTAATTATCGTCGGTTAGTGCCAAATCTCGTCCACGTGCGCACTCACATCTTTTCGATGTGGGACAAGGCACCTCTTCATTTGTTTTATAAACAAATTACCAACAATCCCCCACTTTTGTTTATAAAACAAAAACAAGAAATAAAACATTAGAAACATACAGCCAAAATTTCAGTGAGATTAATATACATACATAAAGGTCTCTTTCGAGTTAAACCTTTACTTAGTGCAAGTATCTCAAAGCTCTATCAAAGTGACAAGTAGCTCGGCTTTAAACTTATACTTTTATGTAATAGAACCGGACATACAGCACATACACTAACCTCTTGTCTCAGCGAAAAGTTCTATATTACTCCGCACTATTATGGCCTTGTGCTTGATCCAGTTTCATGAGCTCTCTAGAAAGCAACCCTAACTTTCGTAAGAAGCAGCACCACTTCTAAGCTCATATAGGTGAAGTATCTACTATGTGTTTCTGTTACTATCAACACATTACAAGTTTGTACTATACTTCATTAAGAATTCAATTCAACCTACAAAACGTAACAGACGATACTAACTTCTCATATCGGGACTATGTCAGTATCAAACAATCACATGCAGTAACTTGCTCTTACCCATTAAACCTTGTAACTAGTGATGTTCTAGAAAAATGTTGGGTTACCATTACTGGTGATTTTAATTAAAGGGTTTCAGCCCCGTTTCTTATGAGGTCATTATTACCATGTCTCTTGATAAAGTCTTTGTCAATGGATCGGCAAGATTATTACTTGACCTCACGTAGACAATTGTTATGGTACCATTTTTAATCAATTGTCTCATTTACTCATGTCTTAGACTAATATGTCTAGACTTATCATTATAGGTGCTACTATAAACTATTGCCAAAGTAATTTGACTATCATAGTGGATAGAAATAGGAGGCATAGGGCTAAGCCATGAATTGATATTCAACAACAAATTCATAGTCCATTTAGCCTCTTTCCCAAATTTTGCTAAAGCAACAATTCAAATTCCATAGTTGAGTGAATTATGCACATTTGTTTCTTGCTCACCCAAGAAACAACACATTCATGTAATATGAAAATCCATCCAGAAGTTTCATCTCCCATACTTGTAATCCAACTAGTATCGGTGTATCTTTGTAATACAACCGAATAATTATTATAGAACAATCACAAATTTTAAGTTCTCTTAAATAACCAAAAAATTCTAATAATGGCCTTTCAATGTTCTATATTTGGATTACTAGTATATCTATTCAACTTGCATATATAAAAGTAATATCAGGTCTAGTATAATACATCGCATACATTAAAGACTCGTAGCACTCACATTAAAAACTCTCCACTAGGAATCAAATGGAGTACTTATATATTTGAAAACAAGATGTTTAAATCTATACAACATCTTCTCCATGTAATCACTATAGCTCAAAAAATAACCCCCACTATTTTTTAATTTTAATACTTAAGATAGTATATGTTTCACCCAAATATTTCATTTTGAAAATGAAAGTCAGATACTTCTTAATATCAATGATTTCAGTCATATTAGTTCCAAAGTCCCTTCGGACATAACCCCACTTCAAGAATATTCCAAGAGGTAATTAATCGAAATTATGCATCATCAAATTTTCATCCTCGATGAAATACATACATCAAAATAGTAAATCAATGCAATTCTACTCTCTTGGCTCATTTATGCTATTCCATAGAATCAAATCTATGAGGGGCAAGGACAGCATATAAAACACATTAGAACCAAACAAGGGACACCTGAAAACTCATTCAGTATCTCTATATCGCCTCCATAAATAGAGCACTACCTATTAGCCCATGCATGTAATGACATTCTCTAACAATTCAGCAAATGCGAGCGAATCGAGTATTGATTAATGACATCTAAGAAAACGGAAGATTTAAGACTGAAAAATACTGAGTATATCCACAAGTGATATTATATGAGTGCATAAAACTTGTAAGTCAACGACCCCACTTGAGGCAGAGTAAGAATCATAGGGAGACCAGAGAATGGCACACCCACGTTTTCACAAGCATTCAACTTTTCCTTAACATGGCATACAAGGATAATCACAGTCAGAGATTGTCACAAGATGATAGACGTTTCAACTTTTCGAACTTTGAGATAAAGCGGGTAGATAGATTCTGCATCACTCACTCTGAACTCTGGAGCAAGCCCTCCTGTTCAGAGAAAGGACTGCATAAAGGCAAAGCCTTTCAAGAAATGGAGAGAAGATATTTAGTTCCCATCTTTTGCTTCTCTTATCCTGTTGAGGATATGAATGAAGGAACCTCAGTATGGGCATACACTTAGCTTGACCTAACTCCTAAGATAAGGACGCTTTACTTATTCGTAAATCATAAGCTGTCAATATGAGTACTCATTGAATCTTTAAGCTCATGCATATGCAGAATCTAGTACTGCCTCATTCTAGTGCACGAAAGGTGACCACACCGATCGAACCACGTTCATCAAGCAAGTGCCACACGACAAGATTCTACATTGCCTCGCTCTGTTGAGAACCAAGAACAGAACTACAAGGGAAGAAATAGATACACCCAGGTACCCCCACGTGGGAATAAACAAAAGAAAGAGAAGACCGTGCAATGCTGGTCGCGTCATTTTATCACTTCCAACTATGAAACTAACGAATACTGGACATACATAGCTCTTTTAACCATGATGCCAACAAATCCCAAAATAGTACAACATTATTAATATGAATTTCCTCTTTTGACTCCCAATACAAAAGTGTATGCTAACGCGATCAAAACAGCATCATACTTGCGTGAAACTTATGCCGCGTAAAGATCCCCAAATCACAACTAGAAAAGTCAGGCTCATTCTAAGCAACTTTTGGGCACATCAACTTGGAGCAGATGGAGTGTTCATTTTAAAGTAAACCCAGAAATAAAAGAAACAGAAGGAACGCATACCTGAAGCACGAAACTACAAACTTTCAAAACCCTAGCACAGTCCAAGGATGATAGAAGTGTCTGGAGAAGATCACCTCCGGATTCATCGAACTCCGACTCGGATCCAAAGTCAAGTTCAGCCTCTTCCAAATGCCTAGTAAAAAGCAACTCAAAATTCCCTACAGACCCTGAATACTTGAAAGACCTCAAGTTCGGTGCCTCAACCGCAAAACACTCTCGATGGAAATTGCAATTATCAATCACCAATGTCTTCAGCGCCAAATCCCTCTAAAAAATGCTCAGACGCTCCAGGTTCCAACATTTTTTCAATCTCAAACTCTCCAAGCACGTAGAGTTCATCAACAGGTCATTCAGAGTAGACATTCTCACTGCGATCCAACCAAACGAAACATGCTTAAGCGATCTGAGATTTATCAACCAAGCTGGGTTGAAACTGCATGCGAACAGTGTCAACGACTCAAAAGTTGGCATGCCATTTTCATAAACTTGCATGGGGAGATCAAACTCCGGTTTGTGATTCTCCATATCATTCTCGTCCCACGTCGGATCGGAGAAGTCCAGTTCAAGCGCTCCAACATTACAGGAAACGGCAAATGTGCACATTTGCATATCGCGTTCGCACTCGCGAGGCTTCAACATACGGAGCCTGAACCTTTGCAGGATGAGTTCGGTGGTGTATTCATGTAGCAAGCACCGAATGAAGTTGATGAATTCGAGTCTTTGAACCTGCTGAGTTTCAACAGGTTCATTGTCTCTAACAAAAAACCGCTCGTCAAACTCAATGTTTGCCGTCGAACACCATAGGCCACGCCACCACCGGGATAGTACACTCGTTCTTGCTGCTTCTTCAAAGGGCAAGAAGGAATGATAGTGATTAGTAGAGCGTCCGTCAATTCAAGACTCCGCCATCTTGTCCTTATGACGGAACCAAAATGGACAGATAAAAAAAAATCATAGAGAAAATTCAAGAGAAAAGAGAGAGAGCCTGTAGATCTCTTTCATGCAGAGGCCACTGGCATTGTGTTTGTAAATCTCATAAATAACATTTTCCAGAACCTCCCACGAGTGATCGGCGTACTTCGGATCCACAAACACCTCCTTGAATGCGATTATTTGCGGATTGCTCATCTTACCCACTCGGAAACTTACAATCACGACCCGAAACGGAAGTTTCCGTGTGCTAATCTTAGTGAAGGTAAGGAGAGAACCGGATCCAATTGCGAGACTAGATGACGACTTGGAATCACTGAAAGCAAACGATGCATAGTCGAACACAGGCGAGAGAAGAGCATGCTTCAATAGACCGATTCGACGAAGAGGTGTTGTGTTGTCTCTGTGCACAACGTTGGCCATAACTTCAAAGTTGATGTTTGCTATATCACCGTCTCGGAATGGGTTGCTGTCCAAGCGGGGCTGTCCTATTTCTTGGGGTTGACACGTGAGGGCCATTAGAGAGAAGAGAGAGAGCCACGATTGCCAACATGAGTGGAGATAAATGCCATAATAATCAGAGAGTGATTTGTCCATGGAACGAAGAAGAGGGCTCCATTTGCGTTTCGTACGTCCTTCGCTTAACCCACCATCAACCGCATCCTTAACTCCATTGTTGCACAAATAAATCCTTAAAATTGTTGGGAAAATATGGCTTCGAATTGGGTAGAACAATGAAATCATATATTTAGAGTACTCAAGTCGGACTTTGAGGCGTGATATCACTTTCTTTAAAGATTTATTTGCCCCACAAAGTTGCTAATGGTCACCGGCAAATTTCCTCCAGGATACAACAAAGTCTCAAATGAGAATACTAGATAGCAATTCTAGTAATTCTCCAGGGTCTCTCTAGGAAACAATTAGAAACAATGGTTGTAGATTCTTTTGAAAGAAAAACGAAAAAATGGAAGAAGATGTGTGTTTGATATCAAAACATACTTATATTTGTCTTTCGAATAGAGGCAACCCTTCAAAAAGTTGCAAAAGAACAAAAATAACTTTTCGGGAAAGGTTGCAAAATGAACAAGTACGTCTTAAAGGTTACGTTGAAAAGACATAAAAATTCGAAATTAAATAAATAATAAATAAAAAATAACCGTAACTTTTCATAAACAGTCATACTGTTTTAACAAGATTTATAGTTAATTTTTTATAAAAATAAATCCGAATTTTCAATAAATAAAATTAATTATCGTCGGTTAGTGCCAAATCTCGTCCACGTGCGCACTCACATCTTTTCGATGTGGGACAAGGCACCTCTTCATTTGTTTTATAAACAAATTACCAACAGAATGGCTCCAAGCACAATTTAGTCGCATTGTTCTTGGGTTTCACCACACACCTACCTGTAACGGCACTCACTATGGAGAAGACAAGAACATCACCATGATCCAGAGACATTTTTCAGGACCACTCTAGGGATCTTTTTTACTTTTTCTATTTTAATTAGACCCATCAAAATGGGTCCAAAGTTCATTTAATAACCCAAAAACATTTAAATGGGCCATAACAAATTTCGCATGAGATATAATGGGTATATAAAATAAAGATGCCCAAATAAGTGGGTTATAAATGGGTCCATTATAAACTTTTTTACAACTAACTTAAGGCTTAACTCATCTAATAAACCTCTAAAATAAGTGGATTATAAATGGGTCCATTATGAATCTATTTACAAGGCTTAACCACCTAAGAGACCTCTACCTCTTTAGAACAGGTCATGTCACATATGGACATGTGTGTCTATATATATATACACGGAGATGTGTTGAGCTAATTTTTATAATTTCTTTCTTTCTTTTTTTGCTATGAAGTTTCGCTTACCCTCGTCAACACCAACTGAGGGCGAGGGCCACGAATCCTTCCCTAGTCGTTGTCAAGGTTGCTAGGTCTAGCGAGGGCTAGGAACCTTGCCTGCAACTAGCTAGGTTTCAAGTCTTGCTCACACCCAACGAGGGTCTCGCAGCCCTCATTGGACATAGGACAAAATAGGGAAAAAAAATATAGATATATATATTTAAAAAATTATTTACAATTGTTCACTAGATTTGTGTTGCATAAAAGTGTTTTGGCAATATAATTTTTTTTAATTTTAAGAAAGAAGTTATCCTAGATCTGATTGAACATAAAAGTATTTTAACAATATGGGTTGGGTATAAAATTGAAATGGTATTGAATCGAGAAATTTTGCATTACGAATAAATGAGTTATAAATGGGTTGACAAGTCGATTTAGGTCGAACCATTTATGATCCAACTCGACCCAAACTCAACACGATCCACCCGTTTGATAGGTCTAGTTATAAGACTACAAATTTGAATTGTACACCAATATTGGAATAGAAAATGGAGAAAAATGAATCAAATTGAATGAAGAGAGCAAGAGAAATATAGATCAGACCGGGCAAAAGAACACCCCAAGTGCAAAAACTTGACACAATGAGACACTTAAATGCCAAAAGTTAGGTTAGTGACTCTTTTTTTTTAAAAAATGGGACATTTGAGTGCCACATCTGGCGAACTCCGTCGGAAATCCTATGTGGTAATTTTTTATTAATTTTGTTTGCTTACGTGGCTCTTCGAAAAGCTAACTCTGCAAAGAAACACAAAAACGACGTCATTTTGACACAATTCAAATTTTAATATAAAAATTAATTAAATTAAATTTAAAACCAAATTATATATAAAGGGAGGAGGAAGATGAATAGCGGTCGGTGGCTGAGGGCTCAGCCCTCGCCGTCGCCCTGTCGTCACCGGGAAGGTGGGGGGAGGGTCGGCTAAGGTCACTAAGCCTTGGCCAGGGGCTGGTGATCCCAGTCAACTGGAGGTGAGGGCCTACAAGCTCTTGCCACCGACTACTGTTCATCTTCTTCCTCCTTAAAAAAAAAATGGTTTTAAATTTAATTTAATTAATTTTTGTATAAATTATTTACCCACGCTAGCAACAAAACGACGTCACTTTGCACTTGACTTGCTGGAAAATCGCCATGTTAGCGTTTGGCTGGATTTTCTCGTCGTTAACACTTAATTGGCCCATTTTGCTCTGATTTTGACATGTAAATGTCATTTTCATAACTTTTGGCACTTAAGTATCCCTTCGTACCAAGTTTGGCACTCCAAGTGTCATTTTCTCGATAAGAGCGAGAGACACTTCTGGAAAAAAATTTCGTCAAGATAATTACTTCCCGCCATGGTGCAAGCGACATTAATGGAATTACAAACTCGAGGCTAAGAGCATATTTGGTAACCGGCCGAATAATGTCTGATTTTATTCTTTTGTTCCTTGGAACAAAATCCGTTTGGTAACTTCTTTGTTCCTAGGAGCAAATTTATTCCCGACAATAGATTTAAAACAAAAAAAAATTACTTCTTTGTTCTCAGGAACAACTTCAAAATCAAGACCTCTTTCCTTTCTTCCTTTTCTTTTCTTCTTTTCCTTTTCTTCTTCTTCTTCCCTTCATTGGTTGCTAGCCTCAGTGATGACCAACAATTGGTCAGATGAGGGCTAGCAGCCTCGTTGAGTCATAGTGAGGCTGACATCACCCGACCAAGTCGAGTTCAACCTCGCAGTGGCCCACCAATGTCTGAGTGACCTTGGTCTCACAAATCTGAGCAAGGTCGACTTTGCTAGCCAAGGCAAGGCCGAGCCTCGTTGAGCCACTATGAGGTTGGTGTGACCCGACTATGGCGAGGCTGACCTCTCGGTGGCCCCATGAGACTTGAGCCAACAAGGGTCGACCTATTTGGGGGTTGGCGACACTCCAGCAACCAGCTAAAGGAAGAAGAAGAAAAAAAAGAAAAATATAATAAAATTCTAAGTCACAAAAGAATTTGAATGTCATACCAAGAGCATTTCTATCATGGGAATAGAAGTTTTGGATAGTTACCAAATGCCTTAAAATACTCAGAAATTCGTCTAGAGAATAGACAAAAATGATTTTGACCAAAACTCATAAACTCAATAGCAAAATAGTCTGGCGGTGGAGAAAGTCACATATTTGTATTTGCCCGCAACGGGGATTCTATAATCCCGTGGACCGTTGTACAGATTATCAGCTGTGGCGATAAAAACCGCTATAGAACTTATTTCTGTTGCCTAAAAAGTTACGGATTTAAAATATTAAAAGTTAAATAAGTATACACAAATTTCATTAATCATACATGAATATTACTAGAAAATGGAAAGTCACTGATCATATAGGATAAGGTACTGTTTCTATGTAAAAGCGTATTCAAAGTTATTTCGATACAAATAAAAAATACTAATCACGTGTGAGTATCGCGAGTAAAGGAGAGTTACTGACTATACACAATTCATTACCTTTTCTTATATAGAAAGTTACTAAGAGTAATGAAAATCACATTTATGTACACGGAAACTACTAATGACATGTGAATATCGCATATGAATCCAAGTTATTAACCATATAATATTTTTTACTTTCCTGTGTTAGAAGTAACTGAAAATAACGGAAGTTTCTTCCATTTAAAAGATAGTCAGTAATTATTTTTCCCTATGAAATGTTACTCAACATATTGAGAAATGGTAGTTAATTAATATATTAAAATTTACTTATCTTGGGGAAAAATTACTAGCATTTTGCCTAGAGTCAACATATTGTAACGAAATAAGTCTTGGACACTTTCTAGTAGCATTCCCTATAACAAAATAAAGTTCCATATTTTAGTCTTTAGAAATTTCATAACCTTATTTGGTTTCAGAACTTAAAAATTAATTTTTGTTAATCATAGCTTATTGCAACTCTTGAACATTCTGGGCAGATTTCCAAAGAGAAAAGTAAATTATAAACTATCATATCAAGTAAGTTAACCCTTCTCAATTACAAGTATAAGTTTTCTCAATTAGTAATTTGTTAAATGGTTAGAAAATTTGCTTCAAAATTAAGTGATAATGTTTAGTGATTTATCATTACAAGCAACGGGTGAAAAATGACATGTTTTCAGATTGGCAAATTCATCGACGCGGCGGTCAACTCATCACTCCGACGATCAAATTTAACCGAAGGACTTGATAGTGGACCTTTACAAAAGTACGGGGCATGAAAAGGATAATAAAGAAAATAGAAGGGCGATTTTGATTTTTGGGCGAGAATAATGATATGCCAATTTCGGTAGTTCGATTTCCACGTCTCCCCTTTGTCTCTCGGCACCATTTGCATTGATTTCTTGCTCAGAATGTTCCTTATTTTCTAAGAGCTACTTATGCATTTTTCCAGGATTGCCCGGAGTTTCTACCGTGCCACCCTCTTTTCCATCATCTTGGATCCGTATCATGCTAATGTCTCACCAGGTTCGCGCCACCCTCTTTTCTACCAAGCTCACTCAAGGCCATCAGGCAAGCTTGGGCCTCGCTAGATCCGGCGAGCTGCCGTCCCAAGGTCTAGAGGTCAGCGAGGCTGTGGCAAGCTTGACCGAGGCTCAAGCCCCGCCCAGCTCGTCGAATCAGGCCAGGTACAGCATCGCCGGCTTGTGGTGAGGTTCAACCTTGCTTCGCGCTGATCACTAGCTACCGTTGTGGCCCGCAACTAGCCGAAGAACAAGAAGATAACGAGAAAAAAGGAAAGAAAAATAAAAATAAAAAAATAATTTGAAAATAGATTTTTAAAAAATAAAAATTGATTTAAAAAAATAAAATAAAATAAAAATTATTAATAAAAAGTGCATTGAGGATAAGATTTTCCTTACTGAATAGAAAAAATATTTTTCACTTCATTTTCAGGTTTCAGCTGAATACTGAAAATTAATTATATTTTCTCGAAAAATGGCTTTTGAGAAGCTCCATTCGTTTCGCAGAAAATATGACATTTTTAGAAAAAAAAAATTCCAACTCCTATTATTGGCTTATCAACTCCTAGTTGAGTTTCTTATTAGCATTTATCATTTTTTAAAAAATTTGCCAATTTTTCTTATCTTTTACAAATTTATTTGCATTTGTTTGTAAGCCAAAATTTGCCAACTCTTTGTACAAGTTACTTATCTTATTTTGAATAATCATCCAACTTTTTGAGTGCCAAACACCTAGAGTGCCAAAACTTGGCACGGAAGGACACTTAAGTGTCAAAAGTTAGGAAAGTTATGCTTAAGTGCAAAAAATTGGAGCAAAATGGATCACTTAAATACCACTTCGGCGAAAATCCGGCCAAAGTGCTAACGTGGCGATTTTCTGGCGAAATAAGTGCAAAACGGCATTGTTTTAAAGCTGACGTGGTAAAAAATTAATATAAAAATTAATTAAAGTAAATTTAAAACTAAATTTATTTAAAAATAAAAAAAAATATTAAATAAATTAAAATTAAATAAATTAATTTTAAAAAAAGGGAATGGACGGCTAAGGGCTGAAGGCTAAGCCCTCGGCCCCGCCGCCTCCCCCGCCGCCATTGGGAAGGGCCGGCGACAAAGGGGGAGGGTGGGTCGGGGTCCCCGAGCCACGGCCGTGGGCGGCGACCGGGCAGCGGGGGGCGACGAGGGCCCGCGAGCCCTCGCCCGCATCCGGCGGGGTCGGCGTCCTCGCCCGGTTGGGCCAAGGGCTGCCGCTCGCTAAGGCGAACCCCAAGCAAGCGGCGGTCCTCGCCCGGCCCGGAGCCAAGGGACGGACGCCGCCCGCTAAGGCGAAACCCCGGCGGGTGGCGGCCCTTGGCCCGGGGTGAGGGCCGCCGATCCCCACCAAATATGAGCGAGGGCTCGCGGGCCCTCACCACCGGTCGGCCGGCACCGGGGCCCGGCAACCCCGGCCGACCCTCCCCCCTCCGTTGCCGGCCCTTCCCAGCGGTGGCAAGGAGGTGGCGGCGACAAAGGCTCAACCCTCGGCCGCCCCTTCCTTTTTTAATATTTGTATTTTTATTTTTAAATATTTTAAATAAATTTAGTTTTAAATTTAATTTAATTAATTTTTATATTATTTTTTAGCACGTCAGCATGCAAAACGACGCCGTTTTGCACTTATTTCACCGGAAAATCGCCACGTCAACATTTTAGCCGGATTTTCGCTGGAGTGGCACTTAAGTGATCCATTTTACTCCGATTTTGGCACGTAAGTGTCACTTTCATAATTTTTGGCACTTAATTGTCCTTCCGTGCCAAGTTTTGGCACTTGAGCTGTACTTCTCTCCCAACTTTTCTTATCAACTAGGTTTAAGTTACCAATTCTTATTTGAGTATTACTAAAGAGCTTGGTTTTACACAACGAGGAGTGAAGATTACGTGTGATAGCCAAAGTGTTGTATTCTTGACTAAGAATTTTGAATTTCATGCAAGAAGAAAGCATAGAGCATATTACTCTATCCGTGAGAAAGTGGAATAGAAGGTTGTAGTACTAGAGAAAGGTGACACATAGGTGAATAATGCAGATTTTTTGAATAATGTAGTGAGTGTAGAACTATTTTGGGTCTAAAGTAGCATTTGAAATATTCGTCAAGTGAGAGAATGTTGAGGTGTGGTTCATACTCTCCATCGATAAGAAGGCATAGAGAAGGTAGCGCCCCTGGCCGCTAGAGGGCTTTTATAGTTTAAATTCTTTGGGTTTAGGCCTATGAATAGCTATTGCTACCAATATCTTATTTCTTTCTCTTATAATTGAGAGTTGTAATAGAAAGGTGGGAAATGTTAATTATAATGAAATCCTTTGCTAGATATGGCCATAGTTTAAGGATGAACCATGATAAACCTTGTGTCATGATTTATCTTTCTCTCTTTTAATCTCTATTTTGTTGTGTCTGTGCGCCGAATCCTAATGGAACAGCCTCGACCTCATCTTGCTCTATTATGCTCTATTTCGGTTATACAGGACATACACTGGGTCGCCCCACGGAAATGGCATTCGAGAAGGGCTGAGATCAAGCTCGGATGAACATGGAAGATCCAAGAGGGAGGTCCCATATTTGGAGAAGAGATACCTTTAGTGATGAGAGCATTTCTTGTGTGTATGTCTATGGAGAGAGCGTATGAGCACAACTGCGAGAATGAAAGGGAGGTGGCCTAGCATGGTTTGCTGAGGAAAGCTATGCATTGATGGACAGGATGAGTGGAAGGGAGTCCCTCTCTATTGAGCGTGTGTTTTTGGTGTGGGAGTGTGAGAGATGGACTTCGAGTGTTTGCTAGAAATCCAGAAAGAAATATGAGAGAGTAGCATGCTGGTGCTGGATGAGCGATGATGGCTGGTGATGGGGGGAAGCAAGAAAAACCCGGCGAATGTAGATATTTTGCGTTGTCACCCGCAATTTTCACAAAGGAAAGTATAAAATAATTTGACTTTTTTTCCACGTGGACTTTTTTCATATTTTAAATCCTTATAAGCATTGATATTTAATTAAAAAGTCATGTAATATTTTTGGTCAAAATCTAACGTCGTTAACACTTAAGTGATCGTTTTTTCTCTAATTTGACTTTTAAGTAAGCCAATAAAAAATTTTAACACTAAAGTGAATGTTGTACAAAATTTTTGACACTTCTAATATCCTTATTCCTATACTTATTCAATGGGATTTATCTTCACTCAAATACTCAAGACCACAGCTTATGAATCGATTAGAATATCTTAACTAATTGAAACCGTATAGTTATGAGATGTTGGGATTTCGTCCAATACCCTACGTTCATGCCCCTCGATAATCTCCAACACCTGTTGAAGGGTACCGTATTAGGCCAAGTCTAGCTTTATCTAGGAATTCATTTTTCAAACTGGCATATCTCAATTTTAATCTCTTCCTCGTCGCTATGTACTGCCGCTTTGCAGGGCACCAACCATTCATCAGCAACTCGGAACAACTTCTATACCAAAACACCCGTCATGGCCCATGGTCTTTATTCTGCCAAACCAACTGTAACGGCCATTTTTGGCTGACAACCCTATTGATGTTGATCGCCTCGAGAAACCTTCTTAGATATTCAATCAAACACGAAACCCCATTTAGGCCAAATCAATAATTTAGCTCTAAACGGATTTTATTCACGCATCTTTGAGGGTACAAATGAAATTCCAACAAGAATAGAACATAGAGAATTCGCTAAGAGAGAGAAACTTGAATCCGATATGAAATGGAAGGGATGTCAACTTAAAAGTTAATACGATTTGACACGTCTCCGTCTGTTTTCCAAACTAGAATGACACGACCCGTGAACCCCCTTATCAATATGAAACTTTGTTGCAAGAGGACAACGTCTTTCTGGTTCCCGTCCATTCCGTTCTTGGCCAAATCAATTCCCAACCTTCCTTATTCTGGCCGTTAAATGATCCTAACAAGGTCATCAGCGAGTGATAATTCCATTTCAAGGCGGACTCGCGGTCCATGATGTTGAGAGATCTTTGTAAGTTATGTGATTATGGACGCGTGCATGTTTACGCGTTCAACTCCCTCTTAGTATACCTGCTTTCAAACTATTAATCACAATTCGATGAACTCCACATATCATAACTCACACATTGGTCTAGAAGATATAAGTTTTTGTCGAAGAGGGATTATTGTTAAGTAAATCTTATAGTTGGGCCCCAAAAATAGAGATTTAGACTATGATTACAAAATTGATCTATCAAATAGATAATACTAAAACGATAATGACGATATATTTGTCAAATTCGAAGAAAATCGTTGTTGGTCATGTATAGTGATCCCAAGGCAAAAGAATAGTAAATATTTATATATCCTTAGTAAAGCTGTTTATTCAAAATTACCGGAGGGGAACTAGTGAATTCTCTTTCATGACAAGCGAACAAGATAGGAATTTTCCTGATATTCTGCATATGAAAGTTCACGTGGAGCTCAGACACCAGCACGAGCAATATAAAGCCCCATCCCTCCACCCTTCGTCTTCACAAACCTAAAAAGAAAGGCATTCACCTTTAGACGCCGGAACGGCGAAAAGCCACCAGCGCCACCGGCAATGTTGAGCTTCAACGCCTCACCGCTGCTCTCCTTCACTTTCTCGCCGACCTCAATCACACTCGTCTTCTTCATCACCCTCCTCACCCTCAAATGCCTCCGCCTCCTCTTCCTCTCCTCCGCCGCCGCTACTAACCTTCACCTTCCCCCATCGCCGCCAAAGCTCCCGATCGTTGGGAACTTCCACCAGCTTGGCTATCACTCTCACCGCTCACTCCAAGCCCTGTCGAGACGCTATGGCCCCTTGATGATGCTCCACTTCGGGAGCGTGCCCGTCCTCATCGTATCGTCCGCCGACTGTGCACGTGACATCATGAAGACCCACGACCGCATTTTCTCCGACCGACCCAGGTACGGGCTAAGCCTGTCGACCCGTGTTCATGCATCTTAATTCGCTGTTAGAGGTATATTTTCTAGCATTTATGATTGGAAAAGGTCCCGGTGGACTACAGACATGGACATTAACCGTGCGTCAACTCGTGCTATTTGAAAACATTTAACAAGACAAAAGCTTCACTTGTACTAAAGACGTGCCGATTTCGTGTCATTTCTTCGACTCAGGTCAACCCTGTCTGAGAGGCTTCTGTACCACCGCAAGGACATGTCGCTGGCGCCATACGGCGAGTACTGGAGGCAAATGAGGAGAATCTCCGTGCTCCAACTGCTGAGCAACAAGAGGGTCCACTCGTTTCGGACGGTCCGAGAAGAAGAGATCTCTTTGTTTATGGACAAGATCGAGCAGCATCGCTCGGTGGACCTGAGCAACATGTTCGCCGCGCTGACGAATGACATCATATGCCGGGTGGCTCTGGGGAGGAAGTACAGCGACGGCGAGCAGGGAAAGAATTTCAAGGAACTGTTGAGTGACCTGATGAGGCTGCTGGGCATTTTCAACGTTGGGGACTTCATTCCGAGCCTTGGGTGGATCAACAAGTTGACTGGCTTAGATGCGAAAGTGGAGTGTGTCGCGAGGGCATTCGACAAGTTCCTCGAAGACGTGGTGGAGGAGCACCGGCGGAAGATGGAGGTGAAGAGCGTCGGCGGCGGAGGTGAAAATAGGAGAGACTTTGTGGATGGTTTGCTGGAGATCGAGAAGGAGAAGACCGTTGGTTTTGTTCTTGATGCCGATAGCATCAAAGCACAGATCTTGGTAAGCTCTCCCCTTTTTTTCTCCACCAACCGTCACCTGAACTATTGATTTTTCTTTCCTAACAACATTAATTGTCCACGGGAAATAATTGGATGGTAATCTTTAATCTATTGTCAAAATAACAGTTCATCATAAATAAAATAAAATAAAACAAATAATAAATAATTATAAATTATTTTGAGATCTATTCTTTCAAAAATTTGTAATTTACAATAAGTTATTTTCACATTAGGCCAAAGACTATTATGCTAACAAGCTCTTTGCCTTACTCTAAATATAACTTTTCCATGCCTTCATTAACTTTTGTGCTTGTGCAGGACATATTTGCCGGTGCAACTGATACAACGTACACAGTCCTGGAGTGGGCAATGACCGAGCTCTTAAGGCACCCTAGAGCCATGAACATTCTCCAAACCGAGGTCCGCAAAATCGCTAGTGGCAAGCCAAATATAACCGACGAAGACTTGGAGAAAATGCATTACCTACGAGCAGTCCTCAAAGAGACTCTCCGCCTGCACCCTCCGGTCCCACTCCTCCTCCCGCGACTGTCGACCCAAGACGTCAAAATCCGAGGCTACGACATTGCAAAGGGGACTACAGTGATCGTGAACGCATGGACCATCGGTAGGGACTCCAGCTCGTGGGACGAGCCGGACGAGTTCAAGCCCGAGAGATTCTTGAACAGCTCGGTGGACTTCAAGGGACAGGATTTTGAGTTGATCCCTTTCGGCGCCGGGAGGAGGGGTTGCCCCGGGACATCGTTCGCGATGGCAACGAACGAACTTGTCCTGGCGAATCTGGTGAACAAGTTCGATTGGGCATTACCTGAGGGTCTGAAACCGGAGGATTTGGACATGACGGAGTGCCCTGGTCTTAGCATCCATAGGAAAGCTCATCTCCTTGCTGTCGCCACTCCGCTCCCGAGTTAAGGTTGTATCGTATAGTGGATGCGAGGGACCAAGTGCACACTTATGCAGTGAAGTACAAGAAGTAATCGACATGCCATTCGTCTCACAGATATTATCACCCTTCGGTATGGTGAAAAAAATTAAAGTTTTCTCGCCTTGTAATCTTGTGTGAGGAGATTCAGCCATTGGCATCTTACATTAATAACATTTGTAACATAGAGAACTTCTTAATAAACATTGCTTTATATGGATGCTTATATAAAAAGGTTCAGACTGAACTTGTTTTAATAAAGCTGATAGCACATCATTAAACGGTGATACATTAGTCTCTACTTAAGAAAATATGAAGGAGATTAATTTTTTGGGTAATTTATAATTTTGTTTAAGTGTGTATGCGTTCTATTGCTCCATGCCCAAAATTGAGGATTTTCTTCATTTTTTTTTCTTTTTTTTTTTTGTTTAAATGTAACTATTATAAAGCATGTGAAGCACAGCAGCTTAGGGGCATCCCCTAGCAGCTAATAATTCAAAAAGAATGAGGTTGGAAGTCTTCACATGGTAGCCAATACAAGATTTGACTGGAAAGGTTTAATATTTTGATAAAGTGAAGCTATATCTCTTACATTTTCATGCATCTTGGCCAAAATAATATGGATGTCAGTTGATTTGTTTTGAAATCGTCTATAATTGCGCTTTATCCAAATGCAATATACGGTTGTTAGGAAAGACACCTTGAGGAGTCTGGCCGCCAAATCTTTGACCTTTATTGCCCTAATCATCCATTGAAATTCCTCATTCCATCCTCCTAAAGATGGCCTCATCCCATGTAGTGCAAGGATACTATGCCAAATGCTGCTCGTCCATTCACACCAGAAGAATAAATGAATTCTGTTTTCTATACCAGCTCTATAGAAGTTACATTGGATATCCATTATGCTACAAGGTCATCCATTGTGCTACTTCATATAAGGTTGTTAGAAAAGAACCTCTGCCAAATCTTTGACCTTTAGTTTATCTCTACACACTAGCCATCCAATAAAATTGTGTTTGCTTATGCCGCTACTCCAGATAAGGTTGTACCACTCCACAACCAGATTTTCTTTTTTTGTGTTGATAAATTTCATTAAGTTTTATAATAGTCAAAGACTATTAGGTTAAAAAGAATTGACTAAGGACTTTTGGTCCAGGTAAACTTGTTGGGAATCTACCAATTTTTTTATTAGAAAATAATACACCATTTTCAAAGTTTGCAAATTACCATTTTTCACAAACTTGCCAACTTTTAGTCATATAATTTACTAATAAGATAAGAATACTACAAGTGCCATATTCCGCCCAGCATTCACTTGAGATCATAACATTTTTTTCTAATTACTTGCATGTCATATTGGCCAAAAATAGCTCAATTCAGTGCCATATTTTCCGCAAAACGAACGAAACCTTAGGTTTCTTAGAAGTCATTTTACAGGAAAATGTGATTGTTTTTCGATGTTCGGCCGATACCTAAAAATGAAGTGGAAAATATTTTTCTCTATTCGATAAGAAAAATATTTTCCTTCATACACTCTTTTTCAAAATTTTTTATTTTCCTTCATACACTCTTTTTCAATAATTTTTTTTTTTTTAAATTATTTTTTTTTATTTTTTAAAATCTATATTTAAATTATTTTTCTTCTTTTTCTTTTTTCTTTTTTTTCTTTTTCCTTTTCTATTTATCTTCTTCTTCTTCGCCAATCGCCAACCACGGCAATGGCCGACGCCAGGCAAGCTCAACGAGGCTTGAGCCCCGCCCAGCTTGCAAAATCTGGCGAGGCCCAAGCTTAGGCAAGGGGAGGTGAGGCTTGAGCTCACCTGGCACCAGTCGTCGGCCGTCACCGTGGCGATGACTTGCCAAAGAAGAAGAAAAAAGAAGAAAAGAAAAAGGAAAAACTAAAAAATTAATTTATAAAAGAAAAGAAAAATAAAAATAATAGGAAAAGGTATTTGGTGAAAGAAAGTGAGGTGAAAGGAGATATGAAAAACATTTTCTTCTTTCTCAAAAGTGGAAAAACGTTTTCTCATATTTTAGAAGACTTATTTCCTTGATAGAAAATGTTATTCCCTAATCAATTCATTTTTTGTGAAATGAACGCCCGAAAAATTCGAAAAATATGTTATGGAAGTTATCATCCGTGTAACAAACGAACAATAGAGCCTCTTCTCATGTCTTGAAAGAAAAAGAAAAGAATTTGTTGGTTGTCTTTAGCGTGTGTTTGAGAGAGGCACGGAGAGCGGGGTAATGAATGTCATGAAACAGCAATTCACAAGGTGGTGCAAAGTGTTGGTGAATGAGCATCTTCACCTGTTGAAGTGAATGCATTAAAGGAGGGAGTTGTATAGAAGATCTAGGAACAAAATGAAAAATGATTGAGTGACGTTTTCAATCTACTGTGTGAGGATAATAATTTGTTCTAGATCACAAAAATCCAAATAATAAATTACTATAAATTGTTGCGAAATCAATTTCTTCAAAAATTTGTGATTCACAAGAAGCCGTTACTCTCATAGTAATCCAAAGACTGTTATGCTAATAAAATCTGTACAAAATCACTACGCCAACGCACAATTAACACAAGCAAAAAAAGGCCTCCACCTGACGCATGTGCGCAGACCTCTGGCTTTTTTGCTGATGTCGGATGGAGACTAGAACCCTTGGCACTAATTGAAGAGATGGAGATGTTGGCGGAGTACATGTCCGTGCTGTGAAGACTCAATTCTGATAGCATGAGACACTTCGATATTTTTCCAACTTACCGTGTGTGCTCCTAATAATATTTTTTGAGTGGATTATTGTGCAAACCATGTGCCTTTACTCCTAATATTCTCAATTGGTAAGCCCACACACTTCGAGCCTTGAGCTGCTGTTTACAACTTACTGCAATCATTGGAGCCCAACTAACATGGTGCTGGCTTTAGAAGAAGATCGAGAATTTGTGGAACTAAAGGCCCAAGGTTGCTCAAGAAATACCTCATTTATTCCTCAACCATGTGAACCGAAAAGATTATTCTATGCGTACGCATCGCAGTAACCTGACCTCATAACCTGACAGATATCAGTGTGCACTAGAGAGAGAGGAGAGGGAGAGGAAGATTGCAGGGGTAACCTGTAGATAACCAGGACAGCGCACCATTACAAACAGCTTCCCTATTTATCATAGCAGATAGTCACACGAGCAAGAGGAAAAGAGAGAGGTAAGTGGACTGAGATGCGTACAATGAGAATACGAATGTTGTCACTATGTACACGCTACAGAATTATACAAGTTGTGTTACATGTCGCCAGCCACATGTTCGCGAGGTCAAACTACCCAAAACTTGACCAAATGACTATTACAACTTCAAGACTGCTCTACGTACAACTAGAAGTTCTAGTACTAAACTTCCTTATGATTGCATGGGCCTATCTGTTAAAAGGCGCGGGTTTACTCTGAATAAAAAGTAGACGGGCAAACCTGATAGTGGACTACTTAAGCTGATAGACTTCACAGAATGGCCCTAAAGATTGGTTGTGCGTTCGCATTCATATAACATCCCTCACATATACAGTTAAAGAATCAGACGCATGCTGATTATCCAGTTGAATTGAAGAGGTGAATTATCATGACTCCCCAATAGATATTTGGCTCCCCTTGAAATGTTTGTAAGCTGAATGTGTGCACTCAGGAGCAGCTTCTTCTGTATCAATAATCCTATACGTCTGCAGCAGAATTCTTGAGACACCAAGAAGAGGAACTCATCGGACTATATTCATGACAGAAAAGGAATTGTATCCGAAAAAGAATTTTACACACCCAATGTTTAAGCAGTTCCTGTGATCAGTCTCTCCCTTTGATCCAACTTTTTCACCTTTATAAGGCCGAAGAGAACTTGGAAACCAAAAAATGCGCATAAAACATATGCCACTACTGCAGGCGCCTGTAAGGGCAAGTTCAGAACAAACATGAGTAGAAAATAGCCAAAAAAAGAGAGAACAAGCTGCATAAAAGGAAAAAATAAATAAATAAATAACCAGCAGCTTACTCGAATCGAATTGAGATACAAAAGTGTTGCAAGGTTCATCAGGCTTCCAGCAGCTACAGCCTATTGATTGGCCAAGATAGTCACAATCAGGATCTTAGCATCTCTCTTGAGTACAAACTTTAAAAAATGTTCTCATGCCAAATAATTTGACTTCAAATGATTCCCGAAGTATGTTATGTTTGCCAGTAATCATCTTAACACGAAAATCTAATCACCATTATGCATTTGGCACCAAAAGAAAAAAAAAATGAAACGTTCACAAGTAGTTGGTAGTGTCAACAAACCCCAACCCCCAAAGAAAAAGTAGATCAGTGTTTTTTATTCCATTATGGTTTCTGAAGTCATATTCACAGAACTGAACGCAATGCTAGAGGAAGTAAGAAGCAGATATGCCCAAGGTCATTCTTGTTTGTTTTGTTTCTAGTTTGCACATGCCCCCAATTCAAGCAATTAATAAAGGCTTTGTCATAATAGCCCTCAGAAAAGGGCACGAACATTTATCTATCTGAAGTCACCACAAGGACTAGAAGACATTATATTTTCATGATTATCACGTTTAATCTCACAAATCACAAGACATTGATGGAATGATAGATCTCCATTCATAGCACATCTTTTGCAGAAAAGGTCAGAGAAGAAACGACCAAGTGCTTTCAAGACATCTCTACTTGCTGTGGTTCTTTCGCAAAATCAGTTAACTAAGCTAGCAGAACAGGACCACTAGTTAAACTCACATTTCCAACTGTCTTCTGGACAGCTGCAACTCGTTGAAAGGCCCTCTCGGATTCTAAAGTCCGAACCCTGAGCTTGAGGTCACCTTGCTCCTGCATTGTAATTTCGAAGCAATGTAACCTAAGATCCGGATAATTTAGTATAAATGAGGAGGGATAGCCCTGAAATTACCAGTCGCTGGATGATTTCTGCAAGCTTTTCAACTCGGTCAGCCTGTCTAAATAGGTTGTAAAATGCACGAGATTGGCGGTCCCACCGCTTCCTAAAGTCCTGAAATGCCATTTAGACTGTCATGTTGGATTCAAAGAGCAGCAGCACTTAATATCACAAAGGAAGCCACCGGAACTTGCCTTCAGGATGACTTCAACACCAGCTTCACGAAACTTTAGCAACTCCAGTGCATAACTACATATTGAAATATGAAAACGTTACAAGCAGAAAGAATTGCCAGTTCGAACATCTTTAGAAAGAAATACTAACCCTCCAGAAATGAATCTCTGCCAAAAAAGTTACTCTTTTTTTTTTTCAACATAAATCAATAACCAAAAAGGACACTCACGGTTTAGCAATCTCAGTAATATCAAATCGAGGATCCAGACCCTTCCCAATGCCATCCAACACTGGGGAGATAACACAGCTTCTTAGTCCACTTTTTTCATAACACAACAAGCTCAATCATAGTTCATTGGCACAGTACCTGAAAATGCTCTCACAACAAATGTAAATGTTGCAGGAAATCGGAAGGGCTGATCTGCAGCAATGGCTAACAAATCTTCTCCTGATCAAAGTAACAGTAGCTATTAGCAACATGCATTTCACCTCATACCACACGTGTAAAATGCCATCAGGTTACTGTACAAGTTATACATTCAATCTAATGAAAAGAGGCCATATTGCAGTTAAGCAGACATTATCATGGTACTTGTCACCCATCTCTGCCCACTGCAATCCAGTAATTCTCAGCTTCTTGCAGATAGAGAAGAGATTGCTCTGGTGTAAACAATAATTATGGTACATAATTCAAAGATTTAATATATCACACAATGTGACCCCTTAATTCAGACCTTTTAAGTAGTCTATATAAACCACATTCAATTCTTCTAGACCATTTATTTCTTCTCTACTAGAGTTATTCAAATTTTGAAATTCTTTTGCATAATGAACAAATCCTGAAAGTGGGACTCCTATCTGTATAATCTACTTTGCACATGAATAAAATATACAGCCATTCCAATAACCCGGAGAACCAGCAGAGAATTGACAGAACAGATTTTTTTTTTTTTTCCTCTTTATGAATAAAGTAGAAATGGGCCGTTCTGATGGCAGAACAGTTTTTACCTCAGCTAAAGTGAAAGACAACTGTCAATGACAACTAATTACTAGCATATGCTACATTGAGGGGAATAACTGAAGCAGCTCTAGAAGTGCTAGCTACGATATAGAATTCATGCTTTTTTCCTACTGTACAAACTACAAAGCCAAAACACTTCAGTGAGACCAGAACATAGAATGAAATTTCCACTTCATACATTTCAGTTGGCACATCCATTTCGTTTATGTAATTAAGCAAGTATTTTAAGAGAACATGTAAGATCAACATGTGGGAAGTACCTATTGCAGCAAGCCTCTGCTTCTTTTTCTCAATCTTTTCCTCCTTGCTCAAGGGCTTTTTGAAGCCTAATTCTGCCGTTGCCATCTCTGCTTCTCTTCTCTGTGCAGCAAGACGCTCTTCAAAACTACAAAAGGTGGAATTAATGTGATTCTCAGACCATGAAATTTCTGAATGAGAAGTACAATTTAGATACATGATTGCTTATCACAGTAATTGCCTTTAGCAAGAAAAAGAAAACCTGAATGCTCAGGTACTTATGCATCAATCTATTACGTTATATTAATGATTGAATCTTGAAGACTAAACCACTAGATATGTGCCAAGTGTTCACTGTTTGATTATAGTTTGACTCTTGGTTGGCAAGTCCATTTTGCCAGATTCTGAGTGGGATGCCAAATCACTATGAGTGTTACATATTACCATCATTCTAGCAAATGCTTACATGACAAGTGATAACCATTTATTTCCATTAACTTACTATTTGGCTTGGTATAACTCCTATAATACCATGTTTTTTTACCAACATTCACCTTCCAAATCCAGGGTACAGCATAAATATATAAATGGCTTCGATTATGTTATCCTTGATTTCTACTCCGACCTGCTCTCTTCCTCATGCTGATTCACAGAATCTTATCACTTTGAGGTACATCTGGAAAGGCATTGTCAATTTTTATTTTATTAAGTTGGAGAGTTTCTTCAATTTTTCTTTTTCCCCCCTTGTTGTTAGTGTCTGCTTTCTATTCTGAATTTCAATCTCAGACCTCCCCCACCTAACTTAGATCGACAGTCAGTTGCTAGGTTTCAGCCCGGCATTATTTTCCTTCTAATCTTCAGGTACTTATACCAAAAATTACATCCTTCAACGCCGTTAGAAAGTACAGCCAAAAAACTTAAGCTAATCAATGGAAGGAGACTACATGAATATAAGACCCACTAAAATCCCATAGATAAGTGACATAGGACACTTTAATAACCCCTCTTGCGAGCAAACCAAACTCCGCACACGGAATTGCCTAACAGGGAGCCGGGCAGAAACTGGCTCTGAAACTATGTTAACAAAGTCTCATCCACAAACTTAAACTGGTAGATGGAAAGAGACCACATGAATATGAGACCCATTGAAACACAAAGATAAACAATGCAGGATAGTTTCATAGAGACCAAGAACTGGCAAACCGTATCAACTAATTTACAGTACAGTATATCTGTGAGTGCAATAAAAGCCAGTCTATCAACATAACACCAGCATTTTTATTTTTATTTTGGGTCGAATATCATCATAACACCAGCTGCTCACCAGCCAATATTATGATGAATTTCCTTTCCTTCAAGTACCGTCGCATAGTTATACTTTTCTGTCCCTATGATCCAAAAGATGGCAAGAGGCAATAGACAAATAATTGATTCTCAACCTTAGGGACAGATATACCTTTCTGTGACCAAAGTCATTAAGAAACAGCAGACCAACTCCCTAACATATCTTATCCATGAAAAAAGGAAACGAATAAACGTGCTGCAGATTCAGCCACTTCATCACATAAAAAGCATTAGCTAACCACCATAGGTCTTCCATATGAGGATGTTGACAGTGAGGATATCATGCCTTTATACCCTAGCATAAATGTGCGACCTTGGGATACAGATCTCATCTCCACGTGCTGTTGCACTTCTGCAACACTCCTTTACTCACAAAGATGTCTAAGTGGAAGCTTAACAGAAAAACGCGCCCTTAACCCAAGCTCTAAAGAAGACATCATCTACAAATGTAGGATTGAAATTTCTGTGGACTACAAGAAGTTCAAAAACGACAAAGTTCTCAAGTTCTTTGATTGGTGTTTCTATTCAACCTAAAGCCACGTATTTTGCCAGTTGGAAGACTCCCTTAAAAAATAATCCATGTATCTGGCAAATTGAGAAGAGTTCTTGAACTCTTATTCTAGGGATACTTCGACCAACCACATCACACTGTGAAAAATGCATACAATTCTCATTGCTATTTTAGGATATGCAGGCCGGCAGCTTCTGAAATCAACCAGCAAGGAGACTAATTCCATCTTTTCCATCTAATATCCGAGCCTGACCCATGCTCCCTTCTCAATTGAAGTCAACAAACACTCGCAAGATAAAGCTTCAGTAAAGTTAACACATGAAATCATTTGAGTTCTCCATCATGCAACAGTTGCTTTAGAATCCCCAGTGGACAAATTGATACCTAAAAACTCAAATGAATATCCCAATATAGACATTTCACATATAACAACCAGAGAAATGGAAGGATGAGAAACATGGACCAAACCCTTTCTTTTGAAAAATTCACAGGTAAGAATTATGACTGAAATTAGCACTCTCAGCATCAGCATCACCATACTTTCAAGAGATTGCGGAAAGATAGGGAGTTAAACAAAAGGATAACCTCATCAGCACACCTGTTAAGGAAGAACTGTGCAGTCCGTCTGACAGCTGTCATGTCCCCGGTTGGCACAAGAACACCCATTTGAATCATTGCCTGAAGGACCTGCACCAAGAAAGAAAATTATTAGTAAAATCATTACTGCAGGCAACATACAAAATTTGGGAAGTGAACAACTTCTGCCACTATATGACTTAATCACCTTGTCTGGGTCCTTTTCATAGACACCATAGAATGTTTCCAACAAACCTTCTCGGATGTTCGGGCTTATACTGCAGGTCAGCAACACAACCGATAATGTCCCAAGACACATTCACACGAGCAAGAATTATAATTTCCTAATCCGACTAAGAAAAGATGGCTACACACAAGGTCCATTATTTACCTTCCCATCATTCCAAAATCATAGAATATCAACCGTCCGCCATTGACATCATCAACGGCAATATTTCCTGGATGCTGACACAATGAATTAATATTTGTTAGATTGAATGACCAGCTTTGAGCTTTGCATGCTGGACATTATGACTTAGATGGGAGATGCAAGAACTAAGAGAGGTTTTAACAGCATCAGACTTAAAGATTGCAGTTCAGCAAAGCAACTAAAGACATTTGGCAACACTCACAGGATCAGCGTGGAAAAAACCATGAGAAAGAATTTGCTCCAAATAGGATTCAACAGCATATCGGCTCAATCTGCAATTAAGAAACCAGCACTTAGCACATAGCTTACCAGACAGAAAAATGAATAGCACAAGAGTAAGAAGCATCATCTCAACCAGACAAAATTTTCAAAATTCAGGAGAGAAATAAAACCTTTTGCGATCTACCCCCAGTTGATCAAGAGCTTGTATTTTGTTGATTTTAATCCCTGGAACATACTCCATGGTCAAAACCTAAATTTGTGTTGGTACAGAAGACATAATTAGATTGGCATCAGTTGTTAAGTATGATTTGATAGAAATAGACAAAGGTGCATATAAAATCATTGAAGTTTCATGAACACTCTAAAGTGTGGAACCTGGGGCGTCGTGTACTCCCAGAAAATTGATGGGACCTTTACATAGTCCATGTCCTTGAAGTTACTAGCAAACAACTCCGCGTTAGCAGCTTCTTTGGTGTAATCAATTTCCTGTTGTCAGCGATTCTCAAAAGTAAATAGGAGATACATCCATTAGATATCATAATAACTCAGAATTATGCTCCTCTAACAAATAATGACCAACCACAATCTGGATCAACTAATATATCAAAAGCGACCATATCTACCTCCACAACCTAGTGTTACATGCAGTCCTGCCCTTCCTATGCTAGATAAAATTCTATCTTCACAAATTTTTCTGCCCAAAGTATCAGTTACTTTCTAGACTATGCATTCCTGCTTTTGTATAACTTCTTCATCGATTCTACATTACAATCAAATGCATACCGAGATATTTTATACTTTTTGCTTCTTAAATTTCAAATTATGAAATTTCACAAACTAAATAAAACATATAGACAAAGTGTAATACCTGGTACAATACACTTGCACACTCATCATAAATTGCAACCCAATCCCTTTTGGCACCATCTGACTTTGGATCAATCTTTTGAAGATATTCAGAAATCACCTACAAGAAGAAATGCATTGAAAAAAAAAAAAAAAAAAAAAAAGCTTCAAAAATTTTGATTGATAAGATTTCATGATGATCCATCAAGTCCAAACTATGAAAGGACTAGAGTCAGCAAGAGGCAATAACTAGAAAAATAAGATTCCGTTTGCGTTTATGTTTCTCTTACTTTTTGTTCTTTTGTTCCCCGAAACAAAAAAAGAACAGAAATCTGTTAAGTAATGTCAATTAATTTTTCTATTCCCCGGAATAAAAAAGTGACCGGGAAATAAATTTGAAACATAAACAAGAAGTAGAAAAAAGTAGTTTCTTGTTTCTGAGAACAATTTTTAAAAATAAGTTATTTTCTCTTCTTCTTTTTTCTTTTCTTCTTTTATTCTTCTTTGCCGGCCACTACCCCCATTGTCGCCTGCCATCAGCCGACCGCTGCCACCCGGCCAACCACCAACCAACCGCCTCCACCGCCGCCCCGCCGCCGCCGCCCACCGCCGACGCCACCAACCGCCACCGTCAGCGGGCGTCGGTGCCGACCGGCGACAGGCGTCGACGGCAGTCAGCGACAGTAAGGAAGAATAAAAAAAATAAAAAATAAAAAACATATTCTACATTATAAAAAAATTTGTAAATCGTACCAAACGCATTCCTATTTTTTTTCATTCTGAGAATAGAAATTTTATGTAATTACCAAACGCGTTCTTTTATTAAGAAATTGTTCCAAGGAATAAAAATAGAAAAAGACTATTTCTAAAAAAAAATTATTTTCCGAAACAGAAGCGTTACCAAACAAACCCTGAATGGCCAAAGTATTATAATGAGTAACATGCACATACAATTTGAAGAATAAGTATTCAAGTAAAAACTCCCAGAATACAGGCTAATAGACAGAAAATATGCTGAGATTACAGAAATTAGAAATGGCAAAAAGTAATAGTGGTATCTTTTACCAAATTAGAGGCATTCTAAACTATTATGCGTGCACCATGCATGTATTCGTGATCACACAGAACATCGTAAGTGTAATAAAAATTTCCAATATACATGAGAGGATAGCATGGAGTCATAAGTCAGTCAAGCAAGAAAGATATAGTCAAAATTCTCAAGTTTCATCTTCCCCAGTCAGCTAAATAGACTCTAGGTTAAAGAAGGAAAATTGATCTTCGCATGGGATTCAGCAAACCATAAATTTTGACAGCACCAAAAGTACCATCTTTCGAGGTTCTCTCCTCACTTTAGCAGTATTCAAATTCTTAGTTAAAATAGCATTCCTCCCCTATAATTATAAACTTTTGCTCACTAATTTATTAACTTTGGAATATGAAGTATACTGTTGCAGCTGGTAGTCCCTGAAGCAATCATTTGATAATGAGTCAGTTCTTGAGGCTTATTTTTGGGGATCTAAGTTTATTTGTTAGATCTTTCCATAAGAAGACAGAACAAAAGCAAGTAGATTGCATTGATTTCCTTCTACACACATCCTACATACATCCAATGGCCACAGAAGAGGCTGCAGAAAGAAGTTTTATCTTAAAGAATACTTTTGGGGGCTAAAGTGTCAACATTCATACTATGGCAAGAAAAGAAAAACACTGTGAACTAGAAGGATCAATCTTGTGATTTTTCCTAATATTGATTATCTTATATTGACGGTCCTCACCCTTAGGTTTTTCAAATCAATGTCAAAAAGATCCTTGAGACCAGGCCTTTGCACTTTAACAACAACTTCCTGTCCCTTCAAACGTGCTCGATGAACCTGACCTGCATAATAGTTAATTTAACCAAGGTGTCAGTAAGAGAGGAAGTAAATTTAAGTGATGATATCTCAGGTAACTCATACTAGCATTTTGGATGATTGAGACTGATACCTAGACTAGCAGCAGCTATGGGCTCATAGTCAAATTTGTCGAAAATATTCTCCAAAGGAGCTCCAAGCTCTTCCTTGACTATAGATAGAGCAGTGTCAGAAGGAAAAGGAGGAACTTGATCCTGCAGAAGAAATAGAAGCATTCGGCCAGGAAATTGCCCAGTTAGGAGATAAGACACCCAAGGCACATAAATAGAATAAGAATCAGGAGGCATAAGTACTTTAGGAAGCTTCACATCAAGCTAGGCCAGTTATTGAGGGTACCAGCACATAGACAAAAAACTGTGGAACATACTAATGATAATCAATTCTAACCTGAAGTTCAGCTAACTGATCAACATATTCTTGAGGAAGAATGTCAACCCTTGTTGAGAACTGCTGTCCAATTTTTATAAATGTCGGACCCAGTCTCAATATGTTTTCTTTTAGCCATTTGGCAAGCACCTTACGCCGTGAGACCTTTTTCTCTTCAGTCATTCCTCCTGCATTGACAATCTCATCTCAATTAGACAAAAAACAAGGCCAAACATCGGAACCAGAGATTTAAACTCTTGCAAAGCATCACAAAAGCTAAAGAATCTAAAAATAAAAATGCTATGTACACAAGGTCTTTGAAAATCATAATATGCAGATCCATTATTTTGTGCCAGAAGTGTATCTCAAAATGCAAAAGGAGGACACAATAGTATCACCGTTTTAACTGCTCAATAATTGTGTGAAGATCTCTATGAAATCACTTGTCAGCATATTACAAGGTATCCCTATCTATAGTGACACTTCTGGTTATAAAGTTAGCATGTGAGCTCAGTAGAAAACAATGCTGTCAAACAGGAAAAGGAGAAACATTTAGAGGAACAGAATGAAGGCCCGTGGTATTGTCATTGATGCTTTTCACGTCTCAAACGTTGAGAAACTATGCACTGCGGTTGAACTTGGTACCTCGATAAGAGAACTTCTGATTGCTCAACCAAACCCTAAAAATAAATGTCAACACAAATCCCCATATCTCCAGTGTCCGTTGAATGGTTGAATATGTTTTGAATCTACTCCACCGACCACCAGGTGCAACAGATACCTGGTAAGCCACACAAGATACATAAGCATAATATCACAGCATCTGATTCATAATTTTCATAGCTATATATGTGGGCACAGGAAAAATTTTGAAATGTAGAAGCTGCCACAGAACCCAGTCAGCACTTATCCTTTTTGTGGTTACATGGACCAGCACCATCTTGGTGCCTACTGTTAAATAAAACTCTTATCTGTCATTGAAGCAACTAATTATATGTTCTCATAGCAATAGAAGGGAGTTAATTCCATTAAAGATAAGATCATTAGGCACTTCAAGAATTTTGACGTAGCTGACCATAAGAAGCATGCAATAGCTTTCTCCCTTACAGGACATAAACCCCCCCCCCCCCCCCAAAAAAAAAAAAGAGAGAGTGAGAGAGAAGAAAAAAAGGACAACTGAATTCATGCTGAAGGCCAACTGTATGAGGCAGCAAAGATTTTTCAAATGAGAGTTTATAATATATTACCAATCATATCTAACAAGAATAATATTATTTGATCGACCAAGGCAGATAGTATATCAACTATCAAGACAAAGGATCCATTTCTCATTGAAATGTTCTTCCAAAAACTTTATATACTTGATTGATCATTCAGAATTGAATAGACTAACATGAGTTTACATTAGAGATGTTGTCTTGCTTCTTTGGGTAAAAACATTGTCTTGTTATTAAGAATTTTGCTTTATAGATCCTTTGGGTCTACTACTGCCAATCCTTTGTCTCCAGTATATCCAGTAACAGACAGGATATTTCTTATCAAGCCGGGCTCCTTTCTACACAAAGCTGACAGTATAATTTGAATACCCTTGGTCACTTGTAGATGGTGGAAGTCTTAGGTCCAAAGATCACCAAAACCCACAACGATCATCTATAAGTCGAGGGGCTGAACTTGTGAAGCAAACCTAATGTCTAAGGGCAAGTCCATCCTTTTAATGCCTCCAGCTTTATAGAGTAAAACAAATAGTACGTAGTGAAATAACAAGCTCCCCTACAAAAAGATGACCTACATTTGGCCAAGATGCTATATCCATGACTGCCACAACAAATTCCAAGCAGTCGTTTGATGATGAAAGGGACCAGTCACCACTTCCTTCTATTGATGCAATGAACAGGATATAGAAAGAACCAAAACATTCCAAAGCCAGCTCCTACTAGTGATTACTCTTCCTATTTCCATTAGATACAGGCGTCGCAATGAAAAGAATTCAGCAGGGTACTAGCAACCCGCCGGACTTCTGGGAAAGAAAATTCTAAATTTGAACAAAGGACTCTGCACTTGCACAGTACGCTAGAAGCAAGACTAATCCAGAGAAAGGTTGCTTAAGCAAAAACATCGTCTTGTAATCAAGCCATTCTCTCCATCTTACCTCAACTTGCGGCCCACTTTGCTTGAACCAAGCATCCTCTTTCCCGATCTCCTCAATCCTCCTCTTCCTCCCTTCCTCCGTGGCCCCCACCACTTCCACTTCCCTCACCAGCCGGTCCGCCGTCGCCGTCGCCGTCGCCGTCGCCGTCGCCGCCGCGCCATTCCCCTTCCCGTACTTCACCAAGCTCCCGTTGCCCTCCGCGCTCCCGCTCTCCTCCACGTTATAACCAGCGGAACCGTTCGAAAAGGCACTGCCGCCTCCTCCCCTCGCGCCGCCCGTCGAGGCGGCTCCGTTGCCGTTCGAGGGATAGCCGTTCAGCTTCTCGACGAGCTCGCCGTCCCGCGTCTCCGGAGGCAGCACGCCCTCCTCCCTCGCGACTCCGGCCCGGACTCCGATTCCGGCGCGCCTCCTCCTCCCGGCGGAGAAGGCGGTCCGGGAGGAGAGCGAGCGCGCCGCCGAGACGGAGAGGCGGCGGCGGCGCGGGGACGAGGCCGGGTCCGCCGCGCCGGGGCCGGGCGGAGGAGATGAAGGCGAGGTCGGGGAGCAGCAGGGAGGCGGCCATTGCGGCGGCGGCGGCGGCGGCGGCGGGGGCGGCGGCGGCGGCGGTCTCGAGAGGCCGATCGATCGGACGGTCATCGACGCGCGGCGCGGCGGGGATTCATCGGAGGATCGCCCTCGAGCTGCAGTAGTAGAGAGAAAGAGGGAATGGCGGTGAAGTTTTTGTTTTTGTGCGCGCCTGGAGAGGGAGTGAGAGAAAGGGGTGGAGAAGAAGAGGACACGTGGCGGGAGGGGAATTGGGAGGCGGAGGGATCTCATTGGCCGAGAGACGCCCCGCCGGATGTGCCGGGCCCCAACCTGGCGTCTGACGTGGCGGCCGCCTTGGGGCAGTCGGGTCGGATCCGCACCACTTTTTTGTTGGGTGCCCGATCATAACTTTAAAAGCGTAAGCCCAACAATGTAACAGGAAGTTAGGAACTAGGCGGGGCGAGTCGAGACGACGTGATTTTTTGTTCCAGGACAGCTTGATCGTGCCATGTAGCTTGATTTCTTCCTCGGGCTTGGATTTTTGAACTCGAGCTAGGCTAAATAAAATATTTTTCACTAATTTTGATTCGATTTTATTATGGCGTGGATTTCTACTATTGTTTGAAGGGTATACATGTATGATGTATATGTCATATGCCTTTGCCTCTTGCTACATTTGACAAGTCAAATCGAAGCCTTCACGTAAAATGATTGAATTGCACAAAAATTATACTTAAATTTTTAAAAGGCACAAATTGATTAATAAAGTTTATCAATTCATGGTTTAAAACTTGAGATCCAACCTCCTCCCTCAAGTTCTTGTCTTCGAGCTTAGACCCATATCGTGATTTATGAATCTCGAGTCCGATACTATGATTCACAAACCATGATTCCGATCTCGAATTCGAATTTGACATGGTATCAAATCTCAACCCAGCCAAAAAGTTTCTTAAGTGAATTTTCCTTTTTTGGTCGGATATATTTTAAATGACTTTTTTTTTTGGTTGAAAAACCTCATTTCATTTCACTTCAAGTAGATAAATTAGAATAAGAACCCAAATGGGCTTCGGAACAAAGAACATGCAACAAAGGTTGGGGGGACATGAGATCAAAGAGAGCAATTGACGGAGTTGGGTTTTAATGATCCAATCCATAGTTTTATTTTGGTCTTATAATAATGGGTCAAGCTTAATTGAGGCAAAGAAGAAAGTGTGGCCCAGTCTTTCTTGATAAGTACAAAAACTTCCCACAATACTTGACCTACTCTCAAAAATATGGGTATGTAATGGGAACTGCCCGAATTAGGAATCGCCAGACCAAACCTGCCGATTCTAGGCAATTCTCGAAGAGGGCGGTCGGTTTCGATTCCCATTCATGGAATCGATGATCGATCGGTCCGATTTCCAATCTCAACGTGGGAATGAGAATGGTCGAACCGACCAGACCGGATCGGCTGATATAAAAAAAAAAATTGAGAAAAACCCTCTACCCTTTTTAGATTTTACTTTCCCCTCTTTCTCTTGTTTTCTTTCTGCTTTATCTTCCCTTTAGCTTTGTGCTTTACCTTCCTAATAATAATCTGCAATATTTCATACGCTTTCTTTAAATAAGCCAAACCCAACAATGCCACTTGAGTTCTCCATATTAGCATAACTAGAGGCAACTCCATCGACTCCAGAAATTTTATTCGTCTCCCTTGACAAAACACTAGCATGAGGTTGCCTCGATTGGAATTGAAAGCTGAGCATTGCAAATGTTGAAAATTAGGAGCATTCACATTGGCAATGTCCACACAGCTTTCATTTTCATTTCCATTTGTATTGACCCCCAAGTCCCTCGCCAACAGTCTAGATGTACCTTTTGAGACTCTAGTTGGAATAGTGTCATTGATCCTAAAATTTGAATTTCCTATATTTTGAATTTAATTACTGTCTAACTTATCGGTAGAAAACTTCCTTTTCGTAATTTATTTTTGCCCTTAAACAACAAATTTCCGATTCCACCGGACCGAATCGGATCGGACCGGTTGGTCGGTCCGATTTTTTATTTCAAGACTAGTCGATCATATTCTCGATCTTAGAATTTGAGAACCGATCCTCCTGATCCGATTCTCGATTCCACCTCGGAACCGGATGAATCGGGAATCAATTAGTCCTACTCGAAAGTACTTAAGTGCTAAGGCGAGGCGGTCAGATCCAAAGTTGCAACAACGCTATTTCCCATTGAACTTATCCCACAAGTTGGCGTACTCTACGCGCGCCTATTCTTGCAGTGCTCCAACGGTAAGGAACGGAATCAATTGAGGAAGGAAATCTGGCCGAAGACCGTAAAAAAAATTTAAAAAAATTAAAAAAAGGCATAAAAAAGCCCCATTATACGACGCATCAATTGCCCTCTCTCTCTCTTCCTCCTTCGATCATCGATGGACGCCGCCGCCGCCGTCCCCCCGCCGCCGCCCGCCGGCGAACCCACGCCGTCTCTCTCTCCGCCCATCGCCGCCCAAGAACCCATCGACGCCCCCAATTCTCCCGACCCCGGCGGCCCGAGTCCGCCGGCGGAAACTCCGTCCCCGCCCTCGAAGCCCGTCGGGGAGAAGGCCAAGATCAAGAAACGGAGGAAACTCAAGGGCGTCGCTTCGCCCGCGGCGGTGGCGTCGGCGTCGTCGTCGTCGGCGTCTTCGTCCTCGGCTCATCCTCATCTTCCGCGTCCCGCCGAGAGGGGCGCTCGCGTTCTGCGCAGACGCCGAGGCCCTCGGGTCCTGCTCGGCGCGGCGCAGCCCGCGGGGAGCGACGCGGAGGCAATGGCGCTCCCTCTTGGAATGTCTTTTGCTGCCGTTGTTGCCCAGGTTCGATAAAGTCGCGATCTTTCTGTCAAAGAAACAAAAGAATGTGGAATTTAGTGTTATTAGGGCATCTCTCTGGGAGATGGACCAAGAAGTTCTTTTAAAAAAAAGATCTTTTTTTTTTTTTTTTTGCTATTGGGTTTTGATTGATATGGTGATTTCCGATATATGGTGTTATTTTTGGTGTCCTGGAGAATGAATTGTTGGATTTTTTGTTGACATTATGATGGTCTAATAGTTACAGGTAATTATTCTGCCCCACGATTCTTCGTGTATGTAGTTCATTGGGGAAGACATTGTGAAAGATCGTTTATTGTTTTTCTTCTGAACTGCCATTAGTTCTTTTCGAAGTTTGAGGTGAGAAATTTGAGAAACTGTCTCTGCTGGAGATCGTTATCAATATCAAACTTCATAAAGTCCATTGCTTTTTGCGTTCTTGGTGCATTGAACGCGTATCAAGTTGAGTTTGCTTGATGGACCTATAAGTAAGAACGCGGAATAAGATGTCTCCATTATCCTTAAAGTTGCGAACTTTCACAAGATTTAAGATTTTAATGCTTTTCTTGTTACAAAGGAAATCCAATGTGGCCTTGCCTTAGTCAACTGAATTAAATGCATGATAGAATAGATAGACTTACCCTTGATCAGGAGAATCATACATTAAGATTAGAGGGGCTTAATATATTCGTCTGAATTAATACACAGAGGATTTGATTTTCCCTTGTTGGTATAATTATTGGTCTGCTGACCTTTCTACTTTATGGTGCCATTACTGCAGGTTTTGGAAAGGGAATATACGACACGAGAAAAGATGTCTGTCGATTACCTCTCGCAGGTATCCTTCTTCTTTCGCTCATAATTTGGGTCCATGGGTATGCTTGTTTTGCTTGGCGTTTGATGGTTTGTCATGGATGGCCATGCATTCATTGATTATTGTTAATCTGAGTTGAGCCCACTTTACTGTGGGTAGACGTACCTTGCTTTTGCTATCAGGTGTGATAATGCCAGAGCAAGTCCTTTAAATATTTCAAGTCTAGTATGTTAGGCATTTGATGTACTCTTTTTTGCAAATATTATCGAAGTATAATAATACGGATTCATAAAATATTCTGGGAAAAAATTTAATACTCATTGATTCCATCCACTGAATCACCTGGAAACATGCATCACAGTTTCTTTGCTCCGCATATGTGCCCTGCAGTCTAACACGTTTGTTAGACATATTAAAGATTATTATACTGGTTGGTTAATCTGTAAGATTTGTGTCATTTGCAGATTTGTACTTCTGCTGTCAGAGAATCATTATCCAATGTAAGCAAGACTTTATGCTGCTGTCTCATCAGTTGGATCTGGCTCACAAGTTGAGTTTCCTTGTTTAGTCTTGGCCAGTCCCACATGGTTCCATGTTACTGAAGTTTGTACATTCTGTTTTATTGATGTGGGAACAGGGATTTGGCAACAAAGTTACCCGTTTTGCAAGCAACTTTGAGATGTCTTTCAGGAGCACATTACAGACTCTTAGGTTGATTAGCGAATCCTCATTACAAGAGGAAATGTATCAATTGGACCAGCAAGATGTTACAATTTCAGCATCCAACATGCATCCACTGGGGTCTATGGACAAAGGAAGTTGTTCAAGCTCTTTGAAAGAGTTCGGAGGAGAACCAGTTTTGCGCCATTCTCACAGTCCAGATCATCTAAACATGTTCAAGGAGGCACAAGGAGATTCTATAAATTGCCAGATTAGCCAACAAACAGAGGAAAATCAACTTGCTTGTGTTTCTCATAGCAGATCTGGACCTCCTGTTATCAGCCAGCCCATAAGAAGCACCTTCGAGAAATCCATCGTGGAACAGACTCGATCTAATGACCTTAAGGAATTGGAACTTGGTCTTGTCATGAAAAAGATGAAGCTAAAAGAAGCGCAGCTCTCTCTCACTTATGATGCGAATCATCTGGGGAGATCAAAGTTGGCTATGGGCATATCAAAGGCATCCTTTAAGGAAGAAAAGTTCAAGAATAAATTAGAAGACGCGAGACATTCAGAGCTACTTAAAAAGTGCATAGATTGTCTTGTTGCTGGTTTAATTATAATGTCACTTTCCCTTTTATATGGAGCTTATGTTTTTTCCTACCAAAGACTCGCTGAAGCTACCGAATCATGCTCACCTTCAACCCAGGCAAGAGCTTTTTCTTCTGTTTATTTATTGCATCTCCTGCTTGAATTTATGGTATACACATCTTGAAGCGGTGATTCAGACCATAGGGGAAGTTCATTGAGGCAATGGATACTTTAACCTTGTAGTGATCTCCAATTCTAAAATTGTCACTCTCTTTGGTACAACAATCTCTATTTAATTAAATTGTAGTGATTTTGAATGTATTGTAATCATTTTTGGTCCAACGGTTTCTAACAAGGTGTTAGAAATTTGTAAAATGAAATATAGGGAGTTCTCGTGGTTATTGGTAAAACATGCAGGATGTGTCATTGTGCTTCATCTGAAACTCAGATGGTTAGTGTAAAATATTTAGTGTAAAAGTTGTTTTGTCTTTTTAAGTAGCTTATATCACTGTCAGGAAGGACATAAGAGTTTCATTCTTCTTTTGCTTTGTTTATACCTCGAAATTCTGCGATTTTTGTACGGTGATTTTAAGAATCATAGGGACCATCCTGTACTGTAAATGTTTCCTGATGATGTGCACTTCTCTCTTCTCAGCAATCCAGGTCTTGGTGGATCCCGGAGCCTGTGGTGTCTTTTAATTCGGGAATTCAAGTGCTGAGATGTCAGTTCCAAGTTCTGAGCCGGATGCTGTTCGGTGTCCTGATGATCCTCACCGTCGCTTATTTGCTCCTTCAGCGCTCCACAACTTCAAACCAAACGATGCCAGTTACTTTTCTGCTTTTGCTATTAGGAGCGGCCTGTGGATTTGCAGGAAAGCTCTGCGTCGACACTTTGGGAGGAAGCGGATATCATTGGCTCATCTTCTGGGAGACTCTTTGCTTTCTGCATTTCTTGTTGAATATATGGACGTCAAGATTGTTTATCATTCTCCACGGGCCCATTTCCACATCCCAAGGGATGAGGAGCGATGCAGTGATGGTTCCATACTGGGTTCGGCAGATTTTATTCTATGCTGCTGTTCTAATCTTTCTTCCTTTGATATGTGGCCTTATTCCTTTTGCAAGTCCGGTCGAATGGAAGGATCATTTCTCGCAGCTCATTGTGGACCGTCTGTCTAATGATGGCGATAGTGATTGGAGCTAGCCGATGCAGTTGGAGGGTGTGGATTTGAAACTTTTTGTAATGGGCAGTGTTGTATTTTATTTAGAAGGGACATAAAGGCCATAAAAGAAAAGTGGGACTGTTGAGGGCTGTATCATAGGATAAAGCTTAGAGAGCTTGTGTCTTGGCCTGTATTATTACGATGACGAGGTGTAATCCTTTCAACTGTAAGTGGTGCAATCTCTTACTAAGTCTATTCGGGGGTTAAACTGAAAAACAATGAGAAGAACAGTGACTTGAATCATCTCATGGGTGCGGCTGATGTGGTGCATAGCAAAATGGATATAGAGATGGTGGATTTACATTGAGAAGTAATCAGAAGTACAAATAATTTTGCTTTTAGTATATACTCTAAGCATGGCAGCAAATGCACTCCTCGGACGAAGAGATTGATTGGAGAGTTCTGTTGAGAGTTTACGCACAAACGTTGGCTGAGAAGATACTTGGCGTAAACAAATTGAGCATACATAAGACTTGAATATGCGTAATAAAACTACTCGATTGCCCCTTGCGGCTCCAAATGACCACGCAACACCGGAGTGATGAAACATTTGCGCAAGTGGTGGCTAACACTCGCTACGAAGTTTAGTACATCAATAGCGACAATTTGTTTTCGCAGATGACGTGTCATGGGACAAAAATGGAGTTGGAATGATCGCAAAATCATTTGTGAAGTGATCCGAAACTTTTGATCTTATTGGAGCTGTTCTCTGAAACGCCAAGGAGCAGAATCCACAATCCAGTGGGAATAGCTATTCCTATTTTTCCATAAACCTAAGTTCAGATCTATAATCCAAGAGCTACCAACAATCTCCCGTGAGCATCTTCTTTTTCTTGTTCTCTATCCGCTTCATCACTTTTCGACAAAGGAAAGCTTTATTTATCAATAGCTGGACAATATCAACCGACTTCCAAAGCGACTTGAAACTTCGTAAGAGCACCCAACTGCATGTGTAATGACACACTTCCCTGCAATACAGATCCCACTCCCTGATACATCGGACGTTACCAAAGGTTGCCATATAACTCCAACACAGATGAAATTGCTCAGATGAAGTTCCTAACAATTTCTCTTAGTACAATGAAACAATATCCGTGTTTTCAAACGTTGCAGTATTGAACATGAATGATCTATTGTCCATAAAAGATCCAAGATGGATCCTAGAGAAGAGGAAGAAAAGCAAAATGAAGGATTTGAATTTCCTAAAGCTCCCTGTTCTTTAAAAGTACATAGGCCTCAGAGATACACGTTACAAGCTACTCCTCTGGGAACTAAAAGAAACTAAAAGATTTCTGCCAAAAAAAAAACAATGTAAAGAAATGAAGATCTAATGGCAACTAAGAAATAGATACACCATTAGACAACTACTCTACTGATCAAAAAGAGTAGCGCACAAGGCCCTGCCCCCTCAAGTTGGTGCATGAGAATTGTCGAGCAACTCGTCATTTTAGCGCTGAGCAGCAAATTGAGATGCAGAACATCTCCAGGCCAGATCACTGCTTTTGCAGATAGATAGCATCAGAGAACCTCATGCGCTTTTCCATAGTATCTGTTTATGAAAGGAGCCTGCAAGGATCACAAAAATAGGGGAACCCTCAATCTCCACCATGAACTCAAACAGCATGAATAGCCCATCGCTTCAAGCATAATACCTCTTAAAAATCTAAAGCCAATTCAAATCAGAAGGTACTTGATGCTCTAAAGGTCAAACTAATTGGGCTGGGATAAATATTTACGCATTTACCACCAAATCAGATCAAACAGTGAGAATCTGGATAATTCTCTTCAGTCCAGATCTTGTAACAATACCAGAATAAAATCTATGCTATGACCCTAGGAACATTTTCTTGGTTATGCAGTGGCAGATTTTTAAGCTTGAATAGTGTGAAATCTTTCCATAGCAAAGAATGATGCACTGATATGATCTTATAGGCACATACTGGTGAATTCACAGACTAAGCCATCTTTATCAGGGCCTTGCAGAACCTGATACTTGATGCAATATTCCAAGTTCCCAACTTTCTAAGGAACTCTATTCTTACTAAATTCATTGGAAAGTGGATAGTAAGAAGGTTTTCAAGCATTCCACAAGCAAAAAATTGATCTCAAAGCTTACCATAGGACCAAATCCCAAATTCAAAAATTGACACTTTAATAGTTTTAAAATCTTTAAAGCCCACTCCTAAAATTGAAGTAAAAAGCCCATTTCCCTTTTCACATACTGAACCATTGGGGATGATCTCCAGTACTATGAACATAAGGATCTGAGGCATGATCATCATAAAACAAAATTTCAACTGGAAGAATAGCTGCAAATGTTACACTAGTGGCTGGTCCTCAAGCTTCACCAATGCCAAGTATGAATATGTGCAGGACTTTTACCTTACAATTGGATATATCTGGGGTCTCTGGTGTTTGCACAGGATAAAATTTATAGAACTTCATTGATTGGAATGCGGCCTTAGCTTCCTCACTCATTTCTTCAAGGGCCTTTTTGCGAGCTTCCCTTGCCTACAATAAACATAGCAAGCTTCCTTACAGGAGCTCTTGCATACACGTGAATTTAACATATTCCATGAGATACCTCTCTATTAGCTTTCTTTGCCTCTCTAACTGTCTTCTTCACATGCTCCTGAAAAAGAACTGAATCACCATCTGGAGATGCTAAAAGTTGCGAGCCCACGTCATGCGGAAGCATAGAAACAACATCATACCTTGAAATCATCCTTTTTATCTTCGCTCAGAATCTCCTCTTTAATTAAATTATCAGTAAATTCCTGAAAACAATGTTCAAACAAATCAAATATAGGTTCTCTCGTGCTTTGCTGCCAGAAGAAGATCATCACAAAAATTACAGTTTCTAAGGAAATGAAAAATACACAGATTTAGTTGCTAGGATTTTTTTTTTCCTGATAGTTGCTTCAAAGAAAGAGAGAAGGTTTACAAGAAACTGCAATTAACATCTCTTTGTTGTTCTTAAGGAGTTGGAGATCCTGTCAAAAGGTTCAATTTGTCATGAGACATATTCTCTAAGGAACTTACATGTTGCAAGCTGAGCAAACGTTTTACCGTCCTTTCAATCTAGTTAAATGAATATGCTGCAATAAACAAAATCTCAATGGTGTATGCTTTAAGATGCCAAGTATCTAACTACACAGCATTGATATGTCAACAATCAGTGAACTTGGAAGGTTTGGACGAGCAACTGGCCAAGAGAAGTTCCAATTATCAGTATATTTCATTGAATTTCCTAAAGTTTGTTGTGCAAAGGTACCTTTTCAGTAACCATATAACCCTAGTTTCACAAATTCCAATCATCCAGAAAAGATTGCACAGGACCCTAAATGATAAATCTCACAGCAATCAAAACACAGCCTTATTTGTACTATCAAATGTCAGCTGGTACGTCATCGTCAAGGCTTTAAAGGAGGATTAACATCTGTACCTCAAGTTCATCCAACTCCCAGTCAAATTCACAAACAACCTGCAGGGTGGAACAGAACGGTCACATATATTTGTACCATGCAGAATAGACAGCACAATCATCCTAACCTATATATGCAGCATCATGAATCATAAACTAAAAAAAGGAAAATTGTCTCCAAGGATCTGCTACAGAAAACTCATCCATTAACAATAACTACATCACTTACTTCACGGATATGATCTAATATTTGACAAAAACGAATGCTAGTAGCTTCACATAGAGACTACTGCTATCCGGGATTCGCTTACCGGTGGTTCTACTGGATACATAATTGTAACCTCAGTGCTCTGTTCAAACTCATCCTCCTTGAATGGCTGATAAAAATCTAAAAGAGAGAAGAAAATGAATTAGAAAGGATATATTGTGAAATCCACTTGGAGTGCACAAATAATTATTTTGAGGGAGACGCTACCATGAAGTATGACCCTAAAGCTCAGTTATACATGAAGAAAATTGGTCGACATATGCAGAAAGAGAACTATTGTACAACTTCGATAGAGTTAGTATATCTGCCCCTCTGATAAGCGCACACCTTGAGGTACATAAATATGTCAGCCCCCTTTAATTTTCTTAATGGACATTGAATGGGAATAAGCCTGATACAGCATCTATTAGCATTATAAAAGATTGGCCAAGAATGGAAGAAATAGTTATTCTCTATCCAGGAAGAGTATTTTATAATAATAATAAAAAATGAATGCCTTTGAAAAAGAGGGGTGAGAGAAAGAGAGATTGCAGCTGCCAGTTCATGATTGCTAACATCAACAGATGTCACCAGCCACAGCATCTACCTTGCAAGTCATCAGCGATGCCCAGTTGCAACTCCTCCCCCTCACTGGGCATGACCTGGATCTGAGAACCAAGTCAGCCACAAGGACCTAAAAGCCACTCCCAGTCAATTATTGACCAAGATTGGTCGTCCACACAAGTCCGCAATTTTCACATTTGCAGCCTCTCTCAGGCACACCTCACTGACCAATTACCAGTCAGCAACAACCAAATAATTTCATATCTTCCCTTTCTTTTTTCCAACTCAGTGTCCATTCAATTAAATACAAAGCTGTAGCATGTAGCAAGTTCACATAGGACAGAAAATTATTTAAGTTACAACAATTATCCTGCCTCAGTATCCAATCATTCCCATCATATAAATCTTGCCGAGATTTCCATAATTATATCCTATTCCGGTTCAGTAAATATAGATTTGAAGGGTTCAGTTTTTGATTCTTACAACAAAAAACAAACAAAACCACTCCATCTGCCCTTCTGTTCCACATTCTAGGATGCATCACAACCAAAAAAGCACATTGCCATGTCCATATAAACACCAAAAGAAAAGAGAGATGCCGGTTCCATCGCTCCATATGAAGAAAAATTGTATATCAGAAAAAGATATTATGTCTTAGTATACCATGATCATCTTCCATAGACCAATGACGAGAGACCAAAAGAAATGATGGACAAAATACTATATGCAACCGTGACTCACAAGGTAGGCAGTACTCATATTGCTTAACCCGGTCAATCTTCAAATGCTTCAAAGCAGCCCTGCAAAGTAAAATAATTATATGTTGTTGGAACATAATTAAGTTTTTCAAGAAATCTATAAGTCAAACACATTACTTGAGGAACCTCAATGATAAAATGTCACGTCTTAACTACCAATACAACTCAATTAGAGAAAGAGGATGCACATATAATCAGGGTGAAAAGCTCAGCATCAGCCAATAGACAAACTATAACATTGCCTTCAACATCAATTAGTCAAGACATTTAAGTATCAATGATTCACTTCACCACAGAAATTCTATGATAGCAACGCGCCAAACTTTGTCATCAAGATTAAAGGATGTACTTAAATCAAAAGTTAAATTTTTAAATGACAACAATAAAAATAAGAAAAATGAATGTTCAGGAACCACGTGATCTTGAACCTACGGCTCCAGAGAATTACAAAAAGAACCTATGCATGTAACTTCAGAAAAGCTACAGCTAAGCAGATAGTCTGCAAAACTAACATAATGGGATACTAAAAGAATACATGTTGATACCTGAACAATTTTATGACATAGCCAAGGACTCAAAATGACGTTCAATGCGTATCTTATATGATATATAAAATCAAGTAAAACCATGAACTTGCGCTGCTTGTTTGTTTGTGCTTTTGTTTGATTGTTCCATGAGATTGTGGATGAGAGGAGGATCTATGTGCACGAGAGAGAGAGAGAGAGAGAGAGAGAGAGAGAGAGAGGGTGTTGTTGTTTACATACCTTCGCTGCGTGCAGCTCAAAATAAATATTTGAGATTTCAACCTATCAACTCGGCTGGCTCTGCAATGCAATATATGACATATTAGAATCCAAGAATAAATGGACAGACTAAAGTCAATTAGATTACCTATTCTCCAAAGGGATATATGGGACCCAATCCATTTTCATCTGCTTCATTGGAATTATTTCTTCAGACTCCCTCTGAACCGACTTAATTCCAATCTTATCAGATGGTGGAAAAGGAGATACAACCTGCAAGCAAGGGACACATCACGACCTTAAGAAAGTGGCAAATGGCAAATACAGTCGATTCTTTCAATAATCTAAACGTGAGAGAAATTTGTCAGACAACCTAAATTTCAGAGTTTGAAAGAACTAGATCTGTCAGATGTGAGCTTCTAATAAATTACCATAAGAATAGCTACATATCAGAAAATTAAACACCTCCCACAACCAAAGAAAAATAATACATTTGAACATTATTTAACTTGCTTTGTTCAATATACATGACATAGTCTTCAAGTAGAAAACTTACAGCAACAATGGCAGGGATATACATAATCTTGGACTGGCCCTTATAAAAGACCAACTGAGCTGCAGTAACAAAAATTTAATCGTCAGGACACAGTGAGAAACATAGCAGTGAACTGAGAACGCTCCAGAGCAAAAACAGGATACACTTATAACTGAGGTGGGAAAACATCTGTTTCCCTTTTGAAAGTCTACATGCAGTTATCAGTAAGGGAGTCCAAGAACCACATACGTTCTGTACATCCAAAGAGATAAACTTTCTTGCCGTACAGCTTCCCACCCTCCTCAAAAGCATTCTGCAGAAGTCGCAATTAGATTAGATGGTTTATAATATAGGAAATGACTCTCTTTTCCGATCCAAGTTTTGAACATAACACTGGATGAAGACTAAGAAAGGCAGATCAAACACTCACTTCAAGATTAGAGAAATCCCAGCTTATCTGGTACACTGTGTCCAATTGATCCCACTGAACATAACAATATAAGTGCACGTCAGCAACAAAGAAATGCCATGCAGATAAAACCAAGGAAGAAAAACACTCCATCGCAAACCTCTGTCCCCACAGGAAAGGCAGCTTTCCACAAATCTTCCTGCAAAGCGAATTTAGAACTTCAACTCAGTGCTTATTTGACAAAATTGAAGAATAAGTGCTGAAAATTGAAGTACAGAGTTCTATGTATTAACAATTTTAAGTGCTGAAAATAAAAATAAATAGTTGTTTGACAACACAAAAATATTATAATTCCTTACCATACGTGAAATGGTGACTACCACTAGTAGGTTTAAACAATATAATTGGCAAGATTCTAATTACCATCGGTAACTTTCTCTGATTAATGAATTAAGTAACACCTTTGTCACTTACCCCATCAAGTGCATTTTTTGACATAAATAAATTGTATAGGCCAATGTTAGCTATGATTATCAAACAAGTTAAGTGTTGAACCTTTTGATTTTCAGCACTTAATTGACTTATCAAAGAGGCTCTTGGACAATGCATGACCATACACTTCCAGTAGGACCACAAGAAACTTTGCATAGGAAGACACTTGCGCAAAGTGGTCCATCTGTGGACATCCATCCTAGATAACATTCTTTGTCGACGTTTCACCCAATTAAACTAACATCTAGTTGACTAGGGAACGACAGAAGCTACTCCAATTTTTCACCCATCCAAAATAACATTAGCTAAAGGGAAACCGCATTTACATTAGGAAAAAGGGAAGAATTCACCAACTTCAGGTGTCGGATGCTGGACAGTCTCCACAACCTTACTGTTTTCAAACATTAATATCCGAAATCCACGACCCCATTACAAAATATAAAGCAAACAAGTGCATATTGTCATCAGTGCATACATATCCAAAACCACATGTACTCAGCTCACCAAACCAAACGTGATCCCAAATATTCAAAATCCCAAAATCTGGAGAAGCAACCCAAGAAACTCTGCATGACTATAGGAGCCAGAAGGCTTTCGTTGCGTATAAATCTACCACCTTTCTCACATTAAAAGGAACACACTTCCCCGAGATATCCATACGTGGAAATGAGTCCCAGATAATGTTCTTTCACGATGTTTCGTCCATCCAAAGAAAAAAAAAAACCTACTTTGACTGAGCTACGCTCAAGAACCCAACAACACTCGAGTCAACTGAGCAGGCAGAGAAGAAATACCGAGAACCACATCCGCCGAACATTCAAACACGTATCGCAACGAACGGAAACAAAAACACATTAGTTAACATTGAACAACAAACAGTTACATTCACCCAACGCAAGCATCGGAGGCTCGACACGCCCGAACCTCGCCAATCCGAAAAAAACCACACGTTCCAACAACGAACTCCGAACCAGACACTCGCAGTCCACACATTCCGAAACGAATACGCTGGACCCCCCCCCCCCCCAATTCGCCGAACCCTAGAAAACACGGGGCGGGAGAAAGCCGACGCATCGAATCGAACTCCCCACGCAACCTCAACCTCAAACTCAAAAAAAAAAAAAAAAAAAAAAAAAAAAAAAAAAAAAAAAAAAAAAAAAAAAAAAAAAAAGGAGACGGCCAGGCGGTGGCGACGGGGGATGATGATGAATACCAAGTTGCGCTTATCCTCGAAGTACTCGGGGTCGCCCTCCGGCTTCGCGGCCTTGACGCGCTTGTTGGCCCGGGCGGTCGTCGTCTTCGTGGATTGCTGCTGCGGCTGCTCCGCCGCCGCCTCCGCCGGCTGGGAAGACGACTGGGTCTCGCCGTCGCCGTCGCCGCCGGCGCGCTGGCTAGCGGTGCGCTTCGCTCGCTTCCTCATGCTATCGAGGATGACCGCTCTAGAGAGAGAGAGAGAGAGAGAGAGAGAGGGGGAGGGAATTAGGTTTGTGATTTGGGAGGGATTTTGGGATTTTGGTTTTGGGGGGACAGGTGGGAGCGTCGAAACAACGCGGGCTCGATGGATCGATCGAGAGAGAGATTGAGCGCCAGGTTTCGGCGTCTGGTCGGAGCGAAGATTGAAAAAATTGATTTTTTTAGGGCCCTCCGTTTTTTGAATTTGAGACGGCGGCGTTTGCAGTAGGGTCAACGGCTTTGGATGGGATGGGGATTACCTTGGGGAAAAGAAAATAAAGAAAGAAATCCTCAGATTCGCAGCTTCGAACATGAAGTCGCCTTTGCAATTCGTGAATTTCCTACTACGGCAGATATTTAGTTTTATGGTTAATAATACCCTGAAAAACCCCAAACTGGTATATTCATGACGAATTTACTTCAAACTATTTTTTTTATCACTAAAAAAAACTCAACACTTGTGATAAATTTATTTACAATAAATTTATCCTATGTTAGTTTTCGTCAAATTTTACCGTTAACACGTGAGTTATTTGGTATACCGATTTGAGATTTTGCGCTTCGTTTTTCACATTTTACAATTTTTTGTAATTTTTTTGTGGTATTAATCCAATTTAGCGGAGGATATATTTGTCACAAATTTACCAGTTTTGGGTTTTTTGCTATCAAATAAATTAGTTTAGAATAAATTTATCATAAACGTACCAGTTTGATCAGTCGGGGTAAATTTGTGACAAGTGTACCAGTTTGAAGCTTTTCATGGTCAAAAAAATAGTTTTTGGTAAATTTGTTACATGTATACCAGTTTTGGATTTTTTATGGTATTAACCCTTAGTTTCATGACTCGATTTATTTCATTGAAAATGTAAATTATTTAAGAAAATGTATTTCTATCAAATGACTTGATAAACGAGAAATATATATTTATCGTCCACACAAATATTTATAGATAAATTATTGCTATAGATAATAAAAACGTTCTTCATTGATGGATTATTTCAAATGGTATGAACGATCATTTTTGAGAGATGTTTATTAGAATCTTTTATTTGATGAGTAAATACTCATCAACAAAATTCTCACTATAATTATGGTTACATCAGTATTAATGGATGCAAACCTTCGCATCAATGGTGTGTGGTCACATGGACAGATTTTTCTCTTTGATTGACATGGATCGAGGCCAAACTAATCACAAACATAGAAACATTAGGAGATAGACTTGTCAACTCCAATCAAATTGATGCGACCTGCAACCAGTGAGGATTTGTCTTCTATTTTTTCTACAAAAATTGCACAAAATTCCACTGGACTTCAAAGGTAGCATATGTTTATCTTCAAATTTTTTGCTGTTGCGCAATATTTTATTGCAGTCGTTAATCCTCGTTTGTTTTTTTTCTGTTAACATGCGCAACTCACGTGACTTTTAAGGGGTAAGAATATATTTTCATTTCATTTTTTCAGGGAATCATCTCTCATGCCCCCCCCCCCCAAAAAAGGAAAAGGGAACATCCTTTTATCCTTAATTGCTGTAAAAAAATGAAAAAAAAAAAAAACAACAATGGGAGAAAATTATTTTAATTAAAATTAGAAATAATATAAATAATAATAAAATATGAAATTTTGATCATTATATCCACTTTAATAGAACTAAGTAAGATATTTTGGGAAAAAATAAACACAAATTATATAAAGAAAAAGAGAAAAGGCCTCAATAAAAAAAAAAATGTCAACTGACAAATATTTGTTACTTATGATTTGTACTTAAAGGGTTAATTAAATTAAAAACAAATTGATGAATAAATTTTTAAAGAAATTAAAGGAAATTATGTTCTTAACTTCACAGATGAAATGATTAATCAATATCTTAAAATGTTTTTATTGACCAATTAGTTTTTTGCATCAACTGACCATCAGAAAATACAAAATGAGTTTCCAACCCTTTTGTTATTAAGGCCTATTTCCTTTTCCTGAATTGGTGCAATTGTAATAAATTTATCACAAACTCATTTTCTGATGAAGAAATTTATCCCTAACTAAAATTAATTTGTTTCCCTAAATACACTATTACTACTAGAATCATTGGTTCCTCATGTTCAAATAGAGATCTCATAATTTGATGGGATATTCTCAACCAACTCTCTACTCTTCATATACTTCCAAATGGTCAACTTTTCAAAGACGAGTTCGAGGTGTTTGTCAATACAAAATGATGTATTCCTTGCTGGCGGCCCAAGTAGAACTGATTTTCCAACAATTGCTAAGTTCATAGTATTTGGGAAAATGCTTTAATTCTTTGTGGTAGAATTTTGAATTCTTTGTTCATTTGCCTTTCAAGAAAAATGAAGATTTCAACCCAACAAAGGCAACTCATTCCGGGAAAAACTAATTGAGCTTTTCAAGAATACCAACAACTAGTCCAGCAAAAACTAATTGAGCTCTCTCACTTTCAATGGGCATGCGGAGCTTTTTATGTCAATGAAAGAGCTTAACAAAATAGAGGAAAGAAGAGATTAATAAAACTACCACCCTCTAAATCATTTCCCACAACGTAATAAGTTTCATTTGCCCAATATAGGAGCTTTGTTTTCATGTTTGACTAATGCAAAGTCTTGGCAACTTGGAATTCAACTTGAAGATCACCAAAAAGATGGGGTTTTGCATTCCTAATCAGCATTACCAGTGGAAAGTACTCCCATTTGCATTAAAAACTACATCTTCTCTCTTCCAAAAAGCCATGTGCAACATTTTTAAACCAATTAGTGCTAGGCCTCAAATTTACATTGATGATATCCTTTTACTTAGTCCCGATGAAGAATCTTACTATAAATTACTAAGCCAGTAAGGAAGATGTTGAAAGCACGGAAAGAAATTGAGTTCCTAAAAATCCATCTTAATGATGGTTTTTACCATCAAGGAGCATATTGCTTACAAAAATTTCCTAATGAGAATTTGTTCGTCAAGCAAGTACAATAGTTTCATGATATTGTAAATTACTTAAGAGACTTTTGTGCCAAGGATGTCAAAACTCAAAACATTGACTACGAAAGATGCTCAATAATGACCCCCAGGGAAAATCTCAAACTGCTACAATTAAGGCTCTCAAAGAGAAACTTCAGAATTTGCCTCCATTGCAAATTCTTTCCGATGGCCAAATGATCCTCCAGATAGATGGTAGTGACCAACATTGGGTAGTCATTCTCTTAGAACAAATCAAAGGTAGAAGGTGTGTTTGCCGATTCAAAATGAAAGGTTCACAAATGTTGAAATGCATCATCACTCAACTTTTAAGGAAATTTTAGCCGTTAAGTATGGAATCAAGAAATTTGAATTCTTTCTTATTGGCTATCATTTTCTTGTTGAAAATGGACATGTCTTCTTTCAAGCAAATGATAAGGTTTAAACAAAAGCAATTGGTTCATCCACGACTTCTCCAATGAGCCAAATGGTTTTCAAAATACTCTTTGGAGTCCAAGCATATTAAATGAGATAAGAATGTTTATGTAGATCTCCTCTCCAACCCAAAGAAGTGGTGGATTTTGAACACAGGACATGAAGCCCATATTCCCTAGTAGAAAGTATTCTCCTTAAGTGCAAGAACTAATCAAGTCCAATACTTTCTTTGATAATCTCACAAACCTCACGTGGGAATATCAGCATAAGATCTTCAGGAAATATGGCAGCTGATCTTCAATCAAGCGACATGGATCCAGACTATCCATTCATTCATTCTTTGACTTATTCCTTGCATGATGAATTTCTAGAAAAACTCAAATGATTTTATTGTTATGCATTTAGTTGTCATACTTTTGCCATTTAGTTCCCAACGGCAAAAATGCCAAGAATTATCAGCCAAGAAATCGATCACTGTGGAAAATGCCACCATTTTGCAGAAACGTTTTGTTGGTTCAAACCTTTAATAGAATGGAAAGCGTTCTTCATAGAACAGCTAAGAGCATGCAAGCTAGATCCAAATTGCACTCAATCATTTTCTTTTATAAGCCATGGTGTTTGTCAAACTAGACAGTCAGTACCCGATAGACACAGGAGTTTTGTCCTATAAAGCTCAAGATGTTCCCATCAAGCTTTACAAAATGCTCCCATTTTGTATTGGAGCCAATCCGTGAGTGTAGGGAAATCCAATGACTCCTCTACAAGGCTAATCGCGCCATTCCCCGAGGCATTTGGCCAGACTACAATACCGATGTACCTTGGGGTTATTCGTGGGATTATCTCAAGATTGAACCTTTAGTTAAGGTTGCTCTAGCAGAATTCGAAAAAAGGCAATCTAGGCCAACAGTTATCATCACAGGACCCATGGGATGGACCACTCTGTCAAGATCCTTTTGATTCTAAATTGTCATCATGTATGGGGAATCACTCATCATTGATGAATGTGGACAACTAGCCCTAGCTTGTGATGTGTGGAATGCATCTATCTTTCAATGTGCACGATTCTACAATGAACTCAGGATTCAGAGGTATCCCACCAAATTCTTATCAGTCTTCTCTTAAAAAGTCGCGACTTTGAGATCCTCCCATTAGGATTTTTGCGACCCGTGGAAGAAAGACAGAAAATATGGGACTGGAAAGCTGCCATACACCATTTAGGAAAAGCAATGAAATTAAGATGCTCATGTCTTTCATCATCATATGATGAATAGAAAGTGTGTTAAAAATTGAGTCACGTCGTGATGACTCGCATGTTATTAATATTTCAGGATGAATCATGGTAATGAAGTTAATGTTTTTAGATGAGTCATAGCAATGAAGTTAATCTTTTTTGATGTGTCATGGTCTTGTAATCAATGTTTTATGATAAGTCATAACTGAAAGTCATAAGTGTGCTAGTGTTTCATGAGGCATTAATATGCCTGTGTCACCAATGGTGTAATTCTATTTGTCTTTTTTCTTCTCTCATGCCTATAAAAGGCCTGCTTTGCAAAATATCGAGGCATGACTCGCCTTCAGCAATAAAAAGTGCACTTGTGTGCTTAAACCTTGCAAAACTAATTCTCCATTTTTCTCTTCAAATTTTTATCTAGTCTTAAAGATCTAAGAAATGTAAGGTAGCACCTTATCCTAATAGTATACTCTGTATTGCCTTTATAAGGATTTTATGCATCGGAAACCGAGGCTAGAAAGCCTTATATTTGGAATGAGTAGCTAGATGCTAAAAGTTAGTCCCGATAGGGTAAGCCCTAAGAGAAGGTCCGAAAGGGGATTGAATACTTGCATTTGCTAAAATTTTTGTTTTGAACATATCCAAACTAGTATATTTGTGACAAACATACCATCCATCAAATTGTATTGTAGCATGAAAAATCATAAACTGGTAGCCTGTGACAAATAAAGGATAAAACCCCAAATTGATACATTCGTTAATTGTCATATGTTATCAAATTCAAGAATTTAATAGTAAAATTTAATGGAAATTAACGGTTGACAAAATTTATTTCAAATATAGCAGTTTTGGGTAAAAAATTAGTTTTTGACAAATTTATTACAAGTATACCCATTTGGGGTTTTTCGTGGTCAAAAACTTAATTTGGGATAAATTTATAACATATGTATTAATTTGGAGTGTTTGTGATATTAAACATTTTTCTCAAAATATCTTATTACTTCAATTACTATTTTCTATCAATCGTTAATAGTTAATTTTGTAGTATTATTGATATTTATTTTTTTCATATTTTTTTCTTTATTTTTTCATTTTTCTACATAAATTAAGTGAATGAGGGATTTTAATATATAAAAAGATATGAAATTACACGTTTACCCCCTTCACCATAGCGTGCGATGTATGTGTTGAATGAAAATATATCTAAGGATTGATAGATGTAACAAAATAAAAGCTCGGGTGAGTAAGGGGTTTGCATTTAACATTTCTATTCCTAAGCATTCTTTTGTTCCCTAACAAAAAAGAATAGAAACCCGTTTTTAACGCTAAGTTGATTTTATTCCCTGGAATAGAAAAGTTAGCCGGGAATAGAAATGATAAATAAAAAAAAAATTGCTTCTTGTCTAAAGGGAACAATTTTTAGAAATAAGCAAATTTTCTTTTTTATTTTTGTTTTATTTATCTCTTGCCGCGGCCACCTCCAACTACCCCGAGCCATCGCCGACCGCGCTTGCCGCCGCGCGGTTGGTTGCCGCCGCCCAAGAATAAAAAATGAATAAATACAAAAAAGAATCGTTAATACCAAACACATTTCTATTTTTTTTTTATTCCAAGAGTAGAAATTTTGTATAGTTACCAAACGGGTTTTTTTACTAAGAAATTGTCAGGAATAAAAATAGAAAAGAACTATTTCGAAAAAAACTTTTTCCCGCCAAGAAATTTTGACCATGCGCACCCTAAAATGTAGCACTTATTTAGGAGCAAATATGTAATATTCTTAAATTCGAGAGAGTTTTATGTAATTTCCTGTCTATCATTTTTCCTTTATATTATGACTTGAATAATTAAAAAAACAAGTGACTCTTTACTCTTGTTAGCCAAGACATGAGATCCTAAAAAAATTTACAATCCATAACATATATATATATATATATATATATATATATGCTCCTTTTTGTGAAAAATAATGAAAAAAAGACAAAAAGTAATAGGAGTAATATAGACTCTTTTTGTTTGATAGATATTAATAATATAATTTTTTTAAATAATCGCTTGTATTGCTTAAAATGATTAATCAATAAAAATATTTTTATTATCAACAATAATTAGCATTTAAATATCTTCATTAAAGATAAAAATATATTTTGTTCATTTATTTTTATAAGCAATATAATTGATTATTTGATTAAAATGTTTTTCAAATTGTTTATTATTCACGAAATAAAAGAGTCTCCCAAAAAAAATCGCATGTACATAATACATGTACGTATATGTATGTGTATGTATATTTGTATGTATATATATATACATGAAAAAGGGTACGAGAAAAGACAACAGAGAGAGCAGAAGAGAACGATATTACTTTTGGGTTTACAGAGGGTTTTTCACTGTAGTCTGGCCTCCGGTCGGAGGCTCAAGCCAACGAGCGATGAATCGCTCAGCATCGTCATCACCGTTCTGGATGCTGTCCGACCCACGATTCATCGCATCTTCTGGGTTTCATTCCATCTGCAAAGCCGTTCATCCGGGACAAGATGGAGTTTTTCACTTCGTTTTCAGGTGATGAACTCATCCAAAAATTCCACCTTGTTATCTTCTAAATGCAGTTCATTCCATCTGAAGACGATTGTGGAGAAGAAGATTCACAGAGAATTCGTGGTATGCCGGTAGTTTGTATGTGGGTCGGTCTGGTTGGAAAAAAGTTTGGATTTTGGTTCATGTCTTTACCTTGTTTCGCTCGCCCTGCTCTTTGATCCCATATGGGCACGTTCAGTTCTCTTTGCTCGTTCTCTTTCTTTCGCCGCCTTTCGTTGAACCCCGCAAAGGCTTGCGCGCGTTGTTTCTCAGCTAAAAGTGCTGACATAAGGGATGGTCTCAGTGGGTTCCTGATGAAAAGCTTGAATTTTTCCCGGTCCCGAGCGCTTGCCGTCTCGAACCGATCCTCCCGGGCGACTTCCAATTCCCTGGAGAATTCTCGGGAGGTGATAGAGTACTTTCAGAAACTCGGGTTTTCTGATGCGCAGATTCGGTCTTCCGTTATTGTCTGTCCGCAGATTTTGTTTGCCGATATTGGCAAGACCCTTAAGCCGAAGCTTGATTTTCTCCAAGGGCTGGGTCTCGTGGGTGCTGATTTGGGGAGCTACATTTCCAAGAGCGCGTCGGTTTTGTCGGTGAGTTTGGACAAGAGATTGGTTCCCAATGTGCATATCCTGAAAGGAGTTTTATTCAATGATGAGGACAATAGAGATTTGATTGTGGTTCTGCGAAGGTGCAAGTGGATAGTTTCTAAGGACCCTGAATCGGTTCTCATGCGCAACATTGCCTTCTTGGAGAGTCGTGGGGTTACTGGGTATCAGCAAAGAATGTTATTGAAGAGGCAGCCAAGTCTCTTTGTTGCGAAAGAGTCGAGACTTAATGGTCTTGTTTCGCGCATTCTCAAGATGGGCTTTTCACTGAATTCTGGAATGCTAGCTTATGCGCTCTATTCAGTCAGTTGCATCAGTGTCAAGACCTTAGCGAAAAAAGTGAAACTGTTTAGGGACTTTGGGTTCTCAGAGGAGGACTTCATTTTAATGTTCAGAAGGGCACCGACTCTCCTCAGGGTCTCTGAGGAGAAACTAAAGTTTGGAATTGATTTTTTTCTCAACGTCATGAAGTGCAAAAGGACTTTAATAGTCGGTAGACCCTCTTGTCTGATGCACAGCATGGAGGATCGCGTGGTCGCTCGATTTAGAGTTTTGCAGGTTGTTAAGTTAAAGGGGCTAATGAAGAAGGATCCTAGTTTTGTTGCAATGGTGGAATTAAACGAGGAAGCATTCATAGAGAGATTCATATCACGGTTTAGAGATGATACAGAGCAGTTGCTTTTAGCTTACAAAGGTCATATTCTAGACGTATAGGATGAGTGGACATCTGATTAAAGCCTTGTAATATGTTATGGCGTGTAGGAGGGCTAATTTGTTCAAGAATCAATTCTTTACGAGGGGATTTTCCTCAACCCTGCTGATCTCGAGATGGAGACCACTTGTTTGCCCTTTCAAAAATTGTGTTTAATGGTCGGCCATTCTTCTCTTGTCTTTTGATTAGCCACAATAGCTAACTTTTGTCCTCATTGTTTGATGGATGCTCTTCTCCGGATGGCGCTGTTGCATAAAGAACCCAAAGTTATCAGGTTATAGACATTCCAAATAGAAGCTGCAATGAGGTTGTTATGCTGACTGGGTAAGTGGTAAAGCATTTGTTTTACTGCTGCAGTCTTGGAGTCTACAGAGAAAGATGGCTCAGTTTAATGGTAAGTGTTACTGCTCAATGCAATACTGGAAGAAAACGAGTTGTGTCCAAACCATTCATGTTACGCGTTCATGGATAGTCATTTCTCTTTAAAAGTTTCGATTTATATTCAATTGTATTATTAGCATTTATTTCCAATTGAGTTGCAACTTTTTATTGCTCTAGGCATGACTAGGTTTATGGTATTTTTTAAATTTCTCAGTAGTCACTGTAGATTCCTAGGTTTCGATATTATTGTACATGAACAGTTCCTTTTTGCGTTTTTTCAGTTATCTTATTTTGATGAGAAAATTGGCATGCTTAATCTAAAAAAATCGCTTGGAGGATGTTTTGTTTGATGTTAGCTGTGAGGAACTAACTTTTGCCAAGAGTCACTATATCTTTACATAGAGGAGTCTGAATAGGTAGTCCAATGGGCAAAATATTACTTTCCTAACTAAAGTATGAGCCTTGGACATCGTCATACGAGTCGTTAGATTTATCCTACTTCTGTCTAGATCTCGCTTTGCATTCTTTTTTTCTCCTTGCCCAATAAATGTAGGGTTTTTCATTTTATCTTAATTCTTTATGTGACCCTTTTCTGGTACGGTACTGTCTGCATCTTTATTTTGTGCTTGGTACATTTTTCTTCTTGTTTTTCTTCCTTCTATCCCAGTCTGAGATTTTTCTTGTTTAATTTGTTTTCATTCTAGAATTCCACCCTTGAAAAGGGAACCTTTTGATCATTGTCTACATCTCAATGATGAATAGTGCCTTTGTAAAAGTTCAGCTTATACAGGTCATAGCTCAATGTATTGTCTGTGACCATTGACCATTACTTGTGCAAAAGCTCCAGGGCTTTAAGCAAAGTGGGTTTAAACCTCCTAACATCAATTGTGACATTCTGCTTGTCTAAGTAAGCCGACTTAAAAGCTTCTAAGTTACATCTGTGAAATAAATATGGATTCTTCAAGGCCATATGGTCTAGTGGGAATTGCTCTATCAAAGTGCTCTCTTTTGTCCCTATCTTATACTCTAGACACCTTATGTTCATTTCCTTCGAGGGCACTCCAAAGTATGTTTTCGCAACCAGTTCTACACCACCTAATGGAACTACTTGTATCATAACCGCACCCTCTGGAAGGAAGAGAACATTAGTAAGTCCAGCTCCATGTATTCCCATCACCACATCACAAGAATTCATTATCTCTGCAAATCTAGCCACGTGCATGTCCGCCTCAGCGACAATCACTTCAAACCCCATACTTTCTGCTGTCTCTGCAATATTTGTAGAATTAGTGAATGATCGAGTCCTTTTCCTCGATATTACCAAAAGACGGGGCTTTCTAGTGTTGCCAGGTCTTAGTCTAACTGCATTTCTCCTTTTCAATGAGTAGGTGTTTCTCAAAAACTCTCTGAAGTCTCTCATCGTGTAGGGTGACTTGGAAGGATCTATATTTAGCTCTCCATGACGCTGAAGACCCATGATGATGCTTGGGAAGCAATGAACATCTTCTTCTTGGTCGATATTGATAATTGGATAGTAAGAAAGATTTTGTAAAATTGCTTGGAACTTTGTGACCCACCAAGAGCGGCAATCAGAAATGAGGAACTGCACTTTTCCATTAAAGGGCCTGGACGTCAAGTACAATGGAATTATGATATCACTGAAGTCATGGAAATGGTTTCCTGCATATCCTCCTGTGGAGAAGAGAATGGATGCGATGGTATGATTTTGGGTGCACTGAGGAACTTGTACATCCGAAAATGCTGGTATCATCGACCATTCTCTGACGTGATTCATTGCTCGTAAGTCTTTATTTCTTGCATATGGTCTTATTTTCCAGGAATTGTATCCTCCAAACAAATTCCTTTTTTCGGGGGAAGAGATGAAGACTGTGGAGGACTTGGCATTGATCCTCACTTCACCAGTTATGTTGTATAACTCTGATCTTAGGTCCATAACATGGCACGGTGGCTCTCCTTGCTTCATTGCATTTTCCGCCACTACAAGATTATTAGCGAAAAAATGAGAACCCCTCCAAACAAGACAAAGCTTGATCAAGGGAGAAAAACGCTCGCCATGTACATTTAGTACGATTACGTACTCAGCTGATTGGTCATTGAAGATGTTTTACCCTGGAAAACAGTGGAATTGCATCGTTGCTCCTGCTTAGCCATAATGTTTTCTACAACTGCAAGAGGTATGGACACATTTAATGACCCTTTCCAATTGACAACTGCAGAATCACAGGAAAAGCAAGTAAAGTTCATGTATCCTAAATGATTGCTTCAGAAAATTTGCCAAACACTGAGAATGCGGCATCTGATTGTACACCATCTACTGGAGCATGAGGTCAGAATTATGGCATGTTAGGAGACTTAGGTTGAGAACTTAAGACATTGGCTTGTGACTGTTTCAGTTCTTGCAAGAAACAAGGTGGGGATTACTCACACATCAGTGAAGGACCCAGGTAAGGCCTGAACCTGAAGACAGCGCAGAAGCTCAACACAAGGAATGAGCAAGCGACAAATGCTGCATACACCAACTTCTTCCGCTTGAACCTGCCAAAGCTTCTCGCAATGATTGCACCGTGCATCATCTCGGCTCGGACTAAGTAGCAAACGCCAGAGTAGGCGTCTAAGAAGGTCCGATCATGTGTTTGGTTGTATGAAACCCTCCTCTCACGGAGAGGCCGGTTTCTCAAATATGATGACCATGAAGCAGGCCTTAAGATGCCACTTATGTAGGGGAGTTGAAGTTGAATTGCACTTTCTAGGTGATGACTTGTTGCTCTTCACGTCCTTAAACTCTGTATGGTTGTATGGTTGATTATTATTTTCTGATAATGATGGTTGAGAGGGACATATCTATATATGACTGAGCAGATTGCTTAAATTCTCATGGATAATTTGAGAATAATGGGCCGACGTGTACTCTACTACGGCCATTAATTAGAAGAAGTTGACTTGTGAGAGATATTATTGTAAACCACTAAACCCATAATAATCAACACCTTTGCAGGACTTCTACTGACCAGGGACGGGACAGCTCACACGATTTGCCACGAAGTCTCGTGAGAATAATGTCAGGGATATAAAGTTTATAAAGTTGTGAGTAAATTGAAATGGGATTCAGACACGGGGAGCATATTAAGATATCTACTATCAAATTTGTCATATAATTTTCCAACCACTTCTACAAATTAGTCTTTGAATTTTGTTGGGAGTTATACGAGAAGCTGCACAGTTTTTGTCACTGCTAAGATATCAAATATTGCGCGTTTTATGGGTTCATATGGTCTTTTTCCACTTGTATATTTAAGTTTTCATTTTTTTTTTTCGTGTGTTTGACCACTTGTTTGTGAAATTCACAATTAGTTCGCTTGTGAAATATTGTTTTCTCTATATATTAGATCCGGTCAAAACTAGGATTTCACTTCTTTTAGTTTTTACAATATATTTTAGAAGAAAGGCCCCCAAGACAAGAGAGAGATTCTAAGAGGATATCGATTTTTATCTTTCGGGCCAAATAAAGAATAAATAGAATTAAAAATCATTTCTAGAACTTATAAACCAGTTGATACCGCAATCACGATACATGCTCAATCTAAATTACATGTGAATTTTGAACTTTACTAAAAACCTCAATCTCCAAATTGATCAAACAAATTTATTGGATAAAATATGCACGAAAAATTTTCCATGTATCATTAGACCCCCTGCAGTCCATTTCCAATTCTTAGATCCAAATATTTACCGAATGAAATATGAATACCTTCGATATTCTCGAGCTCAAATTAAATCGAAAGAAAAAAATAAATTAAGAAATTGGGTTGCACTATTGATAATTAAAAGAAAAAATGATTTTTGTGCAACATAATTGTTTCCAGCGGCGGACGAAGTATGATCTTCCTTTAATTAAAAAAAAAAAAAAATCTGAAATTCCGTAAAATAAATAAATATATATTTTTTTTGGTTCACCATCTATTTATGTCTTTCTTTTCGGCAACATTCAAGTTCGTTGGTGGACTTGTTTCGCGCCAACTTTTGTCGGTTGGAACGGCTTCATTCGACCATTCGAACGCCGTGCGATCGTACGTTGTGACGCTTCGTGCGTCGGTGATTCGTCCTCAATGTCATCAAAAAGTGATCTTTGATGATGGAAATCTCGAACCCACCTCCCGTTCCGTGCCCTTCGGATTCTTATGCTTACCTGCTCCAGGCCAGCCTCAAGAACAAGGACCCGTTCGCCGCAAGATCGGTCCATGCTCAGATAATCAAGTCGGGTCTGCATTTCGGGTTGTTCCTGATGAATAACCTCATGAATTTCTACGCGAAATCTGAGTTTCAGGACGACGCGCGCCGCGTGTTCGATGAAATGCCTGAGAAGAACACGTCTTCTTGGAACACGATCCTCTCCATGTACGCGAAGCAGGGTTTTGTAGATGCGGCGCATCGCTTGTTCAGGGAGATTCCTGAGCGCGACTCTGTTTCTTGGACGCGATGATTGTGGGATATAATCGGACTAGTCATTTCGGAGATGCAGTTCAATTGTTTGTAGATATGTTGTCGGAGAGAGTTTTGCCTACCCAGTATACTATGACTAATGTCCTTGCATCTTGCGCAGCTGTTAAAGCTTTGAGTGTAGGTAGAAAGATACATTCTTCGGTTGTTAAACTTGGGTTGAGTAGCTGTGTTTCCGTGGCGAATTCTCTCCTTAACATGTATGCAAAGTCTGGTGATAAAATGACAGCCAAGATGGTATTTGATAGAGTAAAGCTGAAGAACACATCGAGTTGGAATGTGATGCTTTCAATGCATATGCTTTCTGGCCATGTTGACCTTGCTCTTGCCCAGTTTGATAGGATGGACGAAAGAGATATTGTCTCTTGGAATTCAATGATTGCAGGTTTCAACCAGCATGGGCATGATGCTGAAGCACTGGATATTTTCTCTAGGATGCTTAAAGATCGTTCTCTGAAGCCTGATAAATTTAGTTTGGCGAGTGTTTTGTCTGCTTGTGCTAATCTTGAAAGCTTAAGGCTTGGGAAAGAAATTCATGCTTACATGGTGAAAAGTGTGTTTGATATGTCAAACGCAGTTGAAAATGCTTTGATCTCGATGTATGCAAAGTCTGGTGAGGTTGAAATGGCAAGACGAATTGTTGAAAAATCTGGGACTTCAAATCTGGATATGATAGCTTTTACAGCATTGTTGGACGGGTATGTTAAGCTTGGAGATATACATCCTGCCAGACAAATATTTGACTTACTGATGGAGCGGGATGTGGTTGCATGGACAGCTATGATTGTAGGTTATGTGCAGAACGGGCTGAACAATGACGCAATAGATATTTTCAAACGAATGCTTGGAGAAGGCCCCCGACCTAACAGCTATACTTTAGCAGTTATGTTGAGTGTAAGTGCAAGTCTGGCTTCTTTAAATTATGGGAAACAGATCCATGCTAATGCCATAAGAACGCGTGAATCATCTTCTGTATCTGTGAGTAACGCTCTGATAAACATGTATGCAAAATCTGGAACCATCAATGATGCAAGAAAAGTATTTGGGTTGGTACATGACAACAGGGACACAGTCTCTTGGACTTCCATGGTTATTGCTTTGGCTCAACATGGTCTTGGAGAAGATGCCCTAGAACTGTTTGAGAAGATGCTCGCATTAGGGATAAAACCAGACCATATAACTTATGTTGGCGTTTTATCTGCCTGTACGCATATTGGATTGGTTGAAAAAGGACGCCGATATTATGACAGGATGCGACATACGGACAAAATTGAACCCACCCAGAGTCATTATGCCTGCATGATTGACCTATATGCGCGTGCTGGATTGCTACACGAGGCCCAAAGGTTTATTGAGAACATGCCTATTGAACCAGACGTTATCGCTTGGGGTTCACTTCTGGCTTCATGTAGAGTGTATAAAAATGTGGAACTTGCAAAGTTTGCTGCGGAAAAGCTGCTTATCATTGATCCAGATAACAGTGGCGCATACTCAGCCTTGGCAAACTTGTATATGGTCTGTGGAAAATGGGAGGATGCCGCTAAAGTTAGGAAGTCCATGAAGGACAGAGGAGTTAAAAAGGAACAAGGAACTAGTTGGGTTCAAATAAGGAATGAGGTTCATGCCTTTGGTGTCGAAGATGGGCTTCACCCCCAGAAAGATGCAATCTACAAGACCATTGATAAGATCTGGAAGGAGATAAAGAAGATGGGTTTTGTTCCAGACACTGAGTCTGTAATGCATGACCTTGAGGAAGAGGTGAAGGAGCAGATTCTCAGACATCACAGCGAGAAACTTGCAATTGCCTTTGGGTTACTCAACACTCCAGAGAACACTACATTGAGGATCATGAAGAATCTAAGGGTCTGTAATGATTGCCACTCAGCCATTAAGTATATAGCTAAGCTAGTTGGCAGAGAAATCGTTGTGAGAGACTCTACCCGTTTCCACCATTTCCGGGATGGTACATGTTCTTGTCGGGACTATTGGTAGAAGGAGACTGTCAATAAGAGTTCTGATGTAAAAGGACGTGTGTTAAATATCTGGATGGTCTTGAAAGATGTTAAGCAGATCTGTGGCTGATGGGTAATTCTATCATGCTGTAAAACCCTGCTTCTACCACGTGTTGCCATATAAGGTGGGGGGAACAGAGGAGGCAGTCTGATTTCTGCTGATGCGGAAACTGCATCAAGGACATTTTTGGACGAAGAACAATTTTGGCAGGCGTCTGTTTACTCATGTGGAGTCAGAATTATATACCGAGACGGTATAAATGACATTATGCTGTGCTGGTTTTTTCGACACATTGTTGGGGAACGGATCTTGATGTGCAAGTGAACTGCGCTCGACATTAATTGGTTTCGTGGAAATTCTTGTATCTATTGCCTTTTGCTAAAACACTGCTGGCGCTTCCAAGTGCTGTGGTAGTAAGTTTTCAGCTCTTCTGATTATGACAAGATTCATTTCAGTGCCCATCAAGTTGTGAGAAGAAGGAAATTAAAGGGAAAGGAGAATAAGAACAAGGCATCTGAACATAAGCACAGATTCTATACAGTTGCTCACATGGCTGCGCAACTTTCCTGCTCATTTTACGGTGCCAAATTTTATAATGGTCTTGTTCCTGGGAGTTTCAAAACCCAGCTGAATGATGCGTAGAGGTCTACCTTTTGTGTAGCTGAATGGGCTTAACAGCTCAATGCAGATTGTAAATTAAAGTCAAACTGCCGAGTTCATGAGGGTTTCTAATGCAACTCTCGGCAACCTGTTCAATTTTAATCCTCAGTCTCCCCTAAAACGTCGATTAATGCCGGGGAGAGATCGTAGATGAAAAATGTTTTCACAAGAAAACTTGTTTATAAAATACAATTATTGTGACATGTTTACAGCTGTTGGTGTGAGGAGGCAAAGTAGGACCAAAGAAAGGTATGTACAAAAATTTTGGTAAGTGCTAAGGGGTCATCAACAACCATTGGCAAGGGACCCGCCACCCATGCCTGTTGGGGGCGAGTGGCGACCTAGGACGACTGGTAGCATCAACGTCTGTGTGTCGCTGACAGATTGCAAGTCATCAATCTGAAGAAACAAGAGTTGTTGGATTGATGGGTGGAACTCGATCTCCATCATTGAATCATGAGATAAGGATTGGTATTCACCAAAGACGTATCTCTATCATCGAATTAGTTAACATGAGGATTGAATTTCTCTACCGTTAAATCGTTAAGTGAGAGCAAATCTCCATTATTACTGTTGTAATTAGAGGAACTCTTGTATATATAGGAACCCTCATCTCATTCGTATCCTCCTACATTTGAGCAATCACATTCCCTCTTAGAACTTTTGTCACTAAATGCTATCTCTCTGTGATTCAAGTCAGTGATCAGTTCTTGAGAAAAGATTGGGTTTAGGTGATCCAAGTAAGAGCCAAACAAGCTAAAGCAAACCCAAGTTGCCGCATGGTCGCCATCTCGGATATCGGCCCGTGACAAGAGGTCGTGCAAGTGAGTTCTAGAAAATGGCCAAGAATTTTTGCGTTGAGCAACGATCAGGTTTAGCGTCCAAACCGGCCTAAGAAGTAGACTAAATTTTTGGTCTAAAATACAACATTAGGTAATTAATCAAATAAGGAATCATTTGTGTAACTAATTAATTAGCACTTTCAATGAAATTCATTGAAACCAAACGGATCCACGACTTCCCTTTTGTTCGATTTGCAAAAATAGAGAAAATATTTCAAGGATATCTTCTCCGCCTCAATGAGAATTTAACCAACTGTAATCAGCAACTTGTGATCTTCCGAATATGCACATTATGAACTTTCTCATTTTATATTTTGGTCAGAATAATATATAGCTTCTAAGGCAAAAGCCACAAAAAAACCTTAAATTATATTTGCCGTAATACATTTACCCTAAACTTTTTTTCGTGATACCAACAAATTTTAAACTTGTACCTATGGGACATATTTATTTTCCATCAAAGTTCTATTAATGAAAACCGTTAAAAATTTACTTACATTAATGCCACGAAGCAAATAGTATTGATACGGTATCCACGCGGTTTAAATGAAATAAAAACAAATAATCTAACGAGAACTTTCACAGAGAATAAATATGTCACACGGGTATAAATTATGAATTTTTTATGTTACAAGAAAAATTTGAAAGTAAATATATCATAGTAAGCATAATTCAAGATAATAAATGTGTTACAATGAGTCTATTTTGGTCATTTTATTTTATTTTTTATTTTTTTGGTTTTTTCCCTAATTTCCATATGGAGAGATTACGCATTTAGGCATCAAGGCTTTCGAATCTTTTTATGTGTCGCTCCTTAGCCAAACTTTGTGATCCTCATCCATTCCTTCCCCTTTACCATAATATAAAGAGGCAATTTCAAACTTGTATTCACGTGGCACATTTATAATTTATCAAAACTTTATCAATGAAAATTGTTAAAAATCTACCAACGTGAGCACAACAAATGAAATACTGTTAACATGACACGTGGTTTAAATGAAATAAAAACAAATAATCTAACGGAGTCTTGACGGTGAATAAATGAGCCATACATATACAAATTATGGGTTTTATATGTTTCGAGAAAAAGTTTAAGGTAAATATGCCACCCTAAACATAATTCAAGATAATAAATGTGTTCCAAAATGAATCTATTTTGATTTCATCGTTTGGCTTTTTCGCTAGTTTCCATCATATGTCACAGTAAGCATAATGAAGAGATCATCATTAGGCATCTAGAGTATTGAATCTCTGTGTCAGTCCCTCGTCAGCCAAACTTCTTGATCCTCACCCATTCCCTCCCCCCTCACCATAATCCAAAAGAGCTGACCTTAAAAAATTGGCAAATCCCACGTCACCGAGCAGCTGAGATTCCTTACAAGAGAGGGACCCAAAAAAGACAAAAAAAGATGAAAAATCACACGCGCGAATAATGCAGAGATTAGATTGCAGTGATCAATCAAGATCAAGACTCCTCATCATCATCATCATCGTCATCACCACCACCCTGAATTTTCAAAGACCCATTAAAGCCAACTTCGCCACCACCACTGCCGATTCACTCGCTGTCGGCGCTTGTTCGCTTCTGCCCATTCGCTCCAAGGTCGGAACTTTGGCACACCCTCTTGCTCTCTTGCCTCTCTGGTCTCTTCTTTGACTGTTCTTGATCAGCGGAGGGCGTGGAAATGGCGTGGCGGAGCGGCATTCTGAGAGCCCGCGACCAGCACCGCCGTCTTGTCCGGCGAAATGGGTTCGCTTTTTTCTCGACGTCCCCTTCGTCGGCGTCGTCGTCTGCGGCTGATTCTCTACCTCAGATACCGAGGTTCGATTATGTGCCGAAGCCGTATAAAGGGCCTTCGGGCGATGAGGTTCTTGAGAAGCGCAAGAAGTTCTTGGGGCCTTCTCTGTTCTACTACTACCAAAAGCCCGTAAGTTGTCATGCCTTTGTGCATGCAAAGGCTGTGATCTTTGCTTTCTGCCTCGGATACATTCTGCGTTTTTCTTTTTGATGTGGTTTGGATTCAGATTGCTTTCCTGGTCTTCTGCTTGGAAATGGCTCGTTTTTGCGGTTTTTTTTTAACTTTGTCAATGAATCGAGAAAAAAGAGAACTTGTGAGCGAATCATCTGCGCTTTAATTGGCAGAGCTGACCATCTTCTGCTCTTCCATACAGGAAACCATCTGTTTGATGGGTACTAAAGTAGGGGAAATAAAGAGATGATTTTGCTTCGTTCATTTTCTTTTTTTAACGGATGGCTGCCCAAAAAAGACTTTCTTGGTACATGGTGTCAGAGAGATTTTGCCTATTGATTAACTTCTGGGTTCTGAGGCCAAGAAGTTGTTGAAAAGCGAAAGCGTGGTGCACCGCAGTTTGAAGAAATTCTTTTAGTTGAGTTTGATATGCATGGCAGTGATCGACGTGGGTTGTGTCCAAGATAATCGATCAAATGCTAATTCAGTGTCTCTGATTGGCGTGGCTGGAAAATTTATCTAGTCTATTGCCAAATTCGTGGTTATGTGTTTTGTCACATGGATTTTTCAACTGTGGTCGGCAAAAAGCGAGACTTTTGGACCCCCTCTTGTTCATTGCTCTGTGTGTGCGGGTGCGTAACCAGATGTGATTCTCCAATGTGCTGCTTATGATCCAAGCCTTCACAATTTTTTTCAAATAACTATTACTGTTTGTACAGCTTAATATCGTTGAAGGGAAAATGCAGTATCTGTTTGATGAGAACGGCAAGCGCTATCTTGATGCTTTTGCTGGGATTGTGACTGTATCTTGTGGACATTGCCATCCTGAAGTTTTAAATGCTATTGTGGAGCAAAGCAAGCTTCTGCAGCATGCCACAACCATATATTTGCACCATGCAATTGCCGATTTTGCTGAGGCATTAGCATCCAAAATGCCTGGGAACCTAAAGGTTCATTTCGTTGCATGGCATGCAAATTCTGTTCTTGGATCTTGATTTTAATGATCCTGGATTAATTAATTCTTTTGCCTTGAATGTTATTATGATACAGGTTGTATATTTTGTGAACTCTGGTTCAGAAGCAAATGAACTGGCAATGCTGATGGCTCGACTATATAGTGGTAATCTTGAAATGATCTCCCTGAGAAATGCATACCACGGTGGCAGTTCTGGAACAATAGGCCTTACGGCACTAAACACATGGAAATACTCAATACCACAGGTTTGAACTTCATGAATTCCTTGTCTTGATACTCATTTTAGTTTATTATTGTCAACAAAGGACTGTAAATGAAGAAACTAGTCATAATAAATCTGGATATTTTAAATGCTTGTTTGCTTCTCAAAAAGCAAGAAATGGAATGATTGTGATCAAGTGGTCATCAGCATGCCTTCTTTAGGAGCAACTGGACCCCAGCCGCCAAAATAATACTGTAGAAAACTTGCAATTGACAGTAGCAATTATCACTTGGGTTCTTACTTTAGTGATCTTCTATTATCTAGTCAAAATACAATTTCTTGCTTTGCAGGGAGAAATTCATCACGTTGTGAATCCAGATCCATATCGTGGAATCTTTGGCTCTGATGCCAGCCTTTATGCAAAAGATGTGCAAGATCATATTGATTATGGTACCTCAGGAAAAGTTGCTGGTTTTATAGCTGAAACCATTCAGGTCAGCATAAAAAGTTTCACGTTATACTCCTAACCTCTCATCAATGCAACTGCTCCTGGACTTAGATTTATTTACAATGAAATTGCCTCTTCAGGGAGTTGGGGGAGCTGTGGAATTGGCCCCTGGTTACTTAAAACTGGTGTATGACATGGTACACAAGGCTGGTGGTCTTTGCATAGCAGATGAAGTGCAAACTGGATTCGGTCGCACTGGGAGCCATTATTGGGGATTTGAAACCCAGGGTGTCATTCCAGACATAGTCACCATGGCAAAGGTCTGCATAGTCTCTTAGTTATTTTTGACTTTTTGGTTTGATGCTTCCATAACCGTGCATTTCCATTTTCTATCTTAATGCGGGAAAAGATTAGTAAGATCTCGTGGTTTCTTCATGAAGAAGTGGTAAATGTGCTTTGAATATGAAGAAAATGTAAGTTTTGTGTAGAAAATTTTACAGATTTGTGAATGTAGTGTACTTTCTGAATCTTATAAAAACTGAAAGTACAGATTTGCTAGGGATAACAACTGTGCTTAAGGCCTCTGCTGTCGGAAGCGAAAATGTTACACATCATTAATCAAGTGTACATCAGGATACTTTTAAGTATTGAAGTTCATGTGCAGCCAGTCATCTCATTGCTGTTTTTGTACTCTTCAATTGCATTTGCCAGGGAATTGGCAATGGTTTGCCATTAGGAGCAGTGGTAACGACACCAGAGATTGCAAGTGTAATGGCACAGAAAATTCAGTTCAACACTTTTGGTGGTAATCCAGTCTGCTCTGCTGGTGGACATGCAGTGCTTAGAGTTCTAGATAAGGAGAAACGCCAAGAACATTGTGCGGATGTTGGCTCCCACTTGACTGCTCGTTTTAGGGATCTTCAGGAGAGATATGATAGTAAGTAATCTTCCAATTTGCTTTGGAGGATTTTCCCTGGTCCATTCACTCGCAAAAGTATGTGTTTGTTATATTTTAAGCTAACTATCCTTTCCTAAAACTTGCTTGCTACATAATTCCGAACCAGATGCTTAAACTTGCTACCGCTTACCTGGTGATTGCTAAGGATATCACTATTCTAAAATCATATCGGTTCTGATGGGCACATCAAGAACCTAGAGAAGCTAAACTCATGTGTTCTCATAACAGTTTAATGACAATGTATTTACATTCTTTTTATTTTATTATTTTATTATATTATCTTATATTATTTTTTAAAATTTTGATAGAAAGGATGTTGATTATGATGATATATGTAGTGATACCTTTGAGCTGTTGAGTGTTGTGTCTTGGCCTAATTCGTAAGAAAGATGATACTTTTGAGTCTTTTGACTCTGTTGTGTTGGGTAGGAAACTTGGTTTTCTAACAGATTAGATTCCTCATTTATAGGATTTGGAGTATATTGGTAGGCTATGTCTCAGAGGCTAGCTCCAGTGCACCTTTTGGAGCGTTTGGAAAAAGTAAAGAGAGGGAAAGGAAGGAGGAGAGGGAGAGGCTGCTTGCAGTGTAATATTTGCGATTGTGATGAAAAGTGAGGAGTGGATACTAAAAAAGAATTATTACACTGGGTCTGAGTCTCTTTGAATAAATGTTGGAGCTGTTCCCAGTGCTTTGCTTCTTTCGATAGATTGCTAATCCTATTTTTGGAACTTGGTATATGCCTAATCAACAATTATTTGATTGGGTGTGGGCAGTCTACTGAATTTTTAGTGTACTTAGATATGATTATAGTTTTTATATTTTTCCAAGCATTGTACTACAACTTCTCCTAAATCTGGTGGCAAAGGAGACTGTTGAAATCAATATGCAAAATTTATCTGGTTGTCAATCTAAAAAGAAAACTAAGGTTTTAAATAGCTGCAACATGGGTTGAGTAAGCGAAGTTGCTTGTCGGACGTAAGCGAAGTTGCTTGTCGGACATGATAATAATGCTGGAATATTTCTTTACAGTCATTGGAGATGTCAGAGGCAGGGGCTTAATGCTGGGCATTGAGCTTGTCACGGACAGAAAAGAGAAGACGCCTGCTAAAGCAGAAACCGCAGTCCTATTTGAGAAACTTAGAGGTATCAAACCATGATAATCCCCCTCCCAAATCTAGTTGGAATTCTGTGGACTTTTCCCCATCGTACTAATCCTTTTTCTTCATTTTGCTAATTCCTGATTCAAGAGCTTGGTGTACTGGTCGGTAAAGGTGGTTTGCATGGAAATGTCTTCAGGATAAAGCCACCGATGTGCTTTAACAAAGATGATGCGGGTACCTTTTTTATTTTCCCTAGAAAAACAATTGACGATAATGTTTATCAATTAGTATTGAAGCTGTGTTCTGTGTCAGTTCTATAACAGTCACGGTGTGTACTTGCGTTTTGGTGAATTTCAGATTTCCTCGTCGATGCTTTTGATTATGCCTTCTCCAAACTGTGAGCTGTTGGAATGGTCCACAAGCCGAGATGGCCTTAGTTCCGCCGATCCATCAGTGAAGAAACATTCTCAGCTGTAGCTCTGCTTCCGATGCTGCCCGTTTCTCCTGTTTCTGCTCAATCCTAATCCTGCAATGTTAATTTCAAGAACATTAAAGCTTGTCTGTTGATCCATTTGCACATGCTTTCAGCCTTAACTGTAATTATTATGTAGCTACCCTTGAGAGAGGGGAAGCGATTCTATCTCATGTTATCTTCGAGGTTCTTGAGTAATAAACTTGATGAAGATATTTTGTTTCTGCTACCATTATATTGAATGGCATCTTTCAATTATCAATAATTATGCTTATAAGGGAATCATTTTGTTCTCAATCCATCAACATGACTAGAAACCAATTTCCTAGTAAATCATAAATGAAAACATCAAGCCTCCTATCAAAGAATGAGACTATGGGAATGAAAGCATCACGTAACATTGTCCTGCTTATGAGCCCTTTCTGGTAGAAGTTATTGATCCTTCAAGCAGTCACTGTGACTTACAGAGTAACATTAGTCAGACGGTACAAGTTCAAGGGCAGGATCGGCTGGTGTCTCGAGGCTATATCTTAGGACTGAGAGCTTGTGCATCTTCTTTTGCCTTAGCAAATTTCATTTGGGTCGCATTCACATAATCTTTTCACCAACTCTTGCTTTTCCGTACTTGATTTTATATGCTTCCTTATTAGCATATCTTATCCCTTTCATTTAAGAAAAAGTTATCCCCATGCGTTCGGTATTGTGACCGGGTTTGAAAATGGGTCTAGATGTAGACATGGGGTGTCATTTCTTTCTACTATATCTTCCTTGCGCCATATTTCTAATAAATAAAACTCAATTTTTGCAAATCTGGCGATAAAGATGGCTAGAAAATTTACGATCTGCATGCACGACGGACTTGAAAGTGCGCATTACGTTTAACGAATGTCCCGGTGCAATTTACAGCGAGATAAACTAGGGGCCTTAGCATACAGGCACAATTCATCATTACGCAACTATGTCATGTCAAACATGTCAAAATCGAAATAACTCGGGCTCATGTATCAACTGTCTAGTGATTCGAACATGAGCATCTGTTATTTACAGAGAGATCAATAAGCAGCGCAAAATACACGGCACAACTCATCTATACACAACTGTGTTCTGTCAAACTTATCGAGTACAGTAAACCCGGTTCACCAAGCAATCGCCGTAAACCTAACTCAAGAACTACCCGATACATTAACTACAGCACGCCCGAAAGAGGGTAAAAGAGATTACGACTCCAAGATAAATGTTGGTATTCACATCTTCATCTTTCAGACGCCGCCTAGAAAAAAATTATCGGCAGTAGCAACTTTCTACACGATGTCTACAGCTGACATGCAAAACAGCACCTTTGGCCCACTTATTATGGCTCTACGAGAGATTTCATCCTGTAAATATCCATGTCGACTTGACGAAGTGAATTTAAGCGGGTTCGCGGGGACGTGTAGCCCAAAGGGTACTTAAAGCTCGGAGGCGTTGGAAGTACTCCCCCAAGGCTAGCAGGCCTCGAGCGGCTTGCCGTGTTGTTAGGTGGTTGGACATCTGCAGCAGCGTTTCCTGTCGTAGATGGTCTGCCTAATTGAACAAAGAAAGTTCATTCAATTTCATGTGTTTCCTTGTCCAAAGCAACAAAAAAATTGAAGTACATTTTAACCATAGTCATGTACTTAAGTACCTGATTCACAAAACTGACCAGAGCTTCCAATTTCTCCATCGCAGTAGCCACCTGCGGGATGTAATTCCCTACACCGAGATGACCACTGGCCACAGCCTCGGCCAGGTTGAGCTGGAGCTTATCCAGACCTTGCTTTATAGGGCATCTTCAGCCTGTTGACAAGCTTGCTTGAGGTTGTGAACAAACGCCCATTGTTGTTCGGACAAGGGTTCGAGCTGAGGCATGAGAACCTGGAATCGGAACGATTTTCTAGTAAGAAATACTGGTAAAAATAACACGTGAGACAGAAATTCAGTTGAAGATCGTCTTTGAATATTTTGTCTACACAGTAGGTCTGTCATTTTGGAGGATGCACATGTAGCACTCCCAACATGCAACGCTAATCAAGATCTAATACTGTAAGAAACGAGATGCACAACACCATGATCATCCACAATCCCACAAGTAAAGACCATCAAATTTTTGTTGAGATAAAAGAAATGAATTAAGAAGGTTGGGAAATGTTGTGCTTCTCAAGAACATTTAGTAATTAGTGATATCTACGAGGTCAAGACAGAGTTACTAGGAGTCTTAGACAATTTCCAGACTTGTGTGCAATGTAAAACAAGATTTCTTGTTCAAATTGAACCCTGTATTACCTTAAGAAGTTCTGAAGGACGAAATCCCCCGATCCACAAGAAGAATCGCTCCGACGATGTCCTCCACATTCCGGACATCACATAGAAAACGTCAGCCTTTGAGGCAGCCACTTTCATGCGAAAAAGTTCCGAATAATGGTTCATGCCACTTTCCACGAGGATGCGAAGCTCTACATCAGTTCTATGATCATTCAAAGCAGCCCTCAGCTCACATATTTGTCTATTCTGTTCATCAATCCAGTGCCCGTACTCCATCTCAAATGCAACGATTCCTACAGCGATCCGAGCATAATGGTGTCAGAGAAACAGGAAAAGAGCATCCAGCTGCATACGGGTGCTCATATAGAGTTAGGCCGGATCCACTGAGCATGCCAAAAAGTGTCGAGCAGATCCCATGGAGATCTTCAAGAAACTTTTTAATTGATGCAAGTAAGCTTAATCAAGAATTGGTGCGCCACTTCCAAGACATTGGCGGCCTTTTTTATTTAAGAGAAAATAAGAAGAAGACAAGTCCTAAGTAGAAAGCCATAGCATTTAACAGTTTTGCAAGCATTCAAATTCACGATTAATGAGCATAACAAGATTGACTGATTATCGAAATTAGATACAGCAGCTATATATGACAGTAAGAAGCCAACAGTCTCAACTGTATCAACTAAGGCATCTAGAACTTTAGTACCTGAATTTAAACATCCACCATATCCTGGATAAGCTGAATCTACTCCTGAAGCCATGTACACACCCTGTATCGGAGCATTTATGACTTCCATGGTCAGTGCAAGGAATTAAAGAGAACAAAACGGGAAAAAAGGGAAAAATGAAAAAAAAATCTCTCATACCTGTTGCCTAGCTCGGTCAACCTCTTGTTCTAACTGCATAAGCTTCAAACGACTTGCTTCTAGCTGCTGAACGTAAGCCTATAGAACATTCACAGATGGAAATTCAGGTCGAATCAATTGGCTAAAGCAGTATGGCAATACCAACTGCAACTGCTGTTACCTTTTTCCGCAGACGGCTTTTGCGCGCAGCCTCACGGTTTTGTGCAAGACGTCTTTGCACCTAAGTGTTGTGATGTAAACTTGAAATGTAAGAGCAGTTTCGCTTAAGGCATTGTATTTTGAGTATGTAGATGGTGAATCAAGATAAATGAACCACATTAAGCAAAAGTTTAGGGGAAAAAAAAAAGGCGAAATATGCAGCTCCATCATGAGGGTGCTCCTAAACCAAATGAAAGAATTAATAACAGCAAACGGAAGATTTACTTCATGGATATACTGCAACATGCAAGAGGAGACTCAAAACATAGAAGACAAAGGCAGGAGCCTCCAAATAAGTAGTCAGGAGCTGTGCCCTAATGATCAAGCGGAACTTTGGCCATTAGGTAGATGATGACACGCTTACAATAGAATAACTCGGGTCCAACAAGAGCAAGATTTGAACAGAGAAGCGCTTGGCGCCAGATTACTCGTACCTTATCAAAAGGTTTCGATGTTTCTTGCTCATACTTGCCAGGAGTATCCAGTGATCCATGAGAAGTATCCTCCGACTGTACAAAATTAGACCAAGACAGGCTGATTCAGACGCGCTGCTTAAAACCAGCAGCACGTATCACAGCAACTGGATTCATTCGAAATTGGAAAAGCAAGAAGGCGCACCTGGTTGTCCAAATTCGCGTGCACAGGTATGATCAGAGCTGGCGGCACATTAGGATTTCCATTGTGCTTGAAGTTCTCGTCCCACATTCCGATTTGGTGAATCGGGTCGTACATCCCCATCCCTCTAGAGGACACAAACTGAGTGGTCGTCGAATTCATGACCTCTCCGAGCTGCAAATGGAAGAGAAGGGAAAAAGAAAACCAATCGATAAGTCCCCAGCAGCAGTACTTATCGTGAACTCAGACGTCGAAAAAACCAAAATCAACATGGTGATCAGCTCATGAACGACAAGAATGATAATACGATATGATGATAATGCTGCAGTTGTGACTGATCAAGAAGGAAATCCAAAAGGGACTCCAGTTTTTGGTGCTCATCAATGATGGTAGTCTAGAAAACTGGGATTCTCCAAAAACAGCGCAAACCTGACACACGCAGGCCCGCACGCACAGAGCTCAAACAAGTATCGAGACAGAATCAAAGAGCAGACTTGCAATAAACCATAGAACATCACCAACCAACTAACGAACTTTTGAATGATCTATATTCACTTAAACCCGCGATTCCATCATCCTCCACGAAACAACACATCTTTCGAGACACAAGAAACAGAGAAACCAAACTACCTCGGAAGCCCGAACAGTTTTTATTCCGTACTTACTTTCGCTCAACACCAGCCCTCCTCCTCCGGAAGCTAGGAAGCTCGAAACAGCGCCACGAGTCTCCCTCCCTCTCTCTCTCTCTGTATCTCTCTTTCTGTATATCTCTCTTTGTATCTCTCTCTCTCTCTCTCTGTCCTAGGATCAAACCATTGGAAGAAGGGAAGAGAAGGCGCCGACCCAGATGACGACTCGAGCTGGAGACGTCTCCCTCCCTCACCCCACACGAGCTCGAGGCAGAATCATGGTTGGAATGAGAATTTGCACCCCCTCACTCACTGCTTAAAAGAGAGAGAACCTTTGAACCCCGTTCCTTTCCAGTTGTTGCCGTGCCCGAATTCCTTTTCTCTCCCCCTCTTTTCCCTTCATTTCCTCCTCACCTCCTCCTCCTCCTCCTCCTCCTCGTTGTTGCTTTCATTAAGATAATATATCATCATTATCAACGCTCTGTTTGTTGATATCCATCACACTTCGCACACACAACACGCACAAATCCTTCTTTATTTTCTACTTTTCCGCATAATAATTTTTTCCCTTTCTTTCTTTGCTCCTTCTTCTTTTCTCTTGAGGGTTCTGCATTATTTTATTGGGTGGATTTTTTGTCATTGCGTTCGCGTTTACATGGTGTGCGCGCTACAGGGTCAAAGATACACTCATGCTCCACTACACCGCTATTGTGCGCACCCCCTGTTCCCCTTAACCTGCGCCTCCGTCCCAATCAAGACGGCATTATTAAGAACACTAGATGTACAGTCCCGGCGCAATCGTGCGTGCATAATTCATAAACTTTGGTGCCACATGTATCGTGGTTCCAAAACTTTTACCTTTTATAATATGGTCTTTGAATTTTGCTCTTTACGTGCGATGTCATGTCTGAATTTTTAATTTATTTAATATGATCTCTAACTATTAGTAAATGCTCGATATAGTCTCTAAATTATATAAAAATGTTTAAAAGTTCATTAACCGAATTGGACATTGGACCAAAACTCGAGGATCATGATATTACCAATCGGGCCAAAGTTCATTGATCAAATTGAATAAATTTAAAAGTTCATGGATGACAATATACGTTTGATAAAAATTTAGAGGTTTTTTGTGTCTTTTTCTTAGCATACTTTGAATTATAAGGCTTCATGCAAGAGTTCTAATACCAAATGATTATACCACGTCATATGAACTATTTAAACTCTATAGATAGCTCTTGCGAGTACAGATTTTAGACTAGTCGATTTTGTTTGAAATCTTTATTTGTATATATGTGTATATATACATATGTAATATGAAAAGGAAGTGAATGAAAATGTATTGAAGATGAAAATATGATTAATTCGCCAATATTGTATGAAAAGCTTGATAATGTTTAATTTAGAAATTTTCCAGGGAAAGTGCATGCGTCCTACGGCTATGTGAAAATCATTGTCTCTGTATGCACGGTAGAAGGAAGGAACCTAACCTACCACTCATCCAACGGTTGTCGCCGAAATCTAGGGAAAAGGAGCCGCCATAGGTGGGCCCGGAGGGTGAGCCACGCGCGCCGCGGAGGAGCGTGAAGTTCCCGCCGCTTCGGTGCCAATAATTTGAGGCCAGAGAGTGGCCGCACGCGCCTTGATGCGCGTTGGCGTTGGAGAGGTTAGAAAAGACTCTTCATTTGATGATTCGGTCAATTATCTATTATTCTAGAAAAAATAATGACTAATTGTCCTTGCTTTCTTCAGATAAGAAGCTAGCAAATTATTCTGCAGTCTGGCAAAAATAAAAATAAAAATAAAAAACACATAAATAAAATAAAATTAGAATGCATGTGATTTCTCTGCCTAGCCGTGGAACGGCACACTGTAAACGGTTGAGAATGTTTATCATGCAACAGCTACATTTATTTCTTTAATCGGATGGTAGATATTGTAAGAGCCACGTGGCTTAAGCTAACCACACATAATCTTATATTTCCTATAGATCGACATAATGACTAGATCTGTCAAAGTGGGTTGTAGATTGATTTTTTTAACCCATATTTAATAGATTGAATTGTTTTGGGTTAGTTATATTTAGTAAATGGGCTTAGAATTGTAAAAATTAGAATAATATGAATGTTATATGGATTTACAACTTATTAGATCCAACTTATTTTTATAACTCTCACTTCACTCTCTCTTACCTTCACTTGATCTCGACCTCATTCATTCTTGCTCTCACTTTATTTTGGGTATGAATTTTTCTAGATTGAGTTAAACATTGAGATGTTTTGTAGATATAGGTCACTAGATGAAAATGAGTCAAAATGGGTTATTCAAATCAATTTAGGTCAGACAATTTTTGACTCGATCTAAATCCAACTCAACTCATTGCTTGGCTTGGTCGGTGACGATGGGTTAATATCTCCAAATTGGGTCGATTCTTGTGTTAGTATCTCCAAATCGGGGTTGGTAGCGGGCGATTCGCTGTTGAATAGTGGCAATTGATGGTCCCTGTTGGGTATTGACTAGAAATATGAGTTAAATATGGAATTATTTTAGTGAGATGTGGTACACATTATTGGATTCGTATTACATGTAAATAGGTTGAATATGTTAATTTGAGTCGAATTATTTTCGATCCGACTTACTCGATTGATGGGTTTAGTAAGGATTCGACTCGATCCTCGCGTCGGCATCCCCAAATTGGGATGGGGTGGGGGATTCGGTGCTGAATAGTGGTGATTGATTTAGAAAGCTGGGTGGAAGGAATCAAGGGAGGAGGCCGTGGATGGGCAAGTTGCAGGGCCAGGGAGGGATCTTAGTCACCCAAGTGCTCTTTGGACGGCTCTGCACTTTTCTCCGTCGTTTTCACAACCACGCACCGTACTACTGTTCTCTAGTCCTTTCAGAAACCTAGTAAATAACATTACCATAATGTCCCCAACATAAGGGCAAATCCGAAGCCCCCCCGGAAACTCTAGGGTCATGTGCGTGTTGCCGCCGGTCTTCCTGAGGTGATTAGTGTCGGCAATTTGCCTCGAATGTCTATGGCCGGGATGCATGGTCCGAGCAAAACATATTGTTTGTTTAGAGCTCAACCATCACTCTCTCGCCGATACATGCGAGGGATGTGAAATGAAATACCGTAGGATCGAGCGCGCACCAAATTATTCTATCAACTCTGCAGTACACAGGTCACGAAATGGTAAGTGGAAAGGGCACGAAGGTGGTGACGTTTGGTGGGCGTTTCTCAGTCGGTGTGGTCATCGCCCGGCCCCAATCACACCTGCACGCGCTCCAGAACCACACTCCCGCGACCCTTCTGGATTCTCTCCATCCAAAAAGTTGGTACGGCGATGGGCATGTAGCTCTTCGTCTCGAACGAAGCCGTCCCAGATCCAGGAAAGATCCACGCGACCATGTTCCTCGATTCGATGTTTCTCATTCTGCGAAGGTACAATGTCGGCCGCGAACCCGACGGCGTCGCGCATCGACCAGGGGCGATTGCCTTTTGCTCGCGGCACACTATTGAAAAGTTCTCCACTCATCGACTGTTCAATCGCTGCCCCCCGTAATGCTAAAAAAGAAACAGAATGATCTCTCATGGTACTTGCTCTAACCTGTAAGTACATAGACCAAGAACGTTTCTCAAAGGCCTTTCGGATCCTCCAGGGACAACAGTGACCTCGACAAAGTACAGGTTGCCACGCTTGTCTTTTTCCATCGCTTTTAAATTTTCTACTTTTGTTTCTTGCTCCTCTCTAGTCCTGTGGATACATCTCTCTCCCTCCCCAATTGGGAGTTATTAATATAAATTAAGGGATTAATGTTGTTTTTTCCTTTTCCTTTGTCTATGTCGACTCGTGTTTGAGTATCTGGTGGAGGTTATAACCAGTTCTTTCATAGGCATAGGACGCGACCAACTTTATTTTCTTTGGTTTTTAAAAGACAAGAGTGCTTGCAACTGCAGCTGGTTTTGTTTAGTGACCAAGTGATCTTTCATGTTACGTTTTGTGTGCTAAACTATACCCACTACCTTCCTCCGTCCTATCGGAGGAAACCTACCCCATCGGGATTATGAGAGGTTCCCGGATAATTTTCTCGAGGCCGTGACCGCGTCTGCCGTGCGGGACCTGAATCCGGTATCTTGTCGTTGGTCTTCGACAAATCTTGATCACTTTATTGACTCAATCAAATACGAAAGGTGCATCAGCCGGTAGTTTCTCGATGGCTGAATAGCCCGTGTGGTGCCTGGTGAGTGAATAACCCTCACTGGCCTTTCTTTTATAATTGTCTTAGAGATTAATACGGAGAATAGCTTCCCATATTGGATCATATCACTTGCCCAGTTATTTTCGGACGTCAGTCCATCAAACAAGACAGATCTCTTTAGGCACAATAAGCTTGTTTTGACTTGTCATGATCTCCATTAGGAGAAGCGGCATTGGCTCTCAACCAATTTGTGCATAGAGGCTAATTGCCCTTCGGTGTTTCGTAAAGATATATTTATTCTATCATAAAATTCTTAGTACTAATTGTCTTGACATCACTTTTGATTAGTTGTATTTATCCTCATCACTTACTCTTTATTCGATAACCTCAATCTCCATTTACAAAGGTTTGCGAGTACGAAAATTACGAACCCTAACAAAAAGTGTGTACAATTTTCTATTTAGGGACATAGAGGTCAATAATTTTTGTTTGCACTGTTTGTTGCCCATGAGATTCTTTTGGGACATTGACATCGGGTGGTCAGTGTGATAATGCCCATAAATCAGGAGTATGCTTCACGGAATCTTTAACCCTCTTCAACATTGCTTGGGCATATAGGCCTATCTTGTCAAGCAACCATGGCTTTTCCAAAAGCAGGTCTATTTTTTATTCTTGCAATTTGCTGAGGCATCATAATCATATCATGCATATCTCAAATCTAATCACCCAAGAAAATAAAAAATAAAAAAACTAAAGAAATCAATTTTTCTAGTCAATCCTGGAGATAAAATTTAGTAGTGAACTGGTGTTGTGGGTCTATTTGAGGCAATATTTCTGTTCTTTTTCATGCCCCGTTATTGCATGTCTAATTGGTCACCACCTCACACATGCTCATCATCATTCTCCCCATCTAATATGTACATATACATCACATGTGAAGCTTTGAACTGGTCTTTGATTCTGCGCTTTCCTTTTTCATTAGAGGAGATGGTCCAAACCCTAGAAGCAGAAACCATCTAGACATATCAAATTTGCCAAGCCAAAGTATTTAATTGACCCTTGCCATGACCCGATTCTAATGCTCATGTTGTTCCATGGCGTTAAGTGGGCAGATTCACTGCAATGGACTCCCTGTTTTAGCTATCATTGAGTCTTTATCAACTCCTTCTGGGTACTTTGCAATTTGCAAAAAAAAAAAAAAAAAAAAAAAAATTGAAACAAAGAACTTGAAAGCATTATCTTCAAAGAGGAAATTAAAGAAAGAACTGATGAAGGGGAATCATTCACCAATTATATGATCTCCTCATGGATCCAGAAGGAGACCAGCCAGCCAGATCCATTATCCTTTCCCTTTTACTTACTTATTTACATCACTTTATATTAAAAAACTAATTAACCCCAGAGAGCTACTTGCAGGTTCAACTTAGCCCACTTCCCAAGTTTCGCCCTTTTGGCTAGAAAGTTCACTGCGGAACGACCTTTTGCCTTTATTCATATCAACAGACTTCACGTTCATTCCCTTAGCTTTATCCATAGCCCTGTCCTTAGCCCAGGTGTCGCCTTGGCCATCGCTCTGTCATTTGTCAACTTTCCTCATGATTTCGTGTTGAAAAGAAGCACCGCACCACACTAAGGAGACTTCCAAAGTTATGAAGATGGTACGCTTCTCCTTTTGATGAATGGGAACCAGTGGTCCTCGGGTCAATGGGCGGTGATGATCTTGACCAGTGGTAGAACAGTAGAAATTGTCGGACAAGAATAACTATGGTTGAGGATTTTATTTAGCTTAGATCATGATTTATCATACATACGGTCATCAATATTTTGTGAGATGAGGTTTTGCGAACCCAGCCGAGTGACGAAAGCCTAGATTGCAAGCATCGCATGCTCCTGACGCGTTTCGAGAGTGATTTGGTTGATTGCTATTTTCGTTTCGTTGTTCAAGCATAAGGGTTTTCCCTGGCTTCGTCGCAAAGTTTCTTGTTCCTAGACTTGAGTGATAAATGTTGTATTCGAAAACTAATTCTGGGTATTATAATCTAATAAATCGATCCACCTAGATCGCATGCATGCAAAGTTATGGTCGCTTTACTTCAATCAAGCGACTTTCGGCAAATAGTTAGCCCTTTGCTTTCATCATCGTCACCTTCTTTGATGCGATTAGATTTGCTCTAGTTGTTGGACTCGACTGATGAATATTGTACTTGCATACTAATTCTTGACATTATAATATACTAGATCCTTTGATACACCTAAGATCGCATGCATGTAGCTAAAATGATCAGCTTTACTTCAATCAAGCATTTCGGCAAGTAGTTAAGTTAGTTGCTTTCTTTATAATCGCATGGAGGCATAGTTGGAAAGGTAACAGAGATTTTGACCCTTCACAAAGTTTAATAAACGCAATTTCTAATGGATCATCTACATGGACTTAAAAAAAGAGAACAAAAGAGAATGCATGAGCAAAGCAAAGACAGGATAAGCTCAAGAGAGATGGTTAAATAATTGCTAAATCAATATGTGAATCTAATCCACAAGGGATGGTGCCAAAATGAATTATATGTGTAAAGAGGCAATTATTATGGGGTAGTGCCTTGAGTGGTTGGCCGATTGCTTAGTGATCCTACTTTTCATACTTGTGTGTGTATTTCTTGTATGCATTTTATATAAATATGTAAAATTATATGCTGGAATTGATAGAAAAGAGACGTCACGCAAACACTTAGCTTTTTCCTACTTGTGGTGTTATTCCCAAGTGCAATCTAAAGTTGCTTGCCACTAAGAATGGCTCATGTGGCGTCACGAAAAATATATTTTTTTTTCCAAAAAGAAAAGAAGAATAAATGAAATTTGAGATTCATGGCGCAATTATGGGAATTTTTTTTTTTTTTTGTCTTGTTTTGTCATGGAGAGGAGCCATATTCGGATGCTCTCTTTTTGTTGAATTTTGACGAATTGAGTTTTGGAAAAACATAGGAAGTGCTAAAAGAAGACGAGACAATGACGTGGATTTTATAGTGATGATGCAAAATGTTGACGAAGATTCAAAAACGTAAATGAGGAATGCGAAATATGTCATGAGATTCAAGAGCACATGCGATGATGTATCGATTCATGTTGCTAAATCTTTACTTTAATCAAAATATTTTTCCGGTTCATAAATGATGCTCAATTTAAGCTTTTTCTAGAGAAAGCTGTGATTTTCTCAATAACCCACTTCTCCATAAGACTACGACCATTGATTAAATCAGCCTCTTTCGACTATCCTTTTCGTCCCAACCCTAGTTGCCACGGTTGGGGGGCGGATTTGAGTTAAGGACATTTCTCCAAATCTATGAAAGTTAAAGGACTAAAATTATTATGAGTATATAAATTCAATTTCCAATAAAAATCATTCTTAGAAAGGTCAATAATATATTATTAATATAACTTTCTAATATTAAAAAAAAAAGAGTAGCAAAATATCCAACGTATTCCCGCTTTAACTCGATTAGTGTAAAGACAATGCTTTTTTATAAGCTTTTTAGGCCTATTGTTTTCTTTTCATAGGTCTTACCTGCCTTTGACAGATCAATAATCCGGTTAAGCTTTTTGACATCTTTCTGATTATAGCTTTATGTCTTTTTTTTTTCCTTTTCTCACACGCTTTAATTTATGGATACTAAAGGCCGTTTTGAGGGCGGTAAAGGACTATGTTTTTGTGCAAAAAAGGGCTTGTAAAATAGAATATTACTAGAGCACGCCATTCAGAAAGTAGAAATTATATCCAATCTTTTTTTCCTCCTCCTTTTTTTGCTTCTTTTTGGTAGTAACGTGTTAGTTAAAGTTCCATATTCCCCATTCTCATCTATCGGATCAAAAGAGATGATTCATGAACTCGATCAACCTAAGCAGATCGCTCTCGACTTGTTTCTAATGCAGCTAGTGTCATGGCGACTCTAGTAATCGAACATAGACCAAAAACCCGATATCCAGGTCGATGATGTGAGCAAGTCTAGTAGTGCTCGGACCGTGTTGAAAGTCGAGTGAACAATCGCTCACATCTAAACATGAAATGGTCAGCGTACGGTGCGAAACATGACTCATATCGTGATGATTCATATTAGAATATGGGAATCCGCTTTTAGATACTTTATTCCTCGTAAAATGGTTGGCTTTCGCTAAGGTTCAACAAAAACCCAATTTGAAGAATTTATTAGCGTGAAAGCTTGAGAAGTCGACAGGTTATAGGTGGACACAGAAGGTGGTGGGCGATAATATTCTTTTAAGCTTGGCAGAAGATTTAAGACATAGAATATCTATGTTCTTTTGACGGTTTGAGCAACTTTGGCTTTAGAAATTGGTGAAGGAACCGCAAGCTTTTCGGCATTCTCTAAGGTGGAAGCATATGATTCTTTCAAGAGTCTGTGTTTAAGGTGAAAAAGGCGAGATTCCATGTAATAAACTACAGAGTCGGGTCGAGTTAGTTCTATATTCTTTTAGGCCAAATTTCCATGGAATTATATGAAGCAGGTAGCATAGTAGCATGTAAGGAGGAGGATGCAATGAGAGAGGTTGCAGTTATGCAAGAAGTTCGAAAATTAGAATCACGTAAGTGAAACCTAGAATTTGGGACGAGGGTACCTTGTCTGCTGCAAATATATCATGAGTGTAAAGTAATTCGCTGTATATATTGTTAGGCTGCTTCTTGATGGTTTAAGTTATCAAGAAAGATAATTCGTCTAACGTGAAATTAGAGCACGGTTGAGGATTCAAACCCCGACACATCTTCTCATATTTCTCCTTGGCTTTATACATATTATCCTACCTATTTTTTAGATTACCTTGCCGATGTTAATGCATTCAAGTCTTGTATAGCGCTTGTTAGAACCGGTTACATACGAAGGAGGTTTAAGAATAATGTAAAACATACATTGTTGGATTGTCTCCTAATAGCACCTTTTGGGGGAAAAAGGTGATTTATCTAATAATTTGAATCGAAACCATTCCTTATTTAACAAGTCTTGAATGATGGTTGACATCGCCGTTTATATAACCAACATAGGTGCCGGCATCCTAGCTATGAGTGGCCCTAATGTCCCGTCCCTAATTCACTTGGTCAAACCTCTCTTGCGTCAAGTAGTCTTGTGCCTTGATGTTGAATGGGCAGCGGGGCTGTAGTGTCCTCGTGGTGTTATGGAGACCATCTCGCCGACCTCGGACTCATGTATCGCAGGTGGTGTAAGGTATTTACGGTTTGAATTGAACATTTGGTGGTGGATGTGGGATCTTATAGCGATGCCTAACTAGTCATCCATCCCCACCCTTTTTCATGGAAAAACATCCCGAGTCGATTGCCTACTTTTATGTTGGGTGAGCTTGTCCTCACCAACAAAATAAAAAGTTGGGAAAACCCCTCAACACTTTCGAGATTGTGCATGCTAATTAGGTGAGGAAAGCCCAATAAGCATCTACAATAATGTCGAGGGCTGATATGGCCATCACCTTAACTTGTTGGGCCATAAATGAGAAGAATTACATGTTCTCATCTGTTCTCATCTTCCCTTTAAAGTAACTTCTTAATTCCATTTGAGAAGCAATTGACATTGAGATATACTCTTCATTTCATTCGGACTTTGTATATGTAAAAAAAAAAAAAAAATTTTGACATTAGTTATGTCAATTGATTTTAAGGTCCTTGCTTATAAAACCAAAATGAACACCATATAAATCAAGTGATGGTTTAATCTAGATTGTATATTGGTTTTGCTATTAATTTATGCCGTCAAATCAGGTGTGGTCCTTCACATCCTTCAATAGACATCTCACCTAAATGCATGGACATTCACATCCACATCCTTCATGTTTCAGATTCTTTTGATTATCTCCCACTTGTTATTTTTCACGAACACAAATGTTG